>CM051472.1:6465000-8865000 GCA_028015225.1 Carex myosuroides
AATATGTTTTTCTCTCATGCCTTCGTTCATGGTTCGATATTTTGGTGTCCTAGGCGTAGAGGAACCACACCAATCCATTTCAAATTTGGTAGTGAAACTCTACTGCGGTGACGACACTGTAGAGGAAGTCCTGCGGAAAAATAACTCGATGCCAGAATGTGAAAAAGCTTAACACCTCTTTTTTGACTTTTTCACTATTTAGAAATACAAAACAAAGCTCAAATTGGTAGAAATGGTACTCTTCGCAATACCGAATATATATAGGTTCGAGTCCCAATGGAATTTTTGGATCTTGACAATATCTCATGAATTGAATTAGAATTCAAAATACACTGCCGTGGTGAAATGGTAAACACGATTGGCATGAATGGTATAAATTATCAATTTGTTGATTTCGCAATCCTGAAATCAACTTCTCGGTTCGAATCCTAGCAGCGGGATGGGTATATATATTTGAAAATATATTGAACAATTCAAAATTCAAAATGTAAAAGTCGTCTTATTAAAAACCTCAATTAGAACATCTCTTCCACTTTACACCTCGGAACGCGCCTTTCTTTTTATTTTATAAGATCTAGAACAAAGACGCTTTCCCTTCTTCTTAACCTTAACTCGAAATCAAATGGCTGAGGAAGGGTACTCACGGAAACAGATCTAGTGGAGACGGGGTAGGGCATGTAGCTCAGAAGGATTAGAGCACGTGGCTATGAACCACGGTGTAGGGGTTCAAGTCCCTCCTCGCCCAAAGCCTTAAAATGAAAGGCCCTTGACTTTTCCTATGGGGATAGGAAAGTCATGATCGGGATAGCGAACGCAGAGTTCTATAACTTAGGGTATAGTCATGTGTTGAAATGAAAAGTATTATTAGCAGAGCAAGTATATATTTCCAAAAAGTCGAAAACTCAGAGATAAAGGTTTTGTGGAATCTTCTAGAATATTAATTGGTAAAAGGATTGGAGTTGGCTTAATATATTTCTCGAAATAACTCAATCCCTTTTTGTTAAGACCCGTATAAAAATATGCCACTGACGTTAAAGCAAACGTAGTATTTATACCATTCATGGGGGCGGCTAACTCCCACGGAGTTATCTCTCTGTGGCACCTATGACAAGTGCTCTATGGTTTGGTTCTTTAGCAGGTCTATTAATAGTAATAGAAATAAATTGTTTATTCCTAGATGCTTTATCATTGATTTTAGTTATTAATATGTGAAGAAATGAAGGAGAATAGAATTCCATGTGACGATTCTTTTTTCAAATCTTTACGATAGATAAAAGGGATATAAAGAAAAAGTTTAGCTCATCCAAAATTCAGTGAATAGAAATCAAGTAAGTCCGCTCAAGATTGAATTTTGGAAAAAAAATGGGATTCATTAATCTAGCGTAAGCTACACGAAATAATATTCTAAAAGAAGAGACTGAAATAAGTAAGTTATGACCTTGGTATTTCTCAAATTGAATAAAATAAAGAAACTTCCTTCTTTATTTCGTTTTTTGTATCTCCTCTAAAAAACAAATTACTAAAAAAAGTAGTTTTTTTTACAATAAAAAGTAGAGATTGCAATTTTTTTTGAATTTCTCTTATTTGTCTTTGACTCAGGGATCTGATTCTCTTGATCCTTCTGATTTTGTTTCTATGACATTCCAGATCCTCTTAATTTTTATTGGAGTATATCTATGTCGAATCAATTGAACCAATTCCTCGTCGTCCGAGGATGACAATTGGAATTGTTCTTTTATGTTATTCCAGATCCTCTCGATCTAAATCTAGTTCCTCGTCGTCCAAATCATCCGGCTTTAATTCTTCATATAATGGATTATCAAAATAGTATTACTGCCGGCTTTATTTCTTCATCTTCATATAATGGATTATCAAAATTTAGTATTACTTCCTTTCGATCTAAATCTAGTTCCTCTTCGTCCTCCTCGGACGATTGGAATTGTTCTTCAATGTTATTTCAGATCCTCTCAATCTGTATTGGAGTATATCTCTGTCGAATCAATTGAACTAATTCCTCTTCCTCGTCGTCCTCCTGGGACGATTGGAATTGTTCTTCGATGTTATTCCAGATCCTCTCAATCTGTATTGGAGTATATCTCTGTCGAATCAATTGAACCAATTCCTCATTCTCCAAATCATCCGGCTTTTATTGCAGATTTTTTATTATATTGATTATAATCCTTATTTTCAAGATAATCAAAAACTTTTTTGATTAGTTGTTCTATTTAGGTTTAGTCCCCCGCCGTGATCGAACGAGAATGAAAAAGAGGCTTGTAGGATATGCATCATAGGGAAGAAATATCTATATTATATTGTTGGAAGCAAACTCCAGGCTCACACGAATCCAAAGTGAAGCCTTGGAGTGAAAGACAATTCCGAATCAGCTTTGTCTACGAAGAAGGAATCTCTAAGTAATGGAACTAGGAATATCATGGAGAGTTTGATCCTGGCTCAGGATGAACGCTGACGGCATGCTTAACACATGCAAGTCGAACGGGAAGTGGTGTTTTCAGTGGCGGACGGGTGAGTAACGCGCAAGAACCTGCCCTTGGGAGGGGAATAACTGGAAATGGTTGCTAATACCCCGTAGCCTGAGGAGCAAAAGGAGGAATTCGCCTGAGGAGGGGCTCGCGTCTGATTAGCTAGTTGGTGAGGCAATAGCTTACCAAGGTGATGATCAGTAGCTGGTCCGAGAGGATTATCAGCCACACTGGGACTGAGACGCGGCCCAGACTCCTACGGGAGGCAGCAGTGAGGAATTTTCCGCAATGGGCGAAAGCCTGACGGAGCAATGCCGCATGGAGGAAATGAAGGCCCACGGGTCGTAAACTTCTTTTCTTAGAGAAGAAGCAATGACGGTATCTGAGGAATAAGCATCGGCTAACTCTGTGCCAGCAGCTGCGGTAATACAGAGGATGCAAGCGTTATCCAGAATGATTGGGCGTAAAGCGTCTGTAGGTGGCTTTTCAAGTCCACCGTCAAATCCCAGGGCTCAACCCTGGACAGGCGGTGGAAACTACCAAGCTGGAGTACGGTAGGGGCAGAGGGAATTTCCGGTGGAACGGTTAAATGTTTTGAGATCGGAAAGAACGCCAACAGCGAAAGCACTCTGCTGGGCCGATACTGACACTGATAGACGAAAGCTAGGGGAGCAAATGGGATTAGTGACCCCCCCTAGTCCTAGCCGTAAACGATGGATACTAGGTGTTGTACGGATCCACCCGTACAGTTCCGTAGCTAACGCGTTAAGTATCCCGCCTGGGGAGTACGTTATTAATAAAAAATTTGGTATCTTATCTGGCAAGACTTGTTAACTTTTCGGTTATTCATTTTCAAATTGTCGTCTTCAGTTTTGGCCTGCCACGTTGACACACTCTTGACGAGTATTTGTGATTGTGCAAAATGCATGATGGGGCTAATAAAATTTATAACCCTGTTTGCTATCGAGTCAGATTACAAGCGCATTATCCTATCGAGTGGTATAAATGAGTGTCGATCCGCAGGGAATAAGATTTAAGGTCTTGAGTGATTAAATCACAATCTTTCGAAAGGATAGACAAAATCTGAAAATCAAAGAGTTGTTGTTTTTTATCAATGTATTTGGCGGAAATTAAAACTAAGTAAAATAAAGATAGAGTTGTGAATTTATAGGGTTTTGGCACACCATTGTTACTTCAATCCGCTTTGATTCTCACCTTATTTGATGTTGGTTTTCAGTTATTGTATGAGGGTTTCTAATCCAATTTAGTGATTACCGCTTTCGCCTAGCAACCACCCTACTAATCAAGAGATCCCGTTAAGGCTTGTCTTGACTAGTGAAAGGAGATCTGTGACTAGCCCAAAAGAATTAAGACTTCGCTGTTAGGTACGTCGCCCTATTATCTTGGTCATGTTGGGTGTCCCCATGGTAAGGCACAACAATATGATATTCGTCTGTGAATGTTGAGACTCCCATGTATATTTTTGTTGATCCAACTAATGGTATCTCCAGTTAAGGTTTCCATCACTAATCTAGTATTTTTATTCTACCTTATCCCAATTCGATTAGTCCAAAGATGACTAACTTTCGATGTGTGGCCATCACATGACAGTCTAGACTAATAAGTAAAATCAAGTAAGATAGAACATAAAGCGCAAAAGCAATCGAACAACAAAAGACTAAACAATGATCAAATAAAAGTATATATCAAAGCATCATGAGTAACAAGGTTTACTGCCAACCCTAAGAATCTAAACTTAGCCGCTGAACGACATGTTTACAAAGAGATAAGAGAAAGATACAACCATACCCGAAGTACCCTCTTACTTAGTCTCTACACACTCCTCTTTTCTCACTTAAGAAAATTATAAAACCAAAGATACAAAGATATATTTCAGTTCAGTCCAGAGGACTTATATAGGAGTGGAGGGGTGCCCAGTGATGAGTGGAGTCCAAGTTATCTGATCTGGATATAGCTAGCGTAGGTATTCACCAAAGGCTCGGGTACGGTCTGTATTAACTAATACGAACCGTACTCCCACTGTGTCACTGAGGGAGTTAATGTGTTTTCGACCATCTTTGGTCCGTACTGAGGCTTTGGTCCGTACTGGCTAATACGGTCCGTACCAGAGCCTTAGTCGATGAGCTGTGCTATTTCGATCGACACGATTCTTGCTCCAAATGATGTAAAATAGTCTCAAATCATGGTTCCTGCACTAAAACACAAAGTTGGGCAACAGTAACATTTTTTATGGATTAATTGAACATAAAGGTGAGAAAATAAGACAAAACCTAAGCCAAAACCCTACGTAATTCACTATCAAAATGAGCTTGATCAATTTGTCCATTTGTGAACCACTAGCCAGTTAGCTTTACAGCGCGTCGGCAACGCCACTCGATGCGTTGGAATAGGCAGGTAGCAATTGCATGTTATTTTTTTTCTTATTCGTAAAGAAAATTTTAAAATCACAGATATGAGGGATCCACTTACAACATTTGTAAGTTACAACATCTTATAACAATTCAATTTTGTGATTTTTTAAAGTCCAAATAGTCAATCTAAACCATTCAACATGATATCTATATTAAACTATGCTTAGAGATAAAATTTTACATTCTTTGAATTTTTTTTACTATTTATTAAGTATTTTACAAAACTGTTGTTTTTCAGTGGTTCAGAATTGTCTAAAACAGTAATTTTGTAAAATACTCAATAAATAGTAAAAAAATTCAAAAAAATATAAAATTTTATCTCCAAGCACATTTTAACATAGATATTATGTTGAACGGTTTGGATCGACTGTTTAAACTTTTAAAATTGCAAAACCGAATTGTTGTAAGATGTTGTAACTTACAAATGTTGTAAGTGGATCCCTCATATTTTTCTATTGATATTTTTTTTTATATATTTCAAAATTTAAAATTTAAATGTCACGTCTGAGTTGTTGATATTAATACAACTACATATAATTGTAGTAATTTTGAAGTTTGTTTAGTCTAGATTAAGATGTCAATTTTTTTTAATATTATTCAATAATTTGATAAATAACGAGATTATTGTTTTTTTTACTATTTGATCTAGAATGTAGTAACTATATATATATATATATATATATATATATATAAAGAGAGAGAGAGAGTGGCTAAGATACAAACGTTTGTTCCTAGGTCATGGAACAAACGGTTCAGTTATCTTATTTTCAAAGTCCAAACAGTCGATCCAAACCGTTATATATTCAATCTATATTAAAATGTGCTTGGAGACCAAATTTTACATTTTTTGGAACTTTTTTACTATTTATTAAGATGGTTTGAAAATCACTGATTTTATTAAACTTCTGCACCATTGGAAAACAGCGACTTTCAAACCATCTTAATAAATAGTAAAAAAATTCCAAAAAATGTAAAATTTGGTCTCCAAACACATTTCAATATAGATTGAATATCTAAGGTTTGGATCGACTGTTTGGACTTTGAAAATAAGATAACTGAACCGTTTGTTCCATGACCTAGGAACAAACGTTTGTATCTTAGCCAATCTCTCTCTCTCTCTCTCTCTCTCTCTATATATATATATATATATATATAGAGGTTGGCTAATCTACCAATGTTGGTATAGAGCAGTTCGTTATATCAAGTGGGTTTTTGTGATTTCGAAGTCCAAATAATCAATTTGAAGTGCTCAATGTGTTCTCTATATTAAAATATGCTTGGAGATCAAATTTTTCATATTTTTTAAACTTTTACTATTTTTTCAGATTTTTTTTAAAATAAAAATTCTGTAAACGGGGATTTTCAAAAATAAAAAAATAGTGAAAAAAAATTCAAAAAATGTAAAATTTGGTCTCCAAGCACATTTTAATATGAAAAACACGTTGAGCACTTCAAATTAATTGTTTTGACTTCAAAATCACAAAATCCACTTGGTATAACAAACTGCTCTATACCAACATTAGTATATTAGCCAACCTTTTATATATATAGAGAGAGAGAGAGTTGGGCTATAGTACATTGCAATGTATAACCCATTGTACATTGGACTATAAACCGTTAGATTCGAAGTTCAAATAGTCAATCTAAAGGGCTCAGCATGTTCTCCGTATTAAAATTTTCTTGGAGACCAAATTTTATATTATTTGGAATTCTTTTACTATTTTTTTAGAATTTTTGAAAATCGTTGTTTTCAGAAATTTCTGGACCATAGAAAATAGTGATTTTCAAAAATTCTAAAAAAATAGCAAACAATTTCCAAAAAAATGTAAATTTGGTCTCCAAGCACATTTTAATATGGATATCAAATTGAATGGTTTTGATCGGTTGTTTGAAAATCAAAACCAACAATTTATAGTCCAATGTACAAGAAGGACTATACATTACAATGCACCATAGCCTAACTCTTTCTCTATATATATAATTTTACGTTAACATATTTCTCATAAAATGAAGAACCAACATTTGTTTTAATAACTAAAGACAATACATTCGTTGTGGAAGGATACATGTTTGAAATTCAGATTAAAAACCTTGTATGAATATTTAAAGGTGAAAATTTTACCTTCAATCATTATTTAAAAAAAATGGTGGATGACTATGTAAGAATCTTCATCTTAATGTTGAAGACTCGATTCTTAATTTTTCTATAAAAGAAATAAAAAAAATAGAGAAACGTTCTAATCTCTATCATTTGCATTAACTCAGAATTTGAGTTAATGCATCACACCGTTCGATAAGAATTCGGGCTAATCCGATCCGAGGTGGAATGGTCGGGACTCCTTTATATCCATGCCAAAATCCACCTCAAAGTCTGCCCCTAATAAAAAAAGGAAATATTACTTTCACCTGCTTTTTTTACGATCAATGTCGCTCATTTTTTCGATAATCTGTGAGGAATCTTGCGAATATAAAACTACAAACATCTTCTACTCGATTTTCTCTTTCAAATGAGATCTAGATGAAGTACTTTTTGAGTTATATTTGCATAGTTTTCTCTTCTTCTTGATATACTATGTATACAAACTTGATTGCTAGATTTTAAGACTGCACTTTATAGTTAGGCAATAAAATCGACCTCGGTGACTAAAAAAAATGATCTTTTAAAGACTGGCAATTTTAATCTTCAAAAGACTTGATATGATATGTTTAAAGACTTGGTATTATGGATATCAATACTTTATATACTAGATATAAAGTCTTACTGCTATTAGTAAAAGTTTAAAATTATAGATTTTTTTAATATGTTACGCTACTTTTGATACAAGACATTTATGAAAGATTCAAATTCAAATTAAAGCACAATTAGCGCTAGTTGTCAAGTTTTCATAAAGAGTTGATATATTCAGTATTTACACAGACTTAGTATATTTGATATAAAAATTTGGACACGTAAATTTAAAGACTTGCATGCACCAACTAGTGTCAGCTATAAATACAATAGCGACTTTTAGAAGACGGTCCTAATTAAAGATTGATAATTGAAATATTTGATCAGAAATTGACAGTTATCTCTATAAAATTGTCAGCTTTAATTATTTTATCATACTTATTCCTAATTGTCATTCAAAGTTGAGCAAGATGTGTCAACCTGATGTGGAAAAAGGGTATAGATTTTTGAATTATTTCCTACACGTTTTACTTTTAAATTTATAAAACCCTAAATGTACAAAGTAAGATTATTGCAAGCGCACAATCTATCCTTGTAATAATTAAGGTATCGATCCAAGAGACAACGGGAGAGACTAATTTTTACTAAATTAATTAATCATAAAACAAGTGCAATTAATGTAAATTGGGGGTTGTTGTAATTCCTCCTTTTTGCCGGGTTCAATACCCGAAAAGATTAGTTTGTATCAAAGCAAGAGAGAGAGTTGAATTCAAAGAGGTTTATTAACAATTAGATAAAGTCTACGGGCTTAAGGCAACTATCCGTTGGTTTTATTACTACTTACTTGGCATTTATTCATGTCTTGATTTAAATGGGATTTCTAATCCAAATGGCTTAGCCTAAACCTATTCCAATTAATTGTTATTACTTTACTCGTGAGTTCGGACAACCTTCCGCTTCCAACTGTCACGATTGTGGGCAATTTGTGACTTAAACTCATGCAAAAGTATTTCACTACAATTAAAGGTTAAACTAGGTATCACAATTCTAAGGCTTCACGATTAAGTTCTTCACCTTTTAAACCTTTGTTCTAAGGATTCCGGTTATTTCTAACCTAAAATCATTCCTATACAAGACTTGGCCACATTCAATACATTGTTAATCCCCTAAGCGAAAGTCTAAAAGACTTCGCGAGATTCGCAGTTTCATGCATACAAGTCATATATACTAGAATATTAAATTCGAAGAACAAACATTCAATCAAAGACAATCATAATAAAAGATCCAAGTAAGGTAGATTTTATACCAACATCAAGTTTACATGCCTACGCCCCTAGAAAGGGAACTACTCACTCATGTTCACAAAAACATCCATGATCGAATAAAGAGAATACAAGAAAATAACAAAAAAACTAAGAGAAATAGAAAGCACCAAATCCCTATAGAAATCCTTGTCTTCTTCAAGTTCTTCGTCTTCAATTCGTCGTTCACCTCGCTTCACGCCTCAATTGTAACTTAGAAAGATTTAGAGATGAAGAAGAGTAGAAGAAATGTAGAATTAAAATGGTGAAAGCTTTGATACCCTTCCTTGCTGCTTCTCCCTTGATTTATAGCAATTTTGGTGACTTTGGGAGCAAGCCAACAGAATCAGGAAGTGAATCGGTGCCTAAATCTTTCAAATTTGCAAGTTTTGGAGGCTAGTGCGGCCAATCGTGCGGGCGGCCTGCGGCCAGACTAGACCGCACAAAATCTTGTGAAGCATGTTGAGCTGCGCAACTTAGAGAAATTTCAGCCCGTGCGGCCGCACGAAGGCTTTGTGATGTTTTGTAGAAATTTGTGAACTTAGCAGTTTTTCAACCCGTGTGGCCGCACAAACCAGACTAGGGCCGCATGGAAGCTCTGGAGTTTTTTTAGGTGTTGGAGCAGAATTTGCAAAATCTGAATTTATTTCTTTTGGAGGATTTCCCAGACGTGCGGCTGCACAAAATTTTCTCCGGCTGCACAAATCATTTTTCTTCATTTTTCTTCTAAGTCCAAAAATTGCTGCATTTTGTTCTTCAGCCGTGCGGCCGCACAGATTCTCTGTTTTTGCTCCAACTCTACATTTAAAATCAGATTTCGGCAGTAATTTGAAACTTGACAATTTTATCATAGAACATAGATAAAAATACATAATAAACGGAGAAATTTAGTCTAATTATTGGAATAAAACATGCTCAAAAGTGTATATGATTTAATGCTATCACTACCTCGAAGTGATGACAATTGTCAAAATTCTCAAGATATTTACAAAAATACGTAAACAAAGGCAAATTTAATAGAAATATATTTAGCGTAGCAGTTTAGATATTGTCCTTATGAAAAATAAGAGGTTCAGAATTTAACATTCATATTGAAAGTCAATTGATAAATTTTGACCTCACGTCTCGTGCTTCACAAAAAAAAAAAAAAACTATCGAATTGAAATATAACTAATCTGATATAGTTGTTGCACTGTTAAGAATGGTACAGATATCCACGAGCCGAAATTAATTACTACCATATAAATTTCTTGTCCGGTCCCAAGTTTGCAGCAAACAAAATTGTCAGCGTGCTAAAATGGAACTAGAGGTTCACTGACATCATCTAAAAGAAAACGCAAATAAAAAAGTATAATGTATTGTTTCTTTTTTTTGGAGGTGACGCAAATCGCATGATACTTGCACTATCTAAGTTTTGTAAAATTTTGAAACAATAGTACCAGTGAATATATTGATCATTTTGGCAGGTTTAAAAAAGACAGTACTTGGTAGAAACTCTGAATCCAACACTACAGTGACCTTTCTATAGTTCTATATCGTACCTGGCCCAACAAAAAAACCGAGTATATGGGTTAAATTATTGAATTCGTATTCTCTGCATTAATTTAAAAAAAAATCTTTTGAATTAATATATCTGAACTATTTGATTCGTTTTAAAATCCTGCATAATAGATCCGTACTAATATTAAAGAGCTCCTGCGTTATAGACGGAACTGGATTGGCTCTGTTTAAAATCAGACGCCCGAGACCGAAATTTTTATTTATACCATTTTAAGAAAATCAATTAATAAAATAACCACAGTTTTGCTGACAATTCTAAATCTAGCATGGCCGCAGAATGCCGGAGCGGACCCATATGGGAGGTACCGCAGAATGCCGGAGCGGACCCTCATATGGGTCCGCAGAATGCCGGAGCGGTCCCCTACAGGAGCCTATATAAGGGGTCGCTGGTTTCGGATTTCATATCATTTCAAAGAAGTTTCAATCCCTTCGACCTCGGGTAAGTTTTCTTCTTCTTCTCTAGTTTTAATTTTTAGTGTAGAGTAGTAATTAGGTTTAGGTTTAGGGTTTAGGATTAGGATTTAGGGTTTAGGGTTTAGAGTTAGATATTAATTTAGGATTTAAAATTAGAATTGCACCCAAATTTTATTAGAATTGTACCCAAATTTAATTAGAATTGCACCCAAATTTAATTAGAATTGTACCCAAATTTAATTAGAATTGTACCTAAATTTAATTAGAATTGTACCCAAATTTAATTAGATTGTACCCAAATTTAATTAGATTGTACCCAAATTTAATTAGAATTGTACCCAAATTTAATTAGAATTGTACCCAAATTTAATTAGATTGCACCCAAATTTAATTAGATTGCACCCAAATTTAATTAGATTGCACCCAAATTTAATTAGAATTGCACCCAAATTTAATTAGATTGTACCCAAATTTAATTAGAATTGTACCCAAATTTAATTAGAATTGTACCCAAATTTAAACCGGACTTTTACCAAACTCTCATATTTGACCAAAAATTATCCAATACAGCATGACATCCAGTAGAGATAGATCATCCTCCAGTAGGGATACACAGCATGGCCCTACAGCCACGCCATACGAGATGTCTCAGTACATCGAGACAGCATTGGCGGATGTTCCGGGTATCCGGAGTCGCACCGACAGGGTCAGCGACTTCTTGTGGTACCCGAATGTGGAGCATCGGATTTTAGAGGCTGCCACTGGGGTAAGTAAATTTGTCATATTTATAAATTTGTCATCCCGAATTTTTGATGAATGAACTTGATCTGATTATTTAATTAAATGCAGGGTTTGGATGCGGTTACGGTTTGTCACAACCGCACTCATCTACGGTACCAGCCGGCGTACGGGGGGGTTTTACGCTCGATGGGATTGTACCAGATATCCCAGATGGCCGAGGAGAATGCTGACGAGGGTTTATCTTCTGGCCTCGTTGAGCGATGGCGTCCTGAGACGCACAGCTTTCATCTCCCCCATGCTGAGATGACAGTCACCCTACAGGACGTCAGTTGCCTGTGGGGTATGACTATTATCGGGAGCCGGTCACGGGCGTCGAGTATGGAGACTTCCGGGCATTGTGCTCGGAGCTGTTGGGGATCTTGCACGAGGATCTCCAGAAAGAGAAGAAGAGAGGTGAGAAGACCGTGGTCTCGCCCAGCTGCATCAGCTTGGCAAAGCTGCGGGCGAGATTCAAGGATTTTCCGGGCGAGATTAAAGGATTTCCCCGGGTTACAGTCCCACTCAGACAGCACCTCCTGCCTTCAGCCAGGGTATGTTCAGACAGAGCCCATCCCGCAGTTCCCTGGCCAGTCCTCACAGCAGGTACCTCACCCTTCCCTCCACGATGATCCCATTGCCAGACAGGCGTTTTTATTCACGCAGGCTGAGTCTGGACAGACCACAGTTTTTGGTCCTGGGGTCCAGCAGACATCCGAGATTGAGGAGGTTCGCCAGGAGCCGGTTCAGTCTACGGATGTCCAGGCAGACGACTCTGCATCCTCCGCAGATACTGACGAGACGCCACTATGCAGGCGGGGTCGGGGGTTTAGGAAGAAGAAGGCGAGGACGGTGTTTAGTCCAGAGCCGTAGATTTTCATTTGTTGTACTGTTAGATATTTTGGTAAATTCTTATTTGTAGTATTGGTAGATGTTTTGTCAGATACTTATTTATTTCGTTGATTAGTTTCTTGTTTGTTTGATTTTGTTGTTATTTATTTATTTTGTTGATTTCATTATCTCAGAGTACACAAAAGAATTTCAAAGAAACCACATATCTAAAATATCTAAAATATTTCAAACGAACGACATATCTAAAATACGATACGACCAAAAATCAATTTAAACCACATTCGAAACTAAATAACCCTTAACAAATTACAATTTCGTATTTCTAAAATAAAAAATAAAGGGTCCGCTCCGGCATATAGCGGTCCCAGGGACCGCTCCGGCATTCTGCGGTACCCCCCATATGGGTCCGCTCCGGCATTCTGCGGCCGTGTTAGATTTAGAATTGACCAGAAACAATGGTTATTTTATTAATTTATTTTCTTAAAATGGTATAAATAAAAATTTCGGCGCCCGAGATGCATTAACTCAAAAGATGCTCCTTGCGAACTCTAAATTATATGGGATCATCTCTGCTGCTGAAATAACCACTAGTGCAGAAGTCATTGTTCTCATTAATACTCAAATTTTTTATTGGGATGTCGGACTTGGACAAGACAAGAATAGTGAAAAATGTAGAATTGTGACAGAACAGTGGGAAACCACTACGGTGAAATTGAATGAAATTATGGAAAAAAGAAGTAGAATTGAAACAAGAGTATAGTTAAATTCTTTTTTGTACTTTAGTCTCTTCATATTTCACCCCCACTATTTCATGGAGAAGATGGAACCGTGAAGGGGCAAATTTTTTCACATATTAAAATAGATTCAATTCTACTTTTTCACTATTTCAAAAAAAATTAAACACAAAATGAATATACAAGCTTATTATTTTTAATTTCTACTATTTCATGCATTTGTCCAACAACTCTATGAATGGAGTCTGTAATTGGCACTAGTTTTCCGAGACGTCACATATTAAGAATTCAATGTTTTAGTAAGTGATGTGATGGAATTGAATTCTGTAATATGTGACGTCTCGGAAAACTAGTGCCAATTACAGACTCCATTCATAGAGTTGTTGGACAAATGCATGGAATAGTAGAAATTAAAAAATTCTCCAGAAAGCAAACCAAATTCTCCATATTTAAAAAAAAATTCTAATCATTTCAGTTCACTAGTATAGTGCCAATTAACTCGCCTTTCGCTTTGGTGCAATCTCCTTTTTTAATAGTTGAGCTGCCAACCTTTGATGACATTCATTTGTAATTACTAATTACTAATTTTCCAATCATTCCACCGGTAACGTCTACTAGCTTTCCGCTCCGGCAAGAATGGAACTAGAATTTGAATATAGAGAACTAAACATTATATTTTTTAAATATTTCAATAAAAAAATTAATTTTAATAGCACAAAGAAAATAATAAGATCCATCACTATTTGATTTTATAAAAAAATACAACATACAAAAAACACAACATAATAAATTTTACAAGAATGTCATTTAAAATTGCGTATTATGTATTACTTACTTTAAAAGTTCCAAAATGATACATCATTAAACTAAATAGCAAGGTCTTTATTAATTTTTATATTGTGGCGCACCAAAAAAGAATCCAAAGAATATATTTTTTCACAAAAAAGAGGACTAATACATGCAAAAATAAAAATTAGGGGCTAGAGCATGCCAAAAATGAAAGAGCCATTAAATTATAATATGCATGATTAAGATTTTATAAATTATAGATATATTTCGCCGCTCGGATCTAAAGCTTAGTCAAGAATGGATATAAAATTTTCAAAATTCTGACTACGTTCCTGTCTGAATGCATGCGTTTTGAGTTTTTTTTTTTTTTATCTAATTTTTAGAAATTATTGTTCCATACATTCAGTTTTAGAAATAGTATTGTTAAACTTTTAGAATTCTAAATAGTAGTGTCTTTTTTATTAAATATGTTGGACAGAGAAATTACCATTTTTCTTTTGAATGAAAATGCATTTCTTTTTGTTTTGATAAATTGGTGTTTTCATCTGTTATGATGAGCGGATGGCAGGATGCAGAGGATATTTGGTGACGACTAAATTGCCTTTAATTTGTCGAGTTGATGACGACTATATAGTGTTAAAGTCTGAACTTTCAGCACTTAAATCGGTGTCCATTCGTGAAAACAAAATAATGGATATATCCCCGTGAAGTGCATTTTGGATGCTCTCTTGTTCACACTTTACACCGACATTACTTAATATTTTGTAAGATTTTCTATTTTCCTAGGTTTTTCATTTGACTTGGTATTGTAGAATTATATTTTTTATTCAAAAAAAATGTGGAATTGGAGTTTGTTGTGGATCACATTGTAGAAAAATCCCAACATTATGTTCGGATCGTTGTTATAATTAAACAACGAGGTTTGATTTCAAATTATTGGATCAGAAATAGAATTAGAAAACTGAAATGGAGGGCTAAATGAATATGTGTCATGTAATTTCATTTTACTAGAGAGATTAATAGTAATATATTTTTTTGTAAAAATTAATAATTTTAAAGGATAAAAATGAAAATTTCAATTTATAAGTATAGTTTAGTCGGAAAAAAGTTGTTATCATGAGGACATAATAGAACTCCGTTATCCCTCTCTTCTCTCTCCTCTCTGTCTCTCTTCAAAAAAGTGAGGAGAGAAAGAAGAAACATGTGAGAGAGAGGAATAACAAGGTGTTGTTATTTTGTCAGAATAACAACGGATTTCAATTCGGTTTAGTTCCTTTTACTCGTACTTAGTTTTGCCCATAATCAAATATTCGGATATCACATGTTTTCCTTGCTCATCAGAAGTTGTTATGATTTTGGGACATGCAAATATCGTTGTCATATATTAATGGCATTGAAAATTTTCTAGAGTATTTGAGTTGATCATTGTCATCTAGTATTTGTTAATGATCACTGTTCGGAAAGATATGATCTAAATACATGAAGCTTTTGTTGTACTTTAGATTGCCACTAAAAGTATAACAATAATGTTGGCATAGATTTAAATAATTAACTAATAGAGTTCCTATTTTACATTCAAATAGTAATTAAAGTCGATTTTCTCTTAAAATAAACAAAAAAAGTAATAGAGTTTGTGGACTGAATAAAAAAGACACTACTATTTAAATAGTAGGGTTATCTGAGATAATTTGATGCTCTTGGAGATAATTTGAAATAGTAGAATTCAAATAGTAGGGTTATCTGAGATAATTTGATGCTCTTGGAGCAGTATCCATTTATATTTCATGTTTTGGAGGATTATTGTACATATTTTGAGATATTGTAGAGGATCAGCATCGCATCTAATTCTTCCTATTAATTATTTGGTTAAATTCTTGTTTAGAATATATACTACCTTAAGAGTAATAAGTCGATTGATATATATTTTTATTAAATTAGTTAAAGAGAGATTATGAAACATGACCGAATTTTTGTAAAAGTAAAATGCTAAATCAAAATCAAATTATTCATAAAAATAAATTAAATTAATCAAGTGCAAAAACAAATTTTAATTTTCAATATTTTGCGATCCTCTCACAACTATCCTAAATAGTACATTTACATACAAAATTAATTAATTATTTTATCTTTTCAAAGTATACATTTTTAACAAACATCTTCTCCCCTCGTAAGTATCATCCAATTTAAAAGTAATCATAGTTTGGGGATAATTTTTTTAACTGTTTTCTTTTTGTATCGTACTAGATCGTCTAGATTCGGAGAGACAAGAGAGTGTGTGCTATTATCAAAAGGAAAAACATAATAATAAAGATATTGGACAGCACTATTTTGATTTTATGTAGAATACAAACAATAGAGAAATGAAAGAATAGACTGAGGCTATAGTACAATGTATAATACACTTTGGTATATACTATGGATGTATATTCTTATTTTTAAAGTCGAAACGGTCGATCAGAACCACTCAATATGATCTTCATTTGAGAATGTGCTTGCAGGCCAAATTTTAACTTCTCATAACTTTATTACTATGTTTTAGATAAATAAAGAAATCACTATTTTGGATATTCCATAATCTTTAGATCAAGCGATTTTGTAGATATTTAAAAAAATAGTAAAAAAAATAAAATTTAGTCACCATGTACATGTTCATTTAAACATCATAATGATTAGACTATTTAGACTTTAAGCATGAAGATAAACATTAATAGTATGAACCAAAATGCACTAAATAGTACCATAGTCTTACTAAAAAAATATATAACTATCTGCACGATGCTAAAATGATACTGTCGATATCTTTACCCTAAAAACAAGAGACGGAGAGAGAATATTACGGGATTACGGGATTATCGTTAATTATAACTCAACCACTGCATCAAACGGAACTGGAAAAGATTTGGGCCGTTATTTGATGCGATTGTTGGCATTATTGTTAAACTCTGCTCCTCAAATTACTTTATTTTGATTTCAATGTCACCGGGCCTTTTGGGCCTTTCGTTTTTCTTTAAATAAAAAATCTGATATTTTTTTCTTTCCAGAAACAATAACAACCGATCAATAAAGCCACTTAGTACCCGTCTTATCAGTTATAATCACCAATTGTGTACTAATTGAAACAGGCCTTTAATGTAGCAATTGTGTAGTAAGAAATGTTTACTGCTAATAAACTCGTTCTAAAAAATAAAGCAGAAACTAAGTGCGCAACAACAGGCATCTCTGTTTTAATATGTTGGTATATAATATAAAATAATAATACTAACAATAATATTAATAAATTCATAAAAGGACTAAGGTTCTTTACTTGGAACGATGTGGTCTAACCCGCATCAGACTGAATTCGGTTCAGTGTCTGGTTAGAGCCGTTTGATGGATGTTAAGATTTGTGCATACTTAATTTGCATGAATTTTAAAAATATCCGTATAAATCTTGATTCGGCTCGAACGGTTTTAACCGGACATCAAATCAAAGTTGATCTGGTGTTCATCCGATTGCCCTCATTCCGTCTTTACTTTCCGACTACGTTACTCTCTCTTCCTCTTATTTGTTGTCTTTGTCTCCTTGATCTTCTCGAGTTCCTTTCTGTAGAGCTTGCACATCCAGCCTGCGCGTTTGATGTTCTTGGGTGGTCGGCGAAGATGCAGATCGGATGAAATGACATGTCACACTTGTAGTAGAAGAACATGCCTAAAGGATCCCCCTTCTGACGACATTTCCCGCATGTTTCCCACTCATGGGGTGGTGAGTCGTGTTCGGATTTGCTGTCTAATTTACAACATGAGCTGTCGGATTTGCTGCCTAAAGGATCCCCTTGAGAGGTTGTGAGACTTCATACAGCTTGAATTCCACCCACTGATACAATAAAAAAAACAAGACTTATCAAAATATGAACATCTATTTCAATAAAAAAAACAAGAAAATAATAATTCTATTTATGCACGTTACATGCTATCACATGATCCGCAGACCACAATATTGAACATTGATGGGAAGTAATATATAATTAGAATCCCATCTTTTACAACATGAGCTTGCAATAGCCCGACAATTTGAGAGTTGGGAGACTTCATACAGCTTGCTGAGACCACTGATGATGGCAATTTACGACAAGAATTTCGGCTCGAAGTACTAATTTCTGACCAGTCCGATACGAGATAAAGAATCAAGAGAAATTATGAGACAGGTTGTTCAGTTCAGGGCCGTCACTTGGGCTTTTGGTCCATGCATTGCAGCGTTTCAGTACTTGAGACCAGTGATCAGCATAGATGCATGATTCTTGTCTGGACGGTATGAGGGGAGGCTTTTGATAGCTTGCGGCTATGATGCCGAGAACCAATTGTTGTCTATTGCATTTACAATTGTGCATAAGGAGGATACTGAGAATTGGAGTTTTTTCTTGCGGTGGTTGAGGAATAAAGTGCTCGGATATGATAAATTTGTCTGTGTTATATCGGACCAGCACAAGAGGATCAAAGCTGCACTGACAGCAGAATACGGATGGTCTCCAGAGCTTTTTGTGCACAGGTTTTGTATGCAGCATGTTGCTGATAACCTTGTCCAGAACTGTGGAAAGAAAAAGTGGTACGGATGGAGGTTCAGTGAAGGAGCGAAGAAGAAGAAGCTAATAATGTTGAAAGAGATGTTCGAAGAGTCTGCTCAGGTATGTCTAATTTATAACATTTCATTTAATTATTTTATAAGACTATTCTGAAAATGAAATAATATCTCTTTGTTTTGTGCAGCTAAATCCAAGGTGTAATGCATTTTTAAGGAAGGTGGGCAAAGCACGTCCTAATGATGCGATGGAGCCGTCTAATTATGAGAAGATTTTCCAAACCTGTGATGGAGGATACCGGTTTGGTATCATGACAACAAACGGCTTCGAGTCGCTCAACAATATCTTCCGAACGAGCCGTAAAATGCCCGTGGCTGCTATAGTGGAGGATATGTTCTACAAGTGCAACAAATGGTTTGTTCAGCGGCGACAGTGAGCAATGAAATTAAAAGACAAGAAGCAGGTTTTTTTTTACCAGGTTTTGCAAAAGATCAGAAAACATTGGGAGAAAGCTGGAAGGTCGATACCAAGTTTCATCCCCAAATGAGTACGTTCCTTACACCCGCAGTGACATAGGCAATATGGAACTTACTCACAGGGAGTTCGTGTACATTGTGACATGCGATCCCGACAACCAAATGGAATGTACTTGCAGAGGGATCCAATTAACTTCTATTTTATGCGCTCATGTCTTAGCTATTTGTCGTGACCGAAACTGGTGCAATGACCAATTTGTTGCAGACTGGTATACTGTGAACTATCTTGAAAGTACTTTGAATGGGGTGTTTGTTCCCATTGGCAATATGCCAGAATGGCCTGCTAATACTAAAGCAAGAATTCTTCCGAGCAAGGGTTGGATTAGGGTTGGGAGGTGAAAACACATCCGTCATGTAATAACGATGGATGAAATGGAAGGTAGACGAAGGGGGCATCAGTCTCGCTTTTTCACTACCGATAGGCAACGAAGAAGTATGTAACATTCATCAAAAATTATATTTTTTTTCCAATTATACCAACTTACTAAGTAACAAATGCAAATGCAAATGCAGAGGCAAGAAACGCAGCAAATGCGGCAGAAAATGAGCGAGTTATGGCAGAGGCAAGTGGTTCCGGAGGGTCACGGCGTAGCAGAGCTACAAGCCGTTTAGATGCATCTACTATGTTTGCAGAAGTAATGAGAAAGGCAGTTGCCATAGGAGGAGAGGCGGTTAGGTGTAAGGAAAGCCATGTGGAAGCCAACCGAGGAGGTAACTAGTAGGCGTACGATAAGGGCATCTAGAAGCCAAGCAGGGATATCTGGGAGCCAAGCAGGGCCATCTAGAACCCAAGCAGAGCCATCTGGTAAGCCATCTTCTGGAACTGGTTTGTTTCGCGGATTTAGTTTTAGGCGTGGTAGTAATAGGTGATTTATATACATATTGTGAACTTGTTTATTTAGATGCTGCTTTCAGAATTTTTTTATTTGCAATTTGTGTGGACTTTATTTGCAAATTGTGTGGTCCTTTTTATTTGTAATTTGTGTGTACTTTCCTGTTTTGTACGAGACTATGAATTGGCTGCGAATTTAATTGTGACTCTAAATTGGCTACGAGACTCTTTTTTATTTGCAATTTGTGATGCAAGTCTGACTTGGCTGGGAATTTAATTGTGACTCTGAATTCTTTCTCACGCCTTTATCTTTAAAGGAAACAACGTGACTACTAAATAAAAAGTAATTCTAATTTAAATAATAAAGCACAAACATATTAAGTTTAAACAAACTCTAAATTGATGAAATAAAGTCTACAAAATAGACACTAAAGTAACTCAAAAATTTTACAACCTAATTCATCAAATTATAATAATACTACTTCTTAGAACCCAACTCAAATGCATCCAAATTTTAAACCCTACTAATACTACTTCTTAGAACGAACCGATTTTGCCGGATCTGGATCAGTCACAACAGACGAAGTGGTAGCCTTACTAGTATAAGTACACGGAACAAACTCATCGTCCGATGTTTGAGGTTCTGGATCAACCTTTTTTTTTTCAAACCATAACCGTAGGGGTTTTCCACAAAGTTATCGTCTGAAATTTCATAATTAAGAAATTCCGGCTGTATGAATAATTGACATGTCTTTTTATCAGGTCATACTGAACACTTGTACTTTTTTCTCTTATTTTTACCTCGATCACTAATTGACACTCCCCTTGCTATACCACGATAGGACGACTTACCTAGGTTTATATTGTTCATCATTTTGGCCCCTTCAAATATCGGTCATTTCGCCTCAAAAATCGCCTTCTCTTTCTCTCTGTCCCTTGCTCTCTTTCTCTTTTGTAAGTTGAGTGAGTTGTGAGGGAGAGAGGGAGAGAGATGTGTATTTTATAGGATGTAAAACAGCAAAAAAAAAAAAAATTAAGAGTACCGGTCATTTAATGGCCGGTAATTAGATAAATAGGGTATCGGCTAGAAAATGATCAGTATTTAAATAAATAAGGTA
Source organism: Carex myosuroides (assembly GCA_028015225.1). Taxonomy (NCBI): domain Eukaryota; kingdom Viridiplantae; phylum Streptophyta; class Magnoliopsida; order Poales; family Cyperaceae; genus Carex; species Carex myosuroides. The sequence continues at coordinate 6,486,050 of CM051472.1, forward strand.
CCGGTCAGAAAAATGACCGGTATGGGTATTTTTATAATTACTCGGGAATCTGAGTATATTAATTAATTTCTATTAAACTTTGGATATTAATAAAAATGTCGGGGAACAGGGGTTGCAAACAGAGAGCGTCGGTTATTTATTTATTTTGTAACTGCCCGTAATCCACAGAGAATCTCAAATTCCAATGGAAAGGAAAGTTCTATAGTACATGAAGTAATCATTATAAGATTCTTAGAGCATTACATACATGGCCTCTCTAATCACCATTAAATGAACTTTCTGTACGATCTTTTATTCTTTAATGGTACTGTAACAATTGATTACATTTTATCAATCTATAAGGTTTTAATTATTTATTTATCAGAGAGTAGGTATCCAGCACATAGGGATCCGTATCCACTAAACTTAATTTATTTAAAGTGCTGACATGGACCACTTTTTGGTTGACATGTAATATTTCTACAGAAAATGATGAGAAAATAAAACCTTCTTTTATTATTTAAGACAAGACCTAATTAAAACACAACTAATTGAAAAAATTGACAATATCCAATAATATTGCTACCTGAATTAATTCATAAATGAAATAGCACTGGCATAGAATAGTGGGGAGATTAGTGGAGCTTAACCTAATCATACATGCTTAAAAAGTTTGTACTCAAAATGAGGGGAGAGAAAGAGAAAGAGAGAGATTGTACTGTATGTGATAATGATAGAGATAGGTGTGAGAAGATGCCTGAATTGTGGATGTCCATAAATATAAACAGATTTTGTGTTAGCATCACCGACATTTTTCCAAAACTTCCAAGCTAACTAAACATGTGTTTAACAAAGCTTTAAGCCAAGCTATACTGTTGCTGTCTATCAGCATAATTTAATTAAAAATAATATAGGGTTTAAGTTGTGCATGGGCAATTCATTCCCTGTTCCGTACGAAATAAAAGAAATATAAACACTGCATATATAGAGCCCCACAGGCATGAAAGCCACTTTATTTTATTTTTTTTAGATGAAAACAAAAAATATGACATTAATTTGCCTTTTCCGTTGTCTTATAATACATAAAGAAGGAAACAGGGTAGGTGATTTAGATAATTAAAGACTGTGTAAGCAAAGTTTAAATGAACTAACTTAAGTTGAGCTAATTTCAAGTTCGGAATTGAATGTGTAAAGACCAATCTATATACAATTTCTTTAGGTAACGTTTTCTGTTATAATAAACTAAAATAATTCAGATAGCACCAAAATAAATTAGAATAAAAAGAAAATTCTGGATCGCAAGACTATGCCTTTAATTTTGTATCATATAAGAGACTTGCAAAATCATCACTAAAATCATTTTTTAGATATGACCATAAAAGTTACCAACGATAACTCTACAATATTTACCAAAATATACTATAAAATATTGAGACATGAAAAATATAAAAATATAGGGAGAGCCTAGCTATTATCGGGAATCCATCCCCCGTTTCATCTTCCAGTCAATAACTACTTGAGTAACTACTAACTACTTGGGGGGACCACTTACTATTTGACCGCCTAATATTTGAAATATTTTACAACTGGCACGCGCACGTATTCATACATAATACATCAAGTATTCATATATAATACATCAAGTATTCATACTTAAGATATCAAGTATTTAAAAAAAAAACTGAACACATCACTCACCCATCTTTTACACGTTTTTAGAGATGGTTTTTTTTTCTCCGTTCAATCTAACCAATATTTCTGACAATCTATGAGAAATTTTGCAAATCTAAAATCAAGAACGTCTTCTACATAATTTTCTCTTTCAAATGAGATCCATGATAACGTACTTTCGAGTTGTCCGTTGCACAAGTATTCATACCTCATCGAGCAAGTATTCATACCTCGTCGTGTAAGTATAAATAGTTAATGTATCAAGAGTATTACAAGCATATGTGCATACCTCGATTAATTTTACAAGAGCAGCCGAATAGTATTGAACATTGCTTTATTGTTTTCTAGTTCAATTTTATTTTTTGGAAATAAAAAATAGTTGCCACATGTTTCACTGTCGAAACAAAAATAATCTATCAAATTTTACAGATTATATAATTGAAATGTTACAAAAAAACAAAAAAAATATTTAAAAGAAACAAAACATATTTCATTGAAGTATTCATCCATAAGATATCAAGTATTCATACATATACGTTAAAGTATTTATATCTATGATATCAAGTATTCATTCATACACATTGAAGTATTCATACCTAAGACATCAAGTATTCATTCATACACCTATAATTTTTTCAAAATTTGTTTTTATGTCATTTCTTAGTACTTAGTACGCACTGGCCTAATTCACCATTAATGAAGCTTTGTTCTTTGCAAATAACTGGCTACTGCATGAGGAAGAGGAACATAGACACGATGGATCTGACCCGGCGGTCGACAGTGATGGATCTGACTCAGCGGAGGCGTGCTTGATTGGGATGGAGTGACGGAGGCGGAGGTGGGAGAGGGAGACGGCGGAGGCAGGAGGTGGGAGGCGGAGGTGGGAGGCGGAGGTGGGAGAGGGAGGCGGAGAGGAAGAGGTGGGAGAGGCGGGAGGAGGCGAAGAGGGAGAGGTGGGAGAGACGGGTGGAGGCGGAGGTGTGAGAGGGAGGGAGAGAGAGGAAAGAAATAAAGGGAGAAAATTTGCTAATTAATTTGTAGGGACCATTAGGTAGTTAGAATTTGTAATTATAGTTAGAAGAGAAAGTTAGTTAGTTGAGGGATGAAATAAGGGAATTATAAATGTGAGAAAATATAATTACCCAAAAATATATACATGGAGAACAATTTTTAGTCAATTGAAAAATGAATTTTATGGTATGGAGGCATCAATAGGATTAGTCTGTCCTTTTTTTCTTATATATATATAGGTTGGCTATTCTACTTATATAAGCATATGATGGCATATGCTTATAAGTCATTTTTGTATTTTTAAAGTTCAAATAGTCGATCTGAAGCGCTCAACATGTTCTCCATATTAAAATGTGCCTGAAGACCAAATTTTACATTTTTTGAAATTTTTTTACTATTTGTTTTAGAATTTTTCAAAATCACTATTTTTGAGGATTTTTTATTATTTTTCTGAATTTTTATAGTATATTGAACACTGTTTTAAAAAATTCTAAAAAAATAGTAAAAATTTTTCAAAAAATGTAAAATTTGGTCTCCAAGCACATTTTAATATGGAGAACATGTTGATCGCTTCAGATTGACTATTTAAACTTCAGAAATACAAAAATGACATATAAGCATATGTCATCATATGCTTATATAAGTAGAATAGCCAACCTCTATATATATAGAGAGAGAGAGAGAGAGAGATGGGCTATGGTGCATTGCAATACATAGGCATTCTTGTGTATTGGACTCTAAACCGTTGGATTCAAAGTCCAAACAGTCGATCCAAACCATTCAACTTCATCTCCATATTAAAATGTGCTTGGAGACCAAATTTTACATTTTTTTGGAATTTGTTTGCTATTATTTTAGAATTTTTGAAAATCGTTGTTTTTCAGAAATTTCTGGACCATTCAAAAACAGTGATTTTCAAAAATTCTAAAATAATAGCAAAAAAATTCCAAAAAATGAAAATTTGGTCTCCAAGCACATTTTAATATGGAGTTCAAGTTGAACGGTTTGGATCGACTGTTTGGACTTTGAATCCAACGGTTTAGAGTCCAATGCACAAGAATGCCTATGCATTGCAATGCACCATACCCTAGCTATATATATATATAGAGAGATGGGCTATGGTGCATTGCAATGCATAGGCCCCTCCGTGCATTGGACTAAAATCGTTGGATTCAAAGTCCAAATGACCGATCCAAACCGTTCATCTTGTTCTCCATATTAATATGTGCTTGGAGACCAAACTTTACATTTTTTGGAATTTTTTTGCTATTTATTAAGCTACTTTGAAAATTGCTGATCTGGGTGAACAGTAAAAACAGTGCAACTAAATTCTGGACCACCGGATCAGACTTTTTCAAAGTGGCTTAATAAATAGTAAAAAAATTCCAAAAAATGTAAAATTTGGTCTCCAAGCACATATTAATATGGAGAACAAGATGAACGGTTTGGATCGGTCATTTGGACTTTGAATCCAACGATTTTAGTCCAATGCACGGAGGGGCCTATGCATTGCAATGTATAATAGCACAATTTTATATATATATATATATATATATATATATATATATATATATATATAGAGAGAGAGATTGGCTAATGTGCTAACGTTATAACTTCGGCCGAAGTTATAACGAGTCGTTTATTAGTTTTTAAAATCCAAACAACCGATCCGAACCGTTCAACTTTTTCTCTATATTGAAATGTGCTTGGAGACCAAATTTTACATTTTTTGGAATTTTTTTACTATTTATTAAGCCACTTTGAAAATACTGATCCGGTGGTCCAGAAAATTTTGCTGTTTTTTACTATTCACAGCAGATCTGCGATTTTCAAAGTGGCTTAATAAATAGTAAAAAAATTCCAAAAAATGTAAAATTTGGTCTCCAAGCACATTTCAATATTTAGAAAAAGTTGAACGGTTCGGATCGGTTGTTTGGATTTTAAAAACTAATAAACGACTCGTTATAACTTCGGCCGAAGTTATAACGTTAGCACATTAGCCAATCTCTATATATATATATATATATATATATATATATATATATATATAGGACAGTGCTACGCGTACCATAGAGGCCTCCGTGCTACGGCTCAATTTTTTAGTTTTCAAAATCCTAACGGTCGATCCGAACCGTTCAACATGATCTCCATATGAATATGTACTTGCAAACCAAATTTTACATTTTTTAGAATTTTTTTACTATTTATTAAGCCACTTTGAAAAAACACTAATTTGTACACAGCAGTAAACTTTTCTGGACCATTGGATCAGCGATTTTCAAAGTGGCTTAAGAAATAGTAAAGAAATTCTAAAAAATGTAAAATTAGGCTTGCAAGTACATATTCATATGGAGATCATGTTGAACAGTTCGGATCGACCGTTAGGATTTTGAAAACTCAAAAATTGAGCCGTAGCACGGAGGGGCTCTATGCTACGCGTAGCATATTAGCAAAATCCTATATATATATATATATATAGAGGAGGGATCAAGTTACAACAATTATTTTCTACATTTTGAAATTCCAAATCGTCGATCCAAACCGTTCTACATGATCTCCACAATAAAATATGCTTCACTACTACAAAAATAGTCATTGTACACTCCACATTGTACACGGATTTTAGCAATTTTATTAAAAACAGTGTACAAAATATGATTTTTTACTTGCCCAAAATATCTGCACGATTTCTACACGGATAATTAGTTAATAATCAGTGTAGAATTATTAGAGAGAGCTACACGGTTTATTAGAAACCAAAAATCCGTGTGTAAAGAGGTCCGTGTGCAAATAATAGAGAGAGCTACACGGACTTTAATACAAAGCCGTGTAGGAATATACACACGGATTTTTGATAATATATCCGTGTAGAAATAGTAGAATTGTACACGGATTTATAACTAAATAGCCGTGTATGTTTAGTTGGAGAGCTACACGGATTTATAACTAAATAGCCGTGTATAAAAGTGTAGGGTTTTAATGTGTTCCCCTTCCAGCGCCGTTTTGATCAAGTCTTTTAGTACATCTCTCTGAACTGAGCTTTTTTCTATCAGATTTCTGCGAATTGATCGAGGCCAGCAGCTGAGATCTGAGATAATAAGCGGTATGTACTTCATCTTAATTTCCTATGATTGCAACTGATCTGTTCTATGCTTTACTCATGATGTTTAATCAAGTCCTGCGCATGCTTCACAAAAAAGGGCATAACTTTTGATCCGTCCGTCGGATCGGGCTGAAATTTTGTAACAAAACTGGAAAATCTGGAATCTGGAAAATCTGGAATAGTTCTGTAACAAAACTGGCTAGCAAAACTGGAGGCTAGCCGAAAAACAAAAAATACAAAAAAAAAAAATGTTCTTTCTACATGGACATTTAACTAAAGTCCGTGTAGAAAAAAAGAGAGCTACACGGACATTTAGTTAAATGTCCGTGTAGAAAGAGGAGAGCTACACGGACATTTAACTAAATGTCCGTGTAGAAAGAGTCAAGCTACACGGTTTTTTAGTTAAATGTCCGTGTACAAAAAGAATCGTACACGGTTTTTTAGGTAATATCCGTGTAGCTCGGTAAAATGGTGAGCGACACATTCTGGTCTTTGTACACGGCTGTTTGTGAAGTTATCCGTGTAGAATCTTTAAAATTGCACACGGGCAAAAGTCCGTGTGTAGTTATTGAACTAATCGTACACCCTCGATTTAAACACGGTAGGAAATCCGTGTAGCTCCTCCTTTATTGTCCGTGTATAATCTCTTTTTTTGTAGTAGTGCTTCCAGATAAAATTTTACATTTTTTTGAATTTTTTTACTATTTATTAAGATGGGTACAAAATTCAATGGTCTGAATTTAACTAGTTTTTGTAAAATACTTAATAAATAGTAAAAAAAATTAAAAAAATGTAAAATTTGATCTGGAAGCACATTTTATTGTGGAGATCATGTTGAACAGTTTGGATCGACGATTTGGAATTTCAAAATGTAGAAAATGATTGTTGTAACTTTGTTGTAACTCAAATTTGTTGTAACTTGATCCCTCCTCATATATATATATGTCACATATATATAGAGCAATAAAAGGCGCATGCAACGGCTTAGTAAGGAAAAAATAAATAATGAATCATATTCTACAAAATTTCAATTGAATCATTAATCTATAAAACAATATTTTCAAAGACGAGAAAACAGTTTTAAGAATCATATTTAGCAATATTTTTTTCCCTACCAAGTTTTCAAAATGAAAAAGAATCATATTTAATATATATTTGTTTCTGATTGAGTTAACTTAGTGTTCTAAAAAATAAAGAATGAACTCAAATTAGAAAATTTTCATCATTATGAAATTATAAAATTCATATTTATATATCCCTTATTAAGTTTATAATCTATGACTACATATTAGTCGAATAATACTCAAATTCAATTTTTGGTGCTGCCAATCAGTTTTACAGAGTTGCACTTGGGTCTAATAATTCTGATAATAGGTATATCAAGTTGTATGTAAGTCTAAAAATATCACTGGTAAAATCAACATTGCTCCCAATCGTGTTGCATGATATGTATGCATTAACATTATTTGAAACAAAATATTTAAGAGGGAAGCCGGAAAGAATATTGAGTTTAATCTTAAGATCAATCGGATTTGCTTCAAACTAAATTTTAATCGAGGATCACGACATACTTTGCACATGATGAGGGGGGTTGAAAAATGACATTAATAAATATTTTGATGCCTTTCGGGCCTCTCGATCGTATATAAAGCAAACTGAAAAAAAAAATGTTAAATTTGGAATAAAAATGTATGGTTTGTAAATCAGATCAAGATAAAGTGAAGGTTAGTTTCATCCTTTAAATCCATTCGATCATTTTTTAAGCTAAATTTATTAATATCTGTCGGTGAGCTTAAGCTCAAACTCATCCTAATTTACTCATTATACATATTATTATAAATATTATGGGAGTGAGGCTATGTATACTACGTAGCGCACATTGATCTATATTTTGGATAAATATCTTCACTTGTAAAGTATAAATAATTAATTTGAACCGTTCAACATTATCTTCATATGAAAATATACTTGTAGATCAAACTTTATATGTTTGAGAATATTGTTACTATTTTTTAGATCGATAAAAAGTCATTTGATCTAAAAAATTTAGACCATTTCAAAAGTAGTGATTTTCTACTTATCTAACAAAAATATTTTAGATACATTCTACGTTTTGTAAGTATATTTTATATGAAATAAAGTTGAACAGTTCTCGGCTGTTTGGATTTTATAAATAAAGATATTGTTTCAAAATACGGACTAATATTGAGCAGTTCGATTGTTTGGATTATAAACAGTTCAGATCGGGGTACAAATTAAAGTTTAGAAAAACTAAAAAAGTACGGATTGAGAACTGATGTCTCCCCTTGTGTTTTTTCGGAAAGAGAGAGGAAAGGAGACGCGCGCATTGACAAAGGAAACAAGGATTGATGTTCCATTAAAATTTCCAACATATCAGGTCTTCTTTGTAAAATCGTTTTTTTTTTTTTTTTTTGCATTTATTCTTTGTAAAATCGTGCAAACTCGAAATCAATTGTACCGAGACACGTGGCTTTTTGTGGTAACTTACAGCCATATAACGCGACGCTCCGTCACTCTCTTCACTCAGTTTCTTTCTTCAGAATTTAGGTGGACCTGGTCCATATACTGAAAACCCTGGGAAATTTTGATTATTAATTAGGATTAGAATTAGAATTAGGATGTGCCATCTTTATTATTATTATTATTATTATTATTGTTGTTGTTGTCGTCGTCGTCGTCATCATTATTATAATTATCATTATTATCATTTTTAATATTTAAATATCAGTGCCATTTTTGGGACTGGAATTGCAGAAATTCAAACACGTAATATTAAGGTTATTATTTTTATCTCTTTATACAACAACTGTTACAACACTTTTTATGAGAAAGTTAGTGTTATCGTTACTAACAAAATTAATTAATATCAGGAAATTAAAACATGTTCCAACTTGTTTTAAGTAAGTTGTGAAATAACATTATAGACAAAAAAAAAAATGTAAAGTTGCTGCAGTGAATCAAAAGGATCAAATATTTAACTTTTCATTGTTTTCAGTAGAGAATGGATCTCCGGTACGGAATGAAATCTAACTCGTAGAAGTTTATTTGAATTTAAGATTTCATTATAAAAAACATATTGAGAAGAATTCACTTGACATCAATTTCAGAAAACATAGAGACTTGCAAATAAATGAACTGACAATAAAAGAAAGAAGAAAAATAAGGAATCTGATCAAAAGAGGATGAAGAAGAAACATGCTACTTGATCAAAGCCATTGTTGATCGCAACCCGTGCCCGATAACTTCTTTTCGTTCGGTTAAAATTCTCTTCACATAATTCAACAATATCGAGAAGTGAATTCTCACTAAATATCTTCATTTAAGGTAGAATTTTCGGATACATTTATCTTTTTTTTATAAAGATTAAAAGTCAAGTCACTATTTTTAGTCCTCCGAATCTCGCCATACTAAATCGCGTTGATTAGCGAAATTCAAATTTCTTCAAACTGCTTTCTTATTTTATCCTTCAAGACTTTGCTCCAATTAGTTATAATTGTTAGCACTTATGCATGTAGATCTCTGTTTAAAACACATAATCTACATTTCGTTCTGTACAATATAGAGTCTATAAAATGTTCTAGTCAAATTAATTAATAAAAATGTCGAATCCATATAATTCTGAATGATAATGAATTAAACATTATTTAACTACGTGCATAAAATTATATTTTTTCTTAAGATCCGAAACATAATTTTTTTATTATATATTATAGGTCGAAACATGTAGCTTAAAAATTAATTAACACCGCACAATTCAATTAATTTATGGGTTCTAATATTCTCTATTGGGTGCACATCCTTTATCAATTGAGCTATATGCAACTCAATTGAATTCATTTTTTATTAAAAAGCTTTTCCAAAAGTCTGAAAGAAGATTTAGAAAAAAAAATAATTACACATCGAACTGTGACTACTCACCCTCTCTCTCATTCTCTCTCCTCCTGTCGGTCCTGAAACTATTTCTAATCTTCGGACCCCTCCAAACATCCTCATTAATAAAACCCTCGCTCTCTCTTCTCCTTATTAATTTCTCTCTCTCTAAAAAGAGAGCTGAGCTAGCTATAATTCCCCATCTACTACTATCTCACCTTCCAATTTCTATTCTTCAATTAATCAATCTGCTCGGCTTAATTGTTTACAAACACTGAGTATAGCGCTAGCTGCATCATATATAGCAGCTGAAAGAAATCTAAGAAAACCAAGATCGGACTGTGGAGGAGGAGGCCAAGACAGGACCATGGTATCATGGTAAAATACCATGGTCCAACCCCCAAGCCTCCTTCCATTTCTCCACCAACACCATTGCTACACCTCTTATGGGGCCCCTCCCCCTTTTACACAAAAACCCATCATTTCTTTAAAATCCCTTTCTTCAATGGCCCAGGATCCCTCTCACCCCTCACACCAAGAAAAACAAGACAAAGAACAACAAAAACGAGAAGAAAATAATCCTGGCACTAGTAGTAGCAGTAGTAATAACAACCATGAAGCTAAGTCATGGCTACAATTGGGTCTCGGTACACCTTCCAGTTCTGCGCAAGATCAATCCGAGAGACAAAAAATTACCGAGCTGCAGCTCTTTTCCAATCCCGTCTCCGTTGCCGGACAGGAAACACCCGGTCCAGCCACCCACATTGCCTCGACAGTACTGCAAGTGCCGGTATTGGAGCATCCCACCCGACCGTTTCCCTTTTTCTCATCAGGAAGAATTAGACCGTCTGCTGAAGCGGGCCCGTCAGCAAGTGAGGCAGGCCCGTCAACTGGTAATGCAACGACGAGGGTCGTCATATTGCCGCCACGACCTCAGACCGGCCTTTGGTTTGTGCTGCGGGCTTCACAAAACCAGTGAGTTTAACTTTCATTTGTTCGATTCTACATTCGCGCGTGTTAATTAATATCTGTGGTTTTAAGTAGTATAATTACTCTTTCGTTTTTCTTTTTGAATTACACTCTCCATTTCAAGAACTTTGTACCATGAGATGTATCCGGTCAACTGTAATGTCACATTCGTTATATTGAATTTAGTTTTGGTGCATGAGTTGCATTGGTGGTTGAATATTCCTGGAGTATGTATTTTCCGTTTTTTTTTATAGAGTTAATTCGTTTCTTTTTTTTCTTACATCAAGCTTACAGTATATTCTTTTATGGTGTTTGATCAATGTAGGAGGAGAGAACCTTGGTTACCTCAAATATCAAGGAGCTTCATGAGGATTAGGTAATTTTGGCAGATATATATATTAATAATAATTTCAAATATATTTCATGATATATATTTATTTCCTTGTTTACATGTGACGCATATATTAATATTATTTTTTGTAGGGATGGAAGGATGACTGTAAGCATGGTAATGAAGTATTTGGTTAACAGGCTTGGGCTTGAGCATGAATCACAGGTACACAACTTAATTTTTCTCACCCAATCCATAGTAAAATTAACTTTTGAATGGTAAAAGAATTTTGTACAGAGCTTCAATAGTTGCTATATAGTGCATTTCTTGGTATTTTGTTATGGTGGTTAATGAAAGGAACTTTGGAGCTAAGGGAATTTATTTTTTTCTATTCCAAAATTGTTTTGAAATAGAGAGGATTTCTTATTTCTAGCTTTATATAGTAGCATTTGTCGTAGGTAGGATGTGAATGTCTAAGTGGCGCATCATTGCTTTCCTTTGATAAAGGCTTCCTTCAAGTTAAACAAGGGGTCAAGTTGTTGGTTAAGCCTTTGCGTTTTATTAGTTGTTTGTTTCTAAGTAGTCAAAAGGGTCGTTTTTGTTCCTTTGTTTTGAAAATTACTCCTTCGGTTGATCTCCAATTCTCCATATTCGTTTCTACTTTTTCTTTAATCGCTCTTGAAAACCAAATATCAATTATTACTGTCATTATAAATAATAATAATAATAATAATATAATATAATAATACAATAATAACAATATCAACAACAACAACAATAATAATAATAATAATAATAATAATAACCCCAAACAGTTAACGCCGCTGTCATAAGCAAAGTAGCACGCGTAAAAGTTTGTGCAGATGAACAGTCTTGTATAGTCAGTACGGTACGTAGGATCTATTCGTTTGTTCTATTTATGACTTTTCTAAGGACGAAGAAGCAAAACAGTGTAGGTCATGATTAGATAGTCTTCTCATGATGTGTTCTCTCTCTCTCTTCTCTCTGTCTCAAACAGAAAAACAACAAGGCAGGGATGAATATTCATGGCCCATGATGGCAAAATGAACTTTATTTCTCATCTATGCTAAAACATTACCATAAATGGATAGAAAGGAAAGTAGGAAACACATAGTAAAAGATGTATAAAGACTTTCCTCAGAACAAGCACATGAACAACCTTTAGCGTTCTTCACTTTATTTATTGCATTAAATACACATAATAAAACTCTTTTTTTTTCAATGCATCTTGCATTATGCTTTTGGTGGGAGAACGTCTTTTGCGAGTCAATTAATACGGTTATACAGTTTCAACAACAACAACAAAAATAATAATATTGTTGTAGCCTGTTATATAGGCTGCAGCTAGCATGCTTGCATGCACCAATTAGGCGCATCCATTGGATCTCCTCGAGATGCGTGTCTCGATGCAACACATGCAATGCAGCGGTGCAGAGGTGAAGGGTGCCTTTGCAAGATTTGTAACATACTAGATTTCTCAGTTTGTAACATGCAATGCATATATAGAAGCAACATGGGAACAGGAGAAGATATTTTTCCAGTTCATAGTAGAAATCGAACTTTACCTAATTACAACTTAAACTAAGATAAAAGATATTTTTATTGACGAGATTACTTTTGAATTGTCATTATTTGAAGTACAAAAAGTTTTATACAACAACTAACTATTATTCCAATAATAATCCATGTTGCCAGTGGATCGATCCATGCCTTTTTGAGGTTCTTCATCCAAAATATTAATTACCATAAAGAACCATGACATGATAATAAAACAAATTATCAAACTAAATAAAATAGGGCTAGGGGCAAAAGAGTAAATAGACATGATAGGGGTACCTGTGAATGCTTCTATAAAGGCATTACTCACCTACCATGAATGAAAGTTATGCACCATCTATTAAGCCACTTGTCCGGGTTGGGATTGTTCTATTGAAAGGCGACTACCGGTCACTACCCCCCCCCCCCCCCCCCTCTCTCTCTCTCTCTCTCTAAAAATTTAGATCACATAATAATGACACGTAGATTTTGTTCTCCGGTCTTTTTTTTTTTGAGTGAATTGTCTCCAGTCTGAAACTCAAGTGGACCTTATTTTGCGCTATATATATTAATGAGTGAGGCTATGGTGCTATGCATAGCACGGATGGGGTCCATGCTACGGCTCAAAATTTGACTTTTCAAAATCCTAACGGTCGATCCAACCGTTCAATGTGATAACCATATGAATATGTACTTGCAAACTAAATTTTATATTTTTTCGAATTTTTTTACTATTTTTTTAGATAGGTAGAAAAATCAGTGTTTTCTGAAAATTCTGGACCATCAAAATTCTACCTATCTAAAAAAATAGTAAAATAATTCGAAAAAATATAAAATTTAGTTTGCAAGTACATATTCATATGATTATCACATTGAACGGTTGGATCGACCGTTAGAATTTTAAAAAGTCAAATTTTGAGCCGTAGCACGGACTCCATCCGTGCTATGCATAGCACCATAGCCTCACTCTATATTAATTGCATGCGCCTCTGTATATATCAAACTATGTATAATTATGACAGCAGGTCCCATTATTTTTTATTAAAACCAATAAATATGCATTAATTATTTCTATTGTACTATATTTTTGACTTGAGTATATGTTTGTTTGTGGTACCTGAAAGTTAGACTACTCAATAGTTATTTAAATTCATAAAAACAGCTTCTTCTTTTTCCTTCTTCTTATCAATATTTTTTATGAAAATTTTATAAGCCTTTCAAATTTTGCACCCATTTAGATTAAATATTCATAGTTATTCAAACTTCTCCTATGTAATGAGGAAAGGAAAGAAAAAGAAGAGCTAGAATTTAAAGGGAGGTCCTTTAATTCCTAGACACAGTTTAATTTATTTGAAGGGAGGTCCTTTCATATGAAAAGGGTGTCTCAAAAACAAAATTTCATAATAGTCTAGTGCATACATAAATTTAAGATGGGTCTAGGAGACAAAACAAAGGACAAAACTAAATTTTAGAATTTAGTTAAAAGTTCTGCATCATCTTGTAAACTTCCAATTTAAAGGTCAACTCTCAGACTATTATATAAATGCCTACCAACAAACTTAATCATTATGTAGCACGCTTCTTTTGCAAGTGGAAAGCCATTTTGCAAAAAATAAAAAATGTTTGCTAAACATGTAAAGTAAAGCAAAATATAACAATGTATAAGAAAAGGCTTGAAATTGGTAAATGTTATAGACATTATGCATGAAAATTAAATATCATACCCTCATTTCTCAACAGAGTAATTAAAGTAACGTTATTTTCTTCATGGATTAGCTAGGATATTACAAATTAAATAATTCCTGAGGTAGTGCTCTGACACATTCCATTATTTTAGCAAAAAAAAAATAACTAGATGAGATTCCAAACATATATTACCCAAAAAAATATTACCCAAAAAACCGTAGGATGAGGTACGATTGGCATTAGTCTCCTATTGAGTACAATTAGAACAACAAAATTTTATAACTATACTATATATTATGAGAGCATTATACGGTTGTTCGTGGAAAGCTTCTGTTAGATAGGGCTGCTAATGTGTCGAGTCGGCTCATGAACCAATGAGTTGAACAGCTCAATAAATTGTCTCGAGTCAGACCTTAAACTAAATAAAGCCCGAACTCGACTCGGCTTATATTTTATCACTCAAACAGGGCCGAGCCCGAACCCGAGCTCGAGCCGAGCCGAGCCGAGGAGTCTCTTCTATTTTATCACTCAAACATTTACCGTTCAGTTCTAAAATTATGAAAACTTTATTATGTTAATGTTGCATTTGCGAAACAATAAATGTTTACAAATGCTAAACAGTAAATGTTTTATTATCCCGAGAGTTGTACATATATTTTTGCAAAAATATAGTACACAAGATTTTAGAACCAAACAGTAAACGAGTTGAGCACATGGCCCAAAACAGTAAAGGATTTTACAAATGTTTGTTTTTTTAATGCTTGGCATGAGTTGAGCTCGCGAGTTATGGCATAAGTTGAGCTCGCGAGTTATGAGTTGAGTTTGAGCCGAGCTGAAGGCTCAAACTCATTAAATTGAGCCGAGCTTTTTTCTTCAAGACCGAGCCGAGCCCGAATTGAGTATGTTTATTTATATGACGAGCTGAGCTAAGTTTTGAGCCGAGCTTGGCTCCATTAGCAGCCCTACTGTTAGAAGATAAGAGATTAAATTTAATAAAAGTCCTATAAGACTGTTACCATGACACGTGTTTCATGAAAAGATCTATTGATTGGAGAACTTTTTTAAAGATATTTTTTAAACTCATTTGGCAGCTTGCTAGTATTATGAACTAATCTGTTTTACACAAGTACATGACCGCCTAAAATAACCAATCCACTAGTTAGAGATTAAATATTTTATTATTTGATTTTTATCCTTTAGTTTTATCCTTTTGAGGAATATTTACCTCTCTTTTTCCATACATATGTAGTAGCTAATCTTAATTAAGTGCAAATTTAGGTTTCTAATTAAATTCACCTAGCTATTCTCTTTATGCATATATATGTAGTAACTAACCTTAATTAAGTGCAAATTTAGTTTTCTAATTGATTATCATTTGCTTTGACGTATTTCAAACCCTAATATTTAAGTGGAGGGTTCAAATGTCTTAATTTTTTGTGTCTTCATCATACTTTCGGAATTATTAAGATAAAGCCGTTAGATGTGATCTATATTATTTATATATTATCCTCATAAAAATTATCACCTTTTGATTTTGGTTTAGAATCAATAAATAGAAAAATCAACATTCATAATTTATCCACATCGGTATATTTTTGCAAGTTTTTGATACTAGTCAAAACAAAATCGAAATGACATGATCTATTATTGTGAATAGAAAATGAAATAGATCGTAGCTAATAGTTTTATTTTGACAGTTAAGTTTTAAATTTAATGTTATTATAGTTCTAAATAAAAACATAATGAAAGCACAAAAATGAAAAATATGTGTACCCTTGTCAATAATTAATTAAATTTACCTATTTTGCATACATATGTTGAAAAAGGAAGTTTTATTTATTTTTTTCCTTTTTTTTTGTCTAAAATGGATGGTGCATGGGTTGGTAGGTTACGTGCATGCACCTCATGCAGTTTTTTCATGAGGTCTCTCTTTGATTGAATTGAATGTATGATCAATAATCGTCATGCTTTCAATTTGCTTAGCTCACCTCAAACTTAATTTCCCTTCTTGAAAGGCAAGCTAGGCCCCACATTTTCATTTTCATGGTGGGCCCTACACATGTACATATTAATATTGCTCTTTCTTAGGTTATATATATACAGGGGCGGAGCCAGACTTTCAGACTATGGGGGTCAAACGTAAATGGGGGTCAAGCATATAAAATTTTTCTATTACGAATGGGGGTCAATTTCACACTATCTATAATATTTTACTTTAATCTATATTAAAATAGAGTATAAAAAAAAAATTCAAAATGAATGGGGGTCAATTGACCCCATTCAATGTATGTGGCTCCGCCTCTGTATATATATATAGCTTTTAGTTTAGTGTAGAGTAGTTCTTAGGACCCATCAAAAGAATTAAGTGGGTGAAACTTATAGGAGATGTTTAACGGGCCCAGTAGCTTACTAGCAACTCTTTTTTGAAGATTAGGTCTACACATATATATACCCCTCATTGCCTATGTCTTCTTAATTTTTTTACTTTGAAATAAATAATTTAGATGCAACTTTCAAATGACCGATATTTTGAACCCTTTTCTTGTTCTACGTCATTAGTGATATATGTATCAAAAACTTTTTACAAAATTAAGAGGTCAAAAAACCAAAGCACCAAATTACTGACAATGAAATATATGACTTTCTTTCCACATTATCAATATTGTACAAGCACACTTTGGATTTACTTTTGACAGTATTAATTACTCGTAACATGGAACAATATGAACGGTTAAGATTTGTTGTAACTTGAGTCAAATAAAAAAATAAGTAGTTGCGACATCAGGCGCCTAATGGAATATATGTATTTAAATTAACATCATATATATTGGTAAAGTCAACATCATTTTTTCGACTTGAGATATACCCCATAATTAATTTGGCAAAAAAAAAAAAAAAGGATGCTTACGTGACGTATGAAATTTATACAGTATTTACAGTGACCCAATCACAAAAATTTGAAAGAATCAATTAGTTAGGCATAGCTCACATCAAATAATTTAACAGATTGGGAAGCTTAAAATAAAAGGCAAAGAAAATGAGACCTAACGTCTTTACTTTCCTCTCCGGTTATAGTTAGTAATTATCGAGCATAAATAGTCAACCTATGTATTAGCTCATGATATATAGGTCATCTAAGACGAGGCAATTTGTAAATTTGCATATGCTTTAGAGGAGAGTAGAAACATGGTGCATAATCATTCGGTGGTTGGGGTCCACGCAAACAACAGAATAATATATCAATCCCGTCTTTTAGCCCCTTTTCTCTTTAAGGCATCCACATAGGAATCTGAAACAATTATCGCACTAGAACCCTACAACAACTCGTTCAGTGCCTCCTATTATTGTGCTTAATTTGAATAACAATATTTAGTTAACAATGCCATTGGAATTTAATATCATCATATATAATGTTTGGGACAGCTTGTCAGATTTTTTAAGAGCAATCGCACTACATTATACTAAAATAAACCAATATATAGAGATTTAATTAACTTTGTTTCATGTACTAGATCATATTATAATATTATATAGAGGGTTTCTTTCTAGCTTGTTCAAAGTGTTTTGTTGATTTAATCCATTCAGATTCTTTGTTAAGATACGAAATACCACGGCTAAATAGTGTCTGCACACATCACATTGATTCTGGCTCTGTAATAACAACCGGAATCAAATGTGTCGAATCAATGACTAAAGTTTGTCAAATTTTAATTTGAATAATTTCAGATTAGATCTTTCAAATTAGCTAGAATATATTGCATACTTTGCATGTTTTACATATAGGTTCAAAACTTAGAGAGAGAAAAGAAGGTCGGTAGAATTTTTTTTTAATTGATGTTTATTCTATTGATATTGTAATTAATATTGTGATTTTAAGATCAAGATGAAACATTTATGTTGAACTATCTATAACTTTATTTTGCTATTGATTCCCAATCAATATCATCTTAAGTAGATCATATAAATGTTGGGGACAGACAAAAGATTTGCTTTTAATTATTAGCCAATAAATAAAGCATATAAAAAAAATATTAGCCAATAAAATTGAACTGTCAGCATACACAAGAGGAGCTACTTGAGCTAGTGCCACAGTAGATTCAGGATAAATAAATAAAATGAGTAATACAGTAGGGAGGCTTGTGTGTGCTTACAAATGGGGACAAAAACTAACAGCGGACGTGCATGCATTTCTTTGTTTTCATGTGTTAGTGTTAGGTGGTCTAGAACTCTAGATGTTGTAAAATATAAAGTAAAGGGGCAACTGTGCAATAATTAACTATTATTGGAAAAAGAAAAATAGGCCAAGGTTTAGGTCTCGTTGGAAATTATCACACATTTCCAAACGTGCATGCTTTTTGTCTCCACCTTCAGTCATTAGCCTCTAGAGAATTATTAAAAAAAAAAAGATTAATTTTCGTGTATATATAATTCTGTAGTTATAAAATAATATATTTTGTATGCCTTCTAAAGTTACCTACGAAAGCTTTCATTTTTTTTGGAATAATACATCTCTTCTATTTAATTTCATTAAAGGCTTTTGCGGTCATAGATAATTCTAATACATGTTAAGTACCTTTTTGCAATAATAACTGAACAATAATTATGTGTTTGTCTCTCTCTCTCTCTCTCTCTCTCTCTCTCTCTCTCTCTCTCTCTCTCTCTCTTTTAAACTGTGTGTCGTCTAGCCACCCGCATTAAATAAGCAATCAAGTCGATTATTTCAGGTAATTTCTTATTAGCAGCACTTGAGAAAAGAATAGGACATTTGAGCTTAATTGTTCGCTTTTTCATTTGAATTTTTTTTTTCCATGTCTAAACAGTGTCGTCTAACCACCTGCATTAAATAAAGAGTCAATTAAATTATTTCAGGTATTCTGTATATATTTTTTAAGCAATCAAAACGATATATACTTATATATATTGTTTATGAGAGATTATTATATTATAATAATTAATCTGACCTAACTAGCACATGTTATCTATATTTCTTAGTCTTAGCCTCTTAGGTACCTATTATACATTTATACGGTAGGTACGCGGTAGTATAAATGTCAGGTATTATTCTTATTGTATTCTATCATGAGATTATAGTATCATCAATGGTAGGGAAATCTTAGCTACCTTTTCTAATATTGCTTTCAATTTTTGTTGCAACATCAAATCAACATTGACATGCATGCACTTCAACTCCATACGCGTATTATAAAAAAACATGTACTTACACATCACTGCTCAAAAGCCAATAACCAAATGGCACGTGTAGTGCTATCAGTAGACATCCATTATAATCTATAAAAAAAATATATACATCCATCATATATATGACCGCATATAAATTTTAAAAATATATCGGATTCCCATATGAATTTTAAAAATATATCTAATAACTTATTAGTTTCATGTGGATTTTGAAAGAGTTCCATATATATATATATATATATATATATATATATATATCTTGTTGAATTGGCAATTCGACTTTACCATGATGGAAATTCAATATCAATTATAAGCTTGATAAATAGTATTAGTCTAATATTAAATATGTTTGAGCTATTTCTGAAACTATATATCATTTATTTTAAAAGAATTTAATAAAAATTAATCATATATGAGTTAATTTAATAAAAATCAATATTTTTAATTGTACTTTTGTAATATTAATAATCGCATTTCTTGATGTCATACATGTATTATGTTATTTCAAACAATTTAGCTAAAATGTCCCAAATATGATCTTAATCCGATTTAAAATAATATATAGAGATTGCAAATCATACTAAATTATATTAGTATGTCAAATAATGAAACAAAGGTTAATTAAATAAATACCATCTTAAACTGTTGATAATTTTGTTAAGAATGCTTGTGTGGCACATTGTTTCAGGTTTAAGGTACTAAATTTGTTTTCTTAAATTGTACATTTTGTATTTAGAAAAACTTGCGCCGCTTTTTTAGATTTAGAGTAATTTTCCAAAGAAGATGGACCGACATGTATTCTATTCCTCTTGCGTTGTATGATGTAACAACCATTAGGCGTTACTCCACCATCCCGTTATTGGACCACACTCCACATGAAAAGGACCATTAAGCGTACTTTAACCCCAACTTAACACCAAATAATCCGAATTGTCTCAATGATCTTCCCATTTAATTTAATTTAATCAGTACCTTGTAGCTAGATTTAATTGAGGTTTGAAATTCTAACTATTACTACCCCTCTACCTAAATGAAACAACAATGACTATAGTACAATATATCAAGCTTAATTAGAGTACTCTGTAGTCAAGTTTACAATCATGTTTAGGCCTTAATTAAGAGATTAAACATCGATATCAGTTTTCATATCAATTTCAATTTCAGACTACCATTTTATTGGTCCCTCCACTCCATGTTTGTATTTTGCATTTCTTCCAGCAACATCACTTTCCATACCCATCTTACCAGTAGCTAGCCACAACTGTAGTATTGGAAAAAACAGACCGGTAATTAATTCAGAACCAGAAGTTCAAAACCATGAATATATATAGAACCGAGTAAGATTTTATTGGAAAAGTAAATATATATAGAACCGAGTTAAATATCATTGGAAAATAAATGTGATTAATATTGTCATTTTGGTTGTTGAATATATAGTACTATCTCCTTTTTCTAAACTTGCTTCATAAGTGTTTTAATTTCCCTGAAGTATGATGTAAAAACCATGAATATATTTTTTTTGTATTGATATACAGGTAGAAATAACATGTAAAGGGCAAAGGCTTCATCCTGCCATGACACTAGAACATGTTCGAGATAACATATGGTGTTCGAGAGAGGCGGGCCCATCAGTTCCCAGCCCATCGAGCACCATCACAAATATTCTGATGACACTGGAGTATGGTAGAAGTGCGTAGAATTCTACGTCCCGTGTATAACTAGTCAGTACACTGATTCTTTTTTTTTCACTTTTTTGTTTTTTTTTTTTGTTTACTTTAACCCTACAAGATCATGTTTTCATGTTTCGTTTTTATTGTCTAATTCATTGAGGAAATAACTTGGAGGTACATTAACATGTCCAGAAGTGAAGGGTGAAAAGAAGATGTATTTCCAAGCCATTTTGGCATAATACTTTTCTCATCTTACCTAAATTAGTAATAACAGTTTACCTATTGGTACTCTCAATCCAAATCCAAAACTAGATCCTAATTCTTTTTTTTGAAAGAGTCCAGGTGCTCTCTTTGAACTATATGTTCTACTCTTTGGACCACTTGTTATAAACAATAATGAACCAAACAATTAGTCCTCTGAATACCTTTATAAATTTAACACATTCGCTGCAGCTTTGCATACCAATTATAGGTTAGCAATTCTACATGGAAAACCTGTACCTCTTAGGAACACATTTATTAACATATTTGCAAATTTTGCAACCAAACAAGAAGTCTATACCTTGTAAAAGTTTTGACACATTAATTTCTGTAGTTTTGCTTATTCTCCAACCAAAGAACTGATTTTTTTTTTTTTTTTTTTTTTTGGTAATATAAAGATAAGTTATGGCTAAACAGCACTAAGAAAGGCATCAAGAACTTTTTAAACAGTGAAAATGGAACACTATGAACAGTAAGGTGCTAGTAGAGGGTCTGCATCAGGAAAAGACTAGTGTTGATGTACATTGAAGTTGAAGTCTATGATCCCAACAAAGGAAAGTGCAGCCATTACATTACTCTTACTACATACTTCTGACAATGATATGCTAACAGTACCAACATACAACATAAAGCAAGTCCAATCGAGCTCTGGATATGCAGTGGTAATTTATTAGCAACCAAAAGCGTTGGTAATTATAGGTTGCTAAACCTCTGTAATACTTCTTTTTTATATAAGTTTAGATGTCATGATAACCCAAGGGGCTGTTCGGCAACAAAGGATTAAGAGCTTAAGGAGCGCTAAGAAATCGATGTTTGGTTGTTTTAATTTGTGGGTGAAAGCTAAGGAAACTAAAGGAAGGGGTAGAGGTGCCTTAAGGTCCGGGCAAAGAATTAAGATCCAGGCAAAATGAGGCTAAAGGAGGTGATCTTAATCCTCGCTAAAGAACCGATGTTCGGTAGGATTAAGCGGTTAAGAAAGCTAAAGCGGATTAAGTCTTAAGGAGGCTTAATCCCTTGTTGCCGAACGGCCCCACGAAGAAGTGCAATTATGGAACCTAATTTTAATCAAAGGTAGAAACAGTGAAATTATCTGCTAAGTACAAAAAAATCTAATCAATATTATTAACCACTCACAAATGGATAAAGTTTATTAATTGTTAAAACACAAAAAGAAAACATTACAGATTTGGCTTGCCATTGCAGTCATCCTGTCTCGTGAGAAGCTATGCTCAACAAAACCTATGTTTAGATCTAGGTCTCTCAAAAAAAACTCTTGGCTCTAGCTTTTGTTTTATTCCAAGGCAACAAACTAAAGTATATATTTCAATTGATAGTCAATTTCTTCAGATGCCCTATTGTAAAATTGAACCCCCGACCTCCCTCGAATTTGCATCCTTGAGATATCTCAAATTTTTTAGTTGATATGTGAAAAATCCGAACCGTTTAAATCCTTCCTGCACAAATATCTCAAATTTGAGAGATCTCATAGGATACGGACTCGCCTCCCTTTCCCCGAGACAAAAAAAAAAAGCTGGAAGAATGAAAGAAACAAACAAGAGATGCCTCCATTTGTAAAAACAATTAATAGTTGGAAACCTAACAGTAGTTAACTTTCTAAAATATTTCTCGCATATCAATCAACCCGTAGTATATTAACTGGCCCAAATCTGAAAAATGTTTTAGATAACCAAAGCCCAGAATTAAATGGGGGATCTTAAGTCCTAATTTTAGTGAAAGATCTTAACTTAATGCAATTTAAAGAGTGCTTAGTCATTTATATGATTTTAATTTTTTAATTATATATATTGAAATTTAGTTGAACTTTTTTTTCTTTAAGATTTTATATACTTCATCCCCTCAAAAAATATTAAATGTGTGCTCGTAGTTTAGTGGCTAGAATCTCTCATTGGTTGTGTAGAGACTTGAGTTCAAATCTCATTTATCACATATTAATTTTTTTGCATTTTACGTTTCAGCCCTGCCTATTTCTACAATGATAGAAGTTCTTGACTGCTATCCATAGGTTAAAACAAGTAATTGGTAAGTGGGTACATTTCGCAGCCCAGAAAAGGGTTAAAAATAAATTCTAGCTCAAATGGGACTATCTAGACTCAATTCTGATCATGTTTTAGATAAACAAAGTCCAAAATAAAAATGAGTCTTATTCTTATACAATCTTGATCCATAATAACCTTTCTGGAGCTTACCAAAGAAAAAGAAAAATCATGCCTATTCAGGAAACTAGTACTCTGGCAATATATCATGAAAAGCTAGCCCAATCCATACCAATCACCAGCTATTAAATTCCCAACTTCTTGTATCATGCAATAATAAAATAAATAAATGTAATCCTAAAATGGACCATGCTCTCGTCACTAGGTCGCAACCAGAAACCAGAAGACATTACCGTAGTGAACACAAAATCTTTGCAGCCATAAAAAGTGAGAATCATAACAGAAAACAGCCAATTAATGACTTCACAAAACATACAAAATTTTATTATCTTGGCAACCTAAATTTCCTATAAAAACCCTTCCAAATCCCTATCTTGCATGATCAAAAATTTCCACAGAACACTTCTCATGAGAGCTAGTCTCAATATATATACCTCTACTTCACCAAAATATATTTATCCCTACTTAGCAAAAAGTATAGACAGTGCTAACCTAGTTCTTCACTTCTACTGCATCTACAGCCCTTTTTTCAGCTCTTGAATTGCACAATATAATTTCCTTCTGGACCCAACAGCAGTTATCCCCATATTTATTAAATCCTTTACCGTAAGCAAAGGCAGCGCTGTCTCATCCACCTCATGTGAGTCAAATGTCCGCTTGTACTTCGCTAGCCCAAGCCGTTCAAGCCAGCCGTGGACCCCACCCATCTCTGCCAATCGAGATCCTCCATTCTGACTAATGCAATCGTTAGCCTTGGCTGCCACATAATGAGCCCCTCGAGATACATTTATGTCCATAATTGAACCAGAAATCATAGCCCTAGCTGGGCCATTTGAGCTCTCCTGTTGATTCTTAGGAGCTGATTTGAAAAAATCACAAAATTTTGTTAAATAATTTACAATTAATTAGCTAGCTAATCAAAATTACAATTTACTTATGATCTATCTTTATCTTGTCAATCGTCGTACACAACAGTACTTGAAATCAAGCCATGTTATTCCAAAATATATGTATAGAATGAAAGCAATTCACCACAGCTAATCCAGCTTGAGCAATTTTTAAAACAGGATTTGAATTCTTAAAAAGGATGGACATAAGAAATAAGCGCAAACAGTAAACAGATAACACTAAAATAAAGAACCTGAATTGTTGGCAGGGGACTTGCCACGGGGGCGCTTCAACTCAGAAAGAGTTATCTCCATTCCATATTCCGTCCCTGAATAAATTTACACCATAAGAAAAGAGGAAATCAATGAGTTCTCACTGAAAAGAAACTAAAAGAAAAGGTTAAAACTGGAACGAAATCAGTGAGTTCTCACTGACTAAAATCAATTGCAATTTACTTAAGATCTATCTTTGTCTTGTCAAATCCTACACGACAGTACTTGAATAGCCGGTGGTAAATTTTCCAAAATAGTTTAAACTGGAATGAAAGCCATATTATTCCAAAAATATATGTATAGAATGGAATCAATTCAGCTAATCCAGTCTGATCGATTACTAAAACAGGATTGGATTCCGACCAAAAGGACTGACATAAGAAAGAAGCACAGACAGTAAACAGATAACACAAAAATAAAGAACCTAAATTATCAGCAGGGGGCTTGTCATGGGGGCGCTTGAAGACAGAATCAGGCGTCTTCAGTTGGTTACCTGAATAAAATCACACCAAAAGAAATGAGAAAACCAGTGAGTTCTCAATCGAAAGTAACAAAGAAAGGTGATGGAGAAGCAGAGGCGGATGTGAAGAAGTACCGGAATTGGGAGAGGGTTCAGTGGACCGGCGCTTGAGGATGGTCAATGGCTTGGAGCACTTAGGATCAGACTTGTGCGTCTCCTTTTGTTTTTCCGTCCCTGAATAAAATCACACCAAAAGAAAAGAGAAAACAGTGAGTTATCACTCAAAAGTAACAAAGAAAGGTGATGGAGAAGCAGACACGGATGTGAAGAAGTACCGGAATTGGGAGAGGGTTCAGTGGAAGGGCGGTTGCGAGGGATTGATGGCTTGGGGCGCTTGGGCTCAGACTCGGGCGTTTCCTTTTGTTTTTCCGTCCCTGAATAAAATCACACCAAAAGAAAAGAGACAACCAGTGAGTTCTCACTCAAAAAGTAACAAAGGAAGGTGATGGAGAAGCGGATGTGAAGGTACCAGAACCGGGAGAGGGGTCAGCGGAGCGGGGGCTGGAGCGCTTGGAGCGCTTGGGCCCAGAACTAGGCGTCTCCGTTTGTTTCTTCGTCCCTGAAAAAAAACACCAAAAGAAAAGAGAAAATCAGTGAGTTCTCACAAGTAACAATAAAAAAGGCGATGGAGAAGCAGAGATGGATGAGAAGAAGTACCGGAATCGGGAGAGGGGCCAGTGGAGCGGGGCTTCCGGGCACGCAATTGCCTGGAGGAGGGTTTGCTCTCGCCGAGGTCACCGAGGCGAATATTCGGCTTGCGCTCGCGCTTGGATGGTGGGGTTGGCGAATCCTCGCCGGAGGTTCCCTGGGTGGCCATTGGGGGGCCCACTACGGGGATGAGAGAGGACAGTGGTACTTCGGGTTGCGACTGAACACTGGAGTGAAGGAGTACTCGAAACGAGTGATAAGGAAAGGAGTAAAGATTAAAGAACCACGGGTAAAGATATTGAAAGCGCAATGTTTGCTTCGTGAAACGCGTGAGTCATATACAGTGCTATTTTAACTCTATTATCCGTGTGCTACATGGAGTAAAATATGCTCTGTCAATAGTTTTACCCAAGACCATTTGGTCAATAGTCAAGAACTCAAAATTAATTCTTCCTCGACGCGCTGGGTTAAATCCTTTCTCTGATCGTTAGATTCGATTTAAAATAAAAATTTGTTCGTAGCCCAACAAAACTCAATTCCTAAATCCTAATCCTATTCAGTGAGCCCATCTTTTCAATCCGTTGGCGGTTGCCAACTTGCCGTTATGAAACTAGTCCATATTCCGTACATGAGGGAGTAGTATACTTTTAGTCAAGTTAAAATTAATTTAATGTCCATCTAAAATATAGGAAGATCTATTTTGAGATTTATGTCATGAAATAGACGATCCAAATTTCATTCTATTCGGTTAGCTATTGCACTGAATCTGAATTCATAAAACTATGGGTGGGTTTGGGAAAAAAAAACGAACTGGTAAATATAACAGTGACGGTCAAAATGTATGATAAAAAAAATAATAGTTGAAATAGGATGTGGTAATAACGTAATGTTATTTAAAATATTTTTAGCTTGGTAGTAAAAAATAACATAATAGGTCAATACTGGTCCGATTTGAACCCGACCCAATCTGAGACGGATTAAAAAATTTGTGCACATACCCGATCCATTTAGTCATTTAGTCAAGTCGGATCGAGTGAAAAATTGGCACCCGCACCCTTCAAAAACTAGTGTCTACTGTCTAGTGGTGTTATCTATTTTATTTATATATATTATTCTAGATGAATTTTGCACTGACTGGAGTGCCACCTTACCTCCAATACGTTCGATTCTAATCTGACGGTCCTTAGCGATGATACGTCGCCCTCTCTTCGCTCTCTCGACAGGCTCTCTGACCTTTCTCCATCTCAATCCTTTTTCTTAGTTTAAAATAATGCTAGAACATATAGTAAAATGACACAAGTGATATCATTTCAAAATTGTATAATCAGAATCCGAAGAACTAAATTGTTACAAACTGTTATTGACAAGTCGTACGCGAAATTTCTCAGCAATAAAATCATGCGTCCTTCCAAAAATGCATTGTTGGAGGTTAATTAAATATAACTTTGTCAGTGACGTAAGTTGATTCGTGAATTGTGTAATAGGTTCATTCGCATGATTTATTTTTCTCGATCGAAACTTGCATAGTATGTCACTGATCTAGTCATATTTTAATTTATCTTGCAATTTTTTTCATATTTTTTCATTTTATTCAAGAGAAAAGGTATTGTCCCCCTTCGTTCTGTCTCCGTAAAATCTCCGCCTAAAAAACATTCCATGTTTACCACTCCGCCGAAGCGTTTTCAACCGTCTTCGTGACGCGTTTTCAACTGTCGCTAACGACAACGATCCCCACTTTCCTAATTTCAACTGTCTCCGATGACGTATTTCCTATTTAAACTTTCATTTTTACCGCTTTCTATTTTTTGAAATTTGAATATTTTCTCTTCTCGTTTTTCCTTTTCTGAATCAATTTATTTCTCTTTTCAATTTATGTTTCTCTTTTCAATAGAACGAAGGGGGACAGTGCCTTTTCTCCTATTTTGATCCACGTGGTTCTAATTTCGACGATCGAGTAGCAGCATCGAAGATCTTGATCCGAGTAGTTTTAATTTTGCGCCGTTTCTCCATTGAAGAGAAGTATCAAAGCTTCACATTGAAGAGCAGCATAAAGGCTATTGAGTGAGTTTCTGATTATATACTGACAGTTTGCAAAACCGACTAAACCGAACTGACCGAATTATGTTGGTTCAAGTATGATTTATATTTTGTTTGGTTCAATCAATGCTTCATTTCTTTCATTTTAGTTTAAATATTTTAGAACATCTACATATTTTGTATGAAATTGAACAACTTGTGTATGAACATGTGTAATTTTCGTTAATAATGGCACCAATAGGTTTACTTCGGTTTGAACCGAACAAACCGAAATTTACTTCGGTTTGTTCGGTTCAGTTCTTAATCGGTTTATAAGTTTAATCGGTTCGGTTCGGTTCTATTTTTGAAAACCGAAGAAAAGTTTAGTTTGATTATTTTAGTTCGGTTTCAACTGAACTGACCGTTTAAACACTCCTAGTTGCACGAGCATTTTCTTTTGATGTGCCTAAAGTAGCATGGTCCCTCAAGAAGAGTCATTGTTCCCTGCCGGAGATGTAGTCGTAGATGAAGAAATAGAGATCATGGTAAAATGTTCTTTGGTATTGAATTTGAAATTATAAATGTTATTTAATTTAGATTGTTTAAAAAATCTAATTTGCAGCCATAAACATGCATAATTGGACTGTATTTGGGTAGCCCTAAATAGAAATTTAATTTGTGATACCACACCTATTTTTTATTTTTACAATTACTCTCCAGGCGCACTAACCCATCTTTATCTTTTTTAGGGTTCCTCCAAGGAAGAACTGTAATTGAAGTCGGTATGAGAGTGACACATTGTTAATTAGATCTTAGTTAATTAGATCATTTTGTTAAGTTAATTGTGAGGTTATATTTTGGTATAGTTAAAATGTGAGTTAAATTTTGGTATATGTACAATGCTTGTGCTAAATTTGCTAAACAATTTTTTGTTTTATGTTCACTGTATTAATTTTGTGCTACATATGCATCCATTGGAGGCTTACTGGCGAAATTTTTTTTGTTACCACAGAAAAAAAATCAAATTAAATCGTTACCACTCTGTTTTGGCCCGTATCAATTCTACCACCCACGCTAACCCAGTTCGCGCACCAAATAGGCTGGTGCGCGCACTGGGTTGGCGCACAAAGTGGTGCGCTGACTGGGTTGGCGCACCAACCTCTTCTGCCTATTAAGGCACCAACTCAGTATTATTTTTATGTGGCGTATTTTAGATCGTTATTTCGATTAGTTTTATGTTGCGTATTTAGATATTATTTTCATATTACTTCTTATGTTGCGTATTTTATATCTCATATCCCGTAATACATTAAAACATAAGAACACACCATAGATAAAACATAACACACAACGATAATATATTAAAACATAACACACAATACATAAAACATTACCGAAATCCTTAACCTTAATACAAAACCGAAAGTTTGTACCATAATACATAATACATAACCGAAAACCCTAACCTTAATACATAAACAGAAAGCCCTAACCATGACATTATTGGGTACGGTTCCTAGCATCCCTTCTTCTTCTCGCATTCCTTTCGAGAGTAGCTCTGTTGGTCTCGTGACCTCTTCTCCTTCCTTCCAGTATGTCCATCCACATTGGGATCCTGTTGTGTCTTCTCCGACCCAACTTCACTAACCGGTGCTCTGGCGTTAAGATATCCCCTTCGTGCGGCGGCCAATCACCTTGATTGTCATACACGTGGAATTCTCCACTCCATGTGTCGATAAGTGTTTGGATGTTGTAGTAGTAATTGACGAAGACATTTGGATCGTAGTTCCTATATTTTTCACACATTTGTAAGTTTCATCATCCAAAATTATTATGAAATTTTAACACACATTCGTACCTTATTTGACACACTGACATCACATGAACACATGGTATTCCGGTGAGCTGAGGCTTTTGGCAAGAGCATTGCACCTCATGGTCGTTCTGCACAACGACCTTGTACCTACAGTCTCGGGACGTGTACACCCATTTGCCTGCCTCTATGTCAAATGGGATTTTCTCGCCATGTGATGTCACCATGAATTCCCCGGATCTATTGAATGGAACCGCGCTCATTTTGTTAGTCTTCCGGATGTGCTTGTCCAGCTTCAAGTGCGTACGAGTGGAGAACAGCTGACCCTCTTCTTGGCATTGCACGGCCTTCTCTCTTCTTTCAACGAACCATGTGACACACTTATAAAACGTCTCCTCAATAATTGCAGCAACCGGTAACCTACGAGAATTACAATTTGGTCTTTGCGAGAATGTTCTTTGCTGCCTGCTGCCTTGGGTCGAATGAAATGAGCACAGTATACTGAGTTGGTGCCTTAATAGGCAGAAGAGGTTGGTGCGCCAACCCAGTCAGCGCACCACTTTGTGCGCCAACCCAGTGCGCGCACCAGCCTATTTGGTGCGCGAACTGGGTTAGCGTGGGTGGTAGAATTGATACGGGCCAAACCAGAGTGGTAACGATTTAATTTGATTTTTTTTCTGTGGTAACAAAAAAAATTTCGCGGCTTACTGGTATGTGGATAGAAATCGAATATAAAAAAACTGTGCTTACTGTCATCATTTTATAACCATCAAACAAGCTATAGTTTTAGGTGGGTTGAAAAAAAAAAAAACAGGTGAGCACTAGTTTCTAAAAAAAAAAATGGTTGTTATAAAAAAAACATTATCCATAGTTTCGTTAGTATATTTTAAAATGCAATTTAATGGTTAGAATACAACCACTTAGGTTGAATTGACCTTGAAAAACTTAGCCAGAATAACAATTTTAATTATTCCATTGCAACGGTTAAATTAACCGTTGTAATGGATTAAATCGACACACTCCTCGGTAGATTATTCAATTTCTCCAGAGACAGCCATTACTGAAACCGTTGCAATGCTTTAAACTGTTGTCATATTCCTTGAGCATTACATACAATTTAATTTTGACATGTGTAATTCTTGTATTCCGTTGCAACGGTTATCCAACCGTTGTAACGGTTTCTCAGCGGTAGTACCGATTCTGTCTGATTTCTTGCCTTATTTCCTGCTTCCATATTTCAAATATTCTGAAATTTATCAAATTGGTTCAAAATCTGATGTCTTTCCATATTCTTAACCTTCCATATTGCTCTCCAAGTAGTTTCCATATTTCAGAAAATAAAATTTATTACTAAATGTGAAAAGATGTGAGAAAATAATTTGATTGCTTGGCTTAGCCTATATAATGAACAACATCTCATCAACTTTATGCATAAAAGAAATTTCTTGTCTCTACACTTAAATTTTATCATTCTCTTCCTCCTAGACCTCTTTCTCTCAAACAAGTGTCTTCCACTTGGTCACAAGATTCTCAAAACGCGTACTCTCAAGACTCTATACGCTATAGGGCTCACTACTCTGACTTTGAGTCCGACGCCGACTCTCCTATCGAATGCTACATTTGTCTTGCATGCAAGCGGGATGGCATAGCCACCAAGATGTTTACTTGCAATGAATGCAAAGAGGCATTTCATCCCAAATGTATTCTCATCAAACCATTAAATGACAACAGAGACCCAAGGTTTCTCTCTTAGGTATGTGTGGATTGCAAGTACTTCATTGAGATAAGCAAGAAGAGGAAGAGGGAGCCTCGTGAAGAACCTACCGAGGAAGTGGCAAGCGAGCCACTTGAAGAAATTGAAGCCGAGCCAAAGTCCAAGAAGAACTAGTTTTTTAGACTTTATTGTTGATTGCTATGTGTTTGTCTTGTTTCTAGATCATTTACTTTAATTTTTTTCTTTTCGCATGATGTATCTTAGGTCTAATATAATTTCTATCTTGATGTTTTCCTAAGAAAATCATGCGGCTACTTCTATACATCATTTTCTTATCTCATGAACATATAATATAATTGCAATAACTTTATTCATGAGAATAATTCAATTAAATTGCAATACTCTTATGCATATAATATAAAATTTTAAATAATTAAAATTACCATCAAATTGAAAATATATAATTGCAATAGTTTCTTCTTAAGAGAATAATTCAATTTAATTACACCATGACCTTTAATTTCAATGAAAATTGAGTATATGACTCCATTTAACATATTAAGCACCATATTAAATTTCTATATTCTTGAGTAGTGCATATACGTATGCTTTAATTGCCATATTTTTTTTAATTACGCTTTAATTGCCATATTTTTTAATTACCAAATGTTATGCCTTAATTTATAATTTTATAAAATTAAGGGGGAGTGCATGAATTGAGGGGAGCCCTCTCATATTTTTACTGTAATAATTTCTCCCTTTTGACCATTTCTAAAAAGGGAGAGAGATATTACAAGTTCGTTAAAATTAGTATTCGCTAAACACCACACGGGAAAACAAAAACAAAATTTCAAAATTTCAAATTTGTGGGAATATCCAATTTATGCACTCAATTGAGATAATGTTTTGTAAATCGTCAAAAGGGGAGATTGTTGCATTGTGCCATAATCTACTTGTCTGTTTGATAAGATTTGCAAATATTTATTGAATTTTACAGTTTCTTATTTTGAGATATTGTGCAGATTTATGACGATATAAATTGTTAAATATACATCATGGATGCATGATAAATTGCAATACTAATCAAGGTTGAGTCATGAAGAACCAAGCATTGGACTTAGAAGCATCACCTCAAGATTAGGTCTAGAAATCTGTAAAATTGGTTAAGTAAGCTTGAGATTGAGGTATTTTGCACAAACCGTTACAACGGTTAAATAGCCATTACAACGGAATAATTGATAATTCAAAATGCACAGCGGAATCGATTTAATCCGTTGTGACAACCGTTGCAACGGAACCTTGACATTTCCAGAGAGCTTACGTTGTAGCAACCGTTGTAACGCTTATAATCGTTAGGGTTTCCCAGCGCAGCCAAACCTGCTATCTGGGGTTAACCGTTGTAATGCCTAATCGTCCGTTGCAACGGTTGATGCCAGATATCTTATTTTGTTTCTCTCTCTATAAATAGAAGCAAAATCTAGGTTTGGATAATCTCTCTAGCCGCCCTCAATTGTAATATTCTGAATTCCTTTGAAATATAGAAAAGAGAAATGGTTTTAGTACCTAGACTTCTGTACCCACTTTTACCCAAAAGTTTAGATAAGGTTTCTTAACTGTTCCAATCTCCCGCACGACCTTGAATAAAGAGTCTCTTCTTCGTTGAGGCAATTTAATCATTTTTAAAATTTCCGATCCCCATCCTCTTTTCTTTCCAGATCTTTCCCTGTATAAATTTCCAATTGGGCGCGGCACCACCGATCAGATCGGGCACCACTGATCGGAGCTCTCTCTCTGCCTGTCTCGCCAGCTACAATGGATCAAAATCAATTTATAACTGCAACCACGACCTTCTAGACAGTATCATCGCTGACGTAGCGTCAGAGTTCCACCGAATCGCTCGTATGGGTTTGGATCGAAATCTTGAGGCGGAGGAGCTGCGCCTCTACCGGCAGTGTGGGAAGACAAGGAGTTGGAAAGACGAGTTTTGCTGCTTCTCTTGCAGTGAAGTTTGCAAACAGCGGCATCCTACCCTGGTGGTGTCTACCGACCCATCACACTCTCTAATTGTGTGCGGTTTTGGCTTTGGCATTTCCTCAAACAGTTTGTGTGCATGACTTGATTTGTGATGGTATCATTTTTTGTTGTTTAGGATTTGACAGGTGGGCTGTCAGGTGGATGGATTCCATCTATCTTGGGATCAAAGAGCTTGTTTGTGAGGTATAATCTTGAAATTAAGTTGATTTAATATTACAAAATATGTTTATGAGATTGAATATTTTTCTAATTGCTATTATAATTACTAATCTCACTTGAAATGGAAGTACTACATTTTAGGTGGTAGAAGTTAAATCTCATGGAACAATTTCATCAAAGGACATAAGCAGGCGTCAGCTGTTGAAATCAAGTGGTGTGTAATGAGAAAATCAATTTACTTTTCATATATATACAATTGCGATATAAATGTGGATTTTATTCATGATACTAGCTTCAATTTATGATAGGTCTTTGACTGAGAGATATAAAGAGTGTTGATCCCTCACTGTGGCTAATGAACTGCATGTCATCTATTGTTTGCAGATTTTCTTTGTTTTGGAACAATAGCATTTCATTTCTTCTTTGAGGCGCTCGATGTCTTCGGTCAATTTCACATATTTCTTCACTAAATTCGAAAATTTCCCTGGAATATGCTTTAGTTTGATCCCGTTGTGTTTGATTTGCGTTTGATTTCTTAGATATTGCGAGGGATTTAAGAGATCTGGAGCATCCCTACTCGCTGGAGCAGCTTAGCTTTCTTTTAGAGGAATCTATCACTAGAGATGGTAATACTTCGAGTGTGATTTGATCTGATTTTGTAAAAAAATTATTTTTCTGATTTAAATTTTCAGAATTTATCTAATAGGTTTACATGATATATACAGTATTTTATATGATCTATCAGGTTTAAAGTTTTTGTAGAGTAGTTTACAAGATCTATTTAACATTTTTACAGGATATATGCAATAGTTTACATGATCTATGCATTGTTTTTCTTTTCTTTATTTTACAGGATTTGTTTAACAGTTTTACAGGATATATGCAATAGTTTACAGGATATATGCAATTGTTTTAAAAAAATTCTATGCAACTTTTTACAAGATTGTTCAACTAGTTTTTCAGAATTCTGTCAATGATTTATAGAATTCTGTCAAAGGTTTATTTTATAGGATGTATCAGTTATTTTACATGTTTCATTCAATAGTTTGTCAAGTCTCATGCAATAGTTTTATAGGATATATCAGTTATTTTACAAGTTTCAAGCAATAGTTTTATAGGATGTATCAGTTATTTTACAGGTTTCATTCAAAGTTTTATAGGATGTATTAAGTATTTTACATGTTTCATGCAATAGTTTTATAGAATATATTAGTTATTTTACAGGTTTCATGTATCAGTTATTTTACAGGTTTTATGCAAATAGTTGTTCAACTAGTTGTTCAACATTCTGCCAATGATTTACAGTATTAGAACTTCAAGTTTTTATTAATTTGTTGATATCATTTTTTCTTTCAGCTAAACCTGAGGGTTACGAAGTAACAAACTTTGTATTTTGAATAGTATGCTTGTGTGGAACAGATGTATTTTGTGCGTTGAATGTTATTATTTGTGTTTACTACTGTTGAACAATGTGGTTGTGACTAGTGACATTTTATGCTTGTGAACAGTTATTTTTGTTGAACAATGTGTTTTATTGTATTGATGTTTTATAGTTTGCATCTGTTAGTTCTACAGTTTACATCTACGAGTTTTACAGTATTAAAGTTTTATAGTTTGTATATGTTAGTGTTATAGTTTCAAGTGTCAATTTTACAGTATTGAAGTCTTATAGTTTGCATCTGTTAGTATTACAGTTTACATCTGCGAGTTTTACAGTATTGAAATTTTATAGTTTGTATATATTAGTTTTATAGTTTTAGGTATCAATTTTATAATATTGAAGTCTTATAGTTTGTATCTGTTAGTTTTACAGTTTACATCTGCGAGTTTTACAGTATTGAAGTCTTATTTTACATGATATAGATGCATATATAAATATTAATAATTAAAGAAAAAATAATGAATTTTTTTTAAAAATTAAAAAAATTAAAAATTTTAATTTCGAAAAAAAATTGAATAATTTTAGGTGTTATTTGGAAATAACTGCAAGTTTGAGAAGTGGTTCGTTTTTGAAATCTTCTAGAAGCTGTACTCTGAAAGTACAGCTAGTTGAAGTACAGGAAGTACATGTAGTTTGGCAGTTGTGGAAGTTGCAAACGGTTTTCCATTGAAGATATGATTTTGAATTTTGAATTACGTATTATATATGATTTGTCATTGAAGATACAATATTGAGTATAGAATTTTACAGTATTCACGCAAATCAAATGACAGTTGGTTTGGGTAAAAACTGGGTACAACTCCTTGGGTACAATTTTATAAGTTGTATCTGCTAATTTTACAGTATTGAAGTCTTTGTAGTTCACATATGTTAGTTTTATAGTTTGCATCTGCTAATTTTACAGTATTTAAGTATTATTTTACATGATATAGATCCATATATAAATATTAATAATTGAAGAAAAAAAATTACATAAAAAATAAAAATATACGAAAAAATAAAATAAAATTTAAAAATTTTAATTTCGAAAAAAGAAAAATTTAATTTTGATGCAAAAAAATTAATTTTGCACAATTTTAGGTGTTATTTGTAAATAACTACAAGTTTGAGAAGTAGTTTGTTTTTCAAATCTTCTAGAAGCCGTCAGTTTTTAAAGTACAGCCGAAAGTACAGGTATTTTGCAAGTTGCTAACTATCTGCCACTAACTTAGGACCACTTCCAAGGATTGCTGCTTGTTAGATTTTTAAACTACGTATTATACATGATTTGTTGTTGAAGTTATAGTATTAATTATAGAGTTTTACAGTATTCGCGCAAGTCAAATGATAGTTTTTTTGGGTAAAAACTGGGTAAAGAAGCTTGGGTACAATTAGTCGCTTCCTATAAAAAAAATCATTGTTGCTTATGTACACAACTTCAATATTCATACAACAACCTCAAGCATACACAACCGCAATCAATCTTGTAGAGTGATCCTTAAGTGATCATCTTGTTTGTTTCATACTTTTGAGTCTTTAGTGCTCGTGAGCCATTTTTGTACTCGGGCTGATTGATTTCCCAAGCTTTGTAAGGGCTCACTGGTTCCACCTTGTACTCCTTTCTCATTGGATAAAGAAAGGCGCGCTATCTCGAAGGTCGAGCCCCGGAGACGTAGGCCTTAGTGCCGAACTCCGTAAATAATTCTCGTGTCAATTGTCTCTTAACTCTTATATTTATTTTACGCACACTTGCTTAGTTTAAAATTATTCTAATTTTCGCCAATGAATAACTCATACACACATTAGTTAAAAGAACTTAGTTTTAATTTTAAAAGGCCCCATATTCACCCCTCTCTAACAATTTCAACAATTTCATTATATGCCTGCGAGTGAACACAGTGGGGTTTTAGGATTGAATTCTCTTAAAGCTGTTTTTGTTATTGCTTGATCAATTGTATATTCTACCTCGATTCATATGGACCAATAGGGTTGTAAAGAGTGGGTACATCAATTGACCATTAAAAACTTTGAAATTGAATTGATACCGGAATTTGTTAGCTGCTTGAGGGCACCGACCAAGAAAGAGGGAGCGACCAGGAGGTGAGCATGAACCGTCAACTTACGCAGCTCAAGAGAAGGAGCGGCCTAGGAGATGTGAAGCACAGATCTTACCTTCTCCCTCGCGAGTTGGGAGGTGAGCGAAGAGGGAGTGGGAGAAGGAGAGGGAGAAGAGAGAAGTTCTCTCTCGCCCTTGGTGAAGAGAGAGGTTGGCATCGTTCTCCCTCGCGAGTTGAGAGAGGTTAGCGAAGAGGGAGAGGTTTAGGGTTTACGAGGCAAGACGGAGAGGGAGAGGGAGATGAAGAGGGAGACCAGGTATAACGGAGCGAAAGTTTTACAATTTCCCGTTTCTGTTCATCAGATCGATATGGGAGCCCTCCGTAATAGCACGAATTTTAGAGAAATCCAACGATATCAGATTTAAGTGCACCAAGTCTATGCTAGCTTTACTCAAAAAATAATATTGTACTAAATTATTATTTGGAGATGGTTAACATCGATATAGAGTTAAAACTTATAAATATGCAAGAGTAGAGTATAAATGTCTTATCGGTGGCTAGGGATGGCAAAAAAGCCCATCGGCCCGTCGGTCCGGCTATGCCTGCCTGGTCCATCCCTTTAACCGGTCGGCCTGACACTGTATCAGGCCAGGTAAGGCCGGGCCTAAGGACGGGCCAGGCCAGGTCTGGGCTTAAGCCGAAGCCCACAAGCAGCCCATTGGGCCTATAATTTAATAAAAACAGAATTTTGAGGACAGGATTTTCATTTTAGGGTTTCAGTTTTGAGAGCCGCAGCCGCTCCCAATTTCGCTTTGCCCTCTCTCTTTCGCTCCTCTCTCTTTCTTTTTTTTTTTTAAATTTGGCAGCAGCTCTTTTCTCTCTTTCGCTCCTGACTCCTCTCTCTCTTTCGCTCCTCTCTCTCTCTCTCTCTCTCGCTCTCTTCAGCACCCAGCAGGCCAGATCCCTACCATCGGTAAGCTCTTTGCCCCTCTCTCCGATTAGCAGCCAAGTGCCATCGGCGCCTTACCAGTACTGTACCACAGTACCACAGCACCTGGTACCAGTACTGTAAGCAAATACGCTTCCATCAAGCGTCGTCTCGCCAGGTACGGGTTTATGGGAGCACCATCACGTTAGACCCGATATGATTGTTTTGATCCTAATTTATCCTTTTTCTCCATCTTATTTTCTGCATTTTCTTGATGAGTTACTTCGCTGAGGTGATTTGAGAGCTCAATTGATGTTGTAGTATAACTCAATGGTTTTAATTAGTGGTTCTGATTATCTTGGACTGTGCAGTATTGAATAATTTTCAGATGACTTTACTTTTTTCTATTGTTTTGAATCCATATATAATTTTTTATCAGAAAATTATTTTCCCTGATTAGATAGGTAAATCTCACGAATCCTGCATGGCAGATGCATCATCTGTGTGTATAACATGAGATGGGCCCTCTTAGTAAAATTATACTTGTATTTTTATTTATTTTTGTTTTTCTTTTCAGTTGGCTAAAGTTCTGCACAACAATTCAGAAGAAGCCGGTTATTTCGCATGCCCTATTTGTTATGAACCGCTGATAAGAAAAAGGGCCTCCTGGATTTAACTTGTATGTTTTTTTAATCAAAATTATTTAGCTGAGTTTGATTAATATATAATTCTAACTTGACCTTTGGATGATTTTTAAGTTTCATCTTTGCAAATATATTATTGAACATAATTTAAGAAAAGATATGCAGAAATAAGCCTCAACTATTCTCGATTTATGTTAGTATATTATTGAACATATATGTTTTTTTGCAAAAATTTCAAATCTGATTTTATGTCATTAGATCAGGTTTGAAGTAGCCTCTTTTTGGAAATGTGCCAAATCCAATGGTTTGGTCAGATTCTTTTTGGCACATTTCCAAAAATGTGAAGTAGCCTCTTTTATCACACTTATCAGATTTGAAGTAACCATTGGATTTATCACAGATTATCACACTTATAAGTTTACTTTTAAGAGATCTGTTTTGGGGATGAATGGATGATGCTAGATTTTTTCTCATATATTATTGCTACATTTTCTAGATATCTAAGCTAATATTTGGTCTCATATATTATTTAAATTTGGTAGATGTCTTCTATATTGGAGAAATAAAAACAGCATCGAGCTGATTGCATCCAAGAATGTGCTTGTTAATCTTTTTTTAGTGTTAAAACTATGTTATTAGGTGTTAACTATGTTATTTTAGTGTTCAATTATATTTTGTGTAATTTGATTGTATATTGTTTCTATTTTAGTGTTCAATTATATTCTGTTATGTTTCTGTGTGCTTGCTGCCTTGTTTGGTGCTGGTTTGTTCCTGTGTGCTTGCTGCCTTTTTTGGGTGTTTGATGTGTGCTTGCTGCATTGGTTTGTTTTTGGGTGCTTGCTGCCTTGTTTGGCGCTGGATTGTTCTCTGTCTTTGCTGGTTCCTTTTTTGTTGCTTATTTGGGGCTGGCTTGGCTAGGGTAAGGCCGGGTAAAGCAGGCTGGGCTGGGTAAGGTGGCCCATGGGCATAAGCAGGCACAGGCAGGCACGGGTATGGAGGAAAAGCCCATGGGCAGGCCGGGTATAGATTTTCAGGCCCATCAAATTGGGCCAGGCAGGCCAGGCATGGGCTTAGCAAAATACCCGTGGGCTCGGCCCATTGCCATCCCTATCGGTGGCTCACATTTTTATTTTTATTTTTAAAGTTCAAACAGTCGTTTTGAATCACTCAACATGACCTACATATTAAAATGTGTCTGGAGATCAAAAAATTTATTTTTTCAAATTTATATTTTTTGAACTTTTATGATAATTTTTAAGATAGGTACAAAATCATTGTTTTTAGATGGTATAAAATTTTCTAAAAATAATGATTTTGTATCTATCTAAAAACAGTAAGAAAATTTTCAAAAAATATAAAATTTTATTTTTAAGTACATTTCAATATGAAAATCATATTGATTAGTTAGGATCGGCTGGCTGGGTGGACTTTGAAAACGAATATAATAACATGAGACACAAATTTGACATAAAAAACATGAAACATGTGAACCCTACTCTAAATATAGTCCAATTATTCTTGTAATTACACAACATAAATAATATAAGATCTGTTCACTTTCTCTCTAACAACTGTTATCTTTTTCTCCTGAATATAATGAACTCAAAAATTTATTAACTACGCGGATGCATTATTGCTCGTGCAAAATAAATAATAATAAAGTTCGAGTTTGTTATATAATTTAAAATTAATATGCTTTAAATTTTTAATCAAGGAGAGATTATCCTTCAATCAAAGAGATGCACATGATAAAATTTTAGCAGTTTGAACACGATATATTTGGAGCCTAGCCACATTTGACAATTGACAGTATGAACGGTTCAACCAAATCAAAGAAATGAAGCTGTAGAAAAGATAATAAGTCGTCAAATATTCCACAAATAAATAACAGAAATTCAAAAGATGACAATTGTACATTTATCATTTATGAGGTGATTTGTATTTCTCTCCATTTATCATTTTCTAGCGAGACCAAGTCCAACATTAGTAATTCAATCGAGGGAGAGCAGAGAGGAGACCAGGGTGCACTCCTGACAGGTCAAGTACGCTAAAATACAACCGAAACAAGGATCCAATCCCCTCCGGTAATAATCACTGCACAATTCCAATAACAAATTCGATGCTGACACGTAGTAACAGTATTAGTTTGATAGCCATCTCGGCCGTTCATCATGTGATTCTCCCTTTCAGTTAGATTGTCAATTGATAGGGATCGCTGCCGCGTTGTCGAACTGGAGAGAAGATGAACGAGTCAGAATCCTCTGAAGTAACTTAAATTTTGAGTATGGATACGGACCGTCCGATCAGAATCCGGGCCAATCCGGCCCGAGGTGGAATGCACGGGGTACTTTAATATTCGTGCACAATAGATCTGACAGTCCGGATCTAAAATAAAAAAATGAGTTACTTTATGTAAATTCAAGATCAACCCAACGAGTACGTTCAATCAAAGCTCTCCTCTCGAGTCTCGAGACGCCATTAACGACCAATCCTGAGCTCTCTCCACCATTAAACCCTCCCCTCTCTCTCTCCGCCTCACATCACCCCCTCACTGCCGTATTGTCTCTCGTGTACAATCAGAGGAGAGAGAGAGAGAGATGGTGAGGTTACCGTACACCACAGCTCTTACTACCTTGTTTAGCTATGGCCTCCTATTCGCATTCGGGCAGCTTCGCGATTTCTTCAGAAAGCTTCTTGATTGGATCCGAAAGCCTAAAGACTTACTTAAGGCATGTCATTGTGTTTCGTGTTTTCATATATGCGAAATAGGTTGATTTCGATTTTAATTTTCAAATTGATGATACGATACTAATTTGGGAGAACCTTGTTTGCTTGGAATGCCATGGTAACAGGGTTACGCTCCGATTTGCCTGGGTTTAGAAGATTTCTATGTCCGTCGCCTCTACCTTCGCATTCAGGTACCAATTTACCGTCCTATATGCTCATGCAAATTGGTCCCTAAAATTACCATTTAATAGATGTTCTAATTTACCATTCTACGCATGGTAGAAGGGTTACAGTCCAAAATTCATATATAGGTGTGTACACGCCATACAATAGTGCTGATCCACTACTCATGCTGAAATCAGAGTTAGCATTAGAAGAATTGATGCCTTAGAGCATAACAGTGTTAAACAATTGTGCAAAACTGATGCTTTGTTTTGAATTTTGGATATAATCATATCACCACTTATGTACAACATCTGGTTAGTAAG
Organism: Carex myosuroides; assembly: GCA_028015225.1. Taxonomy (NCBI): domain Eukaryota; kingdom Viridiplantae; phylum Streptophyta; class Magnoliopsida; order Poales; family Cyperaceae; genus Carex; species Carex myosuroides. The sequence continues at coordinate 6,527,880 of CM051472.1, forward strand.
ATCGTGTATAATATAATTTTGTAGGATTGTTTTGGGCGACCTATTGCTAGTTCCCCAGATGCTTGGTTTGATGTGGTAGAGCGCTACTCCAATGACTGCAACAAGACACTTCAGTAAGAACATAAATCTATCTATTTTTTGTTATTATTTTCATTTTGAATTGTACAAACTGTAATTTAATTATATGTTTGGTTTCTACGTGTCTGTGTAAATTAAGATTTGCATTATTCACAACTGTTACTCAACTACATGATATACGAAAGAAACTGTGTGTTTACTCAGTGCCTTGATTTATTGTGATGGAAATAACTAATTAAAAATCTCACGCAGCCGTACTGAGAAAACAACAAGGTGCTTGAATCTAGGTTCATATAACTACCTAGGATTTGCGGCAGCAGATGAATACTGCACACCTCGTGTCATTCAGTCCCTTAAAGAGTACTCTCCTAGTACATGCAGTGTTCGCGTAGATGGAGGTAAATTGGCTAAACATCTTAGTGTACTTCATTCATTTAAACTTGTTGCCTTTTTTTTAGCCTGAAACATCAAGATCAATGCATACAGATCGAACAAGTAGTTATAATTTTTTAGTTCTATTTTGGTTTGGAACAATTACATTTGTAATCTTAAAAATACAACTTGGTTAACTAGTCATGTAAATTGGATTTGTGTGTTTATCTTGGTATCAGGAACGACAAAGTTGCATGTTGAGCTAGAAGAGCTAGTGGCACGTTTTGTGGGAAAAGAAGCTGCAATACTATTTGGCATGGGCTATGTCACAAACTCGGCGCTAATTCCATGCCTTATTGGAAAGGTTTGTACTTAATACTTGATTTGCCACCATGTATTTTGGCTATTGATTATTGACTGTTAGTTCTATTTTTTTTTTTTTAATGATTTAGGGAGGGCTCATAATCAGTGATTCATTGAACCATAATTCCATTGTCAATGGTGCCAGGGGATCTGGTGCCACAGTACGGGTTTTCCAGCATAATAGTAAGTCTTTATTCTTACTTTCTGCATGTATTTGATAGTTACTGCAAAAGTTTGAAAATGATGGATAGTCACTTTTGGCATAGTGACCTGTATTGCTGCATTTACCATTTACAAATATCAGAACAGCAGGGAAACAATCTGCTAAGCTCTGTTAAGCCTTAATTAAACTTGATATTACATCTATCAATTGTTGATAAAAAAAATAATATGCCAGAAACAAGAAATAGGGCTTTGAGAAAGTCACTGTGCTATGGACCTGACTTTAAATATTGTAGTCTAGAAGGTTTTATCAGAATTGCAAGTTCTGATTGATTAACAAAAATAAAACAAAGAAAACATATTTTACATTGGCATTTTTCTTTTGTAAATTGTTTAGCACCTTCACATTTAGAGGAGGTGTTGAGAGAGCAAATAGCAGAGGGGCAGCCACGGACCCACCGACCATGGAAGAAAATAATAGTAATTGTGGAGGGCATCTACAGCATGGAAGGTGAACTGTGCAAACTCCCAGAAATAATTGCTGTTTGCAAGAAATATAAGGTTCTTTCCCATTCTCCTTTTAGTCCTTTGACTGTTCCTTTCTCCAATTGCACTAACTTATTTTTGTTCTTTGGAATAGGCATATACATACTTGGATGAGGCGCACAGCATTGGTGCAGTGGGTCAATCGGGAAGGGGAGTATGTGAACTACTGGGCGTGGACCCTGCTGATGTGGACATCATGATGGGTACTTTTACCAAATCCTTTGGGTCTTGTGGTGGTTACATTGCTGCCTCTAAGGTGTGTGCTTCAGATTAATCCTTATTATTTATATCATGTTATTGTTAGATCAAGAGGCATCAAATTAAACCAAATACCTGTCACAAAAATAATTATTTGTTCTTGTCAAATTTAATTATATTTTCATATTATGAAGCAATTTTCAAAAGTAAAGGCTTTACCCAGCTATAAAGATATGATAAATATGTGCGACCATTAGATTAGTTCGATAACAATCACAACGTAAAGGATTAAAGGAAAGGATGTTTACAGATATACCTTTTAATGCTCAGGAAATAATTCAGTACCTGAAGTATTCATGTCCAGCACATCTGTATGCAACATCTATGTCACCGCCAGCTGTGCAACAAGTAATATCTGCAATTAAAGTCATCCTTGGAGAGGACGGTTCCAGCCGAGGTAAATTAACTAATTCCATATGTAAAAATTGTTTGTACTGATTTCATTACTGATTGCAAGTCAAATGAGACCCCAGTACTGTCTTTTCTGATATTATGAACACGTGTAATGAATAAAAATCAGGTGCACAAAAGCTTGCAAGAATAAGGGAAAATAGCAATTTCTTCAGGTCAGAGCTACACAAAATGGGATTTGAGGTGCTGGGCGATAATGACTCACCTGTCATGCCTATTATGCTGTACAACCCTGCGAAAATTCCTGCGTTTTCTCGCGAGTGCCTCCGGAAGAATGTTAGTTATTTTAATTGACAAGTTTTGAATCAGTTTTGTTGCCATGCCAGTGAGGCCTTGTGCTGTTAATTTACTGCCTACTGGCAGGCATTGATCCTTACTGGTCGAAGCTACAGATACCAATATCTACTATTAAGTAGTACACTGTTTCTTTTTCCTTTTTTGGTTGGACTATTATTTATTATCACCAGCGTCACTTGTTGTTTCAGGTGGCAGTGGTAACCGTTGCTTTTCCGGCTACTCCTCTTCTCTTGGCAAGGGCCAGAATATGCATCTCTGCTTCGCACACCCGGGAAGACCTTATCAAAGCTCTTGAGGTTTGTTAGAGGAATTTCAGATTCTTTCAACTATTAATCTTTACGAGCTAACATCTAGAATATCACATTTGAATATGAATTTGGAAGACTTCACTTTTTAACCCTTGCCACCCACACGGTCTCCAATTATCCATCACCTTGAAAATTTTGAAATGTCTTAAATTGATCAAAGAGATCCGAAGTAAACTTGGTTATTCTCATCTCCAATTGTACTGAATTCATTGGTTGGTTCCAGGTAGATCTGTCCATATAAGGTCCCAAAGTCCATATCAGGTGTGAGTATAACTTGCCTAGTATCTGTCTGTGCTGTCTGATTTTACTAGTAAGTATCAGAACCAATATATACTGTTGAATCCGAAATGGGGACCAAATCTGGCTATGACTAACCAATTTGTTCTGTACAATTGATGAGGACCGTACCGAAATAAGCCTCCATAGTTTTTCTTCCCAATTAATCAACGCCAAAATGTCAATTGGGGTAAATTTTGAATTGATGAATTATTGCAGCACAGCTTGCATATGTAGATTGTAGGATATTCTTTTCTTTAATTTTGGAAACAGAAATTCTTGTTATGCTATATCTCAAAGGAACAATAATTAATCAACGGCCGAAATTTAACATGAATTCATCTCTTATTTCAGGTTATTAGCAAAGTTGGAGATCTTATAGGGGTCAAGTACTTCCCGGCTGAACCGCCTAAGCATTTGATTCAAAGCCACAACAAACTTGAGTAAATAAATTTAATTCATGCTGTCTTACAATTTTCTTGAAGATTCTGAGGCCTAGGAAGAGAAGGAGAGACCATCAAACAATAACCGGCTTATGTGCAAGTCAAATTCTCAACAACTTTGTTGTTTCATTTAACAGTAGTTTGTTTTCATAATTGTATAGATGATGTTGTTAATTGATGTTGTAACAATTAGAACATTTACCTCTTTGTCCTTGTTAGAGCATGTGTTGTAAGTTGTTTCGATTATTGAAACACTTGATATTTTTTCCATCTAGTCTGAATACTATTTTCACTGATTCCTTGTTTTCTGATATGAGAAACTTGAGAATGAGCATAAACTTGGCGATAAAGTATATGTAGTCACACGCGCACCAAATCCAGCAATGAGAAACGAATGAATTAAGACTTGTTGTGTATTGTGGGCTTTGGGCTATAAAGAAGGATCATTTAGACTTCTGACGTGGCCTATAATCTCAATTCTGTGGTTGCTCTCCACTATCTACTGAACTTCTAAAACAGGCCGAGGGCCCGAGGCTGTAAATTTAAGAAAAATCATATAAAGTGTGAAACAAAAAGAAAAATATGACGGATCAGAGAAAGAAACATACGCTGTTGCCAGGATTGCCTTCCCTTTATGATGAATCGCCCACCACCAGAAGCACTGAACTGCGATAACACCAATATAAAGATATAGAGAATCCATGTTCCGTGGAAGCCATCAAGGCGCCCACTCAACCATGACTCCATGAGTCTATGACCCGAGCATCTTCACTCAACCATGACTCCATGGTTTTCTTTGCAATGTATTTAGGATGGTTGCCCAATGCGAGACATGACACCTGGTATTTCTATTTTTTTATTATCATAATATCATTTGCCAATATCAACGTGTCTTTTGGAGCTTTTCGACGCCCACCGACAGGTTCTGTACCGTCATCCGCTTTAAATCAGACGATATGTACTTGCTAGATCGGCACGGACGATAGAGAAATCCATCGAACTCAATTAGAGCATGGGATGCAACCCTTGTGTGTTACGGGACGAGTACTGGATGGAAATAACAGGGATCTACGGAGATGAGTATTTAATCATTTCTTTATCAACACAGGATACTGTAAATTGTATGGTATTCTTTATAGCATGCTTTAATTTGGCAGTCACCAATCACCATGATCAGTACAAAAAGCAATGCTATCAGAACTGGACCGGATATCGATCCGGTAAAGTTTTGAGTCAACGGTTTACTGGTCAGGCCAGTGGATCAACCGGTTCAAGCGCTGGTTTTTTCGTAAAACATGACCATTGTTGTCTTTTTCATAGGCAAACGTATATTGCACACATGATAATTTTGACTATTGCTTCCATGTGTAATAAAACAACCAGTGCAATTTGATAAAGAAAAATTACTTTTCCCTACTGTAATAAAAACACCAAGTGAAACAGCTTAGAACCTGTACAGTTGAAAAAAAAATTACTTTTCCCTACTGCAATAAAAATACAAAGTGAAACAGCTTGAAACCTGCACAGGTTTTTTTTTTTTTAAGAAAAGCTCGTAGGCAACTTGTCATTTAAATGGAGTATAAGATTACAAGTCTAGTTTAACAGAAAACATAAATGAAAACCTAGTGCTGTAAAAGTAAGAACTACCTTACTGGTAAGAAAGCCCCAATACATTGAAAGCAAATACCAGAGAACACTAAAAACCTAAGATCATTAAAGCTTAAACCATGTTTGTGTTGTAGCGCCATTTACTGGTAAAAAAATCCTTTGCATGAAAACAGAAAACTAACTAAACTGCTAAGTTCCAGCTACATGAATATTACACACCTTTGTCTTTCAGTATGTTAATTGTGTACACTTTGGAAGATTGAGTGATTTAACTGCGTCTGTCAATTCATGAGCTGAGTTGTGCCTTCACAGGAGTAGCCGTCGTGACAGTTGCAGCTGTGACAGTGACTTGTATGGAGCTAGTATTGTAGCTATTTGATTTGAGCCTAATTCACCTTGATTTGACGTCATTGTGCTCTCCAACTACAAATCAATTATGATAAAAATGCTCTTCGGGCATTTCATCAAACACCTTAAATGCATGGATCTATTCAATACAATTAACTCAAAACTTCCATAAAATTGCTTAAAGTACTTGATCGTAGTAGCTTCTTTTGTGATGATGTTTCAAACAAAATCTTGAGAACGAGATTTGAGTCAGAGTCTTGAGAATAGTTCAAGTCTGGAAGGAGAGAGCCACAACAGAGGAGGTTGAAGTAGGAGATTTCAAACAAACTACTATTGGAGGAGATTTGAAGTCGTTACTACTGAAGAAAAGGTAAGAAATTGAAGGAAAATGAGATTTGAGAAAGGAGACGGAGATTTGAGAAACAAATCTGTTTTGAACCGGGAATTTTGTCGGTTGATTCAACAATTTTTTAAAAAAACCGACTGGTTGAACCGGATTTGACCGGTTCACTAACTTAGACGATCCTTCAGAAGAACCGAACCGGATAAAGATCAGGATCGGTTTTCCGGTCGAACCAACTGGTCCGGTCCGATTCTGATAACACTGACAAAAAGTGAAAGAGAAAAGGAATGAAGGATTTTCGCAATATTCGCAAAACTTCTGCCAAAGATTGTCGATGGTATTCTCTCTGCTAATTTTCGTCTTTATTTGGAAATCAACTGCGTAGGTTGATTTTCCGAAATTTTTATTAATATTCCAAAATAAATATTAAATTTTAAAATCTATGTCATGTTTGACAAGATTTTGAAAAATGCCCAAACTGCAGATTTATTTCCCGCTAAAACTGTAAAACCAGAAATTTATTCTTCGGTTTCCGAATTCCAGAACCGAGAAATAAATTTTCGGTTTTAAAAATAAATTATAACATTTTCTGTTTTAGAAAAAAAACATAAAACCTGGATCAACATTTTTCAGGCTGGATTTTTCGCGGCGGTAAGAAAAAATAAAATATTTTTTTGTGTGTTATTGGAAAAAAATAAAAATATTTTTAATCTGAGTTATTGATCCCGGTTCAAAAGTCACTTCTAGGTCAATACAGAAAATATTGTAATCCTTCTATTTTTTTAAAAAATAAAAAAAATATCTGACACTATGACAAAGATATTATTTAATAACTTAAAAGAAATATGAGAGTTTTTGTTTTTTTAAAGTAGAAGGATTACACTAGTTTCTGAATTTACTTAGAAGTGACTTTTGAACCGGGATCAATAACTCTGATTCAAAATATTTTTATTTTTTTCTAATGACACACAAAAAAATATTTTAATTTTTCTTACATCTGCGAAAAATTCAGCCTGAAAAATATTCATCCGGGTTATTTGTCGCAATCTTTCTAATAAATCAAATTATATAGTATTCCATCTATTTGCAAAGAAATATATAAAATATTTTTAATATTTCAATACAAAAAATAAATAAATTACAACATTTTCTGTTTAAAAAAAAACATAAAACCGGGAATATAATTTCCATTTCCTCAAACCAAAATATTTTTTTCCTGTTTCGGAATGCCTAGAACTGGAAACTTTTTTTGCGGAAAATTTGTATGAAATCGGAAATTTAATCTCCGGTTTGGATAGATTTCGAAATTCCTCTCGATGTAGATTTTGAAATTATTTATTAATTTTGGATATTATAAAAATTTCGGGTTGATTTTTGTCCTTTCTATATGATCTCAGGCCGAAATTTGTATTGTTACCACGCCAAAAAATTGGAATTAAATCGTTACCACCCCGCTGACCTTTTATTGAATACTACCACCCCCGCTAACCCAGTCCGCGCACCAGCCAGTTTGGTGCGCGGACTGGGTGGGCGCACCAGATTGGTGCGCGGACTGGGTTAGCGGAGCACGCTTTGTACCGTATAACTTCCGCGCGAAGCTCATTTGTTCCGCACTCCGCAGTCCGCGCACGCCCAACAGTAAAAAAGTTAGTTATTTTTTTTACTTTTTTTTATTTATTTGTAGAGTAGATAGTTGGTATAGGTGTCCAAAATAGGTCCAAATAGAGTAGAATTGTAATAAATAATTAGAATGGTGTCCAAAATAGATTCAAACAGAGTAAAATTGTATTAAATAATTAGAATGGTGTCCAAATTGTATTAAATATTTAGAACGGTGTCCAAACAGAGTAGAATTGTATTAAATATTTAGAATGGTGTCCAAACAGAGTAGAATTGTATTAAATATTTAGAATGGTGTCCAAACAGAGTAGAATTGTTTTTAGCTATATTATGTTGTATTTTATGCCAAATTATTTTAGTAAATTACTAAAGTACCCTATTTGAGGTAGTTAAGATCAAATTTGACTAGAAATGCACCAAATTGTAGTATGGCGTCATCCAGCGGCACCAAGCACACCAGTATGCCTCATAATGATATGGAGTTGGATGTAGTGTTAGCCCGGACCGTCTTTCCACATTTGACGACTGAGTATATCAGTCCTGTTTGCTGGTTCCCGTACAAGGAGCACAAGATCAGAAACTCATATGTAAGTTTGCATCTCTATACCACTTGCAAATAATATACATTTTCATTTGAATAAAATAATAAATTGTATTTGTGTTTATTTTGAAATTAAATGCAGACTCATACTCTGACGTCGACGAGGAACAACCAGATGAATATCCTCTACGACCCTCGATTTGCACCCGCGTTGCAGAGGCTGGGTCTGTGGCATGTGTCACAGCTCAGTGACATAAATGCAGATGTCGCTCTTATATCTGCATTGGTCGAGAGGTGGCGGCCGGAGACCCACACCTTCCACTTGCCCGTCGGAGAGATTACGGTGTCTCTCCAGGACGTGAGTTGTCTCTGGGGTCTGCCCATTACTGGAGAGGCGGTGATAGGTGTGGAGTACGGAGACTTCACGCAGCTCGTACTCGACCTGCTGGGAGACAGGTTGATGAAGCGGAGGTCGACCAAGAAGGGGTACGTGTACTCGAAGAATGACATCAGTTTACCACAGTTGCGGGAGCGGTTCAGGTAACATTTATTTTATAAAATTAATTATTTGATGTCTATTTTTCGCAATTTTCACTAAATTTGTTCGAATTGACAGTGGAGCCCTAGACGCGGATGCTGATGCTGAGACGGTAGATCGGTGGACCCGGGCTTACATCATGGAGATGTTTGCTTGCTGGCTGTTCCCAGATTCATCGGGGACCACTGTCCCTGGATGTTTGCTTGAGTGGCTGAGGGACTTGGCCCAGCCGAAACAGATGAACTGGGGTGCAGCGGTATTGGCATGTCTATATCGGGGTTTGTGCACCGCATGCCAGGTATAAATTATTTTGAAATTAAATCTGAATAATTAAATGGTTACACAAAAAAAAACCAGAATTTTAACTGTCACTTGTACCTAAATAGACAAACAAGCACAATTTCTACGGTCCAGCTGGTCTCCTGATGCATTGGTCGTGGACGAGGTTCCCGTTCGGCCGTCCACAGCTACGAGTGAGAGGTTGGGCTCCAGCTTGGGGGCAGCCCAACGGGATTACATGTCCGGCTTACGCGCAGAAGTGGTGCTCGAGGAAGACGTACATCCAGACCCCGCACGGCAGACCTATGGGTGTTGATTTCTTCCGGAGTAAGTTCGAGCAGATGACTCCTGACAGACACGTCTACTGGCGGCCGTACGACGAGCGTGTCGAGGGTGAGGACGATGCTGCTGTCGCTCACTCCTTCCTGCATGACCTGCCTCACATATGCCTCCAGTAGCGTCAGTTCTGGTTTGCTCAGGTAACCCTTGCATTATTATTGTATTCCCGTTTTGCATCACTTTTATTTATTACGTACGTAGGATTATTTATTTTTATGTACTTGCATGTACCACTTGTGTTCTACCAGCTTGTTGAGCATTACTATCCTGGACGGGTGATGCGTCAGTTCGGTATGCGTCAGCTCTTTCCCGTCCAGGATCCCATCTCCAAGGACAAGTGGTACGAGCTTCACAAAGAACTGGCCACTACCAGCGGTAAGAATTGACGGACCGTGCACACCGATTATGTGACTCAGCTTGAGGCGATGGACGACAGGATCCATGACGAGCTCCAGTCGTATGCTTTCGAGGAATACGATCAGACCTATCGCAGTTGGTATCAGGAGTACTGTGCCTTCACGGTGTACTTGCATGGTCAGATCACAGAGATGAACACGAAGCCGCTCCACGTACGACGCGACACGGTTAGTGACGAGTATGGCTTCATTCCCTGCGCTGGCCCGGCTGCACAGATTGTAAGTCTTTAATTTTTTGGGTTTAAGAACTAATTATGAAAATTCATTTGCAATTCGAACTAATTTTTTTTTTATTTTAATTCGCAGGTATTCATGAACATCAAGCAAGTGCTTAGGAGTGCAAGATACACCGTCACAAGAGGTTGGAAGGCTATCGGGAAGAAGTGGTTGTGTTCCGCTGCACCGCCTGTCGTCGTCGCCGGGTACCAGGATCAGCTCGAGAGGGTTCTCAGGCTTTCAGATCTTCCCCGCTATGAAGATTTGAAAGACATGGACAGTGCCATTCTGCGGAGCCTATGAGCACGCCAAAGCCGGATTTCTCATACCTACACGAGGCAACGACTGCTGAGGCTGCATTTGAGGCTGCTCGGCTTGCAGCGGTACGTATATTTTTGTAATTATTTTTATAATCATCTTCGTTGTGAAACCTAATTATCTATTTGTTTCAGGGAGATATACCCTGCGGAGATCCGTACGACGAGCGGGACCCTACCTCAGATTTTACGTTTCACCTGGGCTCTCAGTACGGGGCTTACACGTAGGATGTAGACTCTCCTCCGTTTTCCACAAAGGAGACGCCACTCCCACAGTCCAGTGCAGCAGCTGTCCAGCAGGATGCCTTCCGCTTACCCGTGTACTCTACAGAGCGTGAGGTTATTTTCGGACCTGGTGCAGATGAGGGACCACACGATGAGACACTTTTTGGGGAGATACATGAGGAGACTCCACCACAGCCATCACGACAGTACACATCGCTGGAGGAGAGGGAGCGTCAGGAGGAGGGGCGGGGTAAGAGACTTAGGAGAGAGAAGAAGCCGTGGACACCCTCGAGCAGATAGGATAGAGTTACTTGTTGTAGTTTATGTTTTTGGATATTATTTCGGTATTAGTTCTTGTTATTTTGATGTTATCTCGATATTATTTTGATATTAGTTCTTATGTTGTTTTGTTTTTCTGTTGTTTAGTTCTTCCGCAATCAATTTAGCATATTAGTTTTTACGTTATTTACCTGCCTGCTGCTTTGCGTCTGATGAACATCGTTAAAAATAAAACAGAATTTTCAGACACCCGTTGCAAAAATAAAAATAACACCAAAATTCAGTCAGCCCTAAACCCTAAACCTCAACCTTAACCTTAACCCTAAACCCCAAAAATCCATTCAGCCCACAGGCCCGCTAACCTAGTCCGCGCACCAATCTGGTGCGCCAACCCAGTCCGCGCACCAGCCAGTTTGGTGCGCGAACTGGGTTAGCGGGGATAGTAGTATTCAATAAAGGGTCAGCGGAGTGGTAACGATTTAATTCTAATTTTTTGCCGTGGTAACAATAAAAATTTCGGGATCTCAGGCCAACTTATTGTTAACTCCAATTTCTTAACTTATATATCCTTTAGGCCCAATTGATTCAATCACGCCCAATTAGTCGGCCCAATTAATTTCAATTTAGTGTGACGCCGAACGCATCAACCAATCAATTTCTTAACTATGCAATTTATCCTTTTATCACTATCTTTCAGAAAAGAATTAGCAGGATAGAAATAGAAGGTTCTTGATTCTTGATAATTATAGCAGGTTGTTTTGAATTGGACACGTTATCTTCCAGTCGAAGTCTCCAGGCGCCACGTATCATGTCTCCTCTTTTTCTTTTTTGATTGTACCTGTGACCGAATGCACATCACCCCCGGTACCGTAATAGGGAATCTTTTACAATTACTTGATCTGGACCGTTCTTTTTAACTTGGCACGAATCTCAAAGCCCAATAATACTGCCCCTCTGTCAGCCCGACCAAACCGGAGAGGATATGGATCCACCTGTGACCTGTCACTAAAATTCGTAATTCTTGTTTTTTTAATAATGGGCCCCTAGGAAAATTCGTAACCTTATTTATTTATTTTTTTGCTTTCAGAATTCGTAATCTTACTTGCTAAGGCACATTAAAGACTTGGCGCACAGGCATTGTTGACCCAACTGGCCAACTCTGAACTCATATTAAATTACTTTCCCTCTGTATATAATAATACAAAAAATCTACTCAATTAAAGTAAAGGAAATTGGTACGTGGATCCTTTTCTGCGTTATACATGATTACAAAAAACAAAAAAAACTTGTTTATTAATTTTCAATTGAAGAATATCTCAACATTTTATCCAAGGATTACGTTGCAAATATCAAAAGTAAAACAAAAAAGCATTATACTATCATTTTATTGCAACTTGTGTGGAAGTCTTCCTGTACAAAATATATATATTCATCATTTTACTATAAATTTTAACACTTCAAATTAAATTGCGATTGTATCCAAAGTTGTATAGTTTGGTATTTTGAAACTTAATTTGTTCAGTGTTTAAATTTACATTATCTAGTGTTTATATTTGAGTTGTCCCTTGCATAATTCAAACTCCGAATTTTAAACTTGAATCATTCAGTATCCAAACTGGTATTGCCAGATTTTATACTTGAACTATTTGGTGTTTAGATTTGAAATTATTTATATTTATAATTAATGTTGTGATTTTTATTATTTATATACTAACTTACGAGTACTATAAAAAATCATATGATAAAGGTGCGAAAGAGGAGAATGAAAGGGTGGAAAAAAATTACTTAAAATCGGAAAAAAAGATGAAAAGGTCAAAAGAAAAAGAAAAAAAACGAAAAGACGTCGTAAGAATTCTTAAAACGCGGAGGTCGGACACTTGGAAGTATGCTATGCTTCGTCGGTGCATTAGACCGCTCTCAGTTGCCGACTGCAAAATATCAAAACAAATAAACAACAATTTTAATTAATTAATTAATACATAATCCAAAACGCGCTGGAATCTTTCTCTTTACCGTACTGCATATAAATCGCCACTCCCCTGCCTTTCCTCTCTCAGAACCAGCACTGCAAATCCACTCCCCTGCCTTAAAGTCATTTGTTATTATCACTTTATCAAATGGAGGGCAAAGACGTAACGAAGAAAGAAGAAGCACAAATGGAGAGCAAAGACGTAACGAAGAAAGAAGAAGCCCAAATGGAGGGCAAAGACGTAACGAAGAAAGAAGAAGCACAGAGCACCGAGACACAAAAATGGGGCACCAAGCTGATGGGTCCACCAGCCGCACCGACGGCTCACCCGCAGAATCAGGCATGCTTCTAAACTCCTGCTTTTTACTAATTTTGTTATTGATTTTTGAGGAAATTACGATTTCCTTCTCAAGCAATTGAATATCTGATGAGTTATAAAAAGTTAATTAAATTATTTGGTTGATTATTTTAGAGAGAAATTAGTGTAGTTGTCAATTCTTTGAAGGTGTCAAGAGGGTTTGGCCAGGGGTAATTTATTTAATTTGATGAATATTAACTTAATTTGGAGTCTGTCTCACCTATTAGACGTGGTGCCAATCAGAAATGAAAGAGAAAGAATACAATTTCTGAATAACATTACATTAAACAGGTCTATATACTTGAATGAATTTCACTCCAAATAAAATAAATTACAATGAATGTTTTACTAATAACACACAACAGGCGGTCTCTCCTGTAAGTTGTACAATCGCAAAATTACGAAAAGAGTGACTTATTAATAGTAACACAATGGTCTTCCTTTGAACATAAAAAACAGGAGGCGGCACAGTGGAAAGCGAGAGAGTCTGACGAGGAGCTCCCACCTTATGTATTGAGAGAACCATTGCAACAGAATAACAAGCCGAATGTAAGCCCGATGGGGCACATTTTAGACTATTTTAACACTTGGACGAAGAGTGCCGAAGAACTCGCCTGCAACATTTGGCGTAATTGTATGCACCTCTCTTCCCTTTTCTTATATGCAACATTGTTCTTTTGATTTATTTTCTTAGGTGCAGGCTTTTGGTGTAGGGGTGTAAATGGATCGGATATTATTTGTTTATATCCGTATTCGGGTATGTATCTGGATACGGATACAAATATGGGTTAAATGCGAAAAAGGATACGGATTTGGCTAGTTATCCATTCCGGAGGTCCATATATCATTTTGATTTGAAGCATAATATAAATTTTATCACAAACCTCAGTGATTATCTACTTTAATCTTTTATTAAGATTTATAATTTCTTGATACATTTTGACTAACTATATAAATGATAATTAGTGATCAATTTTTGTTCATTTGCACCCCTATTATGGTGATATTCAATTGTTACTTTTGGTAAAATTTTGAAAATTATGAAATAAACAGGGTGTTACAGTGTAATGTATGACAGCAATTCTTTGAATGTACTATAATGTGATCCAAACAAGTGGTTTATGCTATAATGTACTATAATATAACATTGCACTGTACAATTCATGTACAATACAATGTTTATACCTTTATTAATACAATGGATACCAAAAAAGTGGTCGAAACAAGTGATATTTGCATCTAATTTTAGTTTTCCTCTTTTTAGTACAAATGGCACCATCAGCCCCAGAGGCAGCAATGGGGAAACTCAGCTTGACTGCTAAGGCATTGAGTGGAGGTGGCTTTGAAGCCCTATACAAACAAACCTTCAATTCTGACCCGTCTGAGCACCTCAAAAAGACCTTCGCATGCTACCTGTCCACCGCCACTGGCCCCGTTGCTGGTACTCTCTACCTCACCAATGTCAATGTTGCCTTTTGTAGCGACCGCCCCCTCTCCTTCACCGCCCCTTCCGGCCAGGTCTCATGGAGCTATTACAAGGTATGTATGGCTGTGCATCTCCATTTCTAAGTTCAATTTCAATTTCAATTTTCAAATGACTGTGTTTGTGACACATGTTCCATTGGTCAGGTAGTGGTGCCTCTTGGGAAAATAGCACATGTGAACCCGATAACAATGAAAGAGACGCCTCCAGAGAAATATATAAATATTGTGACGGTCGACGGGCATGAATTTTGGTTCATGGGTTTTGTCAGTTATGACAAAGCCATGAAGAATCTGCTTGATTCTGTTGCGAACTGCAGTGCTACAACCAAACATGTTGCTTAGGATGCAGCATGGCATTTTCATCTCGCTAGGCTAATCCTGTAGTTTTCTGTATATTTGGCTTGTTAGTGTTCCTGTAAGTGCTTGCTTTGTATGTTGCTTTGGATCTGTTTGCTGTCATCATGGGATTGTAATATATGTTTTGAGAATAAAATAGTAATTTTAACTTTGATATGAATATATAATATATTGGTTCTGAATGCGAGTTCAAACTAAGTTTTGGGGTCCTTTTTTTCCCACTCCAAATGGTATATAGCAGCTTGCATTAAGCAATCACCAAGTAAACAATGCAAAATGAAACTGCTGCAGTTTCTATTTCAAACATCAGATCCCCAACAAGCTATAATACCTACTGCCCCCCACCAGTTGGGAAAATACATAGATTCCTGATAAGCTGTACAACCTTCCGAATTTACAAAAGGCAAAAGACTCTGAAATTGAAAACCAACTCCTATCATTTGCCTTCATTTGACACATTCAATTCTTTTGGGTCACCCCTCATATGTAATCTACCGCTTCTAGCTATATCCAACATTAAATTTTTCATCAAATTATGTGAATCAGGACCAACTTTCCTGGATTTCCCAATTTTTGTCTCAAAATCTGTGGAGATGAGAGATGCATTGCTAGCAATAAAGGACAGTGGCCCGCCATGTAAGGTATCCAATTTGACCCCAAATCCACCGTCTTGGTGAGGTGGTGGGAACTTCTCACTCTTGCTTGTACCATTGACACGGTACATTTGTCTCTGCAAATGAAAAAGAAAATAAGTTGAAGGGCAAATTTTGCCATAAATTGAATTCTTTGCCAGAGGAACTAATGTGGAGTTAAAGTTCTGGATACAAGTTGTCCAACATGAAACTAGGCATGGAAGTTCAATTGCACAAGAAGTTAGCAGTTTTGTGATCTGTACCAAGAAGAAGAGGGACTATTTTATTTTTTTGACAGGAAAAGATATCCTTTCACAGTCTATGTTTAGTACCAATGCAAGATATTGTTGTATTTATAGGATAATCACAATCCTTGATACGGGAAGGACATGTATATAGCAATCCTACGACACAGCAAAAGCAAGTTGATCTATATACAAAATAATATGAAGAGGAATTAATAACCGAAAAAATGTTTTCCCCTAACAGATACAATTGGTACCAATACAAAACATTATTACATTTGAGAGGATATCACAGTATATTTTGGTATCGGAGGGTGACTTACATGCAAGTTGACTTGTAGCTCGGCATTTGCCTCTGGGACAGGGACTGCCTTGCTTCGCCTGTAGCGGGGAGCTCTTTGCTTTCCAAAAGTTTCGCTATTGTTTCCTGATTTATCAAGCTCTCTTTGCCTACAAAACAAATGCATTATTCAACAGGGAAATTATACATTGCGTGTCACCATGATGAGTTAAATGTTAAATTTGTTGCTAAGACCTTCTAGATTTCTCCTCCCTCAGTTTGGCGTCCATCTCCTTGCTTGGCGGATACTTTGGCAAGCTTGACGGTTCACATGCATATGGCTTTGTTGTGAAAATCTGCAGTTTTTAAATGGCACCATTTAAGGTGAAATGAAACTTATTTTGGTTACATATTGGAAGTTGAAGGTAATTGCAGCTTCACTTCTGCATTTACTGATGTTTTCCTAAGACAACTGCACAATTGAGGCCTAAATATGGTATCTACATACCGAACAGATTGTTACCAAGATCATCTAACATTATGATATAGTCAGTGAATTTAAACCCGAGATGATTAATGATATAGAGAAGAGAGAGAGAGAGAGAGAGAGAGAGAGAGAACAAACTTGACATACATCACTACTTAGAGCATCGGTGGCAGTCCCACGATCTGACGGATCGATAGAGAGGAGCTTATCTATGAGGGAGACAGATGAAGGAAATTCTTTGAATATGTCGGATATACATCTCTTGTAAGGTTCTTGGGGCTTAACAATAGTTGCATGTGGCAGCTTCCATTTTTTCCAGTACTTCTCACAGGGGGACCCACATAGCTTGAATATTCTATGCAATTGCTCTACCTGTCATGGGTATGATTTTCAAATAATAGCCCTAATAAAGCATGATTTCTCTTTGATTGGTCTTTTTTGTTGGAATATCAGTGAGATCCATGGTACTGGCTACATCTATTACCAATATATTGCATTTTGTTGGTGCCAATTAATTTGAATTCAGATATATCATCTAGAGAAGAAGAAACAGTGAAACCAGACACACAAACAAAAAGAAACAAGAGAAAAAAAAGAAAGAATAATGGAACCAAGGGAAGAAAGGGGAAAAAATAATAGATATTGATTGAATTTTGGTACTGTACCATAACTACCATGTTGGTTCGGTGCTGCTTGAGTATGAATTTAGATTTGAAGGTCAAGACTCAAAAGAGTAGATTTGAACTCTAAAAAGAAACAGGGGAAAAATATTATTAGTGCCTACCAGATCAAAACTGTGCACTAATTAGGCCTGTATTGCCCATGCCTCCTGGTATGTTCTGGTACTAACCCCAACCAAGACTACAAACAACTATTATGCATTTATGCATGATAAATACCTCGGTTCGACCTGGTAAGATAGGTTTCCCTGTAAGCAACTCTGCTAAAATGCAGCCAGCACTCCACAAGTCGATCCCAACACCATAGCGGGTTGACCCGAGCAACAGTTCAGGTGCCCGATACCAAAGGGTCACAACCCGGCTAGTCATAGCTTGCTTCCCATCTGGCTCGAAGGTAACAGCCAACCCAAAGTCAGCAATTTTGAGGACCCCTTCATTGTTTATGAGCAAATTGGAGCCCTTTATGTCCCTATGTAGCACCCCATGTTTGTGGCAATGCTCTAGGCCACTAAATAGTTGTTTCATGTAGCATTTTATCTGTTAATAACCAAGTTCTCATCATATAAAAAAATAAATAACCAAGTAAAATAAATGACAAAATTAACTGAAGCAAATAAATGTTTGTTACTGGTCTTGGCCATTGATGATCATAAAAAACAGAAAAATCATGTAACTGAATGCTACAATGAAGAGTTATTTTAAAGGATTTGCAAAAAATTAGAGTTGTAACTGTAGTAATGATACTCTACCCGCATTGTTGTCATAATACAACAAACACCAGCAATCCTACTTAAGCATGTAATAAACCAAGTAGAATTATATACACAGCCGGATGCTCCAAAAGTTACCTGGGGTTCAGAGAAATTTGAACCTGGAGCGGCGGCTAAACCAGCAAGGTCATGCTCCATGTACTCAAAAACGAGATACAGTGATTGTGACACACGGGATACTACTACCCCTTCAAATTTTACAATATTAGGGTGGTCCCCTAATCGTCTCAGGACCTCTATCTCTCTCGCCATAAATCGAATACTCTCCTTCTCTCCCGCCTCGAACCGCACCTTCTTCATTGCCACAATCCGCCCCGTGTCCATCTCTATTGCTTTGTATACATTGCTATATGTACCAGAGCCAATCTGGCACAAGGACAAGAAAAATGTGATCAGAATCACTGTATAACACTGTACAAGCAAAAGGTTTTCAACAAACTAAAGCTAATAATCTAATTGTAAGTCTCTAGACAGTTACCGACTGGATTCGCATGCTTTGCAATAACAAAGATTAAGCATTTTGCATTATATTCCAATTTCCTTTACAAGAACAGTAGAATCATTTCCATAACCAGATCACTGAATTGTGGATCCACAAGTAAGAATTTTCCTCTGTGAACTTTTGGAAATATACAAGTACCTTAGAGAGCTTTTTAAATGAGTCGGCACGGCGAGGGGTGAGGCCAGCCAATGCCTCTCCAGCAAAGGTCAGAAGCCACGGAGGCCATCCGACAGGGTCTCCAGGTGACCGACGGATGGTCGTCAGGTCTGGAGGGACAACGGCGACAGTTGCGGCGGAGACGGTGGTGGGGCTGTGTTTGGTCGGATGGCGGTTAAATTTGGTGCTGAGAATACAACCCATGGTGAATTCTTTTGAGGGTTGAGGAGGTTTTAGAAAAAGAGAGCGGGTGTGAATTGTGCAAGTGAGAAGTGATTCACATTCGTTTGTGGGTGTTGTAACTAGGTCCGTGCCTTAGTCTATGTTGTCAGTATCTCTATGTCACAGAGAGAGAATAGAGAGGAAGAGGCTGGTTCGTTTACTATGTTTTAGTTTAGTACGGCCTACCTCCGGTAGCGCATGCGTGACGAATAAAATGGAGATATAGGAAAACCACGGACTAAGACGTGGCAAAAAATTACAGCTTTGCCATTGTATTATTGCATCATTAATTCTTCTCGACTCGCGTGATGTAATTTTATTACTTAGTTCAACATTATTGAATTTTCATCATTTTAATTTATAATATATTTCTAGAATAATTTAATAAATCGCGTGATGTAATATTAACTCATGATGGATTAAATTTTTAGTCAAATATTTTCATTGTGCTATCCTCCTTTTTTTTAAATTTTACTTGCTTTCGTACATAATATACAATTTGTATTTTTTTTTACTAGAGCGACAATATGATAATAATAACTTCACTAAAACTATGGAGGAAAAAAAAAATAGTATTTTGTAGTAGAAATTTATATATGAATTTTTTTATATCATTGATTAACAAGAATGCATCTTCAAATGACAACTAATTATTTAATAAATTATGAATAAAATATTGACATATGACAACTAATGTTTAGTTGATTATAGAGATTAAGTCTAACGAAGGATGTGCATATACATTACGAAAACACAATATAAAATGAATGTCCTCAGAATCTTCTAATAGAAATTAATTGTCTTACTAAAATTGATACCAGCTAACTTAAATATAGAAAAGAAGAAAATAACAACAAACGTTAAAAATAAGAATTGTCAAAAATAACTCAATTGATAAAGCTAAAATATAAAATTGTCGTTAATATCAAATTTTGGAGATACTAAACAAAGAAAATATAATTTTTAATTTTTAGTTTTCTATGCTACTTATATTAACAGCCATGGGGCTTATATTTAAGTCGTAGCATGATCTAATTTATATATTATTTTTCAGCAGACACAGTAATAAATTAAATACTGGAATTATTAAATTATAATATTTTTTTCTTCATTCATCAAATATAATCCACCGCAGACTATTCTAATTATAGTAATATATAGTCATTTCGCCTGTAAACACATTTCACTCGCTATATAAGCTGAGTTTATTTTTATCAAATAATTCGGATAGAAATGCCATTTCTGCAGCATATTGATCTAAAATTAATAAGTTTTTATTAAGAAAATTTATGAATACTCAAATATATTATCAACAAAAGAAGTTGAACTGACCGTTAACATCACATTAACCCTCACGAATAATCTTCCCTCGAACTAAACCGACTTTGATGGCAATTGTGTGAATTGTTATAAGAACAAGGGTAATAAGCTAGGGATGTTTAAACGCAACTGCTTTTGCCGGGAGAGACCGCAATCGTCGTGTTGGGAGACTGACACAACAATACAGCATTCCTCCTCTCTCGACCACTGTAATGATACCACGTATCGTGCTAATTAAATTCTACTGACCATATCATTTATTTCCCTCACCAGCCCGCTCCGGACAGGCATTTACTTCTCTGACTTTTTACATCGGCTACTGTGCTCCGAGCAGCAAACTTTGATCTGCTCCGGATCAAAGAGAATCGACCAGAGACTCAGTGTTTCTTTCTTTTATTTTGAGAAATGTGGTGATCCGACTATTTAAATTTTTTAACAGGAACACATAAATTTTAATTAGCTGTTTTTAATACATAATAAATAAATAATTATCGAATGAATGTATTTTTTGACATTAAATTAGTTAATTTTAATAAAAATATTATTCTTTAAATATTTAGTAACTTTATGTTAAAGTTCTTTATATCATGTAACATTTATAGCATTACATATTTTTAAAATATTACATTTAGTAATATTAAATATTTTTATATTTATAATTTTCAAAACATATTTCGTGATGATACGGTGTACAAAGAGAATCCGTCCATATCATATGTATCATAACTATACGTGTTAAAATGAATTATATAAATATTTTACAAAATACTTTCGTGGAAAGTAACTTATTGAGTACTTTTTAGATATATGACCATACAATCATATTTTTTATAATCTTATAATTATACGTTATAAATAACTTACTGACACAATCTCTCGTGACTTTTTTTTATATTATTTTTTAGTGATCCGGTGATTTTAAAACAACTTGAATAAAGTTGTGATGTATTTAATGCGCGTCAGCGAAGATTCTTTCGTTTATATTATTTAAGTCTGCCTCAGTTTAACCGGAGTCCGCATCGTCTGCATTAACTCAAAAGAACCTCTTTTTGAGTTAACGCATATTGGCTGTCTGATTTTAAACGGAGTCAATCCGGCCACAGTCTATAATTCATGAGTCCTTTAATATTAGTGTAGATCTAGTTTACACAAATTTTAAAATGAATCGGACGGTCCAGATATTAACTCAAAATATTCTTTTTTGAGTTAATGCAGAGAATACGAATTCGTTTAACCGGACCCTTCATAAAATAAAAAGTCAATGAAAATGAAACCTGTTTACAATAATGTTGGAGGCTTATTAAGTGTCAATTTTAGATTTGAATACAGGAATGAATTTCCCAAAAAAAAAAAAATTCTAGTCTGCCCATCTAAACTTTTAAAATAATCAATTTTTCTATCAAAACATCACAATATCCAATATCTCCATACAAATTTAACATTATTTCTTCTATTCTCTTTTAATTATTTAACCATTTATTTAATATTTTAAAAATTAAATTGACCAATATACCCTCTAATTTCAATGGACATGTCCATTATTTTTTAAGATCATCTTCCTCCTTTTCTCCATGGAATCCATCTCTACTGCTTACCATATCCACACTCAGTGTTTCTTCGTGTTCCCGGTTAATATCACCTTCTCTCTCAATTCTATTGATCATGTACTAACACCTTGTTTGGATGGAGAGTAGAGGAAGGGAGGGAATGGAAAGAAAAGAAAATTTTCCGTCGAATCTTGTTTGGTTGATAAAATTATGTCGGGGGTGAAGGGTATAGGAGGTGAAAGATTTAATCTTGTATCATTATAATCAATAGAATCGGTTTCCCTCTCGATTTGAGGTGTAACGGATGGAAAGAAATTTTGATGCAAATATTTTTAGAAAAAATAGCACAAATGCTCAACCCTATATCTTACCTATATAATTCTCATACAAATTTTTGTCACAAACCTACAACAATCACCGAATTTCTCATTAACTTTCTAAATTTTAATCAACCAAACAAGAAATAAGACGGAAAAGAAAGTTAAATTTATTTTCTCTCATTTTATCATTCGAACACGAAGAGATTAAATATGTTAATCTTCATTTCTATTCCATTCAATTCCCTTCTATTCTTCACCTCCCCTTCCTTCCTCTACTCTCCATCCAAACAAGGTGTATAGATGATTCCACACACTATTTTTCAAATATGTTAAAGAAGAGTAGGGTTAAAATTCCTCATTGGTTTTGTGTCCCATCATGCTCCAATATCGTTATCTATATTTTCAAAAAAATTACAGTCGATCTGAACCGCTCAATATGATCTTCGTATTAAAATGTGCTTGGATACAGTATTTTATATTTTTTTTGAATTTTCTTGCTATTTTTTAAAATAGATATAATTGTTTTTAGAAGATTCTGGACCATTTAAAAATAGTGATTTTGTACATCTCCAAAAAATTAGTAAATGAATTCTAAAAATTATAAAATTTGTTATCCAAGTATAATTTAGTATGAAGATCATATTGAATGGTTCGATCGATTATTTATACTTTAAAAATATAAATAATAATGTTGGAGCATGATAGAGCGCACAAAAACTACTCGTTAAAGAAATACCAATATCAGTTTGTTCCTCTTTGGTCGTACGAAGTCTTTACAATTTCAATACAAACCAATCAAAAATTCCTATATATTGTCAAACTTTTCGGTCTCTTATTATGTACACTTCAAGTCATTTCGAAAAAAAAATAGAAAATAAGAACACGGAGTTCTACGAGCAATTTATAACAAGGCTTTTCTTTGTTGTTGTTTTCTTGCTCCAAATTTCACCATAATTCAAATGTTGTTGAATAAATCAGAAAGAACAAAAGAATACCGGATACCCTGCCGTACCAATCTCAAAGTACCAACACTTGGTGGACAAGTATCTGGGACCAGGTACTGTAAAAGATTCCCCTCACTTTACGGCTTGAGATTTACTCTCAACCGCTTTGAGATTCAGGCTAGCGCAGGTAGTATTTTTGGGTTTTGAGATTCGTACCAAGTTAAAAAGAACGTTCCAGATCCACTAATTGTAAAAGATTTTCTATTATAGTACCGGGGAGAATCTGAACACACCTGATCGATTTTCTAATAGAAAGAAAAGTAAATCGATTAAACTCGGACCTAGAGCATAATTGGTTAGAAGCCTCTTAATGCAACTGAAAAATCAGAGTACAACTGTACGAGATCCATTTCAATTTTTTCACAATGAAACGAAGAACGAAAAAGGGAAAAAATAATAGTATTATACAAATATCTATTGTGAATCAATCGACATGGTAATGGTATCTTTCTCCAGCGGAGTTATACCCCTCTGATCCTTTTTATTGGCTGTTATTTATAAGTTTTTGAATTGTTGCCATGTTTGCTGGGAGGTGGTGGGGATTGATAGAATTAGAAGAGAATGTGATATTAACATAGAGTGAGGCTACGGTGCTATGCATAGCACGGATTGGATCCGTGCTACGGCTCAAAATTTGACTTTTTGAAATCCTAACGGTTGATCCAAACCGTTCAACATGATTATAAAATGAATATGTACTTGCAAACCAAATTTTATATTTTTTCGAATTTTTTTACTATTTTTTTAGTTAGGCTGTTTTTGGATGGTCCAGAATGTTCAGATCAAGTGATTTTCGAAAAAATAGTAAAAAAAATCGAAAAATTGTAAAATTTGGTTTGCAAGTACATATTCATTTTATAATCATGTTGAACGGTTCGGATCGACCGTTAGAATTTTAAAAAGTCAAATTTTGAGCCGTAACACGGACCTAATCCGTGCTATGCATAGCACCGTAGCCTCACTCTAACATAAAATAAGAAGAGAAACAGTACGAAGATGGTGAGGGGAGAGACGGATTCTATGGAAGGAGGAAGAGAACAATAAAAATAATGGACATGTCCATTAAAATTAAAGGATATATTGGTCGATTAAAATTTTAAAATAATTAAATAAAATATTAAATGGTTAAAATGATATAAGAAATAATGTTAAATTTGTATAGGAATATTGGATATTGTGATGTTTTGATGGAGAAATTGGTTATTTTAAAAGTTTAGATGAGCACACTATAAATTTTCCGAAAAAAAGAAAATTATTTTTACATAATTACCGACATCATTTTTCTTTGGCTCGGATGATCATTCTCGAATTTTACGATCGATTGAAACTCAGCTATTTTTCTTTGGCTGTACTAAATTTGAAACATTTTATTAGCAGAATTGGAAATGTCTGGCATGGCATGAATTTTCTGAATTTTTGGTCCATGGTTGATATCAAAACAAAGACCTTTGCAAAGAAATGAAATTTATTATTACATTCCATCAACTGTCACAACAGCCTGTTCAAAACGCAAACAAAGAAATATGGTGCACTTATTTCAACACAAATAACATATAAATACAAAACAAAAACTGCCTAGGAGCTGTTATTCTGAAATAAATAACTATGTGCATAATGGGTCCCCACTCCCCAGGCGAAATGAAATCTCTAGACGGGGATACTGTTCATATCTTGAATAATTGTTGTAACTGTCAGTTGCAATCACAAAACAAAAATTAAAGAGAAATTAGAGCTTGAGCAGGGAATTTTAACAACTTCAATAATAAATATGCAAACTTTAAATTATTTTGCTGTACCTTTTATCTGTGGGGGCTGGATCGTGCCATTTAGGGTATTATTAGCCACATATCTGCCAATAGAGAAGCAAAATTTAATTTTCTCTCATTTTTTATATATTTAGGGATACTGTTCAGGTTGGTTTATGAAACAAGTTGAAAAATTCAACGTTGACTTGTGTGTTTTTTATAAAGATATTGGCTGAGCTGTTTTGGCTTCGTGCACACTAGTAGTATATTTTTTTTTCATCTTCACTCTATTGCTTGAAGCTAAACTAACTCTGTCAATATCTTTATCCCTTAAAGTTGGGAATTTTTAATTTATAGATATTATTATTAAATAATAAATAAAAACAGAAAGAGTACTTTAATTTTTTGATGCTATAGATGGATCTCAGAAAAAAAAAATCGGATTCAAACTTTGGAACTGAAATCCTTTTTTCCGGATCCAAATTGTTTTTTTTTCCTGAAAACGTCGCTGAGTTTTTTTAAAACAGTAAGAGTGCTGAGATTTTTTTTTTTAAGGCTTGGATTTTTTTTAAACAGAAAGCGTGGCTATAACTTTTTTCTGAAAAAAAGGACTGTTGAAATATTTCTTAGGATGCATCTATGGTATCGAAAAACTTAGATACTCTTTATGTTCCCTTTATTATATAATAATAATTTCAATAAATAAAAAAATCCCCTTAAAATTTACTTATAGCCTTTCAAAAGAAAAAAGTAAACTCACAATTCAAGCAAGCTTCCAGTTGTGACAAGAGAGAGAACCTCCAATGGTAACGATCCATTGAGCATATTGCCATTCAAATTCCTGAAATTATAGTAAAATCAGAAGTATGTCAGATCTCAATCTCTAACTGTTAAAACACAGGCATTACCAACATGTTGAGCATTTTGGATATGATAAATTTGGATGCTAATTTTGTTTAAGTTATTTGAAGTTTCTTATGATGTCAACATACATTACTTTATTTGTAAAGTTGTTCATTAGATTTTGTCAAATCTCTTTATTGCAAATGATTTACCCATGAAATTGCAGTCCGTTAAAGCAATGCATATTTTAATCCATGCTGTGTATACAATATGAACTTCATGAGGCATGATAACACTGTTATAAAGATGGAGAGAAGGAACTTATGCCAGTGAATAAATTACTTACAGATATTTCAAATAATAAAGATTGCCGAGGGAGGCTGGAATTGTGCCACTTAGTTGATTCCACTCGAGATCCAAGGAAATTAGATTTGTCAGATTACTGAATGATGTCGGTATCACGCCGGATATATTGTTATATTGAAGTTCCCTTTCCAAGATAAAAATCATAAGATAGTTATTATATAGTCCTATACTTATTCAGTTAGAATTAGAAAATTAATACATCAACACATAGTCACTTACAAGTATTGCAGATAGGTTAATTCTCCTAGCTGAGAAATAAGAGATCCAGAGAGGCCAGCATGGCCCAAATCACTGTTAAAAAAATTCAAACAAAATAATTAGTAAATCTTGACAAGTAAGAAATAAATTTATCCCCATAAATACTGCAACCTAGTAACTCAAACAAATTTCATCCGTTGTTTTTCTTTTAATATTTCTCTGGTACAGCTTGACTGGCAGAATCTTATAAGCGTTGCTAAAAAAATTTGGAAGATAAACTAAAAATAGTGGGTCTTATAAATTCCAATTCAATAAACTATTTTTCTAATAAATTTTGTGATATCATGTGAACTAGCAAAATAGCTTTCAAATTAAAAGTTTAAAACAACTGTTGTATCCCAGTTACCAGTGGCGGAGCCACTATTGTCCAGGGTGGGGCATCTGCCCTCTCTTGGATTTGAAACTTTTTTATAAACTCATATTGTATTGAATTGTTGCCCTACTCTAGAAATTTTTTTGCCCTACCATGTGAAGTCCAAATTTCTCAACGCATGATGCAATTTGTAGTTTTTGAATTTGTACTTTAATTTTGATGAAACTTGAATTGTTAATATTTTTGTCCACCCTGACTGAAATCCTGGCTACACCACTGCCAGTTACGTACTAAGTAGCTACTGAAGTAAGTTCCTTTTTATTACAAAAGGGTACTTAATTGCATATATGTCCAAACTAAAATTAGTAAATTACTGCTTAGCTTGTGGGAATATCCACTAAAATTACTAATTTCCTAGCAAACCAATCAGATTTAGACTACTTCTTTTATGCAGACATCAATGAAAACTTTCAAACAAAGAAACATTTTCATACAGCCCGTATGCAATACCAAGTTTTTGAAGGGTGTATATGTAATAAAAGGAAAAGATAGAGAGAAAGGAGAACAAACATTCTGACTACAGAGTTGTTGTTGTTGCAAGTAATGTGGAACCAAGTGCAAGGAGTAGAAAGGCTTTGGTTCCAGCTTTCTAGCACATTGTTTGGGTCACTCCATGCTTCCTTTTGTGCATATAGTATATCAACTGGTAGCATTCACAAATTTCAATGTTCATTAGAAATGGTGTTGTGTTGATTCAAAGTTCCTTTTTAAATTAAGCACATGCTGGTGCTATCTCTGCTTAAGTAGGTTCCAATTGCATCTTTTAAATCGGTAATGAACTTTGCAACTAGCCAGTCTTTCAAATGTATATATTATGTATATTTTCCTAGAAGAAATTCAAATTGTTGATTAAAAGGGTTTGGTCGTTTTTCATTTTGTGTGGTCTTTATTTGTGTCACAGATTCTATGTTTATAAATTACATTCATTGCATTAAAAATTAACATGAAAGTATAACAAAATTACAGCTGCATATTAGTATGTCATACCTTCAGTATTACAGTTTACTAGTGTTGCAAAGAGAATGAAACCGAGTAGCCCAAAAACCATATGCTGAGCTCCCATTTTAATATGCTGTGTTTGGTTGTGTGTGTGTGTATTAGTGTGTCTATAATTGAGTTACTTCTGTATTCACCAATCATCAGTCCTTATATAGTTTGTGAATGATAATTCTAGACTAAACACATCAACAAATTTTCTAGAG
This sequence comes from Carex myosuroides, assembly GCA_028015225.1. Classification (NCBI taxonomy): domain Eukaryota; kingdom Viridiplantae; phylum Streptophyta; class Magnoliopsida; order Poales; family Cyperaceae; genus Carex; species Carex myosuroides. Next base: position 6,555,584 of record CM051472.1, read on the forward strand.
ATATCACCATCAGCCACCGTTATTGACAGGATAACATGTATTACTGGAAATTTTGTAACGTACCATCCCATGCAAACAACAATGACCAAGAAAATTTGAGAGAGTTGATTTTAGTTTATTATTATTGAAAAAGTGGCATTTGAAACAGGCACAGGCACAGGCACATAATGTGTCGAACGAGATGCCCCTTCCTCCCGATTGGTCCGGTCCCCTACATCGAGTTTTTTAGTGCACATCGTCGGGTACGACGGCGTGTTGATTGGTCGATTCTTCGGATAGTGGCAGAGCCACATATAACCAAAGGGGGACACTTGCCCTCCATCCCGAAACTTTTAAAATTATACTTTCAATAACAAAAATTGTAAAAGGATGTTTATTTAAAAAGTAAGTATAAAGTTATACTTTATTGTACAAAAGTTTTGTTAAATATTTCTGTAAACTATAATTATGTTTTAAAAAATCATGCAAATATACTTAATTTTTAAAATAATTATTAAATTTTGTTGCATCTTGCCTCACGTCCCGTCACAAGAAGGGAGGAAAAGATTCGAGGAGGAGAAAGAGAAGAGGGAGGGTTGCTCGCCAGTTGTCACCGCCATCCTAAAAAAATGATCCTAAAGATCAATATTATTTTTCTTTTCTTAATTCTTATATTTTCTTCTTTTATTATGTTATGTATTTATATAAAATGCCTCTACTATCTATATCTAACCAAAAACACAAAGTCCATGACGAAACTTGAATTTATCATACTTGAATATTTAGCTAACTCTTTTTTTAAAGTAAAAGTTGGAGTCTTGGAGGTCAAACTATCAAATTTTTTAATAATCTAAAAGAATTGTTCCTTTCAGATTTTGAACTTGTAACCTTCTATACGAAGAGCATTGTCTTTGCCACTAGACTAAAGACTGATTCTCATTTAGCTAACTTTACATTGTTAAGATGTCTTCTGAATAATGTCATGTCCATAGTCCTTACCATCCAAATCTGCCTAGACGTGAAATGCTCATGTGGGAAATCAAACTCATGATCTCTCATTGACATTTTGAATTCACCAAGCAATCACGGTGAGCTATATGTTAGCAACTTAACACTTTGGTCGTTGGTTAGCTTGTAAATCCGGAGGCTAATTACACATTAATTTTGGAATTCATTGAGACTAATGTTACAGATAAATATATCTATTTAAAATGAGATGGCAATGTTCAAAGCATCTTAAAGAATGTAAAGAAAACATCTGAGTCAGCATTCAAACTTCAGACTTCAACCCAAGAAACGAGAAAATATTTCCTTGCGTGTTTCTAGAGTAACAGCATTCAAACTTTTTAGTTATACACATATCTATCTCCTTTCATTTCCAACCTTTTCCATTATAAAAACACATATTGACCGACCATACTAACTTCTAGAAGATTTGATAAGTGGCAGTAATAAATTACTTAATTTATGACTCATGCTCATCCTCATCTTCAAGATGATCTTTCAAACTCTGAATTTGGGGCCCACAATCCTCACTTTCCCATAAAGGGTCTGCTTTTGGTAATTCATACGGGTCGGGTCTAAGCGATAACTGGAACTCTGGCAGATCAGGCAACGATTGAAGAGTACTGTACCAAAACACCAAAAATATGTACATATCTAGTTAGCAAAGTATGTTGAGTATAAAAAACATAAAGGGTAAATATTTGGTAATATAAATCTAGTTGTTAAATCAACTTACGCATTCTTGTCTTGTTCAAGAAGGTAAGAATACATTTGAGACCTCTTGTATGCAACATCAGGTATTTTCTTGTGCAAGTGCTTCATGACTCCCCACGGAGGAGGTACTCTATCACAGAAGGAGTTCAATTACGTATAAAGAAAGGAGTGTGCCCCTCAAACAGTTAATAAATATTAAAGAAAACAATATTTAACCTTGTTACTGGAGTAGCAAGGCAAAAGCTTAAGCAAACCCGCTTGCTCTCATTTAACAAATCATCGGCTGCACAGAGACAGCACACTGCGCTGATGTGGCAGCTTGGTTCATTTCCCTTGTCAATAACCAGACCATGGTAATAGTATGCAGCCGCCTACAATTATATGTGCATGTTACACTTGGGACCGCTATTTATATTATATCACAACTTTAATCTCTCGTCTCTCGATATTTTACACCCTCCAAAATTTGCTATCTGCAACTACATTTGGCCATGCATGATTTTTCTTTCAATCTACATTTTGTCGTACATGAAATATTGTGGTTTATTTAAGTTATAAGCTAAAGATATGCAATAATTGCTAAAGTGCCCCTAGTATTGATCCACTACAATTTTTTTCCCCATTTTCTTTTAGTTCTAACAAAGTTAGCTCATTCTTACATGTGGAGAAATGAATATTAAATAAGGATATGATAATTCCTATTAGGTTCATTATCAATCATACAGTTTACAAGGATACATATCAAAAGGGAAAAAAAAAATTATAAATCTCCAATAAAAGATACCTTAGCCTCCAGGAACTTCCATTTAATAAAGAATAGGAGTTTTTTTCCATATAAATCACTTGTGTCACATCCTAACAATATATAATGTGCCTACATACCAAGAGATCAAGGGAAAAAATATAAATAAATAGACATACAATACCTAATTAGGAGGAAGAGAAATGAAATGAATGAATCAGAAAACCTGTGATAAATAGGCAACTAGCTCACAAGCAAGCCTTCTTTTAACAGATAAAGTAGCATTGTCACTCTCTGAGGCCAATCCTAGTTGCATTTCAACCCCCTGTTAATATATTTGTTAAATCAACAAACAGAAATTAACATTTTGGCAAAAGGGCATTTACCCAAAAGAGTTCCAGGGTTAAAAATATAAAACACCAACCTGGGCCAAAGCTTGGATAGAAATGGCCTCAAGCGTGCCCTGCTGCAGGTTGCTAGGTAGATTCTTCCTAGAAGTTAAAAAAGGTAATTATGCATTACATGTCAATTTTAAAATATATTATATTAAGAGTAGGGTCCAAATGCCTCGTGTTTTTCATGCCTCAATCATGCCTCACATTCTTAACTCCATTTTCAAAGTTCAAACAGTCGACCCGAACCGCTCATCACGATATCCATATTAAAATGTGCTTCGAGACCAAATTTTATATTTTTTGAAATTTTTTTACTATTTTTTTAGATAGGTACAAAATCACTGTTTTTGGATGGTCCAGAATCTTCTGAAAAACAGTGATTTTGTGCCTATTTACAAAAATAGTAAAGAAACTTTCAAAAAAATATAAATTGTCTCCGGGCACATTTTAATATGGAGATCATGTCGAGGAGCTCGGATAGGCTGCTTGGACTTTGAAAAAGGAGATCAGGACAAGGCAAGATTGAGGCATGAAAGACATGAGGTATTTGAACCCTGCTCTTATAATATTAAATAAATCAAGAATATGAAGTAATTTAATAGTGATATGCATACCTGACCTGGGTAGGTATTTGGACAAGTATGTGGTGCACACAATATTCTAAGCATCCTGATGCCTTTAGTAGCAACTCTATCACATCCTTCTTTGAATCTATCAGTAAAAGTTGCTAATAGCTAATCATTGTAAATTGTACAAAGCAAGGATTATTATACCAGACTGTATCTTGCACTATACCAGGCAGCACCAGATCTATATCTAGTACTTAGATCGTATAAAAAAAAGTATGTTAACATATAATTATGTTCTTAGCTTCCATACTAATCATTAAATTGTGTTGTTACAATATTGTTAATTTGTCATTTTTTTCTAATTTACTAATTATTTTGAAGTGTGCTAATATTTATACTATTGAACTCAATGTATCTATTGTCTCCTTTGAGGTTTGAAGAGCTTGTGCCAGCCACAAGAGCTACTGATGGCTGTCATATGAACATGCTTATGATAAAATAATACGATATAGATATCAGACCTTCAGAAACCTTCCTCTCAGATCCATTTGGGATTTCTTTGGGAAGAAGCACTAAATTAGCCTCCAGCAAAGAGAGCATTGCCATTGCATGAACTATTGACAGCGCTTCATACCAAGCACATGCTACACTGAACTCCTGCCAGACAATTGAAAAAATTCAATTAAACAATATTTCAAGTAGTTGGTATATATGGAATTAACAAAAAAATGAGATAATGCTACTTTTACCTCATCATCTTCAAGGCTCTTCCATTTGAACTCAACCAGTGTATTGAGCCCTTTTCCAGTGTAGATAATTTTTTTAGTACCATGAAATCATAAATAAATAAAAAGTAGGACAAATAGATGCTAATTCTGAAAATATAACCTTTGTTTGTAAGACCAAGAAGAACAGGCAAGTACTCCTCAAGGGCTTGTTGAAGCTGTGAAATCCTAGAGACATTTAATAGATCTGACAATATATAGATTAAAATTCATTAGAAAAATAGAATAATGTGCATAGAAAACTCGAAAAAAAGCATTACAAAATAAATAAAGAAAGGCAGGGGATACCATCTTCTGCTGATAATTGAACTAGATGGCCACGGAGGGTTGAGAGTTTATCTAATGCATCTCGCGAAATCAAACCACGAAGTGGATGGATGAGATCGACTGGCAGTGGGACCCGCACTGCTGGAACAAACACTGCCACCTCAGCAATGAGGCTTTTTCTCTTGGACTTGCTCTTATTTTTCCCTTCTATGGAGCATCGCTTGGGTTTGGACGAAGTGCATCCCATCTTTTCTCTTTCCAAGCATCCTAATATGTAAGAGAAAAAAAATAAACTAAAATAAAAGCCAGGACCAATGAGAATTAATGAACACAATGTGTTGATAAGAAAATCTATAATGAATTAATTGATATTCTCAAGTTTCTACAGATTCTGGATTACCACACAAAAAATAACTCTATGCGAAAATATGGGTAGAAAGAAGCACTTTCAGCTTAATAAAATCATGGATGCTATTGTTTAGAGGAAACCACTTGTCATTTTGTATTACAAATATTGTTGATGCAAAGAAAATACAGAAAAATTGATTAAACATTGAGATGGCACACATTGTACCAGTAATTTTGCCTGACACCAGATTTAGAGCCTTCACAGGTAGCTGATACAATCTAATTGGTCTGTACTCAAAAGAGTAAAAACTAAAATCAACAAACAAATAACCCAATATCCAACTAGCAATCAAGCAAAAATCTAATATTATCAGAAATTGAAAACAACTTGAGAAGAAACCGATTAGAGCAAGCAGCTGGAAAATATATGAGAACACTTTATAGCTGCCAATGGAGGAACGGTGAGCCAAATCCCATCTTTGAGCAATAACTAAGTCATAAGATTAATAGATAATAAATTATTTGATTCTAGAGAGAGAAAGAGAGGGAGGGAGCAGTACGGTTGCGAGTAGTAAAAGCAAGTGGGGATACATGGAGATCTCTTTGAAGATACCAAGGTGGAGTCTCACATGGCGATGGCGTAGGAAATGGTAAGTACTCTCCACTCTCCAGTCAGCACCAGTACTAAACAATCACACGCACCTCGGCTACTTCGGATTAAATTATAATGCAATACAAGTAAGAAAATGAAACGACAGCGAGGAACTGGGGGAGGGAAGATCAATTCATATCCTCTGCTTTAACGCACCGTTTGAGTTTAGATCCGGACTGTCCGATCAGAATCCGCACGAATATTGAAGGATTCCGTTCATTTACAAGCGGGAGCCGGATTGGCCCAGATTATGATCGGACGGTGAAGATCTAAACTCAAACAATACGTTAATGCAGATGATGTGGACTCAAGGAAATGAAGAGTATTGGATCGGAATCCGGCCCAATTTTAAGTCTGACTTCCTCCCTAATTAATTAATTGTGTTAAATTATAGATCTGGCCCAATCAGGGTTATCTCAGCCCAATCCTGGAAACTTCTGTTGTTGTTTCCTTCTATTTAAGGTAGTAGCACTAAAACAAGAGGTGAGGTTATGGTAGTCTATGGATTAGTATTTTTATTTTTAAAGTTTAACAATCGATATGAGCAGTTCAACATGATCTCCTTATGAAAATGTACTTGTAGATCAAATTTACATTTTTTTTATAATTTGTTTACTCTTTTTTAGATAGGTAGAAAAATGATCTAAAGATTCAAGACCATTCAAAAGTAGAGATTTTCTACCTATCTAAAGTTTAGTAAAAGATTCTAAAAAAAAATGTAAAATGTAGTCTACAAGTACACTTTCATATGGAAACCATGTTGAACAGTTCAGACCGACTATTTGGACTTTTAAAATAAAAATATTGATCCGTAGTACGGACTAATGTCCGCCATACATAGTACCATAGCCTCACTCCTAAAATAATTTAGACTCTATAATTCCTTTTCAGATGAAATGCATCATGAATGGAATATTATTTTAACCTGAAAGAGAAGGGTCTTTTTAAAAAAAAATAATAATAAAATAAAATAAAAAGAACCTGAAAATAGAAGGGTGATGTGAATTTATTACCATGTCAATTTTGAGATTAGATGAAATTTATCTTGTTCTTATGAGAAAAGCTTGGGCAGCAATATCTGAAATATGTATTTCAGGAACCCCTACATGTTACACGGTGCTCAATTCTATAATTTCTCTAAATGGTGTGAATTGGTATTCCCAAAAAAGCATTGATGATATATAATCATACTTCGCCCATTTTTTTGTGCACCTTATCTTTAGCATTTTGTGCGACTCAGACTCAATAATAGCATATATTAAGGAGGAGAATCAGGATAATAAATCAACTTAACTTTACAAAAGGAGGATGTTCAGTATCTGAACAAGACATAATCCAGCAAATAAGGTCTAGATGCCAGAGACAATTATAAACAAAGGGGAAGAGGAAGCTTCAAGGGAAGGCACCAACTAAAGAATGTCAAGCTGTCTTCGGCAAGAACTTTGCTTTTGTATTTATATCATCATCACATGCCCTCCGGGATGTATATACTAAAAAATATACAATGCTGAATATTTTAGAACTACTTTATTATTTATTGTTGTCACTATTGTTATTCACCTTACTTTTTTTATCCTCTCTTAAATAAAATACTTGGAAGCACAATCATCATGCAAATTGTGTCATCTCATGGCAATTGCAACAAAGAAATAATTTCGTTGAGAAATTGGGTATTGCTTGTAATTTTACGGATGCAACAGTAGTAACAGCACACAACTGCTCTGTAGTTTGTATAATCCCATTTAAGTATAATTTATTGAGGTAAGTTGGCATCTATAGCCAGACTAAAAAGGGAGACAAAAAGAAACAGAAAGCTGTTTAGATCAAAAGAAACTATCGTTTGATCTCGACTTTGATTGGTGAGAGAAATTCATGCACTAAGGTTGCATGTGACAATGATAGCAAGCAAGAGCAAAATATTACCAAATGTAGGACCTCAACTTATAGACAAGTCAACCCAACTTTACAATTCTATGCTTTTTTTTTTTTTATTCGAACACAATTCTATGCTTATAAAGTTAATTAAACAATGGCCAAAAGTGAACAAAATAAGAAAGGAAAAGAAATAAATAGCGCACAACCTCTGTACTTAATTGTCACCTCTAAATATACTTAGTTAACAAAAGTAAAACCATACATCATGTACAACCCACACCATTATCAGTACACACAAAACTAATTAAAAATTAAAACCAGAAAAAGTAAAAAAAAAAAAAAGAAAAAAAAAAGAAAATAGTTACACCCAATTCTCAAACCCTTGGAAAAACACCGAGTATCCTTCCCCTTCCGAGACATTCTAGAAGTTTTTTGGCCTCCACCTGCGTTGCTAAACTTCCCCGCAAGTACCCACAAGCGCCGGCCGCCACCATTTGCTTCCTACACTTTCTACTCTGTGACAAACTCAACAAAACCGAAACGGGATATTTCTTCTCCACATCACCAACCAGTGGATCAAGTAACTGCACCACATTTACAATTCCACCCTCATTCTTGCGAAAAATTCTCCTATAGCCTGAAGCATGCATTAAATAAGCCAAAGCTTTAACACTAGCTTCCCTCTCCTCGGACACCTTTCCTTCTAACATTCTAACTAATTTTGGGATTGATTCGCAAATTTCTTTGACAATCCTTCCTGTAACTGCCAGCTCAGCAATAGCTCGTGCTGCTTCAATTCGAACTTTTAGTTTTGTGCTATCCAATGCAGATACAACATACGGTACAAACCCATTATTGGTAATTATCTCTGCTATGTACCTAAAAGAGGCTAGATGCCTCAACAGCCCAATTGCGCCTTCAAGGTTCCAATCCCGGTCTTCCTGCACCTGGAGTTCCAGGTAACTCTTGATGCAATCCAATGCCCCTTCTTTGAAAAGTGTGATTTTCAAATCCTGCAGTTCATCTTCTGTAGGGCCAGCCAGGTTGCAGAGGCAACCAATGGCATTGTCTTTCGCTACTGGGGTACCAATATAAGAAAGGTTGATTAGTGTAGGTATGCCGTTTTCATCTACAAAGTATGGCCTAATTGTTTCCACTTGAGCAAGATTTCCCAACACAGAAGCAGCTGACGCCTGAGCTGATGGTGTGCCAGCATGGCATATCTCCAAAAGTGGGCCCACACCTCCTCGTGAGGCTAGTGCCATTGCATTCTCTTTAACTAGGGTCAGGGTCTGGAGTATGGTACATGCATTCTCAATTGCAGCGGTTGCACCAGTACCAGAGTCCAGAATTCGGGAAAGGTGGATCACGAGTGCAGGTCCCACTTCACCAGAGGTGATGACATGGTGGCAGGACTCTGACAAGGAGAGTTTTGCAAATGCTGATACAGCCTTCTCTCGTGCCTCAAAGGAGGCAGAAGGTTCTAGAAGCTTCAGGAGGGATGGTACTGCTGATTGGAGACAGGATGCTGACATAGTGGCTTTGTCTAATAGAAGGGAGTCTAGTGCTTCAAGTCGAGAGGAGATTGGGCCAACCTGTGATGCAATTGTTGTGAAAAAATTATGCATTGAGGGATTGTGTTGTTGTCATGACATGCATACACAAGTACAGTGGATAATAATTTAGAAGTAGGTGAATTAGTGCGAAATAGACCTACTTGAACCTAATTATATAAGGTATTAAACTAGAGAAGAACAAACTTAAGATATTAGGTGGGAAATAGAAATATATACTAGAATTGATTCCCTATTAAAATGAGCTGAATAGTAGATATTCCATGGATTTGTTCAATTGAGAGAGTTGTAAACTTTCACAACAAACAAAATTTCACATTCAAGCAAAGTATCATTTCTGTGTTGTGAGGCCAGCACAGTGTACAACTAACTATAACATGGGTACCAAGCTAGGTCAATTAGCATTTATATTGGTGTGAGGCCGTACAGGTAACAATAAATCGCTATAAAATGGCATTGATCAATTAGAAAATGATCTCCTGAGGAATAAGTTCAATTGCAATTAAAAGCTGAGATTTGCAATTCAATATCAAGAAACTGAGCTGGAACTTATTTAATCCGTGTACAAACTGAAGTTACTGTTTCAGATGGAAAAAAATAAAAATAAAAAGTATATAATTCAACAAAGAAGCAAGCTTTCTGCTATTCCTAACAACCCAGAAATAAAAGATTAATTTTTTTTTAGTATAGTTACCTGAAGACGAGAAACAAGATCATTCTCTGACGAACCGCCTCCACTAGAGACGAGCAAATCAGCATCTGAGGCGAGACCATCGAGAGTAGTTGCGAGCGAGGAGAGTTCGCTCTGCAACTGGAGCTTTCCAGTGGGCGGTTCGGAGGAGAGGGAATGGATGTGGGAGAGGGAGGCCGAGAGGGAGGAGAGGAGGGGAAGGGAAAGAGGGTTGGAGAGAGGGAGCGAAGGGAGGGTAGAGACGAGGCGGTTACAAGAGGCGGTGATGGATGGCCATTTCCGGCGAAGAAGGGAAGTGGGTGGAGGAGAAGGGAGGGTAGAGAGGAGAGAGAGGCAGCGTTTGTGGAGCTCTTGCTCCTCTCCAATTGGAGAAGGGGCAGGTTGGTCCGGTGATTTCATTACAAAACGCCGCCGATAGGAAATATCTCAGAGAGAGAGAGAGTTAGTACAGATCAGAGAGAGAGAGAGAGAGAGAGAGAGAGAGAGAGAGGGAGGGAGAGAGAGTTAGTACAGAGAGAACTTGGAGAGGATGTGTCAGAGAAAGGGAGGGGAGGCGGAGGAAGGTGACTAGGTGAGGGGTAAGTTACAAAGAAATTAGAAAAATTTCGCGGGAAGGAAAAGGAAAGAAAAGGAACTGAGCGCTGAGCTGGGTGAGGGAGTAGGTTTTCCATACAGAACGGATCTTCTATGCCCATCACCGTTTGTTTATCGGAGTGCCCAAAGCACTGTAGTGCAGGATCACACATATACCGTAGTTTTTATTTCAAAAAATAATAATAATGTGACTGTTTTTTTTTTTTTCATTTGCACCGAAATTAGTGGTGTGGATTAGATAAGTAGATCAATGTGGACTTTTATTCTAATCTCATGAGATAGAGATAAATGTGGATTTTTCTTATTGTAAAATTTGAAATATGTTCAATTTTGTTTGAATACTCTTAATATATTTTTTTAGATACCTCTAGGTTAGGACTAAAGAGGCTACATGCAATAGCATATATTTTAGGCTTGCGATTCCAATTTTCAATTAATTATCTTCTTTTAAAAAAAATATAGAACAAAATGTCATCGATAGTTTTTTTATGAATTATTTTGTGGAATCTATTATATTAATCTAATGAAACATTAGCAGAAAAATGTCTATCATAACACTTAAGTGGATTGTTCAAACTCAATCATTAAAAATTACAGTCAAATATTTTGCTGATTACATAATATGTAAGCTATATATCCAAAATTAAAATTAATATGTTAATGCATTAACGGAACGTGCGTTAATAAATCTGGACCATTCGATTGAGATCCGCACTAATATTAAAAGGTCTGTGCGTCATAGGCATGGACCGGATTGGCTCCAATCCTGATCAGATGACTGAGATGAATTAAACTCAAACGATGTTATTTTGAGTTAATGCAGAAGATGCGAACTCTATCTTTCTCAGCGTAACGCTTCCACGTAGTTTGTTGAACCATAAATGGTCACACTGGATACTCCCACAATTGAACCGAAAACGCAGGTGAAAGAGTTTTAAAAAAATGGCAAGTTATAAATTTGAGCAGAATATGTTTGGTCAATATTAATGCACACTTTTTTTATTACTGTTATACGTACCTGTTTTCTCTTCATTGGTGCAAACGTTTGCTTGTCATCTACATTAGTCTATGCTGACTAGTCGACTAGTTCATAGGTACTATCACCTAATTAATATCAACATTAATTATTGTATTACTAGCATTTGCCTATTATTATTATTGTATTTTTAACCCTTCAGGTCACCTCTGACGGTTTAATTAATCTCATTAATTCCACACAAAAATAATAATCAAAAGCATCATTACTTGATTATAATAATTCAAGGTTGTTGATATCTTGCTACCGAATCAATAGCTATAAGAAGTTTTACAACCGAAAAAAAGAGAGGATAATTTAGATTTATTTATATTTTTAATGGTTAAAAAACATATATGGAGCACCAACATAAAATTATCAGTGCATTTACTAATCGAAAATAAATTATAACGAGGCGTGTCGTCTCAATCTCAGTAAACCATTTTATGCAAACATGCATTGAAATCTTATAAAAAAATTCTTTCCTGCTTCATGAATCGTCAGAGTGCATTTAATTGTTTGTTTAAGAGAAAATTTTCCGGAGTGCTTGATAATAAAGTTATACTTGGGGTGGAAATTGTAAAAAGAAAAATATCTTTTAAAAAGAGAGGGAAAGTTTTTTATTTTTGTAATCATTTTCTGAATATTTGGATTAAATTTTTAACAGAGCAGTTTCTAATTCATGCAGCGTACGAACAATAAAGTCATAATAACACTGCATATAATTTGTACACTGCATGAATAAAAAACTGCTCTGTCAACATGTTTACACGAATTTTTCACCTAAAAGAAACTCTCTGAAGGGCCGGAGTTAAAAAGGGCGCGGGTCCCACATTAGCATCCTCGAGTTCGTATCAGTCTCTTTCCCATAATACTTTTTTAAAGTCAAACGGGCAATTGATTCTAATCTTCTCCAGTGTTGAATATCGAGAACATTTTTCTGATAGGAAATCGAATTAAACGATAGGAAAAACAATGAATTGGAGGCAGTCCCTTAACCTTGTACTGGAGATAATTGTATAAAAGGTGCTAAAGGCAAAATATTGAGGAAAAAAAGGTTAGAAAGGCTGGAGTTTACTTTTTGTTTTTTTTCCTTGTTTTATTATCTCTAATTAATAAACTTTAATGGATGTGTCTTTATGCGTGGTGGGTGCGTAACCTCGTAACTAGATCCGAATAATTCCACTTGGTTGCTGAAATAAATAGAATTGCCGATTTTTCTTTTTATTTGGAGCTGTAAGTTTTTATATTAAGCAGAATCGGTCTCTGAATTAGTAATTAAAATAATATTTTTTAAGTGAGAGATAAATTCTGAATTCTGACTTTCTTCACATCATCATCGGATAAATTTACATTGGATCAGACATCCTTAATCATCTTTATCTTAAAAATAAATTATGCATCTTCAAAATTTTAAATTAAACTTAAGTTTTCGAAAGATCGAAATATTTATTACCTTTTCAATTGAAAAAAAAGCAGTGTTGTTCGAAATTCTAGCTTTCTAAGGATCACCATTCAATATCAGACGGCTAGCTTCGCAGGTTTTGACTGTGGAACTAGTCTAGGTTCACAGTTTAAACCTACGAAATCAATAGTATGATTTCGCAAATTTAAACTACGGACATGATAAATATCGAATTTTATAAAAAAAAAAACTAGTTAATTGATTTATCTGTTTTTTGAAAGATAGTAAAAAGAAAAAATCGATGTTGTTAGTGATCTAGCGCTGTAAAAAGAGAGAAACAATGAATATGGGTTCAAAATTCTCTTTTTCTCCACATATCCTTGTTAAAAGATTAATGTTTATAATGAATTTTGGGGTCAAAGAATTAATCATAGCTTTCTTATTCTTCGTTATATGACCTCCTGTCCAACCCCATTAAAGTCCATATGTGTTGTCATTATTGATTACACTATTTATCATTATTCAATTCTGACTATCTAACATTCCAAATGATTCGATTTAATCTAATTAAACTATTTGGTTTTAGAATATGGAAGTACAAGAAAAGGAAAGGGGGGAGAGGAGCGGTTCGATTCATAATTTTCTACAATTAAAAATAGATGAAAACAAAATACAATGGTGCCATTATGACAACGATTGATACTAACACAAGTAGGAGCGGATCAAATTTTTTAACTATGAAAATGGATCAAATCATATAAAAATTATATATTGTGAATGAGAATTAATTTTACAGTACCTATAATATTTTACTTTAAAATATATATAAAATTGAGTATATATACAAAAAAATTTTAAAAAATAAAGGACAATTGACACTCAATCTCTCTCACTAGCTCCACCTCTGAACACAAGTGCACACCATTATGTTTGCTTTAATTTGCAAATGCAAGGATCTATTGGCTTTCTTCGATTTTGGTAATTGTAATTCAACTATACTAAGAAGTCATCCAAAACTCAACTGTTAGTGTTAACCAATTTTTTTGGTGTAGTAATTAAGAATTTTAAAAGGAGAAGTAACAGAATCGTTTTATAACTTGATTATTATGCTAAAATCTTGAATTAATTTGGTGAACTGTTCGGTTGACCGTATTTAATTTTCTGTATGAAATGAGAAGTATTTCAAGTTCAAAATATATACAGGCACTAACTACGCCAATCATGCAAAATTAATTACTTCATTTTGTGGCTCAGAGCTTACTAATTCTGGCTCGTATTATTTTTATTGGTTAATATTTGTAAGAAATCAATCACATTTTTATTGGATCACTGATAATATGATGCTCTTGGTCTTTATTAAACACTTTACATGAATGCAGCAAAGGGAACAATTTTTGGGATTTTTAATTCATTTATATTAGTAAACTGGTAAGGATATCACTTTTATCATGTGGTTAGAACAATTGAAAGATAACATATCTGTGCAAAAGGCGTGACATTCTTTTTTTTCTAGGGGCACTTCATGTATAGCCTTCAAAAACTTTGAAATTATGTATTTCTTCCTCTAAAATATTTCGTAATATTGTATTTACTTTTCTAAATTTCAAAAATTCACAATTTATCCAATTTATTGTAATTTCTAAATTACAAAAACTCACAATTTTAAATTTATTGTATTCTCTACTTGTGACCATAGTGACAAATGAATTATTCAGGTTTGGTTCGGCAGGGTCAAAAATTTGTGATTCGGAAATAATTCAAATATAATTCAGAAATGATTCGGAATTATTTTGACCGGAGATCTAAGTCTCACAAGGGAGCAAAAAAAAAATAGTTTGGAAAAAATTCACAAATAATTTGTAAAATTCAGGAAAAGTTCGTAAAGTCACAAATTATTCACGAATAATTCGGTTAAAGTTCAGTCAACTGAATAATTCAGCGTTCGGTTCTCCATCACAAAAAAAATGAATAATTCGCGAATCTTGTGACTATGCTTATGACACATGCATAGTGACATTTAAACACATGCATGTGTGTCACAAGTAATTAAGAAAATAAATCATTTATTCTCACAAACCAGTCAATTAGAGAACTGGACATTTCTCTTAAATATCCTACATATTTTTATTTTTTAACAAAGAATATAATTATTACTTTTAAATTTAAAATGAGTTTTAATACAAAAGACAATATATTGAATAAATTTATAAGTTTTGAATATTTAGAAGGGTAAATATGATATTATAAATTTTAGAGGGAGAAATACATAATTTTGATTTTTTAAAACAAAATATACATGAAATTCCTTGTCTCTTTTTGAGTTTTTTTTTCTAACATTCCTGGATCTATGGTCTAAACTCGACTTAAAATGCAAAATCATACATTCAGATTTTAATTCTATTTTTTTTATTATTATGACCACTTGTTAAAAAAACACCTTATCAATCTACGAATAAAATATACAAAAATTACTTTAGAAAAATTCAACGAGGGTGTTGCTTCCAAAAATATATAACATAGTACCTCTGCAGCTCTGCTCATAAGTTTGTCAAAATCCACATCAATCAGACATGTACTAATAATCTACAGTACCTAACCACTGCAGAGAAGAGAACAGAGCTTGTTTTTAAAAGAAGAAAAAGAATAATAAATAATAGAAAAGAGAAGAGAGCTCATACTGAAAGGAACGAGCTAACTGCTAAGTGCTAACTATCATCCAAAATATACATCGTTGACGTGGACCATCTCCATCATGGATGTTAGTTGCTCATGCATCCTCTCCAATACCAAACAACTGGAGAGGTTAAATTTTATTGTTAGACAGCTATTGCAGGATCTTTCCATGATGCTTAAAACGGAGAAGTGAACCAAAGGAAGTGATCCTGACTGAAATAGAACCTTCTCATTTTGGTACGGTTGCTTTCTCCAAATTTTATACCGAGCAATGTGGCGTTCTTTCTATCACTTTCACCATTATTATTGAATAATTATTGGTTAGGTCGTTCTGAATTTGTCTTAATAAAGTGATATTTGATATTTTGGATATAAAACGGTATGATAAATTTTGATAGGAATAATGTCACAAGCTCTGTTATATGAGTTAATTATAAAAGTTAGATAGCATTCAAAGGGGAGTGTTTAGTCTTTTCTTTTATGAAAATTGTTCCATCTCAAAATTCAATGATTTGGGACAGGTCCGAATAAAAAGGGTGAAAACAAATCGAATACAGATTGAATAATGATTAAATTGTATATATATCTGTATTTATTTGCCGAAGATTGGTACAAATATGGATAGATTCGGATATTAAGATGGATAAGAAAACGTATTGAATGTTGGACATGTACGGATAGGAATAGAATTCGGATATTGAAACATTTTATTATTAAAAAATAATTGTTTTTTTTTTATAAAATTTTATGTACATATAATTTTATCCAATGGTCTACTTGCGTTACCAAAAAAGACTGCGCACGCACAAATAATATTTACTTAAAACTGCATTTATAGTGAGGCTATATGATGAAGTTAAGGTTAATTGCTCGTGAGCTATATGATCCGTCGACTTAAGCAATTGCATAAACCACTTCATTAGAAAACCATGAGGTAGGTGACGGCCCAAAATAAAGCTCAAATTATATAAATATCCGATTTTTGTTTAGAAGTTATAAATACAAATGCATGTACAAACATAGAGTAGAACTAGGGTGTTCTTAATTTCATCACCAAGTCCTTTTGTGAACTCAACTATAAAATCTATCGGATTGACTTCAAATGATGAATCCGAACTATTGAAATCCGTCTACCTTACGAGTGATTATTGATTTTATGCGGAAAAGATGAGTATGATTTGTAAAATATTGTATTGCATAATAATTTTTCTGTTTTGTACAGTGGGAGCTTTTATAGCCATAAACAAAAATAACGGTAGAGAAAAAGTTACTGTTGCCTATCATCTATTCTAACGGGTGCTTATATTTATTAAAAAAGAAAAAAATGATTGAGTGACTTTATTTACCAGATATAGTTACTCTCTAATTTTCTAAATATAGCCTATGATGATAAAAACCTAATTATGTGTGAGGCTTAATTAATTCCTAATTTTCCTTAATTCTCAATAGTGATGTATCTACATGTAAAAAATTAAAATTTTTGAATTAATTTCTATATAGAATCAAGTGGTAAAAAAGTTTAAAAAATAAATGCATTAAAATTAGTTTATAAAGCTTCTAATTTTAATCACTTAACTCTATACAAAATTAATTTGAAAATTTAAAATTTTCGCATGTAGATGTATCACTCGCAAGATAAATGTATTTCAACAATCCAGATTCGTCATTTGAAGTCAATCTGATAAGTTTTATAATTGAGTTTACAAAGGAACTTAGTGAACTTAAGAACACCCTTGTTCTACTCTACAAACATGCATATAGTATCCAATCCGTATTTACATAATTTTTTGTGAAATTTTATAAAAGGTGTGAAATGTAACAATGGTCGAGCTTGAGAGCAATTTATACCGGCTGAGAAAAAAATATTTTTCTTTTATTTTTTTCTTCTGGCAAATGAAGTTATAAATTCTTGGAAACTAAATTGATTGCTGTTTTGCCCAGAGTTTCTATACTCGAGTCAGAACAGAAAAAAAAAGATTCTCTTTTAAGAGAGGAGGGTAAAAAGAAACAAAAACTGGGCGTTCTTTGGTGAAGGATATAATTAATAACTCGGGATGAAAGTCGGGGTTTTGCCATGTGAATTGCTTCTCGGATTTGGTTATCTTCACATGAAAGTAGCATCTCTTTTCCCCTTCTAGGCTACAGTAGAAAGATAATAATAGCTACTTCCCAACAAAAGGGATGAAGCCTACTTCTCGCCAAATAATTATTTAGGGAGCTATTATATGATAATATATTATTTTTATTAATTTTGTGTAACCTTTAAAAAATAAAATCATAATTTTAAATATTATAGTATGAGTTATATGGTACTTAATTGGTACATAATAATATGAAATTTACGATTGCTAATGTATCCTGACCAATACCCAAATTATACAAAATTTAATTGTTAGGCAAATTTAGATGTCCAACAACAAGCTTATAAACTCACTTTTCAATTACAATCTTATGAAATTGTTTTAGTGAAATATTATTAAGATTGTAGTGATTAAATTATTTTTGATCTCTTGATCTGGTTGGTATAAAGAATAATTGAAGCTTTTATAACCTTCGACGTGCATATATTGCTTTTGGCATATAACACCATTAATCATTCGCATTTGTCTTGGAAAAATGATGGTTTATAAGTTAATTTTAATGTATTTATTTTTTATTATTTTTTGACCGCTTGACTTTATATTAAATTAGTTTAGAAATTTATAAATTTTATATGTAAACTCATCACTCGTGAAATAAATCGGTTTCAACAGTTTAAATGCGTTGCTTGAAATCAATCCGATGAGCTTCTGAATTAAGCTCACAAAGAAACTTGATGAGCTTAAGAACACCTTAGTTCTACTCATGATATAATATATGGTCAAAATTGGCAATCATCAATCACTACATGTTGCTTGGGGACCGGAATTAATTCAGCCCTGAAAAGGAGTTTGAGGTGCTAACTATAAACAATGTTGGGTATAGAGGTAACCATATTTCAATTTACATATATCTTCGCATTTAATATGCAAAAATATCAGGCCCATTCACATGCATATGTCTCTCAAGCACATTACGCACGTGTGCCCCACACAGGTACCCGCAATTTTTCTTTCTTTTAAGTGCTGATTTTATCTCATTTCATTAATTCATTAATTTATTCATTCATTCAATCAATGATTTATGGGAGCACTAACAGTACCTCTCAAAAATCCCCAAAACGTCCTCCCAAATAGTTAAAACATTAACTATTTGAGGGACCACTAACTACTTGGGACTGTCTATATTTAAAAAAAATTAAAACTGATGCGCACATGTATGAATACTTATCACGCAAGTATTAATATATAATATATCAAATATTCATACCTTTGAAGTTAAAACATCAAGTATTTAAAAAAAAAATGAACATTAACTTTTTTTTCTTTCTAATCACACATCTATCTTTTACATGTTTTTAGAGGAGAATTTTTTTTCTTCGTTTAATCTCGTCAAAATTTCTGACGATCTGTGAGAAATTTTGTAAATCTAAAACCACGAACGTCTTCTACGTAATTTTTTCTTTCAAATGAGATCCATCATGAAGTATTTATCTTTAAAATTTTAAGTATTCAACTCTAAAATGTCAAGTATTCATCTCAAAAATGCAAGTACTCATATCTAAGATACTAAATATTTTTAAAAAAAACTAGACATCAACTTTCTTTTATCTCTCTCATCACACATCCATCTTTTAGGTGGTTTTTTTCTCCATTCAATCTCGCCAGTATTTCTGACAATATGTTGAGGAATTTTGCAAATCTAAAACCACGAACGTATTCTATGTAATTTTCTCTTTTAAATGAGATCCATGATAAAGTACTTTTGGATTCTTCATCGTTCAAGTATTCATATCTTGTCGAGTAAGTATTCATACCTCGTCGAGCAAGTATTCATACCTCATCGAGCAAGTATTCATATCTCGTAATGCAAGTATTCATACCTAAGATACCTAACATATTTCTAAAAAAACTAGGTGCAAATATGGATACCTATGTGCGCAAGTATTAATATTTAGTCAGATAAAAATTTAGATAGGTACATTATATATTTAGTCAGATAAAAATTGAATTTCGTTTTGGTAAATCTATTGATGGAGGGCAATGATTTTGTTTCAAATTTCACAAATTTAATACACAATATAAATCATAAAAAAAACAAATATAAAATTGATTCATTTTTAATAAGCATTGTGGATATTAAATAGTCGGGTGGATTAATCTCCAATTTTTACTGAAAAAAAATAAGCATTGTGGAGAATTGTCATGGTTGTTAATTATTCTTGTTTCTTTGTCAATATGGCATATTTCACTTTGATATTCTCTGATCAAATCTGGCCTAATTATATATTTTGTTGGTTGTAGTATATACATCATGACATCACATAAATACTTAGAAAATAAGAAACGTTCCAGGAATTTGGTCTTTTTTAATTTTCAATACGCATAAATTAGATCACTTTAAAATTTTATTTATTTTCGTGTAACAGATCATATTAGGCCTTGGGCTTTTTCTGACTGACATGTATCATAAACTTTTATAGCGTGAAAAATCACAGTATGTTCCTTTTGCATGTAAACGTGAAACAAGACCAAAAATCAATAAAAAAAACATCATACAATCAGGGGCAATTTCACGATTAATCATTCTAAAATAACTCTATAAATAATTGAATGGAGAAAGGACTCATTTAGAGAAAATATGTGCTTATAAATTTCTTCCAAAAAATGGATATTGAAAAGAGAGAGAAATGCCAAAGGGAAAAATGACCTATGCAAAAAAGAGAAATTAAGAACTAAGTTTATGTTCCCCTCTTTACTGGCAAGGGAGAGCGGTACCGCCTGAATCCCCGTCTCGCTTGGACAGAACTTTTGACATCCATCCTTTCTCCTTTTTTTGAGATTTCAACTCAGATTCCTGAAAATGTATAATAAAAAATAAAATAAAAAACAAAAATATTTGGAACCACTCTTTCCTGAAAAACATTAATGGTTTTGTACTAAAAAAAAAAAAAAAAAGCTTTGTTAGACATGGCGTGACTGATTGGGCTCTTATATTTGGGCTAATGTATTAGAGATGGTTCAAAGATTCTAGGCCCAAATTCAATTATGAGGTCAGAAATTTAAAAGAGGATCTTAGTGCCAAAATCTATTCTACAAAAAAATGCATTCCAAGGAAAAATGTTCAAATTTAAGCGAAGACAAAATGTTCAATTTTTTTTTTTAAACAATGTTAGGGTATCTTATTCAATAAAAAAATAATTATAAACAGCAGATCATTCATTTGCAATGCATTGTACCTGAATTGAATGCAAGGGGCTCGGAGTTTCATTTCGCAATGGTGAATTGCTAAACTTCCCTACACGTGCAAGTAAAACAAATAAACATCTCAATTAGTTCGCAACAAAAAATACAATATGATCCATTTTGATAAAATCCTTAAAAAGAAGCAAATGAAGATTTAAGTAGTTGAATGTTGAATTGGAAATATTTTCTTATGACCAAAATTTTCTTTGCTTTAGTTCATGCAATGATGGTAGGAGTCAATTCCTGGATCGGTATGATAGTTAAATAATGAACTTGATCAAAGATTGAGACCTTATCTAACCAAAAGTTTGAATATTAGAGTTTTATATTATTACAGTGAAATTGATCAAAGATATATTGAGAGCTCAGATAGTTGGATATTGAATGTTTCTGTCAAAGGATAATAATTAATTTCCTGGCTTTTGGTTCAGTAATAGTTTTCATGCATAATAAAAAAAAATCGCAGAAAATTAACAAATTGGAATAAACATACTGTTAGCCTTCTTTTGCTCGCAAATTGCCGTAACAATATCTATTCCATCGGTTTGCATGCCGTTCTTCACATAACACCTGAAGCTTGGAGACCCGATTGACTCCTCTGTACTTCCGACCCTGTTCAACAAAGCCGGCCCCTTTCCCTGCTTCTCAGCATACATTAATTGATTTAAGATACATTGTCAATTTTGGTCTTTATACAACATAGTTTGCTATTTTTCAACAATCATTTATGAAAGAAAAACTAGCTGAACAACGTGACACAGTAATTATTGATGTGTAAAAAAACACGATGTATTTATCGAGGATTGCGAAATAAGTGTATACCAGAGGAGAGCCGGGGAATCCATCTTTGCCTTTAACAGCAAATTGAGATCCGTCGACTTGTAAGGTGCCTGAACGATGGTTGACATCATGTACACGTTGCTTGTGCAGACCTGATCGTGGCGGTGTTGCCGGTGTTGCCGGTGCTGCAACAGTTCGTGAGAGCGCTTCTTCATCATCCACACTCGGCTCTGACATGTTGCACCCCATGATGAATGAATATGAAGTATCAACGGAGTAGGGTAGATGGAGGTGAGAAAGATTAATTGATTGTAAATGATTAGCTGAAGAAGTGATGGATGGATGTGAGAGAATTCTGGTACAGTATAACTATGTATAGATTAGAGAATTGGTGAGAGAGAGGGAGGGAGGGAAGGAGGGGGGTTGCATTTGTTTACGGGAGCTGGCGTATGTGAAGTGTTTAGTTTTTCTAATTTTGCTCTGAAATCACATATATCGGACATATTCACATTTTCTATATCTCTTATTGAGTAGCGGTTCATGAAGCTAGCTTCAATCTTTAAGTTTCTTCTAAATGATTTTGTGTAAATTTTCTGTGGCTAAGACCACTATTACATCACTGATGCCAATAAAGATTGAAGATGTTTGGTTGCATATTATGGCTAAAAATTATGGAAACCTGATAGCACTTGTGCTTACTGACTTCTTTATAGTATTAATTTCGGATATTTCCTGTATTTCTGCATATTTCGTATACAGTAATTTATAACAAATGGGACCCACTTTAAAGTTCATTTTATCTCATTGAACAACACTGCCTTTCTTTTTTCTTTTTTTTTGTGAAAAAGCATCTGCCAAGTGAATCTGCCTTCCTTTTCTTTCTCCTCTCCTCTTTCCCTCTCTTTTTTTTTTTTTTTTTTTTCTTTTTCTTTTTGAAAGAAAGGCCTAGGCCCATTTCGTAAGCATGAAACCTGATAATTACATACAAGAGTTTTTTAACTCCGACTATACAACGAATACTCTCTAAGTTCACTGAGAGCAGGGCGGATTCAGGATTTTCGTCAGGGGGCAAAAAAATATTGAATCGGGTTTAAATAGCTAATTGAATTTAAATCCATTAACTAATTGAGTACTCGATAAAAAATAATGCTTTAACTTGTACTTTCTAATACTTTGAATTGTAATTTATAATACTCTAACTTATAATTCTAATTATCAATCAAAATTCAACAAATTTATTTCAATTTTAACCCTAAATTTAATCCGAATTACAAATCAAACATCCATAGGGGGAAAAAAAAATTTCAGGAGAACAAAGTCGGTCAAAACCGATAAATTTCCACTAAAATTCAAAATCCAGGGGGAGGCAGCTGCGCCCCCGGGACTACCTGGGTGCGCCCCTGCTCAGAGCCCACATGGCTTCAGACTCCTACACAAAAGTAATGACGAAAAGCACATAACCTCCAGTTCAGTGTGCATAGGCACCAAAAGCAACTACTTGTACTACGAGGGTTAACTTCACAAAACAAAATTTCATAAGCCACATCAGGGCTGAGGCAAGTATATCAACAGAACAAAACAAAAACATAAGTTAGATAGCAATATCTATCACTCTTGATCATCAATGACCCACTCAATCATCTGTAAATTTTCTGGACTGACTACTTGAAGAGGTATAGAATCAAGCTCATCAGGGATCCACTCCTTGTTGTTCTCTTTGCCTTCCTCAGTCAAGGGTCCTGTCCAATAAGAAATTAAAGACACAATAGTAAGAATAATATTTTGACATGAGTGAATAACAGAATTTTTGAAGCACAAATCATTCCTATGTTTTCAAATGCACCATATGACAGTCAGGGGCGGATGTAGGATTTTGATCAGGGTAGGACAAGAAGTTATAGAATTGGGTTTAAATAGATAATCGGGTCCAAACCCATTAGATAATCAGATACTAAGCTATAAGTTGTTCAGAGAGAGAAAGAGCTACAGGCTGTCGGCGTCGGCAGTGCATTTCTCCTTTTTTTATTTTGCCTTCTTTAATCAATCAATGGGCCAAAAGCCCAGAACAGTGGAGATTTTCCAAAAAGTCACGCAAGTATGAGCTATCACAGAGATGCGGATTGGATTTTAATTGGGTCATCTGTTATATAATATACAAAATTTGATATACAATAGGCTATCTCTTTTAATTGGGCTATCCAAATAGATTTGGGCTATTCAGGATAGAGCAATATCAATTTGCAGAGTAGTATCCAGTTTTGTAAATTAGTTTTGAATTTTCAGAGTAGAGCAGTTGCCCTATCCTGCGCTACAGTAGACCCGCACCTGATGACAGTACTAATTACTATAAAAATGCAGTTCTTTTAGCTATAGGCAAAATATAAGAGAATTACATAACATCATTTATATCATGCCAATTGCTAAATAATTAGGATCCAAAACCAAATGTATTGTGCAAAATAACACTAAAGGAGAATCATCACTTTCCCTAAAAAATTGACAAGTAACATCCCATCACAGCCCCTATGTTGAAGGTTGATTTTAATTAGGATCTTATTTTTGCTCATTAGCCACAAAATGCTCTGATTTTAGGGGTTACATGTAGTTTCCACCAGAGAAGAGTTTTAATAGGTTTCACCGCTCTAAAATTCAAAAATTTAGGGGGAATTTCATGTATATCCATCAAAAGTTTCAATATTACATATTATTCTCTAAAATCAGTAATTACATATTTATCCTTGAAAATTGTGGAAACTCACATATTTGTCCAATCTAACTCTATAACATATCAAATACCTCCAAAAATAATTAAATAATATTTTTTAAAACTTTAAAATTAATTTATAATATTAATTAATAATATATTGACCATTATGCCCATTCGTTTCCATCTTTTTAGTCCGCCTGAGTTCTCTTCTCTCTAAGACGTCAAACCTCTCGCCTCTCTCTCCAAACGAAGATGGAAAAATTAAAGCAACGAGGGGCGACAAAAATTTATGAGAGGGAGGCGACGAGGGAAGACGGGGAGAAATCTGTGATTTGGCACAGTTGGAGAGAGAGGCGGGAGGTTTGGTGCCTTAAAGAGAAGAGAACTCAGGCAGACTAAAGAGACAGAAACGAAGGGCATAATGGTCAACATATTCTTAATTAATATTGTAAAATAAATTTTAAAGTTTAAAAAAATATTATTTAATTATTTTTGGAGATATTTGATATGTTATAGAGTTAGATTGGACAAATATGTGAGTTTGTACAATTTTCAAGGATAAATATGTAATTATTGATTTTGGAGGGATAAATACGTAATATTGAAACTTTTGAGGGATATACATGAAATTCCCCCAAAAATTTATACATAAACCTAACAGTAAAAATACTTGTTTGGTCCCAACTCCAAGCAATGTGGTCCAGTTCATGTGTAAAAGAGATAGAACTGTTTAGATGTAATAACATGGATCATTCTTGTAATATGATGCCTGTTAACACGCTTCTAAACCTGATTACATCCCCTTGGGAAGAGATGACCTCCTGTACTGATATATCAATGCTTACACAAATTGCAAAAAGTTGTGGGTAAGCATGACTAAATGAGCAATTTTGAAACAAGGCATCATGTCAGAACCTAACATGGCCATTAGATCCTGGCTCAAGTGACACACTTACCTGTCCAAGATGCTCAAGGGACAATATAGTTTTCCAGAATGGGGATAAGGCAGAGCATTGGTCTGGTTATAGTAATTCCTTTGTACCACTGTTTTCCACAAGTTATTGTAGCTAGAATCATAAAATCTCCACCACTATTTCATTAGTAATGAGCAATTCATTTGTTGTAAATCTAGAATCCCCATCTCCCAAAATTGTTTGGCTAAACAAATACTTTCCCAATTAAGCAAAGTTATTAATTTATACATAGACCTAATAGTAAAAAATGCATGTTTGGTCCCATCTCCAAGCAATGTGGTACAGTTCATGTGTAAAAGAGATAAAACTGATTAAATGTAATAACATGGGGCCATTCTTGTAATAAGATGTCTGTTAACACCCTTCTTCACACCAGACTACATTCCCTTGAGAAGAAATGACCTCCTGCACTAATATATCAGTCCTTAAACAGATTGCAAAAAGTTGAGGGTAAGCATGAATGAATGAGCAATTTTGAACCTTTCATTTCTTCATCTCCTCCTGAAACTTTCCCCTCCTCTTTTTCTTTTTTTGAATATTTCCCGAATATTCATTAATTAGTAAAATGCAAGAATAATTCGTCAAATCCTTAAAATTCACGAAGAATTCAAAGTTTCCTTAAAATTCTAAAATCAGTTTAATTCTTCTATTTTATGTTATGCTATCAACTTGGCATCATTTGGGAATTATCCAAACTAAATGGCGTTGAGCAATATTTCACGCTATTATTCTCTTCTAAAAAAGTTGGGTTTATTTTATTTAGACTGTTTGATCTAAATAAGAACAATCAAAATCACAAAAAAAAACTCTCCGAAGGATATAAGCGGATCAATTTTATCGTGCATGTTAAAATCAGTCGACGTTCAAACTCAAAATAAAAAACCTACATTTCTTGAAAGAATAATAGTAAATACTCATACAGATTATTTAGACTGTTTGTGCCTGTCAGTCTGTGTAAATATTTTTTTTATCAATGGAAAAACAATTAAAATAACAACTTGCCATCTTACCCTTAAAAAAAAAAAACTAAAATGGCAATAGATAATATCAAAATATGTCTCTCTAGCTGATCTAATTAGTTCCACGTTTTCTCAGAAAATAAATTTAATTAGCTTGCTTACATATTACAAAGATGACAATTGAGTAATTTTGCATGGTCATTTTGTATCAATAAAAAAACAAAAATTACGATTGTCAATGGGCAAAAATCTTACCGTTGACTTGTAATTGACGAGACGTTTACAGATGTTTAATGAGAGGAAGCCGATACATAATTATTTTCGTTGTTAGTATCATTGTTGTCATTTTTATTGTACACTTTAATGGCATTATCATTCAATTTATAGGCTTTAATGTTTAATTTGCGGGTTGAATAAGATTTGACTAGTGTTGAATCGGAAAATTCAACAGCCATGGAATTAAAAAAAAATAACAACAAGGGGATTTGAACCAATTCGGATCAAGTCATCAAATCAATTATGTATTTATTGTTGAGTAGAACTAGAGTGTTCTTAAGTTCACTAAGTCTCTTTGTGAGCTTAACTCAAAAATCTATTGGATTGACTTCAAACAACACATTCAAACCGTTGAAACCGATCTACTTCACGAGTGATGCATTTACATGTCAATTTATAATTTTTCGAACTAGTTTAGTATAAAGTCAAGCGGTCAAAAAATGATAAAAAATGAACTCATTAAAATAAACTTATAAATTATCTTTTTTTGACCGCTTGACTTCATTCTAAATTAGTTTAATTTTTTTTTTAAATTTGACATGTAAACGCATCACTCATGAAATAAATCGGTTTTAATAATTTGAATGCGTCATTTGAAGTCAATCCGATAGATTTTTGAGTTAAGCTCACAAAGAATCATGGTGAGCTTAAGAACACCTTAGTTCTACTCTTTATTGTTTACTTTATAGGTCATATTGTTGTGTTCATCCGAATTTATCCTAAATTATTTAGTTTAATAATAAGGAAGCTGATATGAGTACCCGCAGTTGAGTACCCGCATTGTACCCGCACCTAAAATGTCATAACTGTTTTTGGGGACCGCACCTAAACTGTCATAACTGTTTTTGGGGACCGCACTTAAATTAATTCACATACAAAATGGAAGTATTTATACCTAAATTATCAAGTATTCATATATAATTCATCAAGTATTTATACCTAAGATATCAAGTATTTAAAAAAAACTGGACACAATACCTACTCATCTTTACACGTTTTTCAAGGTGGTTTTTTTTTCTCCAGTCAATCTAACCAATTTTTGGGACGATCTATGAGGAATTTTACAAATTTAAAACCACGAACGCGTTCTACACAGTTTTATCTTTCAAATGAGATCCATGATGACATACTTTTACACGTTTTTCAAAGTATCAAATATTCAAATATGAAAAGTATTCATATAAAATAGAAAGTATTCATACCTAAGATATCAAATATTAATAGTAATTCATCAAGTATTTAAAACCAATTTTTTTTAAAACCAATTTTTTTTTGTCGGCACTTGTAAATTTATTTTACAAGTATTAATAGTAACATTGTGAAGTATTTATATCTATACAAGACAAGTATTTATATCTATACAACGAACTACATATATGATATATGAATTTTCCTTAAATAACTGTACCCGCATTTTTTTTGAAAAATTCTCGCGTCGTACCCGCATTAGGGGACCACACAACCGTTCCAAAGCTGTAATTTTGTTTTACAAGTATTAATAGTAACATTGTGAAGTATTTATACCTATACAAGACAAGTATTTATATCTATACAATGAACTACATATATGATATATGAATTTTCCTTAAATAACCGTACCCGCACCTTTTTTTGAAAAATTCTCGCATCGTACCCGCACTAGGGGACCACACAACCGTTCTAAAACTATAATTTTATTTTACAAGTATTAATAGTAACATTGTGAAGTATTTATATCTATACAAGACAAGTATTTATATCTATACAATGAACTACATATATGAAAAATTCTCGCGTCGTACCCGCATTAGGGGACCACACAACCGTTCCAACACTGTAATTTTATTTAACAAGTATTAATAGTAACATTGTGAAGTATTTATACCTATACAAGACAAGTATTTATATCTATACAATGAACTACATATATGATATATGAATTTTCCTTAAATAACCGTACCCGCACTTTTTTTTGAAAAATCCCCGCTTCCAGTTTCGAAATCGCTAGACGATCGTCTCCAAATCGCCTTGAAATCGCCTCGAAATCGATCTAAAATCGCCTCAAAATCGCGGAAGCTTCGAAAAAGGAAGAAACGGAGAGAAAGGGAAATTTAAAATTCAAACTGGAAAGTATGTAAATTAGTTAATTGGTAGTTGTGGGGACCGCTTACAGTTATGACAGTTAATTGGGAATGAATTAAGTGCGGGTACGATGCGGGTACTCAACTGTGGGTACTAAAATAATTATTCTAATAATAATGATAGTCATCAAGGTAACGCCCGAACTTTTATCTCACACATCGTAATTAAAACATGACCGTAGATACTTACCGCTTACCCCGACATTTTTATTAATATCCAAAGTTTAATACAAATTATTATTTATACCCAGATCCTGAGCTAATTTCGAAAATGCCCAAGCCGGCCACAAAATGGCCGGCTTACTCGTTTTGTGGCCGACCCCACCTAAGCCGGACATTTTGTTGCCGGCTTACTTTTTTTTTTAGAGACACTATGAAGAGCAAAATAATGAAATCTAACACTGAAAATTTGAATTTTTTGTTTAAATTATTTGTTAGATTGCTTCTTTTGATTTATAATTAGCATATTTATACTAAAATACACTAGATTACTTGAAATTATGTTCAATTACACTATATTACAATAAATTATGTTGAATTACGCTAAATTACGTTAAATTACGCTAAATTACAATAACTTCGCTAATTATGCTGAAATACGGTAAATTACGCTAAAATAGACCGATTCTGTGCCATCTTTCATGAATCATAAAAAATAGTAAAAAAATTTGAAAAATAGTAAAAATTGGTATTCTACAAGTTCTTATGTAACTAATTTACTGAGCTACTTGGATTTAATAATAGAAATGAAAATTTTAATCAGAAACTTCAACTCAAGTTTTGAGGCTATTCCCTTTGTTTTTTGGCGATTCTGAATATTGAAATCTAGCATTATAGGCACGGACGCATGCGTATTTTCGCAAGCTTTCCGAAAAGTGGTCATTTGCTGAAATCGGACACTCGAGCGCCGTTTTATGACCGTTTGAAGTTTCACTAGTGGAAAAACACAAATCAGGATCGGTTATATTCGCACATCAGGATCGGACCTACAGCCGATCCTGTTCCAGCCGATACAAATAGTCAATCTAAACTGTATCGGTTAAAGAACCGATCCAGATACCAACCATCTGGATCGGTTATTTATTAATAACCGATCCTAATTCTAACTATCAAGATCGGTCGTTAAATTTTAGCCGATCCTAATTCTAACTTTCAAGAACGGACAATTATTCAACCGATCCTGTTGTTGACTTACAAGATCGGTTAATTAAAATATCCGGCACTAATTCATAACTATTGGGATCGGAGTTTTAAATATCACCGACCCTGATTGGTTTTTTTATTATTATTATTTTTTTTTTTTTGTGAAACCAACATTTTGAATCTTGATATGATGCAATATCTATAGTCTATTTAAATCCAAGAAGTGCAAAGGTATATCTTGATAAACAGAAAGATGCCACGATGAAACTTAGTGACTGCATTTTTTTTTTAATTTATCAAAAGGAAACCTGGATAATCTTTTGAAACATGGTTATCAATTGTTCTACATAGCAAAAAGTGAACATTTACTAAATGACACCATAGCAAGACTGTTCAATGTCATGGACCCATTATTATAGAACAGATATAATAATTGCTTCTCTAGTTGATAATCCACTGAACAAGGCAACATTAGATCACACAACAATCACAACACCAGAATCTCATAATGTTTTTTACTACCTATTCATCATGGCATTATAAATGAGACGCAGTCTAACTACTGCCTTATTCTTCTTTCATCAAAAGATCTTCTGTGAAATTCTCACCTGAACTGTAATATGGTCTCTTCCTGTACTTTCATGTCGGGGCGCTTCTGGATCGCCTCTTTTTCTAGCTGAAGCTTTTTCTGGAGCTGCTCCACCTCCTGCACAGCTTCACTAATTAATATTCTCTTGTTCTTGCTCGTTCACCAACCCCTACACAACAGTTCACAAAATTTATGTACTTTCATGCATGAGCCTTGAGGGTTACATTCAAGCATATTATATAGGGGACTTTCATGTTACATGTAAACCAAGCTAGTAATTTAGTAATTTTTTGCTCAAGTTTGAAATTGGGGTGCTATTTAACTACATAGAAAGAAAATAATGAAAACTGATATTAGCAAATGTTGAAACTACCCTTGATAATCTTGATTGTTAACAAGTTTATTTGTAAACATGTGATCTCTAGCTAATAAGAATGAATTTAATATACCTCTATGTTCATGCAAAATTTGTACAAGTAGCCAGCCAATAAATGATGATGCAATATTGCTTGTTATCATGTTTACTATTTTTTATCATTTTTGTTCTGATCTTGCAAGCAAAAACCTTTCGAATTAAGTTATTGTTCTTGGCAGCAAGATAAGATCACAAAATTCTGTGAATTGAGCACTAAATGAAATTGAAGAACTTAATTTGTACGTAGCTAATTTACCTCGACTGCAGTAATGAGTTTATTAATTGAATTTATCTTCCGGTACGGCCACCTTGAAAAAACAAATTCTCTGCATTTTTTCTTCAAAATACTCCTCCCAATGCCCAGCTTCTCTGCTGCCTTTGCCAGTGGTAAGTCATAGTGCTTCTCTATATCAGACAGGGTAATGCTTTTCACCCTACTACTACTTGCTCTTTTCCATCTCTGTTGCTTCTGCGGTTGCATCCCTGCATAGTTCATTTCACCATCAAAAACCTTACTGCAAGACCTTAACATAAAATGTGAAAAACTCAGACAACTTCAGATAACTTCAGACAACTTTAGGACCTACAATTATTTGCAATTATTTAAGATGAGTTCTAATCAGATAACTTCAGATAGCTGATCCAAAACTATGACTAGTTTAAAAATAAAAACTCAAACAATTATAAACGAATTCCTTTATAGTTCATCAATAATTCTACAGAATTAGAGAAGAAACATAGTAAAAATGTCAACTAAGAATTTAATAAACGAATTAATAATTTACTAATTAAGAAAGCAAATATGGTATAACATAACACCATAAATCATGGTACCTCTTGCAAATACTAAGAATTAGCACTCAATTGTTTTCGGCGATTCGATTGTTGTCGATTGTTTTCGGCGATTCAATTGTATGATCAACACACAAGGTGCACAAACCACAGACCCAAAACCGCAAGAGATATAGACCAGAAAAACAGCAACAACCCAGCTCCAAAGGTCACCGTACCTGTACTGGTACGGTACCAGTACAAATCAGCAAGGAAAACCAGAATCCAGCAACAATCAACACCGTACCCGGCACGAAGGCCACAAGTCAAGTAGATTGGCACGAAGGCCGCAATCACAGAAAAAGGCACAAAGCCACATAGGCAACAGCCAACAGCCATAAGGCAGAAAACCGAAATTAGTGAGTTTTAGGGTTACCCGGAGAAGAGTAAATGGCAAGAACCGACAGCAATACGTAATGGCCGAAAACAATCGAATCGCAACCGAGACTCACCAGCAAGCACCGAATCAGCTCTACCAACCGAGACTCACCAGACTCACCTGTAGGAAATCCTGGTTTTTCTTAAATCTCGACCATTCAAAGTTTGAGTGCTGGTGTTTGAGATCGGCGGAGTTGAGCACGAGGAATGGCGTGGGAGAGAGGACGTCGACAGTGGTGAAATGAGATCGGCGGAGGTGAGAGCGGCTGTGCGGGCGAGAGGGAACTTGAGGAAAAACCTAGCGGGATTTAGAAAAAAAAAAGCGGTGAAATGAGGTGTTCTGGCGGCTGGGTGAAATGAGCTCTAGATCGCTTTAAAAGAACTGAACAACATCAGGATTGGCTCAAACAATAACACCGATCCACCGGTCCTGATAAGATCTGCACTATCAAGATCGATTCATTATTAATGGCCGATCCTAATAAGTCGAAATCAAGATCGGACTTAGTAAACAATCGATCCTGATATGTCCTGGACTATCAGGAACGGTTGTTTATAAATAACCGTTCCTGATACCCACTTTCAAGATCGATCCATTATATTTGTCCGATCCTAAAAGTATTAGTATCACATTTTTGAAAAATCCGATCCTGATAAGGCGATACTATTTGTACATATTCCACTAGTGTTTTGTCGTCGTTTTTTACCTTTTCAGTGAAGATATCGTCTCTATTCATATGTAATTTACCGTAATTTACCTTATTTTAGAGTAATGTAATGTAATTTAGTGTAATTTAACTTAATATAGTGTAATACAACATAATTTCAAGTAATTAAGTGTATTTTAGTATAAATATACTAATTATATATCAAAAGAAGTAATCTAACAAATAATTTAAACAAAAAAATTCAAATTTTGAGTGTTAGATTTTATTATTTTGCTCTTCATAGTGTCTCTAAAAAAAAATCGAGTAAGCCGGCCACATAATGGCCGGCTTAGGGGGGGCGTAAGCCGGCCATTTTGTGGCCGGCTTGGGCATTTTTCGAAATTAGCCCAAATTTGAGCATAAATAATAATTTGTATTAAACTTTGTGTAGGGCGCAGAAAGTTGCACAGCAGTGGAAGGTGTGTGCATGTGTATGAAATGTCTCAGGGTTCAATGCTCTCTGCTTTCGAGGCATGGCGAGAACGACAAACTTGAAACATTCGTTTCTTTCTGCTGTTCCTTCTGGTTCACCCTCGACAGACCTACTGTTCATAATCAGTCTATCGAGAGAGTTTAATGATTGTGGGGACGTTTAACTCCCAGCGGGCGCAAGCCCCCGCTGTTAATTACATCAGATGACCCTTCCAAGCCATACTGAACACCTCGTCCATTCCGGGATTTGTGCCTATTTGTTGTGAATTGAATAATGGGGCTAAAAAGGGGACTCATGTATTGGATTTGGTACTTGTTTTGGTTTTCCATACATTTGAACATATGTGTGTGAGTGTGTGAATTTTTATATTAAAATAATATTTGTGGTATTTTAGAATAGGGATTTGGATATTTGAGGGGTGTATGTACACCATTTGCTTATATTTGGTTTATAACATATTTATTTACATTTTTGTTAATTATTTGCATTTCATTAAGAAATCATTTAATTTTTGGAAAATGGTATTTTGGTCATTTCAGGGTTTGGCTGATGCCTGGACATATTCAATTTTGATTTAGAAACATAGAGAATTTGATTTGGGTTCATTTGGAGGTGGTTTGAGTCAATTTGGACTTGAAATGAAGAAGTTATGCTTGAAAAGGACTGAGAAGGGCCTATTTGTAAATACTTATATTCTCTTAAGGGCTTATTTACAAGACTGGGAGGATATATATTTATAATTTGGGCTTTAGACAGGGTTTAGATTGAATAATGTGCTTTTAGGGACTTGTTTAAGAGAGTTTTAAGCTATCAGGGACTCATTTGTAAGTTTTCAAGGGGCTTCGCTGTAAATGTTGGCAGTCAGAAGGGCCTTATTGCAAACAGAGATTTAGTTTGATGATTTTATTTGATATTTGAGCTCTGAGATTCGTGTTGGGCCTTCAAGATTGGCGCTTGGTTTAAGATGTGCATTTTCATTTAAACTTTATTTGGCGCTCAAATCGAGTGGTCCGAGGTTGCTTTAAAAAGCGTGCGACTGAGATTTGGTTCGGGTTTCAAACCCGAACTAGGGTTCCGGTGGATTGTCTTCTCCGGTGAGGGTTTCCAACCACGGCAAGGCGAGAGGAAGCCATGGTTAGCATCGCCTTGTGTCAGGAACCGAATGCGGCTATTGTCGGTCACTGCTGGCCGCCTGCGGTGGTGGTTCACGGCATAGCTTTATTGAGCTTTCGATTTTGGTTTTTTGATCTCGTTTACCTCAAATTGGATCATAATTTCTTCGATTAAATGATCAAACATCTTAGCATTTTCATTTGGAATCTTGCGAACACATTAGTTTTGAGTTGAATCGAGCATTTGTTATATTTTGATTTCGGGTTCTGGTTTGGTATCGGTTCAATACCGATTTGATTGGTACACCACCCTAAATCATGATTCAGGATATTAAAAATATGGGTTCGGGTTTCATTAATATGGCAGGATGTGTAGGTTCGTTTCTTTTAATTTTATGTTGAGCATTAATGGATATGGGCTTCATGAAATGTCTAAACTTTCCAAATATAGAACTAACTTAAAACTCTTTATTTATGTTAAAAATCGTGCAATATCGTATTATTAATTCATGAAGGGGTGTTTATATTAGCTTCAGCATGAGTTTTATGATTTTTGTTATTTTATTTCTATTCTTGAAGTATTTATTTCGGCTGAGGGCATTGGAGGTCATTTTGCCATTTCATTTGCTGGATTTTTCCTTCTTGAAAGCTGAAACTTTGGGAGTTCATAGAAAATAGAAATAAAATCCAAATAATGTGAAATTTGTGTCCATGTTATGTATCTTGAAGTCCTCTATCTAACTGTGAAATTTGTTTTTTAATTTGGTCTTTAAATCATTTTTATTGCTCAATTTACCAGCAGGTCATTTTTATTCTTGTAATGCTGGAATTTTCTGTTTTAGGTGCTGAACTTTGGAAATTCATATAAAATCAAAATAAAATCAGAAAAATATGAAACTTGTGTCAATTTTGTGTGTTTTGGTGTCCTCTATCTGATGGTGATGTCCATTTTTCATTTTGGTCCCTGTGTCAGTCCATAAGGTTCTGTTTACCAGAGAAGGTCATTTTGACCATTTTGGGGTACCATTCTTGTACCAGTGGTACATGCTAAACCTTACACTGCTGGTCCACTGTTCCTGGAGGCATTAGGGGTTGGTTTAGAGCATTTACAACTGAAGTGATAAGTTATCCATTATTTTGCATGATTTTTCATAGCTTTTAGGCTATTGTTTGGTGCCAACAAGTAATAAAAGGAAAAGAGAGCTCCAAAAATCATCATTTCAATTTAAAACATTAGAAATCTGTCAAGAACTTGGTTTTATGCAGAAAAGCACCTGTTTTTGTCAAAAATCATGTTTTGATGTTTTGAAGGACATATCATTGAGATTTCCTTAGATTTAGAGATGCAAATGCCATGAACAAGTATAACTTGTTGTTTATTTGCATTTTAAACCTTCTATCTCTCACCATTTATATATTTGAGATATTTAACTTCTTTTTAGCATCTTTGCTCAAGAAATCAAATATTTTCTCATATACAAATAGGTCCAAAAGGGCAAGTCATTGAAATATCATAGATTTAAAATGTAAATGGCATATTATAGACAATGCTACTGCCTTTTACATTTTAAACCTCAATTTCTCACTATTTACACATTAAATCACTTAATTTCCTTTCTTGACTTGATTATACATGAGCATATTCATGCATATGGAAATTAAGTATATTTTAATGTGCAAAATGGCCCCCTTAATAGGAATTAAAGAAGGAGCTATCCAGCTCAAACTTCAATAACCATTTCATACACATATTTTCTTTATTCTTTAATCCTATCAATAAAATAACTAAATGAATTAAATAAAGGTGGAGCTATCCAGCTCAAACACCCTTATTAGACATCATTTACTTATTTTATACAAGGATTAAAGAATTTAAAAAAAAAAAGAAAAAAGAACATAGAGAAGGCAGAAGAGGCAGGGAAGGAAAAAACTTAGGTTTTTAATGTTTTTAATTATCATTTTCATAACAATCATTTAAGAGACAAGAAAAATGCAAATAAAGAGATTATAACATATTTCATTATATATATTTTCTTTGTTTTTTAACAGAAAAAGGATGCAAGAAAGGGAAACAAAAATCTTTTTATTTGATCATCAAGCTACATATTTCATTTTGTTCATCCTATGATGAACTAGAAATCATGCATCTCTCACGTTTTATCATTTTTGAAAGTTTTAAATAAAAAAGAAAATGAAGAGATGAGAACAAGATCAAGGCAGTGAAGAACAAAAAAGAGAAAATCATCAAATAAAATCTTTATTTCGATTTCATGAACATATACATCCCTCAGCTCCTAAGAGCTTACATGTTTAGGTATTAATTACCTCTCTAATTTGTTGAAAATTTAAATAGCTTGAAAGCTTGCTCTAAACTATGAAATTTGGGGCTTCTAGTGTATGAACTTAGCAGCAGGAGGTTTTTTGAGTGGAAGGAAATCTATTTCTTTTACATTTGGGGTGCCTTATATAAGGCAGGATTAGGGTTTCGGCTTGCTGCCTCTATACTGCTTTTTCATCATGACCATCAGATGTTCGATCAATGGTCTGTGAGAGCTTGCTTATTATTTAAGCATTCCTTTTGTTGCCTTGTGACCAGTAGGGCACGGCCAGCTCATCGATCCGAAAATTGAGCCAATCTGAGCCACTAGTGGCTTCTAAATTGGAAGGCCCTGATTTTGGTTTGAAAGCCTTGCCATGGATTGAGGTTCACGTTTTGCAGCAAGGGATTGATGAGTTGGCAGCATTCGGATCGTTGAACGCATCTAACGGCCTTAATTGAGTAGCATAGTAAAGGACAAAGGGAATCTCTAGCTGGCGCTGGCTCTCAGCCGATTCTCCTAATTTTTTGTCTGTTAGGAGAAGAAGAAAGATCCTTTCATCTATGTGAGCATGATGTAGCGTAGACTGTGAGGCTGACTAGGGGCTAGTCCATTTGAGCCGAGTCTGTGGGAGAGAACATGAAGTATGTGATTCAAATTGGGTTCGGCTCAGCAGCAACCTTCTTTGTTTTTTTTTTTTTTAATTTGGGCTCCTCAATTCATTTTTCTAGGTTTGGCCCGATCTAGAATTGATATAATATATTGCTTTGGTCCAAGCCGTGAGCCTCTAATCTCCTTTAATTGATTTGATATTTTGTTTTGGTCCAAGCCCAATTGCAATTTTTTTATTTCAATCCACTTAATTCTTTCAATCACAAACCGTGAACACATTTTCCAAATTCCATAATGAATCTATCCATCACTCCATTTTGACATTTTTAATGGACATCTCCATTTATTATTATTTTTTTTATTTCTAAATCCGAAATTTTTTAGGCTCAAACACTTTGGATATTAATAAAAAGGCATAATCGGTTATATACCCATCAAAACTTTTGAATTTGGATATTTGCTCATATCCTATTCAAAATTTACCTCAAATTTGAATAGGATATGGGCAAATATCCAAATTCAAAAGTTTTGATGGGTATACAACCGATTCCCCCTAATAAAAATGTCGGCCGCTTACCTGTACATTTTTCTTAAATTTATAAAATGAGTTTTAATAAAAAAACGCAATAAATTAGACAAATTTATAGGTTTATGAAATTAAGAAAAATAAATCTGATATTACGAATTTTAGAGAAAAAAATGCATAATTTTAAGATTTTTCAAGAATATAATGAAGGAGAATTTCATGTATACCCTTCAAAAACCTCGAAGATACGTATTTCTTCCTCTAAACTTACATAATTTTATATTTATCCTTCTAAATTACAAAATTTATCCAATTTATTAACTTTTCTGTTAAAACTCATTTTAAATTTATATAATACCCATTTTACATTTTATTAAAAAATAAAAATATGTAATATTTTTCAAGATAAATATTTAGTCTTCTAATTGGTCGGTTTTGAGAGCAAATATTTCATTTTCTTACCTGTAATGCACACATAAATATATGTTTGAAAGCAATTGTGTATGCGTCACAAGTAGAGAAATGAATCATTTGTCATCGAAAATTGATCGGAAGATTTTTTCTTACACGGACTCTAACTTTTATTTCTAATAAAGGATAAATTGATTAATTTATAAATTTAGAAAAGTTTTAATAGAAAGATCAACAAATTGAATAAATTTGTGAGTTTTTGAAATTTAGAAAGGTAAATATGATATTATAAATTTTAGAGGAAGAATTAAGTAATTTTGAGATTTTTAAGGCGTATACATGAAATTCCCCCATAAATGAAATTCCTCAAATAAACAAGACAAGATTCTCCGACATTTTTATTAATACAAAAAAAAAAGAAATTATCAAATCTGCCCTCACCTCAGAATTTTTATTAAAAATACCCTAACCGCCCAGCAGTGTGGCGGTCCACTGTGGACACCAGACCGCCCCCTATTGGGGCGGTCCGCTATAAAACCCCTATAAAAGAGGTTTTTCTCTCTCCTGACTAGCATATTTTTATTCTAACAACCCCAGAAAAGAAAGAGAGGCGATTTTGGACGATTTCTGGCAACAGTAGAGGTATATTTAATTAATTTAATTTAATTTAATTTATTTTTTTAATTAATTTTGAACAGTAGGTATCAAACAGAAAGATGTTGGTTGCACTGTATATGGGCGGGAAGTTTACTCGGGGTGTGGAGGGAGCACAATACACTAAGGAGGCAGCCTATGGCTTCGAGGTAAATGAAAATATCTCATTTGTTGAACTGAAGGGAATGGTGTATGAAAAGATTGGTGTAAACCCCAACCGGTATGATATAGATGTAGCTACTTGGATTAACACAGTAAGTGGGGGTAAACCTTACTATACCAGGTATCCAATAACAGATGAGTCGTTATGGAGGAGTTTTTACAATACTTTTGAGTCACAGGGTACCTTGGTAATGGACTTATATTCCAGGAGAGTTCCGCATGAACCCGGGGTTGGAACTTCTAGGGAAAATAGAGGTTATGACAACTCGGGTCATGAGCACTCAGGGTATGACAACCCCCGCCACTCTAGTTATGATAACCCCCGCCACTCTAGTTATGACAACCCCCGCCCCTCGAGGTATGACAACTCCCGCCACTCGAGTTATGAACTGCACGTACCACCCGTTTATGAGAATTATGTACCTGATTATACCACTGATCGTAACATGGACGATTATACCACCGAGCTACCACCACCACCACCTCCTCCTGAAATCCCAATCCAACTCAGATTTCCATCTGTACCACCATCAATACCTATAGTGGCCCCGTTGTTACCCGGAGAGATCTTGACCTTGATGCTGAGATCGATGCCATACCAGAAAATGATTTGGACACGGGTGACGAATGGGACGGAGATTGGGATTCTGATCACATGTCAGATGGTGATGGAGATTATTTACCTAGGGAAGACAGATTTCCGATTAGAGGCATCCGTGCCCCACATTCAACGATACCACTGCTTTTGAAGAAGAAGACATAATATTTTTTGGGCTGCGTGTCGTATACATTCAGAGCTTGCTCCGTAGCAGGTTTACACCAACTTAGATGAACTTAGAAGAAAATCAATGAGGCTCATGTTCACGGCAACTGGGAGTGCAGAGTACAAAAAAGGAACCGAAAAAGGTTAGTTATTGTTTGTAAAGACAAAGCGCATTACCACTTCCGTCTTTATGCAACATCTGTGGGTAAGGGCGAGGTATGGATTATTAAGAAGTGTGAACCATCTCACAGATGCAAGTCTGCGTCATCTAGGACAGACTATGCACAACTTACGACTTCACTTATTGCCGATGTAATTGAGCGTGACGTTAAGGAGGACCCATCGATGAGCATTAAGGAGGTCGCTAGACATGTCAGACGCGTTTACCAACATGTCACCCCAAAATACAACAAGTTTGTGGAGAGGGCGTGAACTTGCGATCTGCCGAATGTTCGGTAGCTGGCATGGTTCATACAACTTGCTTGCACCATTGCTCCAGGCCATAATAAGTATAAATCCCGGCACTAAGTATGAATGTTGGAATCTGAGCGTAGATGATGTCGATGGTGCGTTGCAATTCAAGGCCATAGCATGGGCTTTCGGTCCATGTATTCAAGCTGTGCCATACATTAGACCAGTCATCAGTATAGATGCATGCTTCCTGTCTGGCCGTTACGATGGGAGACTGCTGATAGCATGTGCATATGATGCTGAAAACCAGTTGTTGCATTTGGCCTTTGCAATTGTTGAGAAGGAGGATGGGGAAAATTAATGATTTTTCATAAGTTTCTTACGAAGAGAAGTGGTTGGCGACCGGTTCTTTTGTGTCATATTAGACCAACACAAAGGAATCAAATATGTTTTTGATCGCACAGATTACGGGTGGTCGACAGCAAACGACGATTGTGTGCACAGGCTGTGTATGCAACACATTGCAGACAACCTAAACAAGAACTGCGGATACGAAAAATGGGTTGCAGATACATTCAAAATTAGTTGCAGGAGGAAGAAGCCGAGAAGGGTGGAAGAGATGTTTAGAGATTTTGCCAAGGTATGTATATTTTTATTTATTAACTTATATTTTCTGAATTATTTACTTATATTTTCTCATCTAAAATTATTTTTTTTCCAGTACTGTCCAAAGGCAAATGCGTACTTACTCAATGCGGGAAAAAATAATCCCAGAGATCTTGCTGAGCCACCCGAATATGAGAAGATATTTCAAGCCCGTGATGGAGGTTACCGATGGGGAATTATGACTATAAATGGGTCCGAGTCTTTGAATGTTGTTTTCAAGTAGAGCCGGATGTTGCCGTGGCAGCAATTGTAGATGACACCTTCTACAAGTTAAATGCATGGTTTGTTGAACGGCGTGTTAAAGCCCTAGAATTACTGTCCATGAATCAAACATTTTCAACAAGGGTGGAGGGGAAACTAAGGAAACATAGGGAGAAAGGTGCAGTTATGCAAGTTGTCCTGTACGGGGAGAACCAATTGGAATTCGAAGTGCACTGTCCAAATGAGTACGCTTCAACCGGCCGTAGACCGGATGAGACTATAGAGTTTGTGAAAAGGATGTTCAAGTATGTTATTATTTTTGGACCTGACAATACTGTAACCTGCACTTGCCAAGGAATCCAATTGGCCCACCTACCTTGTTCTCATGTAATGGCGGTGTGCCGAGAGAGAAACTTCTCTGAGGATGATTATGTCACAGACATGTACCGTACCGATTACCTTGCGAGTACTTGGGGTGGATCTTTCCATCCTTATCCCAACCAGTATGCGTGGCCGGCCTATGTTGGGGATAGAATCATGCCCGCAAAGGGGTGGATCAGAATAGGAAGAAGACCCTACAAGCGTGCTGTAATGACCATGGACGAGATAGAAGGTAGGCGAATGGGACATCAGGCCCGCCGTTCAACTACTGACAGGCAACGAGCAGGTACAGTTGATTTTATTTATTTACTTATATTTTATTTTATATTTTACGATTTCAATATCATACCATGTTTGTTGAACTGGAATGCAATGCAGATGCCATTAACGAAGCCAATGAAAGAGAAAATGCTAGAGTTGTTGCTGAGGCAACCGGTAGTAGCCACCGCACTCATGAAAGCCCAGGAACCGGTAGTAACCATGGAGAGACATCCGGTAGTGTCACACAACCAGCTACAAGCAGACCCAGATGTCGGCTGAGTTTGTTCGGCCGTCGTCGCTGATTACCAAGTTTTGTTAAATTATGTTATGAACTATTTTAGATGTATGTTGTGAACTATTCTAATTGGTAGTTTGTGAACTATTTAATTTTTTATTTACCTCGATTATTTTATATGCTTCAGTTTTGTTATTTTCAATACTTAATTACATATACAAAAACTGACAACATAAAATATAAACAAACACAAAATTGATGAAATAAAGTCTACGACATAAATTCTTAATAAGTCTACTTCTTACAACGAGCCTTGAAAGTGCATGGAACAAAGTCATCATCGGATTTTGCTGGATCTGGATCAGTCACAGTAGATGAAGTGGTGGCCTTACTAGTATAAGTACACGGAACGAACTCATCGTCCGATACTGGAGGCTCTAGATCAACCTTCTTCTTTTTCAAACCAAAACCGTAAGGGTTTTCCATAAAGTCATCGTCTGAAATTTAATACCGAATAGGCCGTTTAATCCATTCCTTCATCGTACATACATGACAGTTCCAGGAATCACGGCATACTTGACAATTGTTCTTTTTTCCCTCATTTTTACCTCGATCACTAATTGACCCTTATCTCGCTACGCCACGATCTCGGTTGCTCTCTTCCTTACCTCATTGTTACTGTCCATCCTTCTCGTCTTAAATATACCTCTACTGTTGCCTTAAATCGCTCAAAATCGTCACAAAATCGCCTCTCTTTCTTTTCTGGGATTGTTAGAATGAAACTGTGCTGGTCAGGAGAGAGAAAAACCCCTTTTATAGGGGTTTTATAGCGGACCGCCTCACTGGGAGGCGGTCTGGTATGGGTAGTGGACCGCTCCAGTGGGGGGCGGTTTGGTGTCCACAGTGGACCGCCCCACTGCTGGACGGTTAGGGTATTTTTAATAAAAACAGATTTGATAATTTTTTTTGGGGTATTAATCAAAATGTCGGCAAGATTCTGGGATCAACGGGTGAGGTAAGACTCGGCTCTTTGCTACGGAGATCGGAACCCCGCTTCATTGCTAGAGACCGTCGGATTTTCGAGAACGCTTGATCGCTGTACAATAGCGAATCTTAGCGTGCTGACGTTCGTTCGATTAGTATTGCGGAGTGAAGTCGCATTCGTCGCCTCTCCGTCTCCCCTCTTTCCCCTTTGATTTACCTTCACTTGCAAGGGAAACAAGAGAGAGGGAGAGAGAGAAGAGAGAGAGAGAGAGAGAGAGAGATCATTAATGGATAGCAAGAACGTTGTTGTATGCGATAATGGCACCGGGGTATGCACGCTTTTACTATTCGTCTTTCTTTCCCTTTCGATTCAGTATTTTTTTCAGTTCCAAATGCAGATCAGATCAACATCTTATTGCCTCTCTCTTTATTTGAGCCTAACTGTACCTTTTTCCAGTTACACTTGCCATGTTTTATAAATTGATTGCTTTTCCCAAATATTTGAGCTCAATCGTCTCACTCATCGATAGTTTGCTACCAATTATGTAACGTGCTTCTCTTCTATTATGCTTCAAATTAATCATAATTTTTATGCAAACCGGTGGCTGTAGTATGTGAAATGTGGTTTTGCTGGAGAGAATTTCCCTACCTCTGTCTTCCCTTGTGTCATCGGCAGGCCGTTGCTTCGGTACGAAGAATCCCTTCAAGAGCAAGAACTCTCGGTACTTTGTTTAACTGGTACATGTTGGTGTTATGTTTTGATACCCAAGCTTTTTGTATATATATTTTTTATGGGAATCTTTCGGATGAGAATTGCAGGATATAGTGGTAGGAGCAGCTTGTGCAGACATGAGGCACCAACTGGACATATCATATCCAGTTAGCAATGGAATTGTACAAAATTGGGATGAGATGGGCCATGTATGGGATCATGCCTTCTTTAGTGAACTTAAGGTTCATTTTCCGTTTCAATATTTTCTTAATTGATTTTCTGTAATACAGTTTTGCATAAGAACATTGCTGGAACTATATAACATGCTAGAGAGTAAACCTTTTTCTAATTTTTAAAGCCTGCTCTTTGATTATTATTATTTTTAATCCTTTTTAGATTGATCCATCAGAGTGTAAAATTTTACTCACAGATCCACCCCTCAATCCTGTGAAGAATCGAGAAAAAATGGTAAGCAATGTATTTGCGTGTGTTGTATTTTTCTTAAATTTAGCTACACTGTATGATGCCAGCTCAAGGTTGACTATTTAACAATACACTTGGAAAAGTTTAATATAATAAGTTTCCTTTCTATTTAGATTGAGACAATGTTTGAGAAGTATAATTTTTCCGGTGTTTTTATCCAAATCCAAGCTGTTCTTTCCCTTTATGCTCAAGGTATCTATTTGGAGTGCCTTTAATATTTTACATTTGAAGTTTCTTAGATTGTTAGAAAAATTTAGGTTCTGATCTTCTTTTTTTCCCCAGGTTTGCTAACTGGACTTGTCATCGATTCAGGGGATGGTGTAACTCATGTCGTATGTTTTCTTCATTATAATGCAATTAATCAAACATTGGTTATTACAAATAAATTAGGTTATAAGTTCTATTTTTTATTGTTTTAATATAGGTGCCGGTGGTAGATGGGTACTCTTATCCACACCTAACGAAGAGAATGAATGTAGCTGGGAGACATATTACTTCTTACCTTGTTGATCTGCTCTCTCGTAGAGGGTATTTTTTTTTATTTGTACCTACA
Source organism: Carex myosuroides (assembly GCA_028015225.1). Classification (NCBI taxonomy): domain Eukaryota; kingdom Viridiplantae; phylum Streptophyta; class Magnoliopsida; order Poales; family Cyperaceae; genus Carex; species Carex myosuroides. The sequence goes on from CM051472.1 coordinate 6,599,948, forward strand.
TGTATGTTACATAGATCCAGGGGCGGAGATACATGGACATAATGGGGGTCAATTGACCCCCATTCTTTTTCAAAAACTAGTAGTTATATATGTTTTTCACATATATTTTATTGTAAAATGCTATGGGAATCTCAAAATGACCCCCATATTTTATGTGAAAAGTTTATATTGTTGACCCTCATTCTTTTTTTCAAAGAAACACTAGTTATTGTATACCGTGTATAATTTGGGAAACTCTCGCATTTCATATTACTGATAATTACTCCAAAAATTGACCCCCATTAATCAATTTTCTGCTCCGCCCCTGCATATTCCTTCTTTGAGAAGTTTAGATTTATGTTTCCCCTCTGTAAACAGATATGCCATGAATAAGTCGGCTGATTTTGAAACTGTAAGACAAATAAAAGAGAAGTTATGTTACATAAGGTCAGTAATTCTTAAACCCCAATGCAGAATTATTTTATATTTGTAGCACTAATATTTACAATTTTACCTTGACATTTGTTACTAACTGCTTTCAGCAATGACTACAAGCGGGAATACCAACTAGGGCTTGAAACAACAATTCTTGTCAAGAGTTACACTGTAAGCCAACCAGAACTCCAATCTACCTTTTGCAAATAATACCAAAATTTTATAACCTTTGCTTATAACACCCAACATGTCTCACTTCTGCAAACAACACCACCAGCTTTCATATTTGCAACAAGAGGAGGAGCTACTCTCTGTGAAATTTGTACTTACAATCAATTTTCTATATAGTTTTAGAGTAAATGTTACGGGTACTGTAAAATTGACCCCCATCCGCAGCATGAAAATTTTATATAATTGACCCCATTCACGTTTGACTCTGGCTCCGCCCCTGTTTGCAACTAGCACAAAGCTAGTAGTTATACTGATGGTATAGTTACCAACTAGGGATTGCAATAGGTACCAATAGTTTTGCTTTTTAATTTTACAAAGTCTTCTTGTTCTCCTAAGCACGTAAGAAATGTTGGATACGGCAGGTTGGACCAGAAATTTTAGACCTGTGTCAATGGAAAGCATTTTCAGCGAGAATTGTATACTTGTGTATTAAGTGTTAAAATTTAGTAGAGAAAATGAATGAAAATGAAATTTAGTAGTGAACCTCTGACGGCTTTTGTGCAGTGCCGAGATGTTTCTGTTGTAGTGGAAATGTTCAGATTGTTACAACCTATTGCAGATGGTTTCAAATTGATTCTAAATGAACCAGTTTCACAAAGTATTGCTAATTTCTCCTTTTTAGAATGACTCCAGTGGTATCTTTTATGTTAAGTCTGGTCTAAATTATTAGGAGATGGAGTAGTGGGTACCTCTAAAAGTTTTTTTTAGATAACTCGAAAAATACTACCAACAGAACCTAAAATACCAGGGGTCAACTGGCCCCATTTTCTACGCTCTTCTTAGTGGCAATGTAATAATTTTTTTTGGGCTTAATTCAATATTAATTGCCACTCATTATTTGCATAGCTCCAAAAACAGTTACTGCTAAATGCAAGTCGGAGATGTTTGTCTTACTTGCAGTTAGCGGAGAATAATTGGGTGTAGTTTGCAAAAGGCCCTTACATGTATGTCTAAGACACAATATCTAAGTTTAAAACTATCAGCTGCCAGATGGAAGGGTTATAAAGGTGGGCACTGAGCGATTTCAAGCACCGGAGGCTCTTTTTACCCCTGTAAGTTATTATCTTATAAATTTCCTTTAATTGCAGATCATATGATTTCTTTCATCATTTCATTGTAATATAAATGAAACTTGGTTCTTGATTTATCAGGAGCTAATTGATGTAGAAGGTGATGGCATGGCTGACATGGCATTTCATTGTATTCAAGAAATGGATATTGACAACCGAATGACAGTTAGTTTGTTATCTATTCAAAATTTATTTGTTGGTTACCAATTAAGAAACAAAGTAATAGTTAACAAAAAACAATTCCCAAGTTGCCTAAAGCTGGTGCGATTCTATCAAGTAACTTCCAATTAAGGACTGGGTTTGGTATGTGTTGGTGGATTTCAGATATATTATTATTATTATTATTATTATTTTATGTATCATAGTTCTGTTGTGAAATTTGTGATACCTTTATGCCTAATGAGCTAAATTTTTATACTGAGCAGTTATACCAACACATTGTTCTGAGTGGAGGAAGTACTATGTATCCTGGACTTCCTAGCAGGTATGTATTATTTTTTATTTTCTGCCCAATAATGTTATTTTATTCAACAAATAAAAATGTTCTTCTTTGTAATTTCTTGTTCGCAGTGTTAAATAGGGAAGCATAAAAAGTTTGCAAGTACCACCAGCAGAAATATCAAACTTTGTTTCCTGAACTTGAAGAAAAGCTTTGAGGTTTAAACAATAAAATGTGAAAATGTTTACCTTTTCAGATTGGAAAAGGAAATTCTCGACCGTTATCTTGACGTAGTTTTGAAAGGAAACAAGGATGGATTGAAGGTAAATATTTAATGTTACACCTCGTCATATGAAACCAAGTGAATCACTAGTAAATATGGTTCCATTTGTTTATAGAAACTGCGGTTAAGAATAGAGGATCCACCTAGAAGGAAGCACATGGTTTACTTAGGAGGAGCTGTTCTTGCTGGAATCATGAAGGTCTGTACATTACATCATCTTTAAATATATTTGCTACACAGTGCGCTTTACAATAAAGTAGTCATTTAGAAATGCTGAGTTAGCTTGATTTTTTTGGATGAACACAGGATGCTCCTGAATTTTGGATAACACGGCAGGAGTACCAAGAGGATGGTGTAGCTGCTCTTAAAAAATGTGGTCAAGCTTAGCATTATAGAAACCCCAAGGTGTAAATTATCAAAGATAGTAGGGTTGTATGATTTGAGCTTTTTATTGTTGTAAAGATTTCACCTCGGGTTTTGTTTACTATGTGTGGGTTAAAAATTTTCAAGAATGTTGGTGTTGTCATGTTTAGACGGTTGTTACATGTTTCAGAGTTTTAACTAAGCCCCATTGCAAGTGGTATTGAAATGGTTTTAATATCTCGTGTCCCCGTATATTGATCCAAGTGTTGTTTTTTTTAACGTTGGTAGTGGCTGCCAACTGTTGCATCCAAGTGTTGTTAAGAAGATAGGTTCCTCTTTTCAACCACTCTCAAGTTGCTTTGGTAAATCTGCGGAGCATTTCATCAAAAATTGTCCTCTTGTGTAGTGCATTGTTAGAGTGACAATTAAATTGTTGCATGCTAATTTGTAACAAGATGTTAAATATTTATGTTAGCTGTTAATGATTCTTGCAATTTGAAATTAAATAATCTTCTACATGATGTTCTAGACATAAAACAAATAACAAACTAGACAAAATAAATAAAAATAATGTAAAATTGAAAAAGAAAAAAACAAATAGCTACACAGTGCAGTGCCATGCTAGAGTGACAATTAAATTGCTGCATGCTAATTTGTATTGAGTGCTAGCTGTTAATAATTCTGCAGTTTGAAATCAAATAATCTTCTACATGATGTTCTAGACATATAACAAACACAAATTACATGATGGTATTATAGACATATAACAAACACAAACTAAACAAAAAAAATAAAAATAATGTAAAATAGAAAAAGAAAAAAAGAGAGCTGGATTTGAAATATTTATCTAGACTCTCAAAAAGAATACATTCCTTTCTCAATACTTTGATTACTAACTGAAACTATTGCATCTTTTTTCAATTTTTTTTCATGTTTATGTTTTCTTTCCTCTCTATTCTTTGAAGTTTATTTTCAAGCTCCTGGACACTGTTTTGAAGCTCTTTCATAAGAGTTTTCATTTGGTTACTCTCTGCTGATAACTCTATGAGTCCCTTGATATATTTTTCTTCGGTTTGATTACAACACATCACTAGTTGAGATGATTCTAGCACATTATCACCAAATTCTTTGTTACGTTTCAATTTTTGAACATTATTGAGCAACATTTTGCATTTTATCTGATCACATACCTCATCCATTGTTTCCATGGCTGGATCGTTTGAGTTTAGCTCGTTTTCAATGAATTTGCTATTAGTATTTGATGTTTTTCCCACTTCCTCCATCTCTGTTGAACTGGCATCATCCTTTTGATCAACATTTTCGGGTTGCTTCTTCAATTTTTCCCATTCCAACATAGCATCAGACTCATTTTGCACCTCAATTGAATCTAGATTAACCTTTTTCATCGTTGTGTTTTCCATGGCACCTTCTGTTTCTTGTCCATCAACCACAGGTTCTTCCATTAAATTCACTGCTTCTACTCTCTTGTTCTCTTCTATACTAAAAGTAGAGTTTTGCGTAGTTGGTATATGAAAATCTATTACAATATCGTCATCCTCAAATGGATCCCAATCAATATTCTTATTAATTTTGTTATTGTCACACACTCCGATTGAATATGTACTATCACTTGGGGCTTCTTCCATTGAACCACCTGTTTCGACCACCCTTTCAAGTTGAAATTTAGGAAAAATGAAGCTTTCCATGATCAACTTATCAGAATCCATCACAACATCTGATTTCTCAACTATTGTATCTGAGTCGAGCTTATGTGTTCTGGAAGCAATTGAACTCACTGTCATTTGCAAAAAAATGATCTTTCGAAGGACCTTCCTTTTATAAACCATTGCAACTCTGACTTTATTGAGTTGAGAAAGCATATGCTTGATCTTATTTTGCAAGCTGTCACACACCAAAATCTCCCCATATTTGCCCAGCTGTTTGCCAAAATCCTCACCTGTCGCATCAATATTTCGCAAAATTTTCAAATGTTTGCGAAGTAAGAACCCACGGATTACCTTCTGAATCATCACTGCTGCTGTCTCTCGCAAAAGGAGTTGATGAGGTGCTTTATTTCTGGAGTCCTTGTTTTTCTTGGTAAGGAACCTGAACTTCCATCCTTTCTCCTTTTTTCTGGGACCTGGACCGAGTCCGAGCTTCTAAAAATGTGCAAATGAATAATGTTAGTGGCTATATGTGCAAAATTTCAAAATATAAATTTCTTGAAAATTTGTTTGAACATTTTCCTAAACATCAGTAAAATAAAGCTTTGCTCTATATGTCGAGGATGATCAGGCTTTTGAATCATAGTGCTATCATGGGGAGAGACATTGAGGAAAATCTTAAGAGTTTTAAAATTCATATTGGAAAATGAAAGAGGTGAATCTCATAATTGGAACTTACAAAAATATTAAAAAAATAAAAAGACGAAGGAGGCAATTGCTTTGGAAAGAAAAAAAAAATCCTAAGTATGATGACTCTGATCAGCATGTAAAAGGAACATCACTTGGTGACATCAAAGGAAAAAAAAATTTCCAAAAAGCTAAGATAAAAATGTCCTAAAATTCATGCAATGAATTGATATTCCGGAAAAGATTACCAAGGTACCTTCAAAAACTACAAGGGGTGTTCAAGTCCAAATTCACATTACCTTATTTGAAAGCAAGGATTTTGAAGTATCGATTGGCTGAAAGGACAATGGTGATTGGAAGTCCGCATCCGTCTTGCCGAGCAGGTCTGCATGCGTACACAAAAATAAGTTATTCAATATCTCAACATTATTTTCATTGAGAACTTTTTTTTTTTATATAAGAACACATAAGTAGATGGATCAGAATCATTCTATTAGAATTATTGTTCAGTTTCAGAATGATAATTTCCTTTGTTCTTTATATATTCAATAATTAATTTGAGGAGTTCTTGGGAAGATGTGTTGGACTTACAATAATTCAAGGTAACAAGTGTAACTTTTTCCCCCCTTGTATACAGTTCCAAGTGTTAAAAATTTACTTAAGATAATGGTGCCAATTTTAGAGCATACATGTATTACTAGCAGAACTTCCTGCTTTTTGCTAAAAATATATTCCATGATTTCTAAATTGCTATCCGGAGCTATATAGAAAATTCAAAAGATTCAAGTATCACGGTTGGGAAAGAACATAATATAAGCAAATAAAACATCATAAAATTACCCTTAATTGTTTGCTTGTAAACAGGACTGCGAACTTGATTTTCATTGAGGTTTGAGTCTTCATTCAAATCGAGTTTTGAGTCATTTTTCAAATAATCCTTGAAGCTTGGGGACCTCGACAACTCCCTGTCGATGAGGTTGGTCGTCCTAGTCGATAATGCCGATGATCTCACTGCCCGCTTTAGCACCAAAAATTGAAAGATGCTTGTAATTAGTATGGATTGAAGTATGTCATCAGGGACAGATTTCACTAATTTAGGACTTGTATACCTATAGCATTTTTTATGTTGAGTCTTCTGTTGAAAGATAAATAACACAAACTATTTTTCTTATGATGACTAATCATCAAGGAAAGAACATGAGAAGTGTACCAATTCTAGTGAATCATCAAACTGGGATTCGTCTTCGCAATTTCCAGTGTCAGATCCTTCGGGGTGGCCCAGATGGCGGATGGCATTGTGATAGACGTCGTCAAGCCGATGAATTGGGGCGGAGTGGAACTGCCGCTGTGTGGCTAATGGTGTTTCATCTTTCGGGACCTTTGCAGTACTCCCTTGGGGAGTTGATACTCTGCAAGGCGTGAAGCCAACAATGAAGGACATCTGCATCTTAACCGAGGAAGAAGGATCGATGGCGATAAGAGATAAATTATGAGTTGCAGATCTGCAATGGAAGAATGTGAAAAAAAATGATGTGCTAAATAAGGAACAGTAGGAGCCGGTGGTGATGAGCAGTAACTATGTATAGGTTTCTATTAAAAAAGAAGTTTAATTGTATACAATTTCAGAGAGGGGTCTGCAATTGTTTAGGGTTTGATTTTGGAAGAATTAACATTAGCTTTTCTAACCTTGTCACTCGTGATATTACAGATAATTATATCTCTTGTAGTGTTATTTAGGCAGACTATTGTTTGTTCATATATTTCATCCGGTGAATTGAACAACCAATTAAAAGGAACCAGATGCCTAATACATATATGCGGTAAATTTGAGGCCTAATTTAGATAATATCAGTCTTAAGTTATCTATATTTGATTGAGACCTAGAGTCTAGTCATGGCTTCAACTATTTTTTGTTTGATTAGAGTTTGTGGCTTAAGTCATTGTCTAAGTTGAATTATTATTTTCGCCTTAGCATGCATATTAAAATAAATTTAACATAAAATAACCTAATTAATAACAACATTATATAATAATAACAGAAAGTTAAAAATTTAAAAATATCAATACATAATTTATAAATAAATTTGCAACTAAATTGAAAATAAAAATAGCAATACATAATTTAAAAGTATCAGAAAATGGTATAGATGTGTCAAATTATAGACAACGTAGTTCGACTTCCATTTTTTTATTTGAAAAAATGGTATAGGTGTGTCATTCGAAGAGATCGCTAAATTAAGCTAAAAAAAATATTTAATTGGTGGTTTTTTATTACATTATATTGATTAGGCTGAATAAGATTAAATTTATTTTTCCTACAATTTTTAATATTGCGATTCGGAAAGATTACTTAAAAGTGTTGAATTGAATCGGCCTCTTTTATGTAACTCTTAAGAAAAAGAATGTTTTATTAATTTGACTGTAGTGTTGTTATGCCTATTAATTAGTTTCAGGAAATAAAATTTTGACATTAAAAGTTATGGTTCAAATTAAATTTCTTTCACTAAAAGGGTAATGTTTTGTAACTAAAGCAACCAAATAATAACTAACAAGTTTTCATAAGCATGCAACTAATTAAAAAAAATGATGTCCAAGGACAACGAAATCAATTAAAAAACATTATGTCCAAAATGCATTTTTTTTGCTGGAAAATTGGGGGGTTCCACTTCTAAACCATCCGATTTTGAAGATTCTTAAGAAACCTGAAAAAAAAATGGGTTAAGCATGAGAGAGAAAAGGAAAAAAGAATTTAGTCCCTGACAGTGGACCTACAGGCAGAATAATTTAAGCCACTTAAAAAAAAAGAGTTTTCTATTTTTAATTAAAACAAATCACCCGGAAGTAATAACTAAAATTTTCGTTGTACTTTGCTCGCTTTATTTATGTTTTTCCAATTTATATTTTTTTAATTTGACTGTAGTGTGGTTATGCCTATTAATTACTTTCTGGAACTAAAATCTCGACATTAAAAGTTTATGATTCAAACTAAATTTCTTTTATCAAAAGAGTAATGTTTTGTGACTAAAACAGCCTAATAATACTTTTCTTTGATAGAAAATAATGCTATGCCAGACCATCTAATAGTACTTTTCATTTATTTTGAAATGATAAGGCTTGATGTGGATAATTAATTTTGTCCTAAACTCGTTCACCAACAAAATATTGTCACAGATACATACAAAAAGGTCTAATAAAATGTATTGCTTGAGGTTTTTTTTAAAAGATAAAATAAATTATTTATTAAGTATCTATCATTGACAAAACAAGGATTCGATACTTGAATAGTTTTGACATCAACATTTAAATTATTTATTTTTTCTAATTAAATCATAAGAAAAAAAAATAGTGCTTTACTTGTAAATACCGACTAAGAGTAATACAATTAATCAAATTTGTGTAGAATGTAAACTATGCAATTATTGCAGGGTGATAAAATTTGTGAAATTCTTTACTTGTCCAACCTGAATGAAAAGAAAACAGAGTTCATCGCGCAAATATATTATGACAAATATATTACAGTGAAGAAATAAAAAATATAAAAATAGAAATCAGCAAAGAGAATCCAAGTCAATTCCATGAAACGCGGTAACGGATAACATTCCCGTTTTTTATTATATACAGCCCATTTTCTTTTAGCATTTGCAAACCTTCTAACTAGAAGGTTGCAAAAATAACATGATAATAATCACCATGTTCGTGTTTCTTCAGCTTGGATGATTTCCAATTGACTCGAACTTGTATACTATTTGTTGTTATTTTTGGACATGGATTCACCTTATTTCATTTTTTTATTTTTCAGTCAACTTTTTTCTCCTAATTTTTTGCAGTGGATCAGGCCCAGTTCATCTGGTCCAATTAATGCGTCTCGAAATATTATCAGCTCTATCCAGGTGACAGAATGACCAGATCAGGTTTACAGTGCTGGTGAAAATATCAACAGTTTGCAAGGGTACAATGCAAAGCTACCATGCCTGGTACCTAAACTGGAAGACGAATCAGAAAAGAACTGTAAAAATGCATGTTAGTGATTGATCTTAAAGAGAGATGTATTAGATCGTTTTCATCGATGTCAAAGGAAGAAAAATGGACTAGTTAGAACTTAGAAGTGGTAAATTTTAGTTTTAGTCATTGCAAAATGAAATTTCAATGATTTCATTAGAAATAAAAGCTGAGGTGAGAAAGCAAAAGATCCAACAAGAATCGCATTCCTTTATATAAAATCAAAACACCATTAAAGGCCAACATGGCAACAATACGAAACAAAACATCTAAAGTTACAAAACAAAAGCACTAACACTACTCTTTTTTGCTACAGAATGTCGCATTTTCACACATTTTCCTTTCTCCTTTTCTTATCTTTCTTCTCCATTTTTGCCACTTCCCTCTCAAGTCGCTGGACACGGTCCACCAGCCCTTCTATGAGCTGCCTCTGTCGTGCACTACACTGGCACAACTCCTCCATTAAATTCTTCATTTTCTCGCTCTCTACCACCACCCTCTCCATTACATCCTTCACCCCCTTCATCTTCATTTCATTGTTCTCATTATTACATGTCACTGCTTGACATGATTCGGGTGCTTGATCAACAGCATTCAACCTTTTAACACTTTCCTCCATTTCTAAGGTTTCAGCAGGATCACACACCTCATCCAATTCTTGGGCTTCAGGGCATTCTTCATCAACATTTAGTTTTCCATCCAATATCTCCATTTGAGGGGTTTCTGTTCTGTCTTGGGCTTCAGTGAATTCCTGATAGACATTTGATTTTTCATCTGATATCTCCATTTGAGGTGTTTCTGTTGATTTTATGGGTTCAATTGGGGATTCCTTCATCGAATCAACCACACCAATTGGGGTTTCTTCCATTGAATCCACTGCTTCTACCACCTTGTCCTCTTCTGTCTGAGGGGAATTTGGGTTTTGCGCAGTAAATTCAACAGAATCAACTACAACATATGATCTGTCGACCTCAATCGTATCTGATTCGACCTTGTCACCTCTAGCACCAATTGAGTCGACCAACTCTTGCAAAGAGATTACCTTTGTGATCACCTTCTTTCTGTAATCTCTCACACCTCTGACTGAATCGAGCCGAAACAACAGACGCATCAGCATCTCTCCAAACCTGATCCTATCCTTGACTTCCTTCTCTAAAATCATCTTGTCTCTTGCAATCTCTTCCCCAATTGCTTCAGCTTCAGCTTCAATTTTTCGCACAATACTCCAATTCTTGCGCACGAAGAAGCCACGGATCACCTTTTGAAGCTTCACCGCCGCCATTTCAGGTGAAGGTCGTGGCGGAATCATCGGGGATTGTGTCTGAGTTGGCAGTCGCGAAGCTCCCGAGTCAGAGTTGACGAAGTCACCGGAGATTGGGACGGAGACAGCTCTAGGTTTCAGTGTAGGGTTTGAGGTTTCTTGAGGATTAAAACTTGGATTATGGGAAGGTTTACGGTACTGATTAGATCGTGAATTTGGATTATGGTAAGGATGAATGTAAGGATTAAGGTAAGGTTTAGCGTTTGGCTGATAATAATTAGAATTACGGTAGCGATTTGGTTTTAGATTTGAATTGGGGGAGGTGAAGTTTTCCGTAGGAATTCCGAAGTAGTTCTCCATTGATCTCTCGTACTCTCTCTTCTTAAATTAGTGGTTTGAGCTCTCTTTGGTGTTTCTTTTCTTTTCTTTCTGTTTTCTTGCTTTGATTTGAAGAGGATAATTATGCGGGATTATGTACGTATATATATATAACTTTTTGATGATGTGGATTGGGGACGAACATAGTCGGAATATTTTTAGAACGTCCGCTGGATTTCTGGAATCAGGCGAAGAATGTTACGGATTTATTGCTTCTTAATCCTGTACATGATTCTGTGTGTCATCTCTCTGATTATTCTAAATTTTCCTGGCCTTAATACTGTTTGGAAGATCTCCGACTCAGTATATATTGCCATATTGGGATCTCGTTATTAATTTCATAATAACATGTTTGATTTAGGCTTAAATTAACAATGTTGATTATTCAAGTTGGGTAAATTTAAACTATTTTTGTGTGATTGGAGCATGATTTCAAGTTAATTTTTTTAACCTTTTTTGCATTCATATCTAATTAGAAATAAATTTAAAATAGAACAACCTTATTTAATGAATATTACGTAATTAGAAAATAAGTAAGATACAAATTATAGTTTAAAAATTAGCAGTACATAAAAATTATAAATAGATTTAAAATAAAAATGAACTTCTGATTTATTAAATTAAGAAAAGAATACTAGAAAATTAAGGTCCATTACAGTTTATATCAAATAAATTTAATTGAGATCGTAAGCCCTACAGTTTATTTAACTTTTCAATATTTACCCTCTGCGAACTCTTTTAAATAAATGTTATTTTAAAAGAAGAAAATATAGCTTTCAGACCGACATTTTTATTAATATCTCAATAGAAATTAATAAATATACGTATATGATCCGTTTGCACTTCTATATCCAATATGTTTATAAATCTCATTTTGGAGATAGTCAAAGGTATGGCTCACATTTACCGAAAATGAGTATCTAGAGCGGGTACTATAAAAGACACTATTATCATTGTATTGGATTTTGTAACATTGTGAATTTTAGAAAAGAGTAACAGTAAAATTTTGAAATACATTAAAGGTTTAAATTAAGCTTTAGAAATATTTTTGTTAACCGACTGATTGATTAAGCATCAAGATCATTTTATTGAGTAAAATTATAAGATGAATGATTAAATTAGCAAAGTTAAAAATAATTTATCTTGGACTCTCGAATCATAAAATTGGAAATTTATAAATTGTGAAATTAATAACTTAGAAGAATTAAGTTTCAATCATACTTTATATCTATGTTCAATTGACCAATTAAATGTTAGTTCATTTTTATTGCAAACTGGGCCTGCTGCTTTTTTAATTAATACAAAAAAAAACAAAATATCAAATCTGTTCTTAATCTCAAATTTTTATTAAAAATACTCTCACCGCCTTTTCACTAGGCGGTCCACTGTTCATACCAAACCGCCTCACGTTTGGGCGGTCACCTATGCATACCATACCGCCCCACTGTGGGGGCGGTTTGGTACTTTTTTTTTAAAGACAATATGAATAGCAAGATGCTGAAATCTAACGCTAAAAATTTGAATTTTTTTTGAAATATTTGTTAGATTACTTCTAAAACCCTAAATCCTGAACTCTAAAAATTACCATACATTAAATGATTTACAATTTTCACATAACATATTTATAAAAATTAGTGATATTTAAAAGAAACCATAAATCCTAAACTCTAGTTTTCGACATTTTTATTAATAAATATACCCATGTTAGCTGGGTTTTTTTGTTAGATTACTTCTTTTGATGTATAATTAGCATATTTATACTAAAATACGCTAAATTACTTGAAATTATGTTAAATTACGCTGAGAAACACTAAATTATATTAAATTACGCTAAATTACATTAAATTACGCTAAATTACATTAAATTACGGTTATTACGCTAAATTACATATGAATAGGGACGATATCTTCACTGAAAAAGCGAAAAATGACGACAAAACTTCAAATGGCTATAAAACGGCGCTCGAGTGTCTGATTTCAGCAAATAACCACTTTTCGGAAAGCTTGCGAAAATACGCATGCGTCAATGCCTGTGATGCCAAATTTCAAAATTCAAAATTACCAAAAAACAAAGGGAAGAGCCTCAAAACTTGAGTTGAAGTTTCCGATTAAGATTTTCATTTCTATTATTCAATCTAAGTAGCTCAGTAAATTAGTTACATAATGAACTTGTAGTATACCAATTTTTACTATTTTTGGAATTTTTTTACTATTTTTTATGATTCATGAAAGATGGCACAAAATCGGTCTACTTTAGCGTAATTTATCGTATTTCAGCATAATTAGCGAAGTTATTGTAATTTAGCGTAATTTAATGTAATTTACTGTAATTCAACATAATTTAACATAATTTCAAGTAATTTAGCGTATTTTAGTATAAATATGCTAATTATACATCAAAAGAAATAATCTAACAAATATTTTAAAAAAATCTGAATTTTTAGCGTTAGAATTCAGCATCTTGATATTCATATTGTCTCTAAAAAAAAAAAACCAAACTGCCGCACTGTGGGGCGGTTTGGTATGAACAGTGGACCGCCTAGTGAAGAATCGGTTAGGATATTTTTAATAAAAATTTGAGATTGACGGCTGATTTGATATTTTTTTTTTGGGTATTAATAAAAAAAGCGGCTGGACCTACGACCTTTGATTAGTAAACCCATCTCTATCTTCTTACATATTTTATACTTTATTTTATTCACCGCATATCTCTCTCTCTAAAACCCTCGTTTCCTTTTCTGATTTGCTTCGCTTCGCATATCGCTAGAGTAGGGTTTCTCTCTGATTTAGCTTTTGCAAATTGAAGCTGCTATGTGTGTTATTTCTTTCGCATCCACAATTGGTGATATAGCATAGTATGTTCCTTGCTCTCTGATTCTCTGATTTCTCATTTCAATTGAGTAAATTTGGAAACCTTTTTATTACAAGAGCACAGTGTTGAGTCACAGTGAGTTGAACCAGAAAAGCTTGTTCTATGATTGTGCTAATGTTAACTTGACTCGAATCTGAGTTGGATAGTTAGTTTGGGTAATTACACTTTCTTAATGGTATTGATTTGTTACTGAACTTGGTTTAGGGGCAGGTATGGTTTAAACTGGTAATTACACTTTCTTAATGGTATTGATTTGTTACTGAACTTGGTTTAGGGGCAGGTATGGTTTAAACCCTAGTATGGTACCAATATCATATTGTACCAATTTTCTTGCTAAAATCTAGAGTTGGAAGTATTTGATTATTAAAGTTACATCTCTTGGCACCGGTACCATTCCGTACCAGTGTTTATACTAGGTCTGGTACAGTTCAAGGTTTAGGGGTAAAATTGTAAAAATGACCTAAGTTGGGAAATTGCACTTGTCAAAGGGACTAAAATACATAATGATGAAAGCCACTAATTAAATTGTGTACAAATATTGATTAGACATGATTCGGGAAGATTATAAATGTGTTTAAAATGAAATGATACAAGGTCTTGATGAATTTTGAAAAATCTAAACGCCACTGATATAGGAAAGCTACTTATGGGAATTATATATAGAGTAGAACTAGGGTGTTCTTAAGCTCACCAAGCCTCTTTGTGAGCTTAACTCAAAAACTCATTGGATTGGCTTCAAGCGACGCATCCAAACCGTTGAAACCGATTTACTTCACGAGTGATGAGTTTACATGTCAAATTTATAAATTTTCAAACTAATTTAATATAAAGTCAAGTGGTCAAAAAATGATAAAAAAAATGAACACATTAAAATTAACTTATAAACCATCTTTTTTTACCGCTTGACTTTATACTAAATTAGTTCGAAAATTTATAAATTTGATATGTAAACGCATCACTCGTGAAGTAAATCGGTTTCAACAGTTTGGATGCATCGTTTGAAGCAAATTCAATAGATTTTTTAATTAAGCTCATAAAGGGGCTTGGTGGGCTTAAGAACACATTAGTTCTACTCATTATATATATGTTAGATCATAAAAAGGATACCTGATAGTATATAAACTCTAATAAGTTAAAGTTATGTAGATTAGAAATATAAATATAATAGACAGAGAACAAACCTGCTCATGAAATTCATATCTGGATTTTAGAAAATATGCATATATATGCATATGTGATTCATATACTGGAGTTTAGGGTTGGATTAATTAATATGATTTTATTTTACTAACTCACCTATACTATGTTAACATAGGCATAGACTCTATTGAGCACGACTTAGAGGTATCGTCTGAAGTTCTAAATCTAGTGATAGCTGATCCTCTACGCACCTTACGTGATCAGGTGCGGGGGTTCACGAGATTTGTCTTGATTTTTATTTGTAAGAACTAAATAACTGTTCATGTTAGCATGTTGAATTTCTAATTGATGGCATCATTGCATCATTTGCATGATGTAAGGTAATAGCATACTTGAATTGTTATGACTGTGATGATTTATCATTTTGGTATTGTTTTATCGATTGTTTGTTCTCTCGTTTCTAATAATTGAATGGAACCACAGTTATCGAATTGATTTACTTTATTGTTTACTGCAAAGTCTAGAGTCGACGCTAGACTTTGATCTAGGATCCAAATGCGCATACGGTGAATGACCTCAAGTGAACCTAGTACCGGTTGGGTAGATGATAATGTAAATTGTGATTACAGGAATAGTAAAACTGTGGTATATTAATTGTTCTATTGGTCACTTCTGGTAAGGGTGACGATATCTTGTATTATATTGATGAATGTCAATGTTAGTCTGAATTATTGAATTTATGTGTTATGTCTGACTATAAACTAGACCTAATATAATGGTTTAAGCCAAAGATTGATAGATACCTTATATCTATCAGTGATGACCTGACCTAGTTATTTTATCGTTTAGGTCCAAATAATCTGAATTATGGTTCTTTGATTATCTTTGAATATGATATATGTTGAATCTTGTTTGTTATCAATTTTGAGCATTTGCATTCATTCTATTGAATAATTAACTTGATATTGTAATATTGCGATTATTGCGATTATAGTTCTGGTAATGGATTTCTTACAAATCCAGTAGCCCAAATTAAATTTTGCACTGAGAAATGGTTGACAAGTTTCTCACCCCTCTTACCCCTTATGGGTTTTTATTTCAGGAAAACAAGAATAAAGGTTGGGGCGCATAGATGTGAGAAGTAAGCCATGTATAGAAATCTGCTACGTTACTATAACAGTTTTTGTTATCTGATTGGAGGCTTGTAAATTGTTTTGTTGTACACATCCTTCAATCATACCTTGTTGTTAGTTAAAAATGTGAAATATTGAATATCTATTTCGTTTGACTGTAGGTTATAAACAGTATCTACTTATGTTACTGTAATGGTATTCATGGCAATATATGTATGTGTTGTTTATAAATCCTTGATAAACATATTGCACTAGTTTTACTTAAATGGTAATTATGGTAAAATGAAATGCTTGTTTGGAATTATATTATGTAATTGCCTTGTGGGTACATAGGAAACTGTGTATTTATGACGTAACTGCACGACCCCATGTTTCGGGGTGTGACAGATTTTCCCGCCAACAAACAATTTTACACATATCATTTTTAGTTTTGATTGGTTTGGATTACAAGCTACAATTTCAAAATAATAATCCTATAAGCATTTACAACGTATTGAAATATTGAATAATTTAAAATTAAAGAAATAAAAATACTTACAGAATGCATAAATATGCGATTTTCTCTCTTCTATTCAGCTGCAGAATGTATTGTGAGAGAGAAGGGAGAGAAAATGTTGTTGTTTTATAGGCCTCTTGTTTTTCCATTGAATAATTCAGCGGAAATAGGTTTTTTGCCAAATTATTCAATGGAAATCCTTTTTCCGTTGAATTATTCAATGAAAAGCGGAATTGCGAATCTGCTAAATAATTTGGCGGAAAAGCAGAAAGTTTTCACCAAATTATTTGGCGGATTGGTTATTTTTCGAATTTTTCTGAAAACATGTGTATAATGGAAAATTTGATAGATTTTTTGAATATTAATAAAAATTTCGGTGATAATTCTGTCCTAAACTCGTTCACCAGCAAAAATATGTCACAATTACATACAACAAAGTTCTTCAAAGAATGCATTGCTTGAGGTTTTTTTATTAAAATAGAATATTTATTAATTATTATCAACCATTAACAAAACTAAGCGTCTATACTTGAATAGTTTGACATCAACATTTAAATTATTTAATTTTCTATTCACTAATTGTAAGAAACATATTTAGTGCTTAACTTGTAAAATACCATATTTTGAAACTTTTTGCTTGTCCAACCTGAACGAAAAGAAAACCGAGTTCATCGCAGAAATATGTTATGACAATTATAATACAGGGAAGAAATTAAGAAAAAAATAGTAATCAGCGAAGGGAATCTAAGTCATTTTCCATGAAACGCGGGAATGGATAACATACCCGTTTTGTATTATATACAGCCCATTTTCTCTTAGCACTTGCAAACCTTCCAATTAGACAAGGTTGCAAAAATAACATGATAATAATTAATAAAATATGCTCGGAAACAGGATTCACATTGTTAAGTGGTCATTGTTTGTTTTTAATGATTTCGATGAAGATATACTTCCGTTTATAATTGCTAGTTGACAACCTAATAACAAAAGTAGTTACGAAAATAATTTACAGTCGCAGATTGTACCAAATTAATTTGCATCTGTCCTTGTTAACTTGTTTGCATTCCTTATTCTAGTCATTTTTCAGGAACAGACGAACCAAGTTCGTGTTTCTTCAGCTCCGATAATTTCCACTTGACTCAAATAAATTTCTATACCTTTTTGTTATTTTTGGACTTGGATTCACTTTACGTTTTACTTTTGATTTTTAGTTAACTTTTATAGTGAAAAAGGTTCTTAATAAACTTGCTTCTCCTAATTTTACAGTGCTTGTGAAAATATCAACAGTTTGCAAGGGTACAAATGCAAAGCTACCATATCATACCATGGTGCATAAACTGGAACACGAATCAGAAAAGAGCAGTGAAATAGTGATTAATCTTTGAGAGATTGTCATCATAATGTCAGGAAAATTGGAGTAGTTAGAACTTAGAAGTGGTCATATTAGTTTTAGGCCTTGCCAAATGAAATTTAAATGATTTCATTAGAAATAAAAGCTGAGGTGAGAAAAAAAGATCCAACAAAAATCGCATTCCGTTCTATAAAATCAAAACTATCAAAGGCCACCATGGCAACAATACAAAACAACACATCTAAAGTTACAAACCAAAAGCACCCTCCATAAAAGTTCTCACAATTCAATCTGTGCTACAGCTTGTCGCATTTTCTCACATTTCCCTTTTTCTTCTCTTATCCCTCTTCTTCATTTTTGCCACTTCCCTCTCGAGTCGCTGGCCACGGTTCACCAGCCCTTCCATGAGCCGCGACTGTCGTGCACTACTCTGGCATAACTCCTCCATTAAATTCTTCATTCTCTCGCTCTCTACCACCACCCTCTCCATTACATCCTTCATCTCCATTTCATTTTTCTCATTATTACATCCAGGTACTTGATCAACAGCATTCGGCCTTTTAACACTTTCCTCCATTTCTAAGGTTTCAGTAGGATCACATACCTCATCCAATTCTTGAGCTTCAGTGAATTCTTCATTAACATTTGGTTTTTCATCCAATATCTCCATTTGAGAGGTTTCTGTTCTGTCTTGGGCTTCAGTGAATTCCTGATCGACATTTGATTTCTCATCCAATATCTTCATTTGAGGTGTTTCTATTGATTTTATGGGTTCAATTGGGGATTCCTTCATCAAATTAACAGCTTTTACCAACGTATTTTCTTCTAGAGCAGAACTAGGGCCTTCCTCTGCGCATTTGCTTGAATTGATCGAATCAATCACACCGATCGGGGTTTCTTCCATTGAATCCACTGCTTCTACCACCTTGTCGTCTTCTATCTGAGGGGAATTTGGGTTTTGCGCAGTAAATTCAACAAAATCAACCGCAACATTTGATCTGTCGACCTCAATCGTTTCTGATTCGACCTTATCATCACCTCTAGCACCAATTGAATCGACCAGCTCTTGCAAAGAGATTACCTTTCTGATCACCTTCTTTCTGTAATCTCTCACACCTCCGACTGAATCGAGCCGTAACAACAGACGCATCAGCATCTCTTCAACCCTGATCCTAGCCTTGACTTCCTTCTCTAAAATCATCTTGTCTCTTGCAATCTCTTCCCCTATTGCTTCAGCTTCAGCTTCAGTTTTTCGCACTATACTCCAATTCTTGCGCACTAAGAAGCCACGCATCACCTTCTGAAGCATCACTGCTGCTGTCTCTCGCGAAAGGGGCTGATGAGGTGCTGTTTTTCTGGAGTCCTTGTTTTTCTTAGTAAGGAACCTGAACTTCCATCTTTTTTCCTTTTTTCTGGGACCTGGACTGAGTCCAAGGTTCTAAAAATGTGCAAATGAATAATCTTAGTGGCTATGCAAAATTTTTTTTTTTTTTTTTAAATTCTTGGCAGCAGCTGCCGAGTGGTATTTTATTGAACAGAAAAGCAGTTTTACATTGTACATTGACCCTTAGGTCCACAGTTAAATAAACAGTAATAACAACCCAGCCCATTACTGTTCGCTACGTGCACTATTTGTTCTATCTGTTGTGCCGTTGCCTTGACAGTTTTTACTCCACATTTCGCGTCTGTCACAAGTCTTTCAGCCAGTGTGTTAGCATCTACTCTGCTATTTTTGGCTATGCAAAATTTCAAAAGATAACTTTCTTGAAAATGTGTTTAAACAAGAAAGTTTTGCTCTACATGTCGAGGCTGATCAGGCTTTTGAATCACAGTGCGATCATGGGGAGAGAAATTGAGGAAAATCTTAAAGAGTTTCAAAAATCATATTGGAAAATGAAAGAGGTGAATCTCATAATTGGAACTTACAAAAATAAGAAAAGACGAAGAAGGAGAAATTGCTTTGGAAAGAATAAAATAATCTTTAGGATGATGACTCTGATCAGCATGTAAAAGGAACTTCACTTGGTGACATGACATCAAAGGAAAAAAGAAATTCCAAAAAGCTAAGATAAAAATGTCCTACAATTCGTGCAGAGGAATGTTTACAATGGAAAAGATTACCACGGTACCTTCAAAACCTACAAGGGGTGTTCAAGTCCAAATTGAGTCCGCATCTTCTGCATTAACTCAACATTTTAGTTAATGCATTAACTCAACATTTTAGTTTATCTTCCCCATAATGTTGCGCTTAGTTGGACTCTCAAATTAAAACACATGAAACGAAAGCTTAGGGGTTGGACCCGAAATTATTATGGGGAAAAAAAGAGATTGAAAGCTCAATTAATTAAGGACATTCATAGATTAGATATCCTTCAAGAGTCTACTGATCTAAGTGAAGAGGAATGTTTACAATGGTCTTCCATGAAAAATCAACTAGAAAATATTTATTTAGAGGAAGAGAAATATTGGCAACATAGGTCTAAACAACAATGGTTAGAAGAAGGCGACCACAACACTAAATTTTTCCACGTAGTTGCGACACATAGAAGTAAGAAAAATAGAATTAATTCATTAGAAGTAGATGGTAATATTACTACTAACATAGGACATATGATGCAACATGCAGTTACATTTTACAAAAACCTTTTAGGCACTCCTGGTTTGAAATATGCAAGCCTCGCACCAAATTTCTGGGACCCTTTAGATAAACTTACACCATCTGAACAATTAAGATTAGAAAATGCAATAATTGAGCAGGAAATTAAGAACGCTATCTTTGCTTCTTCAGCCCAGGGAGCTCCTGGCCCTGATGGATTCCCATTTCTGTTTTATCAAACATTCTGGGACATCATCAAAGAGGATCTCATTTTATTGTGTACGCATTTCTTCCATCATAGATTAGATTTAAACAAAATCAACAAATCCGTCATTTGCTTGATCCCCAAGGAAAATGATGCTCAATTGATTAGTAAATATAGACCAATTAGTTTAGTTAATTGTAGTTTCAAAATTATCTCTAAGATTCTTACATCTAGATTAGAACCAATTATGAGTCACATCATAGACGTTAGTCAATCAGCTTTTATTAAACATAGGTATATCTTAGACAATGTTATCTTAAGCCAGGAACTTATCCATTCTTGCCAGACTCAACAAAAACCTGGTGTGGTTATAAAAGTAGACTTTGAGAAGGCTTATGATAAGATACACTGGGATTACATTTTAGAGATCTTAACAAGTAGAGGATTTGGGTCTAAATGGATACAATGGATTAAGGATTGGTTATATAGTTCTCAATCTTGCATTAACTTCAATGGAGAATTTACTCAATATTTTTTCTGTAAGAGGGGAGTTAGACAGGGGGATCCTCTATCCCCTTTCTTATTCATTCTAGCAGCTGATACATTATGTAAGATATTTCACAAAGGTAGACAGGCCAATAAATTGATAGGATTGGGACCTCCATGTTTAGCTGGAAAAGCAATCACCAATTGTCATTATGCTGATGACACTATTCTATTTTTACATGCTACTCATTCAAATGTGTCATCAGCATGGTGGGGTATGAAAAGTTTTGAAGCCCTCTCTGGCATTACAATGAACTTACAAAAAACTGAATTGTATCCACTACACTCCGATGGGGGCCAGTTTGCTGATACCTTCCAATGTAAAGTAGGAACATTCCCTTTTAAATATCTAGGCTTACCACTTCATAACCACAAACTAAGTATGGACGATTGGCAATTTCTAGTTGATAAGATAGAGAATAGGTTACAAAATTGGAAAGGACAACTACTTTCCATAGGTGGTAGACTTACTCTTTTAAACTCTGTTTTATCCTCTATACCCTTATATACATTGTCAGTTTATAAGGCTCCTAAGACTATAATTAGAAGAATTAATTCTATTAGGAATAGATTTCTTTGGCAAGGTTCAGATAGGAGTAGGAAAAGATACACTCTAGTTAATTGGACTAAATCATGTTTAGATAAAGCCCATGGTGGATTAGGGATTCTAGATTTACAGAATATGAATGTAGCATTGTTACTAAAATGGTGGTGGAAGTTTCAAGATGATAGTTATCACGGTTTGTGGAAAACTGTCATTCAACACAACTATTATCTTGCAAACAACCTAACCTTTTCTTCTTTTTGGAAAACAGTCATGCAATTAGAACATTTAGGAAAAATTAGTGTTACATTTAAACCAGGCATTAACTCCTCTTTGTCCTTCTGGCATACGTTATGGATAGGTAATTGTAGTTTAGCTACGAAATATCCCCAACTTTACAATTTATGCTCCACTCCTCAGATTACTATTAGTTCAGTAATAAACTCGCAAGGTTCTAGGTTGCATTTTAGACGACAATTAAGTGGTATATTACTTGTAGAATGGCACTAGATTTTAAGTCTCATTAGCTCTTGTAGTTTTACACACTATATAGATAAAATTGCTTGGAGATGGGAACCTTCAGGATTGTTTTCGGTCAAATCTTTATACCACATCATTAATTTTAGGGGAATTAGTAAAAATAGATTTGCTATTTGGTGGGAGCTACCTCTTCCACCAAAAATTAGGATCTTTATGTGGTTAGTCATGCATAATAGAATATTAACTAAAACCAATTTGCATAAAAGAGGTTGGATTGGTGATTTATAATGTCAATTTTGCACTAAAAAAGAATCGGTGAACCATCTTTTTCTTAACTGTACAGTAGCTCAGCAAATCTGGTTTTGGCTAGGTAATTGTCAACAAATATACTCCCAATGGCACACTTGCTCTAATATTTTTGATTTTGCAGGTACATTATCCAAAGAGCAACAAATTGCATTCTTAGTAATATTCAGTGCTGTATGTTGGACCTTGTGGAAATATAGAAACTCGGTTATTTTTCAACATTCACCTTGTAAAACAACACGTTCTATTATATTGCTCATCATTTCTGTGTTTGAATATTGGACAGGCCATATGGACAAGAAAATCAAGATGGCAGCAGCTCAGTGGTTGCCGGCTGAGTTAGATGCTATTCCTTTGAGCGTGTGGGATCCAAATGACATGCAAATGGTGGTGTACCAGCCGGAGATAGCACAGGCTAGGCACATAGGAGGGGCAGCTGGCTCGCCAGCAGATTGATGATATGACGCACGCTTCTCCTTTTTGCACACATCCGAGTATAGGCGTAGTTTCCTTTAGTCCCATTTTGATAGGTGGCTTAGCTTACGTGTTATTTTCTATCACAGTGTTTTGGTGGACATTAAAACGAAGGGCATTTGTCTTTTGCTCTTTGTTAGCTTTTGTGGTTATTTTCTAATACTTGGGAACTGATACTATAGCCTTGTAAGTTACCGTTATGTTTCTTATATGAAACGGGCACATATGCCTTTTTTCAAAAAAAAAAAAATGCATCTCGGCCGTCCGATCAGGTTCCGAGCCAATCCGGGGCAACTTTAATATTTTTGCCAACACGGATCGGACAGTCCGGATTCATTTTGCATTAATGCAGAGGATACGAACCAAATTCACATTGTAGTATTGTACCTTATTGTGATAGACGTCGTCAAGCCGATGAATTGGGCCAGAGTGCAAGCGCTGCAGCTGCTGTGTAGCCAATGGTGTCTCATCTTTCTGGACCTCTGCAATACTTCCTTGGGGAGTTGATACTCTGCAAGATGACAAGCCGATGAAGCAAATCTGCATTTTAACCGAGGAAGAAGGATCGATGGCGATAAGAGATAAATTATAAGTTGCAGATCTGCAATGGAAGAATGTGAAAAAAATGATGTGCTAAATAAGGAAGAGTAGGAGCCGGTGCCCGGTGGTGATGAGCAGTAACAATGTATAATTGTATACTTGTATACTTGTATAGGTTTCAATTAAAATAGAAGTTTAATTGTATACAATTTCAGAGAGGGGTCTGCAATTATTTAATTAGGTCGATTTTGGAATAATTAATATTAGCTTTTCTAATCTTGTCACTCGTGATATTAAAAATAATTATTAACCTCTTGTATTGCTATTTAGGCAGACTATTGTTTGCTCATATATTTCATCCGGTGAACAATCAAACTTAAAAAGGATCCATATGCTTAATATATGTGGTGTTTGATTGAAGCTAAAAGTTAAGGAGATCTAAGTTAATTATACAACTTAGGTCAGTTTAAGTTGTTCATATTTTAGTGAGGTCTAAAATAAAGACATGGTTTTAACTATTTATTTATTTTTTAATTTTGTTAGAATTTGTGACTTTTTAATTTATTTTTTTTCTACTTTGCATGCATATTAAAATAAATTTAACATAAAATAATCTAATTAAAAATAATATTACATATTAAAAAAAGTTTCATCCTAATTAATAGTGTTAATGTATTATTAGTACATAATTTATAAATAAATTTACAACTAAATTGAAATTAAAAAATGGCAATAAAAAATTAAAAAGTATCAGTTCACAGAGGAGATCGGAGCCTCAGAACAAGGATCAAGTTTTAGATCAAATCATATATTACGTAGTTCCTCTTCTATTTTTTTATTTGAGAAAATGGTATAGATATGCCATTCGTAGAGATCGTTAAATTAAGCCAAAAAAATAATTGATGCCTTTTTATTACATCATATTAACTACCGAAATTTTTATTAATACCCTAAAAAAAAATAGCAAACCTACCCTCCTCATTGAAACAATTTTAAAAATAACCTAACCATCCCACGTTAGAGCGGTCAGCTCCCAATATCAAACCGCCCCCAGTGGGACAGTCAGCTTAAGACCAAACCGCCTCCCAATGGAATGGTTTCGTATTGCTTATATTGGAGAGTACTCCTCCCGTTTTTTACCCCATTCATTTCAAATTTTCACTCTCTCTCTCTCTCTCTCTCATCTCTCTCTCTTTCTCCAGATTTTCGTCTCCCCTTTTGCATGTAAGTCCCTCAACTTTTTTGTATTTTATTTTTTAGTCCAAAGTTGTTAGAAATTGTTTAGAATTACTAGAAATTGTCCAAAATTGTTTAGAAATTGTTAGAAATTGTTAGGAATTAATATAAATTGTTAGAAATTATTTAGAATTACTATAAATTGCCCAAAATTGTTTAGAAATTGTTAGAAATTGTTTCCAATTAATATAAATTGTCCAAAAATGTTTAGAAATTGTTAGAAATTCTTTAGAATTACTATAAATTGTTAGAAACTGTTTAGAAATTGTCCAAACTTATTTAGAATTACTAGAAATTGTCCAACATTATTTAGGAATTGTTATAAATTGTTAGAAATTAATATAAATTGTCCAAAAAATGTTTACAATTGTTAGAAATTGTCCAAAATTATTAGAAATTGTCCAAAATTATTAGAAATTGTTTAGAAATTGTCCAAAACTGTTTAGAATTACTAGAAATTGTCCAAAATTATTTAGAAATTGTTAGCAATTGTTAGGAATTAATATAAATTGTTAGAAATTATTTAAAAATTGTTAGAAATTATTTAGAATTACTATAAATTGTCCAAAATTATTTAGAAATTGTTAGAAATTGTTTTCAATTAATATAAATTGTCCAATTTTTTTTTGGAAATTGTCTAAACTTGTTTCGAATTACTAGAAATTGTCCAAAATTGTTAGACATTGTTAGGAATTGTTTAGAAAATGTCCAAAATTGTATTATTAATTTTTTTCATTTTAGTTTGCAATAATAATTCTTATTAATTATTGTAAATTGTAAAAATATGTTAGAAATGTAGTAACTTGATATTTCAAATGTAGTATGGTCAGGCCTAGACGGGGACAATCACGATATACGATGGAGACCGAAGAGAGTTTACATGCTCCCGCTGAGAGGCTCCTCATGATGCTGACACATTTAGTCCTCTTTTGTGGATCCCACATATTAAGCATCATGTCTCATACGCATCTATAGAGGTACGTTGGTTTTTTTACGTAATTTAAATAGTACATATAAACAATCAAACGCATTGAAATCATTGTTAAATGCAAAACGAGAGGATGTTGACTGTGAGACATCGCACACCTGAGATTCCGTACGTTCCTCATCCATTGATGGAGCGGTGCATCATGAACCTTGGCTTGTATCAGGTAACCATCATGCCTCAGAGCAAGATCGATCAGGCTCTTATATGCGGTTTAGTGGAGAGATGGCGCCCGGAGACCCATTCATTTCATCTCCCGGTTGGGGAGATTGATGGGTGAAATCGTGATCAGGCTAATAAAATTTATAATTCGGTTTCCTATCGAGTCAGATTACAAGCGCATAATTCTATCGAGTAGTATATCGAGTGTCGATCCGCAGGGAATAAGGTTTAAGGTCTTGAACGATCAAATCTCAACCTTTCGGAAGGCTAAACAAAATCTAAAATTTGAGAGTTGTGTTTTGATCTTTAGAGTTACTGAAAATACAAAAAGTAAAGTAATTAGAAATAAGATGATAGAGTGAATTTCTAGGGTTTTGGCTTACCATCGCTACTCAATCCATTTCAATAAGGTCTCATTCGATATTTGGTTTTCAAATGTTGTTTGAAGGTTTCTAATCCAATTTAGTGACTGCCGCTTGCGCCTAACAATCACCCTACCAACCAAGAGATCCCGTTAAGGCTTGTCTCGATTTGTTCAAGGAGTTCTGTGATTAGCCCAAAGATCTCACACTTCACTTAACTAGGTTTCTCGTCTGGTTTTATTGGGTGTCCCCGTGGTGAGGTACGACAATGCGACATTCGTCTGCGAATGTCGAGACTCTCATGTATACTTTTGTTGGTCCAACTAATGGTATATCCGGCTAAGGTCTCCACCACTAATCTACTATTTTTATTCTCCTTATCCTAACTCGGTTAGCCTAATTGTGTCTATCTTTTCACGTGTTATGAATACCATGGCGGACTAGGTGTAACAAACAAAATCAAGTAAGAAAGAACATAAAACGCAAAAGCAATCAAGTGAACAAAAGCAATTTTAAATACCAAGTAAAATTATATTAAAAGTTCATGAGTAACAAGATTTACTGCCTAGCCCTAAGAATCAATAACTTATCCTTGAAATGGCATGATTACAACAAGAAGATAGAGATACAATAATGGCAGAAAGTATCCTTCTAATACTCTCAAGCACTCTCATCCTAACACTAACCCCCTTACTTAGAGTAGATATGAGATAGATCTAAAGGGTGTGATCCCACCAAGTGGGGAGATGAGTTTCCTTCAGTTTGGGAGGCCAATATAGACTCCCCACAGGCCTAGGGACGCCTCTATACTTGCCCCGTAAGTTCTGGATAAGTTTTGGATAGTTTGGAGTTGAAAACATGTCATAACTGTTCGCAGCGTCAGTGTCGAATACGGTCCGTATTGGCTGATACGGACCATATTGAGGTCTTGATAGTAGTTCATATTTTGGCCATAACATGGTCATACGGACTCCGATTGAGGTGATTCAAGTTGCGTTGGAAACTAGACAACAAGATTTACAACTTTCATGAAGGAACTGAGTTCTAGTTCGAAATGTAGAAGGCTCAAGAATTTATCCAATATGAGTGTTCTTGTTTTCTCTTCAGGACTTAGCTATCCATCACAAAATTAGCGAAAGGGTGCATGGAGATGATTGGAGGCCAAGTAATCTGATCTGGATACAGCTGTCATGAAACTCACTGAAGGGCGCTTCGGGTACTGTCTGTATTGGATGATACGGACCGTACTCCCTCTGTGCAGAAGTTAGTGCTAGAAGTTATTGCGTATTGAGCCTTTGTAGGTCCATACTGGGGCTCTGGTCCGTATTGGCTGATACGGTCCGTACCAGAGCCTTAGTCTGTGAGCTGTGCTTTTCTGATCGACCCGATTCTTGCTCCAAATGATATAAAATAATCCTAAAACATGGTTCCTGCACTAAAATATAAAATAAGACAACAATAACCTTTTTCACATAATAATTAAACATAAAGGTGAGAAAATAAGACAAAACCTAAGCCAAAATGCTACGTAATTTACTACCAAAATGAGCTTGATCAGATATAACAGTCACCCTTGCTGATGTGAGCACCTTATGGGGTTTATGGATCGATGGCGACCCCATAGGTGGTGTCTCGGACCATCCAGACCTTACGAAGATGATACCAGAGCTGTTGGAGGCGCCACCAAAGGTGGTGCAAAAGAAGAAGAGGAAGAGGAGGAGGAGGAGGAGGAGGAGGAGGAGGAGGAGGAGGAAGAAGAAGAGGAGGAAGAGGAGGAAGAAGGAGGAGAGGAAGGAGAGGAAGAAGAGGAAGAGGAAGAGGAAGATGAGGAAGAGGAGGAAGAGGAAGATGACGAAGAAGAGGAAGAGGAAGAGGAGGAGGAGGAGGAGGAAGAGGAGGAAGAGGAAGAAGAGGAGGATGATGATGATGATGAGGAGGAGGAGGAGGAGGAGGAAGAAGAAGAAGAGGAAGATGAGGAAGAGGAAGAGGAAGATGAGGAAGAGGAAGAGGAAGAAGAGGAAGAGGAAGAGGAAGATGAAGAAGATGAGGAGGAGGAAGAAGAGGAAGAAGACGAAGAAGAGGAAGAGGAAGAGGAAGAGGAATAGAAAGAGGAAGAGGAAGAGGATGAGGAGGGTGAGGAAGAGGAGGAAGAGGAAGAGGACGAAGAAGAGGAAGAGGAAGAGGAGGAGGAGGAGGAGGAAGAGGAGGAAGAGGAAGAAGAGGAGGATGATGATGAGGAGGAGGAGGAGGAGGAGGAGGAGGAGGAAGAAGAGGAGGATGATGAGGAGGAGGAGGAGGAGGAGGAGGAGGAGGAGGAGGAAGAAGAAGAGGAAGAGGAAGAAGAAGAAGAGGAAGAAGAGGAGGAAGAGGAAGAGGAAGAGAAAGAGGAAGATGAGGAAGAAGAGGAAGATGAGGAAGATGAGGAGGAGGAAGAAGAGGAGGAGGAAGAAGAGGAAGAAGACGAAGAAGAGGAAGAGGAAGAGGAATAGAAAGAGGAAGAGGAAGAGGATGAGGAGGGTGAGGAAGAGGAGGAAGAGGAAGAGGAGGAAGAGGAAGAGGAAGAGGACGAAGAAGAGGAAGAGGAGGAGGAGGAGGAGGAGGAGGAAGAGGAAGAAGAGGAGGATGATGAGGAGGAGGAGAAGGAGGAGGATGAGTTCTGGTATTCGGGGTACTGTATTAGTCTACAGTCGCTCCATATTTACTTTTTCCAGCGTCTGATTTTCGCCGATACTACTGACGAAGAGGCGGTCAAGTGGTAAATATAAACATTTAAAAATTAAAATATGTTTCGAACTCAACAATAATAGCAATTATTTATGTTGACTACTCTATATTGCAGGTATATTAGGGCGTTCATGATGGACCTATGTGGTAACCTCATGTTTGCGGATTTCAGCGGTGATGCAGTCCCGATTATGTTCCTCTCTCTGCTGAAGGACATTGAGAAACCATTGAGGTGAAACTGGGGTGGAGCAGTGATCGCCCATTTATATAGAGGCTTGTGTCATGCTTGTCAGGTAAGTCTCTACTAATATTGTTATTTTTGTACTACAAATATTAGGGTTAAGTACCAAAATTGCACCTATTGTAAAAAATTCAGGTGAATAACAAGCAAATTGCCGGGCCACTTCTTATACTCCAGCAGTGGTCGTGGTCACATCTATCGGTCTGTCGGCCTGTTATTCCAGATCCACCTCCCCGCTGGACGAGACTACATGCAGAGAGATGCCGCGCATACGGTGTCATATGGGGTAGTCACCACACATACGAGAATACGGGCAAGTGGAAGACCGTGGGGATTTCTTATATTCGCAATCAGCTTCAGATGCTTCAAGATAAAAACGTCACCTGGTACCCCTATCATGCGTTCTACGAGGCTCACCTTCTTTGTCAGTTGACATTGAAACAGAGAATCTCTGGTATTATCGGGGGCCGGTCGTATGTTACTTGATAGTAGAGTATCACTATCCTGATCGAGTGCTCCGTCAGTTTGGCTTGGATGCGTTTGTCCCGGATTATTCTACGCTGGACGAGACACAGACCACTAAGTTGCACAAGTAAGTACCCACTACTTAATTTCATTATCATTTTATTACTTGTTCAGTCTTACATGTTACTAATAATATATTATAATTAATTTATTGTAGGACTAACCACTATAAGTCCAAATTCAGAAGCCAGGAGGATTACCAGAGGGCACGATATCTACATGATCACTTATTGATCCCGCCTACAGCTAGAGTGGGAAAAATGGCACGGAACGACACGGCACGTGTGTCAGTTACGTGCTGTGACTCGCGTGTCCCATGCCGTGACCATTCGCGTGTCGTGCCCATCTTTTAAAACTTTGGCACGGCACGGCACGGCACGTAGTCACGCGAGTCACGTGTAATTAGGACCATTAGATATTGATTTAATGGTGAATCTTGAATAACTAACCTAAATTATGATTAGATAGTCACGCGAGTCACGTATGGTCACGGCACATTTAGGCACGGCGTGACTCACGTGGCGTGACCATTCGCGTGCCGTGACCACCCCTTGACATTTTGATCACGACACGGCACGGCACGTGAAAAATTAACTTGGTCACGGCACGGCACGAGACCAAAGTCACAGTGTGTTAATCATGGCATGGCACGACATGACACGTTTTTTCCACTCTACCTACGGCTGATGACGTCGGCTTGGGGGCTGGGCCTTGGGCATTGAGATATGTCGTCTGGTACCATATGTGGGGCATGTCGTTAGTATATCTACAGGGGCACTATGGTGAGAGCCTTCAATAGAGACTCATGGGTGATGTAACTAGGACTTACTTGCCTTTCAGTTTGATCCATCCTCGCTCGGTAAATATAAATGAAATCGATATATTTTAAAAATTAAATGTTTATTTATTCCTTGTTCTAATAATCATGAAAAAACATTGTGTGCAGCTTTTGACCGCTATTAGAGGAGTCGAACACATCCTGATGTGCATGCCGAAGATTGGTTGGAGAGCGATAGAATGTCAAATTCTGCAACACAGTGCACCAGTAGTGGAGGATGCTGGCTGGGACGGCCGCCTCATTAGCATATTGCACGACACTGGGGAGAACATCAACTGGTGTGAGATAAGGTCCACACCACGAGCTCCGGATCAGCCCCGAGTCACTATCTACGATGATGAGATGCCGCCATCTCCTGCAGGTGATTACAAGTTAATAAGATAGTGCCATACACAATCATTTTTCTTTGAAAATCTATTCTTATTAAGTTATCTTCAATTCTGCAGAGGATAACTCGGGTTGGGCGTTCCACAACTGGGTGTTGAATAGCAACACATTGAACGCTTACTACAATAAGTATGGAGTTCCGGTGCAGATTGGCGGGGTCAGACATTTTTTTTATTATTTAATTAACTTACTAGTTATTGGTATGTAACAAAACTAACATTGTTTACATGCAGGATGGAGCCCCTACCTGGCAGGCAAATCCCTAGTTCACTATGACTGACCTTACTGGAGATGATACAGAGTACGAGGTGTAGAGCCTCCACAGACCGCAATACACAGAGACCAGACAACACAACAACGAGGCTAGTGGGAGTGGGTCACAGGCTGTAGATGCATTTGCCTCTTCTATATTTGGCACACCACCTCCAGCCATGTATCATTTTACTGGGAGGCCGATCCATGGGAGTGCCGTACACAGTTGGTGATCTAGGAGGAGCTTTCATGGGTCTGCCCTACACAGTCACCGATCCAGGAGGAGGATCCATGGGCGGCCGGTGCAACGCCGGAGATCCACGAGGAGATGGATGTGGATGATCAGGAGGAGGAGGATGAGAAGAAGGAGGTTCAGTTGGGGTATCAGCTGCCGCCCAGGAACCGCCGTTCACCTGCTAGGTTGGGTCTCTCTGGTCGTCGCCGTCACCGTCGTCGTTAGGTTTTGTATGTTTTTTTAGTTAGATGGATTTGTTATATTTCATGTTTGGATTGTTATATTTTATATTGTAGACTTATCATTTAGATTATTCTGTTTTGTTGTTTATTTAGTTGAATAGAACTAATTTATAACATTAAACAAAATTATAACAAATAAAACTATGATAAAATTATAACAAATTATAAAACATTACAACAAATAAAACTATAATCGTCAATTATAAAATTATAACAAATTATAAAACATTACAACAAATAAAACTATAATCGTCAATTATAAAATTATAACTATAAATTATTATATAAATTATAACCGTAAATTAAAAAATTATAACAAAATTTTAACATAAATATAGTAATACAGCATTATTAAAAATATTATTATATACCAAACCGCCCCACTGGGGGGCAGTTTGGTATTGGGAGCTGACCGCCCCACTGAGGGGCGGTTTGGTATTGGGAGCTGACCGTTCCAACGCCTCCGGTTAGGTTATTTTTAAAATTATTTCAATGAAGAGGGTAGATTTGCTATTTTTTTTAGGGTATTAATAAAAATTTCGTTATTAACTAGGCTGAGTGGAACTAAATTTATTTTCTCCTACAAAATTTAATGTTGCGATTCGTAAAAATAACATAAAAGTGTTGAACTGAATTAGCCTCTTTTATTTAACTCTTTTTAATAAATGTTATTTGAAAAGAAGAGAATTTAGCTTTCAGAAAATGGAACTATATAGTATGATATGGGCAAATTAAAAGAATTTTATATTTTTATTTAAAAAAATTCACCTGGAAATAATAACTTTAATATTCGTTGCACTTTACTCACTTTATTTATGTTTTTTTTTAATTTGACTGTTGAGCTTTTATGTCTATTAATTACTTCCGGGAGCTATAATTACGACATTAAAAGTTTATGGTTCAAACTAAATATCTGTAACTAAAGTAGTAATGTTTTATGACTAAGAAAATAATGCTATCTAATAGTACTTTTATTTTATTTTGGAATGATACGGCTTGATGAGGATAATTTTATCTTAAACTCGTTCCCCAACAAAAATATGTCACGGTTACCTACGATATAGTCCTCAAAAGAATGCATTGCTTGAGGTACATTTAATGAATATAATATTTATTAATTAGTGTCAACTATTAACAAAACAAAGCGTCAATACTAGAATAGTTTGACATCAGCATTTAAATTATTTAATTTTTCTAATCACTAATCATAAGAAAAATAATTTAGTGCTTAAATTGCAAAATATCAAATTGCGAAATTCTTTGCTTGTCCAACCTGAATAATATCTAGTTCATTGCAGAATTTTTTTTTTTTTTTAAAGATTGAAGTTCAAGTCGTCCAAATCAGGGATGGAGGTAGAATTTTGAGTAATGGAGGTCAAAAATATGAGAAAAAGTAATATCCCCTCAAGTATAATTCCCGAAAAATCTCCGGATCGGTGATGACTCAAAATGAGAACTATACTTTTAATATTTCTAATTTCTAATTTCAACTTACGTTCAGATCACAAGCTTATGATCCTACCATGTAGTATTGATTGGGGTGTCGATCTACACGGGTAGTGTATTAAGTTTTTAACAATTTTTTTACTAGTCTAGGTTGTTGGGTTTTAAAAAGGTTTGTGTAGTGATCAAATAATTAAGTAAAATAGAATTAAACAGTTGGAAAAAGGCTCTAGGGTTCAGGTTTCCTATCCTTCATAATCAGTAAAATTGATACAAGTTCTGACTTTTATCTATGTTGCGCACGGTACTGTCGCTACCGCGTGCGGTATAGACTTGTCTTCCTCGTATATCACGTACAACACTGTCACTCTCCGTACGGTATACTGGAATATTTGTTATGCGATCTGAGGTTTTCTGATCTTTCGATCAGCTTTAGGGCTACCAAAACTGAGGTAGTTTTAAGTATGAATTAAAATATGTTTGTTTTTCCCATACAACTCTACAGTTGGACCCCACCAAAATTAGGTTTCCTACTTTTGTTCTAACTAAGGCCTAATCTAGCAAAATGTGACGATTAAACTACTTAGTCTATGTATTAGATTTCGGTCTAATCTAGCAAAGGGAGCAATTAGTCCTAATCTAAATGCAATTTATATTATTCTTTCAAGGGAGCACCTTGAGTTCTAACTCTAGTTTTTGAACTGCTGCCATGAATTGTTAGCCTAGGTGCAAGTACTTTATCCACTCACACAATGACGCAATAACTATGTAACCTTATGGCATGTGGATGACTTTGGCGCGTTAAGCGGAGATTGAACTGGCCCGCATCTTAATACGATGTGAACGTCCCCCGCTCAAATTAATAAGGAAAGCGAAACAGGAATTTAAGTAAAAAAATTCCGCTCAGCGCTGAAAAGCTTAATCGATGCCCTTAGAATAGCACGCCCCTTTAATTTTTTCTTTTGATTTTAGTTAACTTTTTTAGTGGAAAGGGTTCTTAATAAACTTGCGTCTCCTAATTTTACAGTGCTTGTGCAAATATCAACAGTTTGCAAGGGTACAAATGCAAAGCAAGCATACCATGGCGCCTAAACTGGAAGACGAATCAGAAAAGAGCTCTGAAATTGCATGTTAGTGATTGATCTCGGAGAGATTATCTTCATAATGTTAAAAAAAATGGACTAGTTAGAAGTGGTCATATTAGTTTTAGGCCCTGCCAAATGAAATTTAAATGATTTCATTAGAAATAAAAGCTAAGGTGAGAAAACAAAAGATCCAACAAGAATAGCCATTCCTTTCTATAAAATCGACACTATCAAGGGCCATGACAACAATACGAAACAAAACATCTCAAGTTACAAACCAAAAAGCACACTCCATAAAAGTTTCTCACAATTCAACGATTATTTTTGCTACAACTTGTCGCATTTTCTCACATTTCCCTTTTTCTTTTTCTTATCCCTCTTCTCCATTTTTGCCACTTCCCTCTCGAGTCGCTGGACACGGTCCACCAGCCCTTCCATGAGCTGCGACTGTCGTGCACTACTCTGGCACAACTCCTCCATTAAATTCTTCATTCTCTCGCTCTCTACCACCACCCTCTCCATTACATCCTTCATCCCCTTCATCTCCATTTCATTGTTCTGATTAATACATGTTACAGCTTGAGAAGATTCGGGTGCTTGATCAACAGCATTGGACCTTATAACACTTTCCTCCATTTCTAAGGTTTCAGTAGGATCACATACCTCGACCAATTCTTGGGCTTCAGTGAATTCTTCATCAACATTTGGTTTTTCATCCAATATCTCCATTTGAGGGGTTTCTTTTCTGTCTTGGGCTTCAGTGAATTCCTGATCGACATTTGATTTCTCATCCGATATCTTCATTTGAGGTATTTCTATTGAATTTATGGGTTCAAGTGGGGATTCCTTCATCAAATCAACAGCTTCTACTAACATATTTTCCTCTCTGCATTTGCTTGAATCGATCGAATCAATCACACCAATTGGGGTTACATCCATTGAATCCACAGCTTCTACCACCTTGTCGTCCTCTGTCAGAGGGGAATTTGGGTTTTGGACAGTAAATTCAACAGAATCAACCGCAACATTTGATCTGTCGACCTCAATCGTATCTGATTCGACCTTATCATCACCTCTAGCACCAATTGAATCGACCAGCTCTTGCAAAGAGATTACCTTTCTGATCACCTTCTTTCTGTAATCTCTCACGCCTCTGACTGAATCAAGCCGAAACAACAGACGCATCAGCATCTCTCCAACCCTGATCCTAGCCTTGACTTCCTTCTCTAAAATCATCTCGTCTCTTGCAATCTCTTCCCCAATAGCTTCAGTTTCAGCTTCAATTTTTCGCACAATACGCCAATTCTTGCGCACTAAGAAGCCACGGATCACCTTCTGAAGCTTCACAGCCGCCATTTCAGGTGAAGGTCGTGGCGGGATCACCGGAGATGATGTCTGAGTTGGCAGTTGCGAAGCTCCCGAGTTAGAGTTGACGAAGTGGATTGGGACAGAGATAACTTTAGGTTTCAGTGTAAGATTTGAGGTTTCTTGAGGATTAAAATTTGAATTATAGAAAGGTTTACTGTACTGATTAGGTTGTGAAATTGGATTATGGTCAGGATTAAAGTAGTGATTCGCGTATGGATTTGCATGATGATAAGAATTCGAATTGCGGTACTGATTTGGTTTTAGATTTGAATTGGGGTAGAAGGTGAAGTTTTTCCTTGGAATTCCGAAGTATTCCTCCATTGATCTCTCGTACTCTTCTCTTCTTAAATTAGTGGTTTGAGCTCTCTTTGGTTTTTCTTTTGTTTTCTTTCTGTTTTCTTGATTTGGTTGATTTGAAGAGGATAATTATGCGGAGTTTATATAGCTTCTGTGATATGGATTGGAGAAGAAGATAGTAAAAAGCAGGATATTTTTAGAACGTCCGCGGGGTTTCTGGAACCATGCAAACGATGAGTTCACAACTGAACAGGGCAAGAAAGGTAACGATTCGGTCACCAGTGCCGTTGAGAGTATTCTGGCACTTTCTGGAAGAAGATCCAACGACAGGGATTGCGTATATTCCTCTGATCCGATCTATCAAGCAAAACAGCAAACTCCGGTTAAAAGAAATTCCCTTCAAATTAGCCTGTAAATCAAAATTGGGCTGGAATTTGTTTAGGCCCAAAATAAGGCCTCATAAACCTGTTCTGTTCTTTGTGCTTGTAATATATTACAGATGGCGATCATTCCTTATTTTTTTTGAGAGGTTTCAGAAAGTAAAAATCAAAAGATATCCCATTATTCATTAGAATAGAAGATAAAGTGCATCATAATTTATAATTTTTGTGCTCCAATATACTTCATATTTTTTATCTCTATTTTTAAAGTCCGAACAGTCGATCTGAACTGCTCAATATGATCTTCATAATAAAATATGTTTGGAGATTAAATTTTATATTTTTTAGAATTTTTTTACTATTTTTTTAGATAGGTACAATATCACTTTATCGGATGGTCTAGAATCTCCTTAAAAAAGTGATTTTGTACCTATTAAAAAAATAGTAAAAAAATTCTAAAAAATATAAAATTTGATATCCAAGCATATTTTATTATGAAGATCATGTTGAGCAGTTCAGGTCGACTGTTCAGACTTTGGAAATAGAGCTAAAAGATGTGGAGCATATTGGAGCACAAAAATAATGGTGCATTTGAACCCTCCTCATTTTCTTTATAGCAAATGGGCATCCATTTGAAACTTCACAAACAATGAATTTATGTTTACTATTTTAAAAAGACAGATCAATGTTTAGGATTATATTTATAATTCATTCCTTTTATAATAAAGCAGATTTTACGAGCACAATAAGTGCACAGCCATTCTGCTATCCCATCAAGTATTAACAGATTCATATGAATTAGGGGTGTCAATTGTATGATACGTGTTGGGTGGAGGCATTTTCGTATCCGTACCATTACAAATTGATTTTATTCTTATTTTATCCTTTATCTGATACAAATTGGTCATACTCTTACTCGTTATAATTATCGGATAACGAAATGGTAACGGATAAATAACAGATAATGTTAATATAATAATTAATTATATTATTTATTAAATAAATCATTAAAAATAACGTCTTTTGTGCTCCAACAATTAAGTAAAAAATTTGAGATTTGTAGGCCCAATTAAATACCCAGAGAAATTTAACCGACAGTTTTATTAATATCCAAAGTTAATTACAAATTAATATATCCAGAATCTCCGGGATTTTCGAAAAATGCCCAAACCGGCCATTTTCTGGCCGGTTTCCTCCTCTCTAGAAACCGGCCACAAAATGGCCGGTTTCTGATTTTTTTTTTTAGAGACACTATGAAGAGCAAGATAATGAAATCTAACACTGAAAATTCGAATTTTTTGTTTAAATTATTTGTTAGATTACTTCTTTTGATTTATAATTAGCATATTTATACTAAAATACACTATATTACTTGAAATTATATTGAATTACACTATATTACATTAAATTATGCTAAATTATGCTAAATTATGTTAAATTACGCTAAAATACGGTAAATTCTGATAAATTACTGTGTGTCTTCATAGTGATGTATAATTAGAAACTATTTTTTGTTCCTCTTTTATCTTCTTCATAGTGATTTATATTTAGAAACTTTTTTTTTAAGAGACTATGAAAAACAAGATAATGAAATCTAACACTGAAAATTTAAATTTTTTGCTTAAATTATTTGTTAGATTATTTCTTTTGATGTATAATTAGCATATTTAGTCTAAAATACGCTAAATTACTTGAAAATATGTTGAATTACACTATAGTACATTAAATTAAGCTAAATTATATTAAATTACGCTAAAAGGCGGTAAATTACGCTAAATTACATATGAATAGGGATGATATCTTCACTGAAAAAACGAAAAACGACGACGAAACTTCAAACGGCCATAAAACGGCTCTCGAGTGTCTGATTTTAGCAAATTACCACTTTTCGGAAAGCTTGCGAAAATACACATGCATCAGTGCCCGTGATGCTGAATTCCAATATTCAGAATGGCCCAAAAACAAAGGGAAGAGCCTCAAAACTTGAGTTGAAGTTTCTGATTAAGATTTTCATTTATATTACTCAACCTAAGTAACTCAGTAAATTAGTTATATAATGAACTTGTAGAATTCCAATTTTTACTATTTATGGATTTTTTTTACTATTTTTATGATTTATGAAAGATGGCACAAAATCGGTCTAATTTAGCGTAATTTTGCGTAGTTTACCGTAATTTACCGTATTTCATTATAATTAGCGAAATTAGTGTAATTTACCGTATTTTAGCGTAATTTAACATAATTTCAAGTAATTTAATGTAATTTCAAGTAATAATAGTGTATTTTAGTATAAATATGCTAATTATAAATCAGAAGAAATAATCTAACAAATAATTTAAACAAAAAATTTGAATTTTCAGTGTTAGATTTTATTATCTTGCTTTTCATAGTGTCTCTAAAAAAAAATTCAGAAATCGGTCATTTTCTGGCTGGTTTCTAGAGAGGAGGAAACTTTCGAAAATCTCAAGAATTCTGGGTATATTTATTAATTTGTAATTAACTTTGGATATTAATAAAAATGTCGGCAATTTAAAGAATGTGATTTATTTTCATTGTTTGTAACGGTCAACCGTTCATGTCAAGAGAATTTAATTAACATTCAATGAAATGCAATTTTTCCAAAATTATCAATTTAAGTATCCAACTCCTCTCTCTCGGGGGTGCAGTTGGACGGTCATTATATTTTCTATATATGTATAATTTCACCTTTTTTTTTTAATTATTGTATCAGATAATGTCTCTAAATTAGTTTGTATTTGTATTCTTATCCGTTTAGTTACAAAATAAAAACTTTATTCATACCCGATAAGTTTAATCAGGAAAAAAATCTTATACGTACTTGTCTTATCGAATGTGTTACGAGTCGGGTAAACGAGTAACAAGAAGCCGTTGACACCCTGATACAAAAATTGTATCAGTACGAATTCATATCCTGAAGGAACAGAATATTTGAGTTTAGATTCGAACCGATCTGAATTCGTGTCAGTATAGCACAAGATGAGATGCATAGGACCTCTTTAATATTCATGCCAAAGCATATTGAACGGTCCGGGGTGGAATGCACCGAGATTTTTATTAATATCCAAAGTTTAATAGAAATTAATATTTATGTCTAGAATTCTGGGTTTTCGTCAAAAATACTCAAGCCGATCATTTTATGGCCGGTTTACTCTCCCCGTAAGAAATGGCCAGCTTACTCATTCTTTGTTTTTTTTTTTTGTTTTTTAGAGACACTATGAAGAGCAAGATAATGAAATCTAACACTGAAAATTTAAATTTTTTGTTTACATTATTTGATAGATTACTTCTTTTGATATATAATTAGCATATTTATACTAAAATACGCTAAATTATTTGAAATTATGCTGAATTACACTATATTAAGTTAAATTACACTAAATTACATTATATTACGCTAAAATACGGTAAATTACATATGAATAGGGACGATATATTCACTGAAAAGGCGAAAAACGACGACGAAACTTCAAACGGTCATAAAACGGCGCTCGAGTGTCCGATTTCAGCAAATGATCACTTTTCGGAAAGCTTCCAAAAAGACGCATGTGTCCGTGTCTGCTATGCCTGATTTGAAAATTCAGAATTGCCAAAAAACTAAGGGAAGAGCTTCAAAACTTGAGTTGAAGTTTCCGATTAAGATTTTTATTTCTATTATTCAATCTAAGTAGCTCAGGAAATTAGTTACATAATAAACTTGTAGAATACCAATTTTTACTATTTTTTGAATTTTTGTACTATTTTTTATGATTCATGAAAGATGATACAAAATCGGTCTACTTTAGCGTAATTTTGCGTAGTTTAGCGTAATTTACCGTATTTCAGCATAATTAGCGAAGTTATTGTAATTTAACGTAATTTGGTGCAATTCAACATAATTATTGTAATATAGTGTAATTCAACATAATTTCAAGTATAAATATGTTAATTATAAATCAAAAAAATAATCTAACAAATAATTTAAACAAAAAATTCAAATTTTCAGTGTTAGATTTCATTATTTTGCTCTTCATAGTGTTTCTAAAAAAAAATTAAGTCGGCCATTTTATGGCCGATTTGGGTATTTTTGGCGAAAATCGAGAATTCTGAACATAAATATTAATTTCTAATTAACTTTGGATATTAATAAAAATCTCGGGGAATGCACGGGGTAAGTACCACATAGACAGTTTTATTTATTGAAATTATTTTAAATTAATATATGGTAATAGATTGATTAGTTTGAGATAATCTCATAATAAGAGCCGGAAATAAATCATTTTTAAGGCAATTTTGAAAGGGAACCGAATCTCCTGCTCCTCCGTCGGCAGGAAATTATTGTCCCTAAAGTCACTGGCACGTGAATCCTGATGAGTTTTGAGACAAAACTATATTCAATATTTAAATGTCAAAATTTACTCCGGATTCACGTGTCAGTGACCTTAGGGACATGAATTTCCTGCCCACAGGGAGGCAAGTGATCCGGTTCCTCTTGAAAGTACCAATTTTTGTTATTCCTTTAGTTTTGGAATAAGATTTTCTGTGAAATGAAGTGGACGATACACTAAATTTTAAAGGAACTGGACAATTTTTTTGGTTTCTTCAGAATTTCAGTTCATCTAGACAATTTTAAAGAAACCAAAAAAAATTCAATACCTTCTATGAACCAAAATTTCCATACAATTCATTAATTATCCTATATTATTATTATATTATTTCTATATTTTTATTATATTATTTTTATGGAAGCAAAATTTTCATACAATCCATTAATTATCCTATATTATATTATATTATTTCCATTAATTTCCATACAATCCATTAATTTTGACACAATAATATTTTATTTTGACACAACAACTTCAAATTTTGTAATTTTATAGACAATTTTACCCCCGAAATTTTTATATATACCATTTTATTAAAATAAATAAACCAAATAACCACCGTTTTCTGACAATTCTAAATCTAGCACGGCCGCAAAATACCGGAGCGGACCCATATGAGGGAGACCGCAGAATGCCGGAGCGGACCCGGGGCCGCACTATGCCGGAGCGGCCCCTCTTATTTTTTTTTTTAATATGAAGTTGATTATGATTTTGTTTTGGAAGTTTTTATCAAAAATGTAAAGTTTGTACTGGAAGTTGTGTGTAATTACTTCTGTTTGAAATGTCGTTTAATCTGAAATTGTTGTTCGTCGTTTGTTTGATCAAAAGAAACATTACAATAGAACAAGGAGCCATATAAAGAAGCATACAATAGAACAATGCTAATGTTATCGGAAATTACAAATACATCTAATTAACCGAAAATAAACAACATTTTTACTAGTACAATTAAAAAAGCAACATTAACTCTCAATCTCGTGCAGCTCGAGCAGCTCTGTTTTGTCTTTATTGTGTATCTCGGCCGGCTTGATGTCCTCTTCTCCTGTTATTTAGAACGTCCATCCACATCGAAATTCGGTTGTGCTGTCTTCTGCCCACAGAAATTTATTTATCCTCTGGAACAAGGACCAGGCCATCGTGTTGAGGCCATTCCGACTGATTTTCATACACATGCCATTGAGCGCTCCATGTGTTGATCAGTGTATGGATGTGATAGTAGTGACTTACAAAGACGCCAGGGTCGATGCCTCGGAGACGACACACGGACAGAACATGAGAGCACGGTATTCTCTCCAATTGAGGCTTCTGGCACGTGCAAGTTACCGTGGCATCATCCGCGATTATCACCGTGTATTTGTAATTGGCCTTGGTAAACCGGCCAGAATCGTCAGGTATGAAAGCGTGAACTCTCTCCTGTGTGGAGGTTACCTCGAACTCATTGTTGTTTCCAAAGCCCCCCAGCGTCTTCATTTTATCGGACCTCTCGAACCGTTTGTTGATCAGCTACGAAAAATTAAAAAATAATGAAGAAGTCAGATTTTTTTAACAAAGTTCATTAAAAATTATGAAGAAAGAACTACAAATAAAAGTACCTGATTCACACGACACGAGAATTGTTGACCTTGACTGGCTTCCCATTCCGCTTTGGCCCTCCTTTGCGCAAACCATGTCATACATTTGTAAAATGTGTCTTCAATTATTGCTGCAATCGGTAACTTACGAGAGGACCTGAAGACATTATTAAGCGACTCGGACCCGTTTGTAGTCGTGATGCCCCAACGGTAACCATCGTCCAGTGCTTGGAATATCTTCCATGGTTTGGGGCACTCGTTCTCATCTTGATCCAAATATTTACCCACACCGTCCAGCCAATTGAGGGCAATGTCACATGCCTGCCCCATTGCTTGCATTCCTTGCTCGTATCTCCTCATCTTCCTCTTAGCCACACATATTCTAAAAAAATGGATTGCCTTATCACTGCAACCGTTCTTCTTCATGTTCTCGGCTATGTGAGTAGCACAAAGACGGTGAACACATTGATCCTCATCCTCCTCATTCCACCCCATATCATCTTGTCTGAACACCTTCTTGATACCCTTTCCCCTATCAGTGATAACACACATGAATCTGGAGCGGATTACATTACGGCGCAACCATTTCATGAACCACGCACAATCGTCATAACTCTCTGATTCTACCAGTGAAAAAGCCAACGGGAGGAGCTGATTTTCAGCATCGTACCCGGTTGCAATCAACAGCTTGCTTGTGGTAAAACAATCAAATTAATTTCGTAAGAGCTGAAATCAACTAAAATAAATAAAGTGGAAACAATCAACTTAGTTACCTTTATACCGGCCTGACAGGAAACATGCATCAACGGTGATGACCGGTTTGATATGTTGAAAAGCAGCTATGCACGGTCCAAATGCCCAAGCCGCCCTATGAAAATACTTCCATGGTCCAGGTCTACCAGTGGGATATGAGGTCACCTCAAACAATGTTTCTGTCAATAAATTTAAAAAAATAAGTTCAATTTTTGATTGGTAATGAAATGACGTAAAAAATGAAGGAACAATATAGTACCTGGGTTGTTTCTTTTGATTGCCTCCAACAATGAAACTACAAGAGAGTATGACCCCTCCCAACTACCAAATTGACGGGCTATTGCCAACTCACGGCCACGCCACAGTTTGTTGTACGCCGGTATCTGACCGTTGTACCTTTCAGCAACAGCAATCCGGACAACTTGAATACTCAAGTCGACATCGTTCCTCATGTGAGCGGATATACACTCGGCAACCATAGTAGCCGACAACTGGACGTGATCTGTTCTTGTCACATCCGCGTGGCATGAATGTTGTGTTGGGCACTTGGAGACACGCCATTGTGTTCCATAACCGGTGGCCTTTGCGAGTATGTACCACCCAGAGTAACTGTCCTTGTACTTGAACCTAATTTTTGTGCGGTCACTGTGCGTATTTGTTATCTCTTTGTTGCAAAGGATGTGAAACCTGGTAATTGCGCTCTTTATTGCCTCTTTTGAGTCATATGTTTGTCCCTCAGACAATTCATTCTCATACTCTGCCCTCCTTCCCACAAACCTGAATTTACTTCCATCAACTCTGATGTGTCGTTGAAAGCATGAATCGGGTGCTGAAACCCGCGATCCATTATCTGAAACCCGCAATCCATCTTGAAAGTCCTTGGTAGTCCGAGCACAGGCCCGGTATGTTCCTCATCAGACCGATCGCTCATACCCTCAGGATCACTATCAACCCAATTTTCCTCTGCCTCTAGTATTTCCGGATCCACTTTTTCATCGGTTTCATTCGGATCACAAGTTTGACCCCAATGAGCAGTCCGACTAGATGAAGGCTGGTCAGTCTGGGATGGGGCCCGACGGGAGGCCCGACTACTGGAGGGTCGGTCCCTCTGAACTGGGGCCCGACTACTGGATGGTTGGTCAATTTGTACAGGGGACGGACTGGAACCGGATGAGTTACCCCGACTACGACCCTGGATTAACCTCATAACTGGGTTGGAACGCCGGGCTCTAATAACCTCCACATATAGGTCAATTATCTTGTATGCACCCCCAGAAAAACTCATGGTTTGGTTGTACAATACCTGCCAGACTCCCTCGTTTTGAATTAGAAATAGTTGGAACCAGGTTTGTGCCGAACTAGTCGGCATGCTAATTTTGGCATCAATTTTAAGGTCATATTGACCCTGATCCAACCCCAAATTCTGACATATATTTGATTTAAGTCCCACATAATCAATACCCGGTAATACCGGGATCACGGTAACAGGTCCAATACTATAGTAAACCCCATTAGGACTTGTTAAAACATCCCCACCAGTGTAGATGGATACCATAAGAGCCATTTTTTCAATTCAATACAGAAAATACCTACAATTAAAAATTAACTAAATTAATTATTCTAAATTAATTATTCTAAATTAATTATTAATCTACTGAAATAAAAATAAAAAATTTAAAAGAAGAGAGAAAAAACTTACAGATCAGAGAGCTAACCCAGGAGAGAGAAGGTGTGAGAGTGTGAAATGAAATTTCGCTGTCATTTTCGGGTTATAAAGAACAGGGTCCGCTCCGGCATAGTGCGGCCCTGGGTCCGCTCCGGCAAATAGCGGACCCATATGGGGGTCCGCTCCGGCATTCTGTGGTCTCCCTCATATGGGTCCGCTCCGGTATTCTGCGGCCGTGCTAGATTTAGAA
This sequence comes from Carex myosuroides, assembly GCA_028015225.1. NCBI lineage: Eukaryota > Viridiplantae > Streptophyta > Magnoliopsida > Poales > Cyperaceae > Carex > Carex myosuroides. The sequence goes on from CM051472.1 coordinate 6,644,807, forward strand.
TTGTCAAAAAACGGTGGTTATTTGGTTTATTTATTTTTGTAAAATGGTATATATAAAAATTTCGGATTTTTACCCCCTCCATACATATAGCTTTCAACTGTCATTTTTATTATCCGGAGATTATACAATCTTCTAGTACAAAGACTATTTATTAATTACTATATATTCTTCATTGTTAAATTTTTATTAATTTGAAAGAATAACAACAAAAGAAAAAATAAACCACGTATTTTTGGATGTACATCAATGATTTTATCTTTAATTAAATATGTATTTTGATCCTCTTTTATTTGAAGATATTTAGTATAAGAAGTATAAAAATAAATTTTACTATATTACCACTTTGTTTAACAAATTCAACATAATTAGTTTATTTTTACTAAGTTATTAAAGCATAAACAAATTAAAAATAACACCAACTGAAAAACAAACTGCAATAAAACATAAGTTTATTATTGCAATGGAGTTTATTTTTGTTTCAAAATAATGTTGAGAGAAGTCGAGTGATGAACTCTTTTATTTATTAATTTATGTTGAGATAAAAGATTCATTATTTCTCGCGTAACATATTTATATCGATTGGATGTAATTTTTATATTACCTTGTAGCGTTTATGTTTAGATTATTTTTCGAAAACTATCCATTGTTTTTTTAATATGATCATATATTATGTTATTATGTAATTTAATAAAAAAAATTTAATCTTATTTCAAAAAATCAAGACAAATTATTAATTAATATCATATACGAATGATTAAGATTAATTTTAGTCCAAATAAGAAATCACATAAGATACAAGTTATTTTTAATGAAATAAATCAGTGAGAAAATAAAGATAAACATTTATGGATGAAAGAAGTAGCGGAAGAAATTAATTAAAGAATGGACAAATTATATACGAGATCATCAAGCAATAAAATACATGTTTATTTCTTCGTATTAATGACTATTTGTTATTAATATTATTTTCATAATTAGAATTTTTACCTAATACATTTCCTTTTCAAAGAATAGAAATAATAAAATTAGAAACCCATCCTTTATAGAGAGAAAAATCATTCTATCAAACAAATCTTTTAGCGTATAATATTTTGTTCAATTCATGTTTATTTTCAATTAATAGAGTTTTTAATATCTTTTTGTTGAATTATGATAATATAATTTGAATGTAGTTTACACTTCTTTGTTTTTCAAAATTCAACAATATAAAATTTGTATGAACCACCTAATGCATAATAAGTAACAGTAAAAAATGACATATTAGTGTTGCAAATCCAACAAAGTTGATTAAAGCTCCTAAAAAAATAAGATTCTTTCTGCCATAAATGATTGCTTGGTAAATTTTTGTAGCTATACTTTTCAAATTTGAAAAAAAAAATAAAGCATTCCCAATAAGAAGATTTCATTAGGCGTTTTAGTTTTGGAAATAAATAATTAAGTAATGACTATTAATACAAAGAAAGTACATCTTCAAAAAGATACGGCATTTAGAGTTAAACAAGGACAAATTTGTCCATACAAGTAAAATATTTGGATTTGTTGTGTTAATAAAAACAATCACATTGATTGTGTTAGTATCATCACCCCTTTTTGTCTCTTTTCTACAACTGATATTGGTTCTGGTGATAGCAGTCTTTCCAAAAGAAAAATAAACTACCATATGAATTTGTCCGTGATGCCTCAAGAAAATATGAAAAAAAGTTAATTCCTTGGTTCAATTGTAATTTATAACAAACAAGTTAATTCTTATGATTCTCTGTTAAGTAGAAAGAAGAAAGATACCCCAAACAAAAGGTGACCCACCACAAGAAAACATTATCATTTACATAACCGGGGCCTCATGCTTTCGTCTTTGCGCTCAAAGGTGACAGCATAGGCGTTGGAAATTAAACAATATCTTAATTCAGCTCCTAAATCCAACTTCGTGCTCCCCTTACCATACCAACAAAAGTACAACTGCACAAATTGTTCCAGCCCAATCCAGCATGTGTTGACGATTTTTTTATCACAGAACAAAATCCTACAACAATAACACGGCAACAGCTCCTAAAAGCTTAGTTTGCACGCATCAAATAAATAAAATACAAAACTAACTCCAGTCTGCAACAACCTATAAAGCTGTCAAAAACAGATAGAGCAGGAAACTAGAAATCAACAGACCAAACTGTGGCAGCTTGGATGAAATTGCATGGTCAACCTCTATCATAATTCCGAAGCGACAAGTACCTGTCGACGGGTCCATGTTAGTAGTAGTGGCCAAACCAGAAAAATCACACGCCACGTCATCTTGATCATTCTTCTGGAAAAAACTATTGAATGCATAGGATATGTTCCCCCTTGTATCGAGATTCCCACATGAGGTTTTATAACCGAGACTTGTGCAATCAGCATTTGCACATGCATAACTAATGGTATCGGTAGTTTTCGAGTCAGATAGACTAACTGATGGTTTCAGAACGCACCACTTTTTGTCAAGATACTGCACACCTCTAGCCCTAATTAAACCCCTGGAAGAATTCCCAATACCTAGGTTAAGTTGGTATTTAGGCAACCCGTCATATGTGAAAATTCCCCAATGCCGCTCGAAATTACCAGGTTGAATACTCTTCTCATCCTCATCGATCAGGCTAAACAGGTATGCATCGATCGGCCCGGGTCGCATTGGAGTGCCCCGGCCCGTTAATATGTGAGTCATGAAACCCTGGTTGAATCGTTGCGCATATTGGGTATTCGCATTCATGTCCCCATCAGTAGGCCACCCGACCTCACCCACTATTATGGGCAAATTACCATACCCATTTTTCCTCAAGGACCAGATCAGAGTATCAAGGTTGGCATCAAACATGTTGGTGTATGTATTAGAGCCGTCTACAATTGGGGAGGCATTGCCATCAAAAAATGCATACTCCACCGGAAAATTGGCGTCGGAGTATAGACTTATGAAAGGATATATGTTGACAGTGAAAGCAGCTGAGTTGTCACTAAGGAATTTTACAATGGCTAGCATGAGGTCATGTATGTCCGTTCGAAAATCACCGTCTGACGGCTTACCAGATGCTGATTGGTACACGTCAGCATTTAGTGGGCACGTTACCTTTACTTGGTTGCCCAGGCCTGCCTTTATGAGGGCGCCTTGTATGTTCTGCAGAGCGGGAAAAGTTGTTTGGAGGAAACTGCCATTGTATGTTTCCAAAAATGGCTCATTACCTACTGCCACATACCTGGTACAAAAAGACACGGCTTTAACTCAGATCTTTTAATAGATTAAAAGACGTGCTATAAACAATCAAATAGGTTGTGCTTGACAGTCACTTGGAACGGAGCAAACAGATTTGTCAGCATAATTAATTTATTTGACCAAAGGTCTGACTTGCTCATCTCACATTAATTACTCTAATGAATCTTAAATTCAATTCAAATAGATGATAATCTCCTCAAATTAAGATTTGAAAAAGTTTATCAGGTACTAGAATCAAATAAACTTAATATCATTCAAATTTACTACAACACACTTCTCAGTACTAATTCCTAACACAACAATAACTCCTTGATAAATCATTGCTACTGCTAGCAAGCACAAAAATGCATCCAGGCAAAGGTTAGGTCAACAACCATAGTTCAATAGCTGATTAGAAACAAAGAAGGAAACACAAATTTATATATCCAAAAGAGCAATTGGCCAAATTGTACTTGGGATATGATTTTCCAATTCAGCATGACCCCCCGAAACCTTAGATAAAAGGTAAAAGAGAAATAAAAAAAGGTCCAGATTAGATGATTGACTTCCAAAGGTCCCTTTTTGCATTCCACCAACCGAAAGCTCTTTTTTTTTTCATTTTTATCCGAATGCAAGTTACAAAAAATTAGAAGAATAATATTTTGATCCAAAACATGAAAGCACATATATCACAGAGCAACCTTTTTTTCCTCAATAGATAACCTTTTTGACCCAGAATAACTCTTACAAAGTAGAGTTTAACTGTTATGTAATATAACTAAACCTCTTTATAACCAGGTAAAAACTCACATTTATGCAATTCCTTATTTGTGCCGACAATAGATATCCTCTTAAAAGAAAAGATATGAAAAACATAAACAAAAAAGAAGTACCTGATACTGACACCATTATTGACGAAAGCAGAGACATTTTTAGAGACCCAATTTTCGGCAGATTTCATGCTTGTGGCAAGTGTTTGCAACATGTCATTTGGGATGCCAACCATTACCTCCAAACCACTTTTTTTTAGCGCATGCATGGTTCCATCCTCCGCATCAAATAACTTGACCTTTGAGAAGCCATTTTCTTTTAGCAGCTGCACCACTGTATCTGGTGGTAACGGATGGCTGGTTTGAGTCCCCCAATTCGCACCAATGCCATTCACACGGATTGATAAAAGAGATATACATGAAAGCCAAACAATAATTGCCTTTACTTTTTCCATCTTTCCAACTGGATCTTTCTTTATTATAAGACACTCCTACATGAAAAGGAAAAAGAATAAGAAAATGTTCCAGGGAAACCCAACCAATAGTTAGATTATGGAAAGAAAAAAAGGTTCATATAAGGGGGGAGAAAACAACTAGCCTTAGATCAAAATAATTTAAGAAATAGTCTAACAAATTCTGAATCTCATTATTTGGGGTCGTTTGGCTATGGTACCTGTTAAATAATTATAAAAAAAAAGGTTAGGAGTCAGATAAAGAATTGCAACATAAATTAGAATCAGGGGGCAACAAAAGAAGGTAGGGAATTCTATACTAATCAGAGCAACTCGCACTTAATTAAACGGGTTAGTTGGATTTAGTGGAAAAAACAGTTAATTGCTCCAAGTTTGGTTAGACAAGTTAAATAATGAGATACAAAAGCGGTAACGAAATTCCAAATTTTGGTTCCTTCAAAAACTGCGAAAAATTAGAGAGGCCGAGGAAAAAGAGAAAAGAGGCTGAGAGGAATTAGTACCAAATGAAAGAAAGATCACCTTAAAAACCCTAGCGATTTGGGGATGAAGCCGAGGCAAAGATCACCAGATATTTTGGGTTAGGGTTTTAAGGAGTGAGAGGGCAGTGAAGCTGGCGTCTCTCTGTGGCCAAGCTTGTAAGCTAGCTCCTGAACTATTTATTAAAGTATCAGTGTACCACTGGTGCGTACATACGTGTATATGACTGAGAGGAGAGAGAGACAGAGCACGAGAGAGGAGAGAGGAGAGAGAGAGAGAATCCAGTGCAGAACTGGGAACAGAGCTAATAAGGTGGTAGAGGGGCACTGGGGCAGTACACCGAAGTGATGAACACAATCCAAAAGGAAAGTAAATAACAATACTTTTTCCTCCCCTGAAATGTGTAGATCAGAGCATCATCGAGACCGTGATATTTGATCGAACGGTTATATCAGGCCGTTCGTATCTATATTTCATTGTAACTTCCAAGGACAATTTCAGAGAGAGAGAGGATGGATATTGTGATATAAAATTTGAAAAGATTCGGGAACCGAGTAGGCCATAATACCAGATTACCAGGGAAATTTTTTATCTATAGAAATTATTAAATACAGTACGGAAACTGAAAGAGTGTCTCGTTTCCAACAAATATAGAAAGATCTGATCTAAATTTATGAATCGGTCTCAATGGTCCAGATCCATCAATATATATATATATATATAGAGGTTGGCTAATATCAAAACGTTTGTTCCTAGGCCGCGAAACAAACGTTTCGGTTTTTACATTTTCAAAATCCAAATAGTCGATCCAAACCGTTCAACATTCAATCTGTACTAAAATGTGTTTGGAGACTAAATTTTACATTTTTTAGAATTTTTTTACTATTTATTAAGTTAATTTTAAAATCGCTCATTTCAATGATCTAGAAATTTTTCACTGTTTATTAAAATCAGTAATTTTAAAAAGGGCTTAATAAATAGTAAAAAAATTCAAAAAAATGTAAAATTTTGTCTCCAAGTACATTATAATATAGAGAAAACATCTAACTGTTTGGATCGACCGTTTGCACTTTGAAAATCGGAAACCAATTGGTTGCACCACCGCTCCGGAACAAATATTTTGATATTAGCTAACCTCTCTATATATATATTGATGGATCTGGACCATTGAGACCGATCCATAAATTTGGATCTTCATTGAGTCGGATCTTTCTATATTTGTTAGAAACGAGACACTCATTTTGTTTCCGTACATCTGTATTTAATAATTTCTATAGATAAAAAATTTCCGATTACCAATCCCACTTTGTTGAGGCTGCCGCTCTGTACTAAAAAGCATACCCTACCTCTGTAACTCTGTACTCATCTAGTTCTGTGAAGTCCGGATTCACTGTTTCGTTTCTCAGTACCGAATCAGGCTCCATTATATTTCTTTTCCTTCAAAGACAATAGAATATTAATAACAGTCTACTGAGTGAGGCTATGGTGCTATGCATAGCACCAATGGCTAGTGTACTACGGCTCAATATGGTACTTTTTAAAATCCTAACGGTCGATCCGAACCGTTCAATGTGATATCCATATGAATATGTACTTGCAAACTAAATTTTATATTTTTTGAATTTTTTTACTATTTTTTTAGATAGGTAGAAAAATCAGTGTTTTCTGAAAATTCTGGACCATTAAAATTCTACCTATATAAAAAAATAGTAAAAAAATTCAAAAAAATATAAAATTTAGTTTGCAAGTACATATTCATATGGTTATCACATTGAACGGTTCGGGTCGACCGTTAGAATTTTAAAAAGTATCATATTGAGCCGTAGTACACTAGCCATCCGTGCTATGCATAGCACCATAGCCTCACTCCAGTCTACTACTTATCTTTGGCCGGTTCTCATAAGATCCTTTGGATTTTATAGAGAAGAATTCGTATACTGTTAATTGGAGTAGAACTACGGTGTTTGTAAGGACAACATCTTGGGTCCGAAGTCCATCAGATTCAAATTTGGTTCTTATGGATTTCCGGACCGTCCGATTCACTTTAAGATTCGTGCATACGAATTTTAAAGTAGACGCAAAAGTTGCGGGTGCGAATCTTAAAACAGATCGGACGGTCATCAAATCCATCGAACTCACTTTGAGTCTGATGGTCATCGGTCCCAAATTGGTTCCGTTCCTAAGTTCACCAAGTGCCTTTGTGAACTCATCTCTAAAACATATCGGATTGGTTTCAAACGACGAATTCAAACCGTTGAAATTCTTCTACCTTAAGAGTGATGCGTCTACATGTGAAAATTTTTAAATTTTAAATTAGTTTTGTATAAAGTCAAGTAGTCAAAAGGTGTCCAAAAATGAATGCATTAAAATTAATTTATAAACCTTCTAATTTTGACCACTTAACTTTATACTAAATTAATTCAAAAGTTTAAAATTTTCACATGTAGATGCATCACTCGTAAAGTAGAAGGATTTTAACAGTTTGGATTCGTCGTTTGAAGTCAATCCGATATGTTTTAGAGTTGAGTTCACAAAGACACTTGGTGAACTTAGGAACACCCTAGTTCTACTCCTGTTAATTGTTATCAACAATTTTGTACGTTATTGAAATTAAATTTAGATGTTTAAAATCAAATAATACACGATGTGGGATATTAGCTTCTTCAAGTTTTGATCCGTAAAAAAAGTATTTTTTACTTCTAAATAAAATTCTTAATAAGTAAATTAATGAAGCGTGCTAATTTAGTTTTAGTCTCTTTTTTTTTTGAGGAACTATTTTAGTCTTTTGATTGTATAATCACTTGATCAGAACAAAAGTAGGATTTAACTCATTTCAGACTTCAGTAGAAACAATTCCAATAAAATTATTTGGAGCTAAAATTTTATGATCGGAATAAAGAAAAATAATAAGATGATTTTATTGAATCCGGCAAATATCTCGTTTCTCTCCCAATTTAAAGATGCAATTTGAGCCCTTCTAATTCGCATTGCTGTTCTATTTAACAAATGGAGCCATTATTCCGATTAAATAATAAATATTCAAATCCTATTAATAAAAGCTTGTTAAATATATGGAAGTCTCATATTCCTTTGGAAGTAAAAAATTTTTTTTGATTGGTTCAGATGAAAGAAACTTGCTCGAGTAACAGCCCAACTGTAGACGTAGACTGGAGGGCTTTCAAGGAGCTGCATGATATCTGGTTATTGCTCAAAAGGAATCCGGGTTACAATTGTGTGTACGAGTCCGAATCTGCTGCGATTCCGAGAGAGATCGCAGGATTCTGAAATTCTGAGATCAACGGTTCAAACTTTTCTGTGTGCGGATCTCAGAAACGTTCTTAAAAAAGTAAATTTTTATGCATGCATCTCGAGAAAGACCAACAGTTGAGATCGGATTGCAGGGTCCTGTGATTCCCCGAGAATCACAGCAGATTTATTTTCTGTGTGTACACTCAAAGAAGCCAAAACGATTTGGCAGACTTTTTAGCAAAAGAGGGAAGAACAGCCGGCTGGGATATCGAAGGCGCCACCTACCTAATTCTACCTCCTTGAACTGAAGTTACTTGGGTAGACGGAAATCTATCTAATAGTATCTCTTTAATGTTTTTTCAGTTCTTTACTGGCACCAGTTTCTCAAGGCTGAAAGCGGTCTTGTAAGGATGTAAACTTGGTCTACGGGCATGAAACAAAAAAAAAAAAAAAACAGGAACCTAATCTCAACTGTTGATCTTCGTTAAGATCTTCGCGCATAAAACACTTACTTCGTTTAGATTCGTGCATTGAAAAGTTTGAACGATTGAGATTGGAATAACAATTTATGGTATTCCCAAACATTTGGGGTTTCTTTGGCTGGATTGGGAGCTAATTAGGCAAAAACTAAAGTGATCACTGATTTGTCATCTAAAGCACCTAGTCCAAAAACTTTCGAGAAAATTTCAAAATCGAATAATCTTTTAGTAAGTTAATTTAATGGAAGGCATGTACACCTTAGCAATATGCTTTGTTCAGTCTGTGCTCCTTTCTAACTGAATTCATCTTTAGTAAGTTAATTTAATGGAAGGCATGTACACCTTAGCAATATGCTTTGTTTAGTCTGTGCTCCTTTTTAACTGAATTCATCTTTAAATTGGGAAAAAGGAAAAAAAGTAAATTCGAATAACGCCTGCTAAGAATAATAATCCTGAGGTTGGATTGAGCACGAATAACCCATTTTTTTTTTCATATTTTGCCTTATAGTATAAGATTCGTGTAGCTGTAACACTCAGCTGACTAGTGATTTGAAAATGTTAAAAGCAAATACAATTAGGTTTTAAGATTTATGTGTATATTCTTAATTTTGAGTCCATACTTGTCTGACTTTTTGGATCCGATAATAAAAACTGTACGTGAAAAATATATATATATATATATATATATATAGAATGGCTAATTTGCTGCTGGCAGCATTTCGGCCAGCTGCTGCCGGGGGCATATCTGCCATACTGATGTTCAAACAACAAATCCAAACCGTTAGATGTGATCCCTATATTAAAATCTACTTGGAGACCAAATTTTACATTTTTTGGAATTTTTTTACTATTTATTAAGTCACTTTGAAAATTGCAGATCATATGGTCCAGACTGTTTTTACAGATCACCCGGATCAGCAATTTTCAAAGTGGCTTAATAAATAGTAAAAATTTTTTAAAAAATGTAAAATTTGGTATCCAAGTAGATTTTAATATAGATTGAACATCTATATAAAAAAATTTGTTGTTTGAACATCAGTATGGCAGATCTGCCCCCGGCAGCAGCTGGCCGAAATGCTGCCAGCAGCAAATTAGCCATACTCTATATATATATATATATATATATATATATATATATATATATATATATATATATATATATATTTTTGATAAAAAGGAAATGAAGTGATTTTATTAAAATCACAGCAAAAATAATTAATACAAATGGACAAATTCTTTAACGATATAATTTTTTTTGGATAAAAGGCTAAAAAGCCCGTTTCATGTTAATGAAACAAAAGTTAAATTACATAAGACAATTTTTGAATACTATGCTCCAACACAATACCCCCACTGCATATTAGAATTAACACAAAATACCACCACTACATAGCTGATCCATATCTAAACAGCAAAAAAAACAAAGTACTAATAATAAGCCTCTCTGTAAGAGGGCTGGAGGTATAACTACCTATAACAAAACAAAATAGTGTAGGTATCTTCATATTTCTTCTGATTAATCCTCTGCTGACCCCTCATTAAATTAATCCTCTGCTGATTAATCCTCTGCTGACCCCTCATTAAATTATATCTTCATATTTCTTCATATTTCAATTTATATGGTTGGTTTTGATTAAGCCTGGCTTTTGGTATATGTTTGTTTTACCAGTTCAATGTGTAATTAACTTTGCAAGTTGGATGGTGAATCCGTGTGGTAATTTAATGCATTAAACATATCTTTTGCAAGTTTGTTGGTGATTATTGAAGTTCGAAGATGGAACTGTTAACAGATGGATATGTAAATTTCTTGGTTTTATTAGAAGGTTAAGTATTACTCTAATCATTGCAAATGAGTACTAATCAGATGGTTTTATTGTCCAGAGATTGTATCTTCTCCTTCTTCAAAAAGGATGGCAATGGCTTCTTCGAAGAGGAGTTGAAGTTCATACTGATTTAGGATGGTATGAGTTGTAATTTTAGTGATTCATATTGAAATTAGAAATTTGCATTGATATGAGAAATGTATGTATAGTCAGGACTTGATTGTTATTTTTTTTAACTAGATATGAGAAACAGTAAAGTACGTATGTATAGCGAATAGTACAGTAAAGTACATATGAGAATGCAGATGTATCGACATACTTCAATTATAGCAATTTGTTAGTAAATTTCAGCAATTGTTATATGAACTACATACTTGAAATTAGCAATCATTTAGTTAAATTTTGCAAATTTTTGTGTAGGCAACATGAGCACCTTCATTAGCTGTTCTCATGCTTCTAAAGTTTGAATGTAGAAATATCGACTCCTCTTTGCAAGAGTGTTGTGCTAAAACCATATACCAAGAAGAACTATGGAACATAATTTTATAGCAGTCCAAAAGGAAGTTGTAATGCATTTTATAGTTGTAGTTTGTTTTTAAAAATATGTTTAAATGACATGTGATGAAATGGCTTGTGATGTAATGATATTTTTTTATGTTTGCTTTAAGTCTTCCATGAGGTGTAATTATCAATTTAAACTCAGAAGTTTGTAAACTAAGACACAGATTGTCCAAGATTCTCATGTCCCACGTCGGTAAAATTGGAAGGATATTTTCTTCTATGCCCTTCAAAAATAGAATGTCTCTTTATACTCAAATAAATTAATAAAATATGCAGAACTTGCTAATTGCTCTATTGAACATGCGTATGGACATTTGAGAAGGTGGACACAACTCTTAAAAAATTCTAAAGGTTGTTTTGTAAAATTTAAAAGAGACAATGATAGTTGACCCAGTTATTAAGGTTTCATACTTGTATTACTCAAATATAACAGAATACATTAGGTTACAAAAGCTGGAACAGTATAATTATTAAAGTACAAAATGTAACAAATTACAATGACTCCTAGCTACCCTGCTAATGTCAGTCCTCATTCCCATTTTGATAAATTTCTATCCCATTATCAAATACTGGTACAACCCCTATATCATGCAGCTATATGATAGAAAATCGAGAGCACTAAGATTGCACAGACAAGAAATACTCGTTTAAACAATCATCTATCTCCATCTCCTCAAGGAAACTTTCTGGTAGTGTACCAGTAAGAGATTGAATTAGTCCATGCACAATTTTTGTATCATGTATGGTTGTTGCAGGGCCCCCTTCTGACATGCTTGAGGATAATTTCTTCTTATAATTTTGGTACCATCTCTGCTGCTTACAAAAACATCGCTACTTAAAGTCTAAAACTTAAAATTATAAAATAAAACATCAAGCTGTATATGATGTTTTCCTAAAATAACTATTGCATTAAGGACCTAAATTCAAATTAAGATAATTGTTACTTACCATTAAAATATCTCATGACATTAGCAAAGGAATTGAACTCTAAAAGTACATTCACTCCAAATTAGAAAAAAATTTGACAACTCAGTACATAAGAAAAGATTTATAAAAATAAAGGGAACCAAACTGAAATAGACCAAAAGTTGCTCATACAATTGATACTAATTAGATAAAGCAACCAAGCCCACGCTTTATTTTAAAAAATAACTATAATTACTACAAACAAAGACTAATAATTTAAGAGCTTGATCACATTAGACAAAAAGCGTGCGGATCCACATCAGAAAGTAGGGCGACGAGAGAGAGTAGGCCAGGAGAGAGGGAAGAGAGTGGGGCTGGGAAATAGCAAGAGAGGGAAGAGTGTGGGGGCTGGGAAATTGCGAGAGAGAAGGGGAGGGTGCGCAACCGCTCCGAGGGAGAGGGTCGGAGGAGGGGCGACGGAGAGAGCAATTGCTGGAGAAAGACGAGGTGATTTCGTCTCTCCAAAAAGTTTAGGTTTCTCTTTCTTCGCTAGGGGTCTGGGGGGTTAGATGAAAATGGACATGTCCATTGACTGGAGTTAATTTTCAGCGCAAAACTGAGTCCATCTGAGATGCGATCCACACGGTTTTTAAAGAAGATCCAACGGACCAAAAACGTAGAGTAAAAATCCTTTTTACTCTATAGCTCAGCATAGCTCATCTCTCTCTCTCTCTCTCTCTATATATATATATATATATATATTTTTTTTTTTTTTTGATAAAAAGGAAATGAAGTGATTTTATTAAAATCACAGCAAAAATAATTAATACAAATGGACAAATTCTTTAACGATATAATTTTTTTTTTGGATAAAAGGCTAAAAAACCCGTTTCATGTTAATGAAACAAAAGTTAAATTACATAAGACAATTTTTGAATACTATGCTCCAACACAATACCCCCACTGCATATTAGAATGAACACAAAATACCACCACTACATAGCTGATCCATATCTAAACAGCGAAAAAAAACAAAGTACTAATAATAAGCCTCTCTGTAAGAGGGCTAGAGGAATAACTAGCTATAACAAAACAAAATAGTGTAGGTATCTTCATATTTCTTCTAATTAATCCTCTGCTGACCCCTCATGGTTCTCTGGCTGGGGCAGTGCTTCTCCAGGCGTCAGAGAGCACAAAGGTATCTCATCCAGATGAACTGGCAACCACACTTTAACAATATAAATTGAAAATTTTAATCCTCTATTTGTTCAAAATAGTCGGAATCGTTTCAATTTATTTAAATACAAATCGTTAGCCGGCTATATGCCACTAACTTTAAAGAATAAAACAACAGATTGTTTCCGTAGACGTGTAGTTGCAAATATATTGGCAATTTAGAGTTTTATACTTTTATTTGAAAATGTGTGAATGCGGTAATCTATTCTAAAAAAGAAAGAAAGTAGGTCTCTTGCTATTTGGTACCGTGTGGTGAATTAAATGTCAGTAAATCATGGTCGGTGAGACGGTGATCAATATGCATCAACCATTACATTATGCAGCCATATAATCAGGTTATTTTAGAAGCATCGAAAACAAGCTTTAACATAAATTAATTGACGCTTGGCACTTTGGCAGCCTCTGCCAAGTTTTTAGAAAAAAAAACTTAAATTAATTGAAATTAGCATAACATGCCTAGCGGCCCTAGCCTAGTAGCCTTTATTCTTATAAGAACATTTGAAAACATTCTTTAGTTCTAGAGCTTACTTTTGTGTAAACTGGACTTAAGTAGTGACATCATTATCTCCATTTCTGTAAACTGGACTTGAGATGGAGAGGAGAAGAGAGGTGCAGAGAAAACAAAGAAACTAAAAGTACATATCCTCTCCATTTCTATCTCAAACTCTCATCCCACTCATTATCTCAGTTATCATTTCTAATTCAAAAAAAAAACTATAATTCATATCACCTAAGGTACCTCATTTTCTGAGTTATATACTAGCACGAATTTAAGAAAAACCTCGTGCATTGTATGTTGGAGTCGAAGTGGTCCGAAATTTGATCAAACAGTCTAAATTGAAACTCAATCAGTGCATTAACTCTGAGAAGATCCAGACTCAAACAACTAACGGGATCATTCACCCCGTAAACCAAACAAAAAAACTTTAAAACTTGTTAAAAAGGCCGAGGCTCTGCTTCATTAAGAAATATAGTTAACTTACAACTTCAACACTTAATTAGATTAGATTAAATAGTTTCCGAGTTAAAAACAAACTTTTTTCTTTTATTTATTTGATATATTTAGCAAAAAGCGTGAGGTATGAATTTTGTTTCGAAATAGCATTTTTGCCCGCGATAAAAACATCTCCGTGATTTTTATTTTTACCCAAAAAAAAAAATATTTTAATATAAATAACCAGGTTTTTAAAATATTTTTATTTCTACCCAAACCGCTAGGATTATCAGCGGTTCGAATTAAAAATTCGGACCGCTAGGAATATCAGCGGTCTGAATTCTTAATTCAAACCGCTAGGATTCCTAGCGGCCTGAATTTTTAATTCGAACCGCTAGGATTCCTAGCGGCTTGAAATGTTAATTCTCTGTGTCGCCTCTCCGCCAGAAAAAAGAAAAAAAGCCTCGCCTGAATCATTAAGACCCGTCCCTTAGCTGCACCTGGCGTGCTATAGACCGAGCACCAGACTTGAATCAATTCACTTGGTGTACTATACTCTAGGAGCATGGAGCACGAAGGGGTCAAATGGATAGCCGCTGCCATTTGAATTCCCATTTCATATCATTATATTTCGGTGGACAAGGCTCATAATGCACCATATCGCTGACATCTTGAAGCACTGCATTGATTTTGCATGATCCGGGTTCAGAGAAAACGAAGGGGTCACGCTGGTATGCTTGAATTCCCATTTTAGTTTCTGGACTTCGGTAAACGCGGTCTACAATGTGCTGCTTCACTGACCGCTTAGAGCTTTGAATAGAACTTGCGTGATCCGAGTCTAGGGCGATTAAAGGGGTCATATTTTCGCCTGAATTAACATTTCAGACCGCTAGGAATATCAGCGGCTTGAATTATTAATTCAGGCCGCTAGGAATCCTAGCGGTTCGAATTAAGAATTCAGACCGCTGATATTCCTAGCGGTTCGAATTTTTAATTCGAACCGCAAATATTCCTAGCGGTTTGGGTAGAAATAAAAATATTTTAAAAACCTGGTTATTTATATTAAAATATTTTTTTTTGGGTAAAAATAAAAATCACGGAAAACATCTTGAGAAATCACTTTATTATTTCATAAAGACCTTCAGGCCCTTACAAGCCTATTCTTACATAACTTTGTTATTTACTTATTTTCTAGTTTTAATCGATGAGTGCGTGGCGGTTGCATGGACATCGGTCGGAACTATCCGATTAGTATAAAGATTCGTGTGCATTTATTATGCATGAAGTTTAAAGTTTTTGGAACTATCCGATTAGTATAAAGATTCGTATGCATTTATTATGCATGAAGTTTAAAGGTTTTTTTTAAAAGCATGGTAGTTGCTACCAGCATAAGAGCATGAAGTTTAAAGTTGTTTGTGTAAATCTTTGTACGAATCGAACAACTGCAACCACATATTGAATCAAATCTGATTTGGTATTCATTGGACCGCTCCCGATTCTTTAATTGATTATTAGGCTCGTATGTTGGTCTTTTTTGTTCTCTCCTGAGGTGTTCATCGGATCGGTTCAAACTGAATTAAAATTGGTAAACTAAAGTTTTATTCGGTTTTCAAAAATCAAACTGAACATAACTAAAATAGAATAAGAATCGAACCGAACAAATTGAAGTAAATTTCGATTTGTTCAGTTGAACCGAAATAGGATATTAATCATAAAAATAAATATTTTTTTGTTAATTTTTTTAAAGATGAATTTAAAAAAAATTGTTTGGTTCGGTTTAATCGGTTTTAAACCAAAACAAGCAAAACACATTATCCCTTAATTTTTAAATTTTTTAAATATTTAGTTCGAACGGGAGATGAGTTTAAATATTTCGATCGGTTTGGTATAACCGGTTTTAAAAATTATAAAACGAACCAAACCAATTTATTAAACTGGTTTCAAAAAATAAACCGAACTGATCTATTTAATTGAAAAAACCGAACTGTTTAAACGCAACCTTCGCTATTCAGTTTAAAACCGATTAAACCGGATCCGATGAACACCCCTACTCTCCCTGCCAACCTTTTTTTTTTTTTTTCTCAAACCCATTTTATTGGTACCAAATCAAGTCAACCAGGACTGTCTGCACAAAAAATATTCCAATCCCTTTAACTCATCCGACTCATCCAATTTAATGCGTTTTTTTATTTAGTTGTAATATAAATTTGAACTTTATAGGTAACTCGTTTATTCAAATTGAATTGTAAATTTATCTTTAAAAATCCAGTTAAAATTAAAACAACAAAAAGGATATTACAGGAAATTCAATTAATATTACAAATTTATTAATTTCGTATAATCTGTAAAACTGAAACAAAAAAATGGATTTGATTAGATTATGATGGATAAATTTGAAACAAAATATTGAATCCAATATAATCGGATCGGATCATGTTAATTTTTTTTGGAAAACCATTAACCAGCCGCTATTTAGTTGAAAGTTATTTTTTTTTTTCAGTTGAAACACTTCGCTCTCTTCGGCTCTTTCTTGCCTGCTTGGAGCAAGGCGACGACTGGGAAAGAACAGAGAGCAGGTAGAGATCGAATGGAGACGAAACAAACGATGGTGTTACTATACAACGCTGTGGTGGTCACCATGGACCAGGAGTGCCATGTCATCCGGGACGGTGCTGTGGCCATCATGGGCGACTGTATCAAGGCGGTGGGTCCCACCTTTCAAATCCTCGCTGATTTCTCCAACGCCGCCGACGAATCGCTCGACCTCAACGGTCGATTTCTGCTCCCCGGTATGGTTACATTTTTTTTTGAGAATCCCCGGTATGGTTACATTACTTGCCTTTGATTTTTATTTGGCTTCCTGTACCTGTTAGATTCTTGGCACAAAGGATGTTGTCCTTACCAGTGACCAGTACCTAATCAAATATTATACTTGATCGGAAGTTCTTTCAAAATAAAGAGATATGGCTTTTCAACGGAAAATTTTGATGTTGGTGTTTCAAAAATAGTAATGTTGACAAAAACCTTGGAGCGTTGCAGCCTTTATGAATTCTCATTAAATTTTAAACTATACTGCTTTGAATTTTTTCCCTGACTTCACAGAAGACTAGTCGATGGGATTGAATATTTGATTGGTGAATTTCATAGAAAATCAGTTTAGTGGAGTATCTGTTATATTTATAAAGACTCTTGAAGTTGACAAGCAAGTTTTTGCACATATATTTGGAAATAAACATCAAGTCGCCTGAGTTTTGATATCTTCATTACTGAAGCTACAAATTGATATTGCATTTGTTATTCCAATATTTCCTTAAGACTTGTAAGTGCCAATTAAGAAATTACGCATCAAAGTTATGAGAGTATTTTTCATGGGAAAGACAGACATCTTTGTGCATAATTCCTATGAGTATAATTACATTGTTTTTGCATACACACGACGAGTGCGTCATCAGTATTTAATTGCATTTGTTATAAGATAATTGGGAGATATCTAGTAATGTGTCTAAATTCTGTAAAGTTGTAATTCAGAACAGAGGCGGATGTAAGTTGTAATGGCGGTCAATTGACCCCCAATTTTTTTTTAAAGTTTTTGTATTTATGTATGATTTTATGTATAATTTAGAAAAAATGTCATCGGTACTGTAAATTGACCTCCATTCTTAGCGTGAAAATTTTACAGGACTGACTCTCATTATGTGTTTTGACCCCCATAACTTGGAAGTCTGGCTCCGCCCCTGATTCATAACCTACTTCAATAAATAAAATAAAATAAAATCTGCTTAGCTTAGTAGGTCTGTCATTGCTTGTTTCTATATGAATCATCTACGGTCCCTTTTGTGGTCAGGGTTTGTAAACACGCACGTGCACATATCACAGTAGCTTGGCAAGGGGATAGCTGATGATGTGGACTTGATTACATGGCTGCACAAACGAATTTAGCCATATGAGTCTCACATGACTGAAGAGGATTCTTATCTCTCTACTCTCCTCTGTGGTATAGAGCTCATCCGATCTGGGGTAAGTCAACCCCCCCATCGCACCCCACCCCCGTCTTACATAAGAAATGAATATATGTATGTGAGTGATGATTTATGTTGAGGCAGACAACATACTTTGCGGAGGCAGGAGGACAGCATGTTCCTGGTATGGTAAAAGCAGTTGACCAATTGGGGTTACGTGCATGTTTGACCCAGTCGACAATGGATTGCGGTGAAGGTTTGCCGCCAAATTGGAAATACACAACTGATGAATATATTCAGGTTATCTTCATCCGTTTTTATGCATGATATTCTATTTTTAAACACAAAATGAGAAAGAAGAAGGGGGTCAAGGGAAAGTCTTTGTGTTCTTAGTTTCTAATATCACTGAACTGAAACTTATTACACAGTGGCTTTTGAAGGGGATAACAGTCTCACTGATAACATTTTCTGGCAGAATTATCTTGTTCAGATTTCTTGTTTGTTCAAGTTTAAAATACCGTACTGGATCCATGTCAATTTCTATATTGGAACAAATAATGTTCTTGCCAATCTTCTTTCACTTCATAGGACATAATGAAAGAAAAAAGGAAAAATGAATACATAATTGGCCCTCTTTGGAAATTCTTACGTTTTATTTTTTGATGAATGTTATACTTTTTCATCAGTATAAATGGGATTGAAATGTTTTATTATTTCGACAGTCTCAAAAAGAACTCTACGATAAATATAACAACACAGCTGATGGGAGGATCAGAATCTGGTTTGGTTTGAGACAGATCATGAATGCGACTGATCAGTTGCTAACTAAACCAAGGGATAGAGCACAAGAGCTGAATACAGGCATCCATATGGTTCTTTTCTTTCTTTCTCTTTTTTTTCCCTTTCTTTTGCAATGCTTCCTCATTCTTTCTCAATGGGTAGGATAAATCTAGATTAAATATTGCCTAACATGCCAGCAAATAAAAATTAAGTTCGAAGGGGGTCTGTTTGCATCTTGAAATCCTCCAAATTCATCTAATTTCCTTACAAAATTTAAATATTCACATACAAAAGAGATATGGGAACTATTACATATCCCTCCTAATAATCTGTGAAAATACCAAAACTACATCTAGAGGTGAAAAGAGGGAGGAATCATGCTAAGGAAAGGACAGTGTAAAGGATATTAATTAATTTATGTGTTTTGGGGGATTTATTATATGTCCTGTCATTCCTTTTGGGGCATTTCATTATTCATGTTCCTTCTTGTTTTGCAGGGAATATATAATAAGGGTTTAGCTGCAGGGTGCACATAAACCTACCACTAAATATAATTGTGCCCGGGCCTCTTTGTTAATTTGTACCAGACTAGGATGCTCAAAACTTGCTACAACCCTGTGGTTGGGGTACATGTAGTATCTCTTGTCAACTTTTTTTTTTTTTATTGTGATAACATATTGTTGAGATACCATATGAGAATGAGTTGATCGTGAGAACAAAAGGGGTTGATCATGGTACATTTACGTGTCTGGAAAAATGGGTCTTTTAAGGAACAATTTGTTGGCTGCTCATTCTGTTTGGCTTAATGAGTCTGAGGTCAGTTAGCATATTTTCTCTCTAGTAAATTGGAATGGTGCATTGTCTACACTCTACACCAAGAATTTGAGCCCAATTATGTCCGCATTGGTACAGAACCGATATTGTACCGAACAGATTGAGTCTGTGTAAAGTTCTTTGCTGTCCAGAACTTCTATTGCTTAAGTTCTCAGGTCTATGGTATCCACCATCCCCAAGCAAGCACAACATAATATATATAGTTATATATATCTTGACCTGATATGATGTCCAAAACAGTAACTTCTTTTATACTTAAGAGTTGGGGGATCATGTGCAGCAGATGTATACTCATGCTTAACATACTACCCACTGGGAAATCATGTGCACAGCAGATGTATGCTGATCAATTTTTTTTTCTTGGTTGGACATTGCAGATAGGGTACTTTGCAAGTGGGGGTGTGAAGGTGTCAGTGTCCTGCATCAGCAATGCGACTTCTGGGGTTTGCACCTATAAAGGAGTATCTCGAGGCTGGGGTCTGTGTCTCTCTTGGGACAGATGGTGCACCGAGCAATAACCGCATGAGCATGGGTATACCTTCTTATTTCACTGCTCTGTGCTTATTTTAAATCGTTATATCAATATTGTAATATAAATATGCAAGCAATTCTTGCTAGATTGTAAACCTGTTCTTTTATTTTACTGGTCGGTAGTGAAATTAAACAGTGGCACTGAACAACTGTTAGCAAGGCTTATTTTGTGCATTGAATTAATTTCATAGCTCTTTGTGTTTTGATTACAGTCGATGAGATGTATTTAGCATCACTTATTAACAAGGGAAGGGAGATGTACAATAGTGGTGCAACCAACCCAATCGTTGTACCAGCTGAGACAGTACTGAAGATGGCTACAACAAACGGTGCCAAAACAGTTCTTTGAGACAATGAAATTGGTTCTCTGGAGGTTGGCAAAAAGGTTTGTTATAAAACCATAAAAAACTTCTTATAGCTACTTCCCCATCATTTGGTTTTTCCGTATCACTTATCTTTTTGCTGGTTGTAGGCTGACATGATTGTTGTTAATCCTTTTTCATGGACTATGGTTCGCCTACATGACCGGTAAGAAAGAACTATGCCCCAAGGATTGCATTAAAAACTAAATAATTCTCTCAATCTAATCAAAAGTCCCCTCTTGATTTGTATTTTTGTCCTACTTTGTAGTATATCTAATCTGGTGTATTGTATGAGGACGGAGAATATATAATTGGTGATGTGCAATGGTAAATGGATCATGAAGGACCATAAGATTGTTAACGTGAATGAGGTAACATGAAGCAATTTCTTTTATTATGGTAACATGTTTTGCTTGTTGATGCAAAACTACTCCAATATTAACTGTCTTTGGTGTTACTTTTGTGTTGGATGTTGCAGGAGGAAATTGTACAGTTGGCAATGAAGCAAGCAAGCTTGTAGAACGAGCTAGCATCAATCTTCCTAATCGTATGAAGTTTGTCTAGGACTCAAGGTTAGATTGTAGTGTCAGAATCTCTGCAGTACAGCCTATCACTTGTTGCGCAGCTCGTTATAGGATTTCTTTTTTATATTACTTTTATCTCTCATAATAAATTTTCTGTCTTTGCTATAGAAAATCATTATTCCATGGGCTGAAAATAAGTACACACTGGATGAATTCTATTACAAAGGTTCCATTGTATTAGCTTCTGATCCACCAAAGTTACATACAAAAACATTGTATAGTACTTACTATACATTGCTACTTGCTTTTGTTGACAACAGGACATGCAATTACCTGTTGGAATTCAAAAGTTGCAGTACAAATCATGAGTTGTTTGTTACGTAACAGGCTCCCAATCGTGTGGATTGTGATTCGCATGGAAATGATTACTTGTGTGGTAAGATCAACCACTATGATTGTTCACATAGCCTCAAGTTTTTTTTCTTTAGTATCAGTGAGAAGTTAGTTATTTAATTGCATTCTTTTCCCCGAATCACCTCAAAGCTATGTTGCATGGATACGGTTACGGGTATATATGATACGGATATGGCAATTTAAAAAAATATAGGATACGATACGCCTATTATATATATAATTTTTTTGTTATTTTAATTATATTATGTATTAGATACTTGTATTATAACAGTAGTTACATATTTTATCAACAAAGTGTAGTTAATCTAGTGGTATGTGTCTTCGCTGAGATTTGAAATGATCTGGGTTCAAACCCCGCACACGCAGTTGATTTAATTATGGGCTTCGCAGTTCACGGTAGACTGACCTCATCGCGCGGTCCACGGGGCATATCTGTGGAGTATCAGAGGGGTGAGAATCTGCTGCGATCCGGGTAATGTGAACAGTACCCTGCAATTCTTGCTTTTCCAAATCCAACTGTCGAATTGTTTCGAGATGCGTGCACAGAAAAACCAGTTGTTTTGAGATGCGTGCACTAAAAAGTTGGACGGCTGGATTTGAAAAAGCAGGGATTGCAGGGTTACTGTGCTTAATACTCGGATCAGATCTCATTCCGTATCAGAGGGACCCTAGGTGGAGTATCGGAGTAACATAGCCTGAAAGGAACAGCTGTAATTATCCAAAAGAAGATCTACTAGATACCCTCCAAAATGATTAGAACAAAAGGAAAGACAATTCCCAGTCCTTGCACTTAGAATTAACACAATAATTGATATATCTCTTAGAATTAACACAATAACCTTATGTCCAAGTAGTTGATAATATTTCAAGATGATTGTATGCAGCTCCAAAATGATTATATGCAGCTTAGATGTTCCCAAAAAGAATTTGATGCATCTCTTAGAATTGACATAATAACCTTATGTCCAAGTAGTTGATAATATTTTCAAGATTATATGCAGCTTATATGATTTTAGGATATAAAATATGGTCTAAATTAGTTAAAAACATAAATAGATATATGCACTGTGCTATAAATATGAATTTTTGCATGCAACGTACTAAAAAATGGCAGCAGATCTGTGTACATGATATTGATGCATTATTTAATATTTATAATTAGCACAAGCGAAACATGGCTGAGAGGATAAAGAAGCATTAGCATTGGTTATGAGGGTACTGCTTCCCATCGCGCTCTTTGCAGGATATCTGGGCCCAAAATGCAATAAATTCGGCCTAGCTGTAAGCCCGCTAATCAGAAACAGGATCTGCCCTTTCAGATTGAATAGCAAAAGATATCATCTGCAATTTCTAACCCCATGGTTTACAGAAACAGCCCATAAAAAATGAAACAAAGAGGCTCGAGCTCCTCATTTGTCATTTTCCTAAAAATCTGCTGTTTTCCCGATAGAAGTCGGGGACGGTCGGACGTACGATCCGCATAAAAATTCGTGTTCAAATGAGCAGCACGCATCTTATGTTCACGCGAAAATTGATGTGGATCGGACGGCTTAGAACGGACATCGGACCGAATATGGTCCTGCCACCGACTGCTTTCCGATGTGAGCCCCTTTCAATCTCCGGGCGCCTTGCACGAAAAAAAATTTCTTGCTCGATTGCTTCTCTCAAATGCTCCGCCTGAGCTCTGTTTCTACAACCCGCCGCCTACTCTCCTCCTCCTACATTTCGTTATACCAACCCGAGTTCGACACTGAAACTGAAACCGAAACCGAACTCAGTTCCAGTTCTTCATCCCAATCCCCAAAACCCACTCCCCCTCCACTGACACCGTGTCCCCTTGCGGACACGCTGTCGCACCTCCTGATTACCAACCACAACCCATTCCATCCATTTGAATCCCCCCTCCAACTAACCGGAGTCGGATTCTCTAACGAGCTCCTCACCCAAACCCTCCTCCGGCTCCGCAACCACTCCAAACCCGCCTTCTCTGTCTTCCTCTGGGCCCGTGACCATTTTCGACGCATAGAAAACGGCCAAGTGTCAGCTGATGCGTATGATCTGATTATTGATACACTAGGGAGGGCGAGGCAGTTTGATGCCGCATGGCGAATCCTTGTGGAGATGGGGCAGGACGGGGTGGGGCCCACGTGCAATACATTTGCTGTGCTGATAAGGAGACATGTGGCGGCAGGGCTTACACGTCAGGCCATAAGGGCTTTTGATGACATGGAGGCTTTTATTGGAAGAGAACCTGATAAAGAGGAGTTTTGTATGCTGCTAGATACATTATGCAAATACAAGTATCCTAAGGTATGTATAATGTTCGTGCAAATTCTGCTAATACACGTCATGCCATATATTCTTATGTATATTTTTACAAACTTCCAAATGTGAGAGTTGTCGATGATTATGTGAATGTGTGAATTGAGTTGTTAATGTGAGAGATGTTGCTGGAATGTGTGAATTGAGTTGTAAATGAGAGAGATGTCAATGCTTGTGTGCAATTGTGATAAAATATTGCTGGAATGTGTGAATTGAGTTGTAAATGTGAGAGATGCCGATGCTTGTGCAATTGTGATAAAATATTGCTGGTGATCTTCCAAAATATTTTCTACATCTTAGGTATCTTGGTGGACAGATACTTCTAGTGAATTTATAATACAACCAAGCACTGATGCTACCACAATTCATTTTGGGTTATCCTGATTGTGTATTTTACAATTTTGGATTCATTCCAGATTTCAATATTGGGGTTTGGGTTGGATCAGATCAGGGATAGATTTGGGTCTGTTGTATCTATGATTCGGGTAATTTTGGTTTTCTCAGGTCAGTATCAGACGAGAGGTTCAGGTTCAGGTTCAGGTTGAGTTGGTTTCCGGTTTAATCACAAGTCTGGTGTCAGTATATTCTGGTTGCTGAAATGGTGTTAATGTCAGGTTCTACAAGGACTGGATTGTTGACAAGTCAGGTTTTGGGTTGCTCAGTCTTTGTTAGGATTGTTGGCTTTTATATATTAATTGGTTTCTGGTTCAGGCAGTTTTTAGCTTGGGTCAGATTTGTCTGCATCTTTTTAGTGCGAAGTTTGATTTGCGATTGACATCATGCTTCCTCCTTTTGAACAGATTGCAATGGAATTATTCAACAAAAGAAAATACAAATATGAACCAGATGAAAAGATGTACACCATCCTAATCTCTGGCTGGTGCAAGACAAGCCGCCCGGACTTTGCCAGAAAGCTTCTAGAAGAGATGATCGACCGAGGGATTGAACCGAACATAATCACATACAACACACTCCTTAATGGGTTGTGCAGAAATGTGAGTTTGCACCCTGAAACCCGATTTGACCGAACAATTCGCTCTGCTGAGGAGCTTCTGAAAGAGATGCAAAGGAGAGGTATACAACCTGACACGACGAGCTATTCCATTGTTTTACATGTATATAGCCGGGCTCACAAGCCAGAATTGACCCTCTGTAAATTTAGGGCTATGAGGGAACAAGGTATTAGCCCTAGTATAGCCACGTACACTTCGGTAGTTAAATGCCTCGCCTCATGTGGTAGGTTAGATGATGCTTATGAGTTGCTTGATGAAATGTCTACAAATGGGATTCAACCTGCACCGGCCACTTATAACTGTTTCTTTAAGGAGTATTTTGGTAGGAAAGATGTAGATGCTGCATTGAAACTATACCATAATATGAAAGACACTGGTTCCTTTGATATCCACACATACCATATTCTACTTAGGATGTTCATAAAGTTGGAACGATTCGGGCCGGTACAGGAAATTTGGAAGGACATGTGTGAGACTGGTATCGGACCAGATCTCGATTCTTACACCCTTCTGGTGCATGGGCTTTGCCAGAAGAAGAAATGGAGGCAAGCGTGCCATATGTTCATGGAAATGATAGAGAAGGGATTTCTTCCACAGAAGGTTACTTTTGACTCACTTTATAGAGGGTTGATACAAGCCGATATGCTTCCTACTTGGCGGAGGTTGAAGAAGCGGGTTGATGAGGAGGCTTCAAAATTTGGAGGTGAGTTTGAGAAGTATCACTTGAAACCATATAAGAGGTGATTTATGTGATCATTTTTGTGAGTTTGTGCAGTGGACAAGCTTTATACAGCTAACTTACCTCAAGCCTAAAACTGAGTATCTGAGACCAGGTTTAGGTGATCATTTTTTTAACGTTTCTTTGTTTTCAACATATGTTGAAAACAGATCTTTGCTATAGATGGATGCTGGGTATCTATGATGGCCTAAGTTTTTTTTTTTTAATGGACGTTGGTGTCTAGATTAGAATTTCAAAATGAATCTGTAATTCAAATTTTTGTCGGCTTAAAATAAATAAAAATATCGGGCTACAGAATAGTGTTGTAGGAATGACATGATGTGGCAGTGTTTTTCCAGTATGCAGCTGATCCCTATAAGTAGGAAGCTTCTAATAAAACAAAGTTTAAACGGCTTTGAAACGGTTTAGACGGGTTTTGGGTGTTTTAAGTTTTTCAAAATGAAAGACTATCTAACAGTTTCTGAACTTTTCGGATTAACATGATAAAGTGGTCAAAATTTTGGTGATTAATTGATCGTATAATCTAAATAGTCATGTGATCTAAATGGATGATGACATTTTTAAATCCATACTAGTTTAACCGATCCGAGATTGATAGTCATTTGTGTGACTTGATAAAAACCTTGTGTTTAATTTATTAAGACTTAGACTAATGTTCATTTTGTTATGTAGTATTATTATTTTTTGAAAAGTGTTATGTAGTATTGAATTATTGAAATAAGTTCTTGCAAAATATTAAATAATTTCAGTACTATTTTAGCTTAAGAATTGTGATCGTGCAATATTTAAGTACTGGTTTATTTTTTATATTGTTTTTTTTTTTTGTCGAAATATGAAGGTCAAGGCTCCAGATACATTTAGGACTTATATTGTGTTATGTTATAATTGTTATTACTTGT
Source organism: Carex myosuroides (assembly GCA_028015225.1). NCBI lineage: Eukaryota > Viridiplantae > Streptophyta > Magnoliopsida > Poales > Cyperaceae > Carex > Carex myosuroides. Next base: position 6,671,309 of record CM051472.1, read on the forward strand.
TATACATATAGATATACTAGTATCGTGCCCGTGCGTTGCAACGGGTACATATTACAAGAAAAAAAAAATCTCATACAAGATCAGATGAGCCGAAATCAATAGCCTTCAATGTATAATCATCATCTTTCGACGCAAAGAGAAAATTCTGAAAAATAAAAATCATAAAAACCTCAGTTTTGAGTATTTTAAGACCAGTACCAAATAAATTCTATGTACCCGTGCGTTGCAACGGAACATAATATAAGATTAAACATTAAGATTGCATAGAGAGACACATAATAAATAACAATAAGCTTTATTTTCAGTTTAACATAGTGTATATATAGGAGCTAGGGTGTGTAGAGTTGTAAAAACTTTTATATTATTTTAATACAATTGTTAGCACAAATGAAAAAAAAAACGATCAAATATAACATGAAAAATATTCTTTGAGCACCAAATAAATTTTATCGCCTCATTTTATTTTGACCAGAGACATCCTGATAGCTCGAAGATAAGACCATAAAAGTTAAAAAGAGTGCATGCATATATGTGTCATTTACAAAGCAATCTACTGTATAAAGAACATGTAGAATCTTCACAGAGAACTAACATTCCGTACGATGTAGAAATAAAGCTCATGCGTTGTTAGTGCGAGCATTATCAGATCCGCGTCCTAATAAAATAAAAACATAACATGAGTCAGGTCAACTGCAAAAAAAAAATTATTAACAGTCTTTCTTGGTGGACGTACAATCATAAGTAAAAGGATTGATATTTCTGTATGGAATATTATGCTAAGATGCTAACAAAATAGGAGCAGGGCCATAACTTTTCAAGAATTCGATCCTTGCATACAAACTAAATAAAAGGGCAATAACGAAAAGAAAGGTAAATTTATAATGACATGTAAATTATTTTCTTCTGCAAAATCAAACAAGAAAAAAGAAGCCTTACCAAACCGTACAAACAATGCCTCAAATTGGGGTTGTAACCATTAGAATTTTGCTGAGATATGATAAAAGACATAATCTTGTGCTCTCCTTCACCGGGGACATTTGCATCTGAGAGAATTACCTTCAAAAGAGTATATATGCCATTCAATTATGTATTAATTATTTAGAACTTTCTATCTTTCATCTTTCATGTATTATTTAGAATGATATATGATATGCAAAATACCAAATATGAACAAGATTCAAATAGTTAGTATACTCTTACCATTCCCGTGATTTTATCGCCTCATGTAGATTAAAATACTCAAAGATTGAGGTTAGCATTTGTTATTCTCCCCTTTCGCTACAGCTCCAAACCCTTCCCTTAGAAAGGCGGCTCCCCTCTGCTTATTGTTTGAACGATTCAATTGATTTGTTTACAAATAAAATTGGAAATGTGTATATAGAAACAATATTGATCCATTTAAGGGAAAAAGAACAATATGGAAATCAATATCGTACTGTTTGGACAATTTGAGTGATTTATTAACTTTCTATTCATTATTCATTGGTCCATTTATGGGAAAAAATATTGATTTCCATTGTGCTTAATTGAACAAGAAGAATAAGGAATCACATTTTTATTGTTTGCATAATTGGGTGTAGGGGAAATAAGGAAATATATTCCTTGTAGATAAATATCATAAAAACTTGAATTGTTCTAAATTTAATTGTAACATATAGTGTGGCTATATGTGTGGTGAGATTTCTTTTAACTAAATATAAACTTCTACACATAAAATAAATGTATTTAATCAAAAGATGACAGATTATGTGATTGGAGGGCTGATATTAAATCCGAAATTTCATCTTTCAATCGTGGCCGTTGGCGGATCAGGACATCAACGTGCTTAATAATGGAATGGAGATGTTATTTGGATTTTGTAAAAATTACTTAAAAAAGAACTTAATAAAATATCGGTATTAAGATTTAACGGTCGTTTATTCCAGTTAAAAAATAAATCATTAAATAATCACTCCGTCAATAAATGTCGTTAAGTGCTTTTTAAAAACTTGATCAGTGTAAAGCTCTCTAAATAGGTATTAACCGGAGAAATGAAATAAAATTATGTGTTTACTTTTACTCTAACATGACTTTGCTTTATCGATATCTGTTTCTTAGATTTGCACGTCTCGCCGAATGTAATTTTGTTACAATTTCTTATTTGCTGCTATTTACGCACAAATATATATATATATATATATATATATATATATATATAGCAAAGCTAGAGTGTGATGTACTTACCAAAATGATTTGGTGAGCACAACTCTAAAAATATATCAGATCTGCTTCAAATGACGAATTCAAACCGTTGAAATTCATGTACTTCATAAGTGATGCATGTACATGTAAAATTTTAAAAGTTTCGAATTTATTTGTTACAAGATCAAACGGTCAAAGAAATAAATTATTTTATAAGTTATTTTATATATTCATTTTTCATCATTTCTTTGATCGACCGCAAATAAATTCAATACTTAGTCCGAGACAGATCCGTAGGTGGTCCTGTCCAGTTCTGGACCGTCCAGTTTTTTTTAATACACTAGTTTGGGCTACGATGGGTTTTTATAACACATATAATCCGTTATTTCTATTATTATTATAATGTCAATTTTGATTCTTACCATCTTATGTAACATTAAGGCTTATTGTCAGATTCAAATTTGTCAATTTGCCAATTCTATCAATAATAAGCTCTTTCATATTAGCAAAAGATTATCTGTGCTTGCGAATTCAGATCCTCTCAGTACTGTAATAGGGATATTTTACAATTATTGAATCTTGACCGTTCTTTTTAACTTGGCATGAATCAAAGCTCAATAATACTGCCCCTGCGCTAGCCCGAATTTCAAAGCGGCTGAGAGTTAATCTCAAACTATAAAATGAAAGGAATCTTTTACAGTATTGGAGAGGAAAATAAGAAAAAAAAACGACAAACCCACATTCTTATTGGTTCGAATATTGTTTAGTATACATAATAAGATATGTATTTTTCTTATTTTATCCCGTTGTAATAATATTTTGTGTAGTATTCAAATGTCTCCGCCGCTTTTTTGAATATTTAAATAACAAATTTTCAGAACTAAAATAACAACATAAAATGATTAAATATGATTTATATTATTTATATTATTTCTGTAGGTGCTTGATAACATATCAACTTTGTTCTAATGGAAATCCAAAATTTAAAAAATCAATATTCAGAATCTGTCTAGATCTATGTTCTTTTAACAAATTGTCGATGACGATTAAAATAAAGTCATTCACTATATCGTAATTTTGTATGTGTGTATATATAGAGATGTAGATTACTTCCAATAACTTGATTTTAGTAAATAAATTTTAGATTTGAACTTATTGAAGTTTTAAAAAAAAGTACATAATAATAAAATCATAAAATGGTACCTGAGCCCTTCTGTGATATTTTTGGTAACAATTAATATCTGAGAATGAGAGACATGGCAGATCTTAGTATTTTAAAGAAAAAAAAGAGATGTCACATGGCAGATCTTAAACATTTCTCGCAATAAATGCAATATAGATCAATATGTTTGGATAATTTCCCTAAAAAAAAGTTTTAAACAAAAAAATTGTAAATCATAAACCTGGTACATTATTTCAAATTTGCTGATCTACTTATTATGTACTTTTTTAAGATCTACCTGGACGAAGTGTCCTTTCATGGAAATAACCACTCTCTAGAAAAATCATGTGTTTCTATTTCTTAAGTGAATACGAGGATATCACATCATTTGTTCAATTATATATTCTACAGTTAGAAGCAGGCCACCAATTCTTGCCAAACCTTACCAATAAAAAAGTCAACAATCTCTGTTGCACACATTTTGAGGCCATCTATAAATTGGGTTATTTTGTAATCATATAATAACCCGGCACATGTACACCACGCACAGGTGATGCAATGGAGGTTTCATATTACATGGCAAACGCATCTCGGATAGGTGGCCAACCCCAGCTAAATTTATAATTCTGGTCTCCATTTCAATTAGCTGGAGAAACACCTTGAAATGTCTATCCCTTCCATAGCGTACATGTACAAAAAAAAAATTACAAAAATTATGATTTATCCTGTCCGTAAATGAGAAAACATACTTGTATTATATCATGAATTAAGTATTTTTCAGGATGGTATCTAATTGTTCTTCAAATTTAATAAATTTCCACAGAGAAGGAATCTGTCCATTGTTGTTCAAATGGAGAGTACAAAATTAACTTACAAACTTGCCAATTAAATCCACGTGTTTCATTAGCGGGTCTATGTTCAGTACAAAATATATATTATTTTTCTTGTATTTTATATCCGTACCCCCATAAAATTAGGATGCTCTAGAGAAGGAATCTGTACTAGCGCTTCACACAAAAGTTGATGTTAGTTAAACATTACGCCACCAAATATATACATTGAATAATGCTTGATTGGGTAGTTATTATGTTCTCCTAACCCCAACAATCCTTCATACATCTCTTTCAATCTCACCTTAAGTCAGATTAAAATAAAAGAAAACTCCTCTGTATATATATACACACAAACATGGTTAAACAGAGCAAAGCAACAAGCATCATTCTCTACTCTCAATCTCCCTTCAAGCCTCACTCTTTCTCAAATTAAGTCCCCTTTTAAGCCAACCAAAAAGAGCTGCAAAGATGGTAAATAAAAAATTATCTCCTTAATTAAAATGTCTCATCACTTGCCATTTTCTTATCATTGTTAATGTTATTTTTCTACTTAATTAATCATCTTTTTGTTTAGATTGCTGAACTAAAAGACGCATTGCAAAATGAAAAGGAAGTTTTGGTCAAGGCTGGTGAGCCCCAATTTGTAGCACCGGCCACAGAAACCCCGAACGGCCTCTATTATCTATCAAATTTGGATCAAAATATAGCCGTCATAATAAGAACCATCTACTGCTTCAAATCTGGTGAAAAAGGCAATGAAACTGCGGTTGAAGCTATGAAGGATGCCTTAGCAAGGGTTTTGGTGCACTACTATCCCCTGGCAGGTCGTCTGACGATCAGTTCTGAAATGAAGCTTATTGTAGACTGCAGTGCTGAGGGTGCAATGTTTGTTGAGGCAGAGGCGGATTGTGACATGGCAGATATTGGCGATTTGGCAAAACCCGACCCGGTAACACTTGGAAAGCTTGTGTATGACGTTCCTGGTGCTAAGAACATTTTGGAAATACCTCCTTTGGTTGCTCAGGTATGGTTTATTACTTCACTAACACAAGTTTATTTCTCAAAACATTATCTGTACTGTAGGTTTGTGAATTGAGAATTTATCGATACCTGCTTTAAAAACTTTTATTTTGATTTGAATTTGAAGCATAAAAATAAGAAGTAGAGGAGATATTCATAATTGACAAATTAACTCAACATGACAAACAGAGGCAAAACATAGAAGTTGATTTACTTACCGAACTTGGAAGAAGAACAGACATTAAAGAAAAAAGACAAATATAAAAATTAACATAATTTAACTTTCATCCTTAATTTAGGTGACAAAATTCAAGTGTGGCGGGTTCACCCTTGGCCTGGCAATGAACCACTGCATGTTTGACGGGCTTGGTGCAATGGAGTTTGTGTCGTCATGGGGCCAGACTGCTCGTGGCCTCCCACTGTCAGTCCCACCCGTCATTGACCGCTCGGTGCTCAAACCCCGTGACCCACCAATCATCTCAAACCCACACCACGAGTTTGAAGAAATCGCAGACATCTCCGACGCGGCCTCGCTATACAAAGAAGAACTACTTTACCGATCATTCTACTTTGAGCCTGAAGACCTCGACCGCGTCAAGTCTAAAGCCCTAGAGGATGGCATTATCAACAAATGCACATCTTTTGAGGCACTGACAGCAATGGTATGGCGGGCCCGCACAGCTGCTTTGCAACTGAACCCCGATCAGAAGACCAAGTTGCTTTTTGCTGTGGATGGCCGGCAGCGCCTTAACCCACCGCTTCCCAAAGGATATTTCGGAAATGGTATTGTGTTGACCAATGCAATTGCAACATCAAATGAACTACTGGCAAATCCTTTGTCGCACTCTGTTGGCTTGGTGCAAGGTGCGATAAAAATGGTGACTGACGAGTACATTCGATCGGCAATTGACTACTTTGAGACAACACATGCACGTCCGTCACTAGCTGCTACTCTGCTGATAACCACCTGGTCCAGGCTGGCATTTCAAGATGCCGATTTTGGGTGGGGTCAGCCGACAGCCTCTGGGCCGGTGATGCTGCCTGAGAAGGAGGTGATATTGTTTCTGGCGCACGGAGAGGAGCGCCGAAGCATCAACGTACTTCTCGGTTTACCGAGCTCCGCTATGGTGAAGTTCCAGGAGCTTATGGAGGAGTTAAATTAGAAAGTTACAGCTATGAGGTTCTACTGGTAAAGTGTGCTTGTTGTTGTTGGACAGTTTGTACCTGAAAAATTATATACTTGGTGTCTATTTGTGTGTTCAATGTTCCAATGTACTATTCATTGTATTGTATTCATTTATATTTGGGTATGAGAATTATAATTTTATTGATATAGAATTTCATGATAAGTTGAAATTTAAAAATAATTGATTTAACTATTTAAGTGACCTTGGTAACCAAATAGATGAAGAGTGTGTCTATCCAAATTCTATCCACCTTTGGACATCTTTATTTTTTAATATTTAACTAAACATTAAGAACAAATAACTAATTGTTATTGGACAACTATATATATTTGTCAATCATACAACATTTAAAATTTATAAACATTGCAACTAAAAGAGTGACTGCTTGCTTTCAAAAAAAAAACAGAGAGAGAGAGAGAGAGTGCCGTGTTGTACGAAATCTCATATTTTTGGTCATTGTTACTATTAACCAATCATGATGGAAAGACAATTCACTTCTGCTTCCTGTCAGATCTATTGAAAGTAACTTTTGTAATATTAATGAATATGATGTTTTCAGTTTTCACATATAACTGTAACAATGTTTGATAAACAAATATGCAAACGTACAAACATACCTTAAACAACAAAATGTTCTTTTTTTTTGGAAAAAAAAGAAGCTGAAAGCCCACTGAATTGATATGAAAGATTGTTTGAACAAGTAACCTAGCTGCCAACTACCTCTAAGCCTCTTACCCAACTATACCTATTCTCAGCATTTATTGCTTCCTTAACTGGTCTCTCTGGTACCGAAGTGGTACCAGTACCAATTTCACATAATTGCTTCCTTGGCTCACTAGATCTATACATCTATATCCTTAGTCCCGTTGCTAAAAGCCCTGTTGTTTTGGGTCCATTTGTTGCCTCAGTCACACACTCACTCTTATCCTTAATTAGCTACTAAACCAGCCAACTGAACCATTAGTTGGCAGTAGCAAGATTTCAAAACATACTCCAGTTAGCATCATAGGCAGGCACCCAATACAAAAAAACACAAAATCCTAACCCCCCAAAAAAAACAAATCCAAAAAATGCAGCATAACAAAACAAATGCCACTGCTAAGAGTACCAATATCTGAGTCAGCACTTATTACAGATTGAATCAGAAAACTGAAAATCAAATCAAACATGTATCTCATTACATAGATTCTTGTTCCAACAAGGCATAATTTGGCCTTATCTTTGTGTCTTCGCTTAAGGACTATTACTCAAGGGTCCCACACACTACAGAGGGATCATGTCCATATCCTCGGGCTTCCATTGTGACAGTTGAGCCACCACCTCTGATTTCATGTTACCTGCCTAGTAATCCAAAGTAGAGCAAGTTAGAATTATAGTGTTCCTAACAGATTGTAAAGGTCCCAAATTAAAGCAATTATTATTTCTCAATTTCCAAATAACCTAATAAACCTCACTAGACATGGTAAAAAAAGCTTGCACTTATTTACACTACGATTCTGAGCATAAGTCACCACATCCTCAAATGACGACCATGTTCTATGCAAGTCCGAACATGCACCCATACAGAACCATACTTGAGACATATATAAGGACATGACAGGAACAAATGTACATGAGTTTCTTGATTTAGTCCTGTTGTTCACAAGACACATTGATTGCTAACCTACCACCCTCTGGACTGAAGCTGCACCTTAGTCAAAATTCTATTTGGTACAGTAATCACATAAAAATCTGAATTTTGTGAGGTATTGGGATTTTCCACCATATTAGGTCATTTTTCACGATAACCCCTCTAAAGGACAGAAATGTGTAAAGGCTTTTGGTTGTGAAGTTCCCCTTGGATTCCCAATTCCATAAAGAACATGTTGGATTTAGAGACGTCTAATTACAATAATAAAGTTGGACATGCGTGCATTATGATTATAATATCAAATACTGTCGCAAGATTACATTTATGTAATGATTAAAATATGCCAAATAATGTGATTAATTAAGTCATGGCATTATACGTATTTATATAAGGTTTTGGATACAAATACATATAGAACAATGTTAATCAATATAATTGTTAATGGACCGATTATAGTTGATTAAAATAATAGCAGTAATAAATACAGACTAAATAAGGAAATCAGAATTTATTCTGATTTATTTCGGTTTTTTCTGGAAGTTCCTGATTTCCAGATCCTTGAAATCCGAAATCAAGATTTCTTGGAAAACTTGTTTTCCAAGTATTAGCAAATTTCGGCTGCCCTAGGTTTGGGGTTTTTGCACTGCTATAAAAGGGCTGAGTCTCCAAGGCTTGCAATCAATTTCATGATAATTGTCTGCTCCATTGAAAGACAAGATACTCTGTCATAATATTTAGGGTAGCCAGAGAAAATGATTGCAAGTTCTTGGAAGGACTCGAGAGCCAACAACTCAAGTCAAGACCAGGAGCGTATCAACCCAGAGCCTTGGAAGCTGTCTGATTGATAGCATACGGAGGCCTTTGAAGATGGAAAGTAAGTTCCGCTGTGCATTAAGTTTAATTTCTTACAAAGGAGTAGATCTTGGTTGTGGTTTAAAGTAATTAGGAAAACTCACAAAGTAAAACCAACAAGTGGTATCAGAGCAACCTTATGTAAGAATTGCAGTTTAATTCGGTTTTAATTGCTTTCTATTTTTCATATCGAATTTAATTGTTGCAAAAGGAATTGTTAAAATTTTGCTTTAACCGTTTTTCCATGCGGTTTTGAATTAAAATCTTAAATTTGAACCCATCCTTGCGCTTCGTGCGATCTTGGAGAAGTTTTTATTTGAAATTTTAATTTTCAAAATAAGAAAGTATCAATTATGCAACAATTTAAGGTTTTAAATTCGAATTAGAGAAAGTAATTTAGGTTTGAATTTTCAGATCTAGTCATAAACAATTGATTTGAGGTAGTGATCTTAAAACAGATCAAACTTTTGACTCGTAACTCCGATTTGGACGCACGACCACAATTCGGAAACCTTGAAAAAGGATCTAGCCAGCCATTAACAACTTCGTTGTCAAAACTTGCTGTTTAAGCCCTCAAAATGACTGTTTTAGATTTTTCGACCATAAAAAAAAAAAAATTCAGTTTTCCCTCAATTCCATATCTGAAAATTTTATTAAGTCTAGATTATTTTTGGGTTACCAAATTTTCAGACTTTAGGAGTAATTGTAAGTAATTGTAATTTAGGTTATAATAATTATAATTGCTATAATTGCTATAATTACTATATATATTATGCTATATTTAGCCTAATTATTAGAATATAGATATTATTTAAAATTGGTATTAACACCAATTAAAGGCTCTAATACTAAATTCTGATTTGATATCAATAATGCTTATTATGGCATAAAATTTATACTAAGTATGGAAGCAATAAAATTATTGAAGCATTTCTAAAAGATGATCATTGTAGAAATTGCTAAAGTTTTGCTAAAACCTAATAATTATTTTGATGAATATAGTTGACATATAAAATTAGTATATTCTAATTTAAAAGTGCTATAAGATACTGTATTCTATTTAGGACGAGTAGATACTATAGGTGCGTCCTAGATTAGGTTTTAGGCATAATTTTGAAATCTAACTAAAGGCGTTTTAGGTATACATGTGCTGTTTTCGCATGAGTCAAGCATTGATGTTCGCAAACGAACCGCTCTTTGTAAGACGATTGCAAGGATGACTCATGACAAGTTGAAATGACGTGCTGACAATGGACGTGGGTGTTAGCTTTCCCAAAGGAGGGTTGGCGCCTACTAAGTTGTTTGGTGCATAAGGGTAGTGAATAAAAATAAGTTGCAACACACATGGACTAGCGATGTCTAGAAAAGCATCAGGGGCTTGGAACATAAGTGATCCGTCTGTGATCCTCCTCCCCCTGTTGACTGGCCTGGTCGTTAGTTAATGCATATGTTAATTTGACCCAAAGGTTGATTGACAAAAATGTTACATGTTTGTACTTTATTCACTACGCCAAAGTGCCTGAAGGTAGTGATTGCACCCAAAGGTGTTTTCATTACTGAATGGTGTTTTTTGGCTAAAGATTTAATGGAGAAAATAGTTTTACACAGGCCTTCAGATAGATTTTAGAATTATGATTAAGGATCAAATCGTGAAGCATGTATCTAAATTATTTCTTTGTTCTTGAATTTTCAGATCTAAACATAATGTCAAGTCTAAGTCAGATTAAGCCCCTCATGGGGAACAATTTCAAACAGTGGGAGGAAAAGCTGAAATTAGTCTTAGGGATCATGCAATTGGACACTGCACTGAGATTTGATCGCCCCAAGCCTAATAAAGAGGGTGAGGAAACTCCCCAAGAGACGGCTGACATTAAAAGATGAGAGCATTCAGATCGCATGTGCATAATGGTGATGAAGCAAACGATCCATGAGACTTTTCGAGGCATCATACCTGATACAGAGACAGGCGCTATTAAATACCTTAAGGCCCTTGAAGAAAAATTCACAAAGAGTAAAAAGACTGAAGTTAGTACACTTTTTGTGAAGTTAGCAACAATAAAATACAAGGGAAAAGAAGGGGTTAGAGAGCATGTTATTGAGATGACAAGACTACAACGTGCCTTGAAAGGGCATAATTATGACATCTCTGATGAGGTTCTCATTGAGTTCATTTTTCTGTCTCTCCCGTCTAACTTTAGTCAATTCAAGATGACTTATAATTGTCAAAGAGAGACATGGACACTACCTGAGTTTGAGGCTCAGTTGGTGCAGGAGGAAGAGAGACAGAAAATGACTAAGGGAGAAAGTGCTCATGTAGTAACATCTAATCCTAAGGGTAAAGTCAAAAAGCGCAAGTTTACTGCCAAGGAAAAGGGACCTACCAAGATAGCTGCAAACAATGCCGCGCAGAAAAGCAAGAAGGAAGATACTTCTGCGAAAGCAGATGAAAAGAACTGTTTTTTCTGCAAAGCGCCAGGACATACAAAGAAATTCTGCACCAACTATCATGCATGGTTGGCAAAGAAAGGTGTGTCTCTTGCTTTAGTTTGTTCTGAAGTTAATTTAAGTTCTGTATCTAGATATACTTGGTGGATAGATTCAGGTGCAACGACTAACATCAGTATGTCGATGCAGGGTTGCCTAAGCCATCGCAAGCCAAGTGAGGCGGAGCGCTACGTTTACGTAGGAAATGGCAACAAAGTAGAAGTGGAAAGCATAGGAAAATTTAGATTATTATGTAAGACAGGATTTTATTTAAGTTTTGATGCTTTAGTGGTTCCATCTTTCAGAAGGAACCTAATTTCTGTATCTTATTTGGACAAAAATGGTTATGTATGTTCATTTAGTAATGGAAATTTCAGTTTGTGTCAAGATTCTAAGCTTCTTGCTTCTGGTATCCTGTCTTCTTATGATAATCTTTATTTTCTAGATATAGACACTTCACATTCAGAGGCACTGCACATAGATAATAGAAAACGTAAATTAACTTGCGAGAAATCTGCAACATTATGGCACAAGCGATTAGGACATATCTCTATGAAAAGGATAGAACGTCTTGTGTCTAATGATATTCTCCAACCTTTAGATTTTACAAACTTAAGTGATTGTGTAAATTGTATAAAAGGAAAACAAACTAATAAACGTAAGTATGATGCAAAAAGGTGTAATGATGTCTTAGAATTGATTCATACGGATATCTGTGGTCCTTTTCCAAAGGCTACAAGAAATGGTCACCGTTACTTTATCACATTCATAGATGATTATTCAAGATATGGTCATATTTACTTAATAAAAGAAAAGGCGGAAGCATTAGACGTGTTCATAAAGTTCAAAACGGAAGTTGAGTTACAACTTAACAAACGTATAAAGTCCATTCGTTCTGATCGTGGTGGTGAATACTACGGTCGTTATGATGGATCAGGAGAACAGCGTCAAGGTCTCTTTGCAAAATACTTAGAGGAATGCGGAATTGTGCCTCAGTATACGTTGCCAGGTTCGCCTGCAATGAATGGTGTTGCTGAGCGACGAAATCGCACCCTTAAAGACATGGTGAGAAGTATGATTGCTCGTACAACTCTACCTGAGAATTTGTGGGGAGAAGCCTTAAAGACTGCAGCATACATACTTAATAGAGTGCCTACTAAAGCAGCTAACAAGACCCCTTACGAGTTATGGGTTGGGCGCAAGCCTAGCTTGAATCATTTAAGAGTTTGGGGATGTCCATGTGAAGCTAGGCCTTATAAGCCAAGCGAAAAGAAACTGGACGAAAGAACCGTTAGTTGTTACATTATAGGCTATTCTGAACGATCTAGGGGGTACAAATTATATAATCCAACAGAACATACAGTTTTCGAGTCAGGAAGTGCAAAATTTTTTGAGAATAATGAGTTTGTAGGGGGAGATATGACAAAAGATAGTATTTTTGAAGAAGAAGAAGAGACGAATGCGAATGAGACTATGGACCAAAATCCTAGTTTTATTCAAATTCCGATTGCATTTAGAAATACATCTTTTGACAATGTGCAAACTTCATCATCCCAAACAACTCAGTTAGAAACTCAACATGGAATAGAGAACACAAATGGACCTGAACCCAACCCAAACCCTGACATTGACATGACAAATGTTGATGGCCTAGGGCCTGTGGGAGATTCAGAAGTTGGTAATGATGTTCCTCCTCTTGTTGAAGATCAAGTTGTAATTGAACCTCAAGAAAATCTAGAGCCTGTGCCAGTTAGGAGATCTACTAGAGAGAAAAGATCTACACAATCGAAGGATTATGCATATCTTCAAGAACATGAGTTTGACATTGGCTTGTTTGAAAATGATCATGTTAATATCAAACAAGCTGTGGAAAGCTCTAACTCTCAATTGTGGATTAATGCCATGAATGAAGAAATGAAATCTATGTACGACAATGACGTTTGGGATATCGTTCCGTTGCCTAAAGGCAAGAAACCCGTTGGTTGCAAATGGATATTTAAGACTAAGCGGGATTCTAAAGGCAATGTTGAAAAATACAAGGCACGTCTTGTTGCGAAAGGTTTCACACAGAAAGAAGGCATTGATTATAAAGAGACTTTCTCTCCAGTTTCATCGAAAGACTCTTTAAGGATTATATTGGCGCTTGTAGCACATTATGATTTAGAACTTCATCAGATGGATGTAAAGACGGCATTTCTCAATGGTGACATTAATGAAACGATCTATATGAAGCAGCCAGAAAACTTTGTATCAGGTGATGCAGGGTCTATGGTCTGCAGACTTAAGAAATCTATCTATGGTCTAAAACAAGCATCTCGACAATGGTATCATAAGTTTCACAAAGTTGTTAGCTCATTTGGTTTTGAGTCTAACATAGTAGATGAATGTATATACCTTAAGTTCTGTGGGAGTAAATTTATTTTCTTGGTTCTATATGTAGATGACATATTGCTTGCCAGTAACAATAAGGACATGTTACATCAAACTAAGAATTTTTTATTTAAGAATTTTGAAATGAAAGATCTTGGTGATGCATCTTTTGTTCTAGGGATTGAAATACTTAGAGAAAGATCTCAAGGTATTCTAAGGTTATCCCAAAGGAACTATATCGATAAGATTCTAACAAGATTTGGCATGCAAAACAGTAAACCAGGAGATACCCCTGTATCAAAAGGAGATAAGTTTAGTCTAAAACAATGTCCCCAAACTGACTTAGATAAAAACATCATGAAAGATATTCCCTATGCCTCAGCCGTGGTAGCATCATGTATGCACAATTATGCACGCGTCCGGATATTGCGTTCATTACTGGAATGCTAGGGAGATATTTAAGTAACCCAGGTATGGAACACTGGAAGGCAGCCAAGCGAGTGTTGAGATACCTAAAGAGAACTAGGGACTATATGCTCACGTATCGGAGATCGGAACAGCTCGAGATCATTGGATATACCGATTCTGATTTTGGAGGATGTGTCGACAGCATGAAGTCAACATCAGGATACATCTTTATGATGGCAGGCGGTGCCGTGTCATGGAAGAGCGCTAAGCAGTCATTGGTAGCCTCCTCCACTATGGCAGCTGAATTTGTCGCATGCTATGAAGCATCTAATCATGGCGTATGGCTGAAGAACTTCGTCACAAGGCTGAAAATTGTGGATTCTATTCAGAAACCACTCAAATTATTATGTGACAACAATTCAGCAGTGTTATACGCCACCAACAACCGAAGTTCGTCAAAGTCGAAGTACATTGACATTAAGTTTTTGGTTGTAAAAGAGAGAGTGGAGAAAAATGAATTATATATAGAACACATAAGTACAGACTCCATGATTGCGGATCCTCTTACTAAAGGACTGCCACCCAAGAAATTTCACCAACATGTTGCTTGTATGGGTGTAATATCTGTTTAGGATAATTAGAAAATGTGGGAGTCTGAATATGTTTTTTGAGTTCTGATGTTCTATGTAATGCAATTGTAAACAATTTTGATGATATATATACAAGTTGCATTCAATTTCAGTTTCATTATTTCTTTCTTTAATGTTTAAATTCTTGGCCTCATACAGTAAAGTGAAGGTGACTCAATTAGAAATAGGCACGTCTAATCACACTTGCGTGTAATTTCTAAACTATATGTCCAAATCAGATTCATGTCATTCAGTTATGCTGGCAGCGTGATTTATGTCGTTTTAGTTGCGAATAAATGTGACAAATGCCGCTTAAGTCCTTTGTTAGCATAATTGATGGACGGAATTGTTTAAGAAATACGATAAGCAAAGACAGAAAAGTTGCATGCAATAAAGTTAAGGATATATAATCAAAAGGTTGCACTTGTCCATGTGGGAGATTGTTGGATTTAGAGACGTCTAATTACAATAATAAAGTTGGACATGCGTGCATTATGATTATAATATCAAATACTGTCGCAAGATTACATTTATGTAATGATTAAAATATGCCAAATAATGTGATTAATTAAGTCATGGCATTATACGTATTTATATAAGGTTTTGGATACAAATACATATAGAACAATGTTAATCAATATAATTGTTAATGGACCGATTATAGTTGATTAAAATAATAGCAGTAATAAATACAGACTAAATAAGGAAATCAGAATTTATTCTGATTTATTTCGGTTTTTTCTGGAAGTTCCTGATTTCCAGATCCTTGAAATCCGAAATCAAGATTTCTTGGAAAACTTGTTTTCCAAGTATTAGCAAATTTCGGCTGCCCTAGGTTTGGGGTTTTTGCACTGCTATAAAAGGGCTGAGTCTCCAAGGCTTGCAATCAATTTCATGATAATTGTCTGCTCCATTGAAAGACAAGATACTCTGTCATAATATTTAGGGTAGCCAGAGAAAATGATTGCAAGTTCTTGGAAGGACTCGAGAGCCAACAACTCAAGTCAAGACCAGGAGCGTATCAACCCAGAGCCTTGGAAGCTGTCTGATTGATAGCATACGGAGGCCTTTGAAGATGGAAAGTAAGTTCCGCTGTGCATTAAGTTTAATTTCTTACAAAGGAGTAGATCTTGGTTGTGGTTTAAAGTAATTAGGAAAACTCACAAAGTAAAACCAACAGAACAATCTGTTGTGTCCTGCCTCTTTTGCAAGGAAATTATTTTAAGTAATTTCTGCCATTCTGACAGCAAGACCCCATGTAGGGATCTTTTAAAATCAATATTATGTCCTTGAGTCCTTTAACACTTTCTGTAATAAAACATTTGGATTAGTACATAACTGATAGAGATGAAAATAAGCACAAGCTAAAGAACATGTACCATG
The DNA here is from genome assembly GCA_028015225.1 of Carex myosuroides. Taxonomy (NCBI): domain Eukaryota; kingdom Viridiplantae; phylum Streptophyta; class Magnoliopsida; order Poales; family Cyperaceae; genus Carex; species Carex myosuroides. The sequence continues at coordinate 6,687,448 of CM051472.1, forward strand.
CCACACATAATTCAAGAACCTAATAGACTGCTCATTACCCACCTTATAGGAACAACTGATTTCGCCAATTTGTTGCAATTTCATCACCTCCCTCCAAAAATAAGACATTTTGGAGGGAATTGAATTATGCTGGTATTTTAGTATTATCATTTGTTCCAAGAACTTTCATACATGGGGTCTTTATATCGCCACCACCATTTGAGTAGTAAGGCGATATTCATAATGTCCAGGTCCTTTATCCACATGCCACCCTGTTCCTTAGGCAAGCATACTCGTGTCCAGTTTACAAGAGAATTTTTTTTTCTTGGTCCAGAGTTACATTGCCAAGGGATTTTGCTCCAATCGAATCAATTTGTCTTTTCATTTTAGCTGGCAATTTATAAAGGGAAAGCATGTATAAAGAGACTGCCGTAAGCACTGCATTTAGTAAAGTCACTCTACCTCCAATGGAAAGTAAAGCCCCAGTCCAATGTTGAAGTTTCCTATTCAGTTTATCAACAATACATGACCAGTCAACAAGACCTAGTTCTTTTATCACTAGGTACTCCCAAGTACTTTAGGGGGAGTTTAGCGAGTGTACATCCAAACAGATTGGCTGAGTGTGTCCTCTCCTCAATATTGCTATGTAAATATTTTAATGTAATCATCTCAGTTTTATGGAAATTAATTTTAACCCCTGACAAGATCTCAAAACTGCGCATTGTCCATAATGCATACTCTACTGTAGTGTGTGAATGCTCAAGGAATAAAATAGTATCGTCGGCCCAATGATAGTTTGTGATAGTATTCCCTTGGGGCAGTGTAGGGCCAAGCCCTTTTAAAGCACCTACAGCTCTACCTCTGGAAAATAGTTTACATAGCACATCACTTACTAACAGAAACAGAGACAGGGGTCTCCCTGTCTCAAACCCCTCCTACAATTAAAATACGGAGATAGCACTCCATTGATATTAATACAAGTAGTTGCACTACTAAGTAAAGCTTCTATACAATTAACCCACTTTACTCCAAATTGTCTACTCCTACCAACAAAATGTTCTTATTTTCGTATAATTTTAAAATTATAATTTTGATCTCCTATATTATTAACGCATTAGTTCGTCAAGTTAACAATTAATTAACCTCGTTATATAAAATTAATATTTAGTCATTAGTAAACTATTACTGGAAATATTCATGGATAGACGGACTTATGACAGGCAGCTCATTTTTATGAATGCATTAGCATAGCACGGACTTGTGGACAAGAAGTGGTGTACATAATAGTTAGCCAAGTGTTAGATTTTACTGTAATTTAAAAGGTAATAAGAAAGGAAAATTATTACCACAATCCGAAATTTCACACAATATAATTTTTTTGTCTAATATCTGGTAAAAGAGATCCAAAAGAGAATCCATGTATTAATGCAACCTGAGCCCCATTTGTAAGATGGGCTTACTTTGGGCCGCATAAAGGTATGGTGTTCCTTTAATCCGACGAGAGTTCAAAATGGCAACTTAAAATGGCAACAACTGTGAGAGATTGGTGAGCACAACTTCAAAAATTTATCGGATTGGTTTTAAATGACGAATTCAAACATTTGAAATTCATCTACTTCATGAGTGATGCATGTACATGCAAAATTTTGAAAGTTTCGAATTCATTTAGTACAAGGTCAAGCGGTAAAAAATGTTGAAAAATGAATACACTTATAAAATAACTTATAAAATGTTCATTGTTTTGAATTCTTGACTTTGTACTAAATGAATTCAAAACTTCTAAAAAATTTCATGTACATGCATCACTCATTAAGTAGATGGATTTCAACGGTATGAATTCGTCGTTTGAAGACAATCCGATAGATTTTTGGAGTTGTGCTCATCACACCCTAACTCCCTAAGTAAATAAAGGAGTTAATAAGCACATCACACCCTAACTCCCTAACTCCCTAACTTTGCTCTAGTAATTATTTACGCCTCTGTTTTGCATTGACCGTAATTAATTTTCTTTCCTATTGCAATCAAACACAACAAATTAAATGTATACAACTTGTCATAGAATTCGTAACATCTTCATTTGCTAGTTCCAAGCCAAACATTTCCAGAGAACCTATCCCTATTCCGGATGAGATTTCAGAAAAGAATTTTTTTTATCATTGAAAAACCAAAACATAATTATAGCAGTGTGCCCCGACCACTGCGAAATACGCTGTGCATTAATGCATATGAGGTATCATAAATAAGTTGAATAGTACAACAGAGCAAATCTGCACATGTTAGGAATTTCTCAAAGTCAAATTGTCAAACATCATATCCGGATTATCTACAGTGTTAGTTCAATTCAGGGCAGACCACTGCCCCAGATATGCAGCCGACCATCAGAAAATAGCCATCGAATTTAGATCAGCAGCATTGGTATATACATCACTGCTTGTAGATGATCAAAACTAGAGCGCAACCTAATGGCGAAGGGAATTCCTAGCAGGTACCCCTCGACCGCAATCCCAGTCGTATGAATTAATGACTACTTGTCTCTTTAATAAATTAGAAAAGATGGGGGCAAATACTAACTGCAGAATAGAGCATGGCCCCAGTAAAAGCTTAATAAAGAGCTGTAAGCACCTGCTTCTAGGCTATATAGCCCGTATACAAATTCTGATAAGAAAACATTAAATGCGCGTCAATTATCTATAATACGGTTTAATCATCCCACACGTGTCAATGGGTCTATTAATTGGTAAAAAAGCAGAAAAGATGGACGTGCTGGTATTAATGCAGGAACAAGTATCATCTCCAATACTGTAAAAGATTCGCTCACTTTACGGTTTGAGATTTAACTCTCAGCCGCTTTGAGATTCGGGCTAGCGCAGGAGCAGTATTATTGGACTCTGAGATTCATGCCAAGTTAAAAAGAACAGTCCAGATTCAGTAATTGTAAAAGATTCCCTATTACGGTACCGGGGAGGAAGTGAATTCATTAATGCAGATAGTACGCTTACATGCACCAGATTGCCAGAGACAGGTTCAGAGTTACAACTGCATCCAAAAAGCGTGTGACCGTGTGGGACAAATTTATACTATCATTTACCACTAAAAAAAGAAAAAAGAAAAAGAAAAAAAGGCTAATTTTAGTTGGTGGATAATCAGGTAAGTTATTCCAAAACAAATACATAACCCAAATTATGCCTCGACAATTTTCGTTGTGATACCTCCTTCTCAGTCGTCATTAATTCATTAATTCTTTATTATTCAGTATTCAATAAATTAAAGTGCTCTTTTCTTCAAAAAATAATTTAAAGTGCTGAAAAAGGCACCGTGCATGTCTGGTTGTGTGTGATTATTGTGAACCGTGAGTTCGTCTCCCACAAGCATATGCAATGAAAATTACTTAAATTTTACAGATAGTACAGTAATTGTTTAAATGGCAAACAGTGTATAAATTCAGCTTCCAAAATAAACTCAAATTAAGAAGCAAGAGAGCAAACTAGCAAAGACTTCAAAACTAGCAAAAGCTATATATATAATTCTCTTACTACAACATATCCAAGGACAATAAAGGAGAGATATTAGCTGACATATAAAAGCAGTGTCCGGCCCATGCCTAGTCTACTAGACTGAGCCCAAAGGAGAAAAGATAGAGAGGAAGAAGTAGCTATCTCATACACACGTGATGCTGTCACTATCCCGGTCGTCCATCCATCCCATGTCCCATCAATCGCCCTTCCTTCATTAACCCCGCATTACACATAAACCAAGTCTCCTCCTTTTCTTCATTTTTCTTCTTCTATTTTTTCTGTTCTTTTTGCGGTAATTTTTCTCTTAGACCAAAATAAAAAAAAAAGACCCAAAAGATGAGCAGGTAATAAGACCACCATATTTGAACAGTCACTAAAGCATACTGTTCAACGATGGTGGAATAATGAACTACTCATATCCAACACTTTACCTTTTCTAAGCTAGGTTAGTAGCTATATACCACTTAATACTAAACCATGTATATCTATCTCGACACGCAAGATGCCGACGAGACAGATAGCTGGTATGGGAATGAGTTGGCATATTGGAACGATAGAGATGAGCCCGATGGGAAAGGTCGGCCATCATTTACCAAGCAGTCATCGTAGCGAAGCCGGCGAAAGACACGCGGATTGACCAGTCGGGCAGAGCTAAACCAACCACAACTCAAATGGATTTGCCCAAGCTCGCAACCCACATCGGTCCTCTCAGCGCACACATTTAATACCTGCACCGTGTAGGTTGGTATCCCATTTGTCAATGGAGCAGTGGCGCCTTGGTGGATGACGATATCATCCTTGGTGCAACCGTCTCCAACCCTTTGTGTGGATACACTGGACGTGTCCAGTGATGGTATTGAACGGTTTACTGGCGTCATGCCTGCAGGAATTTTTAAAAATGATGAAGGAAATGACAATTCGAATAATGAGAAAGAGAAAAGACATTCCATTATTCTATGCACTGTTCCATTGGAATTAGAATTAGAATTTGACGGATTTGATGTGCGGAGGCGACATAACCTGTTTCCCAATGCGTCGTTTGGATTTTGCATTATACAACAGGGTACCCGGTACCGCCTTATTTACAAAAAACTATGCAATCTTTTTTTTTCTGATACTATGTAGTTAACTAGAGAAAACTATAACATAATAAAATAGTATAGAAGTAACTTTCTAACCAAAATGGAAAAAAATATTTACAACTGTTAAAAAAAGTAATTTTGTTTCGTGATAAATTCGAAAGTTAAATTTTAGTAAAAGCTATGCCATTCTACTATAAGGTGCAACACTGGCACTGTGGGGAACAGGTTTCTGAACCCCACCATCAGCCGCCAGTGCGACTGCCCTCTCTCTCTGTCTCTGTATGCTCAAAGACTCACCAGAAACCTACTGGACCCCACATCAACTGTTGCACACAATTGTGACCAATTGTGTAACCAGACACTGCATCAGCATGCATGTGATTACATTTGGTGCAGAGACTGACAACACGGAACACAGCATAGAAAAAGAAACAGAAAAACAAGAGACCCAAACGCCAGCAACAGCTGGTTTTGGAAGTGTCTACCGGCGGGGACCAACCCTTACCAGCCCACGCTCACCTTTCCCGTGCAAAACTAACAACACGACAACAATTCTTCCTGCTGATTTTTTGGGGCCCCCTTGGATAAATGTTCGTTTGGTATTTGTACAAAATAGACACGAATATTCTTCCCCAACGAAATACAGCCATTGGATGAGTAAATAATATAATACTAACCGTTGATTTGATTTTCTAGAGGGAAAAAGGGGGAGTCAAGTAGGTCATAAAGTGAGAAAAGAATGAGGCGAATCTGTACCATGACTGAGAAGCTTCCGCTGCGAGGAAACGGCGCCGCGCTGTGATTCTTGCTGTACGGTCATCTCCGTCATTTCTTGCTGGGGCGGCCAATAAATCCCTGGTGGTAAAAAATAAATGATTAAACAAATAATAAAGTGCTAGTTTATTTGCAATGCGGGAAAGCAAAAAATAAAAATAAAAGATGTGAGATATTATATTAAAAATAGTTTTATTGAAAGGCAATATAATGGTCTGTGGTGTTTCAGAAAAAAAAAAAGAGAGAACAGAATGATATAAATAATAAAGCGGAGAAATCCAATATAACATGATAAGAGGAACAAATAAAAGATAAACTGAAAATATTGACTAGAATAGGTGCTACATACGAACAGAATTTTGAGAAACCAATTTCCAGAACTGCTCAATTAATTAAACGAATAGTTGTAAACACCAATTAGTGACTGCACTTAAAAGAGCATGAGTTATCTAATTATTACAATGATAGCAATCATTCAAATTCAAGCACCTGATAATTACAAATACTTTAAGACGGAGTGGCTCGTCTTTTAAATGCCTTTTAAAAACAAATAAAACAAATACGTAATCCCAGATTGTAGATATATAACAAGAAAAGATTCAGTCAAAACACAGAAAATGAAGATCAGAGAGAGAGAGAGAGAGAGCGACACACACCTGGTGCAATGGCCACCGAGTAGAAGCTGATGAGGAAGACGACAACCAGTGCTGTTGTCGTTGCAATTGCTAAGAAACGCCTTCCATCGATCCTGCACTTCAGAGTACCACCACTACGAAATCCCAGTCTCATCCTTGAAATCACAATTTCGACAGTTCGAGTAGTGATAACAAAACTTCTCGTCCCTTCACCTGTCGTCTCTGTTACAGCACTGAGAAGAAAAGCAAATAAGAACAGAAAAGAAACAGAGATTACAAGTTAGATCCAGAGGCATTGGAATCGAGGCAAGGTGCAATAAAAGAGACAATAAAAGAGAAACAAGAGAGGGGATTTGACTAGGAGATCGGACCTCGTTAAAAGAGCCAAATCAACAAAAAGGGAAGCTAAACATAGGGAAACGAAGAGAATCGGGATTGAATGATGTCTCGTCACTAGTACAATCCAGCGCCGAGCTCTTGTCGCTTGACCCACAACAACCTCGATATAATACAATACAGATATGCAGATCTAAAGTCGACTTTTCTAAGGAAACTATAATTCCCATGGCCAAAAGGGGTAACAAAGAGAGACAATAGACAAATGACAAGTTGACAACTCAAACTAGTTATGGCCTCACGAGCTCGAGTCTGAGCTCAGGATAGCAAAAATGGAGGGGAAAAGAAAATAAAAAGAAAGGAACTAATGAAGGAGAGAGAGAGAATCGAACCTTGACCAATTGATCTATTGTAGTGGAGATAAGAGATTTATTTTGGGCACGTAAGACTTGAGTAAGAGTATAGAAAGTGTAGAACAATGTGGGGTTAGGGTTTTTGTAATTGGGTGGAGAGAGGGAAGATGAAGATAGCAGGAGTGGTATTTATAGAATGGGTTGGGAGTTGGTCCGATGCCCTTTGGACCGATCTCGTGTCCAAATGATGTTTTAAATTGTTCGATTCAGCGACTTGACAGGTGGAAAGAAATGCAATTTTATAAGAGGCAACTTATATATGTTTATTAATTGTACTTCAGTACTTAAAATATTGGACATGTCCAGTATCTATTTAAAGAAAATTTAACTCTGTTGAAAACATTTAATTTTTTGAGTCAACTAAGACTTTAGGAAAAAACTTCGAAACCTGAATTATGTAGACTATAGAAGAAACTTTTGCTCATAATTTTTCTAATTAATTTTCCTGAGAATTTATAATTTCATTTAAAACCTTTACTTTTAATTCCTTCTTTATTCACTAAAAAAAAACATTATCTAATTTTTCTTCCATTCATTTGAAAAAATAGAGAAAGAAAATAAAACAACATCAATTCATGATTGTGATTTACGTCAATTACGTACCCTTGAATATATATATATATATATATTTTTTGACAAAACATATATATGTAAAATAGAACAAATAACTAGAAAACGATAATATGTAATCAATAAGCTTGTTCAATAATTCAAATTAAGAATAAGAAGTCAATTGTTACTCTACAACCAATCAAGAGGCAGCTTTAGCTATCAGTAAAAAAATCTTAACTAATTAATATATGCTTTCGTGTTGGTTAATTTAGAATTAAAATAGCATATAATGTTGGAGTAGAACTAGGGTGGTCCTAAGCTCACCAAGCCCTTCCGTGAGCGCGACTCTAAAACCTATCAAATTGACTTCAAACGATATTTCCAAACCGTTAGATGTTCAATCTATATTAAAATGTGCTTGGAGACCAAATTTTACATTTTTTGGAATTTTTTTACTATTTATTAAGATGGTTTGAAAATCGCTGTTTTCCAATGGTGCAGAATTTTAATAAAAACAACGATTTTCAAACCATCTTAATAAATAGTAAAAAAATTCCAAAAAATGTAAAATTTGGTCTCCAAGCACATTTTAATATAGATTGAACATCTAACGGTTTGAAAATGTCGTTTGAAGTCAATTTGATAGGTTTTAGAGTCGCGCTCACGAAGGGCTTGGTGAGCTTAGGAGCACCCTAGTTCTACTCTATAATGTTGAACAAATTTTAATTACTGAAAGAATAAGAAACAATTCAAAGCACAAGTTCGATATTTTTGTTAAGGTTCACAAGTTAAATTTGTATTTCTTATCTTCATCTTTATATTTTTATTTATTTATTTTTAAAATAAAATTATCACCAATTAGCATATGAATTTTGTAATAAAAAAATGAGAATTTGAGAGGTAATGGATGCCTCCATTTGTTTAGTGTGCAGCTTACTGTTCAAACAATAAATAAATAGTTGCCTTGTTTGATTTAAACGGACATGAAAAGATAATTTTCTAATATCACTTGTTCCCTCAATCAGCCAATTAACGAGCGCTTTGGACGAGATACCGTCCAAAGGGCATCGGACCAACTCCTCACCCTTATAGAATTCCAGTTTAAGCTAGACCGTGTTACAGGTGTGATTTGCTCCTTTTTCTCTGCGCAGAAGCCTTTTTACTTTGGAAATTACAAACCTAGTTACTTTACTTTATGTTTTTCAATGTTTAACATAACGCCACAGCCCATGACGACAAGATCAAGACTGATGGTAATTTGTAAAATACAGTAAATATTTTTTGTCGTCATTGTTTTACTTCTCACAATTATATTTTTCTGTTTGAACTTAAATATTGTTAGCTATCATTAAAAAAAAGTTTACAAAGCATTTGCCTGGCATTAAAATTTTCGTAGGTTTTAGTTGGTTGTTTTCTAAGTTAACAAGCTAATTGTCATCAATATCTAAGTACTAATAATCAATACGTGACAAATTTCAAAACACATATTTCATATTGATTTTACAGGTTCTACATGTATCAATAAAAATTGATTGATTTTGTAAAATATTGTAAACTACAATTTATATTCCATAAAAATTTTTGGTATAGCGTTGCTTTTTAATCTCAACAATCTTTTCGAACCTCTGCCTGTGGCGTGTATACCAAAAAGTACAACCCATTTTGCCCGAACCCAATTTCGAAGCCCGTTCTTTAACTTTAAAAAAATTACACGTGTATAAAGAATATATATATATAGGAGTTGGCTACGTTGCTACGCGTAGCATAGAGGGCCTCTATGCTACGGCTCAATATTTGAGTTTTTAAAATCTTAACGGTCGATTCAAACCGTTCAACATGATTTTCATATAAATATGTACATGCATATCAAATTTTACATGTTTTAGAATTTTTTTACTATTTTTTTAGATAGATAGAAAATCACTTGATCTGAAAATTCTGTGCCATTCAGATCAAGTGATTTCTACTTATCTAAAAAAATAGTAAAAAATTCTAAAAAATGTAAAATTTGGTTTGCAAGTACATATTCATATGGAGATCATGTTGAACGGTTCGGATCGACCGTTAGGACTTTGAAAACTCAAATATTGAACTGTAGCACGGAGATCCTCTGAAATTTAGTAATTTTAGAAACCTAAAAGGAAAATTCAAGCTCTAACAATAAAATGAAAAAGAAATCTAAAAAATAAGGAAAGTATTAAAGTCAAAAGATTTTGCAGATATTAGAAGATCGTTCTATATGTAAACACGATTCTTTGTTACTGCAAGTTTACTCAATTATACAATGCATCTGTTGGTTCAACTTACAAATTGTATAATGTATCTGTTGATTAGAACGTATATGTCAAATTCCAACCCGCACAGGGATGATATGCGAATTTAACACTTATTTCATACTAAAAAAAAAAGGTTGACTATCTATATATCCAGCATGACATCTATATATACAGATTTTGGATAAAGATCGAATTAATGATTGAGCCTATGTGAAAATAATTTTGAAAAAATTGAACTCTTAGACTATTTGTAGATTAAAACGATTGTCAAATTTTGTTTAAATAAATATTCAAATAATACATTTTTCATTTAGAAAGCCTTTTGGACGAAGATGGTTTAAATGGCTTCGGACCTACTCCACTCCCCCTCTCACTTGCTGCCTCTCTCTCTCTCTCTCTTGGGATTTTAATTACGTGTTGATCTCTCTTAAAGACACGCAAACAAAAAGATAAATTAGTCATATCTTAGTGTACTACAATCTTCCGACCAATTGGACTATACAAATTTTATATTCCTTTTAATTAGACCTTGATTGCAACAAAGCATACTTTCCCCGATAACGATGGTTTGTTCATTGTATGTTTGAAAGGAAAGCTACAAAAGTGGGTCAGTTTAATAAGTACATTTTGTTTGGAATTATGTGGTAGACAATACACTTGTGGGATTTGATATAACTTAGCTTTGCATCAGTCATGACCAACCATAGTACTGTACAATTTTCTTTTAGAATTTAAAAAAAAAATTCATGAAAAGATTAATAGTTTTTTTTCTCCAAAAATAATAAGGATTGAACCATTAATTTGATTCAGGATTGAAGTATCAAATTTATGATTCGGATATTCTGGAAGGATGTGGGGATTTAGAGGCTGATTGCGTGGAGGTGTGAATAAGGATAGATCGATTTAGAACTTGCCTTTGGTTAGTGACAAAGTTATATAGTCTTTATGTGAAAGGTCAGGGGCTCGAATCCGGATGAAAGAAATTATTTGTTTTAATAATAAGTGTATTAAATAGTTGGCTAGTTTGACCTTCAACATTTACTCAAAAAAAAAAAAAGATAGATCGAACTATTGATTCAGTCACCTCTTTGGACCAAATTAGCCGTTCAATCCTTACTATTTTTAGAGAAAAAAGACGTTCAATCTATTTCATAACAAATCAATTTTCCAATTGCTAAAAATAAAAAATGGTAATTGTATTTCATAAACGATGATTTATTTTTCTTTATATTCTCTGGGTTTTAAATAAAGTGAGCAAACGGGAAATATTAAAATATTGCACTCGCAACCAAGCAAGAGACAAAATAAGAACTGTGTAATAAAATGAGTGAGGCCAAGGACTATTATGCATGACACGAATTAGTTTGTGCTATGAAATAATATTTTTGTTTTTAAAATTTAAACATTTTGATGTTCAGCATCATATTTATATGAAAATGCATTTGTAAATTGAACTTTAATTTTTTTTATTCTTTTACTAATTTTTAGATAAATAGTTGATCTAAAAAATTTAGACTATTTCAAAGTAATGGTTTTATATATCTATATAAAAAAATTAGTAATTTTTTTAAAAGTAAAATTTATTCTTTAAATACATTTTCGTAAGAAGATCATGTTATATTGAACGATTTAGATTGAATGTTTGAAATAAAACAAAACAATTAGTTCAAATTACATATCAATTCGCATTATATATACTACCGTATAATTCTCACTAGAAATTAAACCTACGGTTTATTCTAAAAAAATATATATTAAATAAGAGGAGGGTTCCAATGCACTCTCTTTTGGTGCACCTAACGTACAGTGGAACCCTCCTCATTAAATAATGCACGCGCAACCAAGTAAGAAACAAAACAAGAATTGAAGAATAAATTAACCAGTGTTAAACAGAACAATTCATATGAAATCCGAATGATAAAAAAAGAGAAAAAAAATAGATCGAGTGGGAGTATCTACACCTATTTATGAATTTATGAAGCGATGGTATATTTGGCTTCTTGCATGAGCATGTCATTATCAAATTAGAATGCATCATACCACTGAAATATCATGCAATTACGAATCACTGCACAAAATAAGCAGACAAAAGATTGAATAAATAAAAGAATGAGCAGACAAACTTGCTAACAAGTTTGACAAAAACCATAATAGTTAGTTAAAGTCCCAAAGAATTATTGGTCCAATTAGTCTTCAATTTGAGATGCATTTTGACCCCACACCATGACTCTACTCTTCTTTTCATTTGGAAAGCATCTCTAAGGACGCGATTGTCCACTAAATTTGAGGCTTGATCTGCCTTTCTAACTGCTCCATTTATTTGCAATATATACTTGCATTGTCATGTAATATCCTACTTAGGTGAGACAATCAGGGTTGAAACAGAGTTATACGGATGCTGACACCGGTATCTGACACGTGTATTTGTTATTAAGTAATTTATTATATTGATGTACTCGGAGATAGATTGAAGTGTAATGAATAGGATCAATTGATTTTTATTTTTTATTTTTATTTTTGTATTATCGTATGAATTTTTATGTAATTTTGAGAAAAATATCATGAGTACTGGGTAATTGATCTCATACTCAGCATGAAAATTTTATATAATTAATTACATTGTTTGATTGACCTTCATAGATTAAAAGTCTGACTCTGCTTCTTGGATGATGTATCGATATCTCGTACATATGTACGTAGTAGTTATTGAGTAATTGACTGACGATTAATCTAAATAATTATTAATTTGAATAATTAAAGAATTATTTTTTAATTATTTCTTTGAAAAAAAAAGTTTTTGTGAACATAATTTTAACAATTTGAGATCTATTTTTTTCTACCAAAATATATACCTTAATAGATACAAGTGAGGATTGGGAATCTGTATCTTCATCATTTACGTACCTTTTGAGTTAATTTATAGACCGTATGATCATAATTCGAACCAATTCATTCCACACCAAATAACGCATGGGACTCTTCAATATTAGTGCAGATTTAAATCAAACGGTCCAGATCTTAACTCAAAGTGTGAGTTAATACAGAGGATACGAATTCAGGGATTGGGGTGCAAAAAATATTCATTAAAATAGTGCAGACTGCAAAATTTAAATACTATGTATGGATTTCAATTGTAGCATTTTTACTTCAATTGTACTCAGTCCGGTAACCTGAGGAGATGTGAATTCCTTTATTAAGAGCGTCATGTTTAGAGTTTTCAGATCTAGAATGCCTAAGCCTCCAAGCTTCTTTAATGTGCAAGTTAACTCCCAAACACAAGGTGAATTTTCCAGTTTGTCTCATTAACACCGTGCCATAGATTTTTTTTTTTTTTTCTAATCTTGTCTATTTCCGATATTATCCATGAAGGCATTTGAAACATCAACATGTAATTGTTAGTTTTTGTGCAGAGATGCAAAGCTGAGGGGAATTATTTTTGTATTCTATTTTCTTATGTTTTTTCAAATCTCCTCTCATATGGTTACATATACTCTCTTTTGAAACTATTTTACCATTAGTGACAACAGTAATATCCTATGCCCCTATTCCTATTTTATTTACAATTTTATCCTTATTCTTATTTTACATTTTTACCCTCTAAGTTTCTAGTTATTCTCAACACTCCCCCTCAAGCTAGCCTTATAGATATCGATTAATCCTAGCTTGCTTGTTATTTCTTCAAACGCCTTCGGAATGAGACCCTTTGTGAAAATATCGGCTAATTGATCCTGACTCTTCACATAAGGAGTTTCGATTTTCTTTGCTTGAACTTTTTCTATTATGAAGTGGTAATCAATTTCGATATGCTTTGTTCTTTCATGAAACACCGCATTCGAAGCAATATGTCTTGCCGCATTATTGTCGCAAAACATTTTCATTGGTCTATCAATTTTGAAGTTCAATTCTTCGAGTAATTGTTTGATCCGTGTAAACTCACTTGCGGTGGATGCCATGGCATGATATTCTGCTTCTGCACTTGATCACGCCACAACATTTTGTTTCTTGCTTTTCTATGTGACTAAGTTTCCGCCTACAAACGTGCAATAGCCGGTTGTTAATTTTCTATCAGAGTTTCCGACCCAGTCTGCATCAGAATAGCCACACACTTCATTAGTCTGCATTGAAATATCTCAAAATTTTATCAATGGCATTCAAATGCGGTTTTCTTAGTGAATGCATAAATTTACTAATTTGGCTCACCGCAAATGATATATCCGGTTTAGTTACCGTTAGGTAGATTAATTTACCTACAAGTCGTTGAAATTGGTTAATATTTTCTAACAATTCTCCATCTTCGGTATTTAGTTTACAATTGCTATCTATGGGTGTTGAAGCCGGTTTGGACCCTAATTTACATGTTTCTTTTAAAAGGCCAATGGTATTTCTCTGTGAAATAAATAGTCCCTTGATTGAGTGAGCTATTTCAATTCCTAAAAAGTATTTAAGTTTACCAAGGTCTTTTATTTCAAATTTTTTTTAAAATATCTTTTTACAATGTCAATTTTTTCATAATTGTTTCCGGTAATAATTATGTCATCAACATAGACAAGAATAATGGTTATATCATTATTTTCATGTTTTGAAAATAGTGATGTATCGGATTAACTTATTTTAAAATCGAGAAAAATTAAATAGTGAGAGAGTTTTCCATACCATGCCCTTGGTGATTGCTTACAAACAATATTAGTATTTTTTTTCTTTTACATGAGTGGTAGAGTCATATAAACCTCTTCCTCAACTGTTCCTTGAAGAAATGTATTTTTTACATCCATTTGCAATAAGTTTCACCCATTATTTATCGCTATTGAAAACAAAATTTTTATGGTATTCAACTTTGCTGCCGGAGCAAAGGTATCTTGGTAATCAATACCGTATGTTTGGGTATACCCTTTGGCAACTAGTCGGGCCTTATACCTTTCTATGGACCATCACTTTGATATTTTATTTTATAAACTCATTTGCATCCTACGGATTTTTTATTTTTTGGTAATGGTTCAATGGTCCATGTATTATTTTTTTTTAAGACTTGAAGTTCTTCTTTCATAGCCTTGCACCATAGCGGTTGGCTTATAGCCTCCTCAAAATTTTTTGGTTCCTCCATTTTGGAAATTGAACTAAGAAATGCATGGTGTTTTTTTAAATATTTTTATATGAAATAAATTTTTCAATAGGATATTGAACCTTATAGGTTACGAAATCTCGTAACCTTGTGGACGGTTGTGTAGGACGGGTTGACCTCCTTACCATAGTATTTTCTTCAATATTTTCATTTTCTTCTTCTTTCCCGGCTTCACTTTGAGGAGTATCATTATCATCATTATTTTCTTCTTCTTCTTCATTCCCTACAATTCTTTGCTCAACAATTTGATTAGTAGACATAGGAATGACAAAATCTTTTGTGCTAATTTGATTATCAATCTCATTTGTATTTGTTTTAAAATATGGTTTATTTTCAAAAAAAGTTACATCTCTAGAAATATATAATTTATGGTTTATAGGATCATAGCATTTATAACTCTTTTTTTGAGATAAGTATCCTAGAAAAATAGTTTTTATAGAAGTATGATTTGATTTATCTCGTTTATTTTGGTGTACATAACATGTATATTCAAAAATTCTTAGGTGATTAAAAATTATCTTTCTTTGATAAATGACTTCTAATGAACTTTTATTTTTTAGGACGACACTTGGTAACCTATTTATCAAATAAGTTGCAGTGAGAACGGTATCCGACCAATAAATTTCTGGAACGTTGGTTTGAAACATAGTTGTTTGATGAATGATTTTTTCTTTCGGAGTACATGACGATTTTTTCTTTCGGAGATTCCGTTTTGTTGTGGGGTATAAACATAGTTGTTTGATGAATGATTTCTTTTTTTTTTCAAAAAACTTGAAAATTTTTTATTTACAAATTCCGTTCCATTATCGGTTCTAAAAATTTTAAACCTTGTATTATATTGATTTTCAACTAAATTTAAAAAATCTCGAACGTGAGAAAAAACTTCACTTTTATTTTTTAATAGATATAGATATGTTAATCGTGAAAAATCATCTATGAATGTAACAAAATATTTGAAACCATTATAAGAATCTATGGGGGCGGGTCCCCAAACATTGGAATGAACATGTTCAAATATGTGATTACTTTTCGAATTTGAGGTTACAAATGGAAGTCTTGTATGCTTAGCTAGTTTGCATACTTCACAATTACTACAATCCAAATTAGAAAAATCAAAAATACATTTTAAAGTTCTATCGGAAGGATGCCCTATTCTTCTATGCCACAAATGTCCATGTCTTGCATTTTTGGCTATACAAAAAATAGAGTCCATTTTGATAAACACCTTCACCAATCATCCTCTTGAATGTTACATCTTAAAAAAATACATTTTTTGATGAAATTTATTTCTTTTGAGAGTTTACCTATAGATAATAAATTAGCAGTGCAATTTGTTACATGTAAAACATTTTTAATTTTTTTTGAAAAAATAATAATTGAGCCAAATTCACAAATTTTCATTTTTTCACCATTTGCATCATAAACAAATTCTTGATTTTTGGCTTTTTGATAATTATATAATATATTTTCGTTTCCAGTCATGTGGTCGGTTGCACCGGAATCTAAAAGCCAATCTAAATTATTTTGGAGTTGTTTCTAATTCAAATTACTCAAATTTGTACATTTTTTTTTGCATTATTATACTATTTTTGGGTTCATATTGTACTTTGTTTATAACAGCTCTTTTATTTAGTATGACACTTTTTTTTCTGATCTAAATATGGAATTTTAGAAGAACCTGAGTTGGACTTATTATTCAAAAATCCGCTGAGCTGAGAGAGGAGACCCTTATTTCGGCCCGGGTTGGAGCCGATCCACTAGGACTGGATTGGATTGGATTGTTGACAAGTCAGGTTTTGGGTTGCTCAGTCTTTGTTAGGATTGTTGGCTTTTATATATTAATTGGTTTCTGGTTCAGGCAGTTTTTCAGCTTGGGTCAGATTTGTCTGCATCTTTTTAGTGCGAAGTTTGATTTGCGATTGACATCATGCTTCCTCCTTTTGAACAGATTGCAATGGAATTATTCAACAAAAGAAAATACAAATATGAACCAGATGAAAAGATATACACCATCCTAATCTCTGGCTGGTGCAAGACAAGCCGCCCAGACTTTGCCAGAAAGCTTCTAGAAGAGATGATCGACCGAGGGATTGAACCGAACATAATCACATACAACACACTCCTTAATGGGTTGTGCAGAAATGTGAGTTTGCACCCTGAAACCCGATTTGACCGAACAATTCGCTCTGCTGAGGAGCTTCTGAAAGAGATGCAAAGGAGAGGTATACAACCTGACACGACGAGCTATTCCATTGTTTTACATGTATATAGCCGGGCTCACAAGCCAGAATTGACCCTCTGCAAATTTAGGGCTATGAGGGAACAAGGTATTAGCCCTAGTATAGCCACGTACACTTCGGTAGTTAAATGCCTCGCCTCATGTGGTAGGTTAGATGATGCTTATGAGTTGCTTGATGAAATGTCTACAAATGGGATTCAACCTGCACCGGCCACTTATAACTGTTTCTTTAAGGAGTATTTTGGTAGGAAAGATGTAGATGCTGCATTGAAACTATACCATAATATGAAAGACACTGGTTCCTTTGATATCCACACATACCATATTCTACTTAGGATGTTCATAAAGTTGGAACGATTCGGGCCGGTACAGGAAATTTGGAAGGACATGTGTGAGACTGGTATCGGACCAGATCTCGATTCTTACACCCTTCTGGTGCATGGGCTTTGCCAGAAGAAGAAATGGAGGCAAGCGTGCCATATGTTCATGGAAATGATAGAGAAGGGATTTCTTCCACAGAAGGTTACTTTTGACTCACTTTATAGAGGGTTGATACAAGCCGATATGCTTCCTACTTGGCGGAGGTTGAAGAAGCGGGTTGATGAGGAGGCTTCAAAATTTGGAGGTGAGTTTGAGAAGTATCACTTGAAACCATATAAGAGGTGATTTATGTGATCATTTTTGTGAGTTTGTGCAGTGGACAAGCTTTATACAGCTAACTTACCTCAAGCCTAAAACTGAGTATCTGAGACCAGGTTTAGGCGATCATTTTTTTAACGTTTCTTTGTTTTCAACATATGTTGAAAACAGATCTTTGCTATAGATGGATGCTGGGTATCTATGATGGCCTAAGTTTTTTTTTTTTAATGGACGTTGGTGTCTAGATTAGAATTTCAAAATGAATCTGTAATTCAAATTTTTGTCGGCTTAAAATAAATAAAAATATCGGGCTACAGAATAGTGTTGTAGGAATGACATGATGTGGCAGTGTTTTTCCAGTATGCAGCTGATCCCTATAAGTAGGAAGCTTCTAATAAAACAAAGTTTAAACGGCTTTGAAACGGTTTAGACGGGTTTTGGGTGTTTTAAGTTTTTCAAAATGAAAGACTATGTAACAGTTTCTGAACTTTTCGGATTAACATGATAAAGTGGTCAAAATTTTGGTGATTAATTGATCGTATAATCTAAATAGTCATGTGATCTAAATGGATGATGACATTTTTAAATCCATACTAGTTTAACCGATCCGAGATTGATAGTCATTTGTGTGACTTGATAAAAACCTTGTGTTTAATTTATTAAGACTTAGACTAATGTTCATTTTGTTATGTAGTATTATTATTTTTTGAAAAGTGTTATGTAGTATTGAATTATTGAAATAAGTTCTTGCAAAATATTAAATAATTTCAGTACTATTTTAGTTTAAGAATTGTGACCATGTAATATTTAAGTACTGGTTTATTTTTTATATTGTTTTTTTTAAAGAAATATGAAGGTCAAGGCTCCAGATACATTTAGGATTTATATTGTGTTATGTTATAATTGCTATTTCTTGTTATACATATAGAGATATGTTATTTGGATTTTGTAAAAATTACTAAAAACAGAACTTAATAAAATATCGGTATTAAGATTTAACGGTCGTTTATTCCAGTTAAAAAATAAATCATTAAATAATCACTCCGTCAATAAATGTCGTTAAGTGCTTTTCTAAAACTTGATCAGTGTAAAGCTCTCTAAAAAGGTATTAACCGGAGAAATGAAATAAAATTATGTGTTTACTTTTAGATTTGCACGTCTCACCGAATGTAATTTTGTTACAATTTCTTATTTGCTGCTATTTACGCATATATATATATATATATATATATATATATATATATATATATATATATATATATATAGATATAGAGTAAGGCTACGGTGCTTTGCAAAGTAAACCACTCCGTTTACTTCGGGCTACTTTTTGGATTTTGAAAATCCTAACAACCGATCCGAACCGTTCAACATGTTCTAAACATTGAAATGTGTTTGGAGACCAAATTTTACATTTTTTGGAATTTTTTTTACTATTTATTAAACCACTTTGAAAATCGCTGATCCGACGGCGAACAGTAAAAAACAGTAAAATTTTCTGAACCACCGGATCAGAAACTTTCAAAGTGGCTTAATAAATAGTAAAAAAATTCCAAAATATGTAAAATTTGGTCTCCAAGCACATTTCAATGCTTAGAACATGTTGAACGGTTCGGATCGGTTGTGCCTCCATTTTTTGTGCCTCCACCATGCCTCTATTTTTAAAAACTTTAATAACTCAAAATTTAAAACTTAAAAATCAAAATAAAACCGTTGGATATGATCTACATCATTTTATCTATGTGCTTATAAAAAAATATCACATTTTGATTTTGTTTTTATGTGAATCAATAAGTTGAAAAATCAACGTCTAGAAATTATTCACATTAATACGTTTTTTACAAACTCTTAATGACAACTAAAACAAAATTGAAATGTCATAATTTTTTACAAGTGCATAGATAAAATGATATAGATCATATCCAACGGTTTTATTTTGACTTTTAAGTTTTAAATTTTGAGTTATTAAAGTTTTAAAAATGGAGGCATGGTGGAGGCATGAAAAATGGAGGCATTTGAACCCTCCTCATATATATATATATATATATATATATATATATATATATATATATATATATATATATATATAGAGCATGGCTAATTTGCTTCTGGAAGCATTTCGGACGAGGTGCTTACGGGAGCATATCTTAGTATTTGATGTTCAAACAACAAATTCAAACCGTTAGATATTCAATCTAAATTAAAATGTACTTGGAGACCAAATTTTACATTTTTGAAATTTTTATACTATTTATTAAGCTGGTTTGAAAATCGCTGTTTTCAATGGTGCAGAAATTTAATAAAAACAGCGGTTTTCAAATCAGCTTAATAAATAGTAAAAAAGTTCCAAAAAATGTAAAATTTGGTCTCCAAGTACATTTTAATATAGATTGAACATCTAACGGTTTGAATATCAAATACTAAGATATACCCCCGTAAGCACCTCGCCGAAATGCTTCCGGAAGCAAATTAGCCATAATATATATATATATATATATATATATATATATATATATATATATATATAGGAATTGGCTAGCGTGCTACGCGTAGCTAACTCCAAAATTTGCGACGGTATTTTCCATCGTCGGATTGCTTTAAAATTCGTGCATATGATGGAGCGCTGATTCAAGTTAAACAGACAGAAAATTGTAAAACGCTCTCTCTGTTATGTCTTCAAATCGAATTGCTTTGAAATTTCCCTAACCCTCGCTGGGGATTTCTCCCGCCTCCTCTCCATCGCCCTCCCATCGCACCCCTCCTCCACAATCACTGCCTCTTTTCCTCCACTCGCGAGCGGTCCTCTTTCTCGCCCGCTCACTGGTGTTGTTCTCCTCTCGCGCGTTGCCCTCTCTCCGCTGGTGTTGTGTCTCTCACTCGCTATCGTGTCAGGCTCAACTCGCTCCGGTGACCGTCTCTTCTCCGCCTTAAAAGGAATTAAAAATTACATGTAAGTCTCTCTGATTCTCTCCCTCTCTTGCTATCTCTATGCTTGAAAAAATTTTAGAATCGAAAAATGTGTCTGAGCCTAGAAATTGAATCTATTGCGCACATTTAAGAATTGATTGAGTTTCGCACACGCAATCGCATACTTGGGTTTCGCACACGTTTATGTGATATTTTCACTCTGATTTAATAAGGATTTCACAAGGGTATTAATGATTCGCCACCGAGGAAGGTGACATAAAAAAACCTTTTTTTTGGTGGCCGTTCTCTGGTCAAAGTCTGCGGCTTGGGTTCGTTGAACAAGTAATTTAGCTGTGAGCAGCGAGTTGTCTGTTTAAGGCAACTTGCGAGTTGCAAGAGAGACTTGATACTATATCTTGCGAGTTTTTTTGGTGCTAACATAAAACTTGGTGCATATTGATGTTTTATAAAGAATATTAAGTCACAAATCTTCTTAATTATATTATGTTATTAATATTTTATTCCTTTTTAGTTTATTTCTTCAGATGGAAAGGATATAATTTTGAAATTGTAGATGGTACTTTTGATATCTTATAAAATCTTACCTTGAAAACTTTTTCCAAAAAGAAAGAAAGAGGAAAACAGTAAAAGAGCTTACCTCCAAAATTTTGACATATCAAGGCTCCAATTGTGAAGCTTTCATTAATTTGAGTAATTTTGCAAATCATAGACTATATCGAAGCATTTGCAAATCATTACCTGGGAATAGTGCTCATATCAATTAAGGTGCAAGGAAAAGAAAAGTAGTTGTTGACTATGTTACATTGTAAGCCATTGACATTTATAATTTGAGCTCCAGAGACCTTGTGTTGAAAACTTGAAATACTATCAATTTGCAGAGGGTCTTCATAAAATATATTCTTTGTTTATTATCCTTTTGTGACTCTTTCAATCAATATCCTGCAGATCTTCTACTTTCTCTATGGAGAATATTAGACTTTGATTTGGTTTTGTTCTTTTCTGAGTAGAGATTTGGTCTGAATTTCCTTTCTGAGAGTACATATCTTATTTTCTTCAAGTATAATATTTTTGTAAGCTGCTATATTTTAGGTAATTATATATATACATACCAGTATGATTTTATGATGTGTTTGGCGAGTACTCATCTGGTGCCATACTTGCAAATGTGCCCTAACTATGCATGTGAGCTGAATTGTTCGCTTTGATTGTTGTACAGAAATTCAGCAAATTCAGGAAATTGATGCTATTTATTCTGTTCTGGAGTGCACTGTTACAAATAATTGCATCTACTTTTGTAGAAAGTATGTGCCAGTCGGAGGTAATTGAAGCACTAGCAACAAACCTAGCTTCAATACCGGTAAAAGAACCTTCTCTATTTTATTAAGTAGTAGCAATCTATTTAAATGGGGTGGTTCTTCACTAAACTGGTACCATGGTACCAGTAAGGTAAAATCAACCAGAATTAACCTTCACTAAACTAGTAGCAGTCTATTTAAATGTGGTGCCTTTTCACTGTATTATGCTTGTATTTTGAAGTGCTTATTTTATTTTTCTATATTGATACCTTTCTGTAGTACTATAAACACCTAACCTATTTTATAAATGAGAGTATGCATTTAAGTTTCACATTGCACTTGTACAGTTTGGGTAGATAGGGGAGCAGGTATGATACTGGTACATATCAAATCATTTTCTTATTTTTGTATTTACTTGACTAGGTAACATGAGGAACGAGAAAGATAAGCTTTCGATGGCTATTTTGGAGGAAGGTGAGTTTGGACTTGATGAGTTTGAGGAAGACGGGTTTGGAGATGGTACCATCAATGAAGAGGATGTTATAAGTGATGAAAGGGAGGAAGAGATTGAGGAAGAGGATGTTATAGGTGATGAATGGGAAGAAGAGGATGCTGGAGGCGGTGAGAATGTCGAACCTTTTGTCGGCATGGAGTTCGCTAGTGAAATTGAGGGTAAGAAGTTTTACAACTCATATGGTAGTAGACTCGGATTTAGTGTCCGAGTACATAATGCATAGGTACTTATATTAATTTTTTTTCCTCTTTGTCAGTCACTTGGTTTAAACCTCCTAAATTCTGCATGTCCTTGATCTCTATTTTTGGTGTGTCTTTTTGGATTTTTTGGTGTTTCATGCCATCCAATAAGGAGTCCCCTTTAGCGAAAGATTTGGGGCAGCTTCACTCAACTGCTCAAAAGGAGAAAATCAAAGTAAGGATCATAGATGGCATGCAACAATCATATCTCCAAAGTAGTAATACAAAAGTACAACAGTTTCCAGGGTCATTATACAAATACTCACACTCTTAGCCATCCCAAAATCAGCCAGCTTTACAACCCCTTTTCCATCTACTAGCGGGCGAGAGAGAGGACCGCTCGCGAGTGGAGGAAAAGAGGCAGTGATTGTGGAGGAGGGGTGCGACGGGAGGGCGATGGAGAGGAGGCGGGAGAAATCTCCAGCGAGGGTTAGGGAAATTTCAAAGCAATTCGATTTGAAGACATAACAGAGAGAGCGTTTTACAATTTTCCGTCTGTTTAACTTGAATCAGCGCTCCATCATATGCACGAATTTTAAAGCAATCCGACGATGGAAAATACCGTCGCAGATTTTGGAGTTAGCTACGCGTAGCACGCTAGCCAATTCCTATATATATATATATATATATATATGAGTAGAACTAGGGTGCTCTCGAGTTCACCAAGCCCTTGTGAACTCAAGTCCAAAACTCATCAGATCGGCTTCAAACGACGAATCCGACCGTTGAAACCCGTCTACCTTACGAGTGATGCATCTACATACAAAAATTTTAAATTTTGAAATTAATTTTGCATAGAGTCAAGTGGTCAAAAAACGTCAAAAAATGAATGCATTAAAATTAATTTATTAACCTTCTAATTTTGACCACTTGACTCTATGCAAAATTAGTTTCAAAATTTAAAATTTTTGCATGTAGACGCATCACTCGTAAGGTAGACGGGTTTCAACGGTCGGATTCGTCGTTTGAAGCCGATCCGATGAGTTTTGGACTTGAGTTCACCAAGGGCTTGGTGAACTCGAGAGCACCCTAGTTCTACTCATATATATATATATATATGGGACAGTGATATGGTGCTACGCGTATATAAGGGTCCTCCGTGCTACGGCTCACTTTTTGAGTTTTCAAAATCCTAACGGTCGATCTGAACCGTTCAACATGATCTCCATATGAATATGTACTTGCAAACCAAATTTTATATTTTTTAGAATTTTTTTACTATTTATCAAGCCACTTTGAAAAAACACTAATTTGTACACAACAGTAAACTTTTCTGGACCATTGGATCAGCGATTTTCAAAGTGACTTAATAAATAGTAAAAAAATTCTAAAAAATGTAAAATTTGGTTTGCAAGTACATATTCATATGGAGATCATGTTGAACTATTCGGATCGACCGTTAGGATTTTGAAAACTCAAAAAATGAGCCGTAGCACGGAGGGGCCCTTATATACGCGTAGCATATTAGCCAGATTCTATATATATATAAGGGCCCCTCCGTGCTACGGCTCACTTTTTGAGTTTTTAAAATCCTAATGGTCGATCCGAACCGTTCAACATGATCTCCAGATGAATATGTACTTGCAAACCAAATTTTACATTTTTTAGAATTTTTCTACTATTTATTAAGCCACTTTGAAAATCGCTGATCCAATGGTCCAGCAGATTTTACTGTTGTGTACAAATTAGTGTTTTTTCAAAGTGGCTTAATAAATAGTAAAAAAATTCTAAAAAATGTAAAATTTGGTTTGCAAGTACATATTCATATGGAGATCATGTTGAACACGGTTCGGATCGACCGTTAGGATTTTGAAAACTCAAAAATTGAGCCGTAGCACGGAGGGGCCTTATATACGCGTAGCACCGTAGCACTGTCCTATATATATATATATATATATATATATATATATATATATATATATATATATATATATATATATATATATATATATATATATATATAGGACAGTGCTACGGTGCTACGCGTATATAAGGGTCTAGGGTTTAGGGTTTAGGTGTTCAAACCAAACCCTCCGTAGCACCGTAGCACTTTTAGATGTTCAATCTATATTAAAATGTACTTGGAGACCAAATTTTACATTTTTTGGAACTTTTTTACTATTTATTAAGCCACTTTGAAAATTCCAGATCATATGGTCCAGACTGTTTTTACTGTTCACCCGGATCTGGAATTTTCAAAGTGGCTTAATAAATAGTAAAAAAATTCCAAAAAATGTAAAATTTGGTCTCCAAGTACATTTTAATATAGATTGAACATCTAACGGTTTGAATTTGTTGTTTGAACATCAAACACTAAGATATGTCCCCGGAAGCACGAGGTCGAAGTTCTAGAGAAAGCACATTAGCCATACTCTATATATATATATGTGTGTGCGCGCTCACCAAAAGAATTTGGTGAGCACAACTCTAAAAAAAATATATAGGATCGGCTTCAAACGACATGGCCTAAGAATTTAGAAATCCGAAAAAATCATTCGTGTGCATATTCATATCGGTATTCATATTTGTATTCAGATTCATATCCGAATGACAGTATCAATTAAATTTCATATTCAAATCCGGGTATAATCAAATAATTAATATCCGATACTTTTGCAATCCTACATAACACCGTCGCAGCAAACACTTCTGAATTCCAATCAATGTTATACCATGCAGACTACCAACTGGTCAAAGAAATTATCAAATTAGTATGACACCGTCGCAGCAAACACTTCTGAATTCCAATCAATCTTCCTTGCTCAGTAATTGATAATATCATGGCAGGAAAATGAAATTACAAATTTTTTATCCATATTCGGATAATTCTATTAGTTTTACTTAAAGTTTACATTACACTTGGTATATTTAAATTTATTTATGCCATGTACTTGGAGATAGGGAACTAATAGTTTTTGTTACTATAAAAAAATCACAATAAAAAGTGTAATATTTGGCAAAATCACATTGACCAGCACTTAGTTTAGATCTCACATTTAAAATTGCCTGTGCATAGTGCATTATAAAGTTGACTAATGCATAAAAGCTATTTTACGTGTATAATCCAAGAGCCAATCCTCAACTCACTGGAGGAGGGCCTGGTGTGTCAGGGGATGGAGAAAGAGGAGGGAAGGGGGGGAACTGGATAGGTGGAAATGGGAAATGAAATGTAGGAGGTGGCGGCGGCGGCGGTGGGGGTGGGGGTGGCGGCGGCGGTGGTGTAAACCATGATGTGATTGGAGGAATTTGTGGAATAGGAAAAGAAAATGAAGGGGGAGGTGGTGATGGTGGAGGAGGCGATGGTGGTGTGAAAATGGGAGGCAAAGGAAAGGAAAAAGAAGGAGGTGGGGGCGGGGGAGCTGGAACTTTACCCCATGGTGGAAATGGAAAAGGGAAAGGAAATGACGGGGGTGGCGGCGATGGCGGTGGTGTAAAAAATGGTATAGGTGGTAAATGCCAGAAAGGCGGTGGCGGGGGTGGTGTGAAGAACGGTATTGGCGGCAATGGAAATTGCCAAAAAGGAGGGGGTGGTGTGAAAAATGGCAGTGGAAAAGGAAATGATGGAGGGCTTGGAAAAGGAAAAGGAAAAGAAGGAGAATGTTGCCAAGGCCAATGGAACCAAGGTGGCCAGAAAAACAATGAAGTGTTAAAAGGATCACGTTTTGTATCCATTCGGCCACTACAAATTGTAGCATTCTTCTCAGGTCTGTAATACAATGCATTGAGATTGTAAATGCACGCGTCGGTCTGTGGTTCCCTAACCGAGACGTGCTCTGTTGATGCTGTCACGACCGGTATGTTGCAGAGTGATGAGGGGCTGCTACCGATTAAGCTGGCCCTGCAAAACGAATTGATCTCTCTGCTGACTTTGCACTCGAGCCCATCGATTGGTGGGATGTCGAGCCTGTAGATGCCGTATTGATCGGTCGTTTTGTCTGCTGTGATTGAAACCTCTGCATGTGATGCGGAGTTCACTTTGAAGTTGCAGTTTATCCGGACTTGAGCACCTGATTTGAATCCATAATTGAGATGAAGATCATACAATTACTGAGAATTGATCTATATATGAAAGAAAGGTAATGTACTTGTTAGGGGAATGGTGTAAATCGGTGAAAGAAATTAAGGCTTGAGTACATAAATGCAGCAACAGGATAAATTTGAGTATTACTTCCTTTTTCCTTTCTGGGAGTTATCATTTACTTTCTTTCTTGTGTGAAGATAATGTTTGCACAAGAGTATTCTGATCATCATTTTTATATATTATATATGAGTAAAACAAGAAATATCATATGAGATAAAACAATTAATATAATCTATTAAAATTGTCTTCTACATCCTCCAATCAAATTTCAACAATGCAAACTTTTATTAAAAAATGATGCTCAGAGGTGTCTTCATGTGTAATAGTTTTAATAAACTGGTTTAGTCTTGTATCTATCTCATCTGTGCTTAAACAACAAAATGACATACCAATAAGATAATTGCAACCAAACAAGCTAGCAATGCAAATTATATAAAAACTTGAAAATGTGAAATAACAAAACTCAGTGCATTAGAAATGAAAATTACCTGATATGAAGTAGCTGTGCTTGGAGAAAGTGCTGTCACAGCAGGCATCACAAAACACAGTGCCTATTACTGTTATATTTGAAATTGCTTTAACATCTGGATTTGGATTTGGATCAAGCTCCAATGAACAGCATTGCACGAATAAAAGCGCCAATACCAAAACAACAACTGCGCCATTCATGGTTTCAGTTGGGTGTTTTAATTCTATACTTTTTGTGAGACCTCTCTCACACTCTGTCTATCGCTTACTCTAGGCTATACGGAAGCTAGTGAGTGTGACCAATTATTCTATAGGCGTGGGGCAATTTATGGCCTTGCAAATTATAGTGGGTTCATGGGTCGGTTCACACAAACCCGTTAATCCGAATTTCAAATTAATCAACTATATTTTCGTGTTAACATCCTGTAATTTTAAAAGGCCAGTTTCCCTACAATGAATTATTAACCTACAAGCGAAGAACTTAACAGATAATTATATTTTAGATTACTATTTATTTATATTGGATAGAAGGTCTATATCGGGTTATCAGGTTTGGATGCAAGGGGGAAACCCATGAATCCGGTTAAGGGCAGGGAAAGGGATAGAATCATAGAATTATGGCAAGGGGGACCATCACATGAAACAAAGGCATGTGAGAGGCAACTTTTGGGCTTTTGTGAGGCATTTCATAATTGACAACAGTTTTCGGCTCTATTCACGGGTTAACTATTCTCTCATTTCTTCTAAGCCCATAACATATTGTTTTGTTTTTTGTTTTTTAAAGATTAGGCTTGTTGGCAAATGGTTTGTCTGATCTCGCCTATTTCTCCAAGTTGTGCTTCTCCTTTTGACATGTTCAAAGATAATGTCGACCAAATCTCAATGATTATGTTTTTCAATGTCGATCCATAACTTAAAAATCTTAATTTATGTAAAATATAATCATGTGTTAAGTGATTTGGTTTAATATTGTTTTGTTTAGTTTGTAGTGAGTACATGTGAAGAGTAGTTGTTGTAATGCTGATTTTTCTATGTGGCATTTAAAAAAAAAATGTATCTGTCACTGAAAATCCGATATATGTCTGAACAAGTCGAATCCCTCGACTATAATCAGCAAACTTAGTTTTAAAGTTTCATTGCATTGAGTTGAACTGGAGGCTGGAACTTCCACTCATCCAATTCACCTATTTTGCTCTTGTATCCCCATCTGGTAAAGAATTTTATAATAAAATACATCATTTAGAGGTGATTTTATACAGCTACAAGCATTGGAATATAAAGAGATATCAATGAATATAAAAAATGAAATGATTTTGCTCGTAAAAAAATTTCACCTCCGGCTCACCAATTAATAAAAACATGTTATTCCGGTGCACAACAGGGCAAAAAAGTATAAACTATGTATAAATTTAAATTTTTTATAAAACTCACACTTTATCATCACAATCTGTATCGGGTTCAATATTTAATTTTGTATTAAAAAACAAATAACATCATTCTCTGGCGGGGTTTTGGCCATCTCCAGTGTTTTAGTCCATCTGCCTACTGTCTTTTGCTCATTGGGAACAAAATAATATATATATATGAGGGATCTACTTACAACATTTGTAAGTTACAACATCTTACAACAATTTGATATTGCGATTTTAAAAGGCTAAACAGTCGATCTAAACCGCTCAACATGATATCTATATTAAAATATGTTTGGAGATCCAATTTTACATTTTTTTAATTTTTTTACTATTTAAGTATTTTACAAAACTGCTGTTTTTAGACAATTCTGGACCACTGAAAAACAACAGTTATGTAAAATACTTAATAAATAGTAAAAAAATTAAAAAAAATGTAAAATTTGATCTCCAAGCACATATTAATATAGATATCATGTTGAACGATTTGGATCGACTGTTTGGACTTTTAAAATCGCAAAACCGAATTGTTGTAAGATATTGCAACTTACAAATGTTGTAAGTGGATCCCTCCTCTCTCTCTCTCTCTCTTTCTCTATATATATATATATATATATATAGAGCTGGGCTATGGTGAGTTGTGAAGTAAGATGTCATTTTTACTTCACGCTCATATTTTTATTTTGAAAATCCAAACAACCGATCCGAACCGCTCAGCATGTTCTCTATATTGAAATGTGCTTGGAGACTAAATTTTACATTTTTTGGAATTTTTTTACTATTTATTAAGCCACTTTGAAAATCGCTGATCCGGTGGTCCAGAAAATTTTACTGTTTTTTACTGTTCACAGTGTATCAGCGATTTCAAAGTGGCTTAATAAATAGTAAAAAAATCCAAAAAATGTAAAATTTAGTTTCCAAGCACATCAATATTTAGAAAAAGTTGAACAGTTCGGATCGGTTGTTTGGATTTTCAAAATAAAAATATGGCGTGAAGTAAAACAATGTTTTACTTCACAACTCACCATAGCCTATCTCTCTCTCTATATATATATATGAGGAGGGATCCGATTACCACGTTTTTTGTTACCACAAAAGTTATCACAACCATTTTCTACATTTTCGAAGTCCAAATCGTTGATCCAAACCGTTCAACATGATCTCCACAATAAAATGTGCTTGCAATCAAATTTTACATTTTTTTGAATTTTTTTACTATTTATAAGATGGGTACAAAATTCAATGGTTTGAATTTGACTAGTTTTTGTAAAATACTTAATAAATAGTAAACAAATTAAAAAAAATGTAAAAATTTGATCTGCGTGCACATTTTATTGTGGAGATCATGTTGAACTGTTTGGATCGATAATTTGGACTTTGAAAATGTAGAAAATGATTTTGGTAACAATAAACGTGGTAATCGGATCCTTCCTCTCTCTCTCTCTCTATATATATATATATATATATATATATATATATGAGATGGGCTATGGTGCATTGCAATGCATAGGCACCCTTGTGCATTGGACCATAAATCACCGATTCAAAGTCCAAATGACCGATCCAAACCGTTCATCTTGTTCTCCATATTAATATGTGCTTGGAGACCAAATTTTACATTTTTTGGAATTTGTTTGCTATTTATTAAGCTACTTTGAAAATTGCTGATCCGGGTGAACAGTAAAAACAGTGCAACTAAATTCTGGACCATGTGATCAGCAATTTTCAAAGTGGCTTAATAAATAGTAAAAAAATTCCAAAAAATATAAAATTTGGTCTCCACGTACATATTAATATGGAGAACAAGATGAACGGTTCGGATCGACTGTTTGGACTTTGAATCCAACGATTTTAGTCCAATACACAGAGGGATCAATACATTGCAATGTATAATAGCACAACTTTATATATATATATATATATATATATATATATATATATAGGAGTTGGCTACGGTGCTATGCGTAGCATAGAGGGGGGGGGGGGGGGGGGGGGGGTTTCCCATTAGTATAGTTTATCCTGCTATTAATTTATGTGGATCTCGGAGTTGCAGCGATTGCCCAAATTTACAAGTAGATCGTAGATGTAAAATGAACTGTTTGTTGAGAGTTACTGGCAAAGTGGCAAATGACATAATGGAAGCACGAAGCATCAAATTGGTAAACCAGATGAAAACAAATATGCTGTTCAAAATATATAGATTAGTATAGTTCCATTAACTGTTCCAAATAAAAACTCCATAAAATAGAAATAAGGATTAAAACATCACATTGATGGTGCAACTTTTAGTATCAATGTAGGAAGTGAATGAAAGGTTGAAAACCCAACATCACACAGCATTTAAAAATAAACTGAAAAGGGACTGTTGACAAGAAATAAGATACACACCACAGAAAGATGGTGCAGCAGCTACCAGACCAGAGTGAAAAATATATTTATATATATGAAACAGTCAGAATGAGGTATAAATTCGCACAAATATTTCCAGTCGAAAGACAAACATGACACCAAGGGAAATATATGTATAGCATGGAGCCATCTCCTTGACCATGAACTGGCTTGCAACAACAAGTAAAAAAACTAAGTACACACCATAAATTCTACTTAGCGATGCACGAATAAACCTCCACCCCTGAGTCTCATTTTCTTCCAATTTCATTTCTTTCTTTTGTTTCATCTTTACTTCTCTAGACCACGCAAAAGACAAGTCCTGTGGGAGAGAGAGGGAGAGACAGAGAAAAGAGCTCATAAAATTGAACAAGAACAGACTGGTGTCTTTTGTGTATCGTCCACTTTCTTCTTCTCTGAAAAAAGCAATAAAAATAAAATTAAGTTCAAGATTGACAATTTTCATATTAGCACACCATTAAAGAAAAGGATTGAAAGAATACCAGTTTTAGACTTGGTGAGAGAAGGCTGAACGACAACATGCATAGTTAGCACACCTGCAGGTGGGTCCCCCCCAAAAGCTGGTCTACACTGAGCGACAGTCTTGTTGTTCTCTAGAATCTTCCCCGCACTTATTAATTTAACATCATTTGCAACCCTGGGTATTATCTTCTTATCTGCTTTTCATTAATCACAGTACATTCATTATAAAGGGTTCAATAATGTTCATAACAATACCTATGCCAGTAACTGACTATTACAAGAATAACTAATTTTGTACATGGAAACAAAACTAGAATCTATTAACTTAACAGTAACAAAAGTAATAGCAAGGATAATTCAACAACTTCCATTACAGATTTTGGCACAGCTGTACCATGCCAATAACTACTCAGTATACCAGGTATTGCTGGTTGAATTCAACAATTACCTACAATTTTTGTCTCATGAGTGTTCAATTGGTGTCATGTACATGTATCAAAAGCTTAATTGCATTTAATTTATACCAACTATCATAAAAAAGAAAAACAATACAAAAACAAAAAGTTTATATATTAAATGCATATTACTCCAACACAGCACATTTTATAACCAGGCATTAGAGGAAATTTCCTTTAACTATAATTCATAAGGACTCTGTGAAAACTTTATTGACTAGTACTTTAAAAGCAAACAATCAGTCTATTATTTGCACACAGGTACTATGAGTAGATACCTGAACCCTTGGCATATATTTATTGAATTTGTCAAAAAAGATATTACACAAACTTATGGCTGCTAAATTTGTGACTATTACTGACAGAAGACAAGCAACAATTCAAGGTCATAAATCAAGACTGTGAACTGTGGACTAATAACGTACTCATTGAAATAAATATAAGCAAAATACATAAAGATCATTGCATAGATATAACAATCTGACAGGTAAAACTCATACACAACCAATTCTCTTTCTTTCGTTATACCACTGTGACAGAGACCCTGCTTTAAGCAAGCAAAATCCAACATGAAGCTAGCTAAGGTTGCCTAATTTCCAATTCCCAAATCAATACTCTCAAATCATCTAACTATAAGAATTCAGACCTATAAATTGAACAAAAAAAAAAAAAATTGGAAGCAAGTTACCAAACCGAGGTCATATGTACACCAAATTATCAAAGCGAATATTATAAATTATAGATGTAAAACGCGAAGGAGATCGCACCTTTAGGCCACTCAGACAAGATCCGTTCTTTGACCATGGCGATTGTCGAGGAGGCAGCATAGCGTATCGGCCCGATATCGGATCCATCATACAACCGAAATTTGAGCTCGATAAACTCCTCCTCTGCCATTTAATCCTCGATTTTCCCTTCTCCCTTTCCTAAATTCCTTAGCCTCTCCCCTCCAATTCCTGAATCCTACTCGCGCAAGACGCTATCAGAGATTAACCCAACTCGATCAACGACGAACAATAATATTGGAAAATAAAGGACAAAAAAAATAAAAGAAATAAGAACCTTTTACGAGAAATTGAAAGAGAAGCGCGTAAGGATGGACAGATTGGTATTAGGAGAGTAGGAGAGAGATTTGCGCTCGATCCGGAGTTTCCTCGGGTTAGGGTTAGGGTTAAGGGGAAGAGGGGGGAAGGGGAGAGAGAGAGAGAGAGAGAGAGAGATTATTTTATTTTCTTCTTCTAGTTTTTGGTTGGTGATACTAATCGTTATTTTTTTGTTTTAAATTTAAATAAAAAAGGATAATGTATGTCGACAGGCTTCCATGATCACTGTAGTTCCCATTTTTCTTTTTCTAACAAAACACGCTTCATAATTATATAGCAAATACTGTCAGTATCCAATATTTATGCGTATCATACTATCATTTAATCAATTGTTACTATACGGTGAAATTGTTGAAACTATTTTTATTTATTGTTTTACATTGCATGTGGTAAAGTACTTTATAAGTGTCTTTTACAGTGAAGGAATATACCACAGAAAAAAGTTATTTCCAAAGTGGCGCTTGCCTGTTTGCAATGCTACGGTTGACTATTGACCACAGTCAACAACTGAAACGCTTTTGTAATGGTGTTTAAACGGTTGCATAACTTGCATTTGTTTGGTTTTAGTTTAATTAAAATTATTTGAATAAATTTTTTTTATTTATTTAATTTATTTATTTTACAAAAGTTAATAGTTCTATTTCAACAGTTACAAGTTAAATACATATAAAATAAGTTAAACAAACAAAAATAATAGTAAATATTATGTTACTATTGTAATATTATATATATTAATATACAATTATCAAATTAATACCTGTATTATTTATAACTTAAAATTGTACTAATTTGATTTAATCGAACCAACTAAATTAGAGTTCGATTATATGGTTCGGTTGTTCAAATTATGTGATCAGTTTGATTTATATTAATGCAAACTGAATAAAAATTTAATGAATTAAATTTTAATTTGATTTGAATCCAATATATCAATAAACATTCTTCGTATTAGACGCTCTGTTACAAATTCCGAATGCAAATACCTACCAAGCTACTTATTTTCTAAAATAAATAGGCAACGATGTGCGGTTCATATTAATTTACAAGATCGTTTCTAAATTTTCAATTGTATTTTTTATAATAATATAAAAATTTCTGGTTTTAGTATACATCACTTGTGTTATGTGTCAGTCAGGCAGTGTGACCGATTTGTGTGGCTATTGTGACCATACTATCTTTTGTGAAAGTATTTTGCCTAATTTGTACTTTCTAATTTTCATGCCATCATTACTTCCAAACATTTCAATTGTATTTTTTTAGAGAAATTTTCCTGAATTTGTTTTCGAGATCTTTTGTATACAACATAACTCCACAGTCAAGAGTCAAGACGCCTCGGATAAGAAATACAATACAAACAGGTAAGAAGTATTTATATTGCAAAAGCGCAAACTGTTTTGTCGAATACCACCGCATTGAAGATGAATGGTGGCGCATGGCCTGCGAGTGGTAGGAGCGAGCGAAGCACATTCGCTTTCCCAACCCAACAAGGGCGCAACAGCGAGAGGAGACCGTCGTCACTTCGATCACATGAGCAGATGAGATTATGGCTGTGTTGTGTTCTATAGTCAAAGCTTGTCATGATGAAAATGACTATTATTTTATGCAAGTAGTATTTAAAGAAAAGAAAAGGATGAGAGTTGAAATCTCTTTAAATTACTCAAAACGTAGATTTTATAAAACAAATTAAGCTGTTTGATGTAATTAATATGAATTTTTCCAAGCACACAAAAAATTTGACATTGATTTTTCGAACTTCTTTAAAATAACAGTCAAGGATATAAAAAAAATTAAACTTTTTATTTTATCAAAATAAAGTCAAAATATTATAACCTTTGTCTACAGATTAGGGCTGTAAATGAGCCGAGTTTGAGCGAGTTACCCCCAACTCGAACTCAGCTCATTAAATAAATGAGCGAGTCAACTCGAGTTGGGATGGTAATAACGAGCTGTAGAGCCAACTCGAACTCAGCTCGTTATCAACTCGAGTTGGCTCACAACTCGTTTATAAACTCGTTTAACCAGTTAAATCAATACAACACAAGTTATAAACGAGTTTGAGCTGAGTTTGAGCGAGTTTGGGTTTGGTTTTGGTTATTCTGAGATTTTTTGTGTCCAAACTGTGTAGCTTTATGTAACTCGAGTTATAAATGAGCGAGTTGGGGTCAGCTCAAACTCAGCTCATTTATTAAACGAGTCAGCCAACTCGAGTTGGAACTAACTCGAGTTGTAAATGAGCGAGTTAGAGCGAGCTATAAACGAGCGAGTTGCGAGCGAGTTGCGAGTTCGAACTATTTTGCCCAGCCCTACTACAGATACATCCATATTTTGCCATTTCAATTTTTTTAACATTTTATTATTAAGTGTTTAAAAAGTATAGAATAAAAATTAGCGAGATTTGAATGAACTTGTCTATCCTTTGATTTGTCGTCACTGACCACGTTTAGATGTGATATGAAGTTATCTATATTCACAATTCGCTTCAACCGTCCATCACATTCTCTCGAATCAATTTTTGGTTTCGTGACAAAGGTAATGTTCTCCGTGTGAGAGGTCGCATGTTTAAAATCCGAAATAAACAATACTTTGTAAATATTAAATAGTTAAGTGACTTGACAATCTTTACTTAAAAAAAACATTCTCTCTCATTTATGAATGTTCTTAAAAAATTTCAACTTTACAAATGCATTTATTTATTTTTATTATAAACTTTAGTCTGGGATGATTTTTTAAAGCCCCTGTTTCGTCAATAAGAACATCGAATGTATTTTGTTACTTTTTTTTGTTTAACATATATTTTATTTTCCAATTAATATATAGAATTACTTAAACTTTGCAACTCTTATTAAAAATAGTATGTTCTTGGATTTTGGACATTTTTATCGACTGAATAGAAAAAAAATACAAATATGTATATGAACTATATATATATATATATATATATATATATGAGGAGGGATCCACTTACAACAAATTTGAGTTACAACAAAGTTACAACATTCATTTTTTTCATTTTCAAAGTCCAAATCGTCGATCCAAACCGTTCAACATGATCTCCACAATAAAATGTGCTTGCATATCAAATTTTACATTTTTTTGAATTTTTTTACTATTTACTAAGTATTTTACAAAAAATAGCCATACTTAGACCATTGAATTTTGTACCCATCTTAATAAATAGTAAAAAAATTCAAAAAAATATAAAATTTGATCTGCAAGTACATTTTATTTAGATAATCATGTTGAACGGTTTGGATCGACGATTTGGACTTTGAAAATGAAAAAAATGAATGTTGTAACTTTGTTGTAACTCAAATTTGTTGTAAGTGGATCCCTCCTCTTTATATATATATATATATATATATATATATATATATATATATATATATATATATATAGAGTAAGGCTACGGTGCTTTGCAAAGTAAACCACCCCGTTTACTTCGGGCTATTTTTTGGATTTTGAAAATCCAAACAACCGATCCGAACCGTTCAACATGTTCTAAATATTGAAATGTGCTTGGAGACCAAATTTTACATTTTTTTACTATTAATTAAGCCACTTTGAAAGTTTCTGATCCGGTGGTCCAGAAAATTTTACTGTTTTTTACTGTTCACCGTCGGATCAGCGACTTTCAAAGTGGCTTAATAAATAGTAAAAAAATTCCAAAAAATGTAAAATTTGGTCTCCAAGCACATTTCAATATTTTGAACATGTTGAACGGTTCGGATCGGTTGTTTGAATTTTCAAAATCCAAAAAACGGCCCGAAGTAAAAGGAGTGGTTTACTTTGCAAAGCACCGTAGCCTTACTCTATATATATATATATATTTTTTTATGAAAGGTCCGTGGGCTTAACTATATTTTTTATAGTTATACAAATATGTGTATGTGCTTGAATACATAATTCCTTTTTTTAACATTATTATCACAAGATTTTTTTTTTAAAATTTTACTAAAATTTCTACAAAATGGTTTTGTTAAACTAATAAGAACGCTCATTTATTAGATCTGGTATTATAAAGTATCTCGAAACTTTCTGTCATTTGAAAATTTAATATAGAATTATAAGAAGAAAAGAGAGAGACCGAAGCAGCACAAAACTTCTTTTGATCTACTTATTGTCGTAATCTTGTAAATTATCTGAGACGAGTACACTCATTAGTGGTTTACTTTTCAAAAAGTAGAGATATTCGCGCTAATTACTTCTTAACATCTCCAGGTGTTAAATTGCTTGCGTTGATCATATGGCCTCGAATGAAAAAGAATAAATTATCCTATTCCAGAACAATAAACGTCTCCATATTCTACAACTCGAGAGAAGAAAAATAACATTCAAACGCTGAACCAGTCAAATTTGAGTGGCGGCCACGTAATTGCTCTCTTAAACGTGCTTACCATCACACGAAAGACATGCCAACCAAATTTGACAAAACTTGAAATATATCTCATCACTTTCATAGGCCAAAATTTCTTAATCAATCAATTTTATAAACCAATAATTTGATAATTTTTCACATGCTCTTTTCGAGAGCTACAAAAATCCCTAAGACTACTCTGGTCCACCTCACCTTCATCAGAAATTTTAACACCGTACGCAGCCAACCTACGCACATCCCGTGACATGGGGCTCTGCCATGTCTCATCCCACCATGCAGGGGGCAACAAAGGTGTTGCCGTGCACTGGTCGGTCTGATTCTGACAGCTGAGGGCCCCCGCAAATCTGTTCCACACATGGCCCCACCCAACCTGGCTCGATAGTCCATTTGTTAATAAGTTGCTCTGGAAACTACTGAAGAATGTGAAATTGGAACCTTCCATATAGTTACCTATGATAGTAAAAATTTAAGTACTCCGGAGTTAAGGAAATGGTAGGTGTAGAAAAAATTAAGAATGAGACAGTACCTTGATGATTTGCTGCGGCAAGTGCAGCAATGAGCTGTGCGTAAGTAGTCCCAACACGACGATGTGCCCCAGAGACCACCGCATGTTTGGCACGGGAAGCAAGAAAGAAATCAACGAAAGCGACCCATCTCGGTGCCGGTCCCCAGTCCTTCGCTCTGAATTCTAATCTCTGTGATGCAAAGAGAAAATATATTTCTTTAATAAAGGGAAAATAAGACCAACTGCAGACTGGCCATTAATACTCGTATTCAAGTTACATTTACTTTTCTTATTTTAGCTACTCAACGACTTATTTGAGGTCAAATAAAGCCTTCATTACCCTCAAGCTGGTATGTGTTTTGTTTGTTCGTAAACACTGGTATTGCACTAGAGAGAGATACCTCATGCGATGTATTGATGCTCATCCCAGACCTACTACTGGCTTCATAAGACTTGTAATCAAAATGCAATACCTGCTTGCATTAAAGAATTTTTTTTAGCAAATATAGTATCACCACAAGTAAATTTAGTTTATCTAAGCCATGTATTACCTCAGCAAATTCAGAAATAAATGGTGTTATCTCTCTGACAAAGGAAGGTGTATCAGAGACCAGTACTATACGAGGCCTCAAAATCCTGGCACAGCATCTTTCTATTGCTTTCTTTATACACTCTATAGCTGATTTAGTTGCTCTAATTGACCTAAATTCACAACGAAAACAAAATGAAGAATAGGATAACATTATTTCGAGGTGAGTTATGGGTACCATAAGCAAAACTAAAACACATAACAACTACCTCAGGAAATGAGAAATATCATGCATGCACCCACAAAAGATGGGAATATCGGATAGAACTCTGCAAAAGCATCAATAAATATGACATGCAACCGCTTCATCACTCTGTACGACATTCACAATTTTCCAAACAACCCAATTTACCTCCCTGGTGAAGAAGAAAGGAGGTGCAGTTTGAGCAATTTGAGGAAACCATGAACCGAGGCACGTGTTACATTCTGGATATGAGGACGAATGATGTTGATATTTTCTCCTGAAGCATTATGTTGAAATTGTCATACTTTTCTATACCTATTGGAAAGCATGCGCATGTGCAGTGCAACATCAGGATCTACACCATTAAGGACCCAATTGACAGCTTCTCTAATTGAATCCGACGGAGCAGCAAGTACCCGCATCAGCTCCCCAAAGACATTAGGTCTTGAACTCATCATATAAGGATCCCCAAAGAGATTCAAAGCCGCCCTCCTCATATTAGGATGTATATTCTTCAAGAAAAACTGTATCCCAACTGCATCTGTAGTGCCTTGAAGCCTGTTAATTGAGATTTCGGAACCCAATAGAATTTGTCAATTTTTTTTAAAATGAACAAGAAGTCAGATTTGGAAAAAGGTCCCTATGAAAAAGGGTCCTGGCTTTCTATTTTTCTCGAGGATAGGGACTTGCTTTTGCAAATTCTTCAGCCATTTCTCAAATTTAGCATCAATATAAGGATCAATTTTGCAAAATTATGATAACAAAAAAGGATGCCAAATAGATACCAGATGATGGGTTGCTTCCAGTATGTCCAATCACTACAAAGTACATTTGTTTCAGTTGGTGATTCAAAATTGTCAACCCGAACTTTGAGGGCTTTCTTATAATGTTTAGCACAACGATTCTTCCTCCATAGGTGCTTCACTTCTTCTAGAGTAAATGAATTATTTGTGTAAGAAATATACTCTCCAAAAGGGTATAGTCCCCTGAAAAGATAAGAGTAAATGATTTGTTTTTGTAAGAAATGTACTCTTCAAACAGGTATATGTTTTGCAAAGTTATTGTACAAAATTTAATTATAAAAGCCACAGTCTATGTTTTGTGTTTTTAGTGTTTCTATGTGATGCTTTTCTTCCGGTCTTAATTTCGAGTCTGGTTTTCTTCAGCTAATTTTGTGTACCTGCTTGAACAACTAAAATGGTACTGAAGCAAAAGGTTGATAGTACACATTTTAAATTATGTGTGACAACCCAGCATAGGGTGGAACACTGCTGCTGAGCCAGCTGCTTAAAGCTAGCACAAGTTAATATGCCCTGGCAAGAATACAAATTCTTTGGCACAATCATTGTCTGTACTGGCACATGCACAGAATAGTAGAGTCCACTGCTGGTTCAGTAATTAGACCAGCAGTTGCGCTCAACTTTTTTTAGTGGCTACCAAGGAGTTGAGCTCAACTTTTATTC
Source organism: Carex myosuroides (assembly GCA_028015225.1). Taxonomy (NCBI): domain Eukaryota; kingdom Viridiplantae; phylum Streptophyta; class Magnoliopsida; order Poales; family Cyperaceae; genus Carex; species Carex myosuroides. Next base: position 6,727,483 of record CM051472.1, read on the forward strand.
AACTCTTGGCGATCCAGAGCATCTATTCTATTCCAAACCCAATAGTCCCACCAGCCACACAGAACTAGAAAATTTAGAACGGGGGGCTGAAACATAAAATGTAATGTGTGCAGCTGGGATTTGAACCCAAGTCTCCACAACCACAAAGTGACATTCTAACCACTAAGCTACAAGTACAGATTTAGCATTTTATGAAGAGGGCTAAACTATATAAAAAGAAATTCAACTTAATTTCATTATATATGACTAAACATTTTAAAATTATGGGGGCAGCTAAGCACCCCCTGGTTTGGCTGTATATCCGCCCTCGACACCAGCACTTGTCTTTCAGATGCAAGCCACATGTTGCATGCATGTTACAGATTGTTTTAAGCTATGGTAATTTGGGCTAACTTACCTAAATGACAGGCTTATCGGAACAGCACAAAACCCAGTTTAACCTTGGTCATGCCTGGAAGCTTAAAAATGTCTACAGAACTTTACTAGTCGTCCAATCCCAGGTAAGATATCTTGAAGTGCTTGCAGCTTAGATAGGACCCAATAAATTTGTGCTTTGTTTGGTGCTGGACGGAAGTCCAAATTAGTCCAATAGAGGAATTATAGAACAGAGAGTAATAATTGATATGCATCACCCAACTAAATTTGACAACTGGAATCTCAATGGGGTTTTGGTTCCTGTCTATATTTATGCACATACTAGAATTAGGTCAGGTTCAACTGCACCTGATTTTATCTTTAAGCTGAAAACTGCCAACCTAAACTAACCAGATGAGCTCATTGCCACATTTAACTAAACCAGTGCTAGGTCTTCCCAGAGGGGCAGGACTAACAAGATAAGATAGAGAAAGTACAGGAGTTAGAGTGCAAATATGCCTGGTCTGACCGATGATCAATGATCGGTTGAGCATGATACTGAGTGCAGCTCCTGTCAAAATTTTGTACATCTCATTTCCAAACCCGGCTTCTGATGACTTTCCCAATACAAACCCATGCCGGCAGAACTCCTTGGCCGGCAGCTGCCTCACTCTACCAGCTCCTGTCACAATACAAATTACATTCAACCAACGAGTTTTTCTTGATACATTGGCAAATTAACACCTTAACTAGATGTAACGCACCATTAATATCAAAATGGCGCCTTATTATCTCCCGGATTCGGAGGCTCTCCTTCTCGGATTCTGATCCTGAACCCGATAACGATTGCCCCATCTCCTCCACTGTAGCGCAACGACTTCGGCTAGCGTTAGTCGTCTCCGGTTTGGTCCAGTGACCTTCTCGTCGGGTTTGAGATTTGTCAGATTGGATTGGCAGGGGCAGATCTAACGGGTCGGGTTTGGAGAAAGAGGGGGTCCGAGAGTGAAGGATAAAGAAGAGAGCAGTGCATGAAAGAGTGATGAAAGTGAGTGGAGAGCTGACGCCGTACCGCCTCCGGTAGGGTTGCGGTGGTCGGTACGAGAGTTGGTGCTTCATGGCCAGAGAGAGAGGAAGCGCAGGGAGAGCGAAAACGAAACAAAAAATAATAGTGATCAACTTTACAAATAACCAGTGGTGGAAAACGGAACGAAAAGTAATTGGCGACTTTCCAAATAGCAAGAGAGGAATTTATATCACCTGAGGTAACTGAAATTTTATGTTTGGGTCCAGACAATCTGATATGTTTTGGCACAGATTATAAAGAGTTCTATCTTGGATTGGATTGGTCCATATTGTGATCGGACGGTCCAGATCTAAACTCAAACTTTGAGTTACTTCAGGAAATCCAGACTCGCAAGAGAGAATGTTGAGCTGAATTGAATAACTGCTACATTTTTGTCAATTAAAACGAATAACAAACATGCAAAATCATGCAGCACCCCACGTCAAATTTTCTAACTTGAGAAGGCCAACGGTATATAACTGTTTATGTAGACTTCCGCCGTATAATCCGGTCTGTTAAATAACTTTTTTACTTTTTATGTTTTACGCTTCTATATTACTTTTTTTTATAATTTACGATTGAAATTTGGGACTGGTAAAAGTGAAAAATTAAATGCCTTGTTTTAAATCAAATATGCAACTCATCAGATGTTATATAGTATTATACAAACAAAACTATTTTATGAACCAGACATAGACACAGGCATTTAAAAAAAAATGAAAATGGAAATGTAATTTTACAAATAATGTTACTCAGATTTCATATTGTATTCAACTAAAAAATGTTTCATAAATTGCGCCTATTTACCTAAAAATTCTACACAAGCATTCCTAATTAACTTGTATAAATGTTTGAAAATGTCAAGCCAACGGCAAATTGTCTAAATACGTTCTTTTATTTCACATTTTAATTGAATAAAGTTACTGTGGTTATTTTTATTATTATCATTTAGTGTATACATATTTTTATATTTTAAATTTTGGCAAAAGATTTGTCAAAAGAATCTTGTGGAAACTTATTTTCACAATCTTATAGACCATAATAAAAAAAAAGGTCATAACCAACTACAAAAATTTACGTGATAAAACATTCTTTTATGAAGTTTGTAACTCATGTAAATGTTGGATTTAGAGACGTCTAATTACAATAATAAAGTTGGACATGCGTGCATTATGATTATAATATCAAATACTGTCGCAAGATTACATTTATGTAATGATTAAAATATGCCAAATAATGTGATTAATTAAGTCATGGCATTATACGTATTTATATAAGGTTTTGGATACAAATACATATAGAACAATGTTAATCAATATAATTGTTAATGGACCGATTATAGTTGATTAAAATAATAGCAGTAATAAATACAGACTAAATAAGGAAATCAGAATTTATTCTGATTTATTTCGGTTTTTTCTGGAAGTTCCTGATTTCCAGATCCTTGAAATCTGAAATCAAGATTTCTTGGAAAACTTGTTTTCCAAGTATTAGCAAATTTCGGCTGCCCTAGGTTTGGGGTTTTTGCACTGCTATAAAAGGGCTGAGTCTCCAAGGCTTGCAATCAATCCATCATATTGTCTGCTCCATTGAAAGACAAGATACTCTGTCATAATATTTAGGGTAGCCAGAGAAAAGGATTGCAAGTTCTTGGAAGGACTCGAGAGCCAACAACTCAAGTCAAGACCAGGAGCGTATCAACCCAGAGCCTTGGAAGCTGTCTGATTGACAGCGTACGGAGGCCTTTGAAGATGGAAAGTAAGTTCCGCTGTGCATTAAGTTTAATTTCTTACAAAGGAGTAGATCTTGGTTGTGGTTTAAAGTAATTAGGAAAACTCACAAAGTAAAACCAACAAGTGGTATCAGAGCACCCTTATGTAAGAATTGCAGTTTAATTCGGTTTTAATTGCTTTCTATTTTTCATATCGAATTTAATTGTTGCAAAAGGAATTGTTAAAATTTTGCTTTAACCATTTTTTTCATGCGGTTTTGAATTAAAATCTTAAATTTGAACCCATCCTTGCGCTTCGTGCGATCTTGGAGAAGTTTTTATTTGAAATTTTAATTTTCAAAATAAGAAAGTATCAATTATGCAACAATTTAAGGTTTTAAATTCGAATTAGAGAAAGTAATTTAGGTTTGAATTTTCAGATCTAGTCATAAACAATTGATTTGAGGTAGTGATCTTAAAACAGATCAAACTTTTGACTCGTAACTCCGATTTGGACGCACGACCACAATTCGGAAACCTTGAAAAAGGATCTAGCCAGCCATTAACAACTTTGTTGTCAAAACTTTCTGTTTAAGCCCTTAAAAAATGACTGTTTTAGATTTTTTCGACCATAAAAAAAAAAAATTCAGTTTTCCCTCAATTCCATATCTGAAAATTTTATTAAGTCTAGATTATTTTTGGGTTACCAAATTTTCAGACTTTAGGAGTAATTGTAAGTAATTGTAATTTAGGTTATAATAATTATAATTGCTATAATTGCTATAATTACTATATATATTATGCTATATTTAGCCTAATTATTAGAATTTAGATATTATTTAAAATTGGTATTAACACCAATTAAAGGCTCTAATACTAAATTCTGATTTGATATCAATAATGCTTATTATGGCATAAAATTTATACTAAGTATGGAAGCAATAAAATTATTGAAGCATTTCTAAAAGATGATCATTGTAGAAATTGCTAAAGTTTTGCTAAAACCTAATAATTATTTTGATGAATATAGTTGACATATAAAATTAGTATATTCTAATTTAAAAGTGCTATAAGATATTGTATTCTATTTAGGACGAGTAGATACTATAGGTACGTCCTAGATTAGGTTTTAGGCATAATTTTGAAATCTAACTAAAGGCGTTTTAGGTATACATGTGCTGTTTTCGCATGAGTCAAGCATTGATGATCGCAAACGAACCGCTCTTTGTGAGACGATTGCAAGGATGACTCATGACAAGTTGAAATGACGTGCTGACAATGGACGTGGGTGTTAGCTTTCCCAAAGGAGGGTTGGCGCCTACTAAGTTGTTTGGTGCATAAGGGTAGTGAATAAAAATAAGTTGCAACACACATGGACTAGCGATGTCTAGAAAAACATCAGGGGCTTGGAACATAAGTGATCCGTCTGTGATCCTCCTCCCCCTGTTGACTGGCCTGGTCGTTAGTTAATGGATATGTTAATTTGACCCAAAGGTTGATTGACAAAAATGTTACATGTTTGTACTTTATTCACTACGCCAAAGTGCCTGAAGGTAGTGATTGCACCCAAAGGTGTTTTCATTACTGAATGGTGTTTTTTTGGCTAAAGATTTAATGGAGAAAATAGTTTTACACAGGCCTTCAGATAGATTTTAGAATTATGATTAAGGATCAAATCGTGAAGCATGTATCTAAATTATTTCTTTGTTCTTGAATTTTCAGATCTAAACATAATGTCAAGTCTAAGTCAGATTAAGCCCCTCATGGGGAACAATTTCAAACAGTGGGAGGAAAAGCTGAAATTAGTCTTAGGGATCATGCAATTGGACACTGCACTGAGATTTGATCGCCCCAAGCCTAATAAAGAGGGTGAGGAAACTCCCCAAGAGACGGCTGACATTAAAAGATGAGAGCATTCAGATCGCATGTGCATAATGGTGATGAAGCAAACGATCCATGAGACTTTTCGAGGCATCATACCTGATACAGAGACAGGCGCTATTAAATACCTTAAGGCCCTTGAAGAAAAATTCACAAAGAGTAAAAAGACTGAAGTTAGTACACTTTTTGTGAAGTTAGCAACAATAAAATACAAGGGAAAAGAAGGGGTTAGAGAGCATGTTATTGAGATGACAAGACTACAACGTGCCTTGAAAGGGCATAATTATGACATCTCTGATGAGGTTCTCATTGAGTTCATTTTTCTGTCTCTCCCGTCTAACTTTAGTCAATTCAAGATGACTTATAATTGTCAAAGAGAGACATGGACACTACCTGAGTTTGAGGCTCAGTTGGTGCAGGAGGAAGAGAGACAGAAAATGACTAAGGGAGAAAGTGCTCATGTAGTAACATCTAATCCTAAGGGTAAAGTCAAAAAGCGCAAGTTTACTGCCAAGGAAAAGGGACCTACCAAGATAGCTGCAAACAATGCCGCGCAGAAAAGCAAGAAGGAAGATACTTCTGCGAAAGCAGATGAAAAGAACTGTTTTTTCTGCAAAGCGCCAGGACATACAAAGAAATTCTGCACCAACTATCATGCATGGTTGGCAAAGAAAGGTGTGTCTCTTGCTTTAGTTTGTTCTGAAGTTAATTTAAGTTCTGTATCTAGATATACTTGGTGGATAGATTCAGGTGCAACGACTAACATCAGTATGTCGATGCAGGGTTGCCTAAGCCATCGCAAGCCAAGTGAGGCGGAGCGCTACGTTTACGTAGGAAATGGCAACAAAGTAGAAGTGGAAAGCATAGGAAAATTTAGATTATTATGTAAGACAGGATTTTATTTAAGTTTTGATGCTTTAGTGGTTCCATCTTTCAGAAGGAACCTAATTTCTGTATCTTATTTGGACAAAAATGGTTATGTATGTTCATTTAGTAATGGAAATTTCAGTTTGTGTCAAGATTCTAAGCTTCTTGCTTCTGGTATCCTGTCTTCTTATGATAATCTTTATTTTCTAGATATAGACACTTCACATTCAGAGGCACTGCACATAGATAATAGAAAACGTAAATTAACTTGCGAGAAATCTGCAACATTATAGCACAAGCGATTAGGACATATCTCTATGAAAAGGATAGAACGTCTTGTGTCTAATGATATTCTCCAACCTTTAGATTTTACAAACTTAAGTGATTGTGTAAATTGTATAAAAGGAAAACAAACTAATAAACGTAAGTATGATGCAAAAAGGTGTAATGATGTCTTAGAATTGATTCATACGGATATCTGTGGTCCTTTTCCAAAGGCTACAAGAAATGGTCACCGTTACTTTATCACATTCATAGATGATTATTCAAGATATGGTCATATTTACTTAATAAAAGAAAAGGCGGAAGCATTAGACGTGTTCATAAAGTTCAAAACGGAAGTTGAGTTACAACTTAACAAACGTATAAAGTCCATTCGTTCTGATCGTGGTGGTGAATACTACGGTCGTTATGATGGATCAGGAGAACAGCGTCAAGGTCTCTTTGCAAAATACTTAGAGGAATGCGGAATTGTGCCTCAGTATACGTTGCCAGGTTCGCCTGCAATGAATGGTGTTGCTGAGCGACGAAATCGCACCCTTAAAGACATGGTGAGAAGTATGATTGCTCGTACAACTCTACCTGAGAATTTGTGGGGAGAAGCCTTAAAGACTGCAGCATACATACTTAATAGAGTGCCTACTAAAGCAGCTAACAAGACCCCTTACGAGTTATGGGTTGGGCGCAAGCCTAGCTTGAATCATTTGAGAGTTTGGGGATGTCCATGTGAAGCTAGGCCTTATAAGCCAAGCGAAAAGAAACTGGACGAAAGAACCGTTAGTTGTTACTTTATAGGCTATTCTGAACGATCTAGGGGGTACAAATTCTATAATCCAACAAAACATACAGTTTTCGAGTCACGAAGTGCAAATTTTTTTGAGAATAATGAGTTTGTAGGGGGAGATATGACAAAAGATAGTATTTTTGAAGAAGAAGAAGAGACGAATGCGAATGAGACTATGGACCAAAATCCTAGTTTTATTCAAATTCCGATTGCATTTAGAAATACATCTTTTGACAATGTGCAAACTTCATCATCCCAAACAACTCAGTTAGAAACTCAACATGGAATAGAGAACACAAATGGACCTGAACCCAACCCAAACCCTGACATTGACATGACAAATGTTGATGGCCTAGGGCCTGTGGGAGATTCAGAAGTTGGTAATGATATTCCTCCTCTTGTTGAAGATCAAGTTGTAATTGAACCTCAAGAAAATCTAGAGCCTGTGCCAGTTAGGAGATCTACTAGAGAGAAAAGATCTACACAATCGAAGGATTATGCATATCTTCAAGAACATGAGTTTGACATTGGCTTGTTTGATATTAAAGCTCTAACTCTCAATTGTGGATTAATGCCATGAATGAAGAAATGAAATCTATGTACGACAATGACGTTTGGGATATCGTTCCGTTGCCTAAAGGCAAGAAACCCGTTGGTTGCAAATGAATATTTAAGACTAAGCGGGATTCTAAAGGCAATGTTGAAAAATACAAGGCACGTCTTGTTGCGAAAGGTTTCACACAGAAAGAAGGCATTGATTATAAAGAGACTTTCTCTCCAGTTTCATCGAAAGACTCTTTAAGGATTATATTGGCGCTTGTAGCACATTATGATTTAGAACTTCATCAGATAGATGTAAAGACGGCATTTCTCAATGGTGACATTGATGAAACGATCTATATGAAGCAGCCAGAAAACTTTGTATCAGGTGATGCAGGGTCTATGGTCTGCAGACTTAAGAAATCTATCTATGGTCTAAAACAAGCATATCGACAATGGTATCATAAGTTTCACAAAGTTGTTAGCTCATTTGGTTTTGAGTCTAACATAGTAGATGAATGTATATACCTTAAGTTCTGTGGGAGTAAATTTATTTTCTTGGTTCTATATGTAGATGACATATTGCTTGCCAGTAACGATAAGGACATGTTACATCAAACTAAGAATTTTTATTTAAGAATTTTGAAATGAAAGATCTTGGTGATGCATCATTTGTTCCAGGGATTGAAATACTTAGAGAAAGATCTCAATGTATTCTAAGGTCATCCCAAAGGAACTATATCGATAAGATTCTAACAAGATTTTGCATGCAAAACAGTAAACCAGGAGATACCCCTGTATCAAAAGGAGATAAGTTTAGTCTAAAACAATGTCCCCAAACTGACTTAGATAAAAACATCATGAAAGATATTCCCTATGCCTCAGCCGTAGGTAGCATCATGTATGCACAAGTATGCACGCGTCCGGATATTGCGTTCATTACTGGAATGCTAGGGAGATATTTAAGTAACCCAGGTATGGAACACTGGAAGGCAGCCAAGCGAGTGTTGAGATACCTAAAGAGAACTAGGGACTATATGCTATTTTCACGTATCGGAGATCGGAACAGCTCGAGGTCATTGGATATACCGATTCTGATTTTGGAGGATGTGTCGACAGCATGAAGTCAACATCAGGATACATCTTTATGATGGCAGGCGGTGCCGTGTCATGGAAGAGCGCTAAGCAGTCATTGGTAGCCTCCTCCACTATGGCAGCTGAATTTGTCGCATGCTATGAAGCATCTAATCATGGCGTATGGCTGAAGAACTTCGTCACAAGGCTGAAAATTGTGGATTCTATTCAGAAACCACTCAAATTATTATGTGACAACAATTCAGCAGTGTTATACGCCACCAACAACCGAAGTTCGTCAAAGTCGAAGTACATTGACATTAAGTTTTTGGTTGTAAAAGAGAGAGTGGAGAAAAATGAATTATATATAGAACACATAGGTACAGACTCCATGATTGCGGATCCTCTTACTAAAGGACTGTCACCCAAGAAATTTCACCAACATGTTGCTTGTATGGGTGTAATATCTGTTTAGGATAATTAGAAAATGTGGGAGTCTGAATATGTTTTTTGAGTTCTGATGTTCTATGTAATGCAATTGTAAACAATTTTGATGATATATATACAAGTTGCATTCAATTTCAGTTTCATTATTTCTTTCTTTAAAGTTTAAATTCTTGGCCTCATACAGTAAAGTGAAGGTGACTCAATTAGAAATAGGCACGTCTAATCACACTTGCGTGTAATTTCTAAACTATATGTCCAAATCAGATTCATGTCATTCAGTTATGCTGGCAGCGTGATTTATGTCGTTTTAGTTGCGAATAAATGTGACAAATGCCGCTTAAGTCCTTTGTTAGCATAATTGATGGACGGAATTGTTTAAGAAATACGATAAGCAAAGACAGAAAAGTTGCATGCAATAAAGTTAAGGATATATAATCAAAAGGTTGCACTTGTCCATGTGGGAGATTGTTGGATTTAGAGACGTCTAATTACAATAATAAAGTTGGACATGCGTGCATTATGATTATAATATCAAATACTGTCGCAAGATTACATTTATGTAATGATTAAAATATGCCAAATAATGTGATTAATTAAGTCATGGCATTATACGTATTTATATAAGGTTTTGGATACAAATACATATAGAACAATGTTAATCAATATAATTGTTAATGGACCGATTATAGTTGATTAAAATAATAGCAGTAATAAATACAGACTAAATAAGGAAATCAGAATTTATTCTGATTTATTTCGGTTTTTTCTGGAAGTTCCTGATTTCCAGATCCTTGAAATCCGAAATCAAGATTTCTTGGAAAACTTGTTTTCCAAGTATTAGCAAATTTCGGCTGCCCTAGGTTTGGGGTTTTTGCACTGCTATAAAAGGGCTGAGTCTCCAAAGCTTGCAATCAATCCATCATATTGTCTGCTCCATTGAAAGACAAGATACTCTGTCATAATATTTAGGGTAGCCAGAGAAAAGGATTGCAAGTTCTTGGAAGGACTCGAGAGCCAACAACTCAAGTCAAGACCAGGAGCGTATCAACCCAGAGCCTTGGAAGCTGTCTGATTGATAGCATACGGAGGCCTTTGAAGATGGAAAGTAAGTTCCGCTGTGCATTAAGTTTAATTTCTTACAAAGGAGTAGATCTTGGTTGTGGTTTAAAGTAATTAGGAAAACTCACAAAGTAAAACCAACAGTAAATAGACTTATATAGAGTTTAATTATATGACATATTGCATTGTGAATTTTATAGCAACATGACCTACATTGATAAAATGATACTCAGAAATTGGCAGCACTACAAATTAAAGTGAGGAGCTTAATCAGCATATAGCAATAGTTGAGGGACCTAAAGTCTAAATATAGTCTCTAGCAAAATATCAGAAGGAGAGCTATCTTGAATCAAAATTTTGCAGGACAGGGCTTTACCGTAAAATTGCCAAGACAGTGGCACACTGGCAGTAGGGGTGTAAACGGTCGGATACGGATCGGATAGTGGCCTTACCGTATCCGTATCCGTTATAATTTTTCGGATACGGATACGAATACGGATAGTCTCGGATACGGATACGGATCGGATATTAAACGGATACGGATACGGATCGGATATCGGACGGAAACGGATACGAATACGAATATGAATATAATTCGGATAATTAAAAATAAATTACTAATATACATTTTAATAAAGAATAACATTTAAATATAACTTCTTTCATTCATAAATTAGATTTAATATTTTTCATAAGAAGTTCGTTGATTACAAAACATATATAATGTTAACAAAATAATAAACACTAGTCATATCAGTCGTTCATCAAATATACCTCCAGAAAATGTAACACGTTTTTAAATTATTTTCGTAAAAAAATCTGGAACGTCTTGGATCGTTAAATTCCCAATAGAATGGAGATCTTAAATTTCTCTGAAGCCCGTTAAAAGCCCAGCACATAAAACATCTGAGTCCAGTCTCCAGTGATATGATGGCTTGACCGGTTTCTTTGTCAAGGGCTCAACCGGCGGTGAAATTCGGATATCCGAATTAAATTAGTTGTCGGATACGGATAATTATCCGTATCCGGATCCGTATCCGATTCAATATTCAGAACCGTATCCGCATCCGTATCCGGTAAAAAATTATCCAAATCCGGATCCGTATCCGAAAATATCCGTATCCGAATATCTGAATCCGGAATTTTTCGGATTCGGATCCGGATGAATGCGGATAATATCCGATCCGTTTACACCCCTAACTGGCAGTCGGAACTCGGAAGAGTATCCTCTCCATTACTGTAAAAGATTCCCTTTACTTTACGGTCTGAGATTAACTCCCAACCGATTTGAAATTCGGGATGGCGGAGGGGCAGTATTATTGGACTTTGAGTTCGTGCCAAGTTAAAAAGAACGGTCCAGATCAAGTAATTGTAAAAGATTCCCTGGCAGTCTGGCACTTGCTAGTTGCTACTGTTTCAAGTCAACACTGAATAGACAACAGTCAATAAGCATGAGAGGAGCTAGTTTTGTTCCTCTGCATTGCTATACTGGATCAATTAATATCGGTATTTTGGGCTTTTTCTTGACGAGTTAAAAGTTGAGACTTAGCATGATCTGGAGTAAACCGGATCATATTTATAGTTGGGCCCAGTCTATATTGTGGCGTAGTAAGTAAATAAACCCATAAAATATGTTTATTTACTTATTTTATTGGATAAGAAAAAATGACAATTAAAATAACAACGATAACCAATGAAATATATATTAAACTAAAAATAAGAATTAGTTTTTATTCTTTAATTTATGAGATATCATATCTCATGATGTTACTGGAAAAGCAATGGACCCCATCAATCGATTTGAAATATTAATGTTGCAAAATTTATTTGCAGTTAATTAGTATTAAATAATTTTCAAATTATACTAAATTTTATACACCACATACTTAAATTATAAGTGTATATCTGTTGAGAACTAAGCATGATTAGGGACTAATAGCCTCAGTTATACCCACTAAGGGTTTATGTCATCATAGGCTATTCTAGAAACTAAAAGGAGCAACTAAATATAAAGTTACTCAACTTTTAGTTTCTACTTTTAGAAAGTTACCGTTTGCTCTTATTCTAACGGCTCTTTGTACTTACTAGCTTATATAAGCTCACTGTAAGCAACTATCACTGTAGACCAAAAATATACAAGATTATCAGTGTTTCATATCCATTGCCTCACTGTCTCACTAATTCACTATATTTCCGCATAATTCAACATGGTATCAGAGCACTGATCCATCAGCAAACAAACAAGAGCCTTAGTAAAAGAGGCCACCAAAGAACTGTGCAGAAAAATACTGCTACAGTCACTCAAAAACCAAAGACTGATTCAATTCAGCACCCAAAACCAAAGACTGATTTAATTCAGCACCAACACCAAACAAAACAGCATGTCTCAACAGTTCGATAATTCCAAACTCACATCCATAACCCTCAATGGCAGCAAAAATTATGTCCCCTGGTCCAGATCGATAACAATCGGACTCAGTGGCAGAGGAAAGCTACAGTTTGTCACTGGTACCAAGAAAAAACCCAAAGCAGCAAAAACACTGGAACCAACTGATGAAGAAATGCAAAAAATCGAAGAATGGCAACAGACGGATCACATGATCATGTCATGGATATTAAACACCATGGAGCCCCAAATTGCTCAACCTTTCATGTATGCCGATTCTTCAAAAGAAGTGTGGGAAAAAGCAAAAAACCGATTTGGGCAGCAACGAAACTTTGCCCATATATTCAACCTCAAACAAGAGCTAGCACAAATCAAGCAAACAAACCAAAGCAATTCTCAAATGGTAACCGAAATCACAACCAAATGGGAAGAACTCAAAATTTACCTTCCACCAACAAACAATCCAGATGAAATACAAAAAAGAGTTGATCAAGACTTAATCTTTACTTATCTGGGATCTCTTGATACGAGCTATGAAGCAATCTGGTCCCAAATTCTTCTCTCAACCGAGATGCCTTCATTTGATGAAGTAGTGGCAACAATTGATAGAGAGGAGTCGAGAAGACTTCTCATGAACCCGCAAGAAACCCAGAATCCAGAGAACAAAGCTTTCAAAGTTCAATCGAGACACTTCTCAAACCCTAACGCGAAAACTGAAATGCGAGGAGATCCAAACACCAAGTGCGATTACTGCAAGAGAGACGGACACCGGCGGGAAGGATGCTGGTTCCTCTACCCGCATCTCAGACCAAATCGCAAGAATTTTGGAGGCAACAACAAAGGGGGAGAGAAGAAACAATGGGAAGGTCGGGATGAGAAGAAGGGTTATGCAGCGACTCAACCCAATTCGGGTCAGGCGTATGCAGCGGGACCGACTCAACTTAATTCGGGTAGCGGATCCAACCCAGCTGGCGCAAATTCAACCCCAGATCATATGCGGCAGCTGCTGGAGTCTCTCACTGTGTTGCTACAGAACAATAACAATAACAATTCTGGTATGGCCACTCATTTAATTTACAATTTAAATTCTATAGACTGGATTTTAGACTCGGGTGCCACTGACCATATGACGGGTAATAAAACCTTATTAAATAATTTTGAAGAGTGCACAAGTAACAAATTTGTGACCGTAGCTAATGGTGAAAAAATGCAAATTAAAGGAATAGGTACAATTAATATATTCTCCAAAGAATTACCAAATGTATTGTATCTAGAAAATTGTTCATCAAATTTGTTATCCATTAGTAAAATCACAAGTGAATTAGAATGTGAAGCTATTTTTACATCTAAACATGTGATTTTTCAGGAATGGATAACCAAGAGGAAAATTGGTGAAGGAGTTTTAGAGAATGGACTTTATATGTTGAGTAAGAAACAAACTAATTTAAGTGCCAAGAGACAAGAAGACTTAAGCACTCTTTGGCATAGAAGAATTGGGCATCCTTCCGAAAAAATTCTAAAATGTATTTTTAATTTTCCAAAATTAGATTGTAGTAGTTGTGAGGTGTGTAAATTAGGGAAACACACTAGATTACCTTTTTATTCATCAAATAGTAAGAGTGAAAAATCTTTTGATTTAATCCATTCGGATGTATGGGGACCGGCACCTATAGAATCATTTAATGGTTACAAATATTTTGTTCTTTTTATCGATGATTTTTCTCGCACAACTTGGTTGTATTTAATGAAACATAAAAGTGAAGTTTTTTCACATTTTCAAGAATTCTACAATTTTGTAGAAACTCAATTTAATGCTAAAATTGAAGTATTTAGAACCGATAATGGAACGGAATTTGTAAATCAAAATTTCTCAAACTTCTTTAAACAAAAAGGAATTCATCATCAAACTACATGTGTATACACACCCGAACAAAATGGAGTATCGGAAAGGAAAAATCGTCATATTCTCGAAATGACACGAGTTTTATTATTTCAAAATAATATCCCTAAATGATTTTGGTCGGATGCCGTTCTTACCTCAACATATTTGATAAATAGACTACCTAGTGCTATGCTAGAGTATAAAAGTCCGTTAGAACTCCTTTACCAACGGAAAATTAATATCGATCATTTGAGAATATTTGGATGTACTTGTTTCATACATAAACATAAACTAGATAAATTGGATTACACATCAATTAAAGCAATTTTTTTGGGATACTCTTCTCAAAAAAAGGGGTATAAATGCTATGATCCAATTCATCACAAGTTTTATGTTTCTAGAGATGTGACCTTCTTAGAAAATGAACCATATTACAAAAATGTTGAAAATAAGATCAACATACAAGAACCATTACAAATGCCCATAATGTCACAAATTGAACACTTGGAGAAAGATACACCTCAAATAGAAAATGAAAATGAGATAGAAGAAACGTCACAAGGAGGAGACAATGAGGAGAATATGGATGAAAATAATGAAGAGGAAAATCCAATACGAAGATCATCAAGGACTACTCAACCATCGACAAGGTTAAGAGATTTTGTCACATATGAGGTACAATATCCTATTCAAAATTTTATTTCTTATAAAAATGTCTCAAACTCACATAGAGCATTTCTTAGCTCTATTTCTAAAGAACAAGAACCAACCAATTACTTTGAAGCCGTAAAAAATCCTAGTTGGATCAAGGCCATGAAAGAAGAGTTGAAGGCTCTTGAAAAAAATGAAACATGGGTAATCATACAATTACCAAATAATAAAAAACCCGTAGGGTGTAGATGGGTATATAAAATTAAGTACAATAGTGATGGTACCTTAGAACGGTACAAGGCTCGCTTAGTAGCCAAAGGGTACACACAAACCTACGGTATAGACTATTACGAGACTTTCGCACCCGTTGCCAAAATGAATACCGTAAGGATTTTATTTTCAATTGCGGTAAACCAAAATTGGAAATTGTACCAAATGGACGTCAAAAATGCCTTCCTTCAAGGGACACTTGAAGAAGAGGTATATATGACCTTACCACCCGGCCATGAAAAAGAGAAAACACATGGATTAGCTTGCAAATTGAAGAAGGCTATTTATGGATTAAAGCAATCTCCTAGAGCATGGTATGGCAAGCTAAGCTCTCATTTAATCTCTTGTAATTTTAAAATTAGTAGTGCCGATCACTCATTATTTACAAAAATTGAAGGAATTAATACTACCATTATATTAGTATATGTTGATGACATCATAATCACCGGAAATAACCAAGAAGAAATTAATAAAATAAAATAAAATTAAAAGAAAAATTTGACATTAAAGACCTTGGTTATTTAAAATATTTTCTAGGAATAGAAATTGCACATTCTAAGAAAGGCCTATTTATCTCTCAAAGGAAATACACCTTAGACTTGTTAAAAGAAACCGGCAAATTAGGTTGTAAACCGGCCTCAACACCAATAGATGGTAGGAATAAATTAAATACCGAAGATGGAGAACCATTAGTAGATATAAATCAATTTCAAAGACTTGTAGGAAAATTAATATATCTAACGGTAACTCGTCCGGATATATCTTTTTCGGTAAGTCAAATTAGCAAATTTATGCATGCCCCTAGAACACCACACTTAGAAGCAATAAATAAGATTCTAAGATATCTAAAAGGTACACCCGGAAAAGGAATTTGTATGAAAAATAACAACTCTAATAATGTGTGTGGCTATTCCGATGCAGATTGGGCCGGAAGCTTCGATAGAAAATCGACAACCGGTTTTTGCACATTTGTAGGCGGAAATCTAGTCACATGGAAAAGCAAGAAACAAAACGTCGTGGCTCGATCAAGCGCCGAAGCGGAATATCGAGCCATGGCGTCCACCGCAAGTGAGTTGACATGGATCAAGCAACTCCTTTCGGATTTAGGAATTAAAACTCATGCGCCAATGCAAATGTTTTGTGATAATCAAGCGGCACGACATATAGCATCAAATCCGGTGTTTCATGAGAGAACAAAACACATTGAAGTCGATTGTCATTTTATTAGAGAAAAAATTCAAGCAAAAGAAATTGAAACTCCGTTTGTTAGAAGCGGAGATCAATTAGCGGATGTCTTTACTAAGGGTTTAGATCCAAAACCGTTTGAAGAAAATATAGGCAAGTTAGGCTTAATTGATATCTACACGCCTAACTTGAGGGGGGGGGGGTGTTGAGAACTAAGCATGATTAGGGACTAATAGCCTCAGTTATACCCACTAAGGGTTTATGTCATCATAGGCTATTCTAGAAATTAAAAGGAGCAACTAAATATAAAGTTACTCAACTTTTAGTTTCTACTTTTAGAAAGTTACCGTTTGCTCTTATTCTAACGGCTCTTTGTACTTACTAGCTTATATAAGCTCACTGTAAGCAACTATCACTGTAGACCAAAAATATACAAGATTATCAGTGTTTCATATCCATTGCCTCACTGTCTCACTAATTCACTATATTTCCGCATAATTCAACAATATCCATCATTTACTGTTTTCAGTTTCAACGAATTTGTGTTAGTCATCATGATTGTTAAATATGCATGTTTGGGTAATAATATATCTCTTTTCTTATCTATTACAAATTGTTTAGTTTTATGCTTGTTGAAAAGTTGAATGAACTTTTCTAAGCTACCATGGAATATTTTGGGTTTAGTATAATTATATTTTCATTTCAACTTATTGAAAATTAGTATATTTCTCTAGTCCCAATTTTTCAATATAGCATCTTCCTACAGACTTATTGTAGAAATTGTGTTATATTAGGGATCTAATATCAAGTTTTTAAAAAACATTTCATGTCATTTAATGATTGAATGATAAGCAGAACAAATTGATTTTTAAAAAAAATCATTTTATAAAATAACTTATCATGAAAATGTCAGACAAGACAATTGTATTTTAACCTTAAAAAGTGTTGGAAAATCATAAAGATAAAACCATTTTTCGACATAAAATTTGGTTAATTGGTCAAAATTGGTTACATTTGATTTTATATAACAGAATATTGACGATATGAAGTCTGAAATTCGATTTAACCGTGCAATCACCATTTTTTTAAAAGTTTAGATAACATAAACTAGTTTTAGATTTGAGCACACATAGCAACATTTTTGTCTTCATGTCAGAATTCAAGCTTTTCTCTAGAAATTGTACATAGGCATAGCAGCATTTTTGTCCGCAAATTTTAACTACTTGACATGTATTTTACACACAAAAATAGGTGTCTGCATTCCGTTTACTTGGAATGGAATTTGCGGTCAAAGCCAGTGGGCATCTAATTGAAGTGTAAACCTTTTGAATTTAAAAAGTGACTGCAAATTTCTTTAGCAATTAGCACACTTCCAAGTTTAACGTCATATTAGTTTATTTGGGGGTGATTTCATGATTACACCTCGAAATAACATTTTAATAGAAAAGACAACAAATTAAATAAGTTTATGAGTTTTTGAAATTTGGAGGGATAAATATGATGTTATAAATTTTAGAGGGACAAATATGTAATTTTGAGGATTTTGAGGAGTATACAGATCTATGGAATGGATCAGATTTTTAAACCGGCTTCTCTATTAATTATCAAAGTGATAAAGCTTGAAGTTCACCCAAGGAGAAAGATACGGTTATTTGATGTTGAACTTTGGCGAATTAAGTAGACGGTTAATGAGAAACGGTTCGCACCGTTCCTTCTTGCAACAAACAAATTAAAAGGTGGGTCCCGCGCGATAATGTAAGCCCCAAGCGAAATGCGCCCGGTCTTGTTATAACTTGACACGTGTCCATTTAATATAGGGGTTGCACACATGAGAGGTGAGTGGGATCCATCAAATGAACCCACAGTAGATTTTCTATTTCTCCAAAATTGTGTGGCCTTTGATGTTCGGTAAATTGGCAATTAGTCATGGCCTCATGGGTGATTAATTGTACTAATTTTAAGTTATTTGTTTAGCGTTCATGACATGTTTTGTTTGACTTAATTATTAAGTAAATCAAAAGTCAATTTTATTTGTGACCAAATTTTTTTGTATTTTATTTTTTTCATGTTATATTGTGACTAAGGTTGTATTGGAGGCATACCTAATAGTATTACTTTATATATTAAGCAAAATATAACGTTTTAAACATTAATATATATATATATATATATATATATATATATATATATATATATATATATAGGGATGGGCTATGGTGCATTGCAATGCATAGGCCCCTCCGTGCATTGGACTAAAATCGTTGGATTCAAAGTCCAAATGACCGATCCGAACCGTTCATCTTGTTCTCCATATTAATATGTGCTTGGAGACCAAATTTTACATTTTTTGGAATTTTTTTGCTATTTATTAAGCCACTTTGAAAAAGTCTGATCACATGGTCCAGAATTTAGTTGCACTGTTTTTACTGTTCACCCGGATCAGCAATTTTCAAAGTAGCTTAATAAATAGCAAAAAAATTCCAAAAAATGTAAAATTTGGTCTCCAAGCACATATTAATATGGAGAACAAGATGAATGGTTCGGATCGGTCATTTGGACTTTGAATCCAACGATTTTAGTCCAATGCACGGAGGGGCCTATGCATTGCAATGCACCATAGCCCATCCCTATATATATATATATATATAGCTTGGCTATTCTACTTATATAAGCATATGATGGCATATGCTTATAACTCATTTTCTCGTTTTCAAAATCCAAAAAGTCAATTTGAACCGTTAGATGTGATCTCTATATTGAAATGTGCTTGGAGACCAAATTTCACATTTTTCTGAATTTTTTTACTATTTATTAAGCCACTTTGAAAATCACTGATCCAACGGTGGCTTAACAAAACAGTAAAATCAGAAGCCACCGTTGGATCAGCGATTTTCAAAGTGGCTTAATAAATAGTAAAAAAATTCAGAAAAATGTAAAATTTGGTCTCCAAACACATTTCAATATAGAGATCACATCTAACGGTTCAAATCGACTTTTTGGATTTTGAAAACAAAAAAATGACTTATAATTAAGCATATGCCATCATATGCTTATATAAGTAGAATAACCAACCTCTCTCTATATATATAGAGTAAGGCTACGGTGCTTTGTAAAGTAAACCCCCCGGTTTACTTCGGGCCACTTTTTGGATTTTGATAATCCAAACAACCGATCGAACCGTTCAACATGTTCTAAATATTGAAATGTGCTTGGAGACCAAATTTTACATTTTTTGGAATTTTTTTACTATTTATTAAGCCACTTTGAAAATCACTGATCCGACGGTGAACAGTAAAAAACAGTAAAATTTTCTGGACCACCGGATCAGAAACTTTCAAAGTGGCTTAATAAATAGTAAAAAAATTCCAAAAAATGTAAACTTAATTTGGTCTCCAAGCACATTTCAATATTTAGAACATGTTGAACGGTTCGGATCGGTTGTTTGAATTTTCAAAATTCAAAAAGTGGCCCGAAGTAAACCGAGGGGTTTACTTTGCAAAGCACCGTAGCCTTACTCTCTCTCTCTCTCTCTCTATATATATATATATATATATATATATATATATATATATATATATATATATATATAGTCCGGCTAAATTGCTGCCGGCAGCATTCTGGACAGCTGCTGCCGGAGGCATTTCGGTCATTTCCGGTGTTCAAACAACAAATCCGAACCGTTCAACGTATTCTAAATATTAAAATCTACTTGGAGACCAAATTTTACATTTTTTGGAATTTGTTTACTATTTATTAAGCCACTTTGAAAATTCCAGATCACATGGTCCAGAATTATGTGCACTGTTCACCCGGATCAGCCAATTTCAAAGTGGCCTAATAAATAGCTAAAAAATTCCAAAAAATGTAAAATTTGGTCTCCAAGTAGATTTTAATATAGATTGAATATCTGTATAAAAACATTTGTTGTTTGAACACGGAAATGACCGAAATGCCCCCGGCAGCAGCTGTCCAGAATGCTGCCGGCAGCAATTTAGCCGGACTCTATATATATATATATATATAGACACACACACACACATCTATGTTAATTAGGAGAGAAAAATTAACTTCTTTGTATTATTGTTATTATTAAAATGACTACTACTGTAATTATTATTATTATTTGAAGAGAAGAAGTTGGTCTCATAAGTTAGATTAGAAAATGTGTTGTCATTAATGACTTATATGATGCATCTTATTTTAGTTTACGAGATTTAGTTTCATTCATTTAATTTACTAACTTAATAGAAATATTATATTACAAATCACTATTAATTTTTTTGGAAATGTGAATACACCTGAGCTATTACTTAGTAGCTGTGATTTCTCATGTTAGCCCAACACAACACTATGAAGTATGAACTATGGACTATGGTCCATGCATGTGTTGCTCCATAGTAAGCGCCGCATAGAATTGGGATTCCGTTTGGTGCGTTCACTTTTAAGGATACC
The DNA here is from genome assembly GCA_028015225.1 of Carex myosuroides. Taxonomy (NCBI): domain Eukaryota; kingdom Viridiplantae; phylum Streptophyta; class Magnoliopsida; order Poales; family Cyperaceae; genus Carex; species Carex myosuroides. The sequence continues at coordinate 6,748,368 of CM051472.1, forward strand.
CATATTTGGGGCAAAAAACCTCGAGTTTAAGAGAAAGAGAAATGAAGCAGCGTTTGAGAAAAGAAGTGTGACATATACGGTGAGAGAGAGAGAGAGAGAGAGAGAGAGAGAGATATGGGGCGTGATTCTTTTGTACTCTTGTGCAGTTGTGCACCCCCTTCCCCCTATTCCATGCTTAAAGCATTATTCAAGCCGAAAGAAATGCACCAAAGCATCAACAAACTATTATGGACAAAGGCCTATTGTACATCCGTCCTAAACATAGCCTAAAGCATTCATAATTAGTAAACAATACAAAAGAGATAGTTAACATTCTTGGTTTGCAATTGACTAATTAATTAGAACATTTTGCTATTCAGAAAAGGATGTTTAACATATTTAATCCGCTTCCTTTTTTCACAAGAGTACAATGAGCTAGAACATATATATATATTCATTCATACATTGACATATGTGGTCAACAAATGGTCAATTTCATGAACAGAGAGAGAGCTCTTGTAGCAGGAAAGTAATTGCTCAAAGCAAAATCACTTTCTATTATTAGAGCAATTTGGTTTTTCACTAGACTCTTGAAGCATCAATCTGGACAAACCTTACAACCTTCCTTAATAATTAAGCAATTTAATTAGGCACAAGCATACACAAATTACAAATAGAGAAAGCGAGAGACGTTAAAAATATTGCCAACAATTAGGCACATAATCGAGCTTAGACAGTTAGACCTCAATGTTTTCATTGCCTTCTTTGTTGTCATGATCATTGTTATTTTGTTCTTCTTCCTCCGACGCCTCTTCATCTGATGAGTTCGGTGGTGATTTTGAATCGATTGGGTGCACCTCTGGTCCCTTTTCAGTCGCACTAATTTTACCAAGATTTGCTACACCAAGCTTCGGGTCTTTACACTCTTCTTTGACGGTCAGTTTTGGATTCCTGTAAATTAAGTAGAGCACCATTTGCGCCACACCAAAGACGAACCCTAGAATATTTGGCAGCTACAGAAAAATGTGGAAAGCTGTGTTAGTACGGATTGCAAGCATAGTTTTTTTTTTTTTTTGCCAATCAGAAGCCCGTAGGCAAGATTGCAAGCATAGTTGATAAGTAAAATGACATGTCGAATTTGCAGATATCTACCGCAACGTATATGTCCTTTGAGAGTAGACCGTAAAAGAACCATGCGACAGCACTCAGTGTGAGGAAAAAGGAGAGGAAGAAAGGCATGAACTCCACACTATTCGTGCGAATCACAATCCTCTGCATTTCATAAAAAATGTTAATCTATTTATTTCTCTCTTCATAATTTAATATAGTTAATTAACATTTGCATGAGCATACTCACGATAATACTTAGAGGAGCGACAAATACGCTCACTGAGAACGCCACACAAACCCAACCAAGGATGTGGACTCGCTTGTCTCCCTTAGATAGAAAGAGGGTAAGGAGGAGAATCAACCCAAAGATGACAACATTGAAGAGGACTAGAATTTTGACAGTGAAGATCTGAAAAAAATGACCGAATTGCAAATCAGTTACCGATAAAAATGGCAAGGTAAGATTGTTGGAATAATATATATAAATGATACCAACCTTAGCTTTCTTGGGGGCATAGATTAGGTACATGACAATGTATATTGTCTCAATTACACAACCAAAGGAGTTAATGGTGATGAGGAGAGATACACTTGGGTTGAGAAATGCATAGTAAATCCAAAGCATTGAGCTAAAGAGTGCGACAACATAAGGAACGGAATGAAACCCCTCGGTTGATTTTTTTTGGTAGACCCGATAGAATGTTGGCCTGTAAAAATAAAAAAATAGCTAGCTGTCACTATAGAGGTAATATAAGTGGTACGAAAATAGAAAAACTAATGAAAATATCAGGGAGATTTTGAACTCACAGTGGGGCAAGGTACACCATAAAGGAGATGATGTTACCTGTCACCGTTGTATGAAAAAATATGCATGTTAGTAATCTTTGGTGATAGTGATTTATTTATTAATTCTAATAAAAAATAATAATATTCTTAATTTCTATGAGTGGAGTAACTATTCAGTGCAGTGGAATGCATGCTCTGCAGGAAACCTGAAGAAATTTGTGCAACCCTGTTCTAGTTGGCAGAATTAATTGGAAGCTAGTTTAATTTACTTTATAATTAAGGCTATATATCAATATTAATGGCCTCTAATGATTTTTTCATTTGTCCTAATTACAGGAGCATTAAGAAAACACCTGAAAGCAACACATAGATGGGAAAATTTAAATGGTATACTATCTTTGTCAATCTATCAACACTATCTACAAGAGAGACCAACCAGAAGTATTTTATTAGGAAATATTGTTATGATAATAGGTATCTCTAGTTTAGTACATGTCCGCTTCGTGATTAAGAAGGTCCACCGCTCCTTTGACCACTAAGTGCACCCAACTCAAGTGAAAAATATCTAATATGTATATATATGTACCATATAAGATTTTAATCATTTTATGCATGATCATTTAACAAAAATATCCCATGGACTATTATTGTCCTAATTAAGTTTTGTACGCCATATATAATGCTAATGAAGTTGTAGGGGGGAGGTGGTGGGGGGAATAAGAAAAATTTATAGTATTATAAAGTATATACGAAATGTTAACTGTACCTAGAATTCCAAAAGCGAAGGCCCAGGGGTGGTGAAAAGAAAGCACAGCCATCTGATCAGCTCAGAGCAAATAACTTGACAGATTAATTATCTCACTTAGCTTACTCTCTCTCTCTCTCTCTACTTGAACGATTCTAGCACAAATTAGATAATCACAAACACACACACACTCTCTCTCTCTCTCTCTCTCTCTCTCTCTGTGTTCCCAATTGTTGAAGAGAGAAATGGAATGTGAGGTAAGAGGAATTCTGAATGCTTGGGTTGAGGTGAGAGTTAGCGGCCTTTATATAGGGGAGGTTTGGAAGAGATTGTTACGTGGCATTGGTATGAGCCCTCCACAAGTTATTAATTAATGTTGCATATTTAACCTTTCTAAATTTTATACATAAAGCTGGTTTAGTGAAATATACGTTATGGCATCTCCAGGAAAATAATACACATCCCAAACCAGCCACACAACTTTTATTGGTAGTCCTTACAATTGAGGAAAACTTGTGTTTTTTTTTGTTATTTTAATAATTATTATTTATCCGATCAGAAGTACTGTTCATGTATCTTAGTTTTTTTTTTAGCTTAAAAAATAATACAACTCTTTTGGTATCTCTATAGGGATTCTCGCACGAATTATCATGTTTAAGTGTTTCAAAAGATTATATTTATTTGTGTTTAAATGTGACGAATACAATTTTTTTAATATTTATTTCTCTTATTTTAAAATTTTATTTTTGTAATAAATATATTTATTTCTGAAGTGATGTTAAAAAAACAACCATATATAATAATAGAATTGTAACCGCTATGATCTTTGAGGATACTCGCAAGTCCGACATTTTTATTAATATCCAAAGTTTAATACAAATTATTAATTATACCCAGAACTCAACTCAATATCGAAATATACCCAAGCCGGCCATTTTCTGGCCGGCTATGTTCCCTCCCTAAGCCGGCCATAAAATGGCCGGCTATGTACTTTTTTTTTTTTTTTTTTAAGAGAGAGACGAAGATCAAAATATTAAAATTTTTGTTTAAATTATTTGTTATATTACTTCTTTGATGTATAATTAGCATATTTATACTAAAATACGATAGATTAATTGAAATTATGTTGAATAACACTAAATTATGTTAAATTACGTTAAATTACATTAAATTACGTTAAAATACGGTAAATTACGCTAAAATACGATATGAATAGGGACGATATCTTCACTGAAAAGGAGAAAAACGACGATGAAACTTCAAACGGTCATAAAACGGCGCTCGAGTGTCCGATTTCAGCAAATGACCACTTTTCGGAAAGCTTGCGAAAATGCGCATGCGTCCGTGCCAGCTATGCTGGATTCCAAAATTCAGAATCGCCAAAAAACAAAGGGAATAGCCTCAAAACTTGAGTTGAAGTTTCCGATTAAGATTTTCATTTCTATCATTCAATCCAAGTAGCTCAGTAAATTAGTTACATAATGAACTTGCAGATTACCAATTTTTACTATTTTTGGAATTTTTTTACTATTTTTTATGATCCATGAAAGATGAGCAAAATCAGTCTACTATAGCGTAATTTTGTGTAGTTTAATGTTTTTTTTACTGTATTTCAGCATAATTAGCGAAGTTATTGTAATTTAACGTAATTTAGTATAATTGAACATAATTTATTGTAATATAGTGTAATTCAACATAATTTCAAGTATTCTAGCGTATTTTAGTATAAATATGCTAATTATACATCAAAAGAAGTAGAGGAGGGATCAAGTTACAACAACCATTTTTTTCATTTTCAAAGTCCAAATTGTCGATCCAAACCGTTCAACATGATTATCTAAATAAAATGTGCTTGCAGATCAAATTTTACATTTTTTTGAATTTTTTTACTATTTATTAAGATGGGTACAAAATTCAATGGTCTGAATATGACTATTTTTTGTAAAATACTTAATAAATAGTAAACAAATTCAAAAAATGTAAAATTTGATCTGCAAGCATAGTTTATTGTGGAAATCATGTTGAACGGTTTGGATTGACGATTTGGACTTTGAAAATAAAAAAAATAATTGTTGTAATTTGATCCCTCCTCATAGAAGTAATATAACAAATAATTTAAACAAAAATTTCAAATTTTCAGAATTAGATTTCAATATTTTGATCTTCATAGTGTCTCTTAAAAAAAAAAAAAAAAAAAGAGGTACATAGCCGGCCATTTTATGGCCGACTTAGGGAGAGAACATAGCCGGCCAAAAAATGACCGGCTTGGGTATATTTCGATATTGAGTTGAGTTCTGGGTATAATTAATAATTTGTATTAAACTTTGGATATTAATAAAAATGTCGGCTCGCAAGTTGCAATCCCGCTTATATATTCATGGCGTTAACCATGAACAAAATTCAAATTTGTACTAGTTAGACACTTGAGAAAATATAAAAAATATTGAAAAAATATGATTCATAATAGATCAAGTGATTTTCTACCTATCTAACAAATATTGAACAAAATATATAAAAAATATAAAATTTCGTCTACGTACATTAGTTTTCATTTGAAAATAATATTGAACGGCTTGAATTAACTGTTTGAACTTTAAAAACATAAATATGAACTCATAACATGAACCTACATGAGCATTGCAAAGTACCATAGAAACTATGAACATCAGAACATGTATATATGTCAATTAATTGATATACTTCCATGTCCTAATTAAAGCTCTCTTGCTTTAAAATTTATTCACATAATGCAACAAATTGCTGTTGAGAAGTATTATTGAATCGAATTACTCATTCTAATTATGAGTTACATATTATGATATTATATTGCCTATTAAACAAGTATTTGACATTTGGAATTGATTTGATCACTTTATATTATTTTGCGTAATAAAATGAGGTCAAACTAGCTAGTCCCTTAAATTTTAATGAGGAGGGTTCAAATACCTCCATTTTTCATGCCTCCACCATGCCTCCACTTTTAAAAACTTTAATAACTCAAAATTTAAAACTTCAAAGTCAAAATAAAACCATTGGATATGATATACATCATTTTATCAATGTGCTCATAAAAAATTATCACATTTTGATTTTGTTTTTATGTGAATTAATAAGTTGAAAAATCAACGTCTAGAAATTATCCACATTAGTGCGTTTTTTACAAGCTCTTGATGACAATCAAAACAAAATTGAAATGTCATAATTTTTTACACGTGCATAGATAAAATGATTTAGATCATATCCAACGGTTTTATTTTGATTTTTAAGTTTTAAATTTTGAGTTATTAAAGTTTTAAAAAATGGAGGCATGATGGAGGCATGAAAAATTATATTGCCTATGATGGAGGCATGATGGAGGGAGGCATGATGGAGACATGATGGAGGCATGAAAAATTATATTGCCTATGATGGAGGCATGATGGAGGCATGATGGAGGCATGAAAAATTTTTAACCCTCCTCTTATGATAATATATTGACTATTAAACAAGTATTAACAATTGGAATTTGATCACTTTATATTATTTTGCGTAATAAAATGAGGTCAAACTAGCTAGTCCCTTAAATTTTAATATACACAAAAGATCTGAGCAGAATTTCCTACTTGTGACTTCTTACATAAAGAAATAATTTATTTCAATCATTTGATCAAAAGATTTTTTAGTTTATATATTGTTAAAAGTGAACTGACTCATATATATTCATATCTAATTATCTATTCATGTGTCATAATGACGCATATCAATTTAGTTTTCCTTTGTCTTGGCAAAAACTATTAGATTAGAAACGGAAACATAACTTACTAATAATATTAACAATTTGTGCCTTTTTTCATGTTATCAATCTAAAATGGAAAACAAGATGAAAAAAAAAAAAACTTAAACTGTTACAGGTCCATAAACGTTTCAGCAGGATTCACATGAAAAAACGCAAATGCTGACTCAGCACAACGTGCCTTGTACACCTTTCAGATTCTGACTTGTTTCCAATTTGGCCACTTAATGGTGCAATTTCTGGTGATAGTTGACAATTCAGATGCCATCTATCGCATTACAAGTATGATACACAATTCGATCTATACATCAATTTAGAGCTCAACTAATACTGTACCAAAAAGGACATCCAAATAAATCCGATGAAGGATATTGGTCAGAATTATGCAATTAGGAGTGTTTGTACATAAAAAATTGTGCATATATACATGAGTAGAACTAAGGTGTTCTTAAGCTCATCAATCCTCTTTGTGAGCTTGATAGGTGTATTTTATATACACCGTCGATCTAGTTTTTATCATAAAATAACACCAAATATCTTGTATTTTGGATATAAAGCGAATATAATACACCAAGAATCAAGTTACTGCGTTCGCTCGATGTTTCAATGCAGGAAACAGTGCAGAATGATGAAAAACTGTCCAATGCGGACGCATTATCCACCAGTGCGGACGCACTGGGTACTTAGCCAATTTTCCAGCAGCGCAGACCTCACAGACGAAAAGTCCGAGCGTAATGCGGCCGCATTCACCTTCAGTGCGGACGCATTCACTACTTAGCCGATTTTTGCGACTTTCGGAATTAACCAGAAAACAGAAGTTCAATGTCAATGCGGACGCACTCACAGCCAGTGCGGACGCACTCAGTACTTAGACTATTTTTGAAATCTTCGGATTATTTGGAAAACAGAAAAACATCCCAGTGCGGACGCACTAAGATCCAGTGCGGACGCACTCATGAAATTTTGCAGAAAATCCAGAAAAGGAAACTTGGAACCAAAGGAGATTTGGAGTCGGTGCGACCCAGTGCGGACGCACTCACCACCAGTGCGGACGCACTGGACTCGCAGACAGCCAGAAATTCGCATTTTCAAGAGGTTTTCTATTCTTGGCTTCCAAGGAACCCGTTTTAGAAGGCCAATAATAGGCATGGCAGTCTGAGAAGTGCCCCCACTAACTCCACTTCTATCCTCTAAATTGGGCAAGGCCTTTGGCTATAAAAGGAGAAGAATTTCGTCTCTCTCAAGATCGATTATTGTACATATCCATTATTATATCCATCTTTCCACAAATTGAGAGAGAGAGATCCTGCAGAAATTCTAGAAGGTTTTCCAAGGAAGGAGAAGAAGAAGATTCAAGCAAGGAGTCGGCAAGATCGAGGTTTTAGATCTAAGAAAGGGTGTAATCATTTCTTTATCTCATTTCTTATTGTTTTTGCCAATCTTTGTTATGGATCTCTCCAAGAGAGAGTAGTTCTCTTTCTAGGGGTTTAGGTCAATGCATGAACTTGTTTAATTCTAGATTATTCGGATCTTTGTTTTTATTATGATTGTGTTATCGGATTTGATTGTTAATTTCTGTGATTTATTCTTTATGAATTTCATTAGTACTCGTTCCTTTGAGTTCACCTGGTTAGGGTTTATTGAATTGAAGTAGTTTTGAAATCCCGTTGATCGGGTCTTTCCGCTTTAAGTTTATTAAATTCCGGCATTGGTCATGAGGAGACTACTAATTGAAACCATAAAGACACACCTTAGGGTTGGGTTAGAAGCGACCGTACTTTGATATCCAATCCGGAACTATAGAAATTAAAGTTAGGATTTTGGTGAAGGACCGAAAGGAGAAGGCAAATCCTAATTAGGACACCTTAGAACAAATATCGATATATGCTTTGTAGCATGAGATTAAATATCCCTCTAGGTTAGTGACAGCCCTAGAATTCGAGGCACATTAATTCATAGAGCGCAAAGTATTTGTATTAATATTTGTTCCAAAGGCTAACATAGGTTAGAAACCTCATCAAATCAAACATGAATTTAAACAAACCGAATAAATAGAATTAGCAAGGGATTGTAGACCGAATACCCCTAGATCTCCTTAAACTTGAAAACAAACCAATCTTTCTTTCCTTTATTTTATTTACATTTATTGTTTGAAACTCCTCTTTTTCGGGTATTGAACCCAACTTTAGGATTTTAAGAACAAACCCCCCCACTTTACTTTTATTGTTTTGTTTTAGAAGTAGTTTTCTTTATTAAAAATTGGTATTTCCCTCTCTCCCTGCGGATCGACACCTAAATACTACAATCGATAGGTTGTGCGCTTGCAACTAACCTATTCATTGAGTACGAAGGTTTTATAAATATTAAAGGCAAAAGAGTACAAAAATCATTATATCTAAAATACTCAACAAGCTTTTTGGCGCCGTTGCCGGGGAGAATAGGATAGATACTAGTTTTTATTTTAGGAAAGTACTTTTAATTCTTAGTTTCCTTATTTACTTTTCAGAAAAATTAAAAATCCAAAAATAGTTTATTTCTTTTTTTTACAATTTCTGAAATTTACTTTCCTTATTTAAGAAAAATCGAAAAATATTTACTTTCCTTATTTAATTTTCTGCACTTTACTATTCTCTATTTCTATTCTCTCTCTTTCACATTTCATCTCTTTTCTTCTCTCATGGCGAGCCCAAACCAACAAGGCCACCGCTTCGGTTTCATTCCTCAAAGCCAAGATCCACGCGAAATCAAGCCCTCTCTCATCCACTTGCTTGGCCAAAGTCAGTTTGGGGGAGCCCTAAACGAAGATCCACATGCCCACTTGGCGGTATTCGAAGAGTCTTGCGGCACTTTCGCTCGAGAAGGAGAAGAGCTCGACAACCTCAAGCTCAAATGCTTTCATCTATCCCTCCGTGACAATGCAAGGACATGGCTAAGAACCGTGAATCGTGACAACATAAGAAGATGGGACGACATGGAGAAGTTATTCTTAGGAAAATACTTCCCTCCATCCAAAACCCAGCACTTTCGAACGAAAATCACGACCTTCAAGCAAGCCGAGGGAGAATCTTTGACTGAGGCATGGGATAGATGGGCGGAGCTTCAACGCTTGTGCCCTAACCATGGTCTCGACATGTGGTTGCTCTTCCAATTCTTCTTTGCAGGTTGCACAATCGCTACAAAGACTCACTTGAATTCCGCCGCAGGGGGTAATATGTCCAAGATGGATCCCCAACAAGCCATGCTAATGATCGAGGACATGGCAATCAACCAAAGGGAATGGACGGCCGAAAGAAGTGGACGAACCCAAACCACACCGGGACTCCTAAAAACCGACGAAGTTACCGCCTTGAAAGCCCAAATAGATGCCTTGCAACATCAAATGGCACAAATGCAAAATGCCAAATCTGTGACAAAGAAGGCTTCATGCGGCATTTGTGGTGAGGCGACTCATATCACCGCCGATTGCCAAGTCCTCATAGAAGGAGAGGAAGTCGAGCAAGTCAATGCAATGTTCTACAATCAAGGTGATAAGAGGAACGACCCGATCTACAATAAGGTTAGGCCAAATGATAACTCAAATACATACAACCCTCACACAAGGTGGAACCATCCCAATTTCAAGTGGAAGACCGAGAATGACAACTCCAACCAATACCAAGGTAATTCCAATCAATATCAAAACCGGACGAACCAAAACTCGTATCAAGGACCTTCTCAAAACAGTAAATTAGAAAAAATGATAGAAGGACTTGTTCTCTCTCAAAACGAGTTCATGAACCAACAAAGGAACACCAACACCGAAATTTCGGATTCCTTGAGAAACTTCAACAATAGGTTCGAGTTCTTAGAGACTAAGACAAAGATGCTAGAAAACCAAATAGCACAACAAGCATCTTCGTCATTTCGTCAACAAGGCGCTCTACCGGGTAAAACCGATATCAATCCAAGGGAGCAAGCAAAAGCCATAACCTTGAGAAGCGGCACGGAATACGAAGGACCAAAGATGCCCAGCGGAGATGAGTCTCAACAACCACCGAATGAGGCACAACCACCTCAAACTCCTCTCAGCGCAGACACAACCGTTCCTAATGCGGACGCACCGGCATCGGAAAAACCTCAAGAACCGGGTAAATCAAACCCGGCCAAGGTAAAACCAAATGAAACTCCTAAGTATATTCCACCACATAGGTTTATACCATTCCCTCAAAGGTTAGTTAAGAGCAAGCTTGACCAGCAATATGCCAAATTCATAGAACACCTCAAGAAATTGAATATTACCATCCCTTTTACCGAAGCGATTACTCACATGCCCACTTATGCGAAATTTTTGAAAGAAATTTTATCCAATAAAAGAACAATTGAGGAAGTGGGCACGGTATCCCTTAATGAGGAGTGTAGCGCTCTCTTCTTAAACAAGCTACCTCCAAAATTAAAGGATCCCGGAAGCTTTGTTATCCCATGCATGATTGGTGATACCGAATTCAAGAGGTGCCTATGTGATTTAGGCGCAAGTGTTAGCCTCATGCCAAAAACCGTTTATCAAAGGCTCAATCTTGTTGATTTGAAAGATACAAGGATGTCATTACAACTAGCCGATAAGACGGTAAGGTATCCCGAAGGAATTGCGGAGGATGTTATTGTAATGATTGGTAAGTACTTTGTCCCGGTGGACTTTGTAGTGGTCGAAATGGAGGAGGATACTCATACCCCTCTTCTATTGGGGCGTGATTTCCTTACCACAGCTGGTGCAAACATTGATGTCAAGGAAGGAAAGATATCCTTTGACATTGGGGGCGAGAAGGTAAATTTTCATATGTTTAATGCCATCAAATTTCCTTCTAATGATAATGATTCTATATGTAGAGTGGAAGTTTTAGATTCCATTATAGCTGCCCATATGGAGAAGGAGATGGTCAATGAACAACTAGACCAAATTCTGGAAGAAACCGGCTCAGAAAACAACACAATTGGTGAAAATGACCCTCAGTGCGTCCGCACTACCGCTCAGTGCGTCCGCACTCAGCATGTTGAAACCGAAGTTTCAGTCAACCGAGCGCAATGCGTCCGCACTGAAGTCTCAGTGCGGATGCCCCACTCGCACTCACCTGTTGAGCCACAGTTTGGAGCCAATGAGGAAAATGTCCGAGAGGAATGCGTCCGCACTAACCACCAGTGCGTCCGCATTCAGCACAATTCCAACCAAGATGTATTGCAGATTTCAGAAAATTTACCCCAGTGCGTCCGCACTGACCACCAGTGCGTCCGCACTCATGCCGAAGTAGCTCAAATCGAAGGAATTTCGCCCAACTCTGCACCACCGAAAGTCGAACTCAAACCTCTGCCACCTACCCTTCGCTATGAATACCTGGGAGAGGGCGAGACATATCCGGTGATTGTCAACTCCGAGCTCAACAAAGAACAAACCGAGAAGCTTTTACACGAGCTAAGGCTTCATCGGAAAGCGATCGGCTACACAATCGACGACCTAACCGGAATTAGCCCATCCCTTTGCATGCACAGAATCCTAATGGAGGACGACCACAAGCCCACAATTGAAGCTCAACGAAGACTCAATCCGAATCTAAAAGAAGTGGTGAAAAAGGAGATCCTCAAGCTACTTGATGCCGGCATCATCTATCCGATCTCCGACTCCAAATGGGTAAGTCCGGTCCATGTAGTACCAAAGAAGGGAGGCACAACCGTGGTGAAGGGCGAAGGCGACAAAATGATATCCACAAGGGTGATCACCGGATGGAGGATGTGCATCGATTACCGCAAACTTAACAATGCAACAAGGAAGGATCACTTCCCTCTACCATTTGTGGATCAAATGCTAGAAAGGCTAGCTAATCACTCCCATTTTTGCTACCTAGATGGGTATAGCGGATTCTTTCAAATCCCTATTCACCCCGATGACCAAGAAAAAACGACTTTTACTTGCCCTTATGGTACGTTCGCGTACCGTAGGATGCCGTTTGGTTTATGCAATGCCCCAGCTACATTTCAAAGAGCCATGATGTCTATTTTTTCAGATTTATTAGAAAATTCCGTGGAAGTTTTCATGGATGACTTTTCAGTTTTTGGTACCTCTTTTGATGATTGCTTATCTAATTTGATCAAAGTTTTAGAACGTTGTGAGCAGGTCAATTTGGTGCTAAACTGGGAGAAATGCCATTTCATGGTACAAACGGGGGTAGTTCTAGGCCACGTGGTGTCTTCCAAAGGCCTAGAAGTCGACCAAGCAAAGGTGGAGGTGATCGAAAAATTGCCATATCCAACATGTGTGAAGGATGTGAGAAGTTTTTTGGGCCATGCGGGATTCTATCGGCGTTTCATCAAAGATTTTTCAAAAATCTGCAAACCACTTACTAATTTGACAATGAAAGATGTAGAATTTATATTTGATGAACCATGTATTGTTGCTTTTGATAGGATCAAGAAGGCACTAATCTCAGCCCCAATTCTCCGACCTCCTAATTGGGATGTGCCCTTTGAAATCATGTGTGATGCGAGCGACTTCGCCGTTGGAGCCGTTCTAGGACAAAGGATCGACAACAAGCCACATGTGATCTATTACGCAAGCAAAGTCCTAGATGAGGCGCAAATGAACTACACAACCACCGAAAAGGAGTTTTTGGCCGTTATATTCTCCATCAACAAATTCCGATCCTACTTGGTTGGATCCAAGGTGATTGTGTACACCGATCACGCGGCAATTCGATACCTCCTCAACAAGAAGGATGCCAAACCACGCCTAATCCGGTGGATCCTCCTACTCCAAGAGTTTGATCTCGAAATCAAGGACAAGAAAGGCACTGAAAATTCAGTGGCGGACCATCTATCACGCATTACCAACGAATCGAAGGATGATGACATGCCCATAGACGATTCGTTCATAGACGAACAACTATACGCAGTCAACTACCAAGAGGCGCCGTGGTATGCGGATTTCGTCAACTATCTTGCATGCGGTATCATACGCCCAGATTTAACCTTCCAACAACGAAAGAAATTCCTATGGGATGTCAAACAATATTTTTGGGATGAACCGTTGCTATTCAAACTGGGGGTAGATGGAATTCATAGGCGATGTGTACCTCACGAAGAAACCGAACAAATTCTCAATTGTTGCCACTCATCTCCCTATGGAGGACACGCTTCAAGCCACAAAACCGCCGCCAAAGTTCTTCAAGCCGGGTTCTTTTGGCCCACGCTTTTTGAAGATGCGAAAGACTATGTGCTTAGGTGCGACAAATGCCAAAGAACCGGGAATATATCAAGGAAACATGAGATGCCTCTCAACGGAATTCTAGAGGTAGAGTTATTTGATGTTTGGGGGGTCGACTTCATGGGACCTTTTCCGAGTTCTTGCAACAACAAGTACATCCTTGTAGCGGTCGATTATGTGTCAAAATGGGTAGAAGCCGTAGCAAGCCCAACCGCCGACTCCGCCGTAGTAAGAAAGCTTTTTCTAAGAACTATTTTTCCTAGGTTTGGAGTACCTCGGGTGGTGATTAGCGATGGCGGCTCTCATTTCATCAACCGTCAATTCGATAGTCTCCTATTCAAATATGGAGTCAAGCACAAGGTAGCCACACCATACCACCCTCAAACAAGCGGGCAAGTTGAGGTATCCAATCACGAGATAAAAAGCATCCTACAAAAGGTGGTGAACACATCACGAAAAGATTGGTCACTCAAACTCGATGAAGCTCTGTGGGCATATCGGACCGCTTTCAAAACACCCATAGGTATGACTCCTTTCAAGCTAGTATATGGAAAGCCATGCCATTTGCCGGTTGAACTCGAACACAAGGCATATTGGGCAATAAGGGCCCTAAATTTCGACATGAGGGCTGCCGGTGAAAAGAGGGTTCTTGACCTACATGAACTAGAAGAATTGCGCCTTAATTCCTATGAAAATGCTAAGCTTTACAAAGAGAAGACAAAGAAATGGCACGACAAGCATATCATCAAGCGCAATTTTCAAGAAGGAGACACGGTTTTGTTGTACAACTCACGCCTCCGGCTATTTCCCGGGAAGTTAAGATCACGATGGAAGGGCCCATTCGAAATAACGAAGGTATTTAACCATGGCGCAATCGAGATATGGAGCAAAGATACCGGGGCATTCAAAGTGAACGGACACCGCCTCAAACATTTCAACCATGCATCTCCTATAGGCGACAAGGAGATCATAGGCCTAAAAGATCCACACACTCAATAGTGAGCCCAAATCATGTCGAGCTCACGACGTAAAATTGAGCGCTTCTTGGGAGGCAACCCAAGTTTTTATTTTTTTTTTTTCTTTCTTTATACTTTTATTTTTACTTTCTCAAAAATTTACATTTTTAATGACTCAGCCAATTTTTCAGGTCAAAATTTCATCAGTGCGTCCGCACTAAACATCAGTGCGTCCGCACCGACATAAACCACAGGTCTGCAGTCTCAACAAGACCAGTGCGTCCGCACTGAGGATCAGTGCGTCCGCACCCGAGGTACGCTAAATTTAATTTTCAATTTTTTCGAAATATCGGAAAAGTCGAATTTTTTTGAGCGAGTGCGGGTGACCACCCGCATTGAGGCCCAATGCGTCCGCACGCGGCTTCTTCTCCTTCTTAACCCGACCCCTCTCTTCAATTTCCTTCGCGCCTTTTCGATTTTAAAACCGAAAACCCTGATTTTTCTCTCCCAACACCCGAAAACCTCGTTTTTCTTTCAAAATCTCCCTCTCCTCTCTCTTCTCTACCCCTTCTCTCTTCTTTTCTCTCTCTTTCCCTTTTCAAAAAGCGAAAACACACTTTTCTCAAGTTTTTCAAGCGCCGTTTCGATAAAACTCGGATTTCTTCGCATTTTATTCGAAATTTTCGCGATCTACAACAAGGTTTGATCTCTCCTTACTCTAATTTTGTCAATTACTACTTAGATCTGTAAAAATGGTACCAAAATCGGGAAAATCGACCAAAAATGGTGCAATCGGTTCAAATTCTCACCCCAGTGCGGATGCTACCACCCGCACTGCCATTTAGTGCGTCCGCACTAAGCGTGGGGGAACACCTAACCAGCCCAAATTTTCAATTTTTTTGGTGAAGTCCTCAGTGCGACCAGACCAGTCGCACTAAGAGCCAATGCGTCCGCATTACGCTCGGACTTTTCCAACCAAACCCCGAAATTCCAAAAATTTTGGTTAAGTCCCCAATGCGTCCGCACTGAGAGCCAGTGCGTCCGCATTAAGCTCAGTTCTTCCCTGAATTGAACCAAATTTGAACTGTTTGTACACAGTGCGTCCGCACTGACAGCCAATGCGTCCGCACGCAGCCCAAATTATATCAAAAATTTCGAAATTTTAATTCTTTCAAGTTTTTTTTAGAATGCCGAAGAAATCAGGTGCCAAGAAACCAAGGTTTGAGAAAGGACAGGGTAGTCGCCAACCACCTCCTTATCCTCCCGCTTTGCCACTCAACGAAGGTCAAGAATTGAGGCGTAACCTTCTACAGTCCCGCCGGACCCTCGAGCCATCCCGATGGATCTGCCGAGAGACACTCGAAACGCTCGGACTCCTTGAGTCGGTGCAAATGCTCACCGAGCGGCTTGGCTTGTGGGAGTTTTTATGTGACGAGGTCTACACTTATGAAGGCCTCACGATCGAATTCCTCTCCTCCTACGAGTTCGACCGGGGTTCACGCACGATGACATTCAACCTTGGAGGCTTCTCACATATGTTGCACACCACCGAACTCATGGTCGCACTCGATCTATCCACCGAACATGTCAGCGAGATGCGCACCATTCTCGACTTCTACCATGACATGAGCGAGGCCCAATTCCGCATCCTAACATGCCACGACGGTCTCCTCGGCCAGCAGAGGGTTAAGAATGTTCTCCACCCGGCCCTCCGATATCTCCAGCGGGTACTTTCTCACACTCTCTTTGCCCGTGGGGAGAGCGCATCGGTCTTCAACCTCGGCGACATGGTGTATGTTTGCAGCATGCTCCGGCGCAATAATGGCGAGATGGAGTACATGCCGCACATTGGATACAACTTGGCCAAACACATGCAAAATGTGTCGCACAACATGCGCTCGGGCGGAATGATTCGAATTGGTGGTATCATCACAAAGATTGCCCGACACTTGCAAATTCTGACCGTTGGTGCGGTGGTGCCCGGTTACACGCTAGTGGACCTCGATGGTCTATTTCGGGCGAGGCTCATCCGTTGGGACGACATTGAAGAGGCTTGGATCAATTTGGGCCCAAAGGACAACATTCGACACCGGTTACCTCTACAAACTCAAATCGATCCCTTGGATACCGACACTTGGAAAATTGTCGATGAGCCGCTCGAGCCACCGCTACCACCGCCGCCACAACCACAACAACCTCCACAACAAGCCGCACCCGAAGCCGCACAAGCACAAGGTATGCCATCCAACCAACAAATCTGGGATTTTATGCAGACCATGAACACCTCCATCAACAACTTGAGCATCAATATTGGAGGGCGTTTGGATAGCATGGACGGCCGCATGAATGCCTTTGACCGCCGCTTTGATGAGGTAGAGGCCGAGGCCGCCCGAGCGACCTACTATTCCCGCCGAGGCTGCATGCACGCAAACCCGCACTTTGAGGATGATCCACCTACACCTCCGTACCAAAGACGGGCCGCTCAAAGGAGAGAGTACGAGATGGCACAAGAGCGTGAAACGGCGAGACAAGAGCAAGAGGCGGCCAGTCAAGAACAAGAGGCCGACAACAATGAAGATGAGGAGGATGACGTCGACGAAATGGTTTTCGACGAGGATTGATTCCGCGCAATACATCACCAAATTACGCCAGTAAAGTAGTTCATGTTTCTTCTCTCTTTTTAGTTTATTTTTAGCACTGAGGACACTGCTTTATTTAAGCTTGGGGGATGGGAAGAAATTGTATCCGCATGCATATTTATTATTCAGTTTTTCGAAACTTTTTAGGATTTATAACCTTGCTTTTTACTTGACCATGAATAGGATTTGTGATTTTGAACTTAATTGCTTGCGATTACGAATTTGTCAAGATGTTTTACGAGGTTATGAAAAATAGAGTCTTGCATAATTGGACTTTATTGTCTAAAAATGCATAAAGTATAAAATCATGTTTAAAATTTGTGTTAAAAGTTGGCAAAAATTTTGATAAATTTGAGTGATTGACAAAACTTAAAAGTATTCTTGCACGATTTTTCAAATTTTTGGTAAAACCCTTAAAATAAATTTGAAATGACGACATAGTTCGGCGAAAAACTTTGTGGAAATAAAGGTATTTGGAAATGAGAAATTAGAAATTCAAATTTATTTGAAAAGCCATTTAAATTTGGAAATTTTAAAAATTGGGAAAAATTGAGATATCCGTGAGTATGATATGTGCATATATGTTGAGAAATTAGGTAAAATTGAAAAATTTGATTCAAATAAAAAAGAGATTCCAATGACCTATGATACGGCTTCATGACGTACTTATGGTTATGAGTCCCTAGCACTCTTGCTCCGCTAGTCTCCCGATAAAATTGACATTTGTGTTAGTGGAAGGGTTAGACTAAGAGCATGCAAAGCACCCTTGAATTAGAACGGTTGGGTACAGTTAACTACTTGTAACTAACCGGTGCTTAAATAAGGATGGGGAAAATAGTGCTAATTCAAAGTGAGAAAATCAAAAGCAACAAAACAAAAGGAATATGCACGTATCAACACACAAAGTCCGTAATTATTTTTTACCCAAGTTTGATTCAAGCTTGGGGGTATTTTTCTACATTTTAAATGGCATATCTTTTAAATTTGGGTATACGAAGTTCACAAATTCAAAGCCTTTAAGGAAATAAAAGTTAGAGTAATCGAATTGTGGGTTGATTCATAATTATTCGAGGATTGAACTTGGGATTTGGGAAATATGCATGAAGGTTTTTAAATTTTGGAAAGATCATACAAGTTTTTCATTTTGAGAAATATATACTTGATATAGGGTTAAATTGTAGATCGAATTGTAGTCCCAGTTTAGATGTTGCTTGGGGACAAGCAAGGTTCAAGCTTGGGGGTATTTGATAGGTGTATTTTATATACACCGTCGATCTAGTTTTTATCATAAAATAACACCAAATATCTTGTATTTTGGATATAAAGCGAATATAATACACCAAGAATCAAGTTACTGCGTTCGCTCGATGTTTCAATGCAGGAAACAGTGCAGAATGATGAAAAACTGTCCAATGCGGACGCATTATCCACCAGTGCGGACGCACTGGGTACTTAGCCAATTTTCCAGCAGCGCAGACCTCACAGACGAAAAGTCCGAGCGTAATGCGGCCGCATTCACCTTCAGTGCGGACGCATTCACTACTTAGCCGATTTTTGCGACTTTCGGAATTAACCAGAAAACAGAAGTTCAATGTCAATGCGGACGCACTCACAGCCAGTGCGGACGCACTCAGTACTTAGACTATTTTTGAAATCTTCGGATTCTTTGGAAAACAGAAAAACATCCCAGTGCGGACGCACTAAGATCCAGTGCGGACGCACTCATGAAATTTTGCAGAAAATCCAGAAAAGGAAACTTGGAACCAAAGGAGATTTGGAGTCGGTGCGACCCAGTGCGGACGCACTCACCACCAGTGCGGACGCACTGGACTCGCAGACAGCCAGAAATTCGCATTTTCAAGAGGTTTTCTATTCTTGGCTTCCAAGGAACCCGTTTTAGAAGGCCAATAATAGGCATGGCAGTCTGAGAAGTGCCCCCACTAACTCCACTTCTATCCTCTAAATTGGGCAAGGCCTTTGGCTATAAAAGGAGAAGAATTTCGTCTCTCTCAAGATCGATTATTGTACATATCCATTATTATATCCATCTTTCCACAAATTGAGAGAGAGAGATCCTGCAGAAATTCTAGAAGGTTTTCCAAGGAAGGAGAAGAAGAAGATTCAAGCAAGGAGTCGGCAAGATCGAGGTTTTAGATCTAAGAAAGGGTGTAATCATTTCTTTATCTCATTTCTTATTGTTTTTGCCAATCTTTGTTATGGATCTCTCCAAGAGAGAGTAGTTCTCTTTCTAGGGGTTTAGGTCAATGCATGAACTTGTTTAATTCTAGATTATTCGGATCTTTGTTTTTATTATGATTGTGTTATCGGATTTGATTGTTAATTTCTGTGATTTATTCTTTATGAATTTCATTAGTACTCGTTCCTTTGAGTTCACCTGGTTAGGGTTTATTGAATTGAAGTAGTTTTGAAATCCCGTTGATCGGGTCTTTCCGCTTTAAGTTTATTAAATTCCGGCATTGGTCATGAGGAGACTACTAATTGAAACCATAAAGACACACCTTAGGGTTGGGTTAGAAGCGACCGTACTTTGATATCCAATCCGGAACTATAGAAATTAAAGTTAGGATTTTGGTGAAGGACCGAAAGGAGAAGGCAAATCCTAATTAGGACACCTTAGAACAAATATCGATATATGCTTTGTAGCATGAGATTAAATATCCCTCTAGGTTAGTGACAGCCCTAGAATTCGAGGCACATTAATTCATAGAGCGCAAAGTATTTGTATTAATATTTGTTCCAAAGGCTAACATAGGTTAGAAACCTCATCAAATCAAACATGAATTTAAACAAACCGAATAAATAGAATTAGCAAGGGATTGTAGACCGAATACCCCTAGATCTCCTTAAACTTGAAAACAAACCAATCTTTCTTTCCTTTATTTTATTTACATTTATTGTTTGAAACTCCTCTTTTTCGGGTATTGAACCCAACTTTAGGATTTTAAGAACAAACCCCCCCACTTTACTTTTATTGTTTTGTTTTAGAAGTAGTTTTCTTTATTAAAAATTGGTATTTCCCTCTCTCCCTGCGGATCGACACCTAAATACTACAATCGATAGGTTGTGCGCTTGCAACTAACCTATTCATTGAGTACGAAGGTTTTATAAATATTAAAGGCAAAAGAGTACAAAAATCATTATATCTAAAATACTCAACAGAGCTTAAGTCAAAAATTTATCAGATTGACTTCAAATGACACATCTAAACTGTTGTAACCGTTCTATTTCACGAGTGATGCGTTTACATGTCAAATTTATAATTTTTCGAACTAGTTTACTATAAGGTCGAGCTGTCAAAAAATATTGGAAAATAAACTCATTGAAATTAACTTATATATCATCTTTTTTTGACCGCTTGACTTTATACTAAATTAGTTTCGAAAATTTAAAAATTTAACATGTAAACGTATCGCTCATGAAGTAGATCGGTTTCAATAATTTGGATGTGTCGTTTGAAGTCAATCCGATAGTTTTTTGAGTTAAGCTCACAAAGAGGCTTGGTGAGCTTAAGAACACCTTAGTTCTACTCTATATACATTCTGTACAGTAAGCCGTCAAATTTTTAAGGGTAAACAGGTCATTTCTAACACTAATATCAATTTGGATGATTTTTGTATGATTTTTTTTATCACAATTGATAATCTGCATATCTTTTTGTATGAAAAATTAAGTCACAATCATTCATCCCCATATTTATATATTTAATGTAAACTTATTTAGAGTAAAACTAGGGTGTGATGTGCTCACACCGTGAGCACACTTTCTATAGAGCGCATTTTCAAAGTTCAAATAGTCGATTCGAACCTTCCAACGTGTTCTTCATATTAAAATGTACTTGGAGACCAAATTTTACATTTTTTGGAAATTTTTTACTATTTTTTCAGAATTTTTGATTAAACTAAACAATAATTTGAAATTTGAAAAACAAATGATTTTCAAAAATTCTGAAAAAATAGTAAAAAATTTCCAAAAAATGTAAAATTTGGTCTCCAAACACATTTTAATATGAAGAACACGTTGGAAGGTTCGAATCGACTATTTGAACTTTGAAAATGCGCTCTATAGGTGTGCTCACACCGTGAGCACACCACACCCTAGTTTTGCTCAACTTATTTATGTTTACTTCATTAAGTTCATTGACATGTATATCTTTTGTCAATGAAGAAAATTATCAAAATTTTCAAGTTTTAATTCCGAAAATTTTATTAATATCCAAAAAAAATATTAAATTTCAAAATCTACATTCTGTTTGACAAGATTTTGAAAACTATCCAAACCGTAGATTTATTTTCCGGTTTTAGGCTGAATTACCTCAAATTTATTTTCCTTTTTGGAATTCCAGAACCGGAAAAAAAATTTCCGATTTTGATTTTGAAATTCCAAAACTGAAAAATAAATTTATTTTTTTAAAAACATAAAATGTTATAATTTATTTTATTTTTGTATTGAATATTAGAAATATATTGTATATTTCTTTAAAAATGGATGAAATACTATATAATTTGATTTATTAGAAAGACTGCGTCAAATAACCCGGATCAACATTTTTCAGGTCGGATTTTTCACGGCTGTAAGAAAAATTAAAATATTTCTTTGTATATTATTGGGAAAAAAAACATATTTTGAATCTGAGTTATTGATCCCGATTCAAAAGTCACTTCTAGGTAAATACAGAAAATATTATGATCCTTCTAATTTTTAAAAAATAAAAAAAATCTCTGACACAAAGATACTTAAAAACTTAAAGTTTTTGTTTTTTTTTTCAAAAATAGAAGGATCGCAATATTTTCTGTATTTATCTAGAAGTGACTTTTGAACCGGGATCAATAACTCAGATTCAAAATTTTTTTATCTTTTTCCAATAACACACAAAGAAATATTTTAATTTTTCTTACAACCGTGAAAAATCCAGCTTGAAAAATATTGATTTGGATTATTTGTCGCAGTCTTTCTAATAAATCAAATTATATAGTATTCTATCTATTTTCAAAGAAATATATAATATATTTATAATATTTCAATAAAAAATAAATAAATTATAACATTTTCTGTTTAAAAAAAAACTCAAAACTGGAAATTTATTTCCCGGTTTTGGAATTCCAAACCTAAACCAAAAATTTATTTCCCGGTGCTAGAATTCCAAAACCAAAACTGCAAATTTTTTTTGTGGTTTTGGAATTCCAAAACCGGAAATAAATCTTCGGTAATTATGTCTAAAACCAGAAAATAAATGTGCGGTTTGGACAGTTTTCAAAATCTTGTCAAACAGAGTGTAGATTTGAAATTAAATAAATATTTTGGATATTAATAAAAATTTCGATTTAAATTTGAACCACAAAATATATATGTGAAGACAAAATGTATATAAAAGTTGATTGATGTCCCATTATTTTCGTTATCCAACAAATGTTGGGAGTCGGCATTCTCTACTTTTGTTTAAAAAAAAGTATAGTTCACAATCACTATTTCAAGTTGAACCTCATGATTAAAATTGAACGGATCAAATTCAGGTAAAAGGAGGCTCTACGTTCGTTTATATTACACGCCATGATTTTTTGGATTTGGATTAGTAAAATCCCTTTTTTTTTTAGAAATATAATGAACGTACTCGTTATCCTATAAGGTAATTATAAAATCTAATATATATTCAATTCAATTTCCAACCCATCTAAATATGTATTCGTGTTTTTGATTTTTTTCCTTTGTAAAAAATAATTTAGTTGGAATTGATTGCACATTTATTTTTATTTTTTTATTAAAAATGTAATTACATATGTGTGAAATGAATGAGATTTTTTATATTTAATTTGTAAAATATAATAAAACTAATTATTATATTAGTATTATCCGTTTTTCATCCGCTACCGTTTCGTATCCGATAATATTAATGGGTAAGGGTAAGGTAGAATAAGATCAATTTTTAATGGGTATGGTAGGTATGAGTAAAGTCAATCCGTACCGTACCCATTGACACTCCTACCAATCCCATATTATTATTATTATTATTATTATTATTATTATTATTATTATCTTTTGTCAACAATGAAAATTGGACACTTAATTCCAGAGTTATTATTACTTTATCATGATAATAAAATTGAGTGAAGATATTAGCAAAGCTGTTTGACTTCATACAATACACATGTCATATATTTTTTCATTTTAAATATATTGTTTATACGTTGTATGAAATTAAAACAACATTATAAAAAAAATTATTTTAAATTTATTGTTTTGTCATTTTCTAGCTTATTTTTCCGCTTGCAAAATTTTGCCAATCTAGCACTTGATAGTAGGTCTGATGGGCATCGGACCTACTTTGGTTCGATGGGTTTAATCACCGTCAATTTGCTGTAACATTCGTGCAGAATGTTTCAAAATCCGTGCATGTCTGTCTCAATTTTCGTGTGCACAAATCTTAAATTAGATCCGACGGTTATCATGCTCGTTGAACCTAAAGTAGGTCTGATGGGCATCGGATCTTCTCCGTTCTCCCAATCTAGTTATATAGACACTTCGGCATGCATCCGAAGAAATATTTTGCTTGGGCAAGCTACCCAATATTTGAGGGATTTGAGCTGTACCTCATTTATTCATTTTTTTATTGATACCTTCATCTTATTTTCCAAATATAACAAGTAAGGTTGCTTTGTTGAAAAACCAAGGTTGCTTGGTGACATCACTCCATAGAATTCCCCAAAATTAGGGAATTATTACGGGGGTAATAATGAGACCAAATTTGAATAATCTTTTCATGAGCTTAACAACTTATTTCACTCCAAGATCATGTGACCAATGATTCAATAATCCCACAAATTAGTATTGAGAAAAAAAAAATCTTTTTTGGTAATTAAGCAACTCAATTCTTATATTAAGGAAGGGTGATGAACTTATCCAAAGTCCTTTGGACCATCTTTCTCCAAAGAGGTTGATATAGTAATAAATTTTTCCATATTGACATAATGTCGTACACAAACAAGGAATTTAATCGTTTTTCTAAAATCTAAATCCAGCATACAACATGTTATTTGAAATCTCCTTTTTTCTTACAAATGGAGGCATCCATTATTCTTTCTTTGATAGGCAGTATATAACAATTTAATTTCGTTGTTAATAAATTTTTTGTATGATACTAAAGATTTCTTCTATTATAGATAAAGTTTAATTATTAATACTAGTAATTATGAATTACAGAGATTGATTTATTTATAATATAAAAAAATTGTAATATCGTACATAAAAATCATTAACTCATGAAACTAAAATTGTTATTTACTTCTATTAAACTATGTTATTTTCAATTTTACATTTCTAAACAAACCAATTGATTTCATTATGCTAGTATGAAATATAACATTTAAGAAGATAATGGAGGCTTCCATTTTTAAGTAATGGAGAAAAATTTACAATGGAAAGAAAGACTTTACTCCTTCATCAAAGAGCAATTAATTTGCGGTATGAATTGATTAGCATCATACGGTGCTTATCACCCTTTGGACAAAGATGGTCCAAAGGGCTTCGGACAAGTTCCGCACCCATTAAGGAATCAAGATTTGAGATTACAATACTGGAATTAAATGATGTGCAAAGGCAAAGTTTTGGAAGACTTTGGAGAAAATTTTCAAGAGAAGACTATTTTGTCTGAAAATTTCCTTGGAAAAATAGTTATTTACAAAATTAAAATTATCTGCACGAATCTTGATGCAAATTGAAATGATTCAGACTTGATTTCAGATCGAATTTGTTCTGATGTAACGATGTTCATCGGTCCGTCTCTGATTCCAAGTTAATATGTTAGAGTTCATGCATGAAAGTAAGATTGTGAGGTATGTATAAGAATGTTCTTATTAAAATTTGTGTTAAAATCAAGATTCTAAATAGTGATTTTTGCGTCATCACAGAAAGACTAAAAAAAATTATAGTTAGCGATAGCGCTATAACTTTTATAACTTTTAAGGTCTGAAAAAATTATAGCTAGTTATTTAGAACTCTAGTTAAAAATTTCATAATCAATGTAAAACTTCAGAGTTCATGGCATAATGAATTATACAACTAGCTTACTTTCTAATGAGGAGAATTTATTAATTAATATATAGCTTTTTAAGGTTAGGTCATTGTGAACAAAAAGAGCTGTTACTTGCCATAGCTAAATTATATAAACTTGTGCACTTCAACGGGAAATATATAAGATTTATTTTTCACTTTCAAATAGGGTCGTTCGAAGAGCAGGATACGACAAAAGCAAAGATTAGGCTATTATGTTAACTAGGTCTTCTTTTGTGTCTTTCAGCTGTACGCCTTCTCCCATCCTTTGATGAGAGCCTTTCCGCAATATTTCTCCCTTTTTCCTGTTCTTTTTTTTTTTCCTTGTATTTTTTTTTCCTTTTTACTGGAGACTTTTTGCTCTGCAATAAATTGGTAACTGGCAGTACGGCAGCTCGGAATTCCGTTTTCTCTCCCATGCATCATTGGTCCATTAATTTATTTTTATGATTCGTGCTAATACGCGTTTTCAAAATGTTCTTATAAAATTTCTAGTACAAACAAATTTTTTATTTTTAAAAATTGAAAAACTGATTTGTCAGAAAACATTTTAATTACCTTTATTTTTTCCTAAAAACAGTAAGGATAGAACCAGTTCTTCGGTCCAGGTAGGGGGTGACCGAATACATCCACATGGCCGGCCGCACAGATTCCGCCTCCAAGCTAGACTGAATTATTGATTCAGTCTATCCCCTGAACTCAATTATCAATGTTGATGTCCCTAACGGCATCTAAAGGGGGTGAATATGAGGTTTTTTAAAAATTTAAACCTTATAATTAACTTGTAACTATCGGTCAGATAGACAAGTTTAAAATTGTTCCTATGTTCAAGTAAATCTATCTTCGTGAAGTTCTTAGTTGGCGGAATCAAGAACTTATGTATTTAAATAAATAAAGTGCATTAAAGTAAATAGATAGAGTTAGAGAAAATGACACATGAGTTGATAACGTAGTTCGGCCAACTGAAGGACATATGTCTCTGGGGCAACGCAGCAAAAAAATAGGCGCTCCTTTCTATTACCCAATACAGAAAGGATTACAAGTTGTGACCAGCGAGACAACATTCAATAGTCCACAAAAGCAGAAATGTGAGCACTACATGTTCAAGTAGAGAAGTGAGCAACCAAGGCTCAGAAACAAGCACAACGGGTTGGAGTAGGCGAGCAACAAAGGCTCTAAGTTCAGACAATCACTAACTTCACTCTAATCTCACACTGATCAATTTAGGTGAAGTATATTTGAGGTTGTTGGAAAGATAATTGAAGTTTAGACACAAGTAACAATGAACTAGGCTAAACCTCTCAAAGGATAAAGAATAATGTTTGTGAGGGTATTCTCTGTCTATCTTAGTTAGACGATAGAGCCCACTATTTATAATGAGATTAAAGGGTTTGCCAACGGCTCTATGCAGATCACACGATCTACCGAATAAAAGATTTGCCTATTTTGTTTGTGCCTAGTTTATAGTATTGATCAATCCCGGTTGTTTGAATTTTGAATTGGACTTCCAACCATGCAACGGCTAGACTCAGGTGGTCACAACATCAGATTTACTTTACCATACTTTTTGATATAAATTAAAATTTATAAAAACAAAATGGTAAAGTGTGATTTTCATAATTTTCATGATCTCAATCTCTATGATTTTCCGTAATCTTCATGATTCAGCATCTCGTCAATATCCGACATTTGAAATGCCTCGTGTGAATCATTCATCAGATCATCTGTATTATATCTTTCCTTATGGCTTGAGGAGATCATGTATCCGATTATCTTGTACAACTTGTCACGTCAACTTGTCATGATATGTATCTTTGACTTGGTTTGACCTTCGGACGTAACAACTAAACCTGCATATATCTCAAACAAAGAAACTGTAAAATTTAATATTTATATGTTTTACAAATTAGTCAAACAACACAGAAGATTGCTTACAACAACAAATCCATGAGTTTTTTAATAGAAAAAAAATCAGAAAATTACCATAGATAGACCTGGGCCTGGGTATAAGTTTTCGATGAGTGAATGGAGAAAAGGAAGAAGAAAAGGGGGGGGGGTTTCGGATTTTGAAATCCTGAGTGACCAAAGCAATAGTTCAATCACCCTCTTTTTTGAATTTTCTGTGTCACCGATCATATAAAGGAGTGACAATTGATGGATTAAATTAGGAGTGGCAACGAGCTGACTCATTATAAGCTGGGCTCATCTCGTGATTTGCTTGCTACAACAACCGAGCGAGTAAAGTGAGCTGAGATTAAGGGGCCAAGCTGGATCTTAGCTCATAATCAGACCAAGTTAGCTCATTTAGCTCGTTGGGCTTTATTCGGGCTACTATTATACAAATTAAAGAAAAAAATAGATAATGAAGCACATCAAACAAAGTATCAAATATTCATTTTCAAATGCAATTAATAGAATTAAACAAGCCCATCAAACACAACAATTAGTAGAATAATAAAAATGTATGAATATTGAATAAAAAAAGAGCAAATCATAAATCCTAATATTTCATCCAACAGATCATATCAAATTGTGAGACATATCTTACGAGCGAGTTAGTCCTCGCCCAAACTTGTTTAATCTGGACTGAGCCAGTAATGAACTAGCTCGTTAACAGTGTAGGCCAGTAACGAACGAGCTGTTAGTAAATCGAGTCGCAGACTGAATCCGATCGATCTATAAGCTTCAAACTTTTTTGCCAGCGCTAAACCATACTATTCATTTGATCACCCTCGCCTAAATCTTGATTCGGTCCTAGCTTATTATTTTTGAAGAGAAACCTTTATCAATTTGACAGATCAATATTTTATTATCTAAAAAGAAATTGGCCTGTATCGGGGAAGGACATGCATTTTCCGTATGAAGAGGATAACAATTGTGGCAGCTTGACCATCGCTCATTTTTCAGATTATTTACTAGATCGAGTTGGTTTAAAGTTTAAACCGTTCGATCTAAATTGAAGGGGGGCCCACTGTTCGTAGCTGTCGGCGACCACTTGGACTATTGCTTTGTGACGTCATTAAAACGAAAAGTGTAATTAAAAAAATGATCCAGGTACCAGGTGAGAGCAAGGAAGGATGGATCTTGTTGGGGTCAACTTGGGCCCTGTAACATCCGTTCTTTCTGGTAAACTATTTCATAATTAAAGGACCTAAATTATTTTTTTGATCATCTTACTTTACTCTTTATTGATGCGTTTTCAATTTCTTTTATCCAAATAGGAGGACTAGTTTTTTCTCTTTATATAGGATTAAAAGGGAGACAATCCTATAAGATAACATAAGCGGTGAACTTTTTGAATAGATATGTTACTTTGAACAAATATAAATCCATGACACTTATTAGTGAATAATAAAAGATATGTCATGTATTGTCGACTGAGGCGAAATAAGAAATTTACTATAGCACGATTGAATTTAATATATTTTAAAAAATAAAAGAAATTACACATTAAATTTACAATTTTTTTGGACTACATTGGGGACTTAGCTATCTATGGATTCCTTTTAAATTTGTCCATGATTGCTGATACATAAAAAATAAAGCATTGTATCCATTATCTTCCACAATTTTATAATAATACTTGCAAATACATTGAATAATTCTTAGAGAAAATTTCCTTACAAAATAATATTTTTTGGCCCAAAATAATTCGAGTAAAAGATGGTAAATAGTCCTTCAGATACACTTTTCTCAATAAATTTAGAGATATATCTCATGTTTTTTTATATATAAGATCATATGAGAAATTGTCTTTTTGTACATATATGCTAAAATGTTTCTGTTTGATGGTACTAGTTAGAAAATGCTTTTAGAATTTACATACCCACATTGGAAATATCTCTTTCAAATGAAAAAGTTAGAATAGTATTTTCTTTTTTTGAGATTGAAGTTAGAATAGTCTAATAGAGATGTTTCTCATGTTTTTAATTGAGATCATATGAGAAATTGTCTTTTGGAACATATATTCTGACAATTTTCTAGTTGAGGAGGGTTCAAATGCCTCCATTTTTCATGCCTCCATCATGCCTCCATTTTTAAAAACTTTAATAACTCAAAATTTAAAACTAAAAAATCAAAATAAAACCGTTGGATATGATCTACATCATTTTATCTATACACGTGTAAAAAATTATGGCATTTCAATTTTGTTTTGGTTGTCATCAAGAGCTTGTAAAAAATGTACTAATGTGGATAATTTCTAGACGTTGATTTTTTAACTTATTGATTCACATAAAAACAAAATCAAAATGTGATAATTTTTTATGAGCACATAAATAAAATGATGTAGATCATATCCAACGGTTTTATTTTGATTTTTTAGTTTTAAATTTTGAGTTATTAAAGTTTTTAAAAATGGAGGCATGGTGGAGGCATGAAAAATGGAGGCATTTGAACCATAGTGACATAACTCGCGAATTATTCGCGAATAATTCGCGAATAATTTGTTTTTTCAACATAACCGCACCGAACACCATATTATACGCGGAAAAAACATATAATACGTTTTATTCGCGAATAAAACGCGTATAAAACGCGAGATACGAATTATTCGCGATAAAAACGCCAAAAAAACGCCAAAAAATATTTTTTTTGAATTTTTTCAAAATTTTTTTTTTTTTTTTTTTTACGTTTTTTTTGAAGTATTTTTTTTTTTGGCTTCCTTGTTGTACCGAATCATTCCCGAATTATACCCGAATCACGAATTTTCTACCTCGCCGAACCGAACCCGAACTTTTAATTTGTTACTATGATTTGAACCCTCCTCTTTCTAGTTTGATGGTAGTAGTTGGAAATGCTTTTAGAACTTACATATGCAAATAGGAAATCTGCCTTCCAATTCGAAAACTTAGAATATTTGACTCTCCCATTTAATAGAAGATTTCTCCAGAAGAAAAAAAAAATGCATTGAATATCTTAGCTTTTGGAAAAATTTCTAAAGGGATCTAATTAGAGTGAGGATATGGTACTATGCAATGTGCAGATCAGCCTATGCTATGGATTCAAATGACAGATTCAAACCACTTAATATGATTTTTATATGAAAATTTATTTCAAGACTAAATTTTATATTTTTTTAAAAAAAATATTATTTTTTTAAATAAGTAAAATCACCTTATTTAAAAATTCTGGACCGTCCAAAAGTAGTTATTTTCTTGTACGGCTTGAACTCAAAGAATATATGACCTGCAATTATAAATGATATTTTTACCTAAGATCATTCAACTAGGTACAAATTGGATCCCACAAAAGGCACAACTTTACTTGTGCTCCCTCCGTTTGAAAACCAATAGTGTATCACTAGCTTGTATTGTATCCTTGGACTCATATTCTTTTCTTCAGTTGTTTTAATAAATAGAAAAATTGCACGCTTCGAAATATCTAACAAAAAGAATACCGATTTGATGTGGCATATTCTGTCCAGTTTCGGCGTTGCATTCCGCATCGGGAATTTTGGTTTCTTTCAAAGTCAATTCAAAAGAGAATTAGAATGAAAGCAATGGTAGCAAACTTTTCGAGTGAAATTTACAATTTTTGTTACGTTGCTCCCACAATGCTTCTCCATGTAGTCATGAACAGTCTCCTTTGGTAGGAAGCCAAATTTTGCACTATATATATCACTGCGGTGCATCCAATATCTTTTTAGATAATATATAATATTATATGTTTTTAAGAATAATTATATTACTCTCCACACTCCTGTCCTCCCTTTGTCCCCGCAGCTACAGTAAATGAAGGTTGTACTATGGTCCCCACTAATTATTTGGTCCCCTTTTCCACTTCCTGCACTTGCTTCCGCGTCAACTTTCATAGGCATAAATACTTGAAAAATCTTACTAAAAAAATAAATACTTGAAAAATAATAGATTAATACTTGTAAAGTAAGATATTAATACTTGCATGCGTAAGTTGATATAATGATCTCCCTTTTTCAGTCCCCCAATGGTCCCTGCGTCAACCTTCTTCTAATGAAGTAGTGGGGCCTCGTATCCCCGCATCAACTTTTTAATAACAAAAATAGTTGACCTCATAGGTATAAATACTTCAGTACATAGGTATCAATACTTGCAAAATAAGATATTAATACTTGCAAAATAAGATATTAATACGCATCAACCTTCCTGTAACAAAAATAGTTGACCTCATAGGTATAAATACTTCAGCGCATAGGTATCAATACTTGCAAAATAAGAGATTAATACTTGCAAAATAAGATATTAATACTTTGATGTGTAACTTAATATGATCAAACGCCTGAAGATTAAAGTTTGTATAATGTATACATATAAATACTTCACTGCATAGGTATAAATACTTTCAATACTTGATATTAATACTTTCAAATATCATCCAGTGTCATATGTAAAAAGATATTAAGTATTGCGGTTCCCCCATATAGTTATGACAATATTGATATTTTTAGAAATGTGTATGGTCCCCCCTCTCCCTCCCCCCTCCCCATTTAGTTTGAGTGGTCTCTCACATGTATTTATGGTGCGGTGACAGTTTGAGAGATTTGGTTGGATAGACAATTATTTACGTTAAAATACTTTCGTGCATAGGTATAAAAACTTTCGTGCATAGGTATAGATACTTTTGTTCATAGAAATTAATACTTTAGAAATTGTGCGGGGGCAATACAGATTATATAAGAAAATTGTGCGGGGACGGTCCCTCCTGGTAGTAATGAAAGTTAAGTGCGCGGATAATGGGGGGATAGGGGTGTGGGGACAATTATCAAGATCCTTTTTCAAAATATAATTAAACAAAATCTTTCAAATGAAATCAACACCATTCAACTTCTTCTTTTTTGCAAGAAATAGTTTCACCGAAACAACAATTCAGTGGAGGAAGAAAACAAATTTATCCACCGCATCAACAGATCAGTGGATCAAATTTTAGACCCGGCCAAATTAGAAACCATAGAAAATTCCAAGCAAAGAGTCCACTGAACCATTACTTAGGTAGACCCCTTATTTCAAAAAATTTCCTTTCTCCTTCCCCACTCTTCTTCTCTCATTTCTCTCCTCCTCTTCTCAAATACTAGAAATAAGGATCCACGGAACTGTTGATTAGGTGGAGGAAATTTGGTGTGGCCAAGCGTGTTGCACTCGTGGTCGGGTAAAAAAATTGGTTCACCGAACCATTGCTTCGGTGGACAAAGTCCTCTTCCTTGACTAAATTGTTGATGAGGTGAAGTTGTTCTTTGCAAGTAAAGTTGTTTTTTGCAAAAAAAATATTGAATGGTGCTAGTTTCATTTGAAAGATTTTGTTTAATTCTATTTAGAAAAAAATCGTAATATTATGATTGAACCTAATATATCTATATTATTGACAGAAAAAATTATCTACGTGTACTAGAAAATAACTAATAAATAAATTGTTTTTATTTTAAGTTAATATATGAAAAATCACTTAACATATGATAAAAAACATTTAAGCATAAGGGGAACGATTTTATTTGTTCAGACAAATATTTCCAGTTTGGTCCTCCAACACCCTTGTGCTGCGTGTAAAATTTAATATGTACAATTTCGACAAGTGTGAATCCCATCCAAATTTGAATTTTGTATACAGAGATGTTGCTCAACAGGATTAGTGAGTGAGCCCAGGACGGCATTTTTTCACAAGCCTCCAAGCATATATTGTGACCACAAATCAAAATAGAAAATTGTTACAATACACTTATGTTTTTGTCAGATAATTATGTTATATTATCAAGTTTTCTTAAAATCAAATGACAATGATATAAAAGTTATCTAATAATACATATTTATTTGTGAATATTTTCTTACCAAAAGGAGTGCATTGGTGATCGGACGGTTAATTAATTACTGATTTTTACTTCATCAAAAGTAGTGTATTGGTGAATAACTTTTGAAAATAATAGAATGATGTCGGTGATATCAACTTTCAATAAGATAATTAAGTTGTGCTCAACTTGAGTTAGAATTATAAACTGATAGTGATAGATTCTAAAGTCAAATTTTTATTATGATGAATACTTGAAAAAAGTACTGTGAACCAATAACCACTATTCCTGAAGTGTATTTTAAATTCACACACTATTTTGGAGCTTTTTTTTGTAATGTTATTTAAAAACTAGTACGACGCTCGTGTTTTTTGCACAAAATGATAGAAAATGTTCAACCTCTACATATATGTAAACAAGTAACAATGATATCGTAGCTAGCTTGCCTCCAGCTATATATGTGAAAAACAAAATATATAAGCTCTATCACCGTAGAAGGACGCCTAGGGCCCTAGGCAGAGATATTGCCCAAGAAGATAAGAAAGAGTATAAGCAAGCTCGACGACTTTTTCCATTGAGTTAGTATCTAATAAGTTTTTCTACTTAATGGATCTCTTTTTTGAAACTGTTCTAATTTATATCTCAAATTTATAATTTTAAAACTTAATTTAGTATAAAGTTCAGCGGCAAAAAAAAATGTTTTATAGTTAAATTTAATGCATTCATTTCATCGTTCTTTTTTATCACTTGACTTTATACTAAATTAATTTAAATATTTATAAATTTGACATATAAATACATCACTTGTGAAATAGATCAGTTTTAATGATTTGCATCACTAAATGTTTGTTTGAGTAAAAAACAGGAGTCAAACTTTTATTTTATTAACTTGGTTACAAAAGATGCAGGGGTTTTGAGAATTAAAGAACCATTATGTACAAATGGATATCAGGAAACAAAATGAAAAGAAGAAAAAACAAAAGGAAGACAAAAGGAAAAACATAGCATAAGAAACAGCAAACGAAATGATTAAGTCCTTGCATTTTACTCTCTGTTGTTTAGGAAATGTCACTGAGATTTTAACTTCTTCTACCAGTTCACTGTCTTGTATTGCCCCCTGAACAATCGAGCACACCGTCTTGCTTTGCTTACCAGTTTCGCTATATATGCATCACAAAATTAATGTTTGACATGTTTAACAAGTATTTCAAAAAGCGTGTCAAATACTTTAACTATAAATTCATTCGTGAAACGCATAAATATCAAAATAAAAAAGGGAGATTATTTTTATCATCTGAATAATTTTGCCTCAGGCTCACTAACTAATGTGAAAATGACACATATGCCAATCACGTACAAGATATTTTGAAATAAATTATGTTCAATTTCTTTTTTTTTGAAAAAAAAATATATATACTTTTCTAAATATTTTGTACATAGTTTATAAATATGTCAGACCTCTAGTAGTGACACCCTAAGACGAACGATAGAGTATCCAAAAATAAATCATAAGCGCTGTTTAAAGGACCATAGTGTTACGGTTTAAATTTTGAGTTGTTATTAATTTATTATTGGAATGAAAACTATTAAGTTTAATTTAAAACAATGTTTAATTTATATTATAATAAAATATTTGATGCAGAATATTTATTAAGCTTATTTCTATATTATTTTGATTTATATCCTCCAAGCGCTACAGACTTGCATATTATTCACTATAGTGCATTAGCGTTTCCGAAAACTGTATAAAAAGGCTGCAAAAGGAATCTCAAGATCCTTGCTCTCTGTTTCTCAAATTTTACTACAAGAAATCGCAAAAAAATAATTTTAGAAAAACTTTGATTATTTAAAATAATTTGCGAGCAATAAGCTCCAGGGGCGAGAAAGTAAAGTTTGCACCATAGGTAGTGACATAACATTACAATTGTCTATTCATTAGTCAATTTCACTGCAAAAAAAAAAAAAAAAACTATGTATAGATCATTTGCCTTGGAGATTGCAGATTTTTATATAAAAATTGTCAATTTCTTTTTTTTATAAAATATAAAAATATCTTATATAATTGTAAAGATTATGGATGTCGTTGTTTTATTAAATTAGGTCCGGAACATATGCCTTTTTTTCTCCTAAAATATGTGAATGTATATACTGCTAATTGGAAACTGTAGATATGTTGATCATAGAATAATAAAATAAATATTGTTATGTTTGTTATTTATCGGCTAATTGAAAGGAAAATGATACTACTGTTGTACTTAAAAGTCGAGAGTTCGATACTCCCTCACGACTTTGTAGCTTTTGCAAAGGTTTTAAAAAAAGAAAATGATACTTTAATATTTTATTATAGTAAAAATACATTATTGGGTTGTGTTGATCGAACAATTTAGGAACATAAAGATGCATAATATTTTTTTACTTGCTAATTTTGCAATAAAAATTAATCATATTGTCAACTCCTGCTGATCGGAAGTAATAGTAGACGAATATGTATACGATAAAAGAAAACAATTTTTTAGTTTTTTTTATAAGTAATCAAATACATAGTATGTATTCCGCGTCGAAAATTGTAGACTAAATATGTAAATAATTTTCGAAAATTGTAGAATAAATATGCAAATATTTTTGTGTGAAAATAATAGGTTTCTTTAGGAAAATTGAAAGTGAAGTTAACTGTTTTTTAATTCGAATTTTGAACGTGCGATCTTTTATATAAAAGATATTGTCTTTCGTCATTAAATTAAAGTATGGTTCTTTTTTATTAAGTATTAGTTAATAATTTATTTATTTTTTCGAGGTAGTGCTTACAATATGTCCAGTATTCGATTTTAAATTACTACCACGAAAGATTAAAATGTTCTGGCTTCCAACAAAAAAAACAAAAATATAGCTACAATAAAGATAATAAAATGGGCTAAACGAAAGTAACGAGAGACTTCAGTATATAACAACATAGGAGGCCTAGGTGCTTGCCCTTGATGATTACATAAGTCTTACTTTTGCACTTTTTTGGTTGATTTTAATGATTGTATTCTTGATTGAAGCTCTAAATCAAATTTAGCAAAATAAAAAAAAAAATCATTTTTACCGGAGGAGGATTTAAATACCTCCATTTGTAATTTTTTTTTTTTGTCTCTGTCGTACCTCCACTTTTTGTCTCTTCAACATTTTTACTTTGGAGGGAAAACAATATTCTTTGAGAATAAAAATGGTGAAATATATTTTTCTATCTTTTTTACTAAAATGAATGTAGCAAACACTACCCTCATAGTATGAGGAAGACATCAGAATTGTAATACATGAGTTCATTAGCTTTTCAAAATTTACAGGAACTATTATGTAATTTTGTCAAAATTGTGGCTGCTCCGGACTCCACCAGTCCAATGATTTGTGGCAATACGGAGTTTTCTTTTGCGCGCTTAGGAGAGCAGCACCAAGCCACCAAGCAGCACTCATATGAAGATATATAGATAATTAATGCACACTTTTGTACGGTTAACAGCTGTAACAGTCCAAAAGCCGAACAACATTATTTTGGGTTCCGAGCACTTGCACTGATAACTCGCTAATCATGTAAAATTTTGTTAATTACGATAATATTAATTTGACCTTCAACTTACTAAATTTTTTTTGTCAATTTGGTCTAGTTGCAAAGACACATGGTTCCTATGTGAAAGGTCATGAGTTCGAAACACACAAAATGTATACATAGAGGTTTGAAGTGTGTTGGGTGGCTTGACTCCAACCTATGATTTCAAAAAAAAAAAAAAATTACACAAAATAAATATTTATTTGATTTGTATTGAAATTCGTATGAACAATTTAGATTTTCACTGGTTTTGTCAATTTAAATTTTTCATGCAGATTTTAATACGAATCAGATAATTTAGACCAAAAATTAAACCGAATTTGATTAGTATCCACAAAAATCCCATGTTTCGAGTTATTTTTCCTTCATTGAGAGAAATTATGAATGTATCAAATTCCGCGCAGTCCTTCAATCAAGTGTGTGACATTTATCTTTGAAAAAAATATGGTAAATTCGAAATGTTTTAACCTTATAAATGTTTGGCAAAGTTTCAGAAACAACCATTAAAGATTAATGTCACCAATTATCCTAACCGTACTTAAATTTTAACAATAATTTTGTTTGCAGTTGTTTCCAGAAATTATTACCAAGATCAATGATGTTCTATCATTTCGATCTGCACAGTTGTTATCTCTTTATTTGATGGAACTAATTTGACTTCACACAACAACAAATGATTGATAATTAATAGAGACAAAATGAAAGGTATATGATCGGTACGCTGCATGCAACCAAATCAGCTTTGTCAATATCTTTCTCCCATGAGTCATAAGTAGAGTTAAAATGACTCATTACTTTCATGTTCTAATCATGTCTCACATTCTTATATCTATTTTTAAAGTCCTAATATTTTTTCCGAACCGCTTAACGTAATTTATCTATTTTTAGAGACCAAATTTAATATCTTTTGAATTTTTTTACAATTTATTTAAAAATATATACAAAATTATTGTTTTTCAAAAGATACCAAACTATATAAAAGTAATAAGTTTATATCTAAAAAAATAGTAAAAAATTCTAAAATATATATAATAATGGGTCTCCAAGCACATTTTAATATGGAGATCATGTCGAACGGTTCGGATTAACTGTTGGTCTATGAAAACAAAGATATGAATGTGAGGCATGATTAGAGCAGAAAACAATAAGATATTTTAACCCTATTTTTTATCCCATAAAACCCGACATTTTTATTAATATCCAAAGTTTAATACAAATTATTATTTATGCCCAGATTTTGAGCCAATATCGAAAAATGCCCAAGCCGGCCAGAAAATGGCCCGGCTTACTTCCCCCCTAAGCCGGCCATTTTCTGGCCGGCTTAGTCTTTTTTTTTTAAACCCGTATTTCACCCTATATATACCCCTTTTTCTCTCTCTCCTCCTCACAATTCTCTCATCTCTCAACCGAATTTTTCTCTTCTTTGAGATAATTTTTTTTATTTAATTTTAATTTTAATTTATTTATTTTAGGATTTAGGGTTTAGGTGTTAAGATTTAGAGTATTTTGTTGTATTAGTGTAATTAGCACAGTTGACCAATATTTAGTGTATTTTGGTCTTTTTTACCATAATTAGGGTAATTAAGCGTAATTTAGTTAATTAGCACAGTTGACCAATATTTAGGATATTTTGACATTTTTTTACCATAATTAGGCTAATTAAGCGTAATTTAGTGTAATTAGTGCAGTTGACCAATATTTAAGGTATTTTGGCATTTTTTACCATAATTAGGCTAATTAAGCTTAATTAGTGTAATTAGTACAGTTGACCAATATTTAGTGTATTTTGGTCTTTTTTACCATAATTAGGCTAATTAAGCTTAATTTAGTGTAATTAGCACAGTTGACCAATATTTAGGGTATTTTGGTATTTTTTACCATAATTAGGCTAATTAAGCTTAATTTAGTGTAATTAGCACAGTTGACCAATATTTAGTGTATTTTGGCCTTTTTACCATAATTAGGCTAATTAAGCTTAATTTAGTGTAATTAGCACAGTTGATCAATATTTAGGGTATTTTGGCCTTTTTTACCATAATTAGGCTAATTAAGCTTAATTTAGTGTAATTAGTACAGTTGACCAATATTTAGGGTATTTTGGCCTTTTTACCATAATTAGGCTAATTAAGCGTAATTTTACCGAAATTAGTTATTTCAGACATCAGGATGCCTAGAACACAGTTTACCCAGCGTCCAGTAGTGGACGAGTCGATCAGTACGAGCAGCACGGAGCACATCAGTCCTCTCCTGTGGATTCCCTACAGCGAGCACCGAGTCTCACTGGCTTCTCGTGAGGTATGTTCCTTTTTTTAGATTTTCTTTAAGTTTTGTTGGGTTTAAATTTTATTATGTTATCACCATGCGGATTACCTTTTTCAACGCAGGACACGGGTCTTTTAGATGTGAAGTTGCGGTGCGTTCACATGCAGTACTACGAGATGATGGACCCGTACCTCATCAACCTAGGTCTCTACCAGGTTGTGAACATTGTGCGGACAGAGAGAAGCATCATCAATGCATCTCTCATCACTGGACTGGTGGAGCGATGGCGTCCCGAAACGTGTGCGTCTCACATGCCATTCGGAGAGATGACAGTGACTCTCCAGGATGTGAGTGTTCTTTGGGGTTTGCCTATCCGAGGCACACCCGTTGGCGGCGTATCTGACAGCACCAGATTCGTAGGTGATGTCGGCGAGTTATTGGGAGCTGATCATTTCCATATCATTGGGGACAATAGGAGGCCCAAATTTCATTTGCGAATGACGAGGTTACGGCAGCACTTCAGCGCGGGTCTCTCGGCAGATTCCACCGAGCTGGAGATTCAGATAAATTTTATAACTTGTTTCTATTAATCAATTTATAATACGAGGATTCTATTAGAATTTTTATATGTTTTGTATTGTAGATATACACGGGGCTACGTGATGGACCTTTTTGGTTCTGTCATGTTTCCTAATTCCAGTGTTGACCAGATGCCGATGATGTATCTCCAGCTGCTGACAGACCATGAGCGGCCGTCGCCGTACAACTGGGGTGGGGCTATCCTGGCGTATCTGTACTCCCACCTGTGCCGTAGTAGTGAGGTAAGTCACCAACTCTTTTCTTAGTAAATTATTTAATCAATTAATCCATCAAAATACACTGACGTCTAATGTTCTTAAAAATGCAGAAGAATGCGAAGCAGATGTACGGGCCGGTACTCCTGCTTCAGCACTGGTCGTGGTCACGGCTACCGGTGGGCCGTCCTATCTCCAATGAGGCGCCGGATTGGAGAGAGCCGAATATGTAGAGATGCCCGGCATATGGGAAGAAGTGGCACGGTTTCCACCACTACTCAGATCGGACCCACGGTGCTACCGTTGGGATCAGGCCAGTCCAGTCAGAGATTCAGAGTTTGCCATCCGTTCTTATTGAGTAGACGCCGTACGAGCAGTTGTACATGGAGAACCTCTTGCCGGGTAATGTGGGTGACGAGCAGGAGCGGGAAATGTGGTTCTACCGAGGTCCACTCATACACTTTTGGATAGTGGAGCACCACTACCCAGATCGGGTGCTCCGCCAGTTTGGTCGAGCGGCTTTCATTCCCGCAGACCCATCTATGCCGAGGTCCACGATTATGAACATGCACAAGTAAGTCGCAGTCTATTGTCAAATATCTCATATTACATGATAGCTTTGTATTGCAACTAACGTCTTCCTTACAGGGTGAACTACCGAGGGCGACTGGATAAGGACTGGAGCACCTATTTTGATGCATACTACAGTACGGTCCAGGATCCACAGTAGATAGACTTCTATCATGAGCCAGATGGGATCATTCAAACCCAGGGAGATCCCCAGTTGTGGTACGATACTTGGAACATGCAGATCTACATGGCCAGTGTCTATCTGCAGGGCAATTACGGTGCCCATCTCTGCGAAAGGATCCAGAGTGATGATGGTTACCATCCCAACGGCCGTTCATTCGCTCTCCAGGTAAAGCACCTAAAACTACATAGTTTTTCTCTAACTTAATAGTTCATCAATGTTTGATCTGACATGCCAATTTTTTTCAGCTTTTGTCTTCGATCAAGGAGTGCGCTCATGGGATCGCCACGATGGAAAAGAAGAACTGGCGATATATTGGGTACCATATCCTTAAGAAAAATGCAAATGCGGTTGAGGATGTCGGGCACGGTGGGAAGATCATCACGATGCTGCGAGACACATGAGAGAACATCAACTAGCGTGAGATAGATCCGACCGAGCCTGACCCGGGCCCGATTATAGGACACGAGATGCCACCTTCTCCCGATTCGCGTCCAGAGTAGGACTACCATAATTGGGTATTGTCCAACGTTGGGTGGCAGGCATGGTACGACGAGCATGGACGTCCGGTGCAGCCTCATGTATGTCATACTTCAGTATTTGTCAGGTTTTAATAAATTTCTTCATTCAGATCAAATTTGCTGATTTATGTGTATGATTGCAGGGTCCGGCAGAGATGCCGCCACAGCCACCACCTGCGGAGACCGATACTTCTGAGTACGAGTCCCACTTGTACAGTCTTCAGGACTTCGGGGTATTCGATGAGGATTTCATGTCGGCACCGGCAGTACCCCGATATGGCACAGAGATGCCGCATGATGGAGAGGCTAGTGGTAGTGGGTCTCATACTCAGCCTGCCTTTGGGACTGAGTTCGTCGCATCTATCTTCAGTACACCTCCGCCAGTACAGCCAGTCTCCACGGACGATGCCAGATGGGATACCGTCGTGCAGATACGCAGGTCTACCGATGCTAGTGTGGAGGTCGAGAGAGACATAGCCTGGCCGCGCTGGCGCCGGGCGAACGCCGGAGTACCGCCTCAGCGATATACCCCCTCTCAGTTTTAGTTGTATTTTTACTAGTTTTGTACTATTTATATTTGGTATACTATTTATGTTTGGTATATTTGGATTATCCTATATTTCGGTTCTTTTGTATGTGTGCTATTATGGTACTATTTTTATATTTTACAGATAAAATAAATTATCATGATAATGCTAAATAGAAAATATTACAACATTAAAATAGTAGTACAACATAAAAAATAAACAGAAAAATATTTAAAACAATTGCATAAGTACGTTAAACAGCAAAAATAAACTCATCAAGATTAAACCGACATTTTTATTAATATCCAAAGTTTAATAGAAAATTATGTGCGTAAAACAAAAAAAAACAAAAAAAAACAAAAAAAAGAGGTAAGCCGGCCAGAAAATGGCCGGCTTAAGGGGGGAGTAAGCCGGCCATTTTCTGGCTGGCTTGGGTATTTTTCGATATTAGCTCAGAATCTGGACATAAATAATAATTTATATTAAACTTTGGATATTAATAAAAATGTCGGCCATAAACCTCCTCAGTCCTTGGTCACTAACAAAAATTAATTATTGCTAGGAGTCTTAGGGATTCAGATTCAGTAGAGTATCCTATTGTGTAGAATGAGAAATCTATACCCCCATACATCTATAATTGATCCGAAAAAACTATCGCTCAGCTGGAATTACGAATAGTAATGCGGTACTACAAAGTATACACTTCTGAATCTTATTAGACAACTCACACGCCAGTAAGCCAATTAACAAACGAGTCTTAAAATAGGCTAACCTTGAATAATTACCATACTTCTGAAAGAAAAAAATAATACATGGGAAATCAATTATCCACTATCCTATATCATCTCCTATGATTATGGCTAATATAGACATTTCTTCCAATTATGTTATCCCAATGACGCATTCAAACCTTTTGTTCGCCATTAAAGATTCTTACTTCCTATCACATTATGCTGATGTGTAATATATATCCTGGGAGATAAGCTCTTTTTTAAAAGATTAAAAGGCATTAGAGATAGATTTGGAGACCAAAATTTATACTATAATTGAGATATTGGTGAAAATGTGCAAGTTTCTTAAGAAAACATTATGTCGCTCCCAATTGTACCAATTAGAATGTACCCATTATTCAAATCCAAAATATCTGACAACAATGTTCAAGTTGTTAATTATTTTACATAAAAAATTATCACTCATTACCATATAGCACAGAAGTGGAAAGATACTAAAAAGGCAATTTATTAACATGATATCTGGGTACTGTAGTTGGTATTTGGAGGAGGGCTTGAAGGATTTTAGTGTGAGAGAATGAGGTTTAGGGTTTGTTTTGAGTAAAGATTGGAGGTTGAGTCAATCCACTATTTAATATTCATAAGGAATTTCTTTATTTGAATTTCGAATCTGTGATTTTTCATACAGAGGTGCTTTTGTTACTAGATCAAAGTCTGGTTCTCGGATTTAGAACGTGTGAGTAATTAAGGGTGTATTTCTTAATAGCTTTGATGATCAAGTATACTCTTAGGTAATATCTTTTTGAACTGTTTTAAGGGTTATTTCTGTGTATGGATGGCGATTGTAACTACAATTATGTTGACCAGTAACTTAGGAGCAAATCTACGTAAGGAATTTCTTAAGCTGACTACTTTATTTCATTCATTTTTTGTTCATTTTTTTTCTCTATATAATATTTATACTTTTTTCTTGGCTCATACATTAATATCCGGTGAAAATAAAACAATCTTCTTTCTCATAATTTTTATTTTGATTTTTTTGGGTAGTCATATGTACACTACGGTTATTTTTCGACTTTACCCCGGAAATAGAAGTATTTTTTCTTGTACAGACGAAATAGACATTTCGAAAATACATTGAACTTAATCTAAAATTTCAAACTGAGTTGGGCTATGGTGAGTTGTGAAGTAAAATGTCATTTTTACTTCACACTCATATTTTTCATTTTGAAAATTCAAACAACCGATCCGAACCGCTCAACATGTTCTAAATATTGAAATGTGCTAGGAGACTAAATTTTATATATTTTGGAATTTGTTTACTATTTATTAAGCCACTTTGAAAATTACTGATCCGGTGGTCCAAAATTTTTACTGTTTTTACTGTTCACAGTGGATCAGCGATTTCAATGTGGCTTAATAAATAGTAAACAAATTCCAAAAAATGTAAAATTTAGTCTCCAAGCACATTTCAATATTTAGAACATGTTGAGCGGTTCGGTTCGGTTGTTTGAATTTTCAAAATAAAAATATAGCGTGAAGTACAACTCACCATAGTCTATATATATATATATATATATATATATATATATATATCTCTATATATATAGGTTGGCTAATATCAAAACGTTTGTTGCTAGGCCGTGGAACAAACGCTTTAGTTTTTTACATTTTCAAAGTCCAAACGGTCGATCCAAACCGTTCAACATTCAATCTATAATAAAATGTGCTTGGAGAATACATTTTATATTTTTGGAATTTTTTTTACTATTTATTAAGTCAGTTTTAAAATCGTTGTTTTCAATGATCCCGAAATTTTTCACTGTTTATTAAAATTAGCGATTTTAAAACTGGCTTAATAAACAGTAAAAGAAATTCCAAAAAATATAAAATTTGATCTCTAAGCACATTTTAATATAGAGATCGCATCTAACGGTTCGGATCGATCGTTTGAACTTTGAAAATCAGAAAACCAATTGGTTGCACCATGGCTCCGGAACAAACGTTTTGATATTAACCAACCTCTCTCTCTCTCTCTCTATATATATATATATATATATATATATATATGGTTGTGGTAACTTTGTTGTAACTCAAAATTGTGGTAACTAGATCCCTCCTCATATATATATATATATATATATATATATATATATGTATATATATATATATATATATATAGATGAGCTATGGTGAGACGTGGAGTAAAACAAGTTTGTACTCCATGCCATATTTTCAATTTAAAAATTCAAACAACTGATCCGAACCGCTCAACATGTTCTCTATATTGAAATGTGCTTGGAGACTAAATTTTACATTTTTTGGAATTTTTTTATTATTTATTAAGCCACTTTGAAAATCGCTGATCCACTGTGAACAGTAAAAAACAGTAAAAATTTCTGAACCACCGGATCAGCGATTTTCAAAGTGGCTTAATAAATAGTAAACAAATTAAAAAAAAATGTAAAATTTGGTCTCCAAGCACATTTCAATATAGAGAACATGTTGAGCGGTTCGGATCAGTTGTTTGGATTTTTCAAAATGAAAATATAG
This sequence comes from Carex myosuroides, assembly GCA_028015225.1. Classification (NCBI taxonomy): domain Eukaryota; kingdom Viridiplantae; phylum Streptophyta; class Magnoliopsida; order Poales; family Cyperaceae; genus Carex; species Carex myosuroides. The sequence continues at coordinate 6,793,125 of CM051472.1, forward strand.
TGCCATGGAGTAAAAACTTGATTTTACTCCACGTCTCACCATAGCTCATCTCTATATATACACACACATTAAAAAAATTGCATACTATACTGAGATTTTAGTTATTAATAAATCTTATAAAGATTAATGTGTAAAAGTGATGAATAAATAATATCAGTTATGAGATTATCCTTCTTAATTTTGTACGATTAAATGATCTCTAACTGTACGTTTGATTAAAATTTAATAATTTTGATCTGGAGAAGTATGATAAAATAAAAAATAAAAAATTGGAGAGAATCTAAACTGTGCAAGGCAATTGTGAGGGAAGAGTGTTGGAAAGATTGAATTCTTAATCATTTTTTTAGTATAGTTTATTTTTAGAAATAAGATACCTATCTTGTTTAGCAATTGAGATCTTTGAGGTGTTTTTGCCTTTTTTTCTGGCTGAGGTTCCATTTTTTTTTTCCTTTTTTTCTGGCTGAGGTGCCTGTTTTTGCTAAAACATTTTCTAAGGTCTTTTAATTGCCATTCTTCCGAATAATTTGTTTCTGAAACTTTAACTAACTAAAATATATGTTATCACACTATATTGAAGATGTTAATTTTACAAATTCTCAGCTTTACATATTTCAGTAATATTTAAGGGTTTAACAACGATGCTTATTCTTATAAATATTTTATTCATTAATACAATTGTTAGCAGCATCAAGCCGACTAACATTCAAAAAACAAAACAACAACGATGCTTATTACATATAGAGGAGCTAATATCAAAACATTTGCACCAAGGCTCTTGTGCAACCAAACAGTCGATCCAAACCGTTAGATTTTCAATCTATATTAAAATCTGCTTGGAGACCAAATTTTATATTTTTTGTAATTTTTTACTATTTATTAAGCCATTTTGAAAATTGCTGATCCGGATGAATAGTAAAAACAGTGCAACCAAATTCTGGACCATGTGATCAGCAATTTTCAAAGTGGCTTAATAAATAGTAAAAAATTGCTGATCACATGGTCCAGAATTTGATTGCACTGTTTTTACTATTCACCCGGATCAGCAATTTTCAAAGTGGCTTAATAAATAGTAAAAAAATTACAAAAAATGTAAAATTTGGTCTCCAAGCAGATTTTAATATAGATTGAACATCTAATGGTTTGGATCGACTGTTTGGACTTTGAAAATCCGAAAATGACATGATTGCACGAGGGCCTTGGTGCAAACGTTTTGATATTAGCCACTCTCTCTCTCTCTCTCTATATATATATATATAGATGGGCTATGGTGCATTGCAATGTATAGCCCCTCTTGTGCATTGGACTATAAATCGTTGGATTTGAAGTTCAAACAACCGATCCAAACCGTTCAATTTGATATCCATATTAAAATGTGCTTGGAGACCAAATTTAACATATTTTGGAAATTGTTTGCTATTTTTTCAGAATTTTTAAAAATCACTGTTTTTCTATGGTTCAGAAATTTATGAAAAACAACGATTTTAAAAAATTCTAAAAAAATAGTAAAAAAATTCCAAAAAATATAAAATTTGGTTTCCAAGCACATTTTAATATGGAGAATATGCTGAGCTATTTAGATCGACTGTTTGAACTTCAAATCCAACGATTTATAGTCCAATGCACAAGAGGAGCTATACATTGCAATGCACCATAGCCCATCTCTCTCTCTCTCTATATATATATATATATATATATATATATATATATATATATATATATATATTGGACATCATCATGTCACAAAATGGAAGCTTACTTAATACTCGCATAGCAACAAAGTTATAGTGGTGAAATCAAATTGATTAATGATATTTAAGGAAGCAAATTAGTACTGTAGTAAGTGATCACCGCAAATTAGTCCCGTGCACCTTATTCTCTTATCGTTGCTTATCCGTTATTTAATTATCAGTCATATCCATATTTCTATCCGTGGAGACCCTCAAATGAATTCAGTGCTCGGTTCACCCAGCCTACTTCCACTAAAACATCAATTTAATTTGAATTATTGTTTCTTGTATTTGGCAAAAGTGCACTAGAGTCATAAATATGAAAAGGGTTTTGGTACCACAATATTTTATAAGAACATGTCACAACCTTTTTGTAACTTTATTTTTCAATTTTAAATCTAAACATTCAATTCAAAACCATTATTCTTTTTCTTCTTTTGTTTTATATTTTTTTTAAAAGTTTATTTCATACTGGACAAATTATATTTATTTAGCATTTTTTTACTTCTAATCCAGTATAAAATGAATTAAAAATTAATATTTTTTACTTATGAACGTATCCATCATAAAATTATAAGATTAGAAATTATAGTATTTTATAATATCAAATATTTATGAACCAAAACCCTCTCCATAAAATGTACCAAAGGATTCAACTATTTGAGAAAAAGGTACTACAGAAAATTTGGTTGGTCTACCTTACAACTTGGCAATCATCTTATCATTAAAAATATAAATATATTTTGTACCATTAATAATATAAATATATTTTGTACATCCTCCATAAAGATAAAATATTGAGAACTATATCTTGCCTTTTTTTTGTGTGTGAGAAGTTATAGATTCAAAATCTCGTATTAATAAACTAATGGATTTTGATCATTATCTCATACTTAAACAAAAATAATAATAATAAAGCTTAATGTATGTGTCTGAAAACTTGGGTCGTTGATTTTTGTTGAGCCTGAGTAAAATTAACATAATATTATTCAAGAAGAACCTTAATTTGGTCTTCTTCCATTTACCTAAATGCTAAATTTGTACACGATCAAATTGGGTGGGACCCTAAACCGATTAAGAAGTTTGATCCATGCCCATTTCGGTGATAGGATTAAAAAGGAATGCCAAATTGTCAAATCATATATTTGCATGATGAAGTGTTAATTTGACATGGAGTTCTTCGAGTATATATATTAAGTATGAGTGTCACGCTCTGGCGGCCGGACCGGGTACGCGACGCGACAGAACGACATCCTCGCATCCATCCGCCGTCCTGTTAACCTACGTCGCAACAGAAAGAAACAGAAACAATACGAAGTCAGCTACAAAGCCGAGTAACCAGTTATTTAACAACGCAGCTTCATTATAATTGGCTTAATAACAGCAAACAATAATTTCAATAGGATTGAATTAATCCACACAATTAAATATCAAATTATGTATACATATTTAACCGGCGATATCAATTGAGCCTAGGTTTTCATAACAACAGTTCTATTCTAGTTATAATCCCTGAAACATGCTATTTCCAGTATTTCAGTCAATTAAAAACAATTTCAATCTCCAGACCCCATATTCCGGTTAAATATACCATCATAATCCGATTACCCAAATCAGTACCCAATCAACCATACAAATCAAAAACACAGATTATAGATAAGTCTGGTTATCTGATAGCGATCAATTCAAAAATCCAATTGAGTTGCAACGACTATTCAGAATCAATGCGACGTAGTCGGAATTCTAATCGAATATGCAATTAAATGATATCGATATCAGAATTTTTTTTTCAAAATATTTCTTCACATTTTCTTTTTCTTTTCTCTCTTTTTTTTCGGTTTTACACTTTGATTTTCAATCATTATTTTTTTATTCTAATCAATTAAAGAGAGACAATGACCCTTTATAAAGAGAAACTTTCTTGGTGGTAAAAATTCAAGATGTCAAAATATATAGAGGCCGCGTGGCCTTAGTGCCACGTTGGTATCTTATTATTTTTTTTTTAAGTTTTGCAATTTTATAATTAAAACCTTTCAATTTATAATATTATAATTAAGTCTAAAATAACGAAAGAATATATATTACTGGAGTGTTACAAATTTCTCTTCTCAAAATAATTTTGTTCTCAAAATTCAAACAAATAATAATAAATCAAACAAAACTGATCAAACACATGCAATTCAAATTTATCAAACAAATTAATCGAAGATGATAATAAACTTGAATCAATTTAATTTACACAATATTTATACATTTAGTTATGTTTAATTTAAACGATTATATAAAATTATATCAGAAATAAACCAGATGATAATCGAACGGTACCACAAATAACAGATATAACAAAATCGATAATCAGTCAAATTTTCAAATAGACTAGACAGTCAAAATTTTAGAAATCAATCTTTCAAAATGTATATTCAGATAAGTCAGGAAATTTGTCAGAGTTATTCACAATGGATCGGAACACATATATAATACCGATAACAATTTATAAAAATCACTTATTCAGAACATCAAATTTCAATTTGGATCAGACAGATGTAAGTCAAGAAACTTGTTAAACTATTTTCAGATAGATCAGGATTCAATTCAATTCAATTCTAACAGAATTGATACAATTGAAACTTGGACCCAAACACAGTCCGAGGAACGAATGCTCTGATACCATTCTGTCATGCCCCGGCGGCCGGACCGGGCACGCGATGCGACAGAACGACATCCTCGCATCCATCCGCCGTCCTGTCAACCTACGTTGCAACAGAAAGAAACAGAAACAATACAGAGTCAGCTACACAGCCGAGTAACCAGTTATTTAACGACGCAGCCTTTCTATAATTGGCTTAATAACAGTAAACAACCATTTCAATAGGATTGGATTAATCCACACAATTAAATATCAAATTATGTATGCTTGTTTAACCGGCGATATCAATTGGGCCTAGGTTTTCAATAACAACAGTTCCATTCTAGTTGGAATCCCTGAAACAGGCGATTCCCAGTATTTCAATCTACAGACTCCATATTCCGGTTAAATATACCATCATAATCCGATTACCCAAATTAGTACCCAATCAACCATACAAATCAAGAACACAGATTATAGAGAAGTCTGGTTACCTGATAGTGATCAATTCAGAAATCCAATCGAGTTGCAATGACTATTCAAAATCAATGCGGCGTAGTCAGAATTCCAATCGGATATGCAATTAAATGATATCGATATTAGAATTTTTTTTCAAAATATTTCTTCACATTTTCTTTTTCTTTTCTGTCTTTTTCTTCGGTTTTACACTTTGATTTTCAGTCATTATTTTTTTTATTCTAATCAATTAAAGAGAGACAATGACCCTTTATAAAGAGAAATTTTCCTGGTGGTAAAAATTTAAGATGTCAAAATATACATAGGCCGCGTGGCCTTAGTGCCACGTTGGCATCTTATTATTTTTGTAAGTTTTGCAATTTTATAATTAAAACCTTTCAATTTATAATATTATAATTAAGTCTAAAATAACGAAAGAAAATATATTACTGGAGTGTTACAATGAGTAATTTAAGTGCGTATTCAATTTTTATAATACATCTAATTAATATTCGGAAAATATTTTTCAAATTAACAAAAAACAATTGAGGTGTGCTCTTAATCATTTAGACAGGCGATGTGTCAAATTCGAGCTAATTAAAAATTTAATTGATCATCCATTAAAACACTATTGTAAACAGTTTTTTAATCAATCCATTTAAATCGTTTCAATTTTGATACACGTATTCAATTCGCATCTACAATTTTAATTATTTTACTTGAACAATATTATTTAATATATGAAATGAATGTACATAACAGTTAGATATATGCTAGAATTATTCTTATGATATAATTTGAAGCTTAACCTTTATATAATTTCTTAGAGAAAATACAAAAAGATTTAAATGTCTTTAATATGCATCTACTTGTTAAAAAATTAAGGGTAAACTAAGAAACTTATGTAACAATATCAAAATCTACATATTTTTAACAAAATAATGAAAAAAAAAATCTAAAGAATATGTAATTAACAATATCAAATTGTCCTTCAACTAACATCTAAAGAAGGAAAAATCAACATATAAAAGAATTACCCACATCAGTAAAATCTTAAAATTTTTGCATGCCCGTTGTATTAGGGTCAAAATGTGTAATATTTTATGTGCATATATAAGCAAATGGTAGAAATCATATCTAATGCGTGGTTAAGGCATGAGATATCACAGATTTAAAATCTAATACTTGCATTAGAGCTGTGTTGAAGGACTTTTGATCTCTCATGATAAAAAATTAAAAATATAGTTTTTTTGGTTGAATTTTATATTTTACACTATTAAAATTAAACAAGGATGTCAAATGCGATAAACCCATTTCAACCTTCTTCAAATTATTTTTGTTTTAGTTTTTTATCAAGAAATTCAACAATGTTGAATAACTTTTAAAATGTAATCTGGTTTCATCTTGAAACCTGTTATCAATAAAACAAATAGGGACTGGATCTCTATTTTTCATCAAAAAAAACCTTCTTCAAATTATTTACAATTCTATGTAGATACAGTTTCTGTTGGTTTTGACCTGACATAGCAATAATGGATTCAATTAATCTGACTAAATCCGCCAATGGTTAAGGAAATCAATCATGATTTGGATCCAACCCGAGCCCAGACTGGTCACTCAAGTTGGTTAAACAACTATCATCTAAAATAGAATTGGCAACTGTGAATTGGGATTGAATTAAGATGACCCCATTGCGTCTTCGTTCTTATCCGGATATATAGCATATCATCAAGGAATAATGGAGTCGATATTCTCTTAGTTAATTATAAGTGTCAGTGCAGTGATCTAGAAATGAATCATTTAATAATTGTATTTTATGTTTTGTTCATGTGTATTAGATGATTTATATTAGAGGAGGGTTCCAATGCACCAAAATTTGGTGCACCAAAATGCACCAAAAACTCATAATCTTCATTTTCAAAGTTCAAATAGTCGATTCGATCCTTTCAGCGTGTTCTTCATATTAAAATGTGCTTGGAGACCAAATTTTATATTTTTTGGAAATTTTTTACTATTTTTTCAGAATTTTTGAAAATCACCAAACAATAATTTGAAATTCAGCAAAGTGGTGATTTTCAAAAATTCTGAAAAAATAGTAAAAAATTTCCAAAAAATGTAAAATTTGGTCTCCAAGCACATTTTAATATGAAGAACACGCTGGAAGGATCGAATCGACTATTTGAACTTTGAAAATGAAGATATATGAGTTTTGGATGCATTTTGGTGCATTTTGGTGCACCAAATTTTGGTGCATTGGAACCCTCCTCTTTATATTATTATGTTTCTTAAGTTTTTATCACTTTATTATGAATCATTTATATTGAATACTTGAATTATAAAACTCCTATGATAATTACTCTAATTGATCTCTAACCTTGATAAATTAATATAGAACACTATGATCATTATATAATTAGTATGAGAATTAAATGATTGTTATGTTTTACAAATCATAAATAAGGAGCTATATCAATTTAATCTCATAAATGCGTATTAGCGAATACGACATTGGACATACACTAAATGAAATGTTATATAGATTGTGTTTTGTGTCATTAAATATCTTGTGAATTGTTGAATTCTAAAGTTTGAGATGTTCATTTTTCTTACATGAGATATATGTATTTATAGACGTTGTCCAACGCTAGTCTTAACCGGTTTTTATAAATATAATGTTTCAGTATGCATGACTTGTGTAGAGAGAACATGTTTATCAAGCTGACTGTTGTATCTCTTATATAGCATATGAGTGTTGATATATCTAGGTCCATTGATGAAGCATGATTATATGCATACAATATGATTAAGAAGTTAATTATAATACATAATCTACTTTTAAATCAAGCACAAAAATAAGTTTGCCAAGATAACACATTACTACATTGAGCTTGTTTGTGATATCATCTGAAAAAATAATAAACACGAACAATTATGTTTTGGGATCGTGATATTGTATGGAACATATCATTTGTGTCGTTTTGGTAATCATAATGTATGTTGCTAGTGATCAAGCTCATTTTCGTAGTGAATTACGTAGGATTTTGACTTAGGTTTTGTCTTAGTTTCTCACATTTATGTTTAATTATTATGTGAAAAATATTATTGTTGTCCTATTTTATGTTTTAGTGTATGAACCATGTTTTGAGGCTATTTTACATCATTTGGAATAAGAATCGGATCGATCGGAAAAGCACAGCTCATCGACTAAGACTCTGTTACGGACTATATTAGCCAATACGGATCAGAGCCCCAATACGGACCAAAGAAGGCCAAATATGTATTAACTTCTGCAGCGACACAATGGGAGTACAGTCTGTATTAGCCAATACGGACCGTACCCGAGGCGCCCTTTGGTGAAATCTTTGACAGCTGTATCCAGATTAGATAACTTGGACTCCACTCATCTCGAGGCGCCCCTTCATTCCTATATAAGACCTCTGGACTGAACAGAAACATATATTTGTATCTTTGGTGTTTATATTTTCTTAAGTGAGAAGAGAGGAGTGTGTAGAGATTAAGTAGGAGGGTACTTCGTGTATGGTTATATCTTTCTCTTATCTCTTTGTAAACATGTTGTTCAGTGACTAAGTTTAGATTCTTAGGGTTGGCAGTAAACCTTGTTACTTATGATGTTTTGATATATACTTTTATTTGATCATTGTTTAGTTTTTTGTTATTCGATTATTTTTGCGCTCTATGTTCTATCTTAGTTAATTTTGTTTATTAGTCTAGACCGTCATGTGATGACCACACATGGAAGTTAGTCACCATTGGGCTAATCGAATTGGGATAAGGGAGATAAAAATACTAGATTAGTGGTGGAGAGCTTAACCGGAGATACCACTAATTGGATCAGCAAAAGTACACATGGTAGTCTCGACATTCGCAGACGAATGTCGCATTGTCGTGACTTACCATGGAGACACTCAATATAACCAAGATAGTAGGGCGACATATCCAATAAGTGAAGTCTGAATTCTTTTGGGCTAATCACATATCTCCTTGCATCAATCGAGACAAGCCTTAAAGGGGTCTCTTGATTGATAAGGTGGTTGTAAGGCGAAAGTGATAATCACTAAATTGGATTAGAAACCCTCATACAACAACTGAAAGCCAACATCAAATAAGATAAGAATCAAAGCGGATTAAAGTAACAGCAATGTGCCAAAACAGAATCCACATCTCTATTTTATTTATTTTACTTACTTTTAATTTTCACCAAATACATTAATCAACAACAACAACTCTTTGACTTCAGATTTTGTCTAGGCTTTTGAAATATTGTGATTTAATCGCTCAAGATCTTAAATCTTATCCCTGCGGATCAACACTCGTTTATACTACTCAATAGGATATGTGTTTGTAATCTGACTCGATAGCAAACCGGATTATAAATTTTATTAACCTGATCACAATTTCACCCATCATATTTAGCTTATAATTTATAAAATTAAAAGAGTTTTCATTCTATTGCTAGACATTAGATCCCACTGGATCCATATCAAATATGATTTAATTGGAGAAACTTATTTTAGTATATCATATGTATATATGAATATGACGACAACTAAATTAAATACAAGAGTTGTATTTAGACCTACTTTAGATCGTCATATGATACTAAATTAAATGTCATAGAGATGACTATTTTAAATCTAAATTAAATTTATAAGCATGTGTGACATAGCATGTAAATTTAATCCTCAATAATTACATAATTACATGAAGGAATTCAATGAATTGGCCTAATAATAAATCACGGAATACTTTATATTCTTTGAACGTCTAAGAGTGGTAATATATATATTAATATATATATATAAACTTGATTTATGTTTTTTTCTTATTAAGATTGATCATTCATTATATTTACATTCAAAAATTTGAAATTATATTTCACTTTACTCCATGTGAATCATCCACTAAGGTATGGATAAATTCGACATGTTCATTTGATCGGAATTGATATAATTTTTATCTCTGGAGATTTGACAAGTGGAAAAAAAAAATTAAAGGTAGTATCTAACGTACACTTTCATTAAAAGAAAAGAAAAGAAGATATAATATTCTATACAAAGTGCAGGGACCTTATAGTGATTTTTTAATTTTGTTTTTTTTTGTCAAAGCATTTTTTTACTGTATGGTTACAGATATTTTATTGTTATTATTGAAACATTCAATTTTTTTATTGTAGGGATAACATTAGTTAATAATATCGTTACAAAAAGAAAATATGATTGCTCATCCTTAGATCTTTGCCACTCGAATTGACTAATGAATAGACAATTGTAATGCTATCCCACGACCTATGGCGCAAAATATTTTAAATAATCAGATATTTGTTTACAAAATTTTCTACTAATTCTAGTAGTCAAATTTGATAAACAGAGAGAACGGGTCCTCAAATTTCCTTTGTAAAATTTTTATATACATTTCATTAAACTTTTTGGGTATTAAGGTGGAGAATAATTAATATGCATGCATTTTAGTATTAGACGAACTGTAAAAAAAAAGTTTTTAGTTAGCCTCTTTTTATTAATGGAATGATTCAAGAAATATTTTTCTTAAGATTATTTTTTATTTCATTATAATTTGCTAGTTCTTTAATATAAATTAGTATAGACCATTTGATGTTCATGAAACGACAAAAAAATTGTTGTATATATACATATACAAAGATACGTTTTGACTTATAGAGTTACAGGTTTAAAAAATAGAATAAATAAAATATGGAAGCCCTTAGTTGTAACATATTATTAGGTTTTGCTTGTAGGATCCGTATCTGCTGTAATTCTAGGGAGAATTACAGGACTCTGTAATTCTCTATCTCCACTGTTTATTAGAATTGATTCGTTTATTAGAATTGAATGGTTGAGATTAAAAAAAGAAATTGAATAATTTTTTTTTTTCAGATTTGGGCAAATATGTAACTTTATGTAAAAAAAACACATTTTTTTTTCTAATTGAAGATTTCCATCAAGGTGCACATATGTTATTTTATTTGAGTTATGCTGAGTTATAATTAAAGATTTGGGTTAATATTTTTGTGTGGTACATTACTACTATTTTTTTTTTGTAAATGTCTAGTTCTGATGAGTTAAAAAAATGACAATTTGTATCCACTGTTAATAGCAAGAGTAAGCCATTAGTGAATGCATTAGACCTATTAACTCGTATTCTTCTCTTGGCGGAATACACGAGTCATCGGCTAAATCAATGCTTGCAACATTGGTTTTTGAAATGTTCCTTTGTGAACGCATTATACTGATTGCTTCGAGCTGTTGTAAAGCATGGTTATGATCACCACAAAAGTCATACACTTGATACTTTTGTGTTTCAATAGTCAGCTTAAGATAAAGACGGACAGGGCAACCAGTTCGGGTTTCAGCTCGAGGTCATTTCACTTCATGATTTCTCTTGTTGATTCCACGATAACCTGAAGTCGCACAAACAAAGCCCCTAGATGTGATCCGACCTTTTATTTTCTCATTTCAAAAAGTGTTTCGAACATCGAAACTCATTTTTCCGCCATAGTATTTCCAGAATTTTTATGCATCTTCTAACGTGTCGAAATCCATACACACATGAAAAGAAGAATCAGTTTTACCACTCGATTCAATTTTATCAAGAAGTTCTATCTCACAAAAGAATCACTTTTTAATGATTAGGAGGATTAGCTAATTAGTAATGAGTAGGTGGCATAGTCGGAAGAGATTTTGGAAGTGAAGAGAAACGGAAAGAAAAATGGTGGGGAAATGGAAATTTTCTTATAACTCCTGCCAAAATACGATGTTATTCTTCACGAGCGTTCAGTAAAAAGAGAAGAAAAATTGATACACAGACAAGAGAGGGGCAACGCAGGGAGAAAGAAAAAAGTATTATAATATATATTTTTTTAAATCTGAACCATTCAATTCTACTAAACGGTGAAGATAGAAGATTATAGGTTCATGTAATTCTTCTCTTTCGATTTTCTCTCGTGTATAGCTTTTGTGAAGATTATCAACAAAAATTCTCCTCAGATTTACTTCAGCAGATGCGGATCCTGCTGTATTGATGCTCTTATTATTCCTTTCACACCTTGGGCTTCGTAAACAAAAAATAAATACTTGTTTTTGCCGATGACCTATCTTTGGACTGTTTGATATTTATCAGATGTCTTACAGAGTTACAGAGTATGAATTCTCTGAGGTTTTAATTTTTTTACCACTGGATTCTACCCAAAATTATATATTTTGCTTGGAGTTTAATATTGATCGTATGCATAAAGAATGTTTTTTTTTTTTTTAAGTTCTAAAGAGAAAAATAGTGTGTTCTAACTTATGTTCATTAAGCCGTATCAAAAATCTGATTTTTTTTTACCGTACCGAGTTATTTAGACGATAATAAGGATGGTTCTTTTGTTATGTAGAAAATAATCAAGTAAAATAAAGTAGAAGTCATCCGTACGATTTATATTTCATTTTGGTTTGTTTTTAGAAAGTATTTTTTTTCATTAAATAAATCATTGGCGGAGCTTGAAAATTTCTGAATGGAGTAAGCTACCATATTAAATTGCGGATATTAATACCATCATATTATCAATTTGTTATATTATAACTATAGAGGCTCAATAATACAAATATAACATATTTCTACTTTTCATTAAGTAAGAGGCTTGTTTTATTTCACGCTCATATTTTCTACTTTTAAAAGTTCAAAAAGTCAATCCGAAATGCTCAACATGATCTACATAATAAAATGTGAAAGGAGACCAAATTTCACATTTTTTGGAAATTTATTACTATTTGTTTAGAATTTTTTAAATCACTGTTTTTTAATAATCCATAATCCATCCAAAAACAGTAATTACCCATCTAAAAAAATTGTAAATAATACCAAAAAATGTAAAATTTGATATCCAAGTACATTTAATATCTTTGTTTTCAAAATCCAAACCGTCGATCCGAACTGTTCAACATGATATCCATACTAAAATATGCCTAGGGATGAAATTTTATAATTTTTGGAAATTTTTTACTATTTTTTAAGATAGGTACAAAATCACTGTTTTCGAACCGTTAAAAAATAGTGATTTTGTATGTATCTGAAAAAATAGTAAAAAAAATTCAAAAATTATAAAATTTGGTCTCCAAGCATATTTTAATATGGATATCATGTTGAGCAGTTCAGATCGATAGTTTAAACTTTAGAAACGAAGATATAAAATATGAGGCATGATGAGGTATTGGAACCCTCCTCTCTCTCTCTCTCTCTCTCTCTCTATATATATATATATATATATGAGAAGGGTTCAAATGCCTTCATTTATGGTGCCTCCACCATACCTTCATTTTTAAAACGTTAATAACTCAATTTTTAAAACGTTAATAACTCACAATTTAAATCATAAAAGTCAAAATAAAACCATTAGATGTGATATATGTTATTTTCTCTTTGTACTCACAAAAAATTATCACATTTCGATTTTGTTTTTATGTGAATCAATAAGTTGAAAAATCAACGTCTAGATATTATTCAAGCTCTTGATGACAACCTAAACAAAGTTGAAATTTTATATTTTTTTTACACTTGCATAGATAAAATAAAATTATGTGAATCATATATATATATATATATATATATATGATCACTCAAAAGAGAGCAATGTTTCTTTTAATATTTATAAACTCGGAAATGTTATCGGTTCGGACTGCAAGCGCACAATCCTATCGAGTAGTATATTCGAGGTCGATCCACAGGGAATATTGGTTCAATGCTTTGAGCGATCGAATCACAATCTTTCGAAAGGCTAGACGAAATCTGAAAATTGAGAAATGTTGTTGTGATCAATGTAAATTAGGAAGTAATTAAAAGTAATTAAAATAAAGATAGAGATGAGAATTCCTAGAATTTCGGCACACTATTGCCACTCAATCCGCCTTGACAATATATTCCTGTTGTGTCTGATTTTCTGTTGTTGTTTAATGAAAGATACCACATAGGTCACTGCGATTTATGTTACACAAGAATGACAGATCTTTCACCGAGATTCTACATAGGACACTGCGATTTTCCTTACGCAAATGACTGATCTCTTAAATACCCCAAATTACTACACAGATCACTGCGATTTTCCTTACGCAAGTGATGGAATTTGGTACGCGTTTTGTTGGTCTGGTTTATGATTTCCCCGCTAAGGTTTTCTTCACATAAACCTAATAGATCTCAACGAGGCTAATTCATACAAATAGTTTCTCTTACCATTAAAGTACTGTCACTACTCTAATGGACTCAAACTAGATCATTGAAATTAGATGAAGATATAGTAAATCACAAAAGCATTTCAATTCAATAACAAGAAATCATAATCAACAGAAATATATATATATCAAAACATCAAGAGTAACAAGGTTTACTGCCTAGCCCTAAGAAAATGAACTTAGCCGCGGAACGGCATTGTTACAAGCACTCCTCTCTTCTCACTTTAATCAAATTTAACCCTAATTACAAAGATAAGTTATTCTTCTGCCCAGGGGCCTTATATAGGAGTTGAGGGACGTCTGGAGATTGAGTAGGGGCTAAGAAACTGATTTAGAAACAGCTGTCGGCAGTTATTCCCCAAGAGGCGCCTTCGATTACGGACCGTATTGGGCAATACGGTCCGTATTAGGACCTTGACGGTTAGGGTTTAATGCTTCCAGCGCTATCTCCTGGTCTGTGCTAGGTCTGGTCCGTATTAGGCAATACGGACCGTAACAGAGACTTAGTCGATAAGCGTCGCTGATCCGATTGACCCGATTCTAGCTCCATTTGGTGTAAAATAGTCCCAAAACCTGTTTTCTGCAATAAAACATAAAGAAGGGTGACAGTAGCCTTTTTCTCTAATTAATTAAACATAAGCGCGAGAAAATATGCAAAACCTAAGCCAAAATCCTACGTAAATCATCATTATTTTGACTCTGATCAATATAGTTCGGCTAATGTGATTACGTTATAATTTCAGCCTAAGTTATAACAAGTTAGTTTTTGCGATTTTAAAGTTTGAACAGTCGATCCGAACCACTCAATGTGATCTTCATATTAAAATGTGTTTGGAGATAAAATTTTATATTTTTTTTGAACATTTTTACTATTTTTTGTAAGTAGATACAAAATTAATGGTCCAGAATTATCTGAAACAAATATAACGTATCAATTTAAGTTTTATTATTGGGGGAATCGGTGATATACCCATCAAAACTTTTGAATTTGGATATTTGCCCATATCCTATTCAAATTTGAGGTAAATTTTGAATAGGATATGGGCAAATATCCAAATTCAAAAGTTTTGATGGGTATATAACCGATTATGCCTTTATTATTTTGTAATGCTATGACAAATCAAATTTGAAACTTTGAAAAAAAAATTGATAATATCGATTAATTTTTTATTATATTTTAACGGTATGAATAAAAAATTCGGATAAATAGAGCTGGCAGCACGTACGGTCTCGTTACGATTTAATTATCTTGGTTGGTTATCTTTTGACCAGGAAACATACAGCGAATCACTGAATAATGAATTCTATGTTGAAAGATAGAGTTCACTTTGAAGAACGGAATCAATAAAAATGAAATACAGCGGTTCGGTTCAAAAGGCCGAGCGAATCAAAAGCATATGCTCATAACAGCTGCCGACATTTTGATTGATATCCAAAGTTTAATAGAATTTAATATTTATGTCCAGATTTTCAACTTTTCGTCAAAAATGTCCAAGCCGGCTTACTATATATTTTTTTTTTTACTGTAAAAAAGCTATAAAATGGCCTTAACCCCTTCCTAAGGGCACACACCCCGAGGCTCATTAGCGAGTTCTTCATTAAGGTAATATTATATTATTTTTTTATTATTTTTAATTAATTTTTTAGAATAATTAAATTAATTATTAAAAAAAATAAATTTAATTAATAAAAAACCCAAAAACCCAAAACCTAAACCCAAAACCCAAAACCCAAAACTCTAAACCCTAAACCATAAATCCTAAAATTTGAAGTAGTAATCTGTCAATTGTTTACTATTTAGTAACCTGACAATTGTTTACCATTTAGTAACCTGACAATGATTTACCGTTTTCTAAAATGTAGTTTGTTTACCATGGCCCTTATTTCATTACACTATGGTGGGAAGATGCTTAGTAATGCACACGGGGCTTATTACAACAAAGATGCAGTTCATTCATTAATGATTTCAGATGATATCTCACTTTTGGAGTTGAAATCCATGGTTTACACACACCGGTTATAACCCAGAAAGGTGGAATTTATAATTGGCAACCCGACATTGCCATCCCTCCAACGGAAAATAGATTGCTGTGAAACTTGTAGATGAGAGTACGTGGAGAGGCATGTTCGGTTATTTGAGGTCCCAAGGGGTTTTTATAATAGAAATCTATGCCAGAAGAATTTCGGTAGAGCCCGGGGTTGGAAGTTCTGACTCTGGATCAGCAGCACCACTTTATACCACACAACCAGAAACATACATACCCCTCGTTCATTTAATTGAACCTGACCCAGAAACCTACAATTACTTCACTCCACCAGCACCCCAACGAAGACACTCAGTATCATCCCCACCTAGACCCCATCGAGGCTGACCAAGACACTCAGTTTCATCCCCACCTAGATCCGTAAATGTGGCGCCTTTACCGTTACCTCCTGTATCACCTTACCCCAGACCGGCACCAGTATCTTATGGAAGCTGTCCAGACTTTGAAGATATTAATGAAATACCAGAGGACGATCTGAGGAGTGGGGATGAATTTGAGGGAGAAATGTGGGGGGATTCGGATCACCTGGATGGTTGTGGTGAAGACGGGCCGGTTGAAACAGCTGAAGGGCAAATAGGTCGTACTATTGAGAACATGCCGCTTAGTGGCCGGACTGATACGCACTCGTTCCCAGACCTCAATGATGTATCTGAGTTTAGAGAAGCAGATATTGGTTATTATGGGCAACGGATTGAGTACAAAGGTGAGCTGACTACGAACTAATATTTTAAAAGCAAAGAAGATCTAATGAGGAAGATCAGAGAGCACCATATCAAAAAGAATCAGGTGTTCAGAATGAAGAAAAGTGACAGGGATCGGATTCATGCAGTGTGCAAGGACCCGAATTGTCGTTACGAACTTCGGGAAAAGCCGGCGGGATATGGAGACACGTGGGTTATAATTAAGCAAGACAGGCCTCACACATGTAGGACTGAGCACACGAGGACTGACCACGAATGTCTGACGACATCACTTATTGTCGTAGCGACATGGGCAACATGGAAGCCACTCACAGGGAGTTCATGTATATTGTGACACGCGGTCCCGACAGACAAATGAAATGTACTTCCAGAGGTATCCAATTAACTTCCATTCCGTGCGCTCATGTCTTAGCTGTTTGTCGTGACCAAAACTGGTTAGAGGATGACTTTGTTGCAAGCTGGTATACTGTGAACTATCTTGAGAGTACTTGGGATCATGTGTTCAATCCAATTGGCAATATAGCAGACTGGCATGCTAATACTGGAGACAGAATTCTTCCGAGTAGGGGTTGGATTAGGATTGGGAGGCAAAAACACATCTGTCATGTAATGACGATGGATGAAATGGAAGGGAGAGGAATGGGGCATCAGGCTCGCTGTTCCACTTCCGATAGGCAACGAAGAGGTATGTAACATTCATCCAAAATTATATTTTTTTTCAATTTGTACCAACTTACTAAGTAACACATGCAAATGCAGAGGCAAGGAACACAACAAATGCGGCAGAAAATGAGCGAGTAATGGCAGAGGGAAGTGGGTCCGGAGGGTCACGACGTAGCACAGCTACAAACCGTTTAGATGCAACTGTTATGTATGCCGAAGCAATGGAAGATGCAGTTGCCATAGGAGGAGAGGCAGTTGGGGTGCAAGGGGAGCTATCTGGGATCCAACCGAAGAGGTGCACTACTAGACGTACAACAAGGGCATCTACAAGCCAAGCAGCGCCATCTACAAGCCAAACTGGGACATCTAGTAGGCAACCGGAGCCATCTGGTAGGCCATCTGGTAGGTCATCTTTCGCAAGTGGTTTATTTCGGAGATTAAATTTTAGACGTGGTAGTAATAGGTGATTTATATGCATGTTGTAAAAATTGTGTGGACTCTATTTGCCATTTGTGTGTACTTTATTGTTTTGTACGAGACTACTTTATTGTCATGTACTTGGGACTCTATTTCTCACGCCTTCAGAGGAAACAACATGGGGCTACTTAATAAAAAGTAATGAAATTAATTAATACTCAAAGAAATTACAACCTAATTCATCCAACTACAATAAAATACTAATTCTTAGAACCAAAAGCTCAAATGCATTCAAATTTTAAACCCTACTAATACAACATAAATTCTAAATAAGTCTACTTCTTACAATGAGCCTTGAAAGTGCATGGAACAAAATCATCATCGGAATTTACTGGATCTGGATCAGTCACGGCAGACGAAGTTGTAGCCTTACCAGTACACGGAACAAACTTATCGTCCGATGCTGGAGGCTCTGGATCAACCTTCTTCTTTTTCAAACCAAAGCCGTATGGGTTTTCCACAAAGTCATCGTCTAAAATTTCATACTGAATAGGCCGTTTAATCCCTTCCTTCATCGTACATACATAACAGTTACGGGGATCACGGCATACTTGACAGTTGTTCTTCTTTTCCTCATTTTTACCTCGATCACTACTTGATCCTCCTCTCGCTGGGCCACGATTGGACGACCTACCTCGGTTGCTATTGTTCATCCTTTTGGCCCCTTCAAATATCGGTCTTTTCGCCTCAAAAATCGCCTTATATTTCTCTCTGTCCCTTCCTCCCTTTCTCTTTTGTGAGTTGAGTGAATTGTGTGGAGGAGAGAGAAGAAAAGAGTCATTTTATAGGATTTTTTACGGTAACAAAAACAAAAAAGTTAGTAAGCCGGCCACAAAATGGCCGGCTTAGGGGGGGGCGTAAGCCGGTCATTTTATGGCCGACTTGGACATTTTTGGCGAAAAGTTAGAAATCTGAGCATAAATAATAATTTCTATTAAACTTTGGATATTAATAAAAATGTCGGTAACAGCTGTGATAGTGACCTTGTAAACAAAGAAAAAATAAGAAACTTTACTTGTTTTGTTCTACTTTGCATTCCAAACTCCAAGTATGCACAAAGAGTTCATATAAGAAAAAAAAAAAGTAAAAACCTAGGCCAAACCTAAGCTCAATCAGGAATCTCTGTGATAACATTCTAAATACAATCGAGGGCTCTTTTCAATCATGACCATACATTGTTCAACATATGAACATTGTTTATTTTGTTTGGGGGGGGGGGGGGGGGGGGGGGGGGGTGTAATTTACGGTCACAATATAAGGTACCCTCTCAAGTGTTCGGTCATCCAAAGTTGCACAATTATAATTCTCCAATGGTCACCTTTCTTAAGTTTTTAACATTTAATTTAGCGCTAAACTATAAGATTTCATATATATATAGAATAGTCAGATAAAATCTCAAAATTTACATTAGTATCATGGAAATTCTCTTTAGTTGAGTTTTTTTTTTTTTTTTTTGCTTACAAAGCCCGTAGGCCACTTTTAGTTGAGATCTAGGCTCATGCTAGCAACACCATATCCCAAAAAAATAATGGAAAGAAAAATCACACGAGGGGAAGAGACTACAGGAGCGGCTCCCATGAAAATGCTATCTTCAAAAGTGCCACCTTTTCTTGTTTATTGACCCATTTTGTTATGGACAATCAGAAATATTTAAAATTGCTATTACTTTTTAACAAAAGACGGTGCACACTCGTTTCTTGAGTAAAAGTTGGAGGTCAAACTATCCAACTATTTAAAATCTACAAAGGATTGTTCCTTTTGGGTTTCGAACCTGCGACATTCCGCATAGAGAGCATTGTCTTTTCCACACGGGTTTCGAATAATGACAGAGTCATATGTGAGATTCATAAAACCATGTAATTTGTTAATTTGTTCGAAAAATTGTTAAAAATGAATTAATCGTTAATCTTGTTATTTGTAGTTCTTTATTAACAAGAATAACAGGATAAAGTACTAGTGATAACAACTAAAAAATATTTTTAATTTGAATATATTTGTAAATGTCAAACATTTATTTTGTATTAGATGATATATTTTTTTCTTAAAATAAATGATATAAAATTTCTCACAATTTTGGAAAACCGTGCAAAAAACAATTGACTAAAATATAATCCTTCATGTAGAAAAGTGCATGTACAGTCACTTAGATTGATTTAAAATATAAAAAAAGGAAAACAAAACAAAGAAAACGGTGTAACTAAAATAGAATGGCAAATTTAGTTGCAGTTAAAATTTTGCTCGCTTGCCTAAAAGTTAGAGAGTTGCGGCATGTACATCGCCTAAAAGTAGCATTCTATATATAATTCTAATCTGAACCGTACAATTTAAAACGAACGGACAGAATCGAGCATGATTTGTTTAGAGTTCTTTCTTATATTAAATATGGTCTGCTTGTTCTCATTCATACGTTAAAATTTAAAATAGTAAGATCTTATACTCTTAACACTGGTGCTTTTGCCTCTTTTACGCTTTGTTTAAACAAAAACATTAACAGGAGCTAAAAAGGTTCAACGAGGAAGCCGCTTTGTTGTCTGGTAATTAATAGGTAAAACAATTACGGGCCTAAGGCCCTGTTCCATCAATATTCTCTCTCTCTCTCTCTCTCTCTCTTTTCTTTTTCTTTTTTTTTCTTTTGAAGATGTCGCTTCAATACTCAAAATTATAATATCATTTGCCTACGGCTTGTACTCAACGAAAAAAAAAACAATATTATTACCAAAAGATGTTATAATATTTCATAAAGTTAATCTTCCTTCTTAATTATCCCAATGTATAGTAATTCTCATAAATCATAAATTTACTATAATGAACATTAAATTTAATAAAAAATTATTTTTGAAACAAGATATATTTGTTATTTTATTTAATAAATATTTCATTAATTTTTAATAATAAATTATAAAACTTTATTACAATAATAAAAAGTACACATAAAATTTATAACCTTTTTAAACCATACAAGGGCTGAGCCCCTTAAATCCGCTTTTGACCGTTTATATTCCAGCTGCTTCTTGCTTTGAACGATTTTAAAGAATTGAGGACCGCAGCTGGACATCAATAGTATCTTATTTGAGTCCCTTGATTCAAAAAGCAAAAGATAAAGATAATACATGCAATAATTAATGTACCATATATTATTAAAATTGTTCGGAGACGGATCCTATAGTCTGATTGTGATCCGTTGATTACTTATTTACGACGGATTCTATAAATATTAAATACAATATTTCAGTTAGGCGCGCAGCCACATGCTGCCAATAGTGGGGCATTTTAGAGTTACGTACTGTGTTTGGTTTAGAAAGAAAATGTAGAAGCATTTGAGACGTTCTTACGAAGAACATTATTTTTATCACTAGATTAAGAGTTAATTCTTAAACATTTTGTTTATTTATATTTAATAATTTGTATACATATTTATACATTTTAATTCTTATATGAAATAAAATTATACTATAGTAACTTATGCAACGTTTTCAATTTTCAATTTTTTATTTTCTAATTCCGCTGCCGTGTGCTTATCAAAGAGATCAAAGTGACACGAAATTTCCATCCTATATATTACTAATTAAAAGAGAAGAATGGATACGCACAGTTACAGCAGATTGCATGCCAACCAAACAAAGTCACTGCATGCCTGATATCTTCCATATTATTCCCCTTCTGGCAGATAATTAATGGAACTTATAAAATTTTCCAACTTATAGTGGCTGCTGGAAGGACCTTATTAATGTATGAGGTATAACAGCGCTTCCGACAAAATTTATTATTTATGTATGTTAATTCATTTCCTGGTGCTTGTAAGGTGTCAACTCAATCTGGCTCTGTATCTCATTAGTGTTGTTCGGCAAGGAGAGATTAAGCCTCCTCAAAAAAAAATTTAGCTTCCTTAGTCGCTTAATTCTACCAAACACCAGCTTTTAGTGTGGATTAAGATCACCTCATTTAATCTATTTTTATCCGGATCTTAATTTTCTATTCGGTATTTAAGACATCTCTACCTTTTTTTTTAAACTTTTTTAATTTTCACCCACAGATTACGACAACCAAAATCGATTCCTTAACGTGAATTAAGATTTAATTCTAGTTGTGTTGCATATCAAATTAACAATTCAACGTTCAATTTGGCAACATGCACACGCTTGATGCATTTAGGTTGCATGCAGGGACAAAAGGGACCTACAATTTACATGCACTCCAAAAGATCAATATATAGGGTCCTACAAAAGGCTGTAATAAAATATTTGCATGATACTTTTGACTGGTTTTTTTCATGATAAGAACCCTACTATCTAGTATCATGATAATGTATTGAAATTGGTAATATTTATTGTACCTCTACACTACCTATAGTTACACTCTGTGTGTCGACTGGAGGTGAGATAAGATCAAAGGTTCCAGGCACAACGTTGGAGCTGCTTTACCAATGCATAAACATTGGAGAATTATTTGATCTAGTTCACTAGTGCGTTATGTTCATGCGTTATTTGCATGTTACTTTGATCTAGTTCACTAGTGCGTTATTTTCATGTTACTTTTTTTCATGTAGGAACCTTCCCCTGCATGCGCAATGACATAAACCTTAGTTGATCTATACTGTATTTTGATTGTTTTATCTCTCAATTTTCTTTGTTTTATTTTTCTGAGAGAAGCCGTAGGAAATGTTAATTTCTTAGATAACATTGTCAGTTTGTTCTTGTTGAAGGCCAGACAGCGGTACATTTTTTTATTATAAATTAAGAACAAGTTTTCGTAATGCACAGATTGGTCCGCTTTATAGATCTATATCTCTGTCTTTTGAAGTTCAATGTGTTCAATGTGTTCTTCATATGAAAATATACTTATTGGTCGAATTTTATATTATTTAGAATTTTTTATATAGGTAGAAATTTGGTCTACCTATTTAAAAATAAATAAATTTGTTCGAATTTTTTATATAGGTAGAAACACTTTTTTTGGGTGATTCAGAATCTTCAAATTAGGTTATTTTCTACCTATTTAAAAATAATTTTTTTTAAGAAATGTAAAATTTGATCTCTGAGTATATTTTTATACGAAGATCATATTGAACGGTTCAAATAACTGTTTGAACTTTAAAACAAAACAAAATACGTATTGCAAATTACCATAGCCTCACTAAAAAATTCTTAATTTGTGTCCAGCGAACACAATATAGTAAAGAGTATTCTTCGTCATGCAAAATAATGTAAATGACTATAGCGGATCAAGTCGATCATCTGATCGATCATTTACTCTGCTAGTTTTATTGGAACAAAAGTTAATTTCTGAAAAACAAAACATATACTATCTGGTTTATTCATGATTGAAGCAGTTGCCTTGAATCAAAGATGTTTCCCTTTTGAAATTGCATTGCATATTTAATTTGATTTTGCTCCCCAACTTTTTATTTGAAATTCTTCTCAAGTAGAGGTGTACTATTTATGTATTATTTATTTATTTACTGTTTGTTCTCAATATCTGATTATTTATTGAATATTAGCTGAAACAATAGTGATTTTAAAAGTGTTAGGTACTCATGAATATGCAATGCAAATGGGAAATAATGATTCAACTGATTAGTAAGAATGGTGCAAATGGCCTCAGTTGTTTGAGATAACCTGTTAAGCATTCAGACAAGGTTTTGTACAAATATATATGGTCTATTATCAACAAAACTGAAATCCAGGACTTAAATGGAACATTTTTTGTGTAATAATTTGGGCCTAAAAGTTTCTGGTTTTAAATTAGTCGTATAACATTGAGATTATTGGGCCTTCTGGAGTTATATCTCTGATGTATCCAATAAGCAGGCCGAAATAATTAAAATGAAATATATCCAAGTCAAGTGTGAGTGGTAGGTAAATCAATTTTATAAGCATCCTGAATCTAAGTAAAATCGCACCAAAGATCCAGTATATATATTGGAAAGACTTAAAATGGTTTTGGGCCGTAGGTTAATTTGGAAAGAAACTACAAGCTGGATGGAATAAAGCCCTTTTTCATTATTTTGTAAAATACATGGCTTTGAGATATTATACATATATGATTTTTTCTTTATTTAGAACAAACCAATTTGATTCAAATGAAAACAGAAGCGTTGTTTGTTTCTGTTGGCACGGTGGAAGATGGAAGGGTGTTTTTCACCGTATCAATGACGTGTTTTTTTCCAAATGTATTGCCGGTGTAGCTGGGTTAGAAAACGCTCTCACTTCATTGTACCATTGATGCGATGACACATTACATTTCTATCTTCCACCGTATCAATAGTTACGGTGAAGTTATTTTTCCAAATTACAAATAATTTAGTTCTGCTTTCATTTGAAACATTATGTCTTTTATCTAAATAAAAAAAATCTACACATATCGGCAACATCTCTCTAATAATTGCTTGCTAGACGAAAAAATAAAATAAAATTGGGCCTAATCTATATCCCTTGAAAGATTGGTAAGGAACAAAGTGTTCCTTAAAAAAGTTTGCATACTTTAGATTCAGAAAATGATAATTAAAGGTTAATTTCATCACCAATATGCACGCACAAGAAATAAAAAAACAGCATCTTCCTATATTTATACTTCTATTTTCGAAAAAAAAAAAATTGACAACCCAAAAACAATATTTTTTACCTTTCTATTAGCTTAGGATTTTAACTAAAAAAATATATAAAATATCAAGTTTATCAAATGCCAGTCTCCATCAAGTTCACTGATTGTTCTGACATTTTTGCGCTTAATAGGGATAAAAAGAAGAGAAGGTTTTTCAAAAGTGTGCTCTCTTTCAACCAACGAGCGGATAAGGTTTTGAGGATTCACCAACAGGAACAGAAGCCACACAAAATAGAATCTGATCTTTGACCGTGAGTTGTTCCTTGCTTGTATTACCATGCCTCCTCGAGGGTATCACGAGAAATGTTTCCCTATCATTCTCCCAATAATGGTACCACAATATACCTCCAAAAACATGCCACCATTATTATTTGAGCAACGCATTGGGCGGATCTAAAGCCATTCAAAAAGTGGCCAAGCCACCTCTATAATTTTAAAATTTTATTTATATATATTAAAATTTAATTTAATTTTTATTTTTTTTTGAAATATTTTATATAGTCGAACCCCTCTCATAAATCTCCACATGTTCACTTGTAGTCTAATAGTAAGAGCTTATTTAGTGATTGTGGAGAACTTAGGTTCAATTTCCACTAGTCACAATTTGTGTATTTTAATTTTTGGCCCTCTCTATCGAGATTTTTTAGTTTTATGTTTGATTGGAGCATCCAGCTAGAGATGACAAATTTCTAACATGAGATGATGTCCAAACCAGAATCTAAAAGGAAAAAAATCTGATACAAAACGATTTTTGCAGTGTCAAGATTCAAAAATGAAACAAATGTTATGCCAATCAATTAATAATCCAATCAGTGGCAATGACACTCTCTTGTAGAAGGTCGCGGGATCAAAATCTAAATGAGAGAATTATTTATAGATATTAAATAGTTAGATGACTTGACCTCCAATCTTTACTCAAAAAAGAGAACTAATAATCCAATATGTTTCAAATATAATATGCAATTGACGTAAATGCAGTTCTTACGCATTCTAGGAGACAAATAACACAGAACCACCCTTCTGTGTTTATGGGAAGGCAAACTTACGTGGAACATGTTCTCGGGGAATTTGTTTACTACTT
Organism: Carex myosuroides; assembly: GCA_028015225.1. Classification (NCBI taxonomy): domain Eukaryota; kingdom Viridiplantae; phylum Streptophyta; class Magnoliopsida; order Poales; family Cyperaceae; genus Carex; species Carex myosuroides. Next base: position 6,818,743 of record CM051472.1, read on the forward strand.
TACCCAGAAAAACCACAAAGTTTTCATTGCAGAAGGAAGGTTTTTTTATTGAACTTAGACTGAACCCAATTGGACCAAAAAGGAAAAATGAAATTGTAACACCAAATCAGGAATTACATTTTCTTAATGGTAACTCTATGTTTTGTTAGCAAACTAATAAATGTGTCTAAATTTTTTATGTTATTTCCAAAGAGATGTTGCGTATAGTGTGTGAGGACATCAATTTTGAATACATGCGCTCTGATTTTATGTATGAACACATATTCATAGATATGTCATGCTAAAGAGGTTTAGGAAAAATAAAAATTGACATAGAAAAATAAAGATCTAGACTTTCAATTCAATTTAATGTTCATAATGAATTCTCTCACGTAAATTTTGAACTCACAACCTCTCACACATACGGTGTTATCTTTTGACACTAAATCAATAATAGGTTCTAAATGAAATGTAAGTTCTTATCTTTTGCTTAGGCAAACTGTAAATTATTTTATCATTACCACTTAATCAAACACCCAAAAACATGTTAAGCAGCAAAAATCCAAACACAGATGTTGATCTGAAATGATATGTCCGATGACAATGCAGGGATCCAATGAAAAAATATACAAAATAATAATATAAAATCATCCAGGCAAGAGGTTGTTAAATTTGTGATTTCTATTTTGTAAAGTTCATCATAAAATTTTCTAAAATTTGAATTCAAAATCATTTTTGAAACATTATATTTCATGAAACAAATCCTTCGTCAATAGTACATTACAAAGACCTCTTGGCTGGAACACTTGAAAAAAAATGAATTTGGGGGGGGGGGGGGGGGGGGGGGGCTTCCAGAGCCGACATTTTTATTAATATCCAAAGTTTAATACAAATTATTAATTATGCCCAGATTTCCAAACTTTCGCTAAAAATATCCAAACCGGCCAGAAAATAGCCGGCTTAGGTACCCGAGTAAACCGGCCATTTTCTGGCCGGCTTACTCCATTTTTTTTTTATTAGAGAAAAACACTATGAAGATCAAAATATTGAAATTTAACACTGAAAATTTGAAATTTTTTGTTTAAATTATTTGTTATATTACTTCTTTTGATATATAATTAGCATATTTATACTAAAATACGCTAGATTAATTGAAATTATATTGAATAACACTATATTATGTTACATTACGCTAAAATACGGTAAATTACACTAAATTACAAATGAATAGGGCGATGAAACTTCAAATGGTCATAAAACGGCGCTCGAGTGTCCGATTTCAGCAAATGACCACTTTTCGGAAAGCTTGCGAAAATGCGCATGCGTCTGTGCCTATTATGCTGGATTTCAAAATTCAGAATCGCCAAAAAACAAAGGGAAGAGCCTCAAAACTTGAGTTGTAGTTTCCGATTAAGATTTTCATTTCTATCATTCAATCCAAGTAGCTCAGTAAATTAGTTACATAATGAACTTGCATATTACCAATTTTTACTATTTTTGGAATTTTTTTTACTATTTTTTATGATTCATGAAAGATGAGCAAAATCAGTCTACTATAGCGTAATTTTGTGTAGTTTAGTGTTTTTTTTACTGTATTTCAGCATAATTAGCGAAGTTATTGTAATTTAACGTAATTTAGTATAATTGAACATAATTTATTGTAATATAGTGTAATTCAACATAATTTCAAGTAATCTAGCGTATTTTTGTATAAATATGCTAATTATACATCAAAAGAAGTAATATAACAAATAATTTAAACAAAATTTTCAAATTTTCAGAGTTAGGTTTCAATATTTTGATCCTCATAGTCTCTCTAAAAAAAAAATGGAGTAAGCCGGCCAGAAAATGGCCGGCTTGAGTATTTTTAGCGAAAGTTTGAAAATCTGGACATAATTAATAATTTGTATTAAACTTTGGATATTAATAAAAATGTCGGCTTCCAGAGCCAGACCCATAATTTAAATTTTTATCATTACTGGAGCAATCGGGAAAACATAAAATTCCGGCCGTATATAAGTGTGGCTCCATACGTGTATTTATGGACATTAACACGTGCAGCAAAAAATAAAACTCAGAAGCATGAACACAATGTGGTACCTAATTTTGATACTGAAAAGGTTCTCTGGTTAAATAAGTGCTGTTTTTTTTAATGAAGAGATGAGATGAAGTCGTCAAATTTTTATTGAAATAACACCAGATGTATTTTGGTTACAAAGTGCAAAGTTATTGTATATGCAGGAGCGGATTCAGAATCTTCGTCAGGGGGCAAAAAAAATATCAAATCGGTTTAAATAACTAATCAGATTTAAATCCATTAACTACCTGGTCCGTCCCTGGGACTGCCTGAGTCCGCCCCTGTGTATATGCAGTTAATTCAGTGGAAGGCGTGCACTATACAAAGTATTTGCTTGGGTGCTTCAACCATACCAACAAATTGCTTGGTTGAATGAAACGCAAAGCACTGCTGCACCTAAACTAACCGAAAGGTTGAGCTCCGGTTTTGTCTTCCTTGTTTCCACGCTTTGCCTAGAATTTAATTGCCACCTAACTAAACTAAAAATATTAGGGAAAAATTGGAACAAGTTATGTTAATGTATAGTCTAAATTGAATGGTTTGCATTACATCATTTTGTTTTTTTAAGTTTTCAACTAGGATATTTATAATTCCATATTTTCTTTGTTTATCATGTTTACGCAATTAGAGAATTAGTAATAAAATTTTAAAACTCGATATATAGACAACAATCTCTCTCTCCGATATTTTTATTAATACCCAAAAAAAAAAACAAATTATCAAATCTGCCCCCACCCCAAACTTATTTTTAAATCTACCACAACCGCCCGTCCACTGGGCGGTTCACTTTCCCCACCAGACCGCCCAGCGGCTGGGCGGTTCACTACCCATATCTGACCGCCCAGCAGCTGGGCGGTCCGCTATAAAACCCCTATAAAAGGGGTTTTTCTCTCTCCTGAGCAGCGCAATATTCATTCCCCAATCCAACAAATTTCCAGAACCGAATGAGAGAAAGAGAGGCGATTTTGAGGCGATGGTGAACAGTAATTCCAGCACAGTAATCCAAGCACAGTAATTCCAGCACAGTAATTCCAGAACTCTCATATGTTGGTTGCACTGTATGTGGGCGGGAAGTTTATCCGAGGTGCAGAGGGAGCACAGTACACTAAGGAAGCAGCCTACAGCTTCGAGGTAAATGAAAATACCTCATTTGTTGAACTGAAGGGAATAGTGTTTGAAAAGATCGGTGTGAACCCCAACCTGTATGATATAGATTTAGCTACCCGGATTAACACAGTAAGTGGTGGTAGACCTTACTATACCAGGTATCCAATAACAGATGAGTCGTTATGGAGGAGTGTTTACAACACTTTTCAGTCACAGAGGGTAATGGTAATGGACTTATATTCCAGAAGAGTTCAGCGTGAACCCGGGTTGGAACATCTAGGAAAAATAGAGGTTGTGATCTGTAACGCCACGACATTTAGGTAATGGATTAATTTAATTTCATTAATAAATTAATTAAGAAACCCAAACCGGATTAGGTTAAGGAGAATATAATTAATTTAGAAGACCAAGCAAAATTTCAAAGCCAGCCCACAATTCCAAGCCCAATTCCCTAATTAATTTACTAAACCTAATAACCCCTATTTAAACCCCCCACTGTCCCCCCTCCCACAGCCGACACACTCTTTCTCACAATTATAAAATAATAAACTAAACTCTCTAGCTACCTCATCTTCTCTTCTCTTGTCGGCCTCAAGGTAACATTCATTTTCAAACTAATTAAATTATTATTTCTTACTTGAATAGATTAGTAATAAATCCATCAAATAAACAAGACCTTAGGGACGTGTATTTCCTTCTCTGTATTATTTCGTTTCATTTTTCTTTTTTGTTTTGGTTTTGTTTTCTTTATTTTCTTCTCCACAAAAATAAAATAATAAATCCAAGGCATAAACGATGTATAACATCTATACGGCTTGGTTTGATTCTTGTTTTTTCGTTTATTTCGATCTTCTCATAATCCGACCTATAATCGGTGCAAGACACCTACACGGGTCATGTTGCGATGACAACTCCAAAGGGAACCTTAGATGTTCCAATAGTTGAAGTAACAATAACTTGGAATCTTATACGATGATTCTATTAATTCTTTCCGCAATTCATTTCTCCTTTCAATTAAAAATGATTAGTTTAATAAATATACATAGATGATATCATGAATTTCTTTTCTCCATTAATTCATCTTATTTTAAATTAATCCCTACGAGTTATAGTATTGAAGAAAGAATATGAAGTTAGAAATTTCGTTATTATTAGCACCTAATGGTAATCACAAATAATACCTTTCTTTAATAATTTACTTTCCATATTTTCAAAGATTCGGATGCCCTCTGTTAACTTAGTTTCTTTATTTAAATACACTTATCTTATATTGATAGATAGATACTAGTGAGAATGTATTTCTAAAATTTTCACACGATTGATTCAAAAGTCCAAGACTTCTGTTAGTAATATATATATATTTATATATATATATATATATATATAGAGTATGGCTAATTTGCTACCGGAAGCATTTCGGACGAGGTGCTTACGGGGGGATATCTTAGTATTTGATGCTCAAACAACAAATCCAAACCGTTAGATGTTCAATCTATATTAAAATGTACTTGGAGACCAAATTTTACATTTTTGTATTTTTTTACTATTTATTAAGCTGGTTTGAAAACCGCTGTTTTCAATGGTGCAGAAATTTAATAAAAACAACGGTTTTCAAACCAGCTTAATAAATAGTAAAAAAATTCCAAAAAATGTAAAATTTGGTCTCCTAGTACATTGTAATATAGATTGAACATCTAACGGTTTGGATTTATTGTTTGAACATCGTATGGCTAAATATAGCCCGGCAGCAGCTGGCCGAAATGCTGCCAGTAGCAAATTAGCCATACTATATATATATATATATATATATATATATATATATATATATATATATAGTAAAATTCCTTTCTAGATTAGTCACCTATTCTAAATTCCAGATTTCCCTGCTAATAGATACTTTCCTTATCCTATCTCAACCGATTTGAACCCTTATTAAATTATTTAAACTTCAATCCTTCATTTAAATATTATATTCTTTCTTTTTTTTCATTCATTCATTATCTCTACCGAATTTAATATAGCTCATTTATTTAAACTTCGATTTAATTGTTCGACTTTTTTAATCTTAAAGGTTTAATTGTTAATGCTTCGATTTAATTGCTGCTAAGAATTTTCATGAGTATTCACTTTCGGTTAGAGTATCTAATGACCTTTTGAACTTTAACTTATTACCTTTAATAATTTAATTACGTAACCCAGACCTTAAGAATTATAAAAATACTTTAATTAGTAAATCAAATATCTCTATAATGATTAATACGAGGTATTAATGTGGACATTCGTTTAGGTTCAAACTCTGGAGTCCTAGAAGATCTTGAGACGTCTAACGACTTCCCTACGACAACAGGTGCGGGTTTCCTAGACTTTATAAAACTATCTTACTTGCCGATTGTCATTCAACTGTTTATTATTATGGCATTAGTTGGAATTATGCATGTTGTTTTTCGAACCATTCGTATGACTTGAGTAGTACATAAATAAATTGCATGAAAGGATAGGATTCATACATTGACCAATGGACTTGCATGAATAGGTGTATTGAGCATGGCATGAATTGTGATTGAATAAAAGTGCATGACATGAATGAATTAGGAAACTGAACAGGGGCCGATATGCTTGCATATTGGGATGTATACATTGGGTCTAGTATTCGACTGGACCCCTCGTTAACGTGACTGTAGGCGAAAGCGGTCCTGTCACGGATGTGATTGTAGGCTGCGGTCCTGTCGCGTACGTGATTGTAGGCGCAAGCGGTCCTGTCACGGACGTGATTGTAGGCGGAAGCGGTCCTATCACCGCCAAGACCTAGCGGCATATGAATTCACCGTCTAGTGAGGCACACGAAATAGATTAACAGAATTTTAAAAGTAAATGAAAGTAGTAAGTAATGACAGGATATGCATTTCATTAAAAGAAGCATACGCATTTTAATTATATATATTCATATTTGTGAGAATAAGTAAAGGTTTTATAAGCTTTGGGCTGGAACTAAATTCCGCACTGAGAGAAGGTTCGATCTCTCACCCGCTCCACTTTTATGTGGGTTCCAGGTAACGAAGAGGAAGGATTCGAGCAAGTACAAGAGTGAGACCAAGCGGGAAAGCTCATGATTGATAAATTGCCACATGTTGTTTAGTCTTTTCTTTCATGACTCAATAATTGATACATTGAGCAGGCATGGCAGTGTTGTGTTACTAGCCATGTCCGTTGTGATCGTTTGTTAAACTCTTTTGATTATGAAATAAATGTGGCTTTATTTATATTGTTATTGATAATGTATGTGATGTGCATATGCCTTACGTAGCAATACGTGGCAGGTTGTCTCGGGGTGTGACATGATCACTCGGGTTATGACAACCCGTGTCACTCGAGTTATGACAGCTCGAGTTATGATCACTCGGGTTATGACAACTCGGATCGTGAGCACTCGGGGTATAACAACCCCCGCCACTCTAGTTATGACAACCCCCGCCACTATAGTTATGACAACCCCCGCCCTCGAGGTATGACAACCCCCGCCACTCGAGTTATGAACCGCCTGTACCACCCGTTTATGAGAATTATGTACCTAATTTTACCACCGATCTACCACCACCACCACCTCCTCCTGAAACTCCAATCCAACCCAGATTTTCATCTGTACCACCATCAATACCTATAGTGTCACCCGTTGCTACCCGGAGAGACCTTGACCTTGATGCTGAGCTCGATGCCGTACCACAAAAAATTTGGAAACAGGTGACGAATGGGAAGGGGATTGGGATTCTGATCACCTGTCAGAAGGTGATGGAGATTATTTACCTAAGGAAGGCAGATTTTCGATTAGCGGTCGGACAGATAGGCATCTGTGCTCCACATTCAACGATACCACTGCTTTTGAAGAGACAGACATCTCATTTTTTGGGCCGCGTGTCAGGTACAATGCAGAGCTTGCTCCGCAGCAGGTTTACGCCAACATAGATGAACTTGTGAAGAAAATAAATGAGGTCCATGTTCACGGTAACTGGGAGTGCAGAACTGAAAAAAGGGACCGAAGAAGGTTAGTAATTGTTTGTGCCGACGAAGCGCATTGCCACTTCCGTCTATATGCAACCCCTGTAGATAAGGGCGAGGCATGGATTATTAAGAAGTGTGAACCACCTCACACATGCAAGGCTCCGTCATCAAGGAAAGACCATGCACAGCTTACGGCTTCACTTATTGCCGATGTAATTGAGAATGACGTTAAGGAGGACCCATCGATGAGCCTTAAGGAGGTCGATAGAGCTGTCAGACGGGTTTACAAGCATGTCGTCCCAAAATACAACAGGTTGTGGAGAGGGCGTGAACTTGCGATTTGCCGAATGTTCGGTAGCTGGCATGGTTCATACAACTTGCTTGCACCATTGCTGCAGGCCATAGCAAGTACAAATCCCTGCACTGTCTTTGAATGTTGGAATATAAGCGTACCGACTGTCGACAACGCGTTGCAATTCAAGGCCATAGCATGGGCGTTCGGTCCATGTATTCAAGCTGTGCCATACATTAGACCGGTCATCAGTGTAGATGCATGCTTCCTGTCTGGCCGTTACGACGGGAGACTGCTGATCGCATGTGCATATGATGCTGAAAACCAGTTGTTGCCTTTGGCCTTTGCAATTGTTGAGAAGGAGGACGGGGAAAACTGAGGATTTTTCATGAGGTTCGTAAGAAGACAAGTGGTTGGCAACCGGTTCTTTTGTGTCATATCAGACCAGCACAAAGGAATCAAATATGTTTTTAATCGCCCAAATTTCGGGTGGTCGACAGCGAACGGCGATTTTGTGCACAGGCTGTGTATGCAACATGTTACAGACAACCTACACAAGAACTGCGGACCTGAAAAATGGGTTGCAAATACATTCAGAATTGCTTGCAATAAGAAGAAGCCGAGAAGGGTGGAAGAGATGTTCAAAGATTTTGCTAAGGTATGTATATTTTTTTTTTACTTATATTTTCTGAATTATTTACTTAAATTTTCTCATCTGAAATTTTTTTTTTGACAGTACTGTCCAAAGGCAAATTTGTACTTACTCAAGGTGGGAAAAAATAATCCCGCCGATCTTGCTGAGCCACCCGCATATGAGAAGATATTACAAGCCCGCGATGGAGGTTTCCGATGGGGAATTATGACCACAAATGGGTCTGAGTCCTTGAATGCTATTTTCAAGCAGAGCCGGCAGTTGCCCGTGGCAGCAATTGTGGAGGACACCTTCTACAAGTTAAATGCATGATTTGTTGCACGGCGTGTTAAAGTCCTCGAATTACTGTCCAGGTATGTATATTTTTATTCAGAGATTTTGCCAAGGTATATATATTTTATTTGTTGACTTATATTTCTTGAATTACTGTACAGGAATCAAACATTTTCAACAAGGATGGAGGGGAAACTAAGGAAACATAGGGAGAAAGGTGCAGCTATGAGAGTGGTCCCGTACGGGGAGAACCAATTGAAATTTGAAGTGCACTGTCCATATGAGTTTGCTCCAACCGGCCGTAGACCGGATGGGACTATGGAGTTTGTGAAAAGGATGTTCAAGTATGTTTATTTTTGCACTTGACAATACTGTAACATGCACTTGCCAAGGAATCCAGTTGGCCCACCTACCTTGTTCTCATGTTATGGCGGTGTGCCAAGAGAGAAACTTATCAGTGGCCGCCCTATGTTGGTGATAGAGTCTGTCCCCCAAGCGGGTGGATCAGAAAAGGAAGAAGACCCTACAAGCGTCAAGTAATGAACATGGACGAGATGTAAGGTAGGCGAATGGGACATCAGGCCCACCGTTCAACAACTGACAGGAAGCGAGCAGGTACGGTTGATTTTATTTATTTACTTATATTTTATTTTGATTTTATTTCAATTGGAATGCAATGTAGATGCCATTAACGAAGCTAACGAAAGAGAAAATACTAGAGTTGTTGCTGAGGCTACCGGTAGTAGCCACCGCACTCATGAAAGCCCAGGAACCGGTAGTAGCCATGGAGAGACATCCGGTAGTGTCACACAACCAGCTGAACCCAGACCCAGACGTCGTATTTTGAGTTTGTTCGGCCGTCGTCGCTGATTACCAAGTTTTGTTAAATTATGTTATGAACTATTTTAGATGTATATTGTGAACTATTATAATTGGTAGTTTGTGAACTATGCAATTTTTTATTTGCCTCGATTATTTTATATGCTTCATTATTTGTTATTTTTATTACTTAATTACATATACAAAAACTAACAACATAAAATATAAATAAACACAAAACTGATGAAATAAAGTCTACGACATAAATTCCTAAAAATTCTACAACATAAATTCCTAAAAAATCTACTTCTTATAACGAGCCTTGAAAGTGCATGGAACAAAGTCATCATCAGAGTTTGCCTGATCTGGATCAGTCACAGCAGACGAATTGGTAGCCTTACCAGTACAAGGAAGAAACTCGCCGTCCGATGCTGGAGGCTCTGGATTAATTTTCTTCTTTTTCAAACCAAAGCCATAGGGGTTTTCCACAAAGTCATCGTCTGAAATTTCATACCGACCATGTCGTCTACTCCAATCCTCCATCTTACATGTCTCACAATTAAGAAAATCATGACATACTTGACACTTGTACTTTTTTCTCTCGTTTTTACCTCGATCACTAATAGACACTCCTCTCGCTACGCCACGATCTCGGTTGCTCGCTTTCTTACCTCGTTTGTTACTGTCAATACCTCTACTAGCCTCAAAATGACTCAAAATCGCCTCTCTTTCAGTTCTGGAAATTAGGGAATGAATACTGTGCTGCTCAGGAGAGAGAAAAACCCCTTTTATAGGGGTTTTATAGCGGACCGCCCAGCTGCTGGGCGGTCAGATATGGGTAGTGAACCGCCCAGCCGCTCGGTCTGGTGGGGAAAGTGAACCGCCCAGTGGACGGGCAGTTGGGGTAGATTTAAAAATAAGTTTGGGGTGGGGGCAGATTTGATAATTTGTTTTTTTTTTTGGGTATTAATAAAAATATCGGTCTCTCTCTGGACTCAGCCCCGTTTTACTAAGATAAATGTGAATTTTTCAAGTTTATTTTTTATTTACGTGCATGTATTACGATTTAAGAGGCTTGAATTTTATTTCGTAGAATGTTTCACGAAATTTTTAAAAATTGACTGACATGAATGATTTTTATATATTTTTATATTATTTAGTAGCAATAATCATTAAGGTAAATTAAAATGCTGCAACGGTATCTATTTAGGGATAGGGATGCATATTCTAGGTACCTCGGGGGTATTGACTCCCGTGAATTGTCTCAATGTTTTTACTTCACCAAAATTCTCCCCTTTATCAAACTCGAGAGTGACCGGGTCGATGAGTACATCAATCACTGGAACTGAAGATCATTTGATTGGGTGTGACACTTCCTTTACCGACACTCTTACTCGGTTGTTTTATGCCAATTTGGAACTTGAACCGGACCCGTTTGTGTGCACCACTCACGTATGTGGTAAACTAATCAACCTGTCCTTAGAAAATGTGGCACAATGGTTAGGAATTGAAAATAGTGGTACAGAAGTCTATTTGATGAGAAAATGGTCATCTCAACCACCGACGCTTGGTACCAGCTATGATTACAAGCGTTGATTCAACCGCAACAAACCACTGGACCCTCTGTACTCTATTGCTTTTCCATCCATTCACCGTCTTGCCCACTTCTTTATTAACAACATCCTTACCCCCAAATCCACCATCAAAACAAACATTGAATTTTGCAGTCTCTTCTACTTGCGTCATCTCATCATACCAGATGATTTGACCCTCAATATTTCCTACATCATCTTGCGTCACATGAAAACCGCAGCAGATAACTCTAAACATAGCCTTCCCTATGGCCACCTAATTCAGAAAATTCTCGCAGTTTATGACATACCCATCCCCGGAGATCAAGAGATAATTCATCCCACCGACCTATGCGGTGAGTTAACCAATTTGGGTTGGATTGAAGAGTCAATCAACGGTATTTCACACCTCACCCCAACAAACCGTACGATTAACCGATGGATTTGGGCCGACAATGCTAGACCAAACCAATATTGGGACCCGGCCAATGCTAATCCGGTCCCCACTGCTCTACCTGTCTAAAATCAAGGTGAGTCTTCTCAAGCCATACCTTATGATGAATCAATGGCGCAACAAATGAGGTGGTTAGTGAGACAAATGGGGGGTCTTAACACTGAAATGGGGAACTTGAATGCGGGGATGTTAAAAATACAAGAGACGGTGGCAAATAATCAAGAGATTGCGGATACTCGGTACGACAAAATCAAGAAGCAACTCAGGAACATGAGTACCGTGCAAACGAGTCTCTTCGAGAAGGTGAACAAGCACTTCAAGGTTCTTCGTCCGATGAGGAGGGGTCGTCCGGTGGGGAGAAGGACAACTAGAGGTTGGATGGCACTTCACTATGCTATTATCTCTATTTTCTCGTTATCCTTTGTTTTAGCTTGAGAGGATTTATGGTTTTGTATGATTATTCGTATTGTGTTGTAATGGTTGCTATGCTCGGGGAACTAAATTTTTAAGTACTTAAATTTAGGATTATGACTTGCGTAAGTGAACTGATTTGAATGCTTATTTGATAGTTTAGGAACTTTAATTGCTAGACTTGCTATATTATTTGAATGTTTGCATGCATATTTTATTAGATAGAATCGATAAATTTGAATTGATCATATCATACTCGAATTTATTAGATAAATGAATTTCTATCGAATATCGCGATATCGAGATTTGTGAGTTACTTTCATGAGTATACGTATATATATATATTAGTTGATCTTTGAGTAAGAACATAATTTCAAGTTAATGTATGCTATATAAAGAAGCATAATTCTCTCTATCACAAAACGTACGTATACTATCTATTAATTACTTCTTATATCATGAGAACAAGCTCTTAAATTTTAAAATTAAAATTACGTCTAAGAAATTTGCCTCCTTTTCATTGCCAGAATTTTTTTTTAATGGAAAACATCAACTCAAGATTAGAATTTAGAAATCTGTAAAATTAGAAAAGTAAACTTGAGATTGAGATAATTTGTACAAACCGTTACAATGGTTTAATTTAATACCGAAATACACAGCATAATCGATTTAATTCGTTGCAACGCTCAAATAACCGTTGCAATGGAATAAATTAATTTTGGACCCCAAAACTTCCAAAGAGTTCTGTTGTGACCACCGTTGTAACGCTTATAAGCATTAGGGTTTTCCAGCACAACCAAACCTGCTAACTGGAGTTAACCATTGCAACGCTTAACCTTCCGTTGCAACGGTTGATGCCAGTTACCTTATTTTGTTTCTCTCTCTATAAATAGAAGCAAAATCTAGGTTTGGATGATCAATCTAGCCGACCCCAATTGTAATATTCCATATTCTTTTTAGATCTCGAAATCTTCATTGTTATTTGTGCATCAAACTTCAATATATTTACAACAATCTCAAGCATACTTCACCACACTCAATCTTGTGTAAGAATTAGAGTGATTTTAGTGAGATCTCTTGTTTGTCAAACACTTGGGCCTTTAGTTCTCGTGAGCTAATTCCATGCTCGGGCCGTGTGAATTCCCAGAGTTTGTAGCTCACCGGTTCCATGTTGTATTCCTTTCTCATTGGGTAAAGAAAGACGCGCCATCAATAAGATCGCGAAGTCCCGAAAACGTAGGCGTTAGTGCCAAACTCCGTAAACAACTATCGTGTCAAGTGTCTCTTAACTCTTCTATTTACTTTACGTACACTTGCTTAGTTTAAAGTTTACTCTTTTTTCCGCCAAGAATAATTCACACACACGTTAGTTAAAATCATTAGTGGTGAATATTAATTTACTTAAGTATTAAAATTTAAAAGGCCCCATATTCACTCTAGGTGCCGTTAGGGACCGACATTATTTAATTTAAACCACATGGTCTTATCTTGGTAATTATATTTCGATGTTCTGCACGCAAAATTAAACATAAACATTAGTGGAGAATGTACAAATAGTATCGCCCCATCAGGATCGGTTCTGAAAAAAGAATGATACTAATAGTTTTCAGGATCAGGCATTTTAAATAGCCGACCTTGAAAGAGGTATTAGGAACGGTCTTTTATAAAGAGCCGTCCCTAATTGTCCAGATCAAAACAGGATCAGTCGTTTATAAATGACCATTATTGATGTGCACCTATCAGGATCGGTCATTTATAAACGATTGTTCTTTATGTGCACAACATATCAGGATCGGTTGAATCTTTGTAACCGATACTTATAACGTTATATCAAGATCTGTTATTTATTTGTCTGATCCTGATACCTCAGCAGCCCTTCATCTTCTCCCAGTTAGCGAATTTTTTAATTTCGCGCATCATTTTACCCAAGTCCTGCTCCTCATGTTCAAATTATCTCAACATTTTGGCCTCTCTCTCAAATTTTCAGTCCGGCACCATTGGCGCCACTAGGGTTCCCTCTCTCTCTCTGCCTCTCTCCTCCGCTCACCTCCATCTTACGTCGCACGGCATCAGGCGTAGCACCTCCATCCCGTGTCGCACAGCACCAGGCGCTGCTATGGTGTTGATCATGATGTCCCTGTAACTCCAAATCAGCAATTCTTTCAAAGTTTCTCTAATCACAGGTTCCTAACTTCTATCGTATTACTCAATTTTCCCTTTGCAAGTTTGAGTAAATTTTGTTGCATTGATGCATGCATTTATAGTGTTCGACGAAATGCCCAAACCAAAATCAAGCTAGTGAGCAAAAAGAAATTGAAGTTAGCAATCAAGCTAGTAAATTTATGTTATAATTGATGTAAATTTATTATCGACGAAATGTCCTTTTTCTGTTTGCTTAAGCTTATTGATCGATTGCTTCTCTTTAATTTAAATAAGGAGCTAATTTGACAGCCACTGTCAAATAATTTCAAAAAAAAAAAGAAAAGTAAACAAGGAGCTAGAGGTGTTCAATTTCACAGGAGCTGGAAGGTGTTCAATTAAACTGGTATAGAAACAATTAGATTATTTAAGTTAGGTGAAACCCTATACCATTATACCAGTCAAATTTCAGTTCTTGTTGTGAATCATACTCATGTCCACAAACATTTCATTTATATTTTTTCCATGAAAAAGTAAATACTAAAACAGAAAATAGACTCTCCTTATTTTTATGATGCATTTATTTCGATGAATATAAGTACTTTAATCTTGTATTGTTGATTTCAGATGTCAAAATTATCAAATTTAGAGAAACTTTAATTGGAGGCCTCAACTGTAGGTTTCAACCATTCAGCTTTTGGTACATTCGAGCCAATTAATTGCCTCTAGAGGTATGTTTTGGATACAATTTTATCAAAAGCACACATTATAACATTATTTCATAAAACACCCTCGATATGTTTCATTTGCTAAAAATTACCCTTAACTTGCTAGGTGTGTGGAATATTTAATGAAATATATGGCCACTCATGAAATTTCTCATGGCTTTCTCCAACTAAGGACTTTAACTGTAAGAAATTGTGCTGATCACTATTTAGTGCCTTAATTACAAGGAATTTTTCTAATTGTAATACTGTATAGTCTCACCACACGCTGGTTTATGCAAATTCATAATGAATATGATCAAGTGAATCAATGATATGCCTTTATGAAATTTCAATCATATGCCAAGTTAGCTAGAGTTTTATATTATTTGGTATATTTTAGTACCCTGTATTTATAGCAATACATAATCAATGTTACGCTTGCATTAGATCTTACAAGCATGAAAATAATTAGTCAATGATTACGAATTGGTATTTAAGCCAACCCCAATCTGTGCAATTTTGACTAGATTTGCAAGAGATCTCCATTTTGATATTTTGTTTCCAAATTACCCTTTTAGGTGTGTTGCACACAAAGCTAGAAATCAATTTTTGGTTGGAACTGGGAACTAATCCTTTGTGTATGGCATTAGGGATATTTATTTGCTACGAGTTCAAGCGGTATATGGTATTAGGATATTTTGTTTCCAAAGGTATGCATATTCATTTTGTTTCAAAAATACACAATTAAAATTGTAATTATGCTCTTATATCATTTTAAAAATGCAAGAATTTTCCAAAAGTTACAACGAAACAAAAATGGACTACATCCGATAGTGTTATTTTGTAATAATTTAGAATTTATGTAATTTGGTGAACTTGAACATGTTTAATTTTAAGTATGAGTTGATCTATATTTCAAATTGTTCCATTTCATATTGTTGCTTATTTCGTATATTGTTGCTTGTTTCATATAGGCCAGCAAAAATATATGATAGCTAGCTAAGTATAAAAAATATTTTTTTCAAATAAAAAAACAATTCAGGATTGATTATTTACTAAATGACCGTTCCTAATTCTATAATCAGGATCGACTATTTACTAATTGACCATTTTTTATTGTCCGAATCAGTAACAACTAAAAGTAAACGACCGTTCTTGATTCTATAATCAGGATCAGCTATTTACTAAATGACCATTCTTGATTATCTGAATCAGTAACGGCTAAAAGAAACGACCGTTCTTGATTGTCCGAATCAGTAACGGCTAAAAGTAAACGACCGTTCTTGGTACTATCAGTAACGCCTGGATCAGTATCGCGCGTAGGTCCGTTTCTGATGTATATTTTTTACCGTTCCTGATGTCTAATTTTCCACTAGTGAAAAGATGTTAGCATATATATTTTTTCATATAAATTGATCAGATGCAATCAGTCCCATGTGCACCAACCATCAGTTGCTTCCCCAGATAAGGCAACAACTAACCACACCACACAGATATTTTGCAAACACATATTTATACTCTGGTACATTGGATGCTAGTACGCTTCTTCATTTTACCATCTCTACCACGCATCCAAACCACTTTTCCCTGTCCCCCCCTTTGCTTCTCTCTATTTACTTCATCATTGAAATCTATAAAAAAAACTTCTTAAAAAAAGAAGGATGGAAGAAACCATGCAAAAGAAGAAATGAGGTCACAATAATTGAACCTTTTTGACAACCCTCACACATTGCTCTTGCAAAGTACAAGAAGGATTACACGCAAAACTATTTGACCGTGTTAAAAAAACAAAGTAGATCTACACTTGCAAGAAATATTTCCTGACAACTTGCAGTAAAATTCCATGATGTGACACACTTAGCTATCAAGGTTACATTTGGATCACACAATTTTTTCTTATATACATTCTTTTAATTTCGTACTTAATTAGTAACTACAAATATCTGGTGATTAAATTGAGTTCATGTCAAACAATGAAGTTTTGAGTTAAGTTCATTTCTTTAAGTATGATTGTTCATTCATATCAACATATATTATATCAGAGGTTGTACTGGTCATTCTTTTTATTTATTAATCCAAGAAGCAACAAAAGTATCTTTCACATTAAGAAGAGACAGAGAAATTGGATGAATGGAGAGTTTGGACAAATTCAAACTTACAAGCTTTTAAACTAAACAAATAACATGTGGGGACATGTTCATCACTTTTCTAGTGCTTCACAATTATTAGAATTAAAATTATTTATAATTCTCACAATTGGATATGGTTTCCCTTCTCTCTACGGAAGCCCGAAGGGTTGTCAAGTCAAAACAACATGATGACCCAATCAGAGGCCCACAAAGGGGGCCCACATAATTCATGGCATTTGCTTGGTATTGACATTATTGCCCCTCTGCGAGAACATTGCTTCTCTCCTCTTTGTGGCTCTCCACTACTTCCTTTGAAGAACTTCAATTTTATGCAGAGATATTTATACAAAAATAATAAAAGTAAAATTATACAAATAGTGCATAAAGTATCGTTTTTTATCACTTTAGCTTTTAAAGTACTAAATTATCATTTTGATTCCTAAGTTATTAATTTGTATCTAACTAATCATACGATTAAAATATGTTAAAAATTAATGAATTATGTGTTTGTAAGATAACATGAATGTTGATGTTAATATTCACATCACCAATGTCTGATCTGGATGATAACATATTGTTGCCATCCTTACTTTGGCGACAATACCATTGTATATTAAACTTTTCATTTACATTAGACCATGCCATGAAATCAACATGATTATGATATGGTGATGCAAAGTCCGTTCCTCATGGATAAAATAAGCTTCTGAGTTCTGATTCATTCATTAAAACCATGAAGAAATCAAAGAAGATCCATTAAAAAGAAAAAAAAAATGAAGTCGCTTCAACAACAGTGAGTTTAGCTGCATTGTCTTATTCAATTTCCATTTAACCAATGAGTTTTTTTTTTCTGAGTAAAATTGAAAATCAAGCCATCTAACAAGTTTAATATCCACATGAAATTCATCATTTAAGTTTCGAATTACAAGAATATGTAAGTATCCACTATTACCGAGAATAAACCGACATAAATTGTTATTTTCAAAATCACTATTATCGACAGGAGTATATGTGACGATACCGACTCTATTAAACACTTTTACTCTCGTAAATACTCACAAATTATTGTAATAATCTATGACCTCTCTGCATGCAGAGTATAATTGCATTACCTTTATCACTCGATTAGTGGCTTTTCATTTAACCAATGAGTTATACCTTAGTATAGAGGTTGTCATTCAGTTCATTATTTTGATATTTAAATCAATGGAAATTTTTGCGCCATTATAGCGGAACCAAGTTCTTAAGTAGACTACTAATTGATAGCGAAAAATTTACAAACACGGATGAAACAGTGAAAAATAAAAAATAAATATTTATTAATAATATAGTAAACCGTGAAAAATAAAAAATAAAAATTTATTAATAAAAAATAACTATTCGTATTACTTCTATCATCAGTTTTATATATTTTTTTTTTTCAAGGAAAATGAACAGAAAACTGAGTATGAACAGTGATTAAGTAGGCGTCAATAAAAGTAAGTTTCAAATGTGAATTTTTGACTTCAAATAATTAAAACAAGACTAATCGATTGAATATTTTATAAATATTACACTATGCCAAAAAAAAAAAAAGTTGCATCATTTCAGCTTTATTTTGGTATGCAATATGCACCGATATCTAACAAAATGATTAGACCGAATTTTCATATTTTTTTTGCATTTTTAGGTGGCTATTTGAACTAGGCCTAAATATCGTACAAATTTTAATATGCATATTGGTGAGGTATTATGAAATACATCTTACAATTTAAGTTTGTTACTCTATGTATTAATTACAAAATTGACACCATTAAATACTAATAACTATAAATTCTTATGAATATTTACCCACATGGAGCCATATATCCTTGTCACTAGACCAAAAACAAGTTTTCTTATATTTTATTTTTATTTTGCTAACAATTGGATTGTGAACGAATAGTTAATTTGCTCAATTTCAGGCAGAAGCAAACATGTTTTGTTACTTTGGGTTGCACATTTGAGTTTTATAATCTTTTCTTTTTCTTTAAGCTAGGTAGTTGAAATTTATAATTATCCAAGTTGAGATTGAATTAGATTTTAGTTAAGATGTGCCTTATTTTGTAAGCTGCTCTCGGCCAGTTGTCTTTGTTC
Source organism: Carex myosuroides (assembly GCA_028015225.1). Lineage (NCBI taxonomy): Eukaryota > Viridiplantae > Streptophyta > Magnoliopsida > Poales > Cyperaceae > Carex > Carex myosuroides. The sequence continues at coordinate 6,837,464 of CM051472.1, forward strand.
TCCAATCTCCATGATAAGCACATATCTCAGTCGAAATTTAAACAACTACAAACCAATTAATGAAGTAAAAAAAAGCTGCTGAGAAGATTAAAAATAATAATAACTTGGTAGTCACTATCAAGGATTTAAAAAAAAAAGATTAAAAATAAAATATAAATTTAGCAATTTCGGCCAGTTTTGCATTGCTAAGTCTATGCAAATATACACCCAGATCGCTGACGCGGCTATAATGAGCACTTGGAAATAGGGGTGCACAAAAAGCTCACGACTCGAAATTCAGTTCGGAATCAATTCGGATTCAACTCACTAATAACTCGAGTTAAAACTGACTCGAGTCAAAACTGACTCGAGTTTATTGACTCGGTTGATTTATGATTCGATTCCAAATTACTCCTAACTCGGTTCGGAATCAACTCGGTTTGACTCACATCAAATTCTAATATATATATTTATAATTTTTACATTTGGTACAGTTTTTTTTTTTTATTGATACATTTGGTATAGAAGAAGTATAGAAGAAAGAGGAAGAGAAGTAGAGAAGAGAACTGTGTATTTTTAATTATGTATTGACTATTATATTTTGTATTGTCTTTAATTGTGTATTAATTGTGTATTATTTTGGTAAACTATGTAATATATCTTTTGTTATAATTAAATTAGATTGTCTCACTGTGTACTATATTATGAGTCACGAGTCGACTCACCTCGACTCGAGTTACTTGCGAGTTGATTCCAAATTGGAGTTTCTGACTCGGAACTGAATTAGCGATTCGGACTCAACTCGGCTCATGAGCAGCCCTACTTGGAAAGTAAGAGAATGCTTCCGTGTATATTATATATAATTAAATACCAAATAGTTAAATTTCAGATTAACAGCGTTAGGCTCCACTAATTTGCTTTTTCATGCGCTGGTTTAATAGTAGAATCTGTTAGGCAAAAGATAACTCACTCATGAGGGATTTATTGGTTGTCTGAAAGTTTGTCATTTCTCTTCAATTTTAAATGTTTGTTTTAGCTTGAACATGCAGGTCCGAATATATAATTAAAAAAAAAACATGGATAATTCGATACATTCGTATAAATATATAATCATTCGTATATTAAATTTACTATAATTTATATTTTTGGGGTCCAATTATAAAATAAACGATCATCAAAGAAATCTAATATTGAACTCATTTAGTTTAAAAAATAAGATAACTAATTTAAAAAATAAATCATCTAAAAAATAGAAAGCTATAGACGTTCAAAGTCTATAAATACTAAAGCTATGATATATATATAGTTTCAAGGGTTTGCATATAAAATTACAACCTTTTCTCCTTTTCAAGAATTAGTACAAGAATCATTTTGTAAGGTTTTTGTGTTGTAAACCGAATTTGTTTAGTTACCACACTAACATTTCAAAATTATGACATTACCATCACTTTTTATAAAATTCAATACTTACCATCCACGCAGAAAAAATCTGCGCATCAAATATGAGATGCGCACATCAGTCTAGCGCACAATTTGTCTTTTTTTCTGTTATGTTATGTTATGTTTGAAATTAAAAAAAAAAGTGGTGATCTAATTAAACGGAGAAATTGTAGACCTAACTTCATTAGAAAATATAATTCAAATTAAACGCACAATATATGATAACTGTTTTGTACTACAACATAACTAACAAATAAAACCTAAAAAAATTACAAGTTTGTACATGATCGCCTCTTGAACGATCAAATTGCAAATATATATATATATATATATAGAGAGAGAGAGAGAGAGAGAGAGAGAGATGGGCTATGGTGAGTTGCGAAGTAAGAGACTTGTTTTACTTTATGCTTATATCTCCGTTTTTAAAGTCCAAACTGCTCAACATGATCTCCATATTGAAATGTGCTTGGAGACCAAATATAACATTTTTTGGGAATTTTTTACTATTTTTTGGATGGGTAGAAAATCGTTGTTTTTGGATGGATTATGGACCATAAAAAACAGTGATTTTAAAAAAGTCTTAAAAAATACTAAATTTTTTTCCAAAAAATGTAAAATTTGATCTCCTAGCATATTTCAATAAGTAGATCATGTCGAGCGGTTCGGATCGGCTATTTGAACTTTCAAATATAAAAAATATGAACGTGAATTAAAAACAAGCCTCTTACTTCGCAACTCACCATAGCTCATCTGTGTATGTGTGTGTGTGTGTGTGTGTATGAGGAAGGTTTCAATACCTCATGTTTTTCATACCTCATCATGCCTCATATTTAATATCTTTGTTTTCAAAGCCTAAATTGTCGATCCGAACCGCTCAACATGATATCCATATTAAAATATGCTTGGAAATCAAATTTTGGAATTTTTGGAATTTTTTTACTATTTTTTTAGATAGGTACAAAATCACTATTTTTAACGGTCCAAAAATAATGATTTTGTACCTATCTTAAAAAATAGTAAAAAATTTTCAAAAATTATAAAATTTGGTCTTCAAGCATATTTTAATATGGATATCATGTTAAGCGGTTTGGATCGACAATTTAGACTTTGAAAACAATAATATTAAATATGAGGCATGATGAGGTACAAAAAACATGAGATATTGGAACCCTCCTTTATATATAGAGTTGGGCTATGGTGCATTACAATGTATATGTCATCTTGTACATGGACTATAAGTCGTTGAATTTGAAGTTCAAACAATCAATCTATAGGACTCAACACGTTCTCCATATCAAAATGTGCTTGGAGACCAAATATTGTATTTTTTGGAAATTTTTTACTATTTTTTTAGAATTTTTGAAAATCGTTGTTTTTCTAAAATTTATGGACCATAGAAAAACAGCGATTTTCAAAATTCTAAAAAAATAGCAAAAATTTCAAAAAAAATGTAAAATTTGGTCTCCAAGCACATTTTAATATGGATATCAAATTGAATAGTTTGGATCGGTTTTGTAAAAATTAAAACCAACGATTTATAGTCCAATGTACATGAAACCATATACATTGTAATGCACCTAGTCCAACTCTCTCTCTCTCTCTCTCTCTCTCTCTCTCTCTCTCTCTATATATATATATATATATATATATATATATATAGTGATGCTACGATGCTTTGAGAAGTAAATAGAGTGTTTTACTTTCCGCTCATATCTCTATTTTCAAAGTTCAAACAATCGATCCGAATTTCTCACATGATCTTTATATTGATATGTTCTTGGAGACCAAATTTTACATTTTTTGGAAATTCTTTTACTATTTTTTAGAATTTTTGAAAATCAGTGTTTTTTTGAATTTTTTTATTATTTTTTTATTTAATGAAAAGTTGTGATTTTCAAAATTTGTAAAAAAATAGTAAAAAATTTTCAAAAATTATAAAATTTGGTCTCCAAGCACATATCAATATGAAGATCATGTTGAGAAGTTCGGATCGACTGTTTGAACTTTGAAAATGAAAATATGAGTGAGAAGTAAAACACTCTCTTTACTTCCCAAAGCATGATAGCCTATCTCTCTCTATATGCATACATACATACATACATATATAGATATCCATATGTGTGTGTGTGTGTGTACACACATATGTATATATATATATAGAGTTGGGCTATGGTGCATTGCAATGTATAGTCCCTCTTGTACATTGGACTATAAATTGTTGGTTTTGATTTCAAACAACCGATCCAAACTGTTCAATTTGATATCCATATAAAAATGTGTTTGGAGACCAAATTTTACACGAATATTAAAGCAACACATTACAAAGTAAATCGGACATTTCCAAACAGACCCCATTTCAAGTTAAAGCGACATATCGGCTGTCCTTTGAAGGTGGCCTTGGATAGCTCTTATGACGAGGTATCTAAGGAAAGATAGTGAGAGAATAGAAAGATTAAATTTCAAACCATTTACCCGAATTGGTATCCTAATAGAAAGTTCAAATTTTGTTTTGGATGTCAGAACCATCGGACAAAGAGAAAGAGGACCCCCAAAGAGTACTGAACTTGGCAGCCTCAGAGACATATCGAACTTTTAGTTGACATGTGAGAAATCCGGATCATTCGTTTATTTACACAAATCTCAAAGCACAATAATACTAGTTCATCGTATTTCAAATAGGCACCAAAAAGGAAATTTGACCCGGCTGATAAACTGAAAATTAAGATGTCTCAGAGGATACGGACTCCTAAATGTGGCTTTAGAAAGAGGTGGGTCGGTCTTGATTTTCCATTATTTTCAAGTGAAATGCAAATCAAGATAAAAATGGGATAAATCTAACTACACCTTTGCCATATAATAAGAATGAGAATATGGTAATATACATATTACGGATTGATTCGTACTATGGATTTTATTTCTATTTTCAAAATTCAACAGTCGATCCAAAATTCGAACTGTTAAACATGATCTCCAAATAAAAATATACTTATAGACCAAATATTTTCTTACTGTTTTTTTTTATATAGGTGGAGAAAATTATTACTTTCGGATGGTTCATAATTTTTAGATAAAGTAATTTTCTATCTATTTAAAAATAATAGAAAAGGTTATTTTTTAATATTTAATTTGTAAATACATTTTCATATGCAGGCCATATATTGAGGGTTTATATGGGTTGGTTGAACTTGAAAAACAAATATACAAAAGAAAATAGTACACTGCTTTGTAATATACATATTGCCGTAGTCTAACTCCTATTGGGTACGTTTGGATGAATCAAGGAACAGCAGCTATTCCTGGGTTGAGAATAGCTGCTAACCCAACATTTCATAGGAATAGCGGAATAGCAGCTAACCCGAGCTATTCCTTTGTTGAGAATAGCGTTTTTTTTCACACAAACGTGTTGTGTTAAGAATAGCTCGCCAGGAATAGCAGCTATTTCTGGGTTAGCGCTATTCCTGTATCACCCAAACGTATGAGAATGGCCAGTTTATACCGGTCTAGCAACAGGCGATATCCGTTCTAACTGGCAATCAATCCGATAATATTGCAAGAAAAAGATAAAAGACAAAAAAACAAGTAAATACTGAACTTGAGAATTCAATATAGGGGTAGACAATGAAGTGAAGGAAGAAATTAAGTTTCTAAGAAAACAAAAAGAAAACGACAGAGTACAAAGCGGCAAAGAGAGTGTATATTGTACAGGAAAGTTCATCAAAAAAAAAAATACAGGAAAGAAAAGCGGCTCAAATGAAAATGCAATAGAGGAAGGAGTGTTTGTATAATGGCTTCCTATGGATGGATACATTTGCATTGAGATCTCATCATCAGCCGACTTACAACTATCGGGAGTACTTTGCTATAATTTGGATCAGTGAGACACTGACGGTATCGTGAAAGAGAATCTATTAGAATTAGTAGATCTAGACCGTTTTTTTTAATTTGACACGATTCTTAAAGAAGATTCTACATCTTCAATAGGTGCCGAATTAAGTTAAATCTGACTGAGAGTAAATATAGACCGTAAAGTTGTAGACCTCACTTTATAACATCCGAGAAGATACTTGTTCTTTGTAATTTGAGAACCTCTATCTATGATCGGCACAATTAAGTTATGACCATCCAGATCATATGAGCATGAGATTCGGTCTCAAACTCAAGGACTTTAGTGTTGTATAGACATGATGTCTCATATTTGTAGTGTCATGTTTATATTAGTTCGGACGTGTCTTCTTAATACACAAAAAAATAAATGGCATTGTGTCGTACAATATTAGAAATAAGCACAATACGAATATTGACAACACATAAATTAGTTACACGTGTTTAGGTGTGTTGGATTATTGTTTTTCTTTTAGTTTCGTTTTTGCTTTTCTGTAAAATGAGAAAAAAAAACGTTTAGAAAATAGTCATAAAATTTAAAAAAAATGAAAAAATATTCAAGAAAAATTAGTAATAAATTCAAGTTACCTTTTTCACAAGTTCTAATTTTTCCGAACATTATTTTCCATGTTAGGGATTTTTGTAGTATTTTTTGTGTTTTGTATAAATCGTAAAAATTTAATTGGCAAATAAACATAAAAAATATAAATAATATCATATCAATTGTGAATACATCTCGAAAATACTTATTTTGGTAATTATAAATTATTTTCACATATACAAAACGTTTCTCTTATACATACTGCTTATTTGTTACTCTATTAATGTTTTATTTTTTTAATAAAGAATAAAATGAGTGCTTTATAATTTAAATTGAGTTTTAATAGAAAAAAGCCAATAAACTGGATAATTTGGTGATTTTTTATAATTTAGAAAGGTAAATATAATATTTTGAATATTAGAGTGAAAATACATAATATCGAGATTTTTGAAGGGTATATGTGAAATTCCCTAAAAGAAATAGGAACCATTGTGCTGCTACTGTCCTCCAACACAAAACTTTTTACTTTTGTTTCTCCACACGCTAAACTGTGCTCAACTTTTTGAGGTTCCCGGTTTATCAAGATTAGCTTTTTGAATAGGGTAGCCCTTGACATAAAGGAGGGATGATAAACAGAAACGGGGACGTAAATGTAACTTGTAGAAATAACAAGGGGCAATATCGTCCATAGAATTTATAAAAAGATTGTTGATGCACTCCAGCTGTAAGCGTGACGCAATCTTTGCTCGTTCCCCATACGGCGTGGGAAACATTTTGTACGTAATTTCCTATTTACCCTCGACAGACGACTATACAATGTTGAGATACTTCTTGTAATACCAGGAATTAAATAAGGGTTTTTCCGTCTTTTATCCAAAAGACGTTTCTCTTGGTAAATTAAGATCAGTACGTTTCCGCATCCTTTTGCTTTCTACTACGAGAGTTGAACAAACGCTTCTCACACACTACGCATAGTTTTACACTAATAGCCCCGAAAAAATTTCAATCTATACAAACCATCATGTATGTTCCGATTATAATAGTATCTAAAATGTCGGACAAATTAAATTATTTAGAAAAATATTGAATCACCCCATTTAAGGAAATTAATTGTTAGTATACACGAATTGAAATTAATTAAGCTAAATTTAGACAAAATCGATAATACTACCATACTGATTCATAAAAGGAGGCTGTAGAACCTAATGTATCCGCAAGAGTGACTTTAGGAGGGGGTTTGGGATCTTAGCCCTCATATAATTTCTAAAATTGTAAATTTTATGGATATTTTATGTTACTTTTAACAAATTTATATAATTTTTCACTCTTATTAATATAACATGTGTTTAATATAGTGAAAATTATGTCTCGTTCTAAATATTTTTTTAGAAATATAATTTATCAAATTTAGTTCACACTGATAATTTTTTGGTTCCATCATTGTGTATTCCATGTTGAGTTCATCACAATAAATAATTCCACACCTTATTAAGATTCTAAGTCAAAATGATATGCATGGACCATTATAAATTTTTTTTTTTTTGCAAACTCAAAATGTTATTCTTTTTTTAAATTTTGCAGTATAGAATAAAATTATGAAAATGTGAATTAAATATTAAGGTTTTAAATGGCTCAAGTGCAAAATTGCTGATGGAAATAATAAAAAACTAGAAGAAAAAAAAAAGTAGTATGCAGGTATGTACTGTCTGCTCAAGACATTTTGACCTTCATACCCTTTTTAAAAATCTTTTGCAAGGTTGCCCCCTCCCACTTCGCCAGCTGCCGCATTTCTTTCTCCTTCTCTCAGTTTGTAAAATAATCTTATTAGTTCCATCAAAACAAAAAACAAATATAAAGAACCCTTATTTTTTTCGAATTAAATAAATGCGTCAAAGGCAGTGCAAAGAGCTTGAGTCTGTCTTACGCAACAGCCTTATAAAACCCCCAAAAACCTTTTGCCTTACACCCACCTCTCTCGCTTCATCGCACTAGTTTCTCGCTTTTACTTCTCTTTGTTTTTCATCTTTTCTTCTACTAGGAAGAAAAATGGAAGATGGGTTTTCTTTGGAATAACCCATCTTGAGTAGAGACAGTGTTATATTCAAACTAATTTGGGAGTTTAAAGCGCTGTTTAAAGTTGAGATATAACACAACTCTATTTCAATTTTCCCGTATAATTTTTGTAAAATGGAGAAGAGAGAGGTGATAAAGCTGCCCCCTGGATTTAGGTTTCATCCAACAGATGAAGAATTGGTGGTACAGTACCTGAGAAGGAAGGCTTTGTCGTACCCGTTGCCAGCTGCGATTATACCAGAGATTGATCTCTTGAAATTCAACCCTTGGGATTTACCTGGTAAGTTCTCACTCTCTCTGTTGTGTTTTTTTGTTTTCTTTCTTTCTAAACCAATTTAAGCTCGAGTACTGGAAGCTCCCTTTTATTCCAAAATTTTGTTCTTTGTAAATTTGCACGTTCCAAGGGCTTATTCATTAATAGTGCTAAACCGAGAGAACCTATTCTTGGAAAGTCAACTTAAGTAAGCGCAATCAATTCTAAAGAGTAGGTTTTCAAAATGTATGTAGACTTAAGACTGTAACACGCTTGAAAACATAATGTGGAATGAACAATAGTATACATTATTTCTCTTACTCGTTAAGTAACAATCAAACACCTGTTATTAGTTTTATTTCTTGCTTTGAGAAATTGCTTTTTTGGTGTCAGAAACTTTTCAGAGAGCAATAATATTGGTTGATTGTGTCTTTATAGGATACCTTTTGGGACTTCTACTTTGTCAGACGTTCATCGAATTGTAGTCACGAATTGCTAATATGTTACACTTATTTGAACCTAATTACCAAATTGACATAATTGCAATATGCAATAAGTATACTTAATTTATGATATTTTGGGACATCAATGTTTCCTTAATTCAATTTCCAAGATAAGATAGCTATCTCTGAGTTGAGTTTTTTTTTTTTAAGAAAATAAAATAAAATACAGGTGGCCTTGGAGAGTATATTTGTCTATTTTATCCTCAAGAAAAGCTATTTTGCAGTACTAAGTTAATATTATTGGGCTGTGTTACATTAAAAAAGATAATAACCAATTTAACAGTTGCTCATGTTAGTTTTGCCAACCTTTTATTTTGAGTGCTGTTAAGTCCCTCAATTAAAATTTTCCAAGTTCACCCAACTGTATGAAGTGTGATTGTGTGATAAAATAATATAACTTATATCTCAAGCCTAGACTTAATTGAGTCACATCCTATGTATAATTGAAGTATCAATCTACTTGTTGCCAAACATCATAATATCTCTGATTAGAATTTAATTATACGTAAGTTCTCCCTTTATGTTATTCCTGAATCAGCTTTTATTTTCATCTCTTCTTTTTTTGAAGTAGAAGGCAATTTGCCTGCTAGATTTTCATTAATCATTATTCCTGGCACAACTTTATCTTGAAAAATTTAAGCTCAGTTTATTTATGAATATTCTTTTAATCTCATTAGGTGGGTTTGGAGAGAATAAATATTTCTTCAACCTAAATGAGGCCAAGTACATGAGTGGCAGTAGATCTAACCGTGCAACTAGTCAGGGCTATTGGAAGGCGACTGGTAAAGAAAAGCAAATTTTAACGGCTAACTCGAGGGGTAACCCGGTTGTTGTGGGGTTGAAGAAGGTGCTGGTGTTCTACCAAGGCCGGCCACCTCGTGGGGCCCGTACTGACTGGGTCATGCATGAGTACCGCCTTCCTTGCGCGGCTCCTACCAAACACTCAACTTCCATTGTAAGAACTACCAAAAAGTTTCTCATGTGCATATGTGGATTTCCAAAAATTTCATGTTTGCCTCTGCATGACCACTAAAACAAAATTTGAACAAAATTCCCCTCATTGACCTTTGACTCATCCTAAACTGGAGGGAAGAGTAAAGATGGTGTACTATTTTGTAGGGGTGTTTTCGATTTCCATGTTTTTAGGAGCCCTGGGATATTTTTCATTATGCATATTAAGTTCCATATAGCAAGTTTGTTGATGTATGAATATTTTGTTGGTAACCTACTTGTAAATTAACAAGTTAATACTCCTACCTCCAATAACACAAGTATAAGCAGAGGAAGAAAAAAAATTGAACAAAGCACCTAACCCATGTGAGAATTTATCTTCTCTGGTTGGTATATGACATGAATATAGCAAATATTAAGCGTACAAGTACTTCTACCTTTGGTACATGTTTGCACATATGCAATATATTAAAGGAGTTGGAGACACCCATGTGACTCTATTGAAATATTTTTTAGTTTACCTTGCTCTCCTTGCCTTTCTTAGATTGGCATACCTATAAAGCGCTAAGCTTTGAACCATATTACAAAATCTATAAATGGCACAATAAAAGCGTTAATTGCTTGTCAGAAGCTCACAATGGACTTGAATAATTTGAACCACCACTCCACGAGTCATTTTGGTTGTTGTCCTTCAAGAACACCATAAGCATTAATTACTTTTGCAGTTGTGTAGTTGAGGGAGAAACAGCAATTTAAAGGTATAACTATAATAACTATCACACAGACAACTCATGCTGGGGTAAAATTATTAATCACACTTTTTTTTATTTATATATGTAGAACTCCATGGCTACAACCAATGGATGGGTGCTCTGTCGCATTTTTAAGAAGAAGAGAACCTCCAAAATGGATGTTGAGGCCGAATATGAACAAGAACCCGAACCCGAGAAGGAGACCGGTGCCAGAAATCACACTTTTATTGATTTCTTTGGGCAAAGAGAGAACGGTAATATCCGCACCTCTCAATCTATTTCATCGGATTCATGTGTTACTGAGGCATTAGAGGAATCTAGCAAAGGGGAAGAGACTACAAGCAGAGGTTTTACCCTGCACTCTAGCGAGGATGAGAGGTCTTAAGAACAATTAGGGAAGGATTAATTGACCTAATTCCAAGTGTAACAGTGAGGTCTAAGTTTCTCTTTCTCGGCTGGATCTGGTAGTACTTTTGAGTTTTAAGGATAAGTAGTTTATTCCATCAATGTATCATGCCCTTTTGTTTTATTTATCGCTCTAACAAGTAGATGCACAGTTGCAAATGCAAGAGAGCTGTAATGCAAAGTGAAGGAATTGTTGCTTAAAATGTGATGCTGTGCCCAAATTTCAACCTTAATTATTCAAGAAAATTATCTCAAAAACCTGTAAGCGTATGGCAGTTTGAATTATGTGCTATGCTAATTATGCTCTTCTTTGTGTCATTGATAAGCTTTATGTCATAAAATACTATAATCACAGATTTTTAGTCTTTCTACCAAGGTGCTATCTTTATTCAATGGACAACTTGTGATCGGGATCCAAAATAGGATACTAATTAAGAAAGTAAAATAAAATTAGCGATCTTTATTACTTTGTAAAATAGACATGTCATACTTTATAATACTAAAAAAATGGATTTAATAAAAAACATTACTCTATATATAGGGTGGATCTAAAGCCATTCAAAGGGTGGCTAAGCCACCCCTATAATTTTAAAATTTTAGTTATATATACTGAAATTTAATTTAATTTAATTTTTTTTGGAACATTTTATATAGTCTAGCCTTTCTCATAAATTATTACATGTTTATTTGTAGTCTAGTGGTAAGAGCTACTGTGGAGAACTTAGGTTTAATTCTCAGTTCAATTCTCACTAGTCACAATTTGTGTATTTTAATTTTTGGTCCTCTCTATCGAGATTTTCTAGCTCTGCCCCTATATATATTTCTTGGTGCAAACTTTCAAAAATAATTATCACTAATTCTTTAATCTTAATTCCGAACGTCTCTAAAGTCTCAACCCTACTTCCAAATAATTATTTGGATTTGAATCAACATAGAATTTCAAACAACAAGGTTTGTCTGATAATCTTCTAAGATGTCAATTGCAGCACTATCAAATTGACGTGAAGTCATTTGGGGAGGTTCCACTCAGCAATATGTCAAGAACTAGCAAAAATTGGAAAATCAGACAGTTTCTAATAAATGATTTTGCAGAGATGAAAGGTAGAAGGATTCACTTCTCTTTAGTTGACAGCTTCTGCTCCATTATTATTATTTTTTAGTCAAATATGCAGTTTTATAATTTTTTTACATTAAATTTTTTACTTGTATGATATCATGTACCAAAAACACGTATGTCTTTAATTGATTGTTAATGATAATTATATTTCTGTAAACCATCTGTTTAATTTTTAATTAAGGTTTTTCATTTTTGTATCATTATTCTATTATCGGCTTCCAATAATAAATTTCTGACTTCGTTCTTCAATGCTTGAAGAAAAAAATAAAAAAAGCAAATTATCTCTGAACTTCCTTTGCATTAAATCAGTTATCGAACCTTAATTTTTAAGTCTTAACGGAATGATCTAACTATTATTATTGCTGATAACTGGTTGCATAATTTGGGTAAGGTTAATAGAATGTCAAACACAAATAATTCAATATTTATATAAGGTAGTGGCGTAGTTAGAATTTTTATCTGGGGTAGGTATAAAAAAATTACTGGACTACTAGATGTTGTCTCTAACAACATTTAGAGGGGGTGAATATGGTGTTTTAAAAAACCTTAATGTTTTTCGTAATATTGGGTAGTATAAACAAACAACTGCAATCAATCAACAATGAAAAGTAAATAGATAGAGTAAGAGAGATTGACACACGAGAAGTTAACGGAGTTCAGCTTAAAATACTTACGTCTCCGGGGCAACACAATCTCGTCGGTGCGTCTTTCCTATTATTTAATGAAAAAAAATGATACAACTCATGACACGTGAGCCTAACACACGTGGGAAGTCACGGCCTAACTCGTGTAAAGGTTGAGCTTAGAAGCTCGAGTTGGAGAGTCCTATGAAGAGGATCGCCACACAAGTATGGATATATGTGAGCACAAACGTTCGAGCCGATGAACCCTTATTGCCCTACAAGCGAGAAGTCATACGGCTATTCGAAGGGAGCACTAAAATAGATCTCCACACTATAGAACAACAAATCAACACTCTAACTAAATTTAGAAGTACATTACTCAAGTGGATTTGAGATTATCAAAGGAGTATTGAAGTTTTGGCTCTCTCAAAAGTGGAAGCTCTCAAGAACACATAATTAGTGCATTTTGAAATTTAGAGGCGGCTAGCTTAAATCTGAAGTTAGAGTATAAACTCTATTTATAAAGGGAGCTTTATATCTAGGTATTTGAACCTATCCGTTCAGTATGGTAATCTTCCGTTCGAACGGATAGTGCAAATATATTTGAAATTAGGGTTTTCCGCCTTTTTAATTATATATTAATCATTCGGTACAATTATTTCCTTACAGAACGGATAGTATATTTCATCTCAATTCCATGTAACTTGAATAGTGTACAGTACGGTTAGCATCTATTTGAAACGGAGGCTATTTGGAAATTCCTTGTAATGAATAGAACTTTCCGTTCTAAACGGTTGCCAACCGGAACCATTTATTCCGTACTGAAACACTTCTCTATCCTTAATACATTATGTACTTAATAGTTTTCTTCTGTACCGAATGGATAGTTCCAGAAATCAACAATTTCAAATTTAATTTACTTCTCTATTTAATATTACAATTTATGATCGTAATCTTGGTAAAGTCTTGTTAATTTCTTCGGTTCTTCAAACTTAATCTTGCAATTATAATGTTTTTGAACATGCAAACTCACTCATATAAAGAAATCGTTAAATTTAGTAATTGTATGTTTTGCAAATTAGTTAAACAACGTAATTAGAAGATTGCATAAAACAACACTAGCTGGTTATGAATATTCGTGAATTAACTAATTCAGACTGTGGATTATCCAAAAATAGATAAAATTTTCTCTAGAGGTAGGAAACAATTCCATATACCGAGACTTTTCAAAATCCATAAATAGTAGTTATCTACTCCTGATTCAAGATGGCTCCGCACTGATTTCAAAAGAGATTCAGATTTTATCTTTGAACTCCTTTTTTTTCCTACAATAAATCGATTTTTGAACTTGAAAAAAACGTAGCCCTTGAGTTTCTTTACAACAAGCATGTTAGTCCTTCTATTAGTCTACAAAAGATCATAGTTTTTTTTTCTAGAGAAGTGGAAGGACAAACTTATTTATTTTATTTCAAAAATTGACTGGTAAATAAAAAGTTAAGGATCAGGTTTGCTCTTTCAAGGACCATTTTTGAATGGTTTTATGTTAAAAACTTAGGCAAATTTAAAGCAAACTAAAGTTTGGAAACGGATTAATTTTTTTAGATCATTTAAAGGATTAATTTTCATTTTTTTTCCTTAATTTTATTAGCGTTAATATCCTGACTTAAACCAATGTAAACTTAACAAAACTCAAGAAACATGTGATTTTTGTCTCCAATGTGGAGACTAGATTCTAAAGGAGATTCCCATTCAATTTGTTCAAGTAGGCGCTATAATTGAGAAAGAAAGCATGAGTGAATAATTGAGAAAGAAAGCACGAGTGACTCAAACTCTGTAATTGGCGTTAAAATTGACATAAAGTGCGTTCGGTTTGAAAATATTTGTAATTGGCCCGAAATGCTTGACCGGGGTAAATAAATGATAACCATCTAGAAATTCAAACATAGAAAAAGAAACATTTAAATCTGAAGAAAATGATAACTATCGCATTAAATTTCTCGTGAATTAGTGCAAACAATACGGTATATTATATACACTTATATTTGCATAAACCTTATTAAAAAAAATTTCACCGCCTAGAAAAAATTTGAATTTTTATTTAGAAATTAAGAAAATCAAATTTTCGGAGAAAGAGATTAATTAATTTTTTTGTTCATAAAATATATAAAACCATACCAATGCTAGATTTCTAGAACCGCACCAATGGTGCAGTTACATTATTTTTTAGACATTAAACCCCATCCTAACCACATATTGTTTGAAAACTGATATTTGCCCGAAAATTATTGGGACCACACCATCAATGCAGCTGTCCTTAGTGGAACCACACTAATGGTGAGGTTCCATCCAGGGACGGATGTAAGATTTTCATAAGAATAGAGCAAGAAATTATCGAATTAGATTTAAACAGCTAATCAATTCAAACCAATTAGGGTTATATGACAAAAAAAATTCAATATACGAATGTACCAATTATTAGGGCTATAAGACCTAAAAATTCAATCTACTAATTACAAATTTATTCTGACAATTAATTTGAATTCGAAGACCTAAATTCAATCTAAAATTTTAAACCCTAATTTACAATTTCATAAGACTAACAAATATAAAAAAAAATGAGAATTTACACTTCTTGCAGAGAGAGAGGCGAGGAGGCGAGCAGCTGTGTTGCGGACAGAGAGTGAAGTCTTATTTTTTTATTTAAGAAAGCAGAGACTATGTGTCACGAAGAGATTCAGAGCATAGTGACAAAATTCGCGTATAATTCGTTTTTTTGACGTTACCGAACCGAACTCCGAATAAAACGCGTATAAAACACTAGTTGACGAATTATTCGCGGAAAAAACTCGAAAAAAAAAATTTTTATTTTTTTTTAATTTTTGGGTTTTTTTTTGCTTCTTTGTTGTACCGAATCATTCCCGAATTATATCTGAATCATGAATTTTTTACCTTGCCGAATCGAACCGGAACTATTGATTTGTCACTATGAGACAGCGTTTTTTGTTTTTCTTTTCTTTTCTGTGTCGCGGTGAGAGTCAGAGAGTTAGAGAGAGCGGAGACTAGAGAACCACAAAAATAATTTTATTTTTCTGTTGGGTCGGTAAGTGGATTATGTCTCCAATTAATTTTATTTTCTTTGGACTCTGGACTCTTGGTTGTTGTAAATTATAGGCTTATACAGTAGAAGAAGAGCTCAAAACCCAATATCTGTAAACTAATTTTGGATTTTTCAAAATAGAACAGTTGCTCTACACCTGCAGTACATTTGGTCCGCCCCTGTTCATATATTTCTTAGAAAAAAAAATTAATTATTTTTTCGAAGGTTTAATTAAAAATCAAAACATTGTGTATTTTTATCAGCTTTGTCGATATAAATGTGTCGGCAACCTGACGCTTGACTAAAGTTTTGTTGGTAATTGTTGATTGCTGATATCCGTGCTGACTTATAATTATTTATAAAAAGATCTAGAGATTCTACGGTTGTCATGCTGACAAATATTTGTTTAGAAGTTACTGTTGTAATTGTTTACTTCAAGTACACATGCACGAATTGATAAATTTCGCCTTCTTAGAAAGTATACAATTGTTTCTTGGAGTTAGCCCTGCCAAAAATAATAGGAAAATGTTTCAAAATTAATTATTATTTATGACGCAATATCTATATAAGAGTATGTGATGCAATAGGTAGCCTATGGTTACCATTAACTTGAGTGTAGTAAGTTATTCTTCTTTTTTGTAAGTGTTTCAACAAGTTTTCCTATTGAACTCTTTACCTTTGGTTCAATGCTCTGGAGTCTGAATTTCTCACACAAATCAAGTTGCCAAAACTTTTCACAAACAATATATGTACATTGATAAAATAAGGTTTGGAATATGTTTTCATATAAATTTGAAAATTAAAAATTATATTTTTTATTACAGTAAAACCCCGTATTTCTTGATATTATTTAAAATTAACTCTGATTGTTTTTTAGTATAAATACGGATGTGTTGCCTTCTGAGTTCTGACTCCAACAGGAGCAATAATCCATTTCTTTTTTTTGGGGAATTGAAACTTTACACTTTAGCAGCTAATCAAGTAAATCAACAAAAAGGTTACATATATGAATTCATTTTTTTTTTTTTTTGGTAAATGCCCGTAAGCATATATAGGAGCGCGCAAATCTAAAGCTTAATTAGAGGTAATTAAATCATTTCTATTTATTAAAAATTAATAATTTTGTTAATTATATTTTCTAATTTTATAAGTATCTATACCTTTAGTCCCTCTTATATAATAAAATTACATTATTTAAACTAATTTAGTATTTTTAATCTCAATTTTCTAGTCCCGCTTCCTTCAGATAGCGTCCGAATATATCTGAATTCATAGTTACTAACATGTAATATGTTTTAGTCTCTCCTTGACGGACATGTCACAGCTTGACAGCAGGCGTTAAGTGGATGGTTACCGGGCAGTGCGTTTAACCACTTGTGTTGCACAAAGTGCATGTACCAAAAAGTAAACCCTATTTTCATGTAGAAAAGAGGATCCGATGCTTGGAAAAGAGAGATGAGAAGGCAAGAAAGAATGAAAGAGATGTTTGTGGTCTCCCAACCGAGAGCCTTAGCTGAAACAGCTGTGTGGGACCCAATACAATATAACTCGGGTTGAATAGTCAAAGGCATCGGGGCCCTATTTGATTGAGGCCTATCTTGGGCTAGAATATTTGCATAGATTTTGTGCTTGACATGGCACTCCCAGCGAAAAAGAGGTGTCACAGTCCCATCTGACTAAGACACCATGATTCGGATGTGGTTGTTGGTAACTTGGGGTTCATTGACTTGGTCAAACAAGGTGAGTGCTGCTGACGTCAGCTTTATATTTCAAACAAATTTGTTACTTCTCTATAAGCAATTATTACTTTTTTGTTTTAAAAAAATATACATTTGATAAGGAATGAATTCGATTGTTTGGGATATCTAAAGACAAATATATTACTTCGTACGATTTTAATTTGTTGTTTGAAGTGATCTGACAAATTAAAAGTAAAAAATGAACCTTTTTAATAGTTTTTAAGTTAATTTTTTTTTACTATTGTATATGTGTATATGAGTGAACCATATATATGCAGAAAAAAGACAAGGATTTTTTTAAATGACACTGTACAACAAGTTCGAAAAAGGACGTAGTTAGCATATTTGTTTTGGGTACAAAATGTCACATGTTCAAATCTTGTCATTTCTACCTATTGCTTTTTCTATGAGAACTTCATTAAAGATTGTGGATTTTGGATCGTGCAAGGATTAGTATAAAAATAGTGAAAGTGGAATTAGTAGATGAGAATAGAAAGAAAATAGTAATTTTTTTTATTAGTGTGAAATAGTGTAATATGGTGTTATTTGAATTTGTAAAAATATTGTTTAGATTGTATATTTGGAATAGTGAATAGCTATAATTGAGAAATAATATGGTGTTAATGAAGAGGAAAGATCGGAAAGTGGAGTCTCAAACAAATAGCCACAACGTGGAGATGAAAAAAACATCATCAATTTGGTTAGATTGGAGCTATGTTGGCGGAAATTGAAAAAAAAAATTATCTCTCTTCACACACAAGAATAGTCACTATTTCAGCATTTACAAGAAATAGAGAGAACTAGCGTTATTCTATCTATTCCAAATAGCAAAAAGTGTTGTTTGGATGCTCATAGCTATTCCGAATAATAAGTATTCTCGGATTTGTTACTATTTTCATCAATCCAAACATATATATATATGTATAAGAAATGTGTTAGGATAGAAATAAATAGGTACTTTGTAGAGTGCGGATCGGTCCGTATATGGATCTATATTTTCATTTTTTAAAATTCAAATAGTCGATATGAATCATTCTTCGTGATCTCCATAGTACTTAAGAGATCTATTTTGTGAACCTTTTACTATTTTTTAGGTAGGTAGGAAATCACTATTTTCGAATGGTCCAAAAAAATTAGATCAAGTGATTTCTACTTATAAAAAAATAGTAATAAAATTCTAAAAAAATATATAAATTTTGGTCTCTTAATACATTTTTCATATGAATATCATGTATAGCAATTTCGGATTGAAACTGTTTAGACTTTGAAAACGAAAATATAAATTCATAGCACGAACTAACATGCGCTTTGCAAAGTATCATGGCCTCACTCATTTTATTTTATATTTTTGGCTTAAGTAAACAATTTAAAAATACATGCTGTATAAATCTGATATTTTTTTATCTTAATGTTGAATAGGTTCCGGGATTATACTCATTGTTACCTTTTTATTTAAAAACAAATAAATTGACCATCAAGAAGCTTAATTTCGGACTGTTAATTGCAGTCACTTGATGGAAGGTGACACATACACTAACCTACATCATATTTTTGATATACACATGATATGATGTGAATAATATAGATAAGTTGTGTAAGAGTTCCAAATTGAAAATTTATTTTTGAAAATTATCATCAAATTGAACAATTATCAAATATTTCCCTCTTACACAATATTTATAAAAAATTAAAACTATACTTCTGTTTATTTATTAAGTTAGATTTTTTATATTTTTATGACAATGGAACTCGAGTGTTAAAATAAAGCATAGGAAATTTGCACCTGCGTGAAGTACAGGACAAGCCCTTCGGCGGCGTGACAGCGATTAAAAAAACTGGTTTTTAGTGTTTGCTCTTTTGCATCATTACTTTGACTTGATTAACTTCGTATTATGCAACTTATATATACTTTATAAATCATACATATTAGCCCGTTCTTTTGGTTTAATTCTTTTCTTATGTTCAGGGGTTGGGAAAAGAGAATCTATTAGAATTAGAGACGTTCTATTAACCTGATACGAATTTTGAAGGAAACTCTTACATCATCTTCAATAGGGTAAAGTTCGCTGGAGGTCACCAAACTTTGTCCTTTGTCACAAATTGATCACTCAACTTTAATTTGTCCCTCCATAGCCACTAAACTTTTAATTTATCCTAATTAAGTCACTCTATAACTTTTTCATTCAAAATATTCTCATTCCGTTAAAAATATAATGGAATATGCTTATTACATCCAAAATTTTAACGGAATATGCTCATTCCGTCTAAATATTAATGGAAAAATTATATTTTGTTAATATTTTGGATGAAAAGTTACAGGGTGACTTGATTGGAACAGATTAAAACTTCAGTGGTTATGGAGGAACAAATCAAAATTGAGTGACCAATTCGTGACAAAAGACAAAATTTAGTGACCTCGAGCGAAATTTACCCTCTTTACCTCTTCAATAAGTATAGGATTACTAGTTGTGAGTAAATGTAGCCCACTTTACAATTCCTAAAGGGGGGGGGGGTTGGTAAGAAAAAAAAAATGAGAAAATTGTTTATAATTCTTTTAAAATTTATTTCTATAAAGAAAAAGTATATTTGAAAAAAACATATATAAGTTGTTAAATTGTTTAATTTGTACAAAGAAAATCTTAAATTCTGTAATTATTGAACAATAAAAAAAGAATTCAAATGATAAGATTACGTATGATGAAAAATAACATGATAAGTTGTGCAAGAATTATTTTAGATGAACATAGAAATAGTTGTATTGTTTAAATATTTAGTTTCTTCTTGAGCATATCAAATATTTGTCTTAAAAGGAGGAAAGAAACATGTAAAAATGTAATCATTCGATCATATTATATAAGAAAAGGTATATGATCCGACGATTGAGAACATATGTAATGTTATGTATTTTTGAATTTTTTTTTTTAAAGAAAAAAATCTAACATTAGAAAACACTTAAATCCCAATTGGACACATGTGCTTTTTTTCTAACGAGGAACTTATTAATATACACATCAAAATTTTCATTACTGAATATTTACAAGTTTAAAGCTCAGAATTTACTACCTAAATATCCAAAGCCAAAAGCCTTATAGTTATCAACAATTCTGAATCTAATAAATTTAAAAATAAATTAATTAATCATACAAATAAAATGATTTTACCATCATATTATGAAAATAGGATAAAAGACCGCTACCAATAAAATTTAATGTTCGGTTACCTTATTTTGTAATTTCAATTCTATCAAAATATGATCACCCACAATCGAGATTTCATACTCCACTTTACATTACTCAATACACAAATTTAAATTAAGTTTAAATTATTCGATATGCTTGGCATAAATTTTCAAATATCAATGTAAACAAATATTATGGCTCTGGAACTTTTGGCATCTTCAAATTTGGAAATACAATTTTTTTTAGTTAGGAAATACGAAGTCTCTAATACATACAATTATGGGATGATTAAACCAAATTTATTTTCGCAGTTGGAAAAGCCATATTCAATCAAGCATACAGTGCCATATAACTTTAGTATATTAATTAACTTTTAACCTTCATGAATCATGACACGCAAGTTTAATTGTTGAGCTTTCTTTTTGTTACTTCTCATTTTGGACGGCGCTATGGACAAAAAATATTACGTTTGTTTCGGTCTGAATTGATTGTGATGCATATTTTGTCGATATTAATTGTTCCCTTTTTTTCTATTAATTGCAGTGAGAATAAATGTTTGAATTCAACATCCAAATAAATAAGAGAAATTATTTGATATTTTTGACAGTTTAAAATATAAGTTCAATTTTGAAATTTATCTTATAAATATCATCTATGTGACGCACATATTAATGTTTATAGAAACCAATAATATTTGAAATGTATTTTTAACGGTTTGAAAATTAACGGTTCAAGATGCGTCATCAATTAATGATCAAATTGTATGAAATTTAATTATAGGCTATTTATATGTTCAATAATATATTTATGAATTTATATTTATTTGAATTTAAAAATATTCTATATTTTTTAAAGTAATCATTATCAAGTGGTCTTGTAGCACTAGAAGGCGAAGATAAAGAAATTTATTTACAAAAAAATTATTTTTTTGAATGAGAAGGTTGGAGTCGAATCATTCAATATTCTTTTCATATCTATGTTATAACAAATGATTTTCTCCATTCGAATTTCGAACACATAATCTTCCATATTAGAGAACATGAGTCTTTATCACTATATCAAATGCTGATTCTTTGACAAGAAAAATTAAAAGCATATATTACATGCACTTGTATAGTTAAAATCATATCCAGACCAAATAAGCACAGTACGACATATGTATTGGTCAAATGTTGTGTTCATTTGTCTAATGTGATCACTTTGCGAAAAAGAACACTGCACAAATTGGCACACGAATAAGCCCGATCACAACACAAAATGACACGAAAAATCGGCATGGTACGATATTTTGTTCCATGATAATTTTTAATATTAAATTTTCTACAAGTTTTTTATAGTTTTTTTTTCTGATTTTCATCCTTAAAAAATTTTAAAATTCGAAAAAAAATAGTTAAACACAATCAAATATCAAACGGGACCAGTCTCATAATACTTGACTACTACACGTGTAGTCACAACATGACTAACGTAGATCATTTTTTCTAATTTTATGACATGACACGTGATCATATCATGATGTTACTACTTAGGATACAACACATCATGAATTTATGAGTCTTGTAAGTTAAATGCACAGTTGTGACACAAACTCAATTAATTCGCACTTCCTACTTACAAGTTCACATAACTTTTAAAAAAGATTGACAAAAAAAAAGTTCAAAAGGCGAATTAAAGAAATGTCAAAAAAAACCCTAAAAGAAGGACAAGCAAGTTATAAAAAAATGGTTGTAATAAGAGAAGGAGAAGCAAGTTACGTGAGATGAATGCCATAATCAGAGACCCAATCATAAAAAATTTAAGAATAAAAAATACAGCCGATCAGAGTTACTTGTAACTCTAGTTTTTAGAATACCATTATTGCTTTACACACCATAACCTAATTCCGATAAAATTCCCATGGTAAAATCTCTGTACAATTTCTTACAATCTAATTATTCATTCTTCGTACAATGAAACTGTAAATAACTGAAATTGTAACAAATATTTTTTCTCTAACGATCCGTTTAATATTTTTTTCAGTCAATATTTTGTAAAGTTAATTAAGTTTAAAATAAGAAAAATATAAGAAATAGTTATATTCAGCCTTTTCAATCCACAATTTTCTTGTTTGCACAAAGTTGTCTATTGATTTACTTCTAATCTTCTACAGTTAAAGGCTGCCTTTTTTCAAAATAGAACTGGAAAGAATGCATTGTGGGAACAAATCGGCTGTAATTCTATTGGAAAGAATTAATCTGTTATACTTGTTATAAAACTAATTAGTCTCATCGAACAATTGAAAATTTATTGTCTGATTTTTTCCTTTTGCTAGAATTTGATTGGCGAATAAATAATTTTCGAATAGCATCAGGCTCATTATACAATTTAACTAATACATACAAAATAAGCGATAATTATATTTTATGATTTTGACGAATGTTGACATTGTTTGTCACCGTGCAGTTGCATTTTTATTAATATATCCCATCCTTTAATTACACTTTTGAATCCATTTCTTCATTGAAGCTGAATTAGGTTTTAAACAAACACTTTTGAAACCTTAATTAATTAAAAGAAATTCCAGAGGGCAATTTGTTTCTCTTGATAGAGAAAGAGAGAGATTGGGAAGATCGTTCACGACACCACAGAGTGACATAATCTACGGTTCATTTTTTATTCAAACCCTCCAAAATTAATTCAATGACAGCTCCCTTGTCCTTTGTTCCATGCGCCTTCGCTTTCGCCATTTGATATTTTTTATGCTGTTACTTTTTCCCCTCAAAATGATTTTATACTCTCTCGAAGATTTTAACTGCATTATATGACCGCATATTACAAATAACTTTTTCATGTATCTATACAAATTTAGAAAAAATAACATAATAATTTTTTTTAAAAAAATTGATAATATTTTTTTTTCTTAATACATTCAAATTTAGGTATAATGATGTTATATTTGAAATTTCTAAATATTAAATTATCTTTAAAATTTCAAACTAGACAAATGAATATTCTATTTTACATGCAAAGCTTCTGTGAGTTTAAGCTCACCATGGACTCATGAGCTTAACCTAAAATATATTGATTAAACATTAAACAATGAATTTAAATAGTTGATTTTGATTTAATCATAGGCCACGCATTTATTTTTTCAATTTTGTAATCTATTGACTGTATTTTGTATAAGAGCAATTAAGAGGTTGGTAACTATTGAAAAATTAATATTCCAGAATAAAAATTCTAAAAAATTAGAAACTTGAAAACATAAATCCTGACTTGTTAAGAATTTAGAAAAATTAATTGCTTTAATAAATTCAATAAGTTTTGAACTAAACTCACGATTTTTTTTATAAGGTTAATTTCATACTAGTTTTCCTATTACTTAAAAATTGCATAACAACATATTCAGTGAACACCAATATTTATAATAAAAGGGAAAAAATAAATTAAACAATTAATTTTGAATTATCTACTCAAATCTAAAGCTTACAATTTTGCGTATAAATAATCGAATCAGAATTTCACTTGATAAATTTAAATTCTACAATCTAAAAAACACTTATATGTGGCATGTGTTGAATGCACGTCAAAATTAAAATTATGAAATGACTCCTTTTCTACAACAATAGGTATAGGAATCTCAATAAAATAATTGCAACACTATAATGCTGATTTTTTGTACAAAGTAAAACCGATATTGTAATTTTAATTCCCTATATCGAGGATGAGATATATATAATAGCTTGGATCCTTTGCTGCATATAGAAATCTTTATATGATTTAGAAAGTAGTCATTTGACAATTATTTATTTTGACCATTATGACAATATTTAATAATTAAATTTTAAATATAATATTATAAACATGATATATAATATTCACATATGATGTCTACAAAAATAATAATATTTTATGTATAAGATTATATTTACTGTACCCAACTTAAAGATAGATTACTAATACCCAACGACCAACATACTAAATTATCATATTCTTCGGCAGTGCTAAAAATCTAAAACCCTCGCATATTCAAAAACTTAAGTAGATAGTTCCCAGCTTAAAATAAAATATATAAATATAAGGATCAAAATAGCTTGAACAAATATATGGTTTTTTTAATCTTGTACAAATGAATTCTTATTTAAAAATAATAGTTTCTCATAAAAAAAAAATCCAATTTAAAATTTATCTCAATTATTTTACCGTACTCCAAGTATTGTATTGAATGCATATATAATTAAAAAAAAATATATCATACTATATTTTATTTATTTCTCGCATGAGATGATGGTAGACGTTCCAAATGGAGAAAGAATGTTTTAGCTAAAATTTGGTAGACGTGATTCTCTTTTATATCATACTATTATAAAGAAAGGTTTATTATTAGGTGTGTACTATTACTATATAACTACTTATGCTAATATTTTGAAATTATAAAATATATATTTCCGTTATATATGACTGTGTATAGCTTTGTAAGACCATGCACTGAAGACTGTGTTATTCCATTCTCATATTTTTCTAAAAGAAAAATACGGTTTCTAAATTGAAACGTGCAGGGATGTGCTGCTGACCTTAATTTTTGTCAGCAACCACCAATCACATTTACTTATGTTATTTATATTTTAGTATATATATATATATTTCCGTTTCAAGATGCTTCCGGCAGTGGCCATATGATGAGGCTACTTTGAAAGCTACAACAAAAGAAAGATATCACATATATCATATTATCATATTATCATTCATTCATGTCCTACACGAAAAGTTAAGCGTTGAATATTACTGTTACATCACTTGAAAGGGAACAGGGGATCAATTCTGATTTTTTTTGGTTTCTTTTGTAAAACGTAATATCAACTAAAATCATGTATATATAGTATGTGGCTCTCTTTCTAGATATACGGGTGTAATTGCTAATTGGTGTTAAACATGCATGAAAAAGGTAATTTTCAAATGGAGAGACAAATTGGTGGAAACTTAGACCTGTGAAAAGGTAATTAGTTTCACATATAGATAGTAGTGGTAACCTGGTAATTGACCAAAAAAGGAGCATCACGCGTAGTCATCTCTCTTGCATCTCCATGAAATGCAAAACTTGAAAGGTAAGGAAAGGACAAAGGCAACTAGTTCCGTATTTTTTTTACTAATACAAACTTTCTAGAAGCATTATGACTTCTCTCTTTCTTTCTCCCAACTCTTACTTTGAGGCACATGATTCTGTCCATTTATAACTGGAATTGGGTTTGCTGTATAAATAGAGAATTGAGCGGGCTGGATCAGGACTTAAATTAATTTGCCAACCGAAAAGAGTTTGCTCAGGCTCAGCCCATATGAACCCAATAATAAATTTCATACTCCTTTTCATGATGATCCGCAATATTAAGTTCTATATACTCTTTTCAACGGTTTTTTTATTAATATCCAAAAAAAAAAAATTAACAAATCTATCTTCACCTCAAATTTTTTTATTAAAACTACCCTAACCGCCCCACTATGGGGCGGTCCACTGTTCATAGCAGACTGCCCCCCAGTGGGACGGTTCGCTAATTTTTTTATTTTTTTTTACTATTCATACCGAACCGCCCCACGGTGGGGCAGTTTGCTATGAACAGTAAATTTTTTTTTCAGAGACAATATGAATATCAAGATGCTAAATTCTAACGCTAAAAATTCGGATTTTTTTAAATATTTGTTAGATTACTTCTTTTGATGTATAATTAGCATATTTATACTAAAATACGCTAAATTACTTTAAATTATGTTAAATTACGTTGAATTACACTAAATTACGTTAAATTAAGCTAAACTCTAAATCCTAAACTCTTATTTTGAACAATTTCTAAAACCCTAAACCCTAAAAATGTTATGTGAAAATTGTAAATCATTTAATGTATGGTAATTTTTAGGGTTTAGGGTTTAGGATTTTAGAAATTATTCAAAATAAGAGTTTAGGGTTTAGAGTTTAGTGTAATTTAACGTAATTTAGTGTAATTCAATGTAATTTAATATAATTTCAAGTAATTTAGCGTATTTTAGTATAAATATGCTCATTATACATCAAAAGAAGTAATATAACAAAAAAACCCAGCTAACGTGGATATATTTATTAATAAAAATGTCGGAAACTAGGGTTTAGAAATTAGGGTTTAGGTTTCTTTTAAATATCACTAATTTTTATAAATATGTTATGTGAAAATTGTAAATCATTTAATTTACGGTAATTTTTAGGGTTTAGGGTTTTAGAAATTGTCCAAAATAAGAGTTTAGGGTTTATAGTTTAGCATAATTTAACTTAATTTAGTGTAATTCAACGTAATTTAACATAATTTCAAGTAATTTAGCGTATTTTAGTATAAATATGCTAATTATATATCAAAAGAAGTAATCTAACAAATATTTAAAAAAAATCCAAATTTTTAGCGTTAGAATTCAGCATCTTGATATTCATATTGTCTCTAAAATAAATAACTAAATTACTGTTCATAGCAAACCGCCCCACAATGGGGCTGTTCGGTATGAACAGTAAAAAAAATTAGCGAACCGCCCCACTGGGGGGGCGGTCTGATATGGACAGTGGATCGCCCCCATAGTGGGGCGGTTAGGGTAGTTTTAATAAAAAAATTGAGGTGAGGGCAGATTTGTTAATTTCTTTTTTTTGGGTATTAATAAAAAAAACCGGCTCTTTTCACCGTCATTTTTTTTAATATCCAATATTAAAATAAAATTAATAGAAATACTCATGATTTTTGAAGAATTATAAAAATGCCCAAACAACTGAGAATCTCAGCGGTCCACTTTTTTTTTGGACTGTCAGGATTCTCCGCGGTCCAAAAAAACGTAACCGCCGAGATTCTCGACGGTCTGACCATAATATTTTGTTTTTTATTTCTTAGGTTTCCGTAAGAAACCGAATGTGGATTTATAGTTTTTTTTATTTAATTAAAAAATAATTTTAATTTTTTTCTATTAAAATATTAAAAATATTTTTATATTTTTTTGAAAATAGATGAAATACTATAGAATTTAATTACTAGAAAGACTGCGATAAATAATCCAGATCCATATTTTTCAGTCGGGATTTTTCGCTGCTGTAAGAAAAATTAAAATATTTCTTTTTTTGTTACAGGAAAAAAATAAAAATATTTTAGATCTGAGTTATTCATCCCGGTTCAAAAGTCACTTCTTGGTAAATTAAGAATTTACTGTGGTCATTCTAGTAAATTCAAATTCTAAAGTATACCATCTATTTTCTTCGAAGCTATTTTATATTTTTAATATTTTAATATTGATAGGTCCATATACCAATGGCCCTTAAAAAGCCCAGGCCTGGCCCAATAGAGCACCCCCAGATTTAAATACATAAAAGGCCGGCCCAAAATAGAACGAAACAAAGGAGGCCCCTCCCCCTACAAAAACAACCCGGGATTCGGACCCCCTCCCGGGGCCAGCCCGAGGCCAGGAACAACCCGGGATTCGGACCCCCTCCCGGGGCCAGCCCGAGGATAAGAACAACCCGGGATTCGGACCCCCTCCCGGGGCCAGCCCGAGGTTAAGAACAACCCGGGATTCGGACCCCCTCCCGGGGCCAGCCCGAGGATAAGAACAACCCGGGATTCGGACCCCCTCCCGGGGCCAGCCCGAGGTTAAGAACAACCCGGGATTCGGACCCCCTCCCGGGGCCAGCCCGAGGTTAAGAACAACCCGGGATCCGGACCCCCTCCCGGGGCCAGCCCGAGGTTAAAAGCACGAGACTCGAACCCTACCCCAGGGGCCAGCTCGGAATCAAATGAAACAAGGCTCAAAGCCTAAACACGCCGAACAGCCAGAAGAGGCCGACGTACGGCCTCGCTAATTCGGCTCGTGACAGATTATGCGGACATTATCGCCTATTATGCGGACGCCTCCAAACAGTCATGAGGGCCCTCGTCATTAATGATGACAAGACCTCGCTACAGTAAAGGCGACCCCTATTTAAGGCAGAGAAATCCCCAGAGAAAAGGACCGCATTTTCTTATCACCACCAGAGGAGGTATTAAAAATGGTTAGAGCGTTAATATCCCTCCGACACCCCGCGTGTCCACCCTCTCGGCCCGATTCGCTCGAACCGGGACGAGTTACACTCTCGACCATCCAGCCTTCGCACGGCCTGCTTCCCAGGAACA
Organism: Carex myosuroides; assembly: GCA_028015225.1. NCBI lineage: Eukaryota > Viridiplantae > Streptophyta > Magnoliopsida > Poales > Cyperaceae > Carex > Carex myosuroides. Next base: position 6,866,142 of record CM051472.1, read on the forward strand.
GGACGTGCACGCACCTTACTGGACCGAGTCCAAGTACGGCCCGGCCCTCAGGGGAAGGGACGTATCAACCACCGTGGGGCCTAAAGCCCCAACTGAGCAAGATGACTTCCGCAACCAAACAAACGGACATGGGCAAGACCGCCCCCGAGGAGGCAGCTCGCCGGACGGAACAATCTAACCGACGAACTGAGAACGTGAAGTCCCCGACCGACCTAACCTCGGGCGTTCGACCCAAAGAGCCCTCGAAGAAAACTCCCCGAGATGACCCGACTGTGGGGGCAACGAGTAGAAACCCCCTCGGCAAAATGGGTCAGAAGATTCCCAACCCGAGTATCCCGCTGAACCCCTCCCTGGGCATGCCACCCGACGGGGTACCGATTAACCCCTCCGGGATAGACTTGGAGTCCCTCGGTATGTCCACACCGATTGCGGGACCGATCAACTCGACCATCGTGACCGCCCAGGCCGCTGGGCCGATCGGGTCGACCCCCCAAAACACACAAAACCAGATGGTTTATGCCCAATACCATTCTCCGTACGTCCCCCAGTACGTATACCCACCTCCTTACAACTATCCTCCATACCAGCAGTACGCTCCTCCACACTCACCATATCCAGCCACCCCCTTAGCGCACTACCCCCCACAGGCTGATCCCAACCTGCCATATTATCCCCAAACTCCCACCTCAGCTCCCGGGGTACGAATGATTCATCCCCCACCGCCCGTAGTGCAGTTAATCTGAACTGGGCCAGGATCGAACAATCCAGTGCCCAGTCTGCACAACACAGAAGGCGAGTTTGACAACCCGGACCCCGAACTTGAGACCCTTGTAGGTGAGGGGGAAATGAGACAGGCTGGCGGATCAAGGCGGAGGCTATCCTTTGGGGCTGAACGGGAAGAAAGCGAAGGCTCATCCGCGGCGGCCAGCTCCAGAAGGAGTGCTGGTCGAGCGAGAACAGAGCGGACTCGAGAAGGCCCCGGCAAACAGACCGAAGAACGGTCTCGCCGCTCAAGGAGGGACGATCACTCCCGCCACTCGAGGAAAGACGATCAGTCTCATCACTCGCGGGAAGAGCGTCGCCAAACACCCCCTAAGAGGCAGCGAAAGCCACTCACCCCACCAGGGGCTGCAGGAGTAAATATGACAATGATAAACACAATGATCAAGAAAGGGGTGGAGAAAGAGATAGCTAAGAGGGAAAGAAGGAGAGCAGGGACTCGTTCCGGGTCGACGAATATTTTGGAAGGACCACTAGCCCCGGAACTTTACAAGGCCCCCATGGGTGACTTCAAATACCCTGTCGGCCTCCCGTGCTTCCAAGGAAGCGGCGACGCCCAGGTCCCGCAGAACTATGTATATGGGTTCTATGAAAGGCTTCGACTGCATGGGGCGTCGGACGCCGTCGCGTGCCGCATTTTCACCACTTGTCTGACGGGGGAGGCGTGGGAATAGTACATGAGACTGAGGCAAGGGTCCATAAAAACCTTTGATCAATTAGCGAGAGCCTTCCTGGCCCGCTACGACATGCTCCGACCTCCGCGGGCGACATGCGACTCCCTCCTGAAGTATGTTCAAGGACACCAGGAGACCACTCAGACCTTTGTGAATAGGTTTGTAAAGGCCTCTAGGGAGGTCTGAAATTACAGCGAGGATATTGCCCTGGCGGCTGTACAGAATGGGCTCTGGCAAGGAGGACCGGGCACCCTCCGGTATGATGCCCGAAAAAGAGAGTTTAAGAGTTTACCGGAATTTTTGGCTTTTGCCGAAGGGTATATCCGGGCTGAGGAGGATGCTGTCCAATTCGCCAGGCCGCGGTCCAGATCACCAAAGCTGCAGCAGCGCGACCGGCAGCCCGGCGGCGGCCCGTCCCGAAGGCGAGAGCCGCCAAAAAGAAATATCCTGTCTGCGCCACAAGAAGAACGGCGCGAAGATGGTAGAGAGGGCTATCGACCCCACTATGTGCGATACGCCCCCTTTATCAAGAAGAGGAGCGAGATGTATCATGTCATAAAAGACATGCCCGAGGTCCCGAGGCCGCTGCGCAAGAGTATTTTTGAGAAAAAAGACGAGGCGGTAAAGTGCCTATTCCACCGTTTCAACGGGCACTCCACGGGAGACTGCCTCCAGCTGAAGGACGTGTTGGAAAGACTAGCCAGAGAAGGGAAACTGATCGAGTAAATCAAGCCGGAATTCTTCCAAAAGTTTACAAAAGAATACAATGGGGAAGTTGAGCACCAGAAGAAAGCCTCCTACCGGAACGATTACAAGGGGCCCAGGGATACGGGATCGAAGCCCGGAGAAGATCAGGGAAAAGGACCGGGAACATCCGGCAGGCGGCCAAGCATGGAGATCAATGTCATCAGCGGAGGGCACGAGGTGCTGGCCCCTGAGAGATATAACCGAAGTACCACCAGACCGTACCCTACCATATTGAACGTTGAACGACCCTTTGAAAAAAAGAGGCCACGGATAGACGAAGCCATATCATTTTCCGAAAAAGACTTCGGCACCATCGCGTAGCCACACGACGATCCCATAGTGCTAAGGCTCAAAATAGAGGAGTTCGGGGTGAAGAGGATCCTTGTAGATACGGGAAGCTCGGCTGACATCTTGTACTTCTCGGCTTTCGAAAAGATGGGAATACAGCTTGAGAAGTCCCAGAAGAAGGTGACACCGCTAGTCGGATTCACTGGCGATTCCCTCCGACCTAAGGGGATCGTCCGGCTGAAAGTAGCCTTCGGGTCCTCGCCTCGCATCACTGAAGTCATGGTGGATTTCCTTGTGGTGGATGCCCCTTCCGCATACAATGCGATCATCGGCAGGGGCACCCTAAACAAAATTGGAGCCATAGTGTCCTCCCCCCACCTAAAGATCAAATTCCCTACCAACCATGGGGTGGGAGAGGAATGCGGGCAACAGCAGGTGGCCCAAGAGTGCTATCAAGCCTCCCTCAAAGGGCGAGGAGGAGCGGTTCACCAAGTAGACGTAAAAGCAGTTGCGAGGTCAGATCCCGCTGGCCCGCGCTTGCAGTCCAGCAAAGAGTTCTTACCCCCGCACACACCCATGGTTTTGGATCCCACGGACAGAGGGGAATCAAGTGCATTCGCCGAACCGGTCGACGAAGTCGATCAAGTCGACCTCGGCAATGGCAAGTTTTTGAATATTGGCAAAGCAGTTCAGGGAAGCGCAAGACAGAAATTGATTGATTTCCTTCGGGAAAACCAGGCAGTGTTTGCATGGACCGCTGCAGACATGCTTGGGATCCCGGGATCTATAGCGGAACACCGCTTACACATTAAACCGGGCGCGAAGCCTGTGGTACAGAGAAAAAGGAACATGGGAGCCGAGAGGCGTTCAGCAGTAAAGGCAGAGGTAGCCAAGCTACTAGAAGCTGGTTTTATCAGGAATGTAACTTGCCCGGAATGGTTGGCTAACCCCGTGCTTGTGAGAAAAGCGAACGGGGATTGGAGAATGTGTATAGACTACACTGACTTGAACAAGGCGTGCCCTATGGACCCTTTCCCTTTGCCAAAGATCGACCAGCTGGTAGATTCCACTTCCGGACACGCGTTCTTAAGCTTCATGGATGCGTTCTCGGGGTACAACCAAATCAGGATGTGCCCAGAAGATGAAGACAAAACGGCCTTCACGACTCACTCTGGGTTATACTGTTACCGAGTGATGCCTTTTGGGCTGAAGAATGCGGGGGCTACTTTCCAAAGAATGGTGAATAAGGTGTTCCACGAGCAGATAGGTCGGAATGTAGAGGCTTACGTAGATGATCTCCTAGTGAAGAGCATGTCCGACCTGGACCACGTGCAGGACCTGTGCGAGACATTCGCGACGCTCAATCAGGCTGATATGAAACTCAATCCTAAGAAGAGCTTCTTCGGTCTTACAGGAGGAAAGTTCCTCGGATTCATGGTGTCCATGAGAGGTATAGAGATACATCCCTCTAAGTCGCAGGCCATCCTAGATATGAGACCCCCCCGAAACCACAAGGAACTTCAATCACTTACAGGCCGACTTGCAGCATTGAACCGATTTATCGCCCGATCCGGTGACGTTTGCTTCCCTTTCTTTAAGGCGATGTGCAAATCCGCCAGATTTGAGTGGACCGAGGAATGTGCGATAGCTTTCGAGAAAGTCAAAGAATACCTGGCCAGCCCACCTTGTCTCAGCCGACCCATCGACGGAGACACACTGGTCGTATACCTGGCCACGACCAACTACGTGGTCAGCGCCGCATTGGTAAGGGAAGAAGGGAGGGAGCAAAAGCCCATATATTTCGTGTCACACGTGCTCCGAGATGTCGAGACCCGATACACGCAGATAGAAAAAGCGGCCTATGCTCTTATCATCGCGGCAAGAAAACTGAGACTATACTTCCAATCCCACCCAATCAAAGTATATACAGGTGTACCCTTGAAAAAAGCCTTTGCGAACTTTGACTCCTCGGGCCGCGTGTTAGCCTGGGCACTAGAGTTGACCGAATTCGATGTCGCGTTCCATCCTCAAAGTGCCATCAAATCACAAGTGTTCGCGGAATTTATCGCGGAGTACTCGGGAGCGCCGGAAGAACTGGACGGCAAGTGGACGCTCTACGTTGACGGCGCCTCCTCCCATCAAGGAGCAGGAGCAGGAGTAGCTCTCATGGGCCCCCAGGGAGAAGCACTCAACTACGCACTCCATTTCCAGTTCCCTGTAACCAATAATACCGCCGAGTACGAGGCCATGATAGCTGGCCTCAAATTAGCTGCAGGGCTGGGAGCCCGAGAGGTCCATCTACATAGCGACTCCGAGCTCGCGGTCAGGCAAATCAACAATGAGTGCCGTGTTCACGACGACCGGTTACGACGATACCGCGAGCAGTTCCATTCCTTAAAAGGACAATTTGATAAAGTGGTGATCGAGCATGTGTCTAGAAACAAAAATTGTCAGGAGACGCCCTCTCAAAACTAGGAGCGGCGGGAAACCTCGACAAAGATCGTCCTGTGACGTGAAGGAAGTCCACGTTATTAACGAACCCGGGGATGCTTGGTATGCTCCCATGTGGACATACCTCACCTCGGGGATGTTGCCCGAGGACCCGCTGGAGTCCAGGAGATTGAGGAGGATCGCCCCTTTATACTCGGTACATAACCACCAGTTATATAAAAGGGGATATGCCCGCCCATGGCTTAAGTGCATCGGAGAGAAGGATGCTCAGGCAATGCTGGAAGAAGCCCATGAGGGACTTTGTGGTAGCCATCAAGGAGCGAAAACTTTGGCCAAGAGAGTCCTGCGCGCAGGATATTATTGGCCCACGATGCAGCAAGATGCGGCCTATATGGCGCGAAAATGCGAAAGATACCAGTACCATTGCCGATTATCCAGCGTCCCAGGTTACGACATGATCACAATCTCGGGAGCTTGGCCTTTCGACCTATGGGGGATTGATATCCTAGGCCCTTTCCCCATGGCCGTCCAACAACAAAAATGGATCATCGTGGCTGTGGAATACTTCACGAAATGGGTTGAGGCCAAAGCACTAGCCCACATTACGGCAGAAGCCGCCAAAAACTTCATCTGACGCAACATCGTGTGCCGCTTCGGCATTCCGCACGCACTCATTTCTGACAATGGCACACAATTTAATGCAGACGTCACCCTGTCTTTCCTCGAAAGGTTAGGCATTCGCAGCAACTTTACCTCGGTGAGTCACCCCGCTAGCAATGGCCTGGCCGAAGTCACCAACAGGACCATTCTGGATGGTCTGAGAAAGAAGGTGGCCTCCAACAGGAAAAATTGGCCCGATAAACTAGATGAAATCCTTTGGGCATACAGAACAACTCCCCGCGAGGCTACCCAGCAAACACCATACTCCCTAGTATATGGCATGGAGGCTGTCACACTCCTCGAACTCATTGCACCTTCCCTCCGGATGACGGCTTATTCCACAGAAAGTAACCCTGAAGCACGAGCGGTGGACCTCGAGCTAGTGCAAGAACTCCGAGACAAGGCCCGCATTCGGACCACTGAATATCAGCGGAGGGTGAAACGCGCCTTCGATAAGCACGTGTCACCCTGTGCGTTTGAACCAGGCGACCTGGTATTAAAAAAGATAGAAGCTACCGGACAGCATGTTGGTAAGCTTCAACCTAATTGGGAAGGACCTTTCCGGATAATTCGCACCTGTGGCAAGGGAGCTTACGAGCTCGAAGGTCCCGATGGGCGAATGCTCGCCCGGCCCTGGAACGTCGTCCATCTCCGCAAATTTTATATTTAAAAAAAAGGGGAAAGAGAGGGGGAGAAAGAACAGGTACAGCAGCGGACATGCCGTCTGCAAAAATGTAATTACTATCTTTTGTCTTTTTTTTGGACCAGCATGGGAATGCCCGTGTAAGGTCAAGGGCACCGGTGCGATATTATAAGCACGGCCTGACATTTCGTACTTTTGGATCAACACTGGAATGCCCGTGAGTGATCAAGGGCGCCGGTGCGATATTATAAGCACGGCCCCGGTGTGCGATGTCTGACTAACAAATTCGAGACCCGACGACACAAAATTGCCGTCGGAACCACCTCACAAAAAACAACTGATTATCACAAGGGCAAACAAAAGCCTATAGGCAATAAATGCCTCTATAAAAGAATAAAATTATTGCGTTAAAGAGGATAACTGAAAGCCTTAGGGGCAACGAACGCCTCCGCAATAAAACAACAGCACTTCTCGTATCAGAAGGATAAAAGCCCATGGGCAACATATGTCATGATCGACAAAACCGGAAATCATTATAATAACTTCAGACCAAAGGCCCTTGAGCATAAAACAGCCCGAAAGCAACTTTTCCATAAACAGCGAGTGCACGCTAGTCGTGCAAAGTACAAACGAACACTCTGAAAAGATGACGAGTACATATGACGCGCCCCGCAAGGAAAATTCGTGCTAGCCTCGGGCCAAACAACCTGAAGTGCGAAGCGGCAAAACAATCCTCCAAGGCAATACAGGAAGAGAGTCACAAAAGTGTGAATAAAAGCTCTGCAAAGAGCAACAAGTACACATGACTCTCGAACATGGCAACACAGGCGCGAGTCACAAGAGTGTGAATGAAAACTCTGCAAAGAGTAACGAATACACTTGACTCGCGAAATCAAAAGGGACAGTTATGCAAAAAGCGAACGAAAATCCCAAAAGGATAACGAATGCGCATAACTCTGCTTTGGAAAGATAATAGCAAAAACCCGTAGGGTAACGAAAAAATCTCTCCAAGAATCCCGACGCATAGCGTAAACGAAAGCCCGACGGGGCAACGAACACGCACAAAACCGGATAAAACATTCTGTCGTTCCGCAAAGACAATGAGCTTTCCTATACAATAGACACAAACGAAAGTCGTGCGGAATAAGCAGGAATAATCTACTGGCCTCGCGTGACAACAAGTAGACATGGCAACATGTCCGAACAAAAGGTCTCGCAGGAATGATCTACTAGCCTCGCGAGACAACAAGTAGACATGGCAACATGTCCGAACAAAAGGTCTCGCAGGAATGATCCACTGGCCTCGCGAGACAACAAGTAGACATGGCAACATGTCCGAACAAAAGGTCTCGCAGGAATGATCTACTGGCCTCGCGAGACAACAAGTAGACATGGCAACATGTCCGAACAAAAGGTCTCGCAGGAATGATCCACTGGCCTCGCGAGACAACAAGTAGGCATGGCAACATGTCCGAACAAAAGGTCTCGCAGGAATAATCTACCGGCCTCGCGAGACAAACGAGTCGGCATAATTACATGCCTGGACAAAAGTCTCGCAGGAACGTACACACTAGCTCCACCAATACAGAGGACAAGCCCTACGGGACGAGGTGCAATAGTACAACATGCAGCGCAGACAACTCCTAAGCAGACATCTCCGCTGGACAAGCCATAGGAAGAAGGGGACCGAGAAGTCACGGAAGCACGCTTCATGAGGTAAAGAAAACGGTCTATTCTTATTATATTTGCGGTACCAACGCGCATAAGGAAAGTATTCCGAGTCCCCCGAACCAAAGAAAAAGAACAGACAAACACGTCGCTGGATAATGTAAAAGTGACACAGATAAAACGTCGCCCGCTATCGCGGTATAAACAAAGGTAAGGCCGTTCAATGAGAACCCCCCCGGGATCTATACGACCATAAGGATTATGTTGCAACAATCGCATAACGAAATAAGCAGAAAACAGAAACATAAATATGGTCAAGGCAACTGCATCTCGGATGGCTGAGAAACATTCCTCAGCAAACCACCCGAGCAAAATCATACAACAAATTCTGTTAACACCTCCACATCTCGGAGGGTTCCTCACACTAAATACACTCCAATAAAAATAAAAATAAATAAAAACAAAGAAGGATGTGCTCCGCCCGACCCAATCATCTAGCCGCGACATGCCTACTTGTCTTTATCCTGCAATAGGTAAAATTAGGTCGGGTGAGTATTCAGCGTAAAACCCGCGATGCGATATGCAAAGGAAAGAGTTATACCTGGTTCACTTCGAGGTTTCCTGGAGGGTCATCTCCTGGCTCTTGATTGTAATCCACCTTGTCCAGCGAAGTCTCTCCTTCGGCAGTACCCGAGGCGGTCTCGGGGACCGTGGGACCCTCGCTGCCTTCCGCAGGATCTTGAGGAGACTGCAGCAGCGTATCATCTCTGTCCAAATGATGAGGCCACGGCGCGACCTTACGCCAAGTATGAAAAGGCATTTTGGGCTCGCAGCTCACTAGATTCATGCTCGGAAGAACGAGCCCGCCATCCGGGCGAAGCAGCTGACCGCCAGCCCCTATCCCACTCATATCCTATCAGACCTTGGGGGGCCCCGTCTTCATCTGCCACTGGCATATACCCGAGGTCCTCAGGGGCGAAAGGATAAATGCCGGCCAAAATGGATAACTCAGTATAGATTTGCTTCTTAATCATCCCCGTTAGCGACAACATCGCCGCAAGCTTAAAAGGATCGCTAACCAGGAACTCTCGAATCACCTCCTTCTCGCGATCGCGACACTCTGCTTGCGAGTTCTTGATTGCAAGCAAGGCTTGGGATAACTGCTCCCGCATGAGCGTCAACTCCCGAGCCTGGCCCTCCTTAGTTCGTTTCAAATCCTCCACCTCCGCCTCACTATCAACAAGCTTAACCGCGATCTCCTCGAGCAACTCAGTGCTCCTCTTCGCGCTAATTTCGCTTTCCTCTAACGCGCGGGCCTTTGCGTCCACCTCCCTCCTCAGTTTATCGACTTCCTCACCACTACCGACCACCGAGCCCCGAAACTTTTGGTAATCGTCATTCAAAGACTTGTACTTCTCCATCCAATAATCCCTCTCCACAACGGCCGCTGTTAAGTCCCCCGGCTCTACAGGAGATTGGGCCACTGTCAAATTCTTGGCAGTCATCGCCTCCGTCGCACGAGCAAACAGGCAGCCTATCTCGAAAAGACGACCCACTGCATCCAGCATCATACCACCCCCGCGCTTCTGAATAAGTCGACCCAAATAAGGGGGCTCCAAGGCGCGGAAGGCCTCCCTATAATACGTCGCGCACTCCGGAGGCCGCTCCTTGGCACTTTGCATCTTATCCAAATGAGGGAACAAGGCGAGGCACCCGTCCGGTTGACTTAACGGGAAGGGAGTCTTACATATGGTCCCTACCCCAACATTACCCGGAAGACCAATCCTGCGAGACCCCTCGGACGAGGTAGGCACCGTCTCAGGAGAAGCGGTCGTGCTCAAACTCCCGCCTCCACCTGGCCCCCCAGTTGATGACGGCACTTCTTGAGCTAACACGACCGAAGGGGGCCAAAGGTGGCTGCGCGGTCCTTTTCTTATTTATAGTTGGCCCTTTTCCTTTCACGTCACGATCAATTTCGTGCGTCGCCCTCCGCTTCCTCGACTCTACACCCCCGGCCCCCTTCTTCACCGCACGCTCCTCAACGCCAGCGGACGGTGGAGCAGGAGCCGCCCTGGTCGTTAGTGACCCGGAGTACAACCCACCCGCGTGCGAACAGACCAACTCGGGGATCGCCTTCAGCCCGTTGAAGGAGAAATCCATTAGGCCAAAAGCTGCAACAGAAATATGAACTCAAGGGTCATATATATAGGGAAACAGTTAAAGATTCTTTATCAAAGGAATATATATATATGTGCGCAAAGGACTACCTCGCGACCACTGCCCGATAACCTCGACAGCCAGGTCGTCAGCAGCGCTCATCCGGAAGCGACTCATGTCAGGCTTCCCCTCCCACGAACTATCATCTTCACCCTTCTTAATCTGTCGCCACGAGCGACGAATACCTTGCAGCGACTCAACTTCCTCGGGCTTAGTTAAGTACACCCAGCCCCTATTCCAGCTATCAATCTTCCTCAAAATCTTCTTATGAGTCTCATAGTCGAAAATTTCCGGCGCGTCAGTTCTCCTCCTTACGGCGACAAAATCCGATGAAGCCATGCACAGACTAAAATAATGTGCAAACAGGGCCATGCTCGGCCGTAACTCGTCAAAATAGACCTGAAACTCGTCGAATAACTTCTCGAAGCTGACAAGATAACACCACCCCACACTTGTCAGTTGGGCAGGGGTTATATCCAACTCCTTCAAGAAAGTAACCTGGAACGAGGTCAAAGGCAGCTGGAACCCGCATCGGGGCATCTTCCAGTAAATACAGAGCCCTTTCTCATCGTCATGGGCTCGATTGTCCGCTTGCGGCAATAAGAACCCCAACCGGTCCAAGGAAATGCGGCCTCTCGCTTCCTTTTTCACGAGCTCGCCATAAAAAACGTCAACCCACCAACCCTGACCGCGACAACCCGTCGCTGATGGGAACAGAAGACTAACCTCCACAAACTGCGCATCATTCGAGCGCCCGGCGCGCCTCCTCTTCGAGGAGGGGGGTTCCTTAGAGTTCTTTTTCTTTTTTGATACCTGCGGGCGTGCTGAAACTGACGTCTCCCGAGAAGACCCCTGGCGATCTTGCACTTCGACTTCCTCCGACTCCCCATCCTCATCAACGGAACGGCTCTCGCTGTAGCCGGAAGAATAATACGAGGGATCCGCCTTCTCCAACGGGACCCGTTCCCTAACTACCTTTTTCTTCCCTCCCATCTTCGCTGACTGCAAAGGCAAGTTAATAAGATGGTCAGCGACGGGAGATATTACCGGGAGCACAATCCTCTTACCCGACGAGGCAAAAGCCCTTTCTAAGGCCGCTTTCGACTTCCCGGCACCTTTACCCCCTATCCCCTGATCCCACATTGCTGGATCACCCCAATCGATGGATTCGTCTGGAGAACCCGGTTCCGCTGCGGCCCCATCCACAGAAGATTCCGGCTGTGCCGCCTTCCAATCAACGGACGACTCCGGGCCTATATCATCCCAATCCACGGCCGCCTCCCAATCGAAGAAATCTCCCTCGGAACCCGAATTAACGCCCGTCTCCGACATTTAACAGAACCTGCCCAGAAACTGTCTTACGGACCGACTGTAGGACCTCGCGTATGACAAACGCGCAAGAGTAGAACAATACCGACTTGGTGGCTCACGGTATCGATCGAGATACCGGATCCCGAACGTAATATGTGCGACAGTAATACTTACGGATAACGAGCGACGCTCCTGTGAGATGTTCGTGCAGTCATCCCCGCCAATTGTCCTTATCAGCGAGAGCGATGAGCGAGACTACTCCGATAATGGAACTTACTGAAAGCGGACATCCGCACGGGCCCGCCTATCTTTATATAGGGCCCCCGTAAAAAACCGTAAAAATTAGCACCAATCTCAAGGAACAACCCTAGACACGTGTCTCGCGCCCCTTCGATCAGCCGCTTCAAAAACCTAAAACGTCGCGTCGCCCTGCCTTTTGGCGCCAATATCCGAAGTTATATTGAACCGTCGCGTCTCTTCGGCTTTGTCTGTACAAAAATCCCCATGACGTAGATCCCCTACAACCTTGAAGCGTACTGCCCCTCGAGACAATAATCCCGCGCCATTCCAACGAGTTAATCCTGACCCCACGCTAGGATTACCGTTTATCCGAAGCAGTGGACGGCGTGATCAAAATAGCAGCGGATCCCGATGACGTCAGCCAGCTCGAGCGCTCAGGATAGGTCTGACACATACATTTATGGCACCTATAGTAACCCCCCATTATATATACACGGACCCTCTGTACCTAACCATCAAACACCCATCTAACATAAATCTCGAAGCCATGACACCAAAACCATCTGACAACCGTGGCAAGAAACCCCTCGACGTAGGCCAACCCAGTAATCCGAGGTCGAGGCGCCCGACTAACGTCCGAGACCTACCCCCTCAGATCCGCTCCAACTGGCTCCATTTTTTCCCGCGACGTAACCTCGACCGAATGCTGTCAAGCCCCAATCGTAAGCTCTAGGACTTCATCGAGTACCTGATCGACGTTGAAGTACGCTCCTACACGCACTGTCCCTGCTGCCCGAAGGCTCGTCGCAATGAACCACCACCCGCACCCCCCCAAAGCGCCCCACCCAAGCCGGTAATCCTCCGCACCTGCCCCGCATGTGGAAAAACAGGCAATCGGTCAGAGATGCCCCGGTGTCACCGATGCCGGCAGAGGTTCCACCAGGCCTGCCAACCCGAGGAGACTCACTACTTGTTTCCTATCCCGGGTCTAGAGAGCTGGCATTGCGACGAATGTACCGCCATCCTCAACTCCCTGGACGACATGAACGAGGACAGCGAGGACGGCGGCAACCAGGACGACGATGAGGATGGCCCGCAGTATCACCCCACTAGGTCCGGTGACACCGACCCCGAGGAGGAATCCTCCACTGACGGCGACCTCAGCGATTGATGTATTGCGCGAAGCCGCCCCACCCACCTGGCCGGACGTTTACTACTCTCCTTTTTTGTTCCCCGATATAGGGATAGCGTTTTTATTTCATGATAACCCTGTGAACTACTTTGTTTTGTCGAGAAGGAAAACTCTATAAACCACATAACATTACCTATAGTTATAATCTTTTCTACGATTGCAAAGTTCCTAAAAACATGTCCATATAACGGCGCACTAAGGCAGAATATTAAATGCACGTCTCTTGTATTGCAATCCCGTCGCGGCCAAGCAGTACGCTACGTCACAATGCTGATTTAACATATCGATAAACCAACTGGCGTCGTCTGCCTCGCGACCTCTCGGTCCGATGTAGATCGCGAAACATTAACGGACATGCTACCTGAACTAGCCACCTAGCGACACCAACTCCATCTGATTACCAACACAAGTTGGTACACCCCCTGTCTCAGGACAGTCCCGGGGACATATGCCTTGCTCCTAATCTTACCAATAGCATGAAAACAAAGCTACCTCGTAAGCAGTAACCGAACATTCCATGCCACGCGACTTAAATAGTCCGGACAAAACAGACAATGAAACCACCCTCCCCTTATTCTAAAAGGCACGACTCGAGATAACTTGAATAAAAGAATAAATCTCGACAAATCACCGGCATAACTGCCCCGCGACACGTCCTCGCGGCATTAAGACATTCTCTACTCCAACTCATACACCTCGTATATGCTACTACTCACATTTCCCAAATATCGGCTAACCAACAGCGGATAGCCCATAACTTAGCTCACACGCTCCGAAAATAATGAATTTTTTACTAATGACACCTCGAAACAACCGCCCCGTCAGTCCAAAACGCTTCGAAAGTAACACCAGTCAAACGACAGGCCTACGCCCGTCCAGTCAAGTCACCTAGCCCCAGCTTTTACGAGTCAGTGGGGCCTGGACGCGGTAACCAACGGCACCACCCCGCCTATATATTGACCCATTCAGCCATAAGAAGATCATTCCTCACTAACCGATTCTCCATTCTGTAAACCAACCCTCACTCCATCCACCCTCCTAATGTCGTCAAACGATTCGGTTAACAAACCCGAGCCGCGACGCCTCAACATTACCCTCCCCCGAGAGTCACCTCCCCACCGACCCCGCCCGAACCCCTCACAACCACCACGGCGGACGCTCTCGGAAGGCGAAAGGTGGGTATTGTTGCAAGACATATTCCACCCGGACTTAGAGTGGATGCTAGACCACGAAAACCTCCGAATTCGAGATTTTCTCGACTTCAAACTTTCCTCGTGTCCGAAATTCACCCCGGAGGACGAGAACGCCCTCAAGCCAACCGCGCCGTCGTTACGCACATGCTTCGGGTGTGATGATCAAGATCCCAAGACCGAAATGGTCAAATACCGAACATGCTTCGAGTGGCACCACATGTGCCATTATAACATAAAAGGCCGCTCAGATCCCCGCCGTCGGTTTTGGCGATGCCCCCGTTGCATCGACCTCAACTTCGGAGGACCAACCTTATACATGGCTACCAAGGAAGAGCTTGAAGCGAACAATACCTATGAGGACACCGATAAGAGGTCCTCGCCTGAACGCTCCCCGGGTAGCGACATCACACCCGTCTTTTTGCCGAACAAGGAAACCGCGACATGACAGACAAGAGTGGAAACACCCTCCCAGTCTACCTCGGGATCCTCCTCGGCAACCATGTGGGTATACAGGGAACTAGTCGCCCTGCATATCATAGTTTATTAAAACAAATGTATCTATTATTGTGTATCAACTAAAGACAAATGTTGTCTACAAAGTATGTATCATTCCGATGTCATGTTATTAAACTTATAAAAATCATACAAAGTAATCTCGTTGTCGGGACCCCCTCTTCTCTCACACAACCCATCTTATATATCACATCGACAAACAATTTCCATCTCATACCCTCCCGACACATACGCAGGCCCTCGTGCCAACTCAATATCTCGGCACTCGACAACAGTTAAAGCGGCCAATCGGCGGCTACATGCCAAGGATTGCCTGGGACCCACGTCATTTATACCCACAGTAACAACTCAGGCCTATAAATACTGACCTCACAACACGTAAAAGGGGAGAATCACCCTCCTCATTCTCACCCCATTCCTTCTAAGCAAAATGCCTTTCAAACAAGTCGTTTCAAAAACTAAAAGACCCGCGGATCAAGGCCAGAGTAGCCGCGACCAACCTCCCCCCAAATCCCGTCGCTCTTATAACCCACGACAAGTCCTCTCTCCTGCCGAGAGATGGGCCCTCCGCCAATGATTCTCCGAGGAGGATTTGGAGTGGATTCTCCATAACGAGGACCTTCAAATCTGTGACTTCATCGACATCACCCTCGCCGGGGTACCCTCGTTCACCAAGGAGGACGAGAACAATCTCTACGATGACGTTAATTTTGAGCCTAAGTTGCGTTGGTGTGTCTTATGCCGCGACCAGGGACCCAAGCACGAGATGGTGAAATGCCGGGTGTGCTATGAGTGGAGTTGCTTCGAACACTACGACATCCACGGCCGCTCCGATCCTCCACGTCGATTTTGGAGGTGCCCTGGATGCTTATCCCGCAATTCTGGAGGCCCGAGCCTGTACACCGCTACTCCACAGGAAATCAAAGAGGATGACCTCTTTGAGGACACTGACAACGAGCGCGTTGTCTGATTTCAATACTTCTTTACCTATCGGCGTTGTATGATTTAGACCTTATCCCGTATTTGTGCTTTTCGATTATTTTCAGAATACTAACAACTGTTTGTCATCTCCGCAATAACCTCGCAAAAAAAAAACCCGCGACGACAACATGTGACATCAAGCGTAACTCGTCTAAAAACACGCTTAACCACCCAAGGCTATATAACACGCCAACACAATTAGTCGGGACATACACCCGAGATAGGGCGTACAAAACAATTCGCAAGCCCTGTGGAATAACAAAATCACGAAATATAACGACAAAGCAAAATCAGCACAAACTACGCACAATCAATAAACGGCACGATAAGAAACCATACGAACAGGAATTAAAGAATAACCAAAATACAAAGACCCCGGGGGTTAGACGAATACCCCACAAAAACCCCCGAGACCAACTCGGGGGCTAACACTAGAACCTTAAGAAAAATCTAAGAAGCCAAGATAAACGAAAAACTTACCGAAGTCGTCTTCATCACCGGAGTCAAAAATCGAAAGCATCATACTGATACATTTCGGCTTCAGGGGCTAATGATAGGTCCATATACCAATGGCCCTTAAAAAGCCCAGGCCTGGCCCAATATAGCACCCCCAGATTTAAATACATAAAAGGCCGGCCCAAAATAGAACGAAACAAAAGAGGCCCCTCCCCCTACAAAAACAACCCGGGATTCGGACCCCCTCCCGGGGCCAGCCCGAGGCCAGGAACAACCCGGGATTCGGACCCCCTCCCGGGGCCAGCCCGAGGATAAGAACAACCCGGGATTCGGACCCCCTCCCGGGGCCAGCCCGAGGTTAAGAACAACCCGGGATTCGGACCCCCTCCCGGGGCCAGCCCGAGGATAAGAACAACGGGGCCAGCCCGAGGTTAAGAACAACCCGGGATTCGAACCCCCTCCCGGGGCCAGCCCGAGGATAAGAACAACCCGGGATTCGGACCCCCTCCCGGGGCCAGCCCGAGGATAAGAACAACCCGGGATTCGAACCCCCTCCCGGGGCCAGCCCGAGGTTAAGAACAACCCGGGATCCGGATCCCCTCCCGGGGCCAGCCCGAGGTTAAAAGCACGAGACTCGGACCCTACCCCAGGGGCCAGCTCGGAATCAAATGAAACAAGGCTCAAAGCCTAAACACGCCGAACAGCCAGAAGAGGCCGACGTACGGCCTCGCTAATTCGGCTCGTGACAGATTATGCGGACATTATCGCCTATTATGCGGACGCCTCCAAACAGTCATGAGGGCCCTCGTCATTAATGATGACAAGACCTCGCTACAGTAAAGGCGACCCCTATTTAAGGCAGAGAAATCCCCAGAGAAAAGGACCGCATTTTCTTATCACCACCAGAGGAGGTATTAAAAAGGGTTAGAGCGTTAATACCCCTCCGACACCCCGCGTGTCCACCCTCTCGGCCCGATTCGCTCGAACCGGGACGAGTTACACTCTCGACCATCCAGCCTTCGCACGGCCTGCTTCCCAGGAACAGGACGTGCACGCACCTTACTGGACCGAGTCCAAGTACGGCCCGGCCCTCAGGGGAAGGGACGTATCAAATATTTTCCTAAAATCACTTCTAAGAAAATAGATGGAATAACTTAGAATTTGAATTTAATAGAAAGACCACGATAATTTCTTAATTTACCCAGAAGTGACTTTTGAACAAGGATCAATACTGAGATCCAAAATATTTTTATTTATTTTTCTAGTAGCACACAAAGAAATATTTTAATTTTTCTTACCGCTGCAAAAAATCCCGACTGAAATTTTTTAATCCGGGTTATTTGTTGCAGTCTTTCTAGTAAATTAAATTATACAATATTCTATCTATTTTCACAAAATGTGAACAATTTCTAATATTTTAATAGAAAAAATAAAAAATCATAAAAAATTATAGTTAAATAAAAAACCATAAATCCAAAACATTCAGTTGGTTTCTGACAGAAACCTAAGAAATAAAAAAAATTATATTATGGTCTGACCGCCGAGAATTTCGGCGGTCCACCTTTTTTTTATGAACCGCCAAGAATTATGGCGGTCCAGAAAAAAAATAGACCACTGAGATTCTCGGCAGTTTGAATATTTTTATAATTCTTTAAAAATTGTGAATATTTCTATTAATTTTTATTTAATGTTGGATATTAATAAAAAATTCGGCTCTTTTCATGATCCCAAGATTTGAGACACGTAATCTTTTTATTTACATTAATGTGATTAAATCAGTGGTAAGAGCTCATGTAAGAAGATCGATGTTTCACTTTTCTGTTGAATGTAATCTGATATTAGACTTTTATAAGAAATAATTATGTACTGTATAACTTAATTTTATGTTCAATTACAATTGATCAATATAATTTAGTTTGGACATATTAATGTGTCATATAAAGTGTATGTTTTTATGTGTATAACTTAAAGATAATATTCATATTATTGATGAGCTAAAATCAATAATTATCAAATAAGACAATAAATAAATTCTTTGACGTATTTACGTTTAGTTTCTAAAATAAAATATAGACTAAATCTTTCTCAATTTTTTCGTCAGATTACAGAATGATAAATCAATTAGAGATAAAAAAAACAAATGACTTTGAGAAAACCTTACTAGATTTAAAAGATCAAATCGGTTGTTATATTTTTAGTAAAAATTAGAAATCAAACTCTTCAACTATTTAATATTTACAAAAAAATCTCTCATTTGAATTTCCACACGGAGCACTACCTTTGCTCCTAATCCCTACTAATTCTCAAATCGGTTGGCGATCTTATGCTCATGAAAACACAAATTTAAATACACTACGTACTACATTAAGTTCTAGACTCAATATACACTACGTACTACATTAAGTTCTACACAAATTTAAATCTGGAGTATTCCGTGTAGGCTCCTTGGAAGGCAAACCTAACTGCCTAACTCCGACTGCTATATTTTTTAACAATACAAAATTTCTAGATGAATTATGAGTTTATGACTTTAGACTTTAAGCCCATCTCGAAGAGTATTGCATGATATTTTTTAAATAAAGAGAATTTAAGTAAGCATTATAGTTTTAAATATTCACAAAAATAATTTTAATTAAATTTTAAATATATATCCTGAGTATTGGAGTATTGTCTTAACACTATAGATATCATGATTTCCTGAGTTTACAAGTTCAACGAGTTACTTTTCATATATCCGTTCGTTAAATCATTTTCTTTTCTTATGGAGTTAGGTAAAAAATCCACCTCCATACAAAGTATTGAAATTTCCTTTGATCAAACTTGATTTTTTTTTCTATGTTGATAATATTTTCTATTGTTATATCATATCGTTGTCGTTATTATACTATATTATGATAATAATAGATTATTACACTTTATGTTAATTATAATATACATCACGAATTAAAGCTCCTATTTTAATTCATATTAATATTTTCAATTTCAAATAGTTGAATAAGAACGTTCAACATTATTTTCATATTAACATGTACTAGGAGACTAAATTTTACATTTATGTGGAACTTTTTACTATTATTTTAGATATATACAAAATCTTTGTTTTCCAAAAAATCTGTACTATAAAAAATAATAATTTTATACCTATTTAAAATAATAGTAAATTTTTTTTCCAAAAAATTTAAAATTTTATCTTCAAATATAATTTAATATGAATATCATGTTGAGCTGTTCGAATATGTTGTTTGGACCTTAAAATTGTAAAATATAGGCACAAATTAAAACAGAAGCATTAACTCACAATGTACATAAACGCATATCTTTATATAGTAGTAATAATAAACAATATTTACTATTATTATTAATTACAATCATCACCGTCGTTATCATCTTCATTATCTTCAATTCTTCATTATAGTAATATGTTGCTATTATATATTATTATTATACTAGGAAAAAGTTAGTTCCTTAATTGTTGTCTTCTTTGATTGTAGTCCAGTAGTCCATCGCTTTTCTTTTTTCTTTCTTTCACTTTTCCTTGTTTTCTTCTTCACTGTTTTTCCTTTTCCATTTTTTTTTGGGTTTCCCTTTCATAATCTTGTCCGATTATTTATTTTTTTATTAAGTTTTTTATTACTAAAGAAAATAATTAGATAAGGGGCTTTCGGCTTCGAAGCCTGTTTATCTGAGGAATCTCAAGTGGGTATGAATTGGTTCCCAATTCATTGGTGCTACTAAGCCCTATTTTTGTACAGTCAGTTAAATAATTATTTGGACCCAACTTTCTTCAGTTTCAGTGCATTGTTATCAAAACTGGACATGACTCGGTAAACTTTTGGGTCAATAGTTTACTGGTCAAACCGATGGATCAACCGGTTCAATCGCTTATTTTTAAAATAATATTTTTAGAATTCTTTTCAAAACAATATTTTTCTTGCTAACTTTCAACCAATCAATAGGAGCTCGTATAGCAGCTTTTACAAAATATTCAAATAATTTAGATATTTTGTGCAGATATACTCTTTTGTTTTGAGGAAAATATTTGATATTTTACCTATGTCGTTAAAATATTTTAATAATATTGGAATATTGTCATGGTAAAATTTTTTTTGGCAGGATTTACTAATTTTAGTTAACAAGATTCAAAAGTTAACTTGAAATCAAAACGTTCCATTTAATAATATTTTTAAATTTAAAGTAACACCTGCTACACAGATTTCAAAGGCTAAAATTCAAAAGTTAACTTGTTTGTGAATAAACAACAATAACCTTTTACTCACAAAAGAAACAACAAAAAATAACTGGTCAGAGGGCACACCAAGTCAGATGCATACAAACCAAAAGACAACTGAAAAAACAACACAGAATCTGGTTCGCCGGCCAAGGCCCAAAACTGGCGAAAGGCTAAAACAGGTGGAAATAGGTGCGGGCTCGGGGATGGACATAAATCAACCGGGCCAAGGAGAGCAATATGGGGGGAATAAACGAATGGGGCCCGAGTCGGGTCTGGATGGACCTGCAAGTTTCTTGGCCTTACTAGGAACTGTGCAGTAATATGACACCATGGAGGGGAGGTTGAGGCTGATCCAACCCATGTCAGCAAAAAACGTGCAGTGGAGGCGAGTCGGAGACCGTCTCCACAAGATCCATGAGTCTCATTTTTTGGAACTGTCGGGGGGTTGGGGGCCCTCGAAAGGTTCAGTTCCTTAAAGCACTCCTCTAGTCAACGAGAGCGAACATTTGTTTTCTTGTGGAAACCAAGTGTTCAAAGTTTAAGTCCAATTTAATTTTCCAAGATATGCCTTTGGAAAATTATGCCTTTGTACCGGCGATAGGCCGGTCTCGAGGCCTTTGTCTTTTATGGGATAGAGACACAAACTTGCAGGTAAAATCAAAATGTAAATCGGTTATACATGCAACAGTGACACAAGCAAATGGAACACAGTGGGAGTTGGTGTGTGTGTGTATGGTGATCCGGGTCACAGCCGGAATCCAGCCATATGGAAACAAATTTTGACAATAATAGATAACAGTGGTCCGGTTTGCGTAATGGGAGATTTCAACGCAATTGCGGATGAGGGGGAAAAAGTTGGAGGAGACCCGGTTCTAAACAAGAATAGCTGGGATTTCAAAAGTTTTTTATTTGATGGGGGCCTGGTGGATTTAGGGTTCAAAGGTCCTGCGTTCACATGGACAAACAAGAAAAGCACATCCTAGGCAATTTTCGAACGCCTGGATCGTGTGGTGGCAACTGTTAGTTGGTTACATATTCACACAGAGGCATATGCATCTGCCAAGAAGAAAGAGTGACCATGCTGCTATTATATTGAGATTGCATGGTCATCAGCCCAGGCAAAAGAAGTTCAAAATGGAGTCATGGTGGTTCAGGGTTGAAGGTTTCAAACAATTATGGGAAGAATGCTGGAAAGGTTCGATGATAATGTCTTGGCAGGAAAGGATCGGTTTGACCAGTGCCAAAATAAAAAAAAATGGGCAAAGGAGCATGCTCACCACAGAATCGGCTCCGGGAGGCCGAAGCGGTTCTATTCCGAAACCAGCACTTACACCCAACATTACAAGACCAGACCCTCGAGGAAGAGTGTCTCAAAGAAATCAACAAAGCAGAGGAAAAGTTAGAGGCATATTGGAGACAGAGGGCAAAATCGCAGTGGGCATGTCATGGTGATAGAAATACAGTTTTTTTCATACTGTGGCAACCACTAGAAGGCATAAGAACATGATTCTTAAAATCACAGATGAGCATGGTAACTGGGTGATTGGAGAAACTGAAATTCGTAAAGCATTTGTTCTATACTTCAAAGCACTGTACAGTCCACCCCAAGCCCAATAGGAAGCAAATACAGACGATTTCTTCTCAAGGATCGGACAAGGTGCATGGCAACAGATTAAGGCCGAAGATCAAGCAGGCCTCATGGCCTTGCCATCACGGCAAGAAATTAAGGAGATTCTTTTCCAAATGGACCCGGATCGGGCACCGGGCCCAGATAGGATGCATGCACATTCCTCCAACACCATTGGGAAACCGTCAAGGAGGTGGTGGTCCAACAGATACAGGAGGTTTTTCGAACCAAGTTGCCGCCCAGAGAGTAGATGGGCAGTCATCTAGTCCTGATTCTAAAAACTGATGAACCAGTTTTTGCCAAAGGATTTCCGACCGATAACGATCGGCAATGTCATGTACCGTATGTTGATGAAAATTCTAGCCATAAGACTGCAAAGACACATGGGTACAGTAATCTCATCTTATCAAACCGCTTTCCTAAAGGAAAGGAGTATTTCAGATAATGCGATACTGGTACGAGAGGTACTGCACTCTTTCGGCACAAATGAATACAAAGAGGAGTCTTTTCTCCTGAAGGCAGACGTGGCAAAGGCTTTCGACACAGTTAGGTGGGATTTTGTATGGCGGGCAATGAGAGCGGTTAATATATCGGAAGCAATGATACAGCTAGTGAAACAATGTATAACACGAAGTTCAGTAAAGGTGCTAGTAAACGGCCAAGGTAACAGTTTCATAACTCCCAACAGGGGACTAAGACAAGGGTGTCCGTTATCCTCTTATCTCTTCATTCTTGTAATGGAGTGCCTCACAAAAATAATCAACAAGGCAGTACATGATAGGCAAATATTAGGTGTGAGACTAACTCCTACGGCACCGGCTCTTACACACACAATCTATGCCGATGACCTTGTGGTGATGGGATTGGCAAATGTGTCCGAGACGGGGACATATATGTCAATTTTCTAAGAATTTGCTTTGTACTCGGGCTTGGCGGTTAACCCGGAGAAATCAACACTATGGTTCAGTAAAAAATGTAAGCAAGACCGAAAGAATGAGATACTGGGAGTTATGAATGCCCGAGTTGTGGGGGCCACAGAAAGGTACCTTGGGGTAGTTTGTCACAAGGCAGATCACAGCAAAGAAATACGGGAGACCTCTTGGTTCAAAAGTTTTATGAAAAATTGGCGGGATGGAAAATCAATTTGTTATCACATGCCGGAAGAGTGGTTCTCATCAAATCAGTTCTAACCTCTGTCCCTGTTTACTATATGTCGGTTGAGAAGCTCAACCGGAAAACAATTGATGCCTTAGAAGGGATAATGCGAAGATTCATGTGGGGAAAAAGTGGAAGAGATCTGTATATGGCAATAGTAGCTTGGCATAAGATATGTGCCGAGATAGATGAAGAGGGGCTAGGGATTAAAAATATCGAGTTATTCAATAAGGCATTGATTCAAAAATTGATATGGCAGTTGGCATCTGAACAAGATAGGGCATGGGTTCCAATTGTTAAGGCAAAATATTTCCCAACAACCTCTTTCTGGAAGGAAACAACGGGTAGAAACACGAGTCCACTCTGAAAAGCTCTTAACAGAATAAAGATGGGATGGTAAACTTAATGAGATGGCAGATAGGAGATGGAAAAAATATATCAATGTTGGGTCAACCATGGTACGAAGGTTGGGAAGATACAACAGTACCGACAAATGTGCGAAATGAGGCCGCGAATTGGAGAATAAGCGACCTATATGACCATGAGACCAAACAATAGAGGAACGAACCGATAAGGCATGTACTGGGCAATTCGGTGTTTTAACAAATCGAGCAGACGGTACGGGTACCGGTTTTGAACCCGGTATTACAAGATTGATTGGTGTGGATGCCGGGTAAGAAAGGAAGTTACACAGTTAAAGAGGGCTACAAGATGCTCAGCCAAACAACTCAGGTGCGTTTTCTGTATGATGAGCAAAATTTGAGAGCTATAAGGGAAATCTGGAAGTGGAAGAAAGTGATTCCAAGGGTCCAGATGTTTTTGTGGAGAGCTATACAGGTGGGCCTCACAACCACACAAGAATTGGCGTGTAGAATGGGAAAGATCAGCCCGGTGTGCTCAAGATGTGGCAAAGAAAATGAATATGTTATGCACATGCTATTTTTCTGCCAAATTTCTAGAAGCACATGGTTCATATCGAATCTAGCATTAAGAGTGGAAACTTTGCCTCTCTCGTTCGTTGAAACACTTATAATAATAACCAATCACCTAGAGCAAGATCAGATATCGAAATTTTGTAACATTCTTTGGGAACTATGGAAAGCTCGAAATGAAGAACTGTTTGCTGGGAAAAAACCGGTACCAAATGTGATACTCAGAAAGTCAAATTCCATTCAATCTGCCTTACCCCAACAACCAACCGCATATAAAACCACAACAATAGAACCAATCGTAATACCACGAGGAGAAAGAGTAATCTTAGCAGATGGGTCATGGGATGAGGTAAGGGGAGCAAGCATGGGCATGGCGGTTTATAACCGAAGGGGCGATTTAGTGTATGTCAAGTACAAAAGGGTTGAGGGTGGGGATCCTTTCCATGCAGAGGCAAGGGCAATATGGGAAACTTTGGAGTATGTATCCCACGGAGAACAGGCAGGACCCTTTCTCATTTATTCAGATTGTAAAACTCTGGTGAATGCGATACTGGATAAACAAACAGAGGGACTGCCATCATGGAGGGCAGCTGAGACAGTTAAAATGTGCTGGACAATCTACCATCAGATGGGGCATAGAATCAAGCTACAACATGTAACGAGGAAAACAGTACAGACTCCACATCATTTAGCAAATTGGGCACGCAGATCAGGGAAGGAGGGTACTGGTACGCCGATACAGTGCCAACTTGGTCATCTAGAAATAGAGCATAGGCTTAGTAACATATACTTCGTAATAGGATAATGTAGCACCTTTTACCTTTTCATGTTTTTTAGTAATTTTAGCAATTTATCTTTCAAGCACTTTACTGGTACGTAACAGCCTGTGTAAGCTATTCAGACTCATGAGACTATAATACAAGTATGCCTAAGAGATTTTCATCAAAAAAAAAAAAAAACTGCTGCATTGGAAGAAGAGAAACGATGAATTCCTGGAAAAAAAACGATGAAAAATACAGTCTTTTTAAAACCGGGTTGCTTTTGTTTAGCCGTGGTTTCTGATGATATCCGGGTCAATTGAACCAGTTTTAACCGGTCGATTACATATGCCGTCTAGAGGTGTTCATTGGGTCCGGTTTAATTGGTTTTAAACCGAACTGAATTAGACTGGACTAAACGGTTCGGTTTTTTCAGTTTAATGGATCGGTTTGGTTTAATTTCTAGAACCGATTTAATATACCTTGGTTCGGTTCGGTTTAAAAAGTTTGAAAATCGTTTATACTGAACCGACTGAACTTGGTTCAGTTTATTTCTGAATACCCAGACTCGGCCCCAGCCTCCAGGCCCAATGCGAAGAAAAGAATTGAACCCCTCCTCCCGTCCGTGGTCCTTCTCGCACTCGCACAGACGGCCAGACGCACGCGCGACTAGGGGCTAGCGAATTCACATCACCCCCGGTACCGTAATAGGGAATCTTTTACAATTACTTGATCTGGACCGTTATTTTTAACTTGGCACGAATCTCAAAGCCCAATAATACTGTCCCCTCCGTCAGCCCGAATCCCAAACCAGCTGAGAGTTAATCTCAACCGTAAAATGAAGGGAATCTTTTACGGTACCGTCGAGGATATTAACCCGGGCTAGGGCACGCCTCCATCCATCCCTCCTGTCGCACCTCGCACAGCTTCACGCAAGCCTTCATCAACCCCTGTCAAATCGCCGAACCTCTCGCACACACCATACCCGCTTCTGTGACCCCTA
This sequence comes from Carex myosuroides, assembly GCA_028015225.1. Lineage (NCBI taxonomy): Eukaryota > Viridiplantae > Streptophyta > Magnoliopsida > Poales > Cyperaceae > Carex > Carex myosuroides. Next base: position 6,891,862 of record CM051472.1, read on the forward strand.
GCGCTAGGTACTGTTTCCTCTTCTCTCTCTGATCTCTTTAAATCTCTTGCACAACAAGCTATTTGAAAGTTGAAACAATTTTCAGAGTTTCCTCTTTCCTTCTCTGGCTGATAGTTTTTCTGATTTCCTTGAACAATAATTGGTTTCCTTCTCTTCGTAACTTGTTACCCTTTTGCCTTGCTCTCCCAGTTGCGCAACAATTCAAATTAGGTTTGAAAGTTGAAGCCTTTTGCCTTGCTCTCTCAAATTAGTTTTCTGATTTCTATCTTTGTTGGGTTAAATTTGCAATATTCTAGGTTACAGGTTTCAACTTAAATTTGCTATATTCTGAAAATTTAGGTTTTAACTTAAATTTGCAATATTAGTGACTTGTTGATGTGTTGTTAGGATTCTGATATAATTAGTAACTTAAATTTAGTTTCCACCTTAAATTTGCAATATTTTGATCTGTTGCAAGGAGCATGGCTCTGTTGTCAGAATACTGGAACCCCAAGTTTCTTGCTTTGCTAGTGTATGCATGTACCTTTCAATTCTGCAATAGATTAAGATAGATTAAGATACATGCAATTTTCAGTTTTTGCAGGATTACACGTGAAAATCTGCAATAGATTAACATAACCAAGATTCATTGGCCATACTGTGCTGCAGCTAGTTGGTAATGTGCTGAGCTTTCAAGTGTGGTAAACTTTGTGAAAACACTTTGTTATTGGAATTCTGTATAGTGAGATGAATTATGTGCTTCTGTTTGGTCTTTAAATATGCATGATGTATATATATTAGTTTTGAAGTGTTTGTATGCTTTGCTGTAATGAAAAAAAGAAGATAGCTTTTGGTATTGTAAGCTATTAGTTGATGCCTTTTTTTAAGTAAAATTTATAATTTCTTAATCTTGCAATTCCCTTTTATTTATATGAAATGGGACTGGATTTAGTAGTTGATACTCCAGTTTGTTATTTGATTGGTTTGGTTCAGGTAAAATGTTCATAGTCATACACTGAATTGCTTCACATTTGCTTTAAATAAATAAAAAAATAATATACTTCGGTTGAACTGAACAAACTGAAATAAACTTTGGTTCGGTTCGGTTCGGTTGATAGGCTATTTACTCAATTTCTTGTGCTGTCTGTGTTTTTTGCCTAGGCTTTATTGTCACAGCGCAATTAACGTGAAAACAAAAATGGAAGAAGGGAACACAAATCCCGCCACCGGTGCAGCCGGAGCGGCTGCTCAGCAGCAGCAGCATCTGCTCTTACAGCAACAGCTGTTTCTGATGCAACAACAGCAACAACAGCAGCAACAGCAGCAACAGCGCCCGAGACCACACATACAGCAGCCCAATTTACAGCAATCGCAGTTGCAGCAAGCCATGGCCCGCTTCCCTTCCAACATCGATGTTCACCTTCGCGCCCCAGGGTTCCGATCCCTCCAGTTCGCGCAAACGCAATTACAGCAAGGACAGCTGTCGCAATCCCAATTACAGCAAGGACAGCTGTCGCAATCCCAATTACAGCAAGGACAGCTGTCACAAGCGCAGTTGCAACAGCAAATGGCGAGATCTTTTGTGCCTCAGGTTAGGAATCCCGAAATAGAGATGGCACTTCAGGATGCAACCAAGGTGTGCAACCCTGATGTCAAAACCCCATTCGCTTCAATTGAGGATGCCGTTAACAGGTTAGTTCTTTTTCTTTCCTAATTTGTTGCATTTCTATGGTTATTGGTTGTGCTACTGGGAGATAGGCTAATAGCAAAGAGGAGATCATTTGGAGGGCGTTTGCTTGACTAAGTGTAGAATTCAAGCAGAACTTAATTCAATTCAGGAAATTCCCTTTATAACTAAAGAGTGGAATTTCAGAGTTTAGATTGAATTATCATCATTTGGAGGGTTGATCCTATGTAATGGCTTGGCTGTTACTGTCAATTCAAAGAATTCAAGAAATTAGGGGATAATGTTTGATTTGAGTTGTTATTCATAAAAATTCCCTTGAGATCCACTTTGTGTCATATATGCCTGCTGTTGTCTGCCAACTTTTCAATTAATCTGTTGCAGTTCTCTAACTTGGTCCATATTGAGTGGCCCTTACTCAGGGTCTTCTCTGACAATTGGAAGTTTGCCAAAATTGAAGCCAGTGCTAAGCTTCTCAGTGCAAAATATGAAATGTGTTTGCCTGAGACCCACTATTTGAACAATGATCTGACCAAATGCTTGTGAATTTTTGGTACCAAATCTGTATCGTCCAAGCTGAACTGGTTCCTTAAGGCCGTTGTTCTAAAGAACGAGTTATGTAAGCAGGTTGTTGCCATATCATGTGGTGTCGGATTATGAGGCTGAGGAGGATGACAGGACGGTAGAAAGCGACAAGACGGGGCAGGCTCCATCCAGGTTGCAGCAGTGGGACCACAACATCCTGGTGAAGATAGCCGAGTTCACATCGACCTTTGAGAAGCAGGTGTTAGCGTTCAATATTATGACTCGCAAGCGTTCCCTCGGGGAGTTCCGCTCTGAGGAGCGCCTCCACCTCGAGCAGTCGCTGGTCCAAAACGAGAAGCGCCTTGCTTTTGAGACTCGCGCAGATATTGAGGCCCGACAGAAGGCAGCTGCCCAGATGGCTGCTTCAGCAGCACAGGCTGACATGATGGCCCCCCCTCATATGTCTGCACCCATGCATGGTCATGCAGCCACTATACGGGGGGAGGATGCACAGGATCAGGAGTTGATGCGTCAGGGTAGCTGGGCAGGGAATGCTAGTCACAGTGGGATAAATGCTGCTAATGCTAATGAGAATGAGAATGGGGATAATAATGGAGAGGAGGAAGAGGAGGGGGAGGAGGATTTCTTGAACAATGATGAAAATGAGGAGGATGATGACGGGGATGATTCGGGAGGGGAGCTGGATTTGAATGTTAGGTGAGTGCATAAATTGTCTTTTCCTTTTTTAAGCGAAGTGTAGTTATGTAGATTTCAATAACTTTAATTATGATCATAGTATTGCTGCTGCTGCTGTTAGATTAATTTTGTAAGTTTTAACTTTGTGGTTGCCTTAGATCTTTTAGGTGTCTTGTACCTGTAACATGGTTAGAGTATTTTTATGCTATTCTGCATCTATGTTGTATACTTATTTACTCTCTCTCTCTGGATGAGTTTTGGATAACAAGACAGTTCCAGCAGTTAACTAAAAGAAGTCTGTTTTTAGTAAATCCCATTGATGTACAACTTAGAATTGTGACAAGTGAGCTTGACCCAATGGTTGAAGCACGTCCAGTGCTTCCTTAATAAATTTAGGTTTGACCTAATCCTTCACATTTAGAAACCGAAGTTAATGCATACACAAATAGCAAGTTATAGAGCAAGTTACAGAGATATTAGAGTCATGTTAGGTCTGTTTTTTCTTGTCAGAAGCAGTGATGCATTTGGAAATATAAAAAAATATGAATTAGTTCTTTCCTTTTGGAAGTAAAAGGCCCATTGAAAAGAGATTTAGCTTAAGCCCTTTACTAATAGCCAGATCCAAAACCCACAGAATATACACTGTGGTCTGTGGCCGACAGAAGGGAGAAAAAATGGATCCTAATTGGATATCTAGAATCAAGAGGCAGATAAAACATCAAGCTGTCTGAGTCAGGCCCACCAGGCAACCTCATTTGACAAGCTTAACAAAGTTTTATTTTTATTTTTATATATCCTACCTAAGCTGAACTCTTTTGAATCCAGTCCTAGCGAGAGAAATGAGTTTGCATCCGCTGCCATAGTGCGATATGCATATGACAGCTTACATTTGGGCTGTAACTGGTGGGCCCCACTGAAATAACCCCCTCCCACCTGAGCATAATCTGGGTCATTTAAACTTGACCAGGCTGCTCAAACCGGCTATGACAGCCAGTTGCCGTCACTTGAATGGCAGATGTGGACCCTAGGGATTTGTGTTCCCAGGACTGCCATTATAAAGCACACACTTATCTTTGCAATTTATGACCTCCTATTCATTAGATTATTTGTATAAGGATATTCTTATTCAAATATAAGTAAAAGGAAAACTGAATTTTTAGGGAAGTTTGTATAGACCTGGTTGAGAATTGTCAGGTGTCAGTGGGACCAAAGGTCAATAGGTTGCTGCAGCTAAAATGTATGGCTTCTTGCAAAGATGGGGTGGTGAAGGCCCGTAAAATTATCAAAACTGAATGTAGTGAATGGTTTGTGTTTGTGCTTTTGTGGGTTACTGGTTTGTACATTCTCAGCATTTCATCTCGTATTGTAAGCTGATATCTTTATCTGAATGAATTGCGAGTGGTGTTGTCTGCAACATCTATATATGCTTTATTTAATAGTGTAGTTACTATACTTTATACCAAATGATACCATTCAAATCGGCATTTCACATCCTGTGGAGTATTCTATTGGACTTTACAAATTGGTACCAGTCCTAGAAAGGGGTTTGGTACTCGGAGCATTTGCTTGTGCTTTGGACGAGGTACTATAACACTCTTTTCTGATACCAGAAATACTTCCTGTGTTTTGCCTATTTCTCTCTTCATGTGGAACCTACTAGTATAAAATTTGCCAACTGGGGACGCTACATAGATGTGACGCTAAACGGCGAAATTAATAATAAAGGTAATGACATAAAAATCAAGAAAGCAACAAGTGTCATGTTCTATCTATTGTTTATTTTAAACCACGAGATGTAAGTGATTGTGGTGGGGTTAAATAATAGTTCCAAAAAGACCCTGAAGTCCAGCTTTGGTTGTTAACTTGGCAACAAAGAAATGGAAGTTCAGAATTGATTGCTCCCCCTTTTTCCAGGATAGATCTGCTTCTTTTTGTTATTAGCACATTCGTTAGGGATTCGTAGGAGTCTGGTGAGTGGTGGCCGCAATGATGGGCGCAAGATAGCTTTTCTGGTAATAATTTTTGAATCCGTATCCTCCCAGGTACCTGACTGAGGTACAATTAGCTCTAATTAACTTCTAACCGAGCGATTGAAATTTCTTGTTACTTATCGTTTTATTTTCTGTTGCACATACTTTACTTTTTTTTAAAAGATTTTTTTTTAAATTAATATTTTATTTTCCAAATGAAAAAATAACTCTTGTAATTTTCATGCATAACCGAAGTAACTTGCAGAGATATTGCTCAGCAGTTGTCATTAATCAGTTCTATTTATTTATTTGTAAATCAAATTGCAACTCCAAGTTACAACTTCGGGGGGTTAGTATATTATTATTATTTGAGGAGGAATCCACTTACACTTTTTTTTGGTGATACCGGATTACTCTCTATATTTTCAAAGTCTAAACAGTCGATCCAAACCGTTTAACATGATGGATATACTAAAATGTGCCTGCAGATCAAATTTTACATTTTTTAAATTTTTTTTACTATTTATTTAGATGACTACAAAAATTCAATGGTCTGAAAACAACGATTTTGTAAAGTACTTAAGACCTTAAATCCAAAACATAATAAGTCTTCAGACCTTAATTCCTTTCATGATCACATTTTGCCCGAAAAGTGATGGGATTGCACCAACCTGTCGGCAAGGGTGGAGCCAGACTTTCAGACTATGAGGTCAAAAATGAATGGGAGGTCAAGTATATAAAAATTTTCTACTATAAAGATGTCAATTTCACACTATCAATAATATTTTAGTTTAAACTATATTAAAAATAGGGTATAAATACAAAAAAAAAATTGAAAATGAATTTTCTAATTTAAAAGAAAAATCATTTCTATGCGCCTGTAATTGTGCAGTAATAACTGACAGATGACCCCAGCAGTATCAAATTGGTCGTGATCCTGTGAATCAGAGAACTAATAGAAATTATAAATAAATTTACAAAATGGTTGCAGCTGGCCTTTTCTTCCAGCACAGGAGCCTTTATTTGTGCAACTCGGCTCTCAAGGCTTTCCATCCATAGGAATAGCCACATTTACTTGTCCATGTTCTCAGAATCGAACTGTACATTTGTCATTTTTAGTTGTAACAAAAATAAATTAATAATTACCATACTGATGCACACTGAGTGCTCTCTAGCTAGTTCTTTTCTGGCTTCCAGTGCTGACAAGCTAGATGCTACTTCATTCGAACTCCTTTACATATCTAATTACTAATTACAACTCTATAACCTCATAAAAAAATAATAAATAAAAAGAAAGATAAGAAGGCTAAGACAATAAGACATGCATAAAAAGGAAATGCATGCAATCATCGTCCGTCATGAAAGTTCTTAATTATTTAGTGTATATAGTGACTAATTTTTAAATTTTATATTACCCTATATTAATTTCTACTTGTTGATAAATAGTACAGGTATAGAGAAATGTTTTTTTTTAATTACTAGAAGAAATCGTAGATTGTCAATTAATTATACCGTAATTTTACCATATTTGTACTTCTAGGTACATATTTCGTAAGGTTATTAATTGAAACTTATTTTCTGGACTTATGTTGCAGATAGAATACTTCACTAAAATTAAGGAGCTAAAAATTCATTCACTCGGCAAAATTCAAACAAAAAGGCACAATTTATGCAGTAGATGTCTGGATGAAACTAGCTAGGTAGGTTTGAGAAGTACAAAATGCTCAAATCGAATTAGTTCCTTTCTTAGTGTGTGGGGTTATCTTGCAACAGCTCTTTTAGCTTTCCTTAGTCATGACATTCACAATTTTCAATCTTACCTTTTTATATAAAAGACATCAATTCCATCACATTCATCATTAAAGTGTTTTGTTAAGATAGCCTACACGCTCTTGTTGACCCAATTTATCAACAAAACAGGAAAACCAACTAAAACACCACAAAATGCTCAACTTCTCCGCAGACTTATATTACACACACAACTATAATCATCAATTTGTTCCTTTTTTTTTCAAAATGAAAAAAGATTAAAAATTCAGGTCTACACATGTAATTTTAACATTCAGGCTGAATACTGGCAGGGGACATTCTGAAGTAGTGGTCCCACGAGTACCGAAACTTGACAGCGGATTGGCTTGGGATTGCATGACCGTCATTTACCAGATAAATATTGCGTTGTTGTCTGAATATTTTCGGGTCGACCATGACCGAGGAAGCGAAACCTTGCGTGTTAAGAGACACACTTTTCAGATTGCAGCTGCACAGGTTCCTCACCTCGACCTCAAAAACCGTGTCAACACCGTTTCTCGGGTCTTTGCCCAGGTTGGTCTGCTGGATTTGTATGCTCGACAGGTCACATTTTTCACAATTTCCTGTGATTAGAGGAAATATGATGTTTATCAGTGAAAATTATTATAACCAATGAAGATAGATTGATTATATTGTTATGGTACGATGTTAACAATAAGCATTATTATAAACATTATACGAAGCAAAACGAATTCAAGAAAATTATCACATGGCAATTTAAATAAAAAAATGACACGAAACCTCCAAACAGCTCCTGTCAAATCCTTGGTGGTACAAAATTTGGATGATTTTGACAATACCAGATTTGTCGGTGTGTGAGAGTGTGTGTTTGGCGCACGAAGAAGAAGGATGGGGGATATTTCAATAGCAATAGAAATAGTAAACTACTAAACTTTCAAACCCCAAAAATTGAGATAGATATTGATGGCAGATATAATAAATTGTACCTGGTATAAGGATGAAGAAGAGGACAGAGAGAAGAAGCTTTAGAAAGGTTTGTGCCTCCATAGTTTGATGTATGAGTTTCATTCCAAGAGTTTTGTCTGTGTTCTCTATCCTGAGGGTTTTAGGGGCTATTTATATGAGAGAACAAGGGATCTCCAAATTAGAGATGTGCCCTTGCCCTTCTATTGGCAAATTAACCCAAAAGGGAATTTCGTTTGTCACTCGGTGGAAATTTGCTGGAAGTGTCCAGTACATGACTTTTGTCATAGTATAAAGTATAAACAATAGAGACTCTAGAGTCTAGACTATATATATATTATTTGTTAGTTGGTGCCTTGGGGGCCAGGATGTTGACTATTTGACTGCAATGCATCTAAATAATGAGAGTAGCTTGGGTCCGATGTCCATCGGACTCAAATTTGAATCCCATGGGTTTCGGGACCGTCCGATCTGCGTTAAGATTCGTGCGCACGAATTTTAAAACAGATGCGAAAGTTACGGGTGCGAATTTTAAAACAGATCGGACGGTCATCGAACTCACTTTGAGTCCGATGGGCATCGGATCCAAATTGACATCCTAAATAATGGGTCCGCATCGTCTGCATTAACTCAAAAGAACATCGGCCGTCTGATTTTAAACGGAACCAATCGGACACCCGCCTATAAAGCAGGAAGCTCTTTAATATTAGTGCAGATTTGATTGGCACGCATTTTAAAGCTGATCGGACGGTACATATGCATTAACTCAAAAGATTCTTTTTTGAATTAATACAGAGGAATATTCCTAAAAATAGGATGCAACGGCATCTTATTATTATTATAAAAAAAAACAAAACAAAACTGGGGAGAGGCTAAATCTTATTTCTGTATTATATCTCCATATAAGTATCTCTATCAACCACTTACAAAACCTCTATTTGTAGGCTAGAGAAAGTAAATGAAAAGTCATACAATTAACAAGATAGTTAATACATAAATTAAATCTAATATAAAGTGGACGAGGTGGAGAAGGTGAAATGTCTACTATTTATTATTTCATAACACTCCCCCTTAGATATTTTACCTTATATTATACACTATTAATATTGTACTGCAGGACAAATATTAATTTGGTACTTCAGAACCAATTTGAATTAACTGATACTTCCGAATTAGTTATGCTGCCTCATTAAAAACCTTACTAAGAAAAACCTAGTGTGACAAAACTTAGTGAAGGAAAAAATAGTGCAGCGTGTATAATACTCCCCCTCATTTTAATGTATATCTTTTAAGCGACGGATGATTTTGGTAATGATTCTGTGAAAGTTGCTCAAAAACTTTTCTTGGCAATAATTTTGTAAATAGGTCTGCCAAATTGTCGCTTGATCTAATTTAACAAATATCTATCAAGCCATCCTTTTGTAGATCATAAGTTGAGAAGAATTTTGGCGAGATGTGCTTGGTTCTGTCACCTTTAATATATCCTTATTTGATTTGAGCAATACATGCTGCATTATCTTCATATAGTACTGTCGGACTTCCTTTGATTGACTCGAGCAGCCCGCATTCCTCCTGGATGTGTTGGATCATTGATCTTAACCAGACACATTCTCGACCAGCATCGTATAGAGTAATTAATTCGACATGATTTGATGATGTTGCCGTCAGTGTCTGTTTTGTCGATCGCCATGAAATTGCAGTACCGCCATATGTAAACACATATCCGGATTGTGATCGAGCTTTATGCGGATCTCATAAATATCCTGCATCTGTATACCCAACTAATTTGTACTTTGTATCTTTTTGATAAAATAGTCCCATATCACGTGTCCCGCAAAGGTAATGAAATACATGTTTAATTCCGTTTCAATATCGGCGTGTTGGATCAGAACTATATCTTGCTAGTACATTTATAGAAAAGCCAATATCAGGTCTCGTATTATTAGCAAGATACATCAAAGCCCCAATTGCACTTAAGTATGGTACTTCTGGACCAAGAACTTTTTCATTCTTTTCTTAGGGACGGTAAGGATCCTTTTTTATATCAAGTGATCGGACAACCATTGGTGTACTTAGAGGATGAGCTTTGTCCATATTAAAACGTTTCAACATCTTCTGGATATAGTTTGATTAATGGACAAAAATACCATTATACAAATGCTCGATCTGCAGGCCGAGACATAATTTTGTTATACCAAGATCTTTCATTTCAAATTCTTTCTTTAATAATTTTGCAGTCTTTTCGATCTCTTCAGGAGACCCAATGATATTTAAATCATTAACATATACTGCAATAATTATAAAATCTGAGATTGATCTTTTAATAAAAACACATGGACTAATTACATCAGATTTATATTCTTCTTTTACGAGATATTCACTGAGTCGATTATACCACATTCGACCTGACTGTTTTAGTCCATATAAAGATCTTTTTAACTTTATAGAATACATTTCTCGAGGTTTTAATTTCAATGTTTCAGGCATTTTTAATCCTCAGGGACTTTCTTGTAGATATCATTATCAAGTGATCCATACAAATAAGCTGTGACTACATCTATGAGGCGCATTTGAAGGTTTTTAGTGATTGTGAGACTAATTAAAAATCTAAGAGTTATTGCATCCACTACAGGTGAATATGTTTCTTCATAATCAACTTCTGGTATTTGTGTAAAACCTTGTGCCACAAACCTTGCTTTATATCTCACAATTTCATTTTTCTCATTCTTTTTTATTGCAAATACCCACTTGTAACCTACATGGTTAACATCTTTGGGGGTTAAGACTACAAGTCCAAAAATATTGCGCTTTTCAAGCGAATCTAATTCAGCCTTCAGGGCATCTTTCCATTTTGGCCAATCATTTCTGTGCATACACTCTTCAGGAGTTTTTGGCACATAATCTTCATCATTTAGGACATCAATTGCTATAGCATATGCAAAAATTTCATCAGCACATGTTTCATTTCGGTTCCATATTGTACCATTATGTACATAGTTTATTGAGATCTCATAATCACTAAGTACCTGAGTTTCTTCTGGAACTTCATCAACCTCTTCTGGGGTTTTATCAATCTCTTCTGAAGTTTTACCATTAATCTCTTCTGGGATTTTATCAACTTCTTCAGGAGTTCTACTATCAACCTCTTCTAGGGTTTTATTGACTTCTTCAGGAGTTTTACCGTCAACCTCTTCTGGGGTTGGACCAACTGCTTTATTCTGCTCTTTTCTTTTACGTGGATTTACATCCTTAGAACCAAGTGGTCTTCCACATTTTCTACGCACATTCATTAGATATTTTTGTAATGTCAATTCGAGCAGGTGCGTTTATGGCTGGAATATGCGATTTAGTAACTCTATTTGTATCTGTAAATGCATCAGGCAATTCATTTGCAATTCTTTGCAAATTTATAATCTTTTAAACTTCGAGTTCACATTGACCACTTCGAGGGTCAAGATAAGATAACGATGAATTTCAAGTTACTTGTTTATCCAGCTTTGTTTTTTCTTCCCCTAAGTTTGGGAATATTGATAAATGACAATCAGCAAATCTTGCTGTAAAAACATCTCCTATTAATGGTTTTAAATATTTAATAATAGAAGGAGAGTTAAAACCAATATAAATTCCCAACCTTCTTTGAGGTCCCATTTTTGTGTGTTGTGGAGGAGAAATTGGAACATATACTGCACAACCAAATACCTTTAGATGGGACAAATTTGGTTCTCTTCCGGAGACTAATTGTAACGGGGAATACATATGATCTGCAGTTGGCCTTAACCTAATTAGTGGAACAACATGTAATATGGCATGTCCCCATCCAGCAGACGGTAAACTATATTTCACAAGTAAAGGTCTAGCAATTAATTGCAACCTTTTAATCAACGATTCTGCTAGACCATTTTGTGTATGAACATGAGCCACTGAATGTTCTACCGTAATTCCAATAGACATGTAATAATCATTAAAAGTTTGATAAGTAAACTCTCCTGCATTATCAAGCCAGATTCTTTTAATGTGATAATCCGAAAAATTAGCTCTCAATTGGATAATTTGTGATAATAGTCTAGCAAACGCAACATTTCTTGTTGCTAACAAACTCACATGTGATCAGAGTGTTGATGCATCAATTAACACCATAAAATATCTAAATGGTCCACATGGAGGTGTAATAGGCCCACATATATCTCCTTGAATTTTTTCTAAAAATGAAGGAGCTTCAGGTCCAATTTTATTTGGAGATGGCCTAGTAAATAGTTTTCCAATAGAGCATGCTTTGCATGTCAATTCTTTTGATAATAGGATCTTCAGGTCCTTTAGGGGATGCCCATTTGCACTTTCAACTATTCTCCTCATCATTATATTTTCTGGATGACCCAATCTGTCATGCCACAAAGTAAATAGCTTTGGATCAACTAACTTCTGGTTAGTAACCATTTTGATTCTATTGTACTTATATAAGTACCATATAGTCCAGAAGACAATGCTTGCATCTTTTCCATTATAATTTTCTGACCATTTTTAATAGATGTGATATGAAGATATTCGCAATTTCTCTCATTCATAGTTTCAATATGATAACCATTCTTTCGAATATCTTTAAAACTTAGTAGATTACTTCTGGATCTACTTGAATATAATGCATCATCTATTATTAATTTTGTTCCTTCAGGTAACAAAATACAAGCTCTTCCGGAGCCTTCAATTAAATTAGTTGTGCCAGATATAGTGTGGATATTAGTCTCACCAAGATGCAATTATGAAAAATATTTCTTACTTTTCAATATGGTATTTGTTGTTCCGCTGTCTACTAGACATGGATCTTCTTTAGTTACCATTGCGTCAGTCATTTTCCTTTAAAATAAAAGAATGCAATAATAAATTAAAATAAACTACCTTTATTCATTTGTTTGCATCTAAAAATATAAAAGTAATCTAAACTTTTATTAAACATAAACTTCTATATTATATTTTCTCCCTAAGTAATAATATTTATTTCTTCATCCATATTATGGAAGAAATCTAATACATCAAGATGTGTATCCATATGGCATTCATATTAGGGGTCATTTTTAGTAAAATTAGTTTTTACATTTTTCTCCTTTTTCTTGATTGAGGCTTGATAAAGCTCTACAAAATACTTGGGCGTACGATAAGTACGCAATCAATGATTTGTCATCCCACATCTGTAACAAACATGTTTTCCTTTCTCATTTTTCATTAATACGTATTTATAACAAAATACAACTTCAGGTTATTCATACCATAACTTCGAGTTATGATAAATGAAAAAGGAGATAAATTCAAGCTTTGTGAGATTTGTCATATGTACTACAAAATAGATACGTATTAATAATTTCAGATTATTAATGTCATAACTTCATGTTATTAATGCCATAACTTCTGGTTATTAATGCCATAACTTTAGGTTGTGAAAAAGGGAGATGAATAAATATAAATAAAAGAATATGTAAATTGCATAAATAAATAAATAAATGAATAAATAAATTTAAATGTATTAATAACTTCAGGTTAATATTATATAACTTCACGTTATAATAAAATACTTATTTAATAACTTCTGGTTATTAAATTGCTTGACTGCGCTATGTAAAATTTAATTTGAAATAACTTCGGGTTATATTTTCATCCAATGACCTATAATAACTTATGGTTATTATATTGATTTTATATGAAAATTTCTAATAAAACTTCAGATTTTTAATTGAGAATAACTGCAGGTTATTATTCATCCAGTGACCTATAATAACTGCTGGTTATTATATTAATTTTATATTAAAATTTCAAATAGAACTTCAGGTTCTAAACAATTATAATAACTTCAGGTTATTATTCTTGTTATTCTATTCGAGTAATACGAACTTCAGATTCTTGATAAACATTTAGTTTTGATAATAACTTCAGGTTATTATTCCATCATTCACTTCAAGGAATGATTCTTATAAACTAAAACAAACATAATAAAAAATTTAAATAAAATTTAACTTAATGAAAGATAGAATAATCAATCATATAAATTACTTACAGAATAACTTTGCAACTTCTTCCGAGCAACTCGTGCTGATAACGTATTATAAAAAAAACAAAACAAAACTGGGGATAGGCTAAATCTTATTTCTGTATTATATCTCCATATAAGTATCTCTATCAACCACTTACAAAACCTCTATTTATAGGCTAGAGAAAGCAAATGAAAAGCCATACAGTTAACAAGATAGTTAATACAGAAATTAAATCTAATAGAAAGTGAATGAGGTGGAGAAGGTGAAATGTCTACCATTTATTATTTCATAACAATTATCAGTTTATCTCATCGTTTTCTTATTTGATATGAAAAGTACGGATAAGCTTTTTTTTGTTAGTTTATTAAATACGATAAGAGTAAAGTTTTTTTCGTAAGAATATTAATAAATATTATTTCATATCTGTTATCGGATAATTATTAAAAAAAATATGTATATAAAAAAGTCATATAAAGACGAGACGAATTATATAATATTATGTATAGCCCAAAAATATATATATGATATAACTTTATATTTAACTTTTTTCATTCATTTTTTAAGAGTTGATACAAATTTCTATGAGATAGCCTAGAGTTTTCTTTTTTATGATTTTGTACTTCATTAAATTTTCATAAGACTTAAAGACTTATAGTTGTACTTATTATTTATTTGTCTTCGTTTCTCTTGTTTTGAAAATATTTTATAGAAAGATGTCAATGACACTCTTTTATCTGTTTATCTGATTCGTACTGTATTTGAATAAACTTATATATATGAATAATTTTTTTAGCTTATAGAATAAAGATTTTTTTTATTAGCTTAACAAATATAGATATGAAAATACTTCCACTGTCGTACCCGTTGACATCTCTATTCTCAAAGAGAGCTCTTAGGCGTCTCTTGGATCTTTTTTTTTAAATGGAACTATTTTAAATTATTTTATCAGAAGAAGCACATGTACTTGAAAAGTTAGAAAAATCAACTCCACTATACTCACTGGTTCGGTGGAGATAATTTGTGACCCGCTACGCGGAGAAATAAAATCATATTTTAATACAAAAAAATTTCTAGTAAAATAGATAGAGGATTTTATAATTTGAATACACTAGAAAGACTACCAAACAAAATAGATAAAATATCTTAAATTTTAGATGTACTAGAAGGACAACAACATATTTTTCAAGCCGGATTTGTCGTGGTTAGAAAAAAAATAAAAATATTTCTTAGTGTGTTGTTGGAAAAGAATAATAATGTTTGAATCTGAATTATTGATTCCGGTTCAAATATTAAATCTGTATCAATTAAAACTTTTTGTAGTTCTTCTAGTACATTCAAATTTTAAGATACTTTATTCATTTCTCTAGAAGTCATTTTATATTTTTAATATTTTATTATTTTTTTAAAACCAGTTATAGAGAAATAGATAGAATATCTTAGAATGTAATAGAAGAATCACAAAAATATTTTATTGACATAGATTCAACGTTTGAACCGGGATCAATAACTCGGATCCAAACATTATTTTTTCTTTCAACAACACACCAAGAAACATTTTTTTTTCCAACCATGAAAAATACAGAAAAATTATTATGGTCTGATACGTCCTGTCCCTGGAGAGCAGGCCGTACGGGAATTAAGTTCGGGAAGTGGGAAATGGGCTCACCCCGTCCTTTCATTGACAGGCCGAGATTTAGCAGAATGAGGAAGGTTTGAGGGTATTTGTGCTCTAACCTCTATAATACCTGTGTTACGGAAAAACACGATTCCTATTACCGGGAACTCTCCGTCTTAAATAGGGGGCCCGGATCGTTGAGACGTCTTGTCAAAACAGTTAGGGAGTTCGCATAGGAGCAGTAATGCCTGCATAATTGGCGGTGATGCTCGCATAATTGGCGGTGACGCGAAGTCGAAGTTGGACTGGGCCTCATGAGTGAGGTCCAACTTGACTTCATGAGCCGGATTGTTCCAGATCGATGGAGCGAAGCCCAGCTTAGTTCTTGCCAGGCCGGCAGACGGCTGGTCTGTGGGCCTCGTCCTGTCTAGTCTCGGGTTGGTTCCGCGAGGCGGACCAAGTATTGAACTGCTCTTGGTCTCGGGCTGGCCCCCGAAGGGATCCGGGCTTCAAGTCTACTCTGTCTCGGGCTGGCCCCGCAAGGGGGTCCGAGTCCCGAGTTGCTTTTGGACTCGGACTGGCCCCGCGAAGGGGTCTGAGTTCCGAGTCTATTCTTGACTTTGGGCTGGCCCTACGAGGAGGTCCGAGCCCTGAATTGCTTTTTTGGGCCGTGATCATATTAAGGGCCTTATTTTATTCTACTTTGGGCTGGTCCTTGATGGGGTTCGAATCCAAGTTATTTGTGGGCAAAGTTTAAACTTTATTGAGGATCATTGACACATGGACCTATCATGGTCCTTCTAATACATCTGCATTTAAGATATTTTATCTATTTTATTTGATAGCCCCGTAGTGTATTCAAATTATAAAATACTCTATTTATTTTTCTAGAAATATTTTTATATTATTTTATTTTCTTCACATAGCAGATTATTTCATGACTCCACCGAACGAGTCCGTGGAGAAAACCCATTTCTGCCTCCACCGAGACACTGCCTCGGTGGAGTTGATTTTCTAACTTCTCAACCACATGTACTTCTTCCGTTAAAATGATTTAAAATAGTTCTATTTAAAAATAAATCCGTCTCTTGTGTCTTGTTATCTCTTTCCAATGGATCGACTCAATTAGATATCGGATTCTGTTGTCAAAATTTTATTGCCAGTTTATATGACTAAAATGTTTTTATCCTTCATACGCGAGCTCTGTTGTTAACTTGTTATTAGTTATGGGACGGCATTAAATTATATTTTAACTAACGAGCATGGTTGTACGGAGATTTAGTTTTGAGTTTATTGGCGTGTCACTTTCACATAAAAGTTCAATCTTGTTAAGTGTGATATTGTTTGCAGGCCTAAACAAATTGGAGGATTAATTAGGTGTTACTCATCTCAATATAATTAATGAATTAAACTTTTCAAAGGTACCGCTTTAGTTAGAAACACAATTTATCTAAATTTTTTTTAGTAGATGTTATTGCACTTTCAAATTACATTAAATTTCTATGATTTTTTCTCGATAATGTGACGCTTGTTAATTAGTCATCAGAGCTGTCAACGTAGATGGGGCCGGTAGTTAGGGAAGAATGACTCGAGAGTTGACTCTAATAGAAAAAAAAAATGATATTATTAAAAATGCAAAAAAAAAATTCTATTATTATGTGTGAGCTAGGCTGTGGTAGTAGTTCTTTTAATATTCTTTGAGAGTTTAAAAAAAAGGAGTCTTTACTTAAGAATTTTTTACGACTAGTCAATTATATTTACTGTTCATGGATGATAATAATAGTACTAAAGGACCATTAATCTGGAATATTGGATGGGAACCATGCATGATTATAATAAAGGAAATAATCAGAATCAGAGGTGTCTGCTCCTTTTCACAACTTTCACTTAAGTGCTTAACCCCACAAATCATATTCAATTTAATTACAATAGGCGGCATATCCACAAAGACCTAATTAACCCCACAATTACCAAATATCAATTAAACTAGTACACTTGGCACATGCAGTTTATTTATTTTCAAGCTTATATAACTTCTACAAACCTATTTTTATTTAGATAACAAGTACTTCCTTTTTTTTTCTAAAACAAGACACACACAGTAAACTGTAAACACAACTTTAAATTTAACAATTAGCCTGAAGGCTAGCTGGGGTCATCTTGAAGTAATGGTCCCATGCATATCGAAATTTTATCGAAGATTGACTCGCAATAGACCGGCCGTCATTCACCAAATAGCCATTACTCTCTCGCCTGAACAATTTCGGATCTACCATGGCAGAGGTCGCAAAGCCATTTGAGTTGACGAAAACATTTTTGATGGTGCAGCTGCAGAGGTTCTTCACCTCCACCTCGAACACAAAATCTAACTTGTCAGTACTTCTTCCAATGTTAGATTGTTGGATTTGTACGCCTGATAGTTTGCATTTTTCACTGTTTCCTGAGATTTTATTAAAGAAAAGATAAGTTACGAAGCAGAGGAAAGCAATTGAAATATTCCTTGGATATCTATCAACTATAAATCTTTTTAGCAACTTCTAGATAATTGCGTGAGTTTTAAGTATTATATGGAATAAATGTGAAGTTCTCAAGTTTTAAGCAATAAAGTATAGACAAAGCAAATAGGATATTGGGTATATAAATGTTTACCTTGAACTAGAATGAAGAACAAAATAGAGAGGAGAAGCGAAAGAGAGTACTGGTGCTTCATTATTTATTTATTTATTTTGGGTTAATTTTGTTTTTGGAGTGATTTCGTTTGGTAAGGTATGAAAGAATATGGTTCAATTTATAGGAGAAGGCTTTACAATGGTATCAGTAGAGATATCACTAACGGCCCTCTTATTTGTCATAGATGTTCCATACAAGTTCACACGAAATTTCTTAAATTTGGATTTTCTGGTCAACCGTTGATTTGACTTGGGACTATTGGAATAGTGCATGCATCTTCTGGACTATTCTGTGAATAATTTGTATTTGGATTTTTTACAGGCAGTTAATTGCTACAGACTGTATAACATATATACATGTGGTTGCAGAATCATTGAAGATATATGAAAAAATATAAGTGTCTTGAATGACAAACATATTTTGTGTGAAATTTTGAGAAAAAAGACAGATGATGAATAATTAGTGTTTTTTACTAATTTTTCTGATGCTTACAAGCTCTCTATACATGATTATTTATAATCTAATTCTACTAGCCGTTGGAGCAGTTTCCTAAATTACAATTACAGGATTCTTTGCCTAATTACATCCTAAGTATCAGCTAGGTACCAAATATAGCTGTCACAACTGTATCCTGGATGCTAGCTCTCATTTGTTCCTATTTACAGCCTATGATGAATATTCTGAGGCTATCATTCCTATTTTTTCTATTTCTCAACACTCCCCCTCAAGTGAGGTTCGAATAAATTTATTGAACCTAACTTGTCGAGTATGTTCAGATGGCTGGTCTTGTCGAGTGCCTTTGTGAAAATATCTGCCAGTTGCTCTTTGCTTCTGACAAATGGAGTTTCTATTTCCCCTGACTGCACTTTTTCTCTGACAAAGTGACAGTCTACCTCTATATGTTTTGTCCTCTCGTGGAAGACTGGATTGGATGCAATATGTCGTGCAGCCTGATTATCACAGTACATTTGCATGGTTTCTGTATGTTCTATTTTCATGTCACTGAGTAATTGCTTGATCCAGATAAGCTCACTTGCTGTGGATGCCATGGCTCGATATTCTGCTTCTGCACTTGATCTAGCCACAACATTCTGCTTCTTGCTTTTCCAAGTGACCAAGTTGCCACCTACAAATGTACAAAATCCTGTGGTTGATTTTCTATCGCAACTTCCGGCCCAATCTGCATCAGAAAAACCAACCACATTGTTAGAATTATTTTTCTTCATCCAAATTCCTTGACCTGGAGTGCCTTTAAGATATCTCAGTATCCTATCAATTGCACTCAAGTGGCTGGTACGTGGAGCATGCATAAATTGGCTTATGACACTAACTGCAAAGGCAATGTCAGGTCTGGTTACTGTAAGGTAAATTAATTTGCCTACCATCATTTGATATTGGCCTATGTCAGATAATGTCTCACCATCTTCAATTCCTAGCTTAATATTTGTCTCCATAGGAGTACTAGCTGGTTTGGCTCCCAATTTACCAGTCTCTTTTAACAGGTCAAGGACATATTTTCTTTGGGATAGAACTAATCCTTTACTCGAGTGGGCTATTTCTATTCCAAGAAAGTATGAAAGTTTTCCAAGGTCCTTAATGTCAAATTCTCTTTTTAAATATTGCTTAACTTTGTTAATTTCCTCATTATTATTTCCAGTGATGATAATGTCATCTACATAAACCAGGATAATGATAGTGATGTTTTGTAAATGCTTGATAAACATAGAGGAATCAGCGGTACTTTTAAAAAAATTAATCTTTAAAAGAGAAAAGCTTAGCTTGGCATACCAGGCTCTTGGAGATTGCTTCAGACCATATATCGCCTTTTTTAATTTACATACCTGTGATGAGTTAGACTCATTTTTGTGGCCAGGAGGGAGAGTCATATAGACTTCCTCTTCCAAATTTCCTTGAAGGAATGCATTTTTTACATCCATTTGGAACAAATCCCATCCCAAGTTGGTGGCTACTGATAGCAAAATTCTAACCGTATTCATCTTTGCTACAGGTGCAAAAGTCTCTTGGTAGTCGATACCATAAGTTTGAGTAAATCCCTTGGCCACTAACCTAGCTTTGTACCTTTCAATTGTACCATCACAATTGTATTTGATTTTGTATACCCATTTGCAACCTACAGGTTTTTTGTTTTTTGGTAAATTAATAATATCCCATGTGTCATTTTTTTCTAAGGCTTGAAGTTCTTCTTTCATAGCCTTACGCCAAGTTGGGCTTTTGTTGGCTTCACTAAAGTTGGTTGGTTCCATTTGGTTTGTGATATTACTCAAGTAGGCTCGGTATTCAGGAGATACCTTATTATATGAAATGAAATCTTGAATTGGATATATCACCTGTTGGGATACATAATCCCTTAATTTGACTGGAGGACGAGTTTGTCGAGTGGATTTTCTTCTCAAGGTACTTTCTTCTTGAGTTGGTTCTTCACTTGACTCATTTCTCTCTTCTTCTCCCCCTGAAGGAATTGCACTTGTTTCGCCAATTTGTTCTTCATCTGTATGCCCAACCTGTTCTTGATATGTTTCTTCAGGGAACATGAAATTATTTGGAGATAATATGATAGGTTGACCTTGTGCATTTTCTTGTTCACTTGTTTGGTAATATGGTTCATTTTCAAAAAATGATACATCTCGTGAGATATAAAGTTTATGATTTCTTGGATCATAACATTTATATCACTTTTTTTGGGATGAGTATCCTAAAAATATGGCTTTAACAGCATTTTTATCAAGCTTGTCATGTCTTTTGATGTGTACGAAACATGTACAACCAAAAACTCTTATGTGATCAAGATCTATTTTTCTATTCTTAAGAATTTCTAAGGGACTCATGTTTTTAAGAGTGACACTTGGCAATCTATTTATGAGATAGGTTGCAGTTAACACAGCATCGGACCAATAAGGTTTTGGAACATTAGTTTGAAAAAGCAGAGATCTAGTGACTTCAAGTAAATGTCGATTTTTTCTTTCTGAAACTCCGTTTTGCTCGGGGGTATTAATACAAGTGGTTTGGTGTAGAATTCCTTTTTGTTTAAAAAATTCTATGAAATTTTTGTTTACGTATTCTGTTCCATTATCTGATCTAAAGATTTTAATTTTTGCATCATATTGATTTTCAATAAAATTATAAAATTCTTCAAATTTTGAAAATACTTCATTTTTTCCTTTTAAGAGGTAAACCCAAGTAGTACGAGAAAAATCATCAATAAACGTGACAAAATATTTAAAATGATTATAAGAATCAACAGGGGCTGGACCCCAAACATCAGAATGAAGTAAATCAAAACATTTTTCTGATTTATTGGTGGATGAAGAAAATGGTAATCTAGTTTGTTTCGAAAACTTACAAACATCACAATTTTTTGAATCTAATTTATAACAAAAAAGTTTATTCAAAATCTGATCAGATGGATGACCAAATCTCCAATGCAATAATTTATCACGATCTACTAAATTTAATGACACATGACATTTATTTGTGTTTTCATCAAGGTAATAAAGACCATTTTGCAAACATCCCTCACCAATCTTCTTCCCTGATTCTCGATCCTGAAAGGTCACTTTTTTCGGTGAGAATATAACATTGCAATTCAATTCGTGAGTTAATTTACTAATTGACAATAAATTTGAATTAAACTCTGGCAAATATAAAATATTTTTCACATCTTTTGTAAGAAACTTTGCTGTACCAAAACCATGAATTTGGACTTTATCTCCATTAGCAACAATTACATGTTGAGAGTCTTTATTTTGTGTAATATTGGTCAATTTATTTTTATTCCATGTCATATGGTCGGTTGCACCGGAGTCAATTATCCATTTATTTTTGTTTTGGCACATATTTGCAATTTTCAAGCTACTGTCAATTTTGGGTGAATTAAAAATATCTTTAGAATGTACAAAACCTGGAGTCTGTTGTTGCAACAGATTGTTCAGTTGAGTTAGCAGGTGATTCAGTTGCACCGTCTGAGCCACAGAAGATCCAAGAGATGGATTAGATGAATTACTGGGTTGAGCCAAGTCGCTCCCAGAGCCGCTCCCGCTCCCTTCATTCATCTCTTCGGTTTTACTCAAACCGCCGAACCCCTTCTTCTCTTTTCTTGCGCCGCCCCAATTTCCCTTCTCTCTGACTGGTCGGAGGTGAGGGTGAAGGAACCAGCAGCCGTCGCGGTTGTGCCCTGCCTTCTTGCAGTGGTCGCACCGCTCGGTGCTCGGTGCCCCCTTCCCTTTGGCCGTGTCTCTGAAATTAGGTTTTGAGTTGTGTACCTGGAAGGCGCTGTTTTCTTGGTTCTCCGACAACCGAGGGTTCATTAGTGCTCGCCTGGACTCCTCTTGGTCGATTCTTGCAACGACATCATCAAAACTTGGCATCTCAGTTGAGGCCAAGATCTGAGATCGAATCGCATCATAGCTCGGATCGAGTGCCCCCAGATAAGTAAAAATTAAGTCTTGCTCAACTCTTTTTTGTGTTTCAATTGGGTCTGTGGTTGGTGGTAGATAAATGTTGAGTTCTTCCCATTTGGACATGATTTCGGTTACCAACTCGTTATTGCTTTGATTGCTTTGTTTGATCTGAGCAAGTTCTTGTTTAAGGCTAAATATGTGAGCATAATTTTTTTGTTGGCCATACCTTCGTTTAGCCTTGTCCCAAACCTCCTTTGATGTCGTGGAGTACATGAGGACATTTGAAATTTGGGGCTCCATTGTGGTGAGTAGCCATGACATGATCATTTGATCTGTGGTTTCCCATTCTGCTATGCTCGCATTCTCTTCAGCTGTTGGCGTATTTGGTTGTGCTGCTTTGGGTTTTTCCTTTTTTCCAGTGACAAAGGGTAATTTTCCTTTGCCACCAAGGCCAATTGTTACTGATCTGGACCAGGGAATATAATTTCTGTTGCCATTGAGTATGATATTTGTGAGTTTGGTGTTGTCGGATTGAGACATGTTGGCTATTGGGTTGCTGGTAAAGAAGAAAAAACCGATAAGAACAAGTTTCGGATTTGCTTGAGAATTTTTTCTGGTAAATGGCGGCAGTTCTTTGTTATCTGCAGCTTCTGTTGTTGTTGCGGAATTTTTGAGTCAGGATTTCTCCCGCTCTGATACCATGTGAAATTTTGAGAAAAAAGACAGATGATGAATAATTAGTGTTTTTTACTAATTTTTCTGATGCTTACAAGCTCTCTATACATGATTATTTATAATCTAATTCTACTAGCCGTTGGAGCAGTTTCCTAAATTACAATTACAGGATTCTTTGCCTAATTACATCCTAAGTATCAGCTAGGTACCAAATATAGCTGTCACAGCTGTATCCTGGATGCTAGCTCTCATTTGTTCCTATTTACAGCCTATGATGAATATTCTGAGGCTATCATTCCTATTTTTTCTATTTCTCAACATTTTGTATATCTTTTTTTTATAAAAAAGCACATTTACAGTAAGTATATTTTTTATAATTTTTTTGAACTGCTTCTTTTATTACATTGTGACAGCGCCACTTGATATATGTGAATTATAGTGATATGCTGGTGCATATTAGAATTACTTGCTAAAACATAGTACAGAATCATATTAAAAAAAACTTCTTTAAGCAATGTTTTCGTTATGTTAATTTTTGCTATCATCTAATTAGCTAATTAAACAGAAAATAATTGTGACGCATCCTGCCATTCTCGGATTGTGATAAAGGTCTGATATAACAATTTTGAATCCAAATTTTCATAACAAATCTAAATTACTACTGTTAAAAGGTCTGATATGAAAATACGTACACATTAAATATTATTGCATAAATTATTAATATCAGCAATAATTATCTCAAGTACAATTAACTAAGATAATATTTTTTGTATAAAGATGATCTCACCTGCTGAAATTTATGAAAAATGAACTGAGCCCATTCTTCACTCAAAAGGTTATAAAAGAAAAATACAATGGAACCACCTAATATATTCCTTGAAAGGCTGAAAGCTCCAAGCAATACCCACAAAAGGGACTGTTGCGCGTACGCAATCAATTGTTTTGGAAGCATATATGTGATATGTGGAGACTAGAGGCGTCAAGTCAACACGGTCAATATAAATGCAATGGGGGGACATAACAAGTATGAAACAGACTTAATCGCTTTAGCTGGACTTGGGTCTGCCTCTGGTCTGGTAGACTTGTTGACCGTCATAAGATAATGTATTATCGGATAGTTTTTTCCCTTTGTAAAATTGCAAGTTGCCTGGCCAAATTATTACCGATATTTTTATTAATACCCATAAAAAAAAACAAATTATCAAATCTGCCTCCACCCCAAACTTATTTTTAAATCTACCCCAACCGCCCGTCCACTGGGCGGTTCACTTTCCCCACCAGACCGCCCAGCGGCTGGGCGGTTCACTACCCATATCTGACCGCCCAGCAGCTGGGCGGTCCGCTATAAAATCCCTATAAAAGGGGTTTTTCTCTCTCCTGAGCAGCACAATATTCATTCCCCAATCCAACAAATTTCCAGAACCGAATGAGAGAAAGAGAGGCGATTTTGAGGCGATGGTGAACATTAATTCCAGCACAGTAATCCAAGCACAGTAATTCCAACACAGTAATTTCAGCACAGTAATTCCAGAACAGTATTTCCAAAACAGTAATTTCAGAACTCTCCTATGTTGGTTGCACTGTATGTGGGCGGGAAGTTTACCCGGGGTGCGGAGGGAGCACAGTACACTAAGGAAGCAACCTACGGCTGATCAGAGTCAAAATAACGATGATTTACGTAGGGTTTTGGCTTAGGTTTTACATATTTTCTCGCACCTATGTTTACTTTATTAGAGAAAAAGGCTACTGTCACCCTTCTTTATGTTTTATTGTAGAAAACAGGTTTTGGGACTATTTTACACCAAATGGAGCTAGAATCAGGTCAATCGGATTAGCGACGCTCATCGACTAAGTCCCTGTTACGGCTAGTATTGACCAATACGGACCAGGCCTAGCACAGACCAGGAGATAGCGCTGGAAGCAGTTAAACCCTAACTGCCAAGGTCCTAATACGGACCGTATCACCTGATACGGCCCGTATCCGAAGGCATCTCTTGGGGAATAACTGCCGACAGCTGTTTCCAGATTGATTTCTTAGCCTCCAATCAACCTCTACACGTCCCTACACTCCTATATAAGGCCCCTGGGCAGAAGAATACATCATCTTTGTAATTAGGGTTAGCTTTTGATTAAAGAGAGAAGAGAGGAGTGATTGTAACCATGCCGTTCCGCGGCTAAGTTCCTTTTCTTAGGGCTAGGCAGTAAACCTTGTTACTCTTGATGTTTTGATATATATATTTCTGTTGATTATGATTTCTTGTTGATGTATCGAATATGCTTTTGTGATTTATTATCTCTTCACCTAATTTCAATGATCTAGTTGAGTTCATTAGAGTAGTGACAGTGCTTTAATAACTCTTTAAACTATTTGGATGAGTTAGCCTCGTTGAGATCTATTAGGTTTATGTGAAGAAAACCTTCGCGGGGAAACCATAAACTAGAACAACAAAACGCATGACCAAATTCCATCATTTGCGTAAGGTAAATCGCAGTGATCTGTGTAGTAATTTGGGAGATAAGAGACCCGATAGTTGCGTAAGGTAAATCGCATTGTCCTGAGTAGAGTCTCGATGAAAGATCTGTCATTCTGGAGTAACATAAATCGCAGTGACCTTTGTAGTTATCTTTCATAAAACAACAACAGGAAATCAGACGCAACATGAATATATTATCAAGGCGGATTGAGTGACAATGGTGTGCCGAAACCCTAGGAATTCTCATCTCTATCTTTATTTTAATTACTTTTAATTGTTTCCTAATTTACATTGATCAACAAACATCTCTCAAATTTCAGATTTCATCTAGCCTTTCGAAAGGTTGTGATTCGATCGCTCGAAGCACTGAACCAATATTCCCTGTGGATCGACCTCGCATATACTACTCGATAAGGATTGTGCGCTTGCAGTCCAAACCGATAGCATTTACGAGTTTATAAATATTAAAAGAAACATTGCTCTCTTTTGAGTGATCAAGCTTTTTGGCACCGTTGCCGGGGAATAACGGTTCATTGTGCAAGGCCTCGCGAGACGCCCTTGCTTTGACCATTGAATCCAATTAATTAGAAACGCCTAGATTTCTTTTTATTTTCTGCATTTTTATTTTTCTTTTATTTTTCAATTTCGTTTTTATTTTTGTTTTCTTTTTATTTTCAGTTTTTAGTTTAATTTTCAGATTTTCTTTTCTTTGTAGGAAACTGCACGCTGGCCGAATCATCCGTACGAAGATCCGAGAGGATTGCTAGTAGGAGAGGACAATTTGCTTCCACATCACCGATAAGAACCAACCATAGTTCTTCATCAAGTAATTCTGAAAGCGAAGAAGACTCAGATTCGATCAACATGAATATCCCACCGAACGAACCGATTAACAATGGAAGACAAGACAATGGTGATCAAGGAGTTCACGATGCAGCAAGACCAAACTTCTACGAGACTATTGCGTACCGCGCGCGAATGATCCTAATTCTAGTATAAACCCGCCAACTGTTACAAACCGTAATTTTGAGATCAAACCTGCTCTCATAAATATGGTTTCGCAACAGCAATTTGGAGGATTTCCACATGAAGATCCACATCTTCATCTGTCAATTTTCCTAGGGATATGCGAGACGATAAAGATCAACGGAGTTACCGATGAAGCAATCAGGCTAAGGATATTTCAATTCTCATTAAAAGATAAAGCAAGAGCATGGTTGTTTTCCTTACCGGCCAATTCCATTCAAACTTGGGACCAATTGTGATAGGTCCATATACCAATGGCCCTTCAAAAGCCCAGGCCTGGCCCAATAAAGCACTCCCAGATTTAAATACATAAAAGGCCGGCCCAAAATAGAACGAAACAAAAGAGGCCCCCTCTCGGGGCCAGCCCGAGTATAAAACAGCCCGGGATTCGGACCCCCTCACGGGGCCAGCCCGAGGTTAAAAACAGCCCGGGATTCGGACCCCCTCCCGGGGCCAGCCCGAGGCCAAAAACAGCTCGGGATTCGGACCCCCTCCCGGGGCCAGCCCGAGGCCAAAAAAGCCCGGGATTCGGACCCCCTCCCGGGGCCAGCCCGAGGCCAAAAATAGCCCGGGATTCGGACCCCCTCCCGGGGCCAGCCCGAGGCCAAAAAAGCCCGAGACTCGAACCCCACCCCCAGGGGTCAGCTCGAAATCAAATGAAACGAGGCTCAATGCCTAAACATGCCGAACAACCAGAAAATGCCGACATACAGCCTCGTTGATTCGGCTCGTGACAGTATGCGGATATTATCGCCTATTATGCGGACGCCTCTGAACAGTCATGAGGGCCCCCGTCATTAATGATGACAAGACCTCGCTACAGTAAAGGCGACCCCTATTTAAGGCAGAGAAATCCCCAGAGAGAGGGACCGCATATTTTATCACCACCAGAGGAGGTATTAAAAAGGGTTAGAGCGTTAATACCCCTCCGACACCCCGCGTGTCCGCCCTCTCGGCCCGATTCGCTTGAACCGGGACGAGTTACACTTTCGGCAGCCAGCCTCCGCACGGCCTGCTTCCCAGGAACAGGACGTGCGCGCACCTTACTGGACCGAGTCCAAGTACGGCCCGGCCCTCAGGGGAAGGGACGTATCAACCACCGTGGGGCCTAAAGCCCCAACTGAGCAAGAAGACTTCCGCAACCAAACAAATGGACATGGGCAAGACCACCCCCGAGGAGGCAGCTCGGCGGACAGAACAATCTAACCGACGAGCTGAGAACGTGAAGTCCCCGACCGACCTAACCTCGGGCGGTCGACCCAGAGAGCCCTCGAAGAAAACTCCCCGAGATGACCCGACTGCGGGGGCAACGAGTAGAAACCCCCTCGGCAAGACGGGTCAGAAGACTCCTAACCCGAGTATCCCGCTGAACCCCTCCCTGGGCATGCCACCCGAAGGGGTACCGATTAACCCCTCCGGGATAGACGTGGAGTCCCTCGGTATGTCCACACCGATGGCGGGACCGATCGACTCGACCATCGTGACCGCCCAGGCCGCTGGGCCGATCGGGTCGACCCCCCAAAACACACAAAACCAGATGATTTATGCCCAATACCATTCTCCGTACGTCCCCCAGTACGTATACCCACCACCCTACAACTATCCTCCATACCAGCAGTATGCTCCTCCATACTCACCGTATCCGGCCACCCCCTTAGCACACTACCCTCCACAGGCTGATCCCAACCCGCTATACTGTCCCCAAACCCCCACCTCAGCTCCCGGGGTACGAATGATTCATCCCCCACCGCCCGTAATGCAATTAATCCGAACTGGGCCCGGATCGAACAACCCAGAGCCCAGTCTGCACAACACAGAAGGCGACTTTGACAACCCCGACCCCGAACTTGAGACCCTTGCAGGCGAGGGGGAAACGAGACAGGCCGGCGGATCAAGGCGGAGGTTATCCTTTGGGGCTGAACGGGAAGAAAGCGAAGGCTCGTCCGCGGCGGCCAGCTCGAGAAGGAGTGCTGGTCAAGCGAGAACAGAGCGGGCTCGAGAAGGCCCCGGCAAACAGACCGAAGAACGGTCCCGCCACTCAAGGAGGGACGATCATTCCCACCACTCGAGGAAAGACGATCAGTCTCATCACTCGCGGGAGGAGCGTCGCCACACACCCCCTAAGAGGCAGCGAAAACCACTCACCCCACCACGGGCTGCAGGAGTAAATATGACAACGATAAACACAATGATCAAGAAAGGGGTGGAGAAAGAGATAGCCAGGAGGGAAAGAAGAAGAGCAGGGACTCGTTCCGGGTCGACGAATATTCTGGAAGGACCACTAGCCCCGGAACTTTACAAGGCCCCCATGGGTGACTTCAAATACCCTGTCGGCCTCCCGTGCTTCCAAGGAAGCGGCGACGCCCAGGACCCGCAGAACTTTGTGTACGGGTTCTATGAAAGGCTTCGACTGGACGGGGCATCGGACGCCGTCGCGTGCCGCATTTTCACCACTTGCCTGACGGGGGAGGCGTGGGAATGGTACATGAGACTGAGGCAAGGATCCATAAAAACCTTCGATCAATTAGCGAGAGCCTTCCTGGCCCGCTACGACATGCTCCGACCTCCGCGGGCGACGTGTGACTCCCTCCTGAAGTATGTTCAAGGACACCAGGAGCCCACCCGGACCTTTGTGAATAGGTTTGTAAAGGCCTCTAGGGAGGTCCGAAACTACAGCGAGGATATCGCCCTGGCGGCTGTACAGAATGGGCTCTGGCAAGGAGGACCGGGCACCCTCCGGTACGATGCCCGGAAAAGAGAGTTTAAGAATTTACCGGAATTCTTGGCTTTTGCCGAAGGATACATCCGGGCTGAGGAGGATGCTGTCCAATTCGTTAGGCCGCGATCCAGATCGCCAAAACCCCAGTAGCGTGACCGGCAACCCGGCGTCGGTCCGTCCCGAAGGCGAGAGCCGCCAAAAAGAAATATCCTGTCTACGCCACAAGAAGAACGGCGCGAAGACGGTAGAGAGGGCTATCGACCCCATTATGTGCGATACGCCCCCTTTATCAAGAAGAGGAGCGAGATGTATCATGTCATAAAAGACATGCCTGAAGTCCCAAGGCCGCTGCGCAAGAGTATTTTCGAGAAAAAAGACGAGGCGGTAAAGTGCCTATTCCACCGTTTCAATGGGCACTCCACGGGAGACTGCCTCCAGTTGAAGGACGTGTTGGAAAGACTAGCCAGAGAAGGGAAACTGATTGAGTACATCAAGCCGGAATTCTTCCAAAAGTTTACAAAAGAATACAATGGGGAAGTTGAGCACCAGAAGAAAGCCTCCTACCGGAACGATTACCAGGGGCCCAGGGATACGGCACCAAGGCCCGGAGGAGATAAGGGAAAAGGACCAGGAACATCCGGTAGGCGGCCAAACGTGGAGATCAATGTTATCAGCGGAGGGCACGAGGTGCTGGCTCCTGAGAAACATAACCGAAGTACCACCAAGCTGTACCCGACCATATTGAACGTTGAACGGCCTTTTGAAAGGAAGAGGCCCCGGATGGACGAAGCCATATGCTTTTCCGAGAAAGACTTCGGCACCATCGTGTGGCCCCACGATGACCCCATAGTGCTAAGACTCCAAATAGAGGAGTTCGGGGTGAAGAGGATCCTCGTAGATACGGGAAGCTCGGCTGACATCTTGTACCTCTCGGCTTTCAAAAAGATGGGAATACAACTTGAGAAATCCCAGAAGAAGGTGACACCGCTAGTCGGATTCACTGGCGATTCCCTCCGGCCTAAAGGGATCGTCCGGCTGAAAGTAGCCTTCGGGTCCTCGCCTCGCATCACTGAAGTCATGGTGGATTTCCTTGTGGTGAATGCCCCCTCCGCATACAATGCGATCATCGGCAGGGGCACCCTAAACAAAATTGGAGCCATAGTGTCCTCTCCCCACCTAAAGATCAAATTCCCTACCATCCATGGGGTGGGAGAGGAATGCGGGCAACAGCAGGTGGCCCAAGAGTGCTATCAAACCTCCCTCAAAGGGCGAGGAGGAGCGGTTCACCAAGTAGACGTAAAAGCAGGAGCGAGGTCAGATCCCGCTGGCCCGCGCTTGCAGTCCAGCAAAGAGTTCTTACCCCCACACACACCCATGGTTTTGGATCCCACGGACAGGGGGGAGTCAAGAGCATTCGCCGAGCCTGTCGACGAAGTCGACCAAGTCGACCTCGGCGATGGCAAGTTTTTGAATATTGGCAAAGCAATTCAGGGAAGCGCAAGACAGAAATTGATTGATTTCCTTCGAGAAAGCCAAGCAGTATTTGCATGGACCGCCGCCGATATGCCCGGGATCCCGGGATCTATAGCGGAACACCATTTACATATCAAACCGGGCGCGAAGCCTGTGGTGCAGAGAAGAAGGAACATGGGAGCTGAGAGGCGTTCGGCAGTGAATGCAGAGGTAGCCAAGCTACTAGCAGCTCGTTTTATCAGAAATGTGACTTGTCCGGAATGGTTGGCGAACCCTGTGCTCGTGAGAAAAGCGAACGGGGATTGGAGAATGTGTATAGACTACACTGACTTGAACAAGGCGTGCCCTATAGACCCTTTCCCTTTGCCAAAGATCGACCAGCTGGTAGATTCCACTTCAGGACACGCGTTCTTAAGTTTCATGGATGCATTCTCGGGATACAACCAAATCAGGATGTGCCCCGAAGATGAAGACAAAACGGCCTTCACGACTCACTCCGGGCTATATTGTTACCGAGTGATGCCTTTTGGGCTGAAGAATGCGGGGGCTACTTTCCAAAGAATGGTGAATAAGGTGTTCCACGAGCAGATAGGTCGAAATGTAGAGGCTTACGTAGATGATCTTCTAGTAAAGAGCATGTCCGACCTGAACCACGTGCAGGACCTGTGCGAGACATTCGCGACGCTCAATCAAGCTGACATGAAACTCAATCCGAAGAAGAGCTTCTTCGGTCTTACAGGAGGAAAGTTCCTCGGATTCATGGTGTCCATGAGAGGCATAGAGATACATCCCTCCAAGTCGCAGGCCATCCTAGATATGAGGCCCCCCCGAAACCTCAAGGAACTTCAATCGCTCACGGGCAGCATTGAACCGGTTTATCGCCCGATCCGGCGACGTTTGCTTCCCTTTCTTTAAGGCGATGCGCAAATCCGCCAGATTCGAGTGGACCGAGGAATGTGCGATCGCCTTCGAGAAAGTCAAAGAATACCTGGCCAGCCCACCTTGTCTCAGCCGACCCATCGACGGAGACACACTGGTCGTATACCTGGCCACGACCAACCACGCGGTCAGCGCCGCATTGGTAAGAGAAGAAGGGAGGGAACAAAAGCCCATATATTTCGTGTCACACGTGCTCCGAGATGCCGAGACCCGATACACGCAGATAGAAAAAGCGGCCTACGCTCTTATCATCGCGGCAAGAAAACTGAGACCGTACTTCCAGTCCCACCCGATCAAAGTATATACAGGTGTACCCTTGAAGAAAGCCTTTGCGAACTTTGACTCCTCGGGCCGCGTGTTGGCCTGGGCGCTAGAGTTGACCGAATTCAATGTCGCGTTCCATCATCAAAGTGCCATCAAATCACAAGTGTTCGCGGACTTCATCGCGGAGTACTCAGGAGCGCCGGAAGGATTGGACAGCAAGTGGACACTTTACGTTGACGGCGCCTCCTCCCATCAAGGAGCGGGAGCAGGAGTAGCTCTCACAGGCCCCCAGGGAGAAGCTCTCAACTACGCACTCCATTTCCAGTTCCCCGTAACCAACAACACCGCCGAGTACGAGGCCATGATAGCTGGCCTCAAATTAGCTGCCGGGCTGGGAGCCCGAGAAGTCCATCTACATAGCGACTCCGAGCTCGCGGTCAGGCAAATCAACGATGAGTGCCGTGTGCACGACGACCGGTTACGACGATACCGTGAGCAGTTCCATTCCTTAAAGGGACAATTCGATAGAGTGGTGATCGAGCACGTGTCTAGAAACAAAAATTATCAGGCAGACGCCCTCTCAAAACTAGGAGCGGCTGGAATCCTCGACAAAGATCGTCCCGTGATAGTCATGGACATACCCGAATCAAGTATATCGGGTGACGTAAAGGAAGTCCATGTTATTAACGAACCTGGGGATGCTTGGTACGCTCCCATGTGGACATACCTCACCTCGGGGACGTTGCCTGAGGACCCGCTGGAGTCCAGGAGATTGAGGAGGATTTCCCCTTTATACTCGGTACATAACCACCAGCTATACAAAAGGGGATATGCCCGCCCATGGCTTAAGTGCATCGGAGAGAAGGACGCTCAGGCAATGCTGGAGGAAGCCCATGAGGGACTTTGTGGTAGCCATCAAGGAGCGAAAACTCTGGCCAAGAGAGTCCTGCGTGCAGGATATTATTGGCCCACAATGCAGCAAGATGCGGCCAATATAGCGCGAAAATGGGAAAAATGCCAGTACCATTGCCGATTATCCAGCGTCCCGGGTTACGACATGATCACAATCTCGGGAGCTTGGCCCTTCGACCTATGGGGGATCGATATCCTAGGCCCTTTCCCCATGGCTGCCCAACAACAAAAATGGATCATCGTGGCCATGGAATATTTTACGAAGTGGGTCGAGGCCAAAGCATTAACTCACATTACAGCAGAAGCCGCCAAGAACTTCATCTGGCACAACATCGTGTGCCGCTTCGGCATTCCGCACGCGCTCATTTCTGACAATGGCACACAATTTAATGCAGATATCACCCTGACCTTCCTCGAAAGGTTAGGCATTCGCAGCAACTTTACCTCGGTGAGTCACCCCGCTAGCAATGGCCTGGACGAAGTCACCAACAGGACCATTCTGGATGGTCTGAAAAAGAAGGTGGCCTCCAACAGGAAAAATTGGCCCGATAAACTCGACGAAATCCTTTGGGCGTACAGAACAACTCCCCGCGAGGCTACCCAGCAAACACCATACTCCCTAGTATATGGCATGGAGGCTGTCACACCTCTCAACTCATTGCACCTTCCTTCCGGATGACGGCTTATTCCACAGAAAGCAACCCTGAAGCACGAGCAGTGGACCTCGAGCTAGTGCAAGAACTCTGAGACAAGGCCCGCATTCGGACCACTGAATACCAGCGGAGGGTAAAACGCGCCTTCGATAAGCGCGTATCCCCCCGTGCGTTTGAACCAGGCGACCTGGTACTCAAAAAGATAGAAGCTACCGGACAGCATGTTGGTAAGCTTCAACCTAATTGGGAAGGACCTTTCCGGATAATTCGCACCTGCGGCAAGGGAGCTTACGAGCTCGAAGGTCCTGATGGGCGAATGCTCGCCCGTCCCTGGAACGTCGTCCATCTCCGCAAATTTTATATTTAAAAAAAAAGAGAGGGGGGGGAGAAAGAACAGGTACAGCAGCGGACATGCCGTCTGCAAAAATGTAATTACTATCTTTTGTCTTTTTTTGGACCAGCATGGGAATGCCCATGTAAGGTCAAGGGCGCCGGTGCGTTATTATAAGCACGGCCTGACATTTCATACTTTTGGATCAACACGGGAATGCCCGTGAGTGGTCGAGGGCGCCTGTGCGACATTATAAGCACGGCCCCGGTGTGCGATGTCTGACTAACAAATTCGAGACCCGACGACACAAAATTGCCGTCGGAACCACCTCATAAAAAACAACTGATTATCACAAGGGCAAACAAAAGCCCAAGGGCAATAAATGCCTCTATAAAAAAATAAGTAAAATTATTGCGTTAAGAGGATAACCGAAAGCCCCAGGGGCAACGAACGCCTCCGCAATAAAACAATAGCACTTCTCATATCAGAAGGATAAAAACCCACGGGCAACATATGTCACCATCGACAAAACCGGAAATCATCATAATAACTTCAGACCAAAAGCCCTCGAGCATAAAACAGCCGAAATCAACTTTTCCATAAGCAGCGAGTGCGCGCTAATCGTGCAAAGTACAAACGAACACTCTGAAAAGATGACGAAGTACACACGACACGCCCCGCAAGGAAAATTCGTGCTATCCTCGGGCCAAACAACCTGAAGTACGAAGCGGCAAAACAAATCTCCAAGGCATTACAGGAAGAGAGTCACAAAAGTGTGAATAAAAGCTCTGCAAAGAGCAACAAATACACATGACTCTCGAACATGGCAACACAGGCGCGAGTCACAAGAGTGTGAACAAAAAATACACTTGACTCGCGAAATCAAAAGGGACAGTTATGCAAAAAGCGAACGAAAATCTCAAAAGGATAACGAATGCGCATAACTCTGCTTTGGAAAGACAATAGCGAAAACCCGCAGGGTAACGAAAAAATCTCTCCAAGGATCCCGATACACAGCGTAAACGAAAGCCCGACGGGGCAACGAACACGCACAAAACCGGATAAAACGTTCCGCTATTCTGCACAGACAACGAGCTTGCCTATACAATAGGTACAAACGAAAGTCATGCGGAATGAGCAGGAATAATCTACTGGCCTCGCGAGACAACAAGTAGGCATGGCAACATGCCCGAACAAAAGGTCTCGCAGGAATAATCTACTGGCCTCGCGAGACAACAAGTAGGCATGGCAACATGCCCGAACAAAAGGTCTCGCAGGAATAATCTACTGGCCTCGCGAGACAACAAGTAGGCATGGCAACATGTCCGAACAAAAGGTCTCGCAGGAATAATCTACCGGCCTCGCAAGACAAACGAGTCGGCATTATTACATGCTTGAACAAAAGTCTCGCAGGAACATACACACTAGCTCCGCCAATACAGAGGACAAGCCCTACGGGACGTGGCGCAATAGTACAATATGCAGCGCAGACAACTCCTAAGCAGACACCTCCGCGGGATGAGCTATAGGAAGAAGGGGACCGAGAAGTCGCGGAAGCACGCCTCATGAGGTAAAGAAAATGGTCTATTCTTATTATATTTGCGGTACCAACGCGCACAAGGAAAGTATTCCGAGTCCCCCGAACCAAAGAAAAAGACCAGACAAACACGTCACTGGATAATGTAAAAGTGACACAGATAAAACGTCGCCCGCTATCGCGGTGTAAACAAAGGTAAGGCCGTTCAATGAGAACCCCCCCGGACCTATACGACCCTAAGGCTTATGTCACAATAATCGCGTAACGAAGTAAGCAGAAAACATAAACATAAATATGGTCAAAACAACTGTATCTCGGATGGCTGATAAACATTCCTCAGCAAACCACCCGAGCAAAAGCATACAACAAGTTCTGTTAAACACCTCCACATCTCGGAGGGTTCCTCGCACTAAATACGCTCCGATAAAAATAAAAAATAAATAAAAAACAAAGAAGAAGAATGGGCTCCGCTCGACCCGACCATCCATCCGCGACATGCTTACTCGTCTTTATCCTGCAATAGGTGCAATTAGGTCGGGTGAGTATTCAGCATAAAAACCCGCGAGGCGATATAAAAAGGACAGAGTTATACCTGGTTCACTTCGAGGTTTCCTAGAAGGTCATCTCCTGGCTCTTGATTGTAATCCACCTGGTCCAACGAAGCCTCTCATTCGGCAGTACCCGAGGCGGTCTCTTGGACCGTGGGACCCTCGCTGCCTTCCGCAGGACCTTGAGGAGACTGCGGCGGCGTATCATCTCTGTCCAAATGATGAGGCCACGGCGCGACCTTACGCCAAGTATGAAAAGGCATCTTGGGATCACAGCTCACGAGATCCATGCTCGGAAGAACGGGCCCGCCATCAGGGCGAAGCAACTGACCGCTAGCCCTATGCCACTCATATCCTACTAGACCTTGGGGGGCCCCGTCCTCGTCTGCCACTGGCATATACCCGAGGTCCTCAGGGGCGAAAGGATAAATGCCAGCCAAAACAGATAACTCAGTGTAAATTTGCCTCTTAAGCATCCCCGTTAGTGACAACATCGCCGCAAGCTTAAAAGGATCGCTAACCAGGAATTCTCGAATCACCTCCTTCTCGTGATCGAGACGCTCTGCTTGCGAGTTCTTGATCGCAAGCAAGGCTTGGGATAACTGCTCCCGTACGAGCGTCAACTCCCGAGCCTGTCCCTCCTTAGTTCGCTTCAAATCCTCCACCTCCTCCTCACTATCAACGAGCTTAGCAACGGCCTCCTCGAGCAACTCAGTGCTCCTCTTCGCGCTGATCTCTCTTTCTTCCAACGCGCGGGCCTTTGCGTCCACCTCCCCCCTCAGCTTATCGACCTCCTCACTACCGACAACCGAGCCCCGAAACTTTTGGTAATCGTCATTCAAAGACTTGTACTTCTCCATCCAATAATCCCTCTCCACAACGGCCGCCGTCAAGTCCCTCGGCTCCACAGGAGACTGGGCCACTGACAAATTCTTGGCAGTCATCGCCTCCGTCGCACGGGCAAACAGGCAGCCTATCTCGAAAAGACGACCCACCGCATCCAGCATCATACCACCCCCGCGCTTCTGAATAAGCCGACCCAAATAAGGGGGCTCCAAGGCGCGGAAGGCCTCCCTATAATACATCGCGCACTCCGGAGGCCGCTCCGTGGCACTTTGCATCTTAGCCAAATGAGGGAACAAGGCGAGGCACCCGTCCGGTTGACTTAACGGGAAGGGAGTCTTACATATGGTCCCTACCCCAACATTACCCGGAAGACCAATCCTGCGAGATCCCTCGGACGGGGTGGGTACCGTTTCAAGAGAAGCAGTCGTGCTTGAACTCCCGCCTCCACCTGGCCCTCCAGTTGAGGACGGAACTTCTTGAGCTAACACGACCGAAGCCACGCCCGAAGGAGGGACTGCTGCTCCCGACAAGGGGGTAGTGGCGACGTCCCTCGGACTCGGGGCTAAAGGTGGCCGCGCCATCCTCTTCTTGTTTACAATCAGCCCTTTCCCTTTGACGTCACGATCAATTTCGTGCGTCGCCTTCCGCTTCCTCGACTCTACACTTCCGGCCCCCTTCTTCACCACACGCTCCTCAACGCCAGCGGGTGATGGAGCAGGAGCCGCCCTGGTCGTTAGTGACCCGGAGTACAGCCCACCCGCGTGCGAACAGACCAACTCGGGGATCGCCTTCAGCCCGTTGAAGGAGAAATCCATTAGGCCAAAAGCTGCAACAAAAATATGAACTCAAGGGTCATATATATAGGGAAACAGTTGAGGATTCTTTATCAAAGGAGTATATGTATATATGCGCGAAGGACTACCTTGCGACAACTACCCGATAACCTCGACAGCCAGGTCATCAGCAGCGCTCATCCAGAAGCGACTCATGTCGGGCTTCCCCTCCCACGAACTATCATCGTCACCCTTCTTAATCTGTCGCCACGAGCGACGAATACCTTGCAGCGACTCAACTTCCTCGGGTTTAGTCAAATACACCCAGCCACTATTCCAGCCATCAATCTTCCTCAAAATCTTCTTATGAGTCTCATAGTCGAAAATTTCCGGCGCGTCAGTTCTCCTCCTCACGGCGACAAAATCTGATGAAGCCATGCACAGACTAAAATAATGTGCAAACAGGGCCATGCTCGGCCGTAACTCGGCAAAATAGACCTGAAACTCGTCGAATAACTTCTCGAAGCTGACAAGATAACACCACCCCACACCCGTCAGTTGGGCGGGGGTTATATCCAACTCTTTCAAGAAAGTAACCTGGAACGAGGTCAAAGGCAGCTGGAACCCACATCGGGGCATCTTCCAGTAAATACAGAGCCCTTTCTCATCGTCATGGGCTCGATCGTCCGCTTGCGGCAATAAGAACCCCAACCGGTCCAAGGAAATGCGACCTCTCGCTTCCTTTTTCACGAGCTCGCCATAAAAAACGTTGACCCACTAACCCTGACTGCGACAACCCGTTGCTGACGGGAACAGAAGACTAACCTCCACAAACTGCGCGTTAGTCGCGTGCCCGGTGCGCCTCCTCTTCGAGGAGGGGGGTTCCTTAGAATTCTTTTTCTTTTTTGATACCCGCGGGCGTGCTGAAACTGACGTCTCCCGAGAAGACCCCTGGCGATCTTGCACCTCGACTTCCTCCGACTCCCCATCCTCATCAACGGAACGGCTATCGCTGTAGCCGGAAGAATAATACGAGGGATCTGCCTTCTCCAACGGGACCCGTTCCCTAACTACCTTTTTCTTCCCTCCCATCTTCGCTGACTGCAAAGGCAAGTTAATAAGATGGTCAGCGACGGGAGATATTACCGGGGGCACAATCCTCTTACCTGACGCGGCAAAAGCCCTTTCTAAGGCCGCTTTCGACTTCCCGGCGCCTTTACCCCCTATCCCCTGATCCCACATCGCGGGATCACTCCAATCGATGGATTCGTTTGGAGAGCCCAGTTCCGCTGCGGCCCCGTCCACGGAAGATTCCGGCTGTGCCGCCTTCCAATCAACGGACGACTCAGGGACTATATCATCCCAATCCACGGCCGCCTCCCAATCGAAGAAATCTCCCTCGGAACCCGAATTAACGCCTGCCTCCGACATTTAACAGAACCTGCCCAGAAACTGTCTTACGGATCGACCGTAGGACCTCGCGTATGGCAAACGCGCAAGGGTAGAACAATACCGACTTGGTGGCTCACGGTATCGGTTGAGATACTGGATCCCGAACGTAATGTGTGCGACAGTAATACTTACGGATAACGAGCGACGCTCCTGTGAGATGTTCGTGCAGTCGTCCCCGCCGATTGTCCTTATCAGCGAGAGCGATGAGCGAGACTACTCCGAAAATGGAACTTACTGAAAGCGGACATCCGCACGGGCCCGCCTACCTTTATATAGGGCCCCCGTAAAAAACCGTAAAAATCAGCACCGACAATCTCAAGGGACAACCCTCGACACGTGTCTCGCACCCCTTCGATCAGCCGCTTCAAAAACCCAAAACGTCGCGTCGCCCCGCCTTTTGGCGCCAATATTCGAAGTTATATCGAACCGTCGCGTCTCTTCGGCTTTGTCTATACAAAAATCCCCATGACGTAGATCCCCTACAACCTTGAAGCATACTGCCTCTCGAGACAGTAATCCTGCGCCGTTGCAACGAGTTAATCCTGACCCCACGCTAGGATCACCGTTTACCCAAAGCAGGGGGCGGCGTGATCAAAATAGCAGCGGATCTCAATGACGTCAGCACGCTTGAGCGTTCATGATGGTCTGACACGTTCATTTATTGCACCTACAGTAACCTCCCGTTATATATATACCCACGGACCCTCCGTACCTAACCATCAATTATCCGTTTAATAAAAAGTCTCGGGGACATGGCACCAAAACCATCCAACAACCGCGGCAAGAAACCCCTCGACCAAGGCCAACCCAGTAATCCAAGGCCGAGGCGCCCGACTAATGTCCGAGACCTACCCCCCCAGATCCGCTCCAGCTGGCTCCGTTTCTTCCCGCGACGTCGCCTCGACCGAATGCTGTCAAGCCCCAATAAAAAGCTCCAGGACTTCATCGAATACCTGATCGACGTAGAGGTACGCTCCTACGAGCACTGTCCCTGCTGCCCGAGGGCTCGCCGCAATGAACCACCACCCGCACCCCCCCAGCGCGCCCCACCCAAGCCGGTAATCCTCCGCACCTGCCCCGCATGTGGAAAAACGGGCAATCGGTCAGAGATGCCCCGGTGCCACCGATGCCGGCAGAGGTTCCACCAGGCCTGTCAACCTGAGGAGACTCACTACTTGTTTCCTATCCCGGGTCTGGAGAGCTGGCATTGCGACGAATGCACCGCCATCCTCAACTCCCTGGACGACATGAACGAGGACAGCGATGAAGGCGGCAACCAGGACGACAACGGGGATGGCCCGCAATACCACCCCACTGGGTCTGGCGACACCGACCCCGAGGAGGAATCCTCCACTGACGGCGACTTCAGCGACTGACGCATTGCGTAAAGCCGCCCCACCAACTTGGCCGGACTTCCACTGCTTTCTCTTTTGTTCCCCGACATGGGGATAGCACCTTTTTTATTTTATGATAACCCTGTGAACTACTTTGTTTTGTCGAGAAGGAAAACTCTATAAACCACATGACATTACCTATAGTTATAATCTTTTCTATGTTGCAAAGTTCCTAAAAACATGTCCATATAACGGCGCACTAAGGCAGACTACTACATGCACGTCGCTTGTATTGCAATCCCGTCGCAGCCAAATAGTACGCTGCGTCACAATACTGGTTTAACATACCGATAAACCAACTGGCGCCGTCTGCCTTGCGACCTCTCGGTCCAACGTAGATCGCGAAACATTAACGGACATGCTACCCGAACTAGCCACCCAGCGACACCAACTCTATCTGATTACCAACACAAGTTGGTGCACCCCCTGTCTCAGGACAGTCCCGGGGACATATGCTTTACTTCTAATCTTACCAATAGCACAAAAACAAAGCCACCTCGTAAGCAGTAACCGAACATTCCATGCCGCGCGACTTAAATAGTCCGGACAAAACAGACAATGAAACCATCCTCCCCTTATTCTAAAAAGCACGACTCGAGATAACTTGAATAAAAGAATAAATCTCGACAAATTACCGGCACAATTGCCCCACGACACACCCTCGCGGCATTAAGACACTCTATACTCCAACTCACACACCTGGTATACACTACTACGCACATTTCCCGAATATGAGCTAACCAACAGCGAATAGACCATAACTTAGCTCACGCACTCCGAAAATAATGAATTTTTTCACTAATGACACCTCGAAACAGCCGCCCCGTCAGCCCAAAACGCTTCGAAAGTAACACCAGTCAAACGACAGGCCTACGCCCGTCCAGTCAAGTCACCTAGCCCCAGCTTTTACGAGTCAGTGGGGCCCGGACGCGATAACCGATGGCACCACTACGCCTATATATTGACCCATTCGGCCATAGGAAGATCATTCCTCACCAACTGATTCTCCACTCTAAAAACCAATCCTCACTCCATCCACCCTCCTAATGTCGTCAAGCGATTCGGATAACAAACCCGAGCCGCGACGCCTCGACATTACCCTCCCCCGAGAGTCACCTCCCCACCGACCCCGCCCGAACCCCTCACAACCACCACGGCGGACGCTCTCGGAAGGCGAAAGGTGGGTATTGCTGCAAGACATATCCCACCCAGACTTAGAATGGATGCTAGACCACGAAAACCTCCGAATTCGAGACTTTCTCGACGTCAAGCTTAGCTCATGTCCGAAGTTCACCCCAGATGACGAGAACGCCCTCAAACCAGCCGCACCATCGTTACGCACATGCTTTGGGTGCGATGATCAAGATCCCAAGACCGAAATGGTCAAATGCCGAACATGCTTCGAGTGGCACCACATGTACCATTATAACATAAAAGGCCGCTCAGATCCCCGCCGTCGGTTTTGGCGATGCCCCCGTTGCATCGACCTCAACTTCGGAGGACCAACCTTATACACGGCTACCAAGGAAGAGCTCGAAGCGGACAATACTTACGAGGACACCGACAACGAGGTCCTCGCCTAAACGCTCCCCAGGTAGCGACATCACACCCGTCTTTTTGCCGAACAAGGAAACCGCGACATGACAGACAAGAGTGGAAACACCCTCCCAGTCTACCTCGGGATCCTCCTCGGCAACCATGCGGGTATACAGGGAACTAGTCGCCCTGTATATCATAGTTTATTAAAACAAATGTATCTATTCTTGTGTATCAACAAAAGACAAAGGTTGTCTACAAAATATGTATCATTCCGATGTCATGTTATTAAACTTATAAAAATCATACAAAGTAATCTCGTTGTCGGGACCCCCTCTTCCCTCACACAACCCATCTTATATATCACATCGACAAACAATTTCCATCTCATAACCTCCCGACGCATACGCAGGCCCTCGTGCCAACTCAATATCTCGGCACCCGATAATAGTTAAAGCGGCCAATCGGCGGCGAGATGCCAAGGATTGCCTGGGACCCACGTCATTTAAAGCCACAATAGCGCCTTACAACTATAAATACCAACCTCACATTACGTAAGAGGGGACAACCATCTCCTTCATTCTCAAGTCCATCCCTCTAAAGAAAAATGCCTTTCAAACAAGTCGTTTCA
This sequence comes from Carex myosuroides, assembly GCA_028015225.1. Taxonomy (NCBI): domain Eukaryota; kingdom Viridiplantae; phylum Streptophyta; class Magnoliopsida; order Poales; family Cyperaceae; genus Carex; species Carex myosuroides. The sequence goes on from CM051472.1 coordinate 6,934,355, forward strand.
AAAACTAAAAGACCCGCGGATCAAGGCCAGAGTAGCCACGACCAACCTCCCCCCAAATCCCGTCGCTCTTATAACCCACGACAAGTCCTCTCTCCTGCCGAGAGATGGGCCCTCCCTCAACGATTCTCCGAGGAGGATTTGGAGTGGATGCTCCATAACGAGGACCTTCAAATCTGCGACTTCATCGACATCACCCTCGCCGGGGTACCCTCGTTCACCAAGGAGGACGAGAACAATCTCTACGATGACGTTAATTTTGAGCCCAAGTTGCGTTGGTGTGTCTTATGCCGCGACCAGGGACCCAAGCACGAGATGGTGAAATGCCGGGTGTGCTATGAGTGGAGTTGCTTCGACCACTACGACATCCACGGCCGCTCCGATCCTTGACGTCGATTTTGGAGGTGCCCTGGATGCCTATCCCGCAATTCTGGAGGCCCGAGCCTATACACCGCTACTCCACAGGAAATCAAAGAGGATGACCTCTTTGAGGACACTGACAACGAGCGCGTTGTCTGATTTCAATACTTCTTTACCTATCGGCGTTGTATGATCTAGACCTTATCACGTATTTGTGCTTTTCGATTATTTTCAGAATACTAACAACTGTTTGTCATGTCCGCAATAACCTCGCCTGAAAAAAAAAAAAAACCCCCGCGACGACAACGCGTGACATCAAGCGTAACTCGTCTAAAAACACGCCAACACAATTAGTCGGGACATACACCCGAGATAGGGCGTACAAAACAATTCGCAAACCCTGTGGGATAACAAAATCACGAAATATAACGACAAAGCAAAAATCAGCACAAACTACGCGCAATCAATAAACGGCACGATAAGAAATCATACAAACAGGAATTAAAGGATAACCAAAATACAAAGACCCCGGGGATCAGACGAATAACCCACAAAAACCCCAAGACCAACTCGGGGGCTAACACTCGAACCTTAAGAAAAATCTAAGAAGCCAAAACAAACGAAAAACTTACCGAAGTCGTCTCTATCACCGGAGTAAAAAACCGAAAGCATCATACTGATACATTTCGGCTTCAGGGGCTAATGATAGGTCCATATACCAATGGCCCTTAAAAAGCCCAGGCCTGGCCCAATAAAGCACTCCCAGATTTAAATACATAAAAGGCCGGCCCAAAATAGAACGAAACAAAAGAGGCCCCCTCCCGGGGCCAGCCCGAGTATAAAACAGCCCGGGATTCGGACCCCCTCACGGGGCCAGCCCGAGGTTAAAAACAGCCCGGGATTCGGACCCCCTCCCGGGGCCAGCCCGAGGCCAAAAAAGCCCGGGATTCGGACCCCCTCCCGGGGCCAGCCCGAGGCCAAAAAAGCCCGGGATTCGGACCCCCTCCCGGGGCCAGCCCGAGGCCAAAAACAGCCCGGGATTCGGACCCCCTCCCGGGGCCAGCCCGAGGCCAAAAAAGCCCGAGACTCGAACCCCACCCCCAGGGGTCAGCTCGAAATCAAATGAAACGAGGCTCAATGCCTAAACATGCCGAACAACCAGAAAAGGCCGACATACAGCCTCGTTGATTCGGCTCGTGACAGATTATGCAGATATTATCGCCTATTATGCGGACGCCTCTGAACAGGGCCCCCGTCATTAATGATGACAAGACCTCGCTACAGTAAAGGCGACCCCTATTTAAGGCAGAGAAATCCCCAGAGAGAGGGACCGCATATTTTATCACCACCAGAGGAGGTATTAAAAAGGGTTAGAGCGTTAATACCCCTCCGACACCCCGTGTGTCCGCACTCTCGGCCCGATTCGCTTGAACCGGGACGAGTTACACTTTCGGCAGCCAGCCTCCGCACGGCCTGCTTCCCAGGAACAGGACGTGCGCGCACCTTACTGGACCGAGTCCAAGTACGGCCCGGCCCTCAGGGAAGGGACGTATCAAATTGTTTAATGTGTTTATTGCAAAATATTTTCCACCATCCAAAACTTCAAGGTTTAGAAATCTAATTACTAATTTTGAACAAAGGGATGGTGAAACATTGTGTGAGGCATGGGATAGATATAAGGATATGCTAAGGTGTTGTCCACATCATGGTCTAGAAAGATGGCTGATTGTCCAAACTTTTTATAATGGTCTAAACCCTACCGACAGGTTGTCTATTGATGCTTCTGCAGGAGGAGCAATCATGAACAAGGAACCTGACGAGGCCTACAACCTAATTGAAGAGATTGCAATCAACCAACACTACTGGATCCCTGAGCGAAAGAAGCCAAGTTCAACACCTGGCATGCACCGAGTAGATGACATATCCATGCTAAGCGCAAAGATTGATGCTTTGCAAATGGCACTCAACAAGCAGACCAAGCAGCGAACGGTAGCAGCAGTCAATGCCGCAACAGCATGTGGCTATTGTGGAGGAGCGCACGAGATGACCGAATGTATGAATGTGACGGAAACTGAGGAAGAAATAGAGCAAGCAAACGCAATTGACAACAGCTTTCGACCTCAGCCCGCCTACAACACATATCATCCGAACAACCGAAACCATCCAAATCTCTCATACGCGAACAATCAAAGGCCTGCTGCACCCCAACAGAACTACCAACCACAGCCCAATTATCAACCAAGATACAACAATCCCCAACAGAATTATCAACCAAGGCAATACAACCAACCACAACAACCTGACATCACATCCTTAATGGAGAAACTCCTAGAGATGCAGGATAAGGCTAACGCCGAAATCGCACAAAAGATTGAATCCTTAACAAACCGCAACAAAGACTTAGAAGACAATGTCTCTAAGATGGCAAGAGAACTCTCTAGTATCACACGTGGAAAAGGCAAATTTCCGGGCCAACCGGAAGAAAACCCGAGAGAGACTTGCAAGAGCATAACACTAAGGAGCGGTACAGCTTATCAGGGACCTCCCATACCCGATCAAACTTCCGATGAAATGCATGCAGAGCCATCACATTCCGAAGAGTATGTGTCACACCCCAAACCAGGATTTCCGGATTAGGGTGCAACTAATCCTCGTCCCGTGTCCAATGATCGAAAAGACACGCAGGACTAAATAATAAAATAAACAGACACAGCGGAAGCAAATATAATAAAATAAAGCCAAAGTCATAAATATAAAATAAACATAACATAATATATACATCAGATCATCCATACAAATCTCCACCGGGATCAAATATACATAGTCTAGTCAAAGGGATACATAATCTATCGAGTCCAATGTACATAACAAAAGCATTGGACTCGTAAACCCTAACAAAAGTTCTAATCAACTAATCAAGCGGCGTGGCCATCGGGGACAGCTCCTGACGTCTCCTGCTGCGGACCGTCAAACTCTGTACCTGCCCACATCCATAAAAAGGGGGGGGGGATGAGCGAATGATCGCCCAGTATGTGACCCAGTATTATCCCTTCAGGGATCCTCTTAAGTCAAAGCACATTTTAATTTGAAATCTACGTAGAGTCGGTAATTGTTTACTTTTAATGCACATGCTGCGGAAATTAAAACCTATCATAATAACTACAAAGAAAAATACATATATAGTAGATGACATGATATGATTATCCTATTATGCCAACATGATTAAACTTCCCCAAAATAAAATACAAGAGAATGAATATTATAATCAATCGGAGTCCAGTACGATAGGTACCGTGTGTACAATTTAATATAGTAATAATACGGATCATTTTGTCACCCCGTGCCGTGTCAAATATCAACCAAATTGAATTTATATATCAATGTGACATAACGCAAGGACTGCGATCAGAGGGGCAAAGATACCCGATGCCTAATGGCATCGAGCTTTGCCCACACAAGACTTCAACCCGTAGGCAAGTGCACGCTAGCCGATGGTTATATCCAAAAATTCGTGTATTTCCTTACTCTAGACGATTCTTCATCCAAACATATCCAATAGGAGAAAACTACAAGCAAGTCGTAAGAATGAGTTAATCCGTCTCCTCATGAGCAGACGACGGAACTCCACCGTCCGGCCGGAACCAATGGGATAAGGGCTCGTGAGCGGCCCATAACAACAATAAAAAATAAAATCTGCCACCGCAACCTCGGCAGCCGTACTAGGCAAGTAGCTCCTAATGTAAGGGGGATACCTCCCGAATCGTCTCCGGACTCGAGATCGGTCCGCACGAAATGTAAAATGATCGAAAAGCATATACTACCAACTTAATGCAAATAATAATATAATATTCCTAATAAGACCTCCCGAGAAACCAAGTGGTCTCTCGGCTCAATGGCTAACGGGCCGACCGGTTCCATCCCAACCAGCCGGAACGCAGCCATTCAGTCTTCTTCTCACGCTCACCAATGCACATGCGAAGCTAAATACTATGTTGACCTCTACGAGAAGAGGACAACTAATATCCTAATATATTATTAATTTAATTTACACTACTCCTAAGAAAGCAATAAATTTTCAATTTAGGAGGGGTTATGCAAATCCCAAATTACAGTTCAGAAAGGATTAAACATGCTCTAATGCAACTACAAAATTTAAAGGTGCGGATGACAGGTCAAGTGGTCGACTGGTAAGAGTACGCCACGAAAAGATAATTCAGATATCCCACACCTGATGGCTGTAGGGGTAGAACGCTAGCGCTAGAAATCACCGCAATCTGCACGATCCTCACCTGCTCCGGTGTAACCGTCAGCGGGATCGTACCACGGATCGAACTCAGTGTAGGTCGGCTGACCTGTAATTTAGTCGTAACTTAATTAGAGTCTAAACTAAGTATTCGTAACCCTTATTACCCCGTTTGATAATTTTCACTAAGTGTTCGTATTTAATTAATTAATTACTAAGGTTCGAATCTAATCAATTGGTTTGGTCGGTTTGACTCGATTCCGACTAAACGTAAAATTGGTCCAACTCTAATTAATCTAACGTACTTAAATCGTTTGTTATATTTTAATTTGAAAATAAACTGCTCATCTAATTAGTTAAATACCTAAGTAATGTTATTTACGGGTCCTTATGATAATTTACGTAAAGAATGAATTACGTTTATAAAATTATTATTTAATCTTAATTTAACTACTTAAAAATAAAATAAAATAAAAAGTGAATTTCTTAATTAATTTAACTACAATTAAATTTAAATCCTAAGTACTTAACATTAAAGACTTATTCTACTTAGTAAAATTTTGTAATCGTAATGATTCGAAAGTGTTAATATGTTGTTAATTAATTGTCCTTTATTAATTAACCACATATTTTATTTATAAATCATTTACTTTATTTAAAACTACATTCGATTTAATCTAATATTTACTTAGCATTTAAAATCCTAACTACTTAACTTATTAATTAATTAAAAATCCTAATAAATCTAAATGTGTTAAATTATTTTAATTGGTTGTGTTTCGGGATCATACAAGAGTCCAATTCGGGTTGTATAGTATATGTTCAAATTATGTTATGAACTCTCACTGAGGCATCAAGACCCTGGACGGTATAATCATCTCCCGAATTAAATTCAAGTTTACATAAGCATCCGGTTTTATTCGGTTACATTATTAAAACCTAAATTTTAAAAGCCGCCATTTTATTCCGTCACTCCGAGGCAACAATTGTCCCTTTCTATTTTAAAAATCTGCTAAGCCTTAATAGATAAAGGCCCAAGCCTCCTTGAATCTATTAATAAATTCATATTAAGGCCCAACAGAAATTTAAAAGCCCAAATTCATTAATCAATCATAACAGCCACGGCCCAATAGTAACAAAGGCCCAAAGCCTCAAATAATTAACCAAGGCCCAAACCAAAATTCAATATAATAATTCCACATTTGCGTTTTAGTCCCTGATTTAAATTAATTTACGCAAGGTCTAACATTTGCATTTCAATCCAACAATTTCAACCAATTTAACAAAGGTCCCAGTCATTTCAAGTTCGGTACCAGTGGTATCACTGGGCTGTACCAACTGGTACAGCACCTTCTAACATCAATCAGCAAGCAACAGAGAGCACAAGGCCATAACAACAAAAGACAGCCCCTCCCCTTAGTACTGATAAAGCACCACAGTACAGAGATAGCATGCCCGAAAAAGGCAAGGCAAGCATACAAAGAAAATACAGCAAGAAGCAACAGAGGGGGGGACCAGCACCAGTAAACTGGCATGCAACAGAAACAGGTCAAGACCACACAAGGCACGAAGGCCACAAGTCACAGAAAAAGGCACAAAGGCCGCAGGTCAAAACAACAGCCACCAGCAACAAAAAGGCCTAAGGCCACAGGTCAAGCGAAAATGGCACGAAGGCCACAGATCAAGGCAACAGCCCGCAAGCCACAAGGCAAAACTAAAATAAGAGAGTCAAGGGTTACCCGGGAAAGCAAAATCGCAAGAGGAGCACTTAGGCCGGTTCCAAGAGAATCCTTCGCCTCACGGCCGCCTAATTCAATCAACCCACAAGGAGCACAGAACGAGAGAGGGAGGGGTGGATTTTCTCAATACCGTATCAATCCAAGAGAGAGAGAGAGAGCGGAGAGAAGAGAGGCAGAGATTGATGAAACAGCGAGAGAAACAGCGAGAGAGAAGAGAAATGGGAGTGAAAAATAAAAGAGGCAGAGAGGAAGTGAGAGCCGAGAGAAAGGGAAAAAGGGGGCGGCCAGTTAGGGTTGAGTTCGGACCCGAACTCAAAACTCAAAATTTGAGTTCACAACATTTCAAATCCGCTCTGAATAGCCAAAGGTGTAGCGAGTCACATTAAATTTCAAGTTTAATTCTTTAACCTCATCAAAGAGTCACGACTCATCAGAATTACGTATTTCTCTAATTCGATCGAACTATTATTTCAGATTAATTAATTGGTCGGCGTCATTCGGTTATAATTATTAATTCGTCAAATGTTATTGGATTAATATCTAACTCGTTTTAATTCCCTAATTCGAAGTCGAATTCAATTGTGAAAAATTGAAATTTCCATTTATTTAATTAATTTATTATAAAAATTCTTGCTTTTATTTATCTAATCATTTAATTAGGTCTAAATCAAATTAATTAGTCTAATTAATTACACTTAATTTTGCGGGTTATAACATTCTCCCCCCCTAATAAAAAGTTCGTCCCGAACGCTCAAAACTAGTCAGTCGGAGAGAACAGCTCCGGGTATCGGCTCCGCATCTCGTCCTCAAGCTCTCACGTCGCCTCACGCGGGGTATGATGCTCCCACTGTACTAGTACTCGGCGAATCGTGCGTCGCCGCAACTCGATCTCCTGCACGTCTAAGATGCGAATCGGACGTGCCTCGTATGTCAAATCCGGCTCGACCTGTAGTGGCTCATACTCAAGCATGTGTGCCTCACTCCGTACGTAGCGTCGAAGCTGTGATACGTGAAAGACATCGTGTACACCAGCGAGAGATGGAGGTAATGCAAGTCGGTATGCGGTGCGACCGACTCGCTCGAGAATCATAAACGGGCCGATGTACCTAGGTGCTAATTTGCCCTTAACTCTGAACCTCATAACCCCCTTGCGGGGCGACACTCGTAAAAGCGCGTGCTCGCCAACCTCCATGCTGAAGTCTCGACGCTTTGGGTCCGCGTACTTTCGCTGAAGGAATGTTGTGGTAGTCGATATGGACGGTAAATTCGATATCCTGAAGGAATGTTGTGGTAGTCGATATGGACGGTAAATTTCGCTGAAGGAATGTTGCAACTAGCCGACCGATCAATTCGATATCCTGAAGGAATGTTGCTTGATATCCCAATCAAAGTCGGTAAATTCTGGATACCAGCAGATTTTGTGGTAGTCGATATGGACGAAGATGAGCAGATTCTGATCATCCTTGGAAGGCCATTCCTCGCCACATGTGGGGCAATGATTGATGTTAGGAATGGAAAGATTTCACTCAATGTTGGCAAGAACAAAATGATCTTCAGCGTGAATGAAACCAAAGTCCCACCTGACATGAATCGTGTCTACAATTTGGAAACAACGGACGAGTATGGCAATGACGAATTGCGAATGGATGAATCTGAAGACATCGGGGAGATGACGCACGAAGCAGAAGTAGAGAGATTGTTAATTGTGCAAGATGACGGGCAGATCCATCCGACCTCCGTGACACAACAAACCGATGATCTGAACAGAAGCCCCAATATCGCAAACAACAGGAATCATTCTTCCTTAGCCCTTGCAATAATCAAAATCCTACGCGAAGAACTCGATGCAATGTCCAAAAGACTGGACGAGGTCGAAGCAGCACTCGGTGTAAGTCTAGCATTCGACCCTGGACCTCAAATACCGATCGACTTCTTCAAGGACAGTGATGATGAAACCACAGAAGACGCTGAAGGCGAACCACCCGACGAGCAACCTCCTTGCATCGACGGGAGGATATCTGGAAGAAACTGATATGACACATAGTCAAGCTAATGACTTTAAACAAGCGCTTCTTGGGAGGCAACCCAAGGCCACTTTTATATTTTCTTAAAATTATTTAAATTTCAGTTTAATTAGGGTTTTAACTGGGGAACGAATCACATCCACTTATTTTTCATGACCAGGTGAACATGCTAGAGGAGGGGCTCGGTTAAAAACATTGGAAAAGTCAAGAAAACATTTTTCTGTTGCTAACCGTATCAGCCAATACGGATTACGACAGTAAATACGGATCAAGGAGTTGGATGAAAAGGGACAGCAGAAAATACGGTCCGTATCAGCCAATACGGACCGTATCCAGAGGAAGAGTTAAAGAGTCATCGGAATTCAAATTTTGGATCAGATACGGACCGTAGCAGCCAATACGGTCCGTAATCAAAACCGATCTGGAAATTAAAACCCGTTAACGAAGAGGCGCGAAGTCGGGAACCGTTCAAAATAGAAATTCTTCTATTTTTGAGCCCTCTCCCGTTTCTATTCCCCTCTTCTCTTCCTCCTTCCTTTCCTCCTTCTCCCCTTCTTGCAAAAACCCGAGCCAACCTCGCAAAACACCGCCGGCCAACAAGGAAGATCACATCAACCACCTCTCGCACAACCACCAACCACCGATACGGGTCGAATCCGACCCGTATTCACCGAGAACACCGAATCTCCACCATTTTCGGGTTTTTCTTCCCCTTCCCTCCTTAATTTTCGATTTTAATTTAATTTATTGAATTAGTCCTTTATTTCTCTTTACAATTTTGTTTTAGAGTTAGTCTTCTATTTTAAGATTTAGTTAAATACAAAAATCACGAAAAACAACAAAAAAAAATTAGGTTTCTCCAATTTAACCAGAACCAGTGCCCGTATAATACGGTCCGTATCTGTCAATACGGCCCGTATCAAGTCCTGTACTTGTCCATTTTTAACCAGCACCCAGGTCCGTATCCAGTCCGTATCAGCTTAATACGGTCCGTAACAGAGGCTGGTAATAACCACAAATGGCCCCAAAAACACGTGGTCTTCTTAAAACATTGACAGGTCTAGGCAAGAAGAAGAGGGGAGAATCCTCTTCTCAAAATCCACCACCGCCTGAATCACCCGAACGGAGCCTCGAACGAGAGGAATTGCCGGAATCCCCTCCTCAAGAAGAAACACAACCGACGGAGGGGCAGCAACATAACCCCCTGGACATAAAATTTACCTACAGGGCACATGCCAAAATCTTCGAGAAACTAGATGACAACAAAATCGTCAACCACAAGGCCATCCACATTGAAACCCTTCAAAAGCTCGGCCTCCTTGCCCAATTCAAAACCCTAGCAAAAAGGGTTCACATCTGGGACTTTCTCAACAAGCTGGTGAATGTCCCAACCTATGATGACCTTACCCGCGAGTTCATCGCCACCTTCTCCTCCGAAAATGACATAATCAAATTCCATCTAATGAATGCAGAGCAGGAGATGTCAATGAGAGATTTTTGCGACATCTTTGGCTTTAAAAATGAGGGCGTACAGGCGTACAACAATGACCAGAATTTCTGGAAGATGATCACCAATGACCGCCTCAGCGATCCGAGAGTCGCAAGCCACATTGTCCATCCAGTGCTCCGTTACATGCAAGCGGCTCTCAGCAACTCTCTTTTCGCTCGAGGCGAGACATGTGCAAAGGTCACCTTCGCCGAGCTTCACATTCTCAAATGTATGCTCATCACACCGGAAGAGCCACCACACCTCGGTCATTTCCTCTGTAACCACATCCACGCAATTGGCCAAAACAAAAGAGACAAAGGAAACATATCTATTGGTGCCATCGCAACAATCCTCGCTCGGCAACTCAGACTCGAGGTGGATTTTCTTAAAGAAGGCACCGGTATGAGATTCCTCGATATCGAGTGCCTCACTGCCATGAGGATGATCAGCGGCAGACCTCCCGAGCCTTACCTATACCACGTCGAAAGCTGGAGGGTTCAAATGCCTTGCAAGCCGCTACCCCTCAAGAACCAGCAAAGATGGAAGCAAGTAGACCCGAGCGGCAGGCAAGCCGCTCAAGAAAGCGACGATGAGATCGATTTTGATGCCATAGAGGCCGAGGCTGAAGAAGAGGACTGGGCCGAAACCGCAGCCGCCGCCGCATACATGCAAGAAATGGCGGCAAATGAGGAAAGGGCTCGGCAAGAGGCGCTCGCGGCAGAAGCAGCACAACAAGGGGCGGGACCATCTGATGCCCCTCAAAGTGGATACAACCGAGTCCTCCAAGCCGTCCAAAGAGTGAACACGAACATGGAGAGATTCTCCATCGACACCAGGACTACTTATGCCCAGCTGGACCAGCAGTATGACGAAACGCATCACTATACGAGCCAGGTTCGTCAGGGCATGGACGAGCTGCGAGGGTATGCTGCCAACAACAGGCGGGAGGCACAGCAGGCCCACTACATGTCACAGCAGTACTACCAGCATGCCCTCACCACCGGTTTGTCATACCAGCCGCCACCATACAGACTCTTCGACCCGCCATTCTACGAGGAGATCCAGCGACCACCACCACCTCCACCACCTCAGGATTGAGGTGCAGTGAGTTGTTTCTTTCCCCGGTCTTTTTACTTTACTATTCCTTTATTTTTATCTCTCGAGCATTGGGGACAATGCTCAATTTTATTCGGGGGGTAGGAAAAGTAAATTGACCATGTATCTTTAAAATTTTCGCAGTTTAAATTCTTAGGTGCTAGTAGTTTTACTCAATTTTTGACTAGGGTTGGAGGCTTTACCGAAAATCCTAGAATGATTAGATTGAGCTTTTTAGCTAGCTTGCATTTTTATTTTTATTTTAGGAGTAGGTTAATCAAATAGGAATTGTTTTAAATTGAATTAGGCTAAGGTTTAGATAATTGGCCATGATACCAAAAATTCGGAATTTTTAAAATTATTTGTAGTCTCAAAATGAACAATTAATTGCTAACCATGAGAGTTGATCAAAAATTGCAAACCCTAGAATCTTTATTTTGAGTAATTTATTTTTGCAAAGTCTTTTAAATTTGATAGTGTTTTAGAATACCCATTTATTATAGATAGACCCCTAGCGAAACTATGCAATAATTTCTTGTATGAATGAATACTTGAAATTGTGTGTAATCATGGTGCTTGTGACACAAAAATATGTTATTTTATTTTTCGGAAAAAAAAAGAAAAATACAAAAAAATTGAAAATGAGAAAAATCCAAAAAAATAGAAAAATATAGAAAAAGAAAAAAAAATAGATGGAGGATAAAAAGAGTACGGGTGCCTACGCAAGACTGGTTACCAATAGGCTCGAGAAAACCTCCCAAATTCAAATTCTTGTATATATTTAATTTTTCAAAAATAGTCACAAGTACCAACACACTTAGTTGTCATACTTTGCTCCAATCAATTGTCATACTTCTCTCCTGAGCAGCACAATATTCATTCCCCAATCCAACAAATTTCCAGAACCGAATGAGAGAAAGAGAGGCGATTTTGAGGCGATGGTGAACATTAATTCCAGCACAGTAATCCAAGCACAGTAATTCCAACACAGTAATTTCAGCACAGTAATTCCAGAACAGTATTTCCAAAACAGTAATTTCAGAACTCTCCTATGTTGGTTGCACTGTATGTGGGCGGGAAGTTTACCCGGGGTGCGGAGGGAGCACAGTACACTAAGGAAGCAACCTACGGCTGATCAGAGTCAAAATAACGATGATTTACGTAGGGTTTTGGCTTAGGTTTTACATATTTTCTCGCACCTATGTTTACTTTATTAGAGAAAAAGGCTACTGTCACCCTTCTTTATGTTTTATTGTAGAAAACAGGTTTTGGGACTATTTTACACCAAATGGAGCTAGAATCAGGTCAATCGGATTAGCGACGCTCATCGACTAAGTCCCTGTTACGGCTAGTATTGACCAATACGGACCAGGCCTAGCACAGACCAGGAGATAGCGCTGGAAGCAGTTAAACCCTAACTGCCAAGGTCCTAATACGGACCGTATCACCAGATACGGCCCGTATCCGAAGGCATCTCTTGGGGAATAACTGCCGACAGCTGTTTCCAGATTGATTTCTTAGCCTCCAATCAACCTCTACACGTCCCTACACTCCTATATAAGGCCCCTGGGCAGAAGAATACATCATCTTTGTAATTAGGGTTAGCTTTTGATTAAAGAGAGAAGAGAGGAGTGATTGTAACCATGCCGTTCCGCGGCTAAGTTCCTTTTCTTAGGGCTAGGCAGTAAACCTTGTTACTCTTGATGTTTTGATATATATATTTCTGTTGATTATGATTTCTTGTTGATGTATCGAATATGCTTTTGTGATTTATTATCTCTTCACCTAATTTCAATGATCTAGTTGAGTTCATTAGAGTAGTGACAGTGCTTTAATAACTCTTTAAACTATTTGGATGAGTTAGCCTTGTTGAGATCTATTAGGTTTATGTGAAGAAAACCTTCGCGGGGAAACCATAAACCAGAACAACAAAACGCATGACCAAATTCCATCATTTGCGTAAGGTAAATCGCAGTGATCTGTGTAGTAATTTGGGAGATAAGAGACCCGATAGTTGCGTAAGGTAAATCGCATTGTCCTGAGTAGAGTCTCGATGAAAGATCTGTCATTTTGGCGTAACATAAATCGCAGTGACCTTTGTAGTTATCTTTCATAAAACAACAACAGGAAATCAGACGCAACAGGAATATATTATCAAGGCGGATTGAGTGACAATGGTGTGCCGAAACCCTAGGAATTCTCATCTCTATCTTTATTTTAATTACTTTTAATTGTTTCCTAATTTACATTGATCAACAAACATCTCTCAAATTTCAGATTTCATCTAGCCTTTCGAAAGGTTGTGATTCGATCGCTCGAAGCACTGAACCAATATTCCCTGTGGATCGACCTCGCATATACTACTCGATAAGGATTGTGCGCTTGCAGTCCGAACCGATAGCATTTACGAGTTTATAAATATTAAAAGAAACATTGCTCTCTTTTGAGTGATCAACGGCTTCGAGGTAAATGAAAATACCTCATTTGTTGAACTGAAGGGAATTGTGTATGAAAAGATCGGTGTGAACCCCAACCGGTATGATATAGATTTAGCTACCCGGATTAACACAGTAAGTGGTGGTAGACCTTACTATACCAGGTATCCAATAACAGATGAGTCGTTATGGAGGAGTGCTTACAACACTTTTGAGTCACAGGGGGTAATGGTAATGGACTTATATTCCAGGAGAGTTCAGCGTGAACCCGGGGTTGGAACATCTAGGGAAAATAGAGGTTATGATCACTCGGGTTATGACAACCCGCGTTACTCGAGTTATGACAGCTCGAGTTATGATCACTCGGGTTATGACAACTCGGGTCGTGAGCACTCGGGGTATGACAACCCCCGCCACTATAGTTATGACAAACCCCACCCCTCGAGGTATGACAACCCCCGCCACTCGAGTTATGAACCGCCTGTATCACCCGTTTATGAGAATTATGTACCTGATTTTACCACCGATCTACCACCACTACCACCTCCTCCTGAAACCCCAATCCAACCCAGATTTCCATCTGTACCACCATCAATACCTATAGTGTCACCCGTTGCTACCCGGAGAGACCTTGACCTTGATGCTGAGCTCGATGCCGTACCACAAAGAAATTTGAAAACAGGTGACGAATGGGAAGGGGATTGGGATTCTGATCACCTGTCAGAAGGTGATGGAGATTATTTACCTAAGGAAGGCAGATTTCCGATTAGCGGTCGGACAGATAGGCATCCGTGCCGCACATTCAACGATACCACTGCTTTTGAAGAGGCAGACATCTCATTTTTTGGGTCGCGTGTCAGGTACAATGCAGAGCTTGCTCCGCAGCAGGTTTACGCCAACACAGGTTTACGCCAACATAGATGAACTTGTGAAGAAAATAAATGAGGTCCATGTTCACGGCACTGGGAGTGCAGAACTGAAAAAAGGGACCGAAGAAGGTTAGTAATTGTTTGTGTCGACGGAGCGCATTGCCACTTCCGTTTATATGCAACCCCTGTGGGTAAGGGCGAGGCATGGATTATTAAGAAGTGTGAACCACCTCACACATGCAAGGCTCCGTCATTAAGGAAAGACCATGCACAGCTTACGGCTTCACTTATTGCCGATGTAATTGATAATGACGTTAAGGAGGACCCATCGATGAGCCTTAAGGAGGTCGGTAGAGCTGTCAGACGGGTTTACAAGCATGTCGTCCCAAAATACAACAGGTTGTGGAGAGTGCGTGAACTTGCGATTTGCCGAATGTTCGGTAGCTGGCATGGTTCATACAACTTGCTTGCACCATTGCTGCAGGCCATAGCAAGTACAAATCCCGGCACTGTCTTTGAATGTTGGAATATAAGCGTACCGACTGTCGACAACGCGTTGCAATTCAAGGCCATAGCATGGGCGTTCGGTCCATGTATTCAAGCTGTGCCATACATTAGACCGGTCATCAGTGTAGATGCATGCTTCCTGTCTGGCCGTTACGAAGGGAGACTGCTGATCGCATGTGCATATGATGCTGAAAACCAGTTGTTGCCTTTGGCCTTTGCAATTGTTGAGAAGGAGGACGGGGAAAACTGGGGATTTTTCATGAGGTTCGTAAGAAGACAAGTGGTTGGCGACCGGTTCTTTTGTGTCATATCAGACCAGCACAAAGGAATCAAATATGTTTTTGATCGCCCAGATTTCAGGTGGTCGACAGCGAACGGCAATTATGTGCACAGGCTGTGTATGCAACATGTTACAGACAACCTACACAAGAACTGCGGACCTGAAAAATGGGTTGCAAATACATTCAGAATTGCTTGCAAGAAGAAGAAGCCGAGAAGGGTGGAAGAGATGTTCAAAGATTTTGCCAAGGTATGTATATTTTTATTTGTTGACTTATATTTTCTGAATTATTTACTTAAATTTTCTCATCTGAAATTTTTTTTTTGACAGTACTGTCCAAAGGCAAATTTGTACTTACTCAAGGTGGGAAAAAATAATCCCGTCGATCTTGCTGAGCCACCCGCATATGAGAAGATATTGCAAGCCCGTGATGGAGGTTTCCGATAGGAAATTATGACCACAAATGGGTCTGAGTCCTTGAATTCTGTTTTCAAGCAGAGCCGGCAGTTGCCCGTGGCAGCAATTGTGGAGGACACCTTCTACAAGTTAAATGCATGGTTTGTTGCACGGCGTGTTAAAGCCCTCGAATTACTGTCCAGGTATGTATATTTTTATTCATAGATTTTGCCAAGGTATATATATTTTTATTTGTTGAATTATATTTTCTGAATTACTGTCCAGGAATCAAACGTTTTCAACAAGGGTGGAGGGGAAACTCAGGAAACATAGGGAGAAAGGTGCAGTTATGAAAGTTGTCCCGTATGGGGAGAACCAATTGGAATTCGAAGTGCACTGTCCAGATGAGTTTGCTCCAACCGGCCGTAGACCGGATGGGACTATGGAATTTGTGAAAAGGATGTTCAAGTATGTTGTTATTTTTGCACCTGACAATACTGTAACATGCACTTGCCAAGGAATCCAATTGGCCCACCTACCTTGTTCTCATGTTATGGCGGTGTGCCAAGAGAGAAACTTCTCTGATGATGATTATGTCGCAGACATGTACCGTACCGAGTACCTTGCGAGTACTTGGGGTGCATCTTTCCATCCTTATCCCAACCAGTATCAGTGGCCGCCATATGTTGGTGATAGAGTCTGTCCCGCAAGCGGGTGGATCAGAAAAGGAAGAAGACCCCACAAGCGTCAAGTAATGAACATGGACGAGATGGAAGGTAGGCGAATGGGACATCAGGCCCGCCGTTCAACAACTGACAGGCAGTAAGCAGGTACGGTTGATTTTATTTATTTACTTATATTTTATTTTGATTTTATTTCAACTGGAATGCAATGCAGATGCCATTAACGAAGCCAACGAGAGAGAAAATGCTAGAGTTGTTGCTGAGGCTACCGGTAGTAGCCACCGCACTCATGAAAGCCCAGGAACCGGTAGTAGCCATGAAGAGACATCCGGTAGTGTCGCACAACCAGCTGAACCCAGACCCAGACGTCGTATTTTGAGTTTGTTCGGCCGTCGTCGCTGATTACCAAGTTTTGTTAAATTATGTTATGAACTATTTTTAGATGTATATTGTGAACTATTCTAATTGGTAGTTTGTGAACTATGTAATTTTTTATTTGCCTCGATTATTTTATATGCTTCATTATTTGTTATTTTTATTACTTAATTACATATACAAAAACTAACAACATAAAATATAAATAAACACAAAACTGATGAAATAAAGTCTACGACATAAATTCCTAAAAATTCTACAACATAAATTCCTAAAAAAATTACTTCTTACAACGAGTCTTGAAAGTGCATGGAACAAAGTCATCATCAGAGTTTGCCTGATCTGGATCAGTCACAGCAGACGAAGTGGTAGCCTTACCAGTACAAGGAACAAACTCGTCGTCCGATGCTGGAGGCTCTGGATCAACTTTCTTCTTTTTCAAACTAAAGCCGTAGGGGTTTTCCACAAAGTCATCGTCTGAAATTTCATACCGACCATGTCGTCTACTCCATTCCTCCATCTTACATGTCTCATAATTAAGAAAATCATGACATACTTGACACTCGTACTTTTTCCTCTCGTTTTTACCTCGATCACTAATAGACACTCCTCTCGCTACGCCACGATCTCGGTTGCTCGCTTTCTTACCTCGTTTGTCACTGTCCATACCTCTACTAGCCTCAAAATGACTCAAAATCGCCTCTCTTTCGGTTCTGAAAATTGGGGAATGAATACTGTGCTGCTCAGGAGAGAGAAAAACCCCTTTTATAAGGGTTTTATAGCGGACCGCCCAGCTGCTGGGCGGTCAGATATGGGTAGTGAACCGCCCAGCCGCTGGGCGGTCTGGTGGGGAAAGTGAACCGCCCAGTGGACGGGCGGTTGGGGTAGATTTAAAAATAAGTTTGGGTGGGGGCAGATTTGATAATTTTTTTTTTTGGGTATTAATAAAAATATCGTCAATTATTACCGTTGGAAAAAAAATATATTTTCTATTAGCGTGTTACCATCACCACACCACCGCTTGCATTTTAAAATGTCATGTTCCAACTTCCAACTAAACCATATTGTAAATTTAAATTGTGTCGTCCTTTTTCAGATTTGAAATCATGGTAACTCAATTAAATTTGAAGCTTAATACTTGAAATTAGTACATATTTATAGTGCTCATACCAGTGTACTGTAGTCTGTAGATCCTATTAAAGAAAAGATAAGAATAAGATGCGATTCGGCTAGTGACAAGTTAATTAAGTTCAACCATGAAAAAAATAACTCCAAGTCTTTCTCAAAACAAATTCCTGCGAATGTGCTACCTACTTGCTTTGGTTGTATTAAGTAAAGAATAATGACTGTTGCTTAAATATGTAACTGATCGAAAACCACATCTCATGCTAAATAATATTTTAATTTCCTTCTTAGACATGATGATGGAAATTGAAGAAAGTCGTAATCCGCTCACCCAACTACTTTGTTACATTAATTTAGTATGAAATAACAAAATGATAGTTTTGGCAAAAAAAAAAAAAAATAGGAACTCATTTTAATAGCAAACTAGAAGATCAGTGTGATACAAACAAGTCGATACCGGTACAGTCGGTACCATCAGTACGAATCAGACACATACCGCCAACCAGTACGAATCTGTGGTTTGGGAGACGAGACAGTTATGCATGCGATCTTCTCGTGTGATTTTGCGAGAGCAGTATGGATGGCGTCCCCTTTGGGGATCAAAACTGACATGTTACCAGTGGATTTCATGGAGACTGTGCAAACCGTTAGAACCAATCTGTCAGACCAAGACTTCATCACATTATTTTGCACCATGTGGGGTATTTGGAGAACGATGAATGAGGTAGTGTATGGAGGAAAGGCGAGAAACATCTCAACATGTAACCTATACACTAGAAACGCGGTAGAGGCATCAAAAGTGGCATACTGGTGTGGGGAGAAGCAGGGGTTTAAGCCCGATGCCCAGCAGCAACTACCACCTCTATCAGGTATAATACCAACCCCAAATGAGTTCCTGTGTTTTGTGGATGGATCTTGGTCGGATGAAGGACATGCTGGTATTGGTATTTACCTGGTATGCAATGGAAGAACGGTTGAATGGGTTTCTCAGTATGGGATGGCGGCAAATGCAACACAAATAGAGGCAAGGGCAGTCCTGGAAGGATGCAAACTGTTGGCCAAACACGCATCTGGAGTGGGAACAGTTGTTTCGGATTCAAAGGAAATTGTAACATCTGTTAACTCCTCTCCACCTGGTATGCATGACTGGCGGGCGTCAGCAGAGGTTTGGAGAATTTGGGTGATGAGCAAGGAACAACATGGAGCCATAGAATTACCTACTGCAATAGGGAAGACAAAAACATTGCAGTGGCACACAGGCTAGCAAATTTGGGTAGAATGTGTAAATGGGATACAAATGGATTTGAGTCTCCACAGTTTTGAGAGTGGAGATCTGATGCTCTGAATCTGATTGCCTACGGGCTAACACCAAAAAATAAAAAAGAAGAAGATGCAAACAAGTAATTTCGAAATTAAACAATTCTAGGCCTTTACATTAAAAAAATATATATAGTTACACTACAGGTACCATGCATTTTAAATAAAAAATACAAACATGATTAACTATCCCACAAACTAATACCGAATACAGTCTTCCATGCACTATAGAATGCATACCCAAAATTGTATATAAATATTGCAAGATGCAATTTCAGTTAAACAAACATATGACATCCATTGAAAGGCAACGACAACATTTTACTTCACTAATTATAAACCTTTTCTTATGTCTATCAGTTCTGAGCAGCTCAACGAAGCCACCAGACGAAAGCACCAGTAGAATTTTATAAGTTGAACAACTGATAGTTATATTGCTTTCCACTTGCATTTAACAGTGCTAGTGTAGGAATAGGGCTATGTTTGGATGACACAAGAATAGAGGCTATTTTAGAATACAAGCTATTCGAAATAGTAATGTGCATCCAAACAATATTTTTGCTATTCGGAATAGCTAGAATAGCTGCTATTCTCTATTCCTTGTAAATGTTGGAATAGCTATTATTCGGAAATATGAAATGAGAGAAAAAAATGCTTTCTTTTTGAATTTCTGCTAACACAGTCCCGAAATGACAAATTTGATATCACTTTCCGCTATCTCCACGTCGTCGTCGTGGCAATTCATTTGAGATCCCACTTGCTTATCTTTCCTCTTAATTAGCATCTTGTTAACACTATTTTTTATTGGTTACATCTATTCACTATTCCACATATACAATCCAAACAACATTTTTACTGATCCGAATAGCACCATTTTCACACTAATATGAAAATCACTATTTTTTCTCTATTCTCATTTACTATTCTAAAATTTCACTATTCTAGCTATTCTAACTCTCATCCAAAAGTACCCCTAATGTTTATCCCTCAACATATAAATTATTTTATTTTTCATGACGGCTTCCACCCAGAAGAATAACATACCAAGAAAGTATATATACAGCTAAGGTTGTATTCAGATCCCCCAATTGCACAGAAGACCGAATCAAATGTCATAATCTTGTAATAAATTCATATATGGGCTATCTTCACTTAATAATCCCTTTGAACTAAGTTCTCGTATCAACTTTATAACATTTTCTAGCTTCGGAGCTGTCGAAAGAGAAGATATAAGCTCATCTAGTACTCTTTGTTGAATAAAGTTAGTGTTTGCATTTATCCAATGTATATGTTGCACAGCCATGTCTACTTGTCCTTCAGTCGTCAGGCCATTTAAGAAAATTATATGCGAATTCAAAGTGTCTATATTTGAAGGCACGCCGGATAAAATTGTAAGAACTTCTTTGAAATTACCTATGAAAAAAGGAATTAAAAAAAAGGAACAAATGTTACACGATATATAAGTGAAGAGGTGATAGCTACATCCTGTCAGTGTTAAGATTTTTATATTGTTGGTACAGTAACATACACAATGCCTTTTAGTATTTATATTTTCCTTTTCTTCTTTAAAGTTGCATAATCAGGACCAGCCACAATGCTGGTTAGGTTTTGAGAAATGGAAACCATCACTAGTATGAGCACTATAAGCTGTACCAGCATATTTCACCAATCGCCATGCATATAACCATGCTTCATCAGGTGCTAAATTAAAAATATTTTTCTTGATATATTGTTCAATATTTAGTAATCAGTGAAATAATATAGATAACATTATGCATACATAAGGGTACCTTGTCTGCACAGAGAGAGAACCAACTCTTTTAAAGCCACACTACCAAGTTTCAAATCATGCTTAATCGCCTTGTTTAATACCCATATAGCTTCATCTACTTTATTTTCATTGCAAAACAACCCAATCAAGAATCCATATGTGTAATTATCTGGTAAAACCCCTTTCACCAACATTTTTTCATACAGTCCCTTGGCCTGTTGAACTTCACCAATCTCAGAAAATTTCTTTATCAATATGTTATATGTCTGTAAATTAGGTTCGCACTCTTTTGTAAACATCTCATCCCACAATTTCTTTGCTGGCCTCAAAAGGTCATTTTTGCACAAAGCCCTCATTAGTGAATTGTAATAAAAAATTTCAGGTTCCATTCCTCTCCTTCTCATATCCTTTATAACATCATACACCTCTCTAACCTTACCAGCCTTGCACAAGAAAGAAACAGATACCTGATAGTAATCTGGACCGACTAACATGCCCTTTTGTAGTATAATCCCTAAGATTTCCCATAACTCATCCGCCTTTTCATCCTTGCAGATATTTCTACAAAGAGTGCTAAGACTCTTAATACTAGGGAGGCTCCCCCTTTGAACCATATATTTGCAAAACATTATACCAGATTCAGTATCAATATCTGAAACGGACCCGACAAGTCTATTAAGCAAACTTTCATCAATTGGGAAATTACCCTCAACAATCGCCTCAGCAACTTCTTTGGCCTCCTTAATTCTCTTTTCATGTATCAACATATGAATAAACTCTCTATAGTCTCTTTCTCTCGGTGCCACACTAAGTTTTCTCTTTTGTTTGAGAATTCTACATTCTTCTTCATACTGCTTCGCCAGTCGAAATTCTTCTGAAACAGTTCGGTATGCTATAAAATCAGGTTTGCAATATATGTTCCTTAGTTCTTCCAGGGCCTTCCAAGCATCATCTCTCCTCCCAGATTTGCACAGTGCATTTACAATCAGAAATGCCACGATAGAGCCATTAATTGACTCATGTCTCTTCTTAATTTGTTGCACCATATGCAAGATATTATCAATTTCTTTCTCAGTTTTACATAATTTGGCTATAAATAGACCAAAACCAAGAGTATTGAAGGGGATATTTTTCTGAAGCATTTCATCGAACACCTTGAGAGCGGGTGCACTTGAGGGATTTGATGACATAGAGGCCAGTAGGGAGTTGGATGGGTGGATAGGAAACACGGTGGAGGGGCGTTCTTGGGGCCACCGGGACTGAATGGTTCTATTGTTGGCATTTGAGTAATGGTAAGGTGAAGAAGTGGGCTCTGACAGTTGGGAGGAGGAAGAGGAGCAAAAGGCGGTGGTACTGGGGCCCATAGTGCGGAGATGGGCAGGGTTAGAAGCGGCGGAGGAGAGGCGGCGCAAGGTGGCGGCGATCGACCGTGATGGTGACGTCATCTCCGGTTAGAGGAGAAAGACTAGAGGATATATATAGTCGTTAGTTGATGCTGTTTGAAATATTTTGAGATAAACATGATTCTATTGCCAAATGGCAACTGAGTATCGACAAAGCACCTAGGCATATATGAATTGGACTGGCGCGTCATATTTTAATTTGTGTTAATATTTTCGTTTTCAGAATTTAAATTTTCCATCCGAACCACTGAACGTAATCTCTATTGGGTACGTTTGGATCGTGCAAGGATTAGTGCAAGAATAGCGATTTTTGGATTAGTGGTTGAGAATAGTGCTAACCCAAGTTGTTTGAGAATAGTGCTAATTTTGGACTATTCCAGTTAGTAAAAATATCATTTGGATTGTATATTTGGAATAACGATGGAGAGAATGAATAAAATATTGTTCAAACTAATCTAATATTTTTACATTTAATATTTAAACTAATATTATATAACATTTAAATTAATATCTTTCAATACTAATCTAATATTTTATTTAATACTAATAGAATCTAATCTAATATTATATTTATTTAATACTAATCTAATATTTTATTTAATACTAATATAATATTTAAACTAAAATATTATATTACATTTAACATTTAAACTAATATTATATTATATTTAACTAATATTTTATTTAATACATATAATATTTAAAGTAATATTATATTACATTTAATATTTAAATTAATATTATATTACATTTAAACTAATATTTCTCAATACTAATTCAATATTTTATTTAATACTAATCAAATCAAATCTAATATTATATTTATTTAATACTAATCTAATATTTTATTTAATACTAATATAATATTTAAACTAAAATATTATATTACATTTAAAATTTAAACTAATATTATATTACATTTAATATTAAACTAATATTTTATTTAATACATATAATATTTAAAGTAATATTATATTACATTTAATATTTAAATTAATATTGTATTACATTACATTTAATTAAATTAATATTATATTATATTATATTTAATCTAATAGTTTATTTAATACTAATCTAATATTTAAAGTAATATTATATTACATTTAATATTTAAATTAATATTATATTATATTTAATATAATATTTTATTTCATACTAATCTAATCAAATCTGATATTATATTTACTAATGTAATATTTAAACTAATATTATATTACATTCAACACTTAACATTTAAACTAATATTATATTATATTAAAATTTTAAATTAATATTTATTATATTTAACCTAACAATTTATTTAATATTAATCTAATTTGATATTATATTTATTTAATACTAATCTAATATTTTAATTAATATTATATTAAATTTAATATTTAAACTAATATTTTATTTAACACTAATCTAATCTAATATTATATTTATTTAATACTAATCAAATATTTTATTTAATACTAATTTAATATTTAAACTAACTCTAATTGAAGTAATGAAAACTATTTTTTTATTAATATCACTAACCCCATTAGCTCTATTCTTGCGAACCCACCATTTTTATAGGTTAGTAGAATAGAGCTATTCTTGAGCTAACCCAAATTTCTAATTGTTGTTTGGATCACTCAAGGTTAAGAATAGTGGAGTTAACTCAAAGTTAGCTCTATTCTTACCCCATCCAAATGCAACCTATATTAAAATTAAATTTTAAAGTAGAAGTGAGGTATTCTTAAGTTCATCAAATTTCTTTAGATCTGTTCGACAACATATAGAATAGTACTGAAAAAATATTTATGATTTTTTTATTCTTAGGTTTATGTCAGAAACCGTGTTTTGGATTTATGATTTTTTATTTAATTAGAAATATTTATGATTTTTTTAATTTTTCTATTAAAATATTAGAAATATTTTTATATTTTTTTGAAAATAGATGGAATACTATATAAATTAATTTACTAGAATGACTGCAACAAATAACTCTGGTCAACATTTTTAAGTCGAGATTTTTTGCAGCTGTAAGAAAAATTAAAATATTTCTTTGTATGTTACTGGAAAAAATAAAAATGTTCTGGATCTGAGTTATTGATCCCGGTTCAAAAGTCATTTCTAAGGTAAATGAAGAAATTATTGTGGTCCTAGTACATTCAAATTCAAATTCTAAGGTACTTCATCTATTTTTCTAGAAATTATTTTATATTTTTAATATTTTAATATTTTCCTAAAATAACTTATAAGAAAATAGATAGAATAACTTAAAATTTGAATGTATTAGAAGGACCACGATAATTTCTTAATTTACCCATAAATGACTTTTGAACCGGAATCAATAACTTAGATTGAAAATATTTTTTTTTCATTAACACACAAAGAAATATTTTAATTTTTTTTACAACAACAAAAAATCCCGACTGAAAAATGTTGACTAGGGTTATTTTTTGCAATATTTCTAGTAAATTAAATTATATAGTATTCTATCTATTTTCAAAGAAATATAAAAATATTTTTAATATTTTAATAGAAAAATTAAAAATCATAAAAAAAATATAATTAAATAAAAAAACCATAAATGCAAAACACAGTTTCTGACATAAACCTAAGAAATAATAAAAAAAATTATGTTATTCGGCTGCCGAGTTTCTCAGCGGTCCAGAAAATAATCCAGCTGCCGAGAAACTCGACGGTTTGAGTATTTTTAAAATTTCTGAAAAATCGTGAGTATTTGTATTAATTTTTATTTAATATTGGATATTAATAATAATTTCGGTTTTCAATAGATAAAATTATGAAATAAAAAATATAATATAGATATCTGATACTATAGGTAACTGGTAATCGTCCTATCATTCTTCATTTTCGACTGTCGCACTTCTCTTGAAAATTCTAGTAAGGAAATGCTCAAATTCCAAAGTATATCACCACAAAAAAACAAATTCGTTTTTTAGCATAAAAAAGTTCGTTTCATTTTTGTTTTTTAGTTGCCCAAACAAAATACAAAGCGTAGCCCCATTACAGTTTAATTAGCTAAGTCGTTGACCATGTAAATACGTCTATCTCTTTTATCAATATATTTGTTAATAATAATTGTCGTTGACCATAAAAAAATCTACAATAGATGTTTTACAACAATTCTAATTCCGATACTAGTTTCTTAGAAATTTGAAAGAGCGTCAGAGATTAGAGATAGACCGTACTTATACTCAATTTGACTTCACTGACACAGAGTAGACAGATTGTTTATTTATAATCAGATTGAGGCTATGATACAAGAATCCATATCCTCGGTACCGTAAAAAATTCCCTTTTACAATTAGCTATGTACGGTTTGAGATTAACTCTCAGCAGGTTTGAGATTCGGGCTGACTGAAGGGGCAGTATTATTGGGCTTTGAGATTCGTGCCAAGTTAAAAAGAACAGTCCAGATCAAGTAAATGTAAAAGATTCCCTTTTACGGTACCGTCGGTGATATGAATTCATGATACAATGCATATATTTTGAACCATTCGACATTAAAATTAGATTGTCAAAACAGCTTGCCAAATAGTTGAGATTACCAAAAACAGCTTGCTAAATAGTTGAGAATTTGATATTACCAAAAACAACTTGCCAAGTAAGATCGGTGCTAATAGATAGTAAGATAAAATGCATACATAAAATTAGTTTTGGTCTATTGATAAAGACGACACTCTCTGTAAGCATTAAATGAAGTCAGTAAACTAAATCTTCGTTTTTATCTATAAAAATAAAAAATAAAATGAACATATATATAACAAGATAATTATGATTTATATCCCTATTTTGTACACAAATTACAGAAGATACACAAATTACATAAATAAGGAGATGTGAAATCAAATTAGAATTTGTTAGTTGAAAATTGATGGGTGGAAGTGGGAATGGGACAGGCTTGACTACCCCCAACCTATCATGTGACCACCTCTTAAGTATCAACTTTTTTTTTTTTTTTTTGCTTCTTAAACGCCCGTAGGCTTCATTACATAACATCAGAGTTTACATTAGATTCCTTGACTCGTACTCTGCCCATAAACTATTACATTCAAACAGAAAACATTGGAAAAGTATATCCTAAACAGTCCAATTTCCACCTGCGTGCTTTATTAGCTAAGCTATCCGCCAACTCATTGTGACTACGGCTTATGTGCACACAACGCAAGTTGTTATTCCTTCTCAGTATCTCCCATATTTCCCCAATCTCCCTACTTGCTGTCCAATCAGCCTCTGGTGGCATTGGGTGCGTCACCAACCTGACAAGGTTGCTGCAGTCAGACGCAAAAACACAACCCGCCCACCTTTTCTCAATGCAATATTTGATGGCCTGGAGCATACCAATTGCCTCTGCATGTAGAGGTGAGTATGCAGTGACATATTGCGCCTTGTAAGCCAAGAGAATTTCACCTTCAAAAAAAGCAAAACCTACTCCTGCTTCCCAGTTGCCAATCCAGGCCCCATCCGTATAGCAGCACATTCCTACTTCACTAAGTTGACTACCTCCCCCAGTATCTGTTGTTTTGATTGACACTGTGGCAGCCACACTCGATTCGTTTTCTATGCTACTTAAGTACTTCTGAAAAGAGGCAAGTGAAGGCGCTTTACCAGAGTAGGCAAGGTCATTGCGGCACCGCCAGATGGACCAGATTATGCAAGCAAAATCAGTCCACTGATGTTGTGTAAACATCCCACCAAGGTCCTGCAACACCT
The DNA here is from genome assembly GCA_028015225.1 of Carex myosuroides. Lineage (NCBI taxonomy): Eukaryota > Viridiplantae > Streptophyta > Magnoliopsida > Poales > Cyperaceae > Carex > Carex myosuroides. The sequence goes on from CM051472.1 coordinate 6,961,176, forward strand.
GTTTTAGGGATACTGTCAAGTTTTCAGTTCTTAGAGGGAGAGGGCTCGCCAGCCAGCATCCTCTAGAAAAAGGGCAAAGAAATAGCATGTGGTTGACTGTTTCCGACTGAGCACCACACATGTGACACGTCGGGTCTCCTCTGTGCATTCTTGAGGTAAGGGTGTGACCCAAGGGTAGAGCTTCATTGAGCAGTTTCCACAAAAAGAGTCGCAGACGAGGCACTATCTCCCCCTTCTTCCAAATGTTGTTCCATACCTCTTTTTCTGCATTGCTGACCTGTTGGCCAAGTGGCAGTAAGCCCTTGTATGCCATGCTGACAGTGAATTTGCCATTTGAAGACAGTGAGAACAAGAGCTTATCCTCTCCCCCTTGCTGGCTTGGTGGTTTTAAGTTTGAGAGAATGCTCACACATGTTGCATGGCCATAGAGCTGCACCAGCTTCTCTCCAATCCACATGCCGGTTTGCTCATCTACAAGTTCACATAGCTTGATTGATCGGTCCCCATGCATAGTAGGCATGTGATCAAGTGCTCCTTCAAACCATGGCTCCGCAAACGCCCCACAGGTTCTTCCATTCCCTACCTTCCATTTGAGCCACTGCTTCATGATCTCTCTCATAGCCATGACCCCCCTCCAAAAAACAGTACAATTATATACCCTCTTGGAATGCCATAAATGACTTCTTGGGAGATACTTAGCTCGGACCTGCTGCACCCATAAAGAATCAGACCCCACAGCCAACTTCCAAAGAGATTTCATTAACATCGCCTCATTCACTTTACCTAGGTCTCGCAACCCCAAACCACCCTCTTCTATTGGTGATATAATTTTCTTCCAAGCTACATACGCCAAGTAGTGTGTCCTATCTTGTTTTCCCCAAAAAAACCCTCTAATCAGTGCTTCAATTTTTTTTAACACCCCTTGTGGAATTAGTGAGGTAGCCATGTAATATATAGGTAGCGATTGGAGCACACTTTTAATAACCACCACTCTCCCTGCATGAGAGAGTAACCTACCTTGCCATGCTTGGAGTCTAGAAGAAAATTTCTCAATCAGAAAGTTATAGGAAGCCGCATTAGTACCTATCATAGCTCCCAGGTATTTCTCACATGAACTATCTTGTGGTACAGAAAGGATGTCAGCAACTTCCACCCTTCTACTTTCACTCACCCTATTACTGAACCAGATATTGCTTTTATCCAACCCCACCTTTTGGCCCGACACTTGACAGAAACTCTGCACAATACCCCTTATGCAGCCAGCTTCCACTGTTGATGCAGCCCCAAAAACTAGTAGGTCATCGGCATACAAGCAGTTGGTGAGTGGCTCGGCTGATGGTGCTAGTTTAACACCCTTTATAAAATTTTCCTTAACCGAGAACTCCAAACTCCTCGATAAAATGTCCATCCCCAAAATAAACAAATAAGGAGATAAAGCACAACCTTGCCTTAGACCCGCCTCAGGTCTGAAAAACCCGTCTCCATGTCCATTTAAAATTACAGAGTATTCCGCAGACCGTACACATGTCATGACCCAGTCAGTAAACGGGATCGGCCATCCATAGAGCAGTAATACATCCCTAATATATTCCCAACGCATTCTATCAAAGGCTTTAGACAAGTCGAGTTTTAAACAAAAATCTTCACCTTTGTAGGAGCTGGAACGGAATGAGTGCAGAACTTCTCTCAAGAGGATCACATTTTCGGATATCTCCCTACCTGGCAGAAATGCACTTTGATTCGGGGATACACAACTTGCAATATACGGCCTTACCCTTGCAGCCAGAATTTTGGAGATGAGCTTATATAGCACATTGCAAACCGAAATGGGACGGAAGTCGGTAAGCTTTGTAGGGCTATCACACTTAGGCACTAGTACTAGGTTGGATCTTGCTATATGCCTTGGCATGATGTTGGTGCTGAAGAATTGAGTGACTTGGGCAACAATTGACGGCCCAAACAATTCCCAATTCGCTTGAATGACCCTCGCATTGAAACCGTCAGGACCCGGTGCCTTGTCAGGCCCGAGTGACATCATAGCCTTCTTTATTTCGAGTGCAGTGGGCATCATTAGCAAGTGTTGTTGAGCAGCCGAAGGAACTTTGGGTATTTCGTTGAGTAGTTCGGCTGTATATGCCATGCACACCTTTTGACATTGTTGACCTGCATAAATTGAACGAAAATGGTTAACAAAAGCAGATTTTATATTTTTGTCACCGGTGATGAGGTTGTTGCTGCCATCAAGAATTGTGCGAATTTGACTTCTTCAGTGTTTAACCACCGCTGTTGCATGAAAGAAACGAGTGTTTCTGTCGCCATGCACCGCCCAATTAACACGAGCCCTCTGATGCCAAAAAAATTCTTGAAGCTTTAACACCTTTGCATGTTGGAACTCTAGCCTCTTTTCAACCTCCCTGGTGCTCTCATCTACTTGCTGTGAGTTGAGGTCAAGCATCTCCTTTTCTAATTGTTTCAATTTCATGTCTGGACTTGAATTTGTTTCGGCCCACACCCTAATTCCCCTTTTGAAATGCTTTCGGATTTGAGACCAATCCCCTTGACCTAACTGAACAGACTCCTTGCAGATATCATTAAATCCTTCACAAGCCATCCACCAATTTTCACACCTGAACCGCTTTTTCCCTTTGCTTTGACCCGTGTCTGTTCTTAATAGAATAGGGAGATGATCTGAATTAAATCTAGGCAGATGAAAAACCATCGCCTTTCTGAACAGCAGGGTCCAGTCTAGAGTGGCTACAGCCCTATCAAGCCGTTCTGAGATGTTGTCATAACCCGCCCGCTTATTGGACCAGGTATAAGCTGGGCCGTGATAGCCTAAATCCAAAAGGCCTGCTAAGTCAGCCCATACTTTAAACCCCACATTGGCCGGCCCCAAAGAGCTGCTGCCCCCGCACTTCTCCTCTGAACGCATTATAGCGTTAAAATCTCCCAGTACACATGCAGGCCTTTGCTGATTTGAAATCTCCTGCTCAATCTCGGTCCAAATGGACCTATTCTGAGACCTTACTGGATCACCATACACAGCCACCAACAGCCATTCCGGACCCCCACTTCTCTCTTGCACTTCAGCAATTATTAAATGCTTTTTCTTTTTTGTAACTCTAATTTTATAGTTATTACTCCATAACAGCCACAAACCTCCAGATCTACCAGTAGAATCTACAACCTCATAATTGCACAAGTTTGTTTCTCGTGCTTTTTTATCCGCCACTGATCCGCTACATCTAGTTTCGGATAAGAACACAATCTCCGCACCTGTACAGTGAAGGTAACGATTTAACGTGGCAATTGTTGTGCCCCCACTACCCCGACAATTCCACGACAGTAGCTTCATATATCCATTGCCGGCGCGTTTGGCCCCGCCGGTCTAGGCCTTTTAAGAGAAGAAGAAGAGGATCGGTTTTGTGTTGTGGTTGCCAGGCCTGAGCCCGTGTCGTTGCTGAACCCCAGAATATCATTAGACCAGCGCCTCCCCTGCTGATCACTTGTATCAAGGCTTCTTTTAAGTCCCTGATTTGAGGTACCTACAGATTCCTTTGGGACCACACTCGAGTCCATCATCCAGGCTCCCTTTCTGGGCTCCATGATATCTTTTCTAGAGATTCTGTCTTTGTAAGCCGGTGAGGAGGCTAACTCCATCAGCCTTCCATGTTCTGGGCACGTGCCCATATCATGCCCCAGTTTGCTGCAGAACCGGCATATATGTGATGCCCGCTCATAGTAGAAATGCACTCCAAAATCCCCAATGGTCTGATGTGTGAACTTTGCTTTGTCTTGCAGGGGTTCCCGGATATCCACCTTTATTTTCATCTTTATAAACTTCCTGCCACCCGAAAAGCCCTCAATTGGCAACGATACCGGGGTGCCTACTGCTTCACCAATCATATCCAGACCCTCTTCATTTACAGCATTTATAGGTACATTATAGAATTGCACCCAGAGATCAACATACTCGAATCTGTCCGGAGATAGGTCTAGATGTGAACTCACCAATTTGGTAGCAACAATGTCGCCTCTAAACGCCCACGGACCACCCGAGTGTACCTTATTCTTTTCCTCCATGCTCACAAACTCCACTAGGTAGCAAGCCTTTGCAACTTGTTTGAAACTAGTTCCCGGGTCAGATCCCCATGATTTTATCATCCAACTAGAGAAAGAGGAATCGAGAACTGTTCTGTTTGTAATCACCTTTGCTAGCAAGCACCTTTCCCAAGCAGTTGTTGTTGCTGCCCTTTCCGGTAACAGAATCGCCTCCTCTTGTTGCTCATCAGTTCGAAGATCAATGAACTTTCTAATTAAAGCCTCATCTGCACTAGTCATGTCTGCCATGGGTATTGGGAGTGTTTTTGTTGGTATCAGTGTGTTTTTGGGCGGAGGAGAAAGAGAGGTTTTGATCGGAGCAAGGGCAGAGCTGGGATACAGATGGTCTTTGAGATTATTTGGAGGGGTTGGTTGTTTACTGATAAGGTGCTGTTCAAGAGTCAAGGGATGAGGACCTAAAATAGATTTCTTATTTTTAACGGACCTGGACGTAAAATTGCCAATCCTCTGCAGTGGAAATAGAGAGAATTTCCCCTTTCCCCTCGCACTTGGATTTTTTCCTTTTTTAGAGAGATGTGAACCGTTTCCTACAAATTGGGTACCTGGTTGGAATTTGCGGCACCCGAAGATACACATTTCCCTAAAGAAACCGATCTACCGGGCCCCACCTGATTCTCTTCTGCCGTTACTTCCTTATTCGAAGGGTTGCAATCAATTAGTTCCTCAAATTGAAGGAATTGCATTGTTGGCGCTTCAAATTCAGCAATCTTCATGGTACAGCAGCCAGAGGAAGGTGCACCTGGTTCAAACGCCAAGCCCATGAACCAAAAATCAGCTGTGTCATTAGGCTTGGTAGGGTGAGGTGCTGGTCTTGAGGCAGCAACAGAGTGAGTTTGCGAAGTCCAGAGAGGTGCTTGATCCACATCATGAGAGGTTGGATGTAAAGATAAAGGGGTAAGGTATATAGGCAGAGAGCCTACCAATGCTTGAGTTAGAATTGGGACTGCTCCTACATGTATTAGGGGGTAAGAATAAGAGTAGAGGGGATGATAGGAGGCATGAGTATAGTAGAGAGAGGGGGAGAGTAGAGTATCCATGAATCGCCTCAAGGTTCTAAAGAAATCGCCAAAGAGGGGTAAAGATATTTTTCTAATTAATTAGAAGCACGAGAAACACGTAATACATAATTCTCTCTCACTTCGGCTACAGGATCAAATTACCAACTTGTATACCACCAAATCCACGGACCACGAGCCATGAAGCACGCATAGGAAAGATATCTTGCAGATAGGAAAGTATCAACTTTCAAATTTCAATTTGCAGATATGAAAAGGTCACATGTGTTGTTCCTCCCAACAATGACACATGCCATTTTGTCTCTACTTGTTTTCCTGTTTGTTGTGTCATTACCCATGTGACAAGTTATGGTAAAGATATCTTGAACATATTCTCATTCCATAAATCATAAATTAAATTTATCTTTGATACATAAAACAGTGCAAGTATTAAGAAATAACCTTGTAATTTATACAATTGCATTACTCGTACAATCCATGCATGTTTAGAAAATAAATACATATCCCCTCCTTTGAGAGGCCACAATGGAGATGCTCCTAAAACTTGCTCCATTTCAACTAATTGGTCTTAATTACCAATGTACCTCTTAGAATCCCAGCTTGAATTACAAAATTATCATCTTTAAGGCCAACACACATCAAAACCTAATCATTATTTTTTTTAGTTTAATTCTAACAATGGATTTGAGTGCTAACCACAGGGAAATCCTGAGGGGTCATCCATGCATACTTGAATTTCAGAGGGGTGCCCTTCGATATGGGCCGGCCGCCACCTAGCATGCACCGTTCATCGTCCACTGGTCTAATTGCTCTGGCATCGACCGATTCAACGCTGCTCAGGCCATAGCACTGCACGACAACTTTAGACTGAGCGCATCCGCATGCATTACTGACAGACACGACATACTCCGGTTTACCCTCGACAATTTTGTTTGTTCTTGACTGAGTTATTACAATAGCCGACGGCCCGCATCGCTCAGCACCTAGCACTGAAATAATAGAAATATATAGTTGCATAATTTGCATATAAAATTGTTGTTTATAGGAAGGCAAATTTGATTTCTTACCTTGATTTAAGTTAGGAAGAAGAACGGAAACAAGGAAAAAGGGAATGAGAGTAGCTCCGTTTGCCATTGCTTGGCTGAGGGAGAGAGAGAGGCACTGAGGCAGGGAACTGAGAAAAAGATCTATACTTGAATAAGGACAAACATAAGATGGGTATATTTATAAAAGGAATGGATAAGGGATAGCCCCAAATTCAAGGAATTAATTAGTTAAATCACAGCGTGTCGGGTTATCTGGAGGTGCGGGAATAAAAAATAAGATTAGATACAAGGTAACGAAACGAATTGATATATACGACAGTAAACTAATTTTGTTCGTTGCTAAATTTATATATATATTTTTTATAATTTATTATGCAACTCTTTAGATTGAGAGCATTGGAGCTACTGGAACTCAGAAGAAAACTAAAGCTGATAAGTTCATTTTGATTGATTGCAAAATTCATTGTCTTAGCATGTTTTATCTTTAAAAACATAGTTTATTTAAAAAAAATGAGTACGTAGCGAAAGAAAATGAAAAAAAAAAATTAGTGTCACATGCTCTCTTTTATTTTTATATTATAAATTTGAAACTTAAATGTCGAATTCCAATTATAGATTTTGATAAAAATGAACAAATCTTATTAACTGAATCTAATTAACTGTGATAATTAATTTAAAAAAAATATCATTTTTATCTCTTTATTTAGTATAAATAAGTTCAGACAATTATAAAATTTTATATAAACATATCTCTTGTGGAAATAAACAAGGTCTGTTATTTTGGATTTCAGGCTTTAGATGTCAGATTTTGAAAGACAAATATAAAAGAGAGCATGTGTGAAACTATCTTATTTACTAAATATTACCATTCTTTTGTTTCAATCAATGTTATCGGAACCGGACCGAACGTCGAACTGGTAAAGCTTCGGGTCAGCGGTTCACTAGTTCAACCGCGGGTTAACCGGTTCGACTGCTGTTTTTTTAAAAACTTATATTTGTGAAATATGAATACTATTTTAAATTAATCATGTTTTATACAATAAATTCTCACATACATATTATATTATAAAAATAAATTTATAGATTAATTAAAAAAAATTCACCCAAATATAATAAAACTTCTTATATTATCAAGATGACAATATATTTTCTTAGGAAGGAAAAATATAGCATCCCAACATTTTAAATTTCTGTACGATAAATTTACTACAACTATCAAGATATATGAATTGAGGGCTTCCATAGTAAATTTTATGAAAATGTATATATAGATACATAGGCGGAACTAGAAAATTTTAATAGGGGTAGTTAAAAATTAAAAAGTACAATTTGGTGAGTGAGATTTGAACTCAAGACCTCTCAATCATAAAAAAAAAAGCTTTAACCACTATGCTACAACTACACATATGTCATTTATTGAGAGTAGCTAAATTATATAGAAAGTTTAAGTTTAGATAAGTTTAAGTTCATACAAAAGCTCAAATCAAGGCAAGTTCTTTAATAAAAAAGATTTCCGATAACAAGTTTCATCAAAATATAAATAATAAAAATAATTGTGGTTTCAAAATGTGTATATACATCGAGTCCGGCTAAATTGCTGCCGGCAGCATTCTGGACAGCTGCTGCCGGGGGCATTTCGGTCATTTCCGGTGTTCAAACAACAAATTTTTTTATACAGATATTCAATCTATATTAAAATCTACTTGGAGACCAAATTTTACATTTTTTGGAATTTTTTAGCTATTTATTAGGCCACTTTGAAATTGGCTGATCCGGGTGAACAGTGCACATAATTCTGGACCATGTGATATGGAATTTTCAAAGTGGCTTAATAAATAGTAAAAAAATTCAAAAAAATGTAAAATTTGGTCTCCAAGTAGATTTTAATATTTAGAACACGTTGAACGGTTCGGATTTGTTGTTTGAACACCGGAAATGACCGAAATGCCCCCGGCAGCAGCTGTCCAGAATGCTGCCGGCAGCAATTTAGCCGGACTCTATATACATAATATTTTATGTATATAAATAGTTGTTGTGTATACTATATTTAATTGACTATTTTATAATATCTAAAATATCAAGGTCATCTAAAATTAAATATTAAAAATAACTCCATATATGTTGATATGTTTTTTTATTTTTTTTAAGTTCAAACCTGTAGGCATAGTTCATTGATCAAATAGTACATTAGTGAACTACAAATAATCATTCCTTGTACGTAATAACCTTTTTTCTACTAATAAACTAATATTTTCACCCTATAATGTAAGTCTGTAGAGGGTAGGATCTTTACATGTGATCTAAAAAGTTGTACCTGTTAATTTCTTGAGACCTAGGCACTAAACTCTAGATTGTTATGTGACTTACTTTTTCCCTATCCGGACAAGTCAAGAGAGAAAAGTATGGTTAAACCGGACTTTTTTTTCTAAAAATGGTTTGCAGTTTTTCAGTAAAACCGGTTAATTGAATGGTTTTTCGGTTCAAATGCAAAGACGATTCTTTAAGTGAACCGAACCGGTCAGGTGACCAGTTCCGGTTTTTTCCGGTCCAACCGACCAGTCCAGTCCGGTTCTGATAACACTGGTTTCAATACTTTTCTTTGGAAATACTAATTTCTTAATACTTTCCCAATTTCTAATGTAACAAAAAATGCGCTTCTCGTAGTTTAAGTGCTTGATAAAATATATTTCACTCCTACCAAAAATTTGCATCCTAAATGAGACAAATCTATTAACTTTTCTTTTCCATCCTCTCCGTACGATTGTCCCACTAAAATCCATTCAAACATGGTATCAAAAGGCGCAAAACTCAATTAGTCCGCTAAACACGGGTCAAGTTCATGATTTAGTGCACATGGAGGTACCTGCCACCTGGGACTGGGATGCTCAGTATATTTTCCTTTTTTTTTTTTTAAACTCGCTTTTTTCAATCGGTTGCTTCTGTATTTTTTTTTTTTGTAAATAGTAATTGGTGAATGCTACTCGACCTCATATTGTACCCAATAAGACTTAGGCTACTTAAGAGACCCATATATTAACATTACGCAATAAGTCTACCAGCTTGTATGTATTAATTTGAGCAGGGATTATTTAGGCTCTTAGTTTACAGGGAGATCACAAGATAATGTTTTATATTGAAAATCTTGATATTAAAAATAAATAAATTTAATTTTAATATATAAATAACATGTTTATAAAATGAAAAAATGTCTGATGTATGTTTTTCTGTATGTCAAATGATTTAGAATTTCAATGATCAAGAATTAATGATTATTGATTAATCATAGAAAATACTTAAATTATTTGAAATTTGATTGTCAAATAATAACATACATGCAAATTTTTTTTTTGTTTGAAAATTTTTCAATTTTATTTTGAGTAAAAATTGGAGTCTAGCCCCAATTTGTTGTATTAGTTGTTTCAAGGAGTCATTGGAACAAGAAAAAAGTACAATACAGCTCAAGATTTTGAGCTTAAATAAGAAAAATAATACAGAAATAAAAGGAAAATGCATAGAGTATAATAATTAAAAGGAAGGGAAAATTGGTGGTGATGAGCCATCTTGTCCTTTGTTGTTTACTCCTCCTGCTGTTGTCTATATGTACGTGTTTGTGTGAGAGCTTCTTTGTATTGCAGCGTAACTCCATTGGCTGGCTGATTACTTCCTCCACCAAGTCCTGCAGGTTCTTCTCAGTACCTCTAAATGTTATGTTGCACCTCTCTCTCCATGCTACAAATTGAGCTATAAGGCACACTGCTCTTTCCTTCATGCTGTAGGTTGTGTTAGTTAGCCTTTATAGTACTTCTCCTTTGTGCTGGCATGTTAACCTGCATTGTTGACTGTGCCCTTCAGTACATTTGTAAGACTAGATTGCCTTCATTGAAGATGCGGTGTACTGATTCAGCATAGTTTTTGCATAGTATGCACCAGTTGGTGAGGTAGCAACCTCTCTTTGCCAGGTTATCCAGTGTGAGAATTCTGTTGAGAAGTAAGAGTCATGCAAATAACAGTAACCTTGGTGGAGCCTTGATCACCCAAACTTTAGTAATCTTCATTTTGATTCCTGGTGTGTCTTTCATGGCTGAGTAAGCTGATCTAACTGAGAATAGGCCTTCTTTTGTCCATGTCCAGGTTGCTTCATCTTGTTGTGTGTTTAGAGTTATGGTTTGCAGGTCTTGTACCAGTCGGTTGAACCGAGACTGTGCTGTTGTTGATAGTTCATGTCTGAACATTGTGGTTATGTTTGTTGTATTGCAAGCATGATGTAAGGTAGATGTTTGGTTTAATGAGAAAGAGAACATCTCTGAGTAGTGATGCCTGAGGATGCCTTTTCCCCAATTCTGGTACCATTGATGCGTTTCCAGGTGTCATGGTAGTTGAGGATGTGGCAAATTGGTTAAACTGGTAGGGTATGTGTGACAGGGATTGACTGTTTGAACTTTGGAAATCAGAAAACCACTTGATAGCACCGAAGAGCTAGGAACAAACGTTTTGATATTAGCCACACTCTCTCTCTCTCTCTCTATATATATATATATATATTATATTTCATTAATTAAATAATAAGAAGTATAAGATAAAAATATTTACAATTGTTTTGAAGAAAAGAAGAGAGGAAGAGCAAGAAGTATGGTATAAAAAGGTTTTAGCAACAAAATAGTGACCAGAATTTTATATTTTAAAATCCTACCCAGCGATAGGGGTTTTGATGAATTCAAATCATACTGATCAGATGACCTGCCATATTTAATGTGCCAAATACACTAAAATTGTTGGATATGCAAGGAAAAATTAGATTATCTATTTTAGATTGAAAAGTCCAGATAGAGGTAATCTTATCTATCTCTTCTCTTATTAAACATGCAGGTGTCGTGATCTACTAACAGATATGATTGAAACATAAAATTTCAACTCTCTTATGAAATAGTCTGTTTTTTTCTTTTATTCTATGCATCTTTTTGATATTTTTTTTACGTGTAGATGTCTTCTAAATTTATTTAGACACGTACTCGCCGAATGTCTTTTTCTCTATTGTTTTCAAAAACTTTTCTAAACCTTCTTATTTGATTGTCTGATACTTAATTTTTTAATTGATTATAATTTTTTTCTATTTTTTAAATATCATTTAAGAAATTTTTAGATTGACTGATAATTAATTGGTCATGTATCTTCATTTCTTTTCAATCTATTTTTTTTCTTTGAAGAATAGTGGAGATTTCCACCGATTTCATATAGAAACCAAGTGTACCTGATCTGGTACTCAAAATAGGTACCAAAATCAGATACAATAAGTCATACAGCTATTCATACAAGCATAAGCACATAGCAACAAACAAACAACCAAAATAAACTTCCTATAAGAAATAAAATAACTACTACTAAAGAAATGCACAACCAAAAGCCATCTTTTCAATCTATTTTAATATATTCATAGATATTATTGAATAATTATTCTTTCCATTAATCTATTTTTTTATTAAAATATGTAGTTTTGTATGAGAATTTTTTGAGACACGATACTAGTATGATATGAATTACGTCAATTAAAACATCCAAGTATATGTTGCATTGTTCAATCCTTTTATTAAAATGAAGAGGATCCAAATCCATTTAGAATTGGGAAAGTATTTCGCTCAGCAGCAAATCTGGCTCGTCGGTTCGCTTAAAAGAAATAAGAAAATTTTAACCAAAAAATAAATAAATAAGAAAAATAAATGGATAGAGCAAAATATTATAACAATTCTTAGTTATTTAGTCATCAAATTTAATTTATTTAAGTGTAAACCGATTAAGTATAAATATAGACTAATCAGTTTTATAGTATTAAGTCAAATAGGTGAATAAGGTCATGAGTTTGAAACTCACAAAGGGGAGAAATCATCTGTAATATGCATATTAATTTAAAAGTGTATTGGGTGGCACCTCCAATCCACTATTTCAAAAAAAAAAAAAAGTCAAATAGGTGCTAAACTAACAGAATATTTCATTGGAATAAAACTTTGTATAAACCTGATATTAGGCCTTGATTAGATCCATTTACCAGTACGGTTCAGCCTTCATGAGCCAGCCCGTCATTTCATTTGGATATATATCAATAACCGGGCTTAGATGTAATACATCAATTGGGCTAACTTGATCTAGATTTAGGCCCAACATATGGTACCAGAAAAAAAAAAACCAGCACTTAAAACGAGATCTCTTCTCTGAGTTGATGACAGCAAAAGAGATTTGCGTTGGTTATTGGGCTGATAAACAGAGAAAAAAAAAGCAAGTTCTTCTGGATAGGTCTGATGGGGCCCACTTCTGACAGGTGGTCCAGCCAATGATTTTGATGGTCCAAACAGTATCTATGTGTGGGCCCTTAACAGATCCGTGGAGCCCATTTAGATCGGACAGCAGTTAGTGCCACACTGATGAGGCCTCAGCAGCTGGTCCAATAACTCCTAGTTGTGTCCGTACACTAGCTATCTGGACCATTTGATTCTCTGTGGCCATCAAGTACAGTAGTTTCGTGTTTCTTTTTTCTCATGCAGCATGCAAATTAATTTTTAATAGTATTATGGGGTGCTATTCATGATATATCATTATATCCTGAGAAATATCTTTTTAAAAAGCTATCTTCTTGATGTTTTTCTTTTCTTACTTTAAATGTTCGATATATGTACAAATTGTTTTGAACTTTGGGAATTGGTTGGAATATATATTCACTTATATAGATTTTAAATTTGAAGATGGATTTTAAATGTCCTTACTTATAAATAATTAAATACAATTTTCAATTATAAATGATTAAACATAAATTAAATAATTTTTAATAAAATACAATCAACGTCACGTTCTATACTCGACTTCAAATATGTTGCTTGCCTTAGAACCATAGAAAGATCAAAATTCGTATTATTTTCTTAGTCCAAATGTCACAAAACATCCATTCTGAAATTTGTAGAAAACATCTTTCTCAAGAGGTACTAATATATAATGAGCAGTGGTAGGAGTATCATTATAATATTTTTTATTTTTAAGTTCTGAATAAATCCACTGGTAATAAATAGGTACCTTTGAACAATATATAACTGAGTTGGGGACTCAAAAGATCATGCTCATGCATATGAGTTTGTGATTTTCGGAAATATTTTAAGTTTATCTAAAAGCTATATAGAGCCCATATTATCCATATAAAGCCCGTTAAAATAGTGGACCAATATTTAAGCCCAATTATCATAAAATGCCAGTGGGGACGAGTTTGGATGCAATGGGACCAACGCGTATTATCTGTATTTTTGAGTTAATGAATCTCAACTGTCTGATTCTAGGAGCTAATCCGGTTTCTGCCTATAACATAGGAGGGTCTTTCAATATTAGTGTAGATTTAGTTCGTACGAATCTTAAAACAGATTAGACGGTGGAGATTCATTAACTCAAAAGATTCTCTTTTGAGTTAATGCAGATGATACGAATTTGCAAGGGGACCCCAACTAAGCGGATCCAAATTTGTTGCTATTCTCGGAGAATAGCAGACCCTGTTTTTTCCCCCTCTCTTGCCTTTTCTTTTTCTCTCTCCTTCTCTCTTTCTCTCTCTAACAACAGATTGCAACGGATTTGAATCCCAACTAAGCAATTATTTATCGAATTCGGATTGCAGCCGATTCGATTCCCAACTCAGCAGTTATTTGTCAAACTCAGATCCAGTCAGTGACTCGGACAATTTATTTTAATCTGATATGAAATTCACATAGTATTTAAGAAAGGTTCGAAAATAATTGTTCAGTTGTGATTAACTCAGATATGTGCAGTAAATGAGTATTGTAACCTTTTAGCATCTTTTGGAGTAGAAATGCTATTTTATACAATGATTTCTAACACAAATACTATAAATATTAAGGACGAGAAATCATTTGTTTAGACTATATATCTATTTCAGTGCATTATAAAGATTCTATGTACATTGAAAACAAGAGACAACATAGAAAGAGTTCATTAAAGCATGTTTAAAAAAAAAAAAAAAAAGAGTTTCTATCCTCCTTATGAAAAGAAAAAATTTCTTTGCAAGATCCTGAATTGACATATATAAATTTAGAGGTAAGATGTGAATTTCATTTGTCATTTGAAGTTATATTCTCAAAATACTTGTTACTAAGAGTGTCACACCCCCGGACAACCCGCCGTGCATTTAAACGCAAGGCGTTAAGCACATCACATACATTATCAATAATACAACCAACAAGCCACTATATTAAACATAAAAGGAGTCCACAAACAAATAGAAAAGGGAAAATATGTCAGACATGGCTAGTCAAACAGTTACCGCCATGTCTACACAATATTTAGTTCATACAAATGTAAATTTAAAGCAAATAGTGGCTACTTTAAGAACTTCCGCTAATTCCTCACTCGCGGCCTTCCTCCATGTCTTCTTCTCCATTTCCTGGAACTCACATAAAAGGTGGTACGGTGAGAGATCGAACTATCTCTCAGTGCGGGATTTAGTTCCAGCCCGGTGTTTTTACAAATCAATGCATTTGATATCACAAATAACAATAAAGTAAAGATTTTAAAATTTCCCCCCCCCCAATTTTCCTATCAATTCAGATATGCAATCCTTTCAAAACTATTTTCAATCTCAAACTCGCTTCCTTTCTTTAAAAACTTTCACAATCTGGACCGCCACGCACGGACGATCCAGCCTTTCCTATTCAATCACATTTAAAGTTTGAAATTCCACACTCTGGAAATCCATGCCCGTACATAGAAATCCGGCGAATCGCCACGCAAGGACGACCCGTTCAATCACACTCTAGATGGGCCATTTCGGGGACCCATCCGGCGAACCGCCGCGAATTTGGCGACCCGTTCTGTTCTGTTCTGCTCTGTTCTGTTCACATTTCACACTCTGGGGGGTCTGTCACACACGGACAGCCTGATTTTCAAAACACATGCTGAGCCGCCTCACACGGACGGCCCTAATTTAAAGAAAACAAATCGTTTACTTTCCCCATCCCCAATTCACATTCACAATTCCTGTCAATTCAATTCTATGCACCAAGAACTCCTATCATGCAATTCTAAAACAAAATCAAACGAATGTTCGACATCCACAACATGCAGTTTATCTACCAGATTTGAAAAAGGATTTCTTACCTCAATCCACGCATTTGTATATTATTTGTAAAACAAGACCAGGAACCCGCACCTGTATTCTCAGTGATCTCGCGTGTGTCGGAATCTCGCGTATTCTCGGCGTCTCCTAGAACCTCGCGGTTTGCTCCTAAGTTTATAAACGCTTGATTAGGTTCTTAATTCTATTCGTGTTTAATTCAATTGTCATCTAAACATTTAAATAAAGTCCTTAAATGGGTTAATGGGTTAATGAGCTTCGGGTCTAGGGTTAGGGTTAATGGGTTTCGGTTTCGGGTTAATAGATGTATGGATTTCGGCTAGGGTTAGGGTTTCGACTGAGTAGGTACGGCCTGGTCTGACCTAGTTGGTACGGCCTGGTCTGACCTAGGTAGGTACGGCCTAGCCGCACGACCTGGTACGGGCCGTACCTAACTTAGGGTTTTGGGGTTTGGCCGGCCAAGAGAAAAAGAGGGAGAGTGTCGGCCAACAAAGGGAAAGGGAGGGGGAGAGGCCAGAGGGTTGCGGCTAGGGGTTCCCTTCGGGTCTGCGGCAGCCAAGGGAAAGGAGAGGCGGTAGAGGGAGAGGAAAGGATGGGGTTCGGTTGGGGTAGAGAGAGAGGGCAGCGGCAAGGAAGGAGGCCGCCGGTTTGGTGGTGATTGGCCTTGTGGCCGGCGGCAGCCAAAGAGAGAGAAAGAGGGGGGTTTCGGCCAAGAAGAGTAAAAGAGAGAGAGAGATGGAGAAAAAAACTTACAGAAATAATGAAGGAGGGAGAGGAATGAGAAGAGAGGAGAGGGTTGGGTTGATTATATTATTGAATATGGGCTAAACTTAGAATTGCATATTCTAAATTGGGCTTACTAATTGGGCTAAGCCATATATAATTAAGATTACATGCAGAATTTAGATATAACTTCATGTAAATTTATAAAACGTTTTGCTATTTATTTGATTGCCTTTTTATAAATTATTTTTCTGAACTATATATTATTCTTATTTTATTTTGTTCTAAATTGGATTCTAAATTTAAAAATATATCCGGATTCAGAAGCGTTACATCCTCCCCCCCTTGGAAATCTTGTTCAGTCCTCTGAACAGCCTCGGCGCCTATGTCTTCGAACAATTCTGGGTATGTGGCACGCATCGTTTCCTCCATTTCTCAAGTTGCTTCTCGGCTGGTGTGTCGTCCCCATTGTACTAATACCTGTTTAATGGTCTTTCGCCGGAGACTTATTTCTTTGGTGTCCAATATTTTCATGGGTCGCTCTTCATACACCAAGGTTTCATCTAACCCCAGATTGAAAAGTCGAGGATGTGGGAGGGGTCTCGGATATATTTCCGTAGTTGAGATACGTGGAAGACTGGGTGTACTTTATCTAGGGTTGGAGGTAGCGCCAGTTCATATGCAAGTGGTCCGATTCTTCTAAGAATTTCAAATGGCCCCACATATCTAGGACTCAGTTTTCCTGTTACGCCAAATCGTCTCACTCCCCTCCTTGGAGAGACCTTCAACCAAACATGATCTCCGGTTTCGAACTCTAGTGGTCGTCTCCTCAAGTCTGCATACTTTTTCTGTCTGTCTCGAGCAGTGTCTAGTCGGTTTAGAATCAGTTGGGTTCTATCTGCGCAAATTTTTTTTTTTTTTTTACCATTTCTGGCCCTGTTGGCAGTTGTTCCCCGTTGTTTCCCCACCACAAGGGGGTCTTCCATTCGTGGGAGAGGGTATTTGTTTTTTATCGTGACCTTGTTTAACTCTCGGTAGTCGATGCACAGTCTCATACTACCGTCCTTCTTCCTGACGAATAGTACCGGTGCGCCCCACGGCGATGTGCTTGGTCGTATGAATCCCAGTTCTAAGAGCTCTTCTAACTGAACCTTCAGTTCCTTAAGTTCCGCCGGTGCCATCCGGTACGGGGCCTTAGAGATTGGACGGGTACCAGGGAGTAAGTCTATGTGAAATTCAATTTCCCGATCCGGGGGTATTCCTGGTAACTCCTCCGGGAATACATCGGTATACTCCGAGACTATAGGTACTGACGTTATCTCGGTTTTTTTCGTCTCGAGTTGCATTATGGTGACTATAAAGGCGGGACTACCGCTATTGATGAGTCTTCTTGCTTGATTGGCAGATATTGTCGGGGTTCCGCCTCCTCGTTTCTTGAGTCGGACAGAGAGGTTATGGAGACCTGGCCTGTTAATGACCATCCTCCCTTTCAGGCAGTCAACCGTCACACCGTTTCGAGTGAGCCACTCAAGACCCAACATTAAATCATAGAGACCCGTCTTAGAGACTATGGGGTTTATCGGGAATTCCCTCCCCGCTATTTGGAGTTTCAACCCTACGCTTCGAAGTTCTGGGGTGATATATTGTACGGCAGGGGTACTTATATTCAACACTTTACCAGAGTCTCGAGTTGGTACACCGTGTTTTTTTTTTCTACCCACTCCTTTGCTATAACTGAATGACTATAACCAGTGTCTATAAGTACTAAAACAGGAATTCCAGATAGTTCAAACATACCAGTCAGAAGATCAGTGGACACGTCTTCTCCTTCGTACTCTTCGATAGTCGGTGTTCCTCCCATCTCACAGTTGTACTGCTCATGAGCATGCATCCCCACCCTTTGGTTTCCTTGGTTCCCGCTGCGGTTATTATTGGGAGGATTGTAGCCACCGGTCCCTCTGCCAAGTGGTGCTCGTGTGGGTGGACCCGTATTTCCCACTTGCTGCCCGGAATAACCTCGCGGAGCTGGGCAGTCCTTGATGAAGTGTCCCGGTTTGTTACACCGGTGACACACCCCCAAACGGAAGCTGCATTGATCAGGTGAATGGTTGCGGCCACAGTAGTTGCACATGGGTGTTGGATTAGACTGGTAATTAGGTCGGTTATCCCCGTAATTGTTTCCGTTCGGGGCCGGTCTCATAGGTTCATCTATCTTGGGTCGCATATTCCTCGATCCCCCGGCTTGGCTGATGCGCCCGTCATAAGACTCCGCGGTGCTTGCTCTTAACATTAAATCCGACAGTTGGTTGGTTCCCGGAATGTCAATGATCTGAGCAAGACGGGGGTTTAGTCCCCCGAGGTATTGTTGTCTGAGGCGAAATTCATCTCTCACGATATCGGGTGCATATCTCATTAGGTTCTCAAACTTGGAGTTATACTCCACCACTAAGCTGTTCCCCTGTTTCAAGCTTGTAAACCGTTGTCGGAGTGCCTCTCTTGACATGGTGTCCATATAGCGGTGTTCGAACTGCCTTTCGAACTCAGTCCACCCCTTCGCATCAGCGGTTTCACCCCACCCGCGTTTCACCTCTTGCCACCAAAATCGAGCATGACCCTCCAGCAATTGAGTAGCTAGCTCTACCCGGTGTTCCTCAGGGGCTCTCAAGATTTGAAGTTTATCCTTGATATTTGCGACCCAGTTCTCTGCTGCGGCAAAGTCACCTGTCCCATCGAAGGTCGGGGGGCGCAATGAGGTGAACGATCGGTAGTATTCAAAGAACGTGTCGGCCTCTCTAGGCTGTCGCTGTTCATATTCCATGGCTACCCTGGTCACTCGCTCTAGTCCTTGCAGTAGGGCATTCAGCTGAGGGTTCTCGAGTGGAATTCTAGTGTCGCCATCCGCGTCGCTCGTGTTTGAGTTAGTCCTGGTTCCTTTCGCCATCTCTGACTTCGCTGCGCAAAGGGTGCTCGATGTGAGTTTTTTTTTTTTTTCATTCTTCCAAGTTTTATATATATATACTTGCATTGTTATTAGTTACCGATTTCATCGCATGACTTATAATTATTCAACTCAGGCCAAATAGACGCAATTTTTTTTAGAAGGAATTTAGGATTACGAATCGAACTTTAATTTTCTTTAGATTATAATTGCTCTTCCACACTATGTTCGAGCCCTGCGAAGGAACGGCGTCTTCCGGTATTCTTCACCCTGAATCCGCTAGCCTCCACTACGTGTGGCGAGATGACGGAGTAAGGACAATTGACGGAGATTGCAGTATTGACAGTGATTCCGGACAAGTCGACCCATCCGACCATTTCCTTGACCTTTGCGGTGGCTGAGAACGCCCGTAGCCAAGTGGGCTGTCCGTTAAATCGATTTGCCATCTAGGAAAAGAATCTATTTTGCTTATCTTCTACAAAATTTAATTGGTTCAATAATCCAAGGAGAGTATGTTTGTTATTTTTCGAAATAAGTTGTACCGTTACTACAAAGGCATAATCCGTCACCAAATATATATACATTTGTTACTAATGGTACGCTCGGTCCACATGGTTTGGTCTATGACTTAAACGCCGCATCCTATTGCTAATGCTCTCTTAGCGGAAGTTTATTGATATTGTATGTGCTGGCTCTGATACCAACTAAGTTGTCACACCCCCGGACAACCCGCCGCGCATTTAAACGCAAGGCGTTAAGCACATCACATACATTATCAATAATACAACCAACAAGCCACTATATTAAACATAAAAGGAGTCCACAAACAAATAGAAAAGGGAAAATATGTCAGACATGGCTAGTCAAACAGTTACCGCCATGTCTACACAATATTTAGTTCATACAAATGTAAATTTAAAGCAAATAGTGGCTACTTTAAGAACTTCCGCTAATTCCTCACTCGCGGCCTTCCTCCATGTCTTCTTCTCCATTTCCTGGAACTCACATAAAAGGTGGTACGGTGAGAGATCGAACTATCTCTCAGTGCGGGATTTAGTTCCAGCCCGGTGTTTTTACAAATCAATGCATTTGATATCACAAATAACAATAAAGTAAAGATTTTAAAATTTCCCCCCCCAATTTTCCTATCAATTCAGATATGCAATCCTTTCAAAACTATTTTCAATCTCAAACTCGCTTCCTTTCTTTAAAAACTTTCACAATCTGGACCGCCACGCACGGACGATCCAGCCTTTCCTATTCAATCACATTTAAAGTTTGAAATTCCACACTCTGGAAATCCATGCCCGTACATAGAAATCCGGCGAATCGCCACGCAAGGACGACCCGTTCAATCACACTCTAGATGGGCCATTTCGGGGACCCATCCGGTGAACCGCCGCGAATTTGGCGACCCGTTCTGTTCTGTTCTGCTCTGTTCTGTTCACATTTCACACTCTGGGGGGTCTGTCACACACGGACAGCCTGATTTTCAAAACACATGCTGAGCCACCTCACACGGACGGCCCTAATTTAAAGAAAACAAATCGTTTACTTTCCTCATCCCCAATTCACATTCACAATTCCTGTCAATTCAATTCTATGCACCAAGAACTCCTATCATGCAATTCTAAAACAAAATCAAACGAATGTTCGACATCCACAACATGCAGTTTATCTACCAGATTTGAAAAAGGATTTCTTACCTCAATCCACGCATTTGTATATTATTTGTAAAACAAGACCAGGAACCCGCACCTGTATTCTCAGTGATCTCGCGTGTGTCGGAATCTCGCGTATTCTCGGCGTCTCCTAGAACCTCGCGGTTTGCTCCTAAGTTTATAAACGCTTGATTAGGTTCTTAATTCTATTCGTGTTTAATTCAATTGTCATCTAAACATTTAAATAAAGTCCTTAAATGGGTTAATGGGTTAATGAGCTTCGGGTCTAGGGTTAGGGTTAATGGGTTTCGGTTTCGGGTTAATAGATGTATGGATTTCGGCTAGGGTTAGGGTTTCGACTGAGTAGGTACGGCCTGGTCTGACCTAGTTGGTACGGCCTGGTCTGACCTAGGTAGGTACGGCCTAGCCGCACGACCTGGTACGGGCCGTACCTAACTTAGGGTTTTGGGGTTTGGCCGGCCAAGAGAAAAAGAGGGAGAGTGTCGGCCAACAAAGGGAAAGGGAGGGGGAGAGGCCAGAGGGTTGCGGCTAGGGGTTCCCTTCGGGTCTGCGGCAGCCAAGGGAAAGGAGAGGCGGTAGAGGGAGAGGAAAGGATGGGGTTCGGTTGGGGTAGAGAGAGAGGGCAGCGGCAAGAAAGGAGGCCGCCGGTTTGGTGGTGATTGGCCTTGTGGCCGGCGGCAGCCAAAGAGAGAGAAAGAGGGGGGTTTCGGCCAAGAAGAGTAAAAGAGAGAGAGAGATGGAGAAAAAAACTTACAGAAATAATGAAGGAGGGAGAGGAATGAGAAGAGAGGAGAGGGTTGGGTTGATTATATTATTGAATATGGGCTAAACTTAGAATTGCATATTCTAAATTGGGCTTACTAATTGGGCTAAGCCATATATAATTAAGATTACATGCAGAATTTAGATATAACTTCATGTAAATTTATAAAACGTTTTGTTATTTATTTGATTGCCTTTTTATAAATTATTTTTCTGAACTATATATTATTCTTATTTTATTTTGTTCTAAATTGGATTCTAATTTTAAAAATATATCCGGATTCAGAAGCGTTACAAAGAGAATTCAACAATCTAAGCAAAAAGGTCAACCTAAACAACTGATGTCATGCCCCAGCAATAAAATTTTCTATATGGCTCTATTGTCTCATATATTGGATTATATTGCTGCTTTTAATTTGTGAATGGTGGTAATTCAGATATAGTAGCAATTTGTCAATCGGAATAATCAATGAAATAGTTATCATAATAAAAGTATAAATTTACAATTATCTTGGGTTTATCTTTTTCTTTTTTTATAAAAGTGGGTTATAAGTCCACCTATTTCATTTATTCAACGAAACCATACATCAGTGGGATCTTGGTACCAAATCCAATGTTCATGTGTTTATCCCTAATTATTACCAAAACAAATATCACATCACATCACAAAAACAACATTCAATTAAATTTCAAAAGCTACAATTAGACCCTATTACAATTATCTTGGTTACAATTTAGATATGTCATGCTGCGCTAAATTAATCTGAAGAAATTGGAAGACCGATAAATTTTAAAAGGTAAAGATCAATTTTGATAACACTTCATCGATTTACATTGAATTTTTGCCACAGTTAATCCAATCCACACTCCATGAAGTCTCACATGCATCAGAATACAGAGACAAATTCGAAATTTCAGTAAGGTTCAAAATTGGTGATTAAGGTATAATTTGATGATAGATTGTTTACATATAATGCATATAATTATATTAAAATTCTGAAGTTTTAATAAAAGAAAGATAAATTATGCAAATAATTCGTAAAATTTACAAATAATTTGGAAAAGACTTAGAAAAAAATAATTATCAGTTTAGTTCATTTATACATTTAGAATAGTGCTCAAAACGTATAATTTGTATATTTATCACAAATCTTGTTACTGTGATAAGAAATGAGAACCTCAAAAAACGAACAAGGGTTCATTTTATGGGGTCTTTTTGGAACTTCCAAATTTATAAAGACAATAAATTATTTTCTTGAGAAATGTGTAGATATTGTTGGATACGTACGTTGGATTGGCTAGACAATAAAATAAAATAAAAAAGTGGACCCTAGAACAGGAGTACAAGTTGACCCTTCCAAATTTTGAGGGGGGAGCACAAACCACAGATGGGAAAAGAGGCACTAATCAGAAGTGCCCAAAAATAATTAAATTTGGTGGAGGCCAATTGGCCCCCATGATTGGTAGCATTCTATCAACATATGCCTCATGCATTGAGTGGTCCTTTTCAGAGAGGATCGACATCTACCTCCTATATGATTCCTTGTTGGATTCCAGACTTGTTTTTACTTGCACATAATAAAACCTAAAAATTAAGATAAAACAAAAAGAGTGAGGCTATGGTATCCGTTTCTAAAGTTACAAGAGCATTTACATTTCTAGTACTATTAGAGTTTTTAATTTGTTGTGACAATTTTTAATTCAGTTTCAGAGATGTGTGAGAGTTTCTTATTTAGAAACTATACAGTAAAATTTCTTATTTAGAAACTTTAGAGATCTTAATTTTTAAAAACTAGTTAACAGTTATTTAGAAACTCATTTGAGTTGCTGGGATGTAGATGCTCTAAACAATAAGTCAATTTGAACCATTCCACGTGATTCTCCTATGAAAATGTATTTATAGACCAAATTTTATATTTTTTAGATAGATAGAAAATCACTTGATTTGAAAATTCTTGATCATTCAGAAGGCAGTTGACACAATAAGCTGGAATTTTGTAGAGCAAGTAATGCATAGTCTCGGTTTTCCTTTGAGATGGTTAACAATAGTTAAGAAAGCGGTTCTTCAAGGCACATCACAAGTAATCATTAATGGCTTACTTGGAAAGAAGATTAATCTTAGAAGAGGGGTGAGACAATGAGATCCATTATCGATGGATTTCATATCAAGGTGGTTTTCAAAATTGGAAAATAATGGGGCGATAAGACTACCATACCATAGAAAGAAGCCTTGTCTGTTGTATGCTGACGATGCACTGTTCTTTGTAAAACCAAAAACTCAGTAGCTGCAGATACTTGTAATTGCCTTTGAGGCCTTCAAAAATATTTCGGGTCTTCAAGTAAGCAAAAATCGGAATTGCTCCTCACGCAAAACGCAGACACAGAAGGTCCACTCTTGGCACAAATGATAGGATGCAAACTAGGCAGTTTTCCGTTTACATATTTAGGTCTTCCTTTATCCTACAAATCATTGAATAAGCAAGCATTTCTACCCTTGATAAACAGATTTCAGAAAAAATTAGCGGGGTGGTCAGCAAAGCAATTGTCAATTGCCGGAAGATTGGTACTACTCAACAGTGTGCTTTCATCTCTGCCAATATATTACATGACGGTTTTCGCATTACCAAAATGGGCTTTAAAAGAAATTAATAGAATAAGGAGGCATTTTCTGTGGCATGGTGCAAGTCCAACTACCAAAAAAATGAGCTTGGCAAATTGGGAAATGGTTTGCAAACCAAAGAAGAGGGGCGGTCTGGGTGTAATGGACCTAGGCATCTTTAATCAGGCGCTGTTAATGAAATGGTTATGGCAATGGATTGAGCCCAAGCAAAGATTATGGAAGACAATCTTCAAGATTACGAATGTATGGCAAGGGTCTTACCCGAACTCATACTTCTTCAACAAGACACTAAAGAATGTAAATCCCATATTCACGAATTCAACGATACGAGTACCTGGAGATGGTTGCAGCATAAGTTTTTGGATGGAGAACTGGGGTTTCGGAATATTAGGTCAACAATATCCAAACCTATATACTTTTGCAAGGAATAAGGAAGTAACATTACAAGCAGTTTTAAATTCGGATTGTTTTCATAACTGCTTCATGCATAATCTTTCGGAGGAAGCGACAAGTGAAATGATAAAATTAGGGGCTGCCGTAAATACATCACCGGTGCAGCTATCCCAAATGGAAGATGAAATAAAATGGAGATGGATGACAATAGAAATCTTTTCGGTAAAATCGGCATACCAGGCAATAATGAACAGACCGAGTATAAAAGTAATGGTACACAGAATATGGAAACTGAAGGTGCCTCCAAGATTCAAGGTCTTTGCATGGTTGTTAACCTTTAACAAAATACTGACGATTGACAACTTAAATAGAAGGGGATGAAGTCTAGTTAACAGATGCATCATGTGTAAGGCACAATCAGAATTAGTTCTGCACCTATTCAACGAATGCGTGCAAACACAGCTTTTGTTTAGACTGGTAGAATTAAAGATAAAGGTCAAAGTACCAGGAGGAGTATCATATGGGAGCGAAAATACTGTGCAAAACTTAAAGGAGTTCAAGTTTAGTAAGAAAGAAAGGTTCTTATTGTTAATTACACAATTTATTATATGGAGAGAGCGTTGCAACAGAATTTTTCGAGAAGAGAATTGCAATATGCTACAACTCGTCGAACAAGTGGAAGCACAATGGAGATACAGTTCATTATCAGGAGCATAAGAAGACTGGATTAGATATAATACTTATTTTGCACTTTTAATTCCAATTTACAATCTTCAGTGTTTTTTTCTCTCTATTTAAAACTGTTTTCTATATTTCCTTTTCTTTTGGTTTATGCTCAAGTGTTTTGAGTAGAATTGTTTTTCTTATTTAGTTACATATCTTTTGTAACTTCAAAATGATTAATGAATCAAGAACTAGACCCTTTTTTCTTTGTCAAGAAAAAAAACTATTTCGATCGACTGTTTGAAATTTAAAAATAGAGATTCTGAATTCATAGTATATATGGATCAATTTGTAATATGCATATATTACCATAGCTTCACTAAAAAAAAAAAAGAATCTCTACTCCCAACAAGAAATGCAAAAGTTTCTATATTTTCATTAACTCTATTTCTGTTGGCATGATGACTTATGAGCTAAAGGGATATCTCAATCTGCCTCTTAATATAAACCCCAATTTTCTCATTTTATTCTGTGAATATTATGTGAAATTGACAAATAATAGGTCTTGTAAGTCTGTTTGGCAAAAATGTGAAAACGAAAAAAAGTGAAGTTCTTGATTTAAAAATATATGGAGAAGTATGAATTAACTTTTAATGCAACGCATGCTTCTGCTACTCTTTTGTCTCTTTCTCAAAAATAATTAACAACTTAAATCCAATATAAATTACAATAAAGAAGCAAGCAATACCAATAGTTTTTCGATGCATTGCTCTTAAAATTTTCTTTTCATGCATGTCAGACAGGTTTGCTTGCTTATTTAATTAATTTGACCAGCGCAAGCGCAAGGCATGATCAATCAGGCTATATAGGAGTTCTTGCTTAAAACCTACTCTTGTTTTTTACAGGTTGTAAAGTCAGCATCAAATGCTACAATTTCTGACCTACACTATAAGCTGTCACACCTTTTTAATAAATGAATTCTTAATAAAGTCCAACTATTAAAGGTAGACATGAACCTGCAGAGAGATCTTGTCTCTGCAAGTGGTTGCAATTGCATGGGGCCCCCTAGTAACTAGAGTAGTACTTTTGGTTAGATACTTGTGTTTCAGTATATATATTTTTTTGCTTTAATTATTTCTTCATTTGGAATCCAAACTATATATATATAAACCAAAAGTAGCTACAAGTAAGGTTTGTTGTTCTTCTTCTCCCTTTTTGCCCCCAATCCCATGATCAAGTTAGTTTAAGTTGTTAGCATGAACTAGGTTTTTGTACACATTTATCAACAATTGAGATCACAACTATATATATATTCAAAAACTTATATATATATATATATATATAGAGTAAGGCTACGGTGCTTTGCAAAGTAAAACTCAAACAACCGATCCAAACCGTTCAACATGTTCTAAATATTGAAATGTGCTTGGAGACCAAATTTTACATTTTTTTGAATTTATTTTCTATTTATTAAGCCACTTTGAAAATCGCTAATCCAACGGTGAACAGTAAAAAACAGTAAAATTTTCTGGACCACCAGATCAGACTTTTTCAATGTGGCTTAATAAATAGTAAAAAAATTCCAAAAAATATAAAATTTGGTCTCCAAGCACATTTCAATATTTAGAACATGTTGAACGGTTCGGATTGGTTGTTTGAGTTTTGCAAATTGAAAAAGTGGCCCGAAGTAAAGATGGCTGTTTACTTTGCAAAGCACCGTAGCCTTACTCTATATATATATATATATAGAGTATGGCTAATTTGCTGCTGGCAGCATTTCGGCCAGCTGCTACCCGGGGCTATATTTAGCCATACGATGTTCAAACAACAAATCCAAACCATTAGATGTGATCTCTATATTAAAATCTACTTGGAGACCAAATTTTACATATTTTGGAATTTGTTTACTATTTATAAGCCACTTTGAAAATTCCAGATCATATGGTCCAGACTGTTTTTACTGTTCACTCGGATCAGCAAATTTCAAAGTGGCTTAATAAATAGTAAAAAAATTCCAAAAAATGTAAAATTTGGTCTCCAAGTAGATTTTATTATAGAGATCACATCTAACGGTTTGGATTTGTTGTTTGAACATCGTATGGCTAAATATAGCCCCGGCAGCAGCTGGCCGAAATGCTGCCAGCAGCAACTTAGCCATGCTCTATATATATATATACACACACACACTTATCATAAATAAATAACTGATATGAGAGCCTATCATCAAAACAGACGAGCACATAAACAATGATTATTAATTTGATTACCTTAGTGGAGACCAAAGCTCAAGATCAACAACAGATTGATCAGGTCTCCTCAAACTAATAACAGTAAAATTTGCTTACGAGTCACAACACTGAAAGAAAAAAGAACTAAGATGATCTAATAAGCCCCAGATTGTAAAAAAACTTCTCCGATCTAGACCGAAACAAATTCCCCAAAGAAAATCGTGCCTGTGACGAATTATTAGATTCGACAATATTGTCATCCTTGACATGTAATATAGTCCGTCCGATCGTGTTCCTCGCCGCTTCTATGGTTTCTGTACGGACCTGATCTCCTGATGCATCCACTACATAGAAAGTATTCAAGGCTTTTGTATCCCTTGTAGTTACCTCAGCCTGTGTAACGGATAATCCATTTTCTCTAAAGATACGGGTCACTTCTGCCAAAAGGCCAACACTATCCTCGCAACATAGCTCGAGTTTTATACCCTAAAAATTATGAAAAGATAATTCTTATAGAAGTTTGTATCATGGTAAAATATTAGTGCTTAACATTTAATTAGTTTTTAGGACTTACTTCTTCCTCATTTTTATTGGGACTTGCTAGTTAAAAATGGAATCATCATTAGCAAACTAACCTCGGGATTTCTTCTTCTTATAGCGGCCTCAAGACAAAGCACTATTCTTTGTCTTTCGCCGTCAGAACTAACGGGACTTCCGTCAATATGTCGAACGTAAAGTTCCTGATATATTCAACAATAATTCAAAACAATTAAACCCAAAACAGTGCACAATGACCAGATCCACATGTCAAAGTTACTCTATATTTGAAAACCAACCAGATATGCTTCTGGACCCTCGGCAATCACAGTTGCATGAAATATCACATACTGCATATCCGTAAGTGTGCAAACCGTATCGAAAAGTACTTTTTGCCTGTCATTGCACCTCACATTCACTATTGTATACCCTCTATCATTACAATTCTCAACCGTCACTTCTACATGTCCCCGCAAAGCTCCCGTCTCAGCGCCACCTCTATCATAATCACGGGTTGCGTACATTATCTGATGCAACCTCCTATCAACATGAGTCAAGTCAAATGAGATGTCTGTACTACCTTTAAGCACATAACTAAGGAGCTGCTTGATTTTTTCTAGTCGGCCCGTGTCATAAATTGGAAGACCAGTTGCTACATCAGTTACTAAGACTATTGATGCCATCCGTAGGTTATGGGTCCACATTTCAGATGCAACAATGTTGCATTGTTGATCAGCAAGAACAGCAAATATTTCAGAGAGTAGGCCAGGCCGATCAGTACCGATTAGCTCAATTGTAGTGTGGTTGGTCGAGGCTTCAACTCCTAGCGACCTTCTTAGGGACCGGTACTTAAATGTGCTCGAGTCCAAGGACTGCAAAACAAAAAGACAGTAAATGCCAACAATAAATTTTCTCTACACTTCAGGGATTGGTTTAACAGGACAATTGGTGTCCCTGCAAATGCTATTACTGCAATCGTAAAGAAATTTAGATATTTCATAATTGAAGTTTTTTTATTGTAATATATAATCACAAATCTATGTATAGATACGTTCATCTGGTGACATCAATGTCAAAGCGCAAGGTTGGTTACATGCTAATTTCAGTTAATTATGCAATGATTTGATTATGAAATTGTCAATATTGATTTATGAAAATAAAAAATACATGTCAGCATAAATATTATGGAAAAAATAAATAAAGTGAAACAATTAATAGAGGGAAAAAAAACAGAATGTAGTTTAGC
Organism: Carex myosuroides; assembly: GCA_028015225.1. Classification (NCBI taxonomy): domain Eukaryota; kingdom Viridiplantae; phylum Streptophyta; class Magnoliopsida; order Poales; family Cyperaceae; genus Carex; species Carex myosuroides. The sequence goes on from CM051472.1 coordinate 6,990,267, forward strand.
ATTTAATAGTTGTGCTTGCTTCTGCCACAACATGAGCCATATGAAATACATGCTTTGCGCACATGCCATTACTTACAGATGTGGGGCAGCAAAACATGTAATTAATTCTGGTTACTGGTAGTACATTGTACATCCTTAAAACAGTAATATCTCCAAATACTCGGAACTATTTAAGTAGGCAGACCGCAGACATAAACTAAATGTTTTTGCTGCTCCCCTCTTTGCCCCCCTTCCCCCACCCCTACGACCAACGAATTTAAATCCCTCAGGTTACCTGACTGAATACAATTGAAACGGACAGTCCAGGATCAGTCTTTTAACTTGGCACGAATCGCAAAGCACAAATAATACTGCCCCTGCGCCATCCCACATACGCACCGGCTGAGAATAAATCTGGGCCGTTCGTTTCAATTGTGTTGAGTCTGGTACTTGGAAAGATCCGGAACCAACACGGTACCAAAGAAAATTGAAAACGAAAAAAATGCCCCAAAATGTATAGAAAGAGGAAAGACTATATATTTGTATGGCATGATTATTAACAAGGCGGAATTAATTATACCTGTTGAATTCGTTCAATGACATCAGTATTGAAAATCTTGTTTCCATTTTGGTCAACGACATGGAACACTGAAAGTCAAAGCGACAACGTGGTATTAATAACAAATTTACAGAATGGAGACGAAAACTAATAGAAGTAATAGAAAAAATATTAAAAAGAACTTTATATATCATGTATTTGCTCATAATTTCATATGCCTCCAAATATAAATTTTAAATTCTGAACCAACAATACAAGAATATTTGTTGTGCCACCGCAACAACAGAGATTGTCAGCATATGATTGTTGGTTTCTCATTGTATTATCATGAGCAAATATCAACATGTATACGATTAAACTTATTAGCATGGTAAAAGAATTATCAAAAAGTTCTTCATTGCATGAAATTTTAGGGGCATTACCATCCATGAACCACTCTCCATCAGAGGTAATATAGGCTCTTCTCACTACAAGATTTAGATCACTTAACACTTGCACTACCTTTAACAAACTCCCTTGCTTATTTACACTATCCACCTACAGCAAAGACATAATTACAAATTAAAGTCTTTGATCCAAAGTTCAAATGAAGTGTGTAAAAACAGATTAATTATAATTACGTCATTGATTCCTTGTGCAAATTCGATAGCAATCCCTGCTCTTGTTGGTATCGAAAAGTACAGTAACATAGTTTAAAATTTAAAGGAATTCTACTCGACTTTTCACAAAAGATTATGAGAATAAAAATGTATAAAAAACTGAAAAGAATATATATTAAATTAAGATTACGCAAAAAAGAATTTATAACTAACCTTTACTAAAGTAGCTCTCCTGCTTGAGGTGTTATCCACGGTGACCCTGATAATTGATAAACAATCCAAACAAATACTTGAGATGAATATTTTCATTTCAAGTTTCAACAATATCTAAAATTACGGCAACAAGAAAAAAGGGTTGTCACCTTGGTGGATTCATTCCATTAACCAATTTCTCATACTCATCCTCTGGTTCAGTCATGGACCAAGAATCCATCTCTAGAGAAAAGAGATAGAGAGAGGTTGGTCGCTTGTCGCTTGTAGAATTAACGAACGGGTAAAAAATTGCTTTTCCTACTGATGTGTGTGTAACTGTGTATTGTCTTTTTTCCTGGAGGAACTGTTTTCTCTTGAGAGAGAGAGAGAGAGAGAACTTTATATAAGGCTTGTTTGTGGCATTTCGTATGGGAATACTATATTAGTATATTACTAATTTACTATAGGGGGGAAAGAAAGAGATTGTTTTGCTTTGTTTTCTTGTATGCTTAATTTCCAAAAAAGGTTGGAGACGTGGCATTGCTTCACCATGCCTTACCATATCTTCTCCTCATTAATGTTTTTATTTGCCTACGGCGTGCTTGAAGCAAAAAAAATTAATGTTTTTATGTACAGCTAAAGCTACCCCCTCGTGTACCCAAAATTTTCTAGATGCATTAGTTAGATTCTAGAATGAAAGCAAATGTGAAATAGTAGTAGCTACAATTTAACAAAACTGTTATTTCTATTTACTTCTTTTTAGAAGCTTTTATTTGATAAAAAAGAATGTGTCATTTAAGTGCATTATCACTAATAATTCCAGACTGTAGATATTGATAAATATGTTATTCTAGTATATCAATTATAAGCGAAAATTTTGGATAAAATAAAAAAACAAGAGTGAGTCTATGGTACTATGCATAGCACGATTTGATCTGTAATACAGATCAATATTTTCATTTTCAAAATCCTAACAGTCGATCCGACCGTTCAACATGATTTTCATATGACTATGTACTTGCAGACTGAATTTTACATTTTTTACTATTTTTTACTTTTTTTAAGATAGATAGAAAATCACTGTTTTTTTATGGTTCAAAATTTTCAGATCAAGTGATTCTGTACCTATCTTAAAAATTAGTAAAAAAATTCTAAAAAATATAAAATTCAGTCTGCAAGTACATATTCATAACGAGATCATGTTGAACAGTTCAGATCGACCGTTAGAATTTTGAAAACGAAAATATTTATCGTATTACGGACCAAGCCGTGATATGCATAGTACCATAGACTCACTCAAAAAACAAAGTTATTTATATATTTGATTCTTTAAAATATTTATTTCATATCAAAATATGATAATATTTATTTGTACAAAATTACCATTGCCAGTGTCAAGTGATCCATTTTCTTGTGTAATTAGTTAAGGAACTATAACATCAGCAAAGTATAAAGTTCTTCTCTGTTGCTTTTTTCATTCATATGATCCACGTGAAAACTCTTTTTATTATCGTCTAGTATTTTTTTTTTAGTACAAAATGAAATCAGAAAATTTAATTTCCAGTTCAATAGTATGAATTTCAAATTATTAATGTGGAGAAAAGTTATGATAGATTGAGACATATATAACACTAATTAGGCAGCATGACCATAAATCTATTTATGTTAACAGGCAATAAATTGGAAAAAAAAAATGAATCTCCACTGAAATTTATACCTAAAAACTAGATTTTGTTGGTCCGTGACGTTTGCCTTGAACCTTTTTTTAAAAAGGAAGGCAACCCCCAAAAAGAGGCCCAAATAGTGGAATCTGGTACTTTCCCGAATGAGGTATATATACTTTCCAATTAGGATCGCATCTTGTAATCTTTTTATTAATTTTAGTAACATATCATTTGATTCATTGATTGAATATTCTCCTAGCTAGCGCATATATAATATTTGATGACCCGTGGATTCTCTTACAATAAATGTATAAGATTCCATTGTTGATCATGGTTCAACACAGCTCAAACATTAAAAACAAAATTGGGGGAAACATTAGACCTTTTATCCATTAGAGAAATTTAGGTTCTTTATTATTAATGACTATTTAGATTTGATTGGATATCTTAATTATCAGAATCTTAGATCGAAAGAAGTTGGATAAATCTAGGCATACTTTCAAGTTATTGGGTCAAACACACATTAACGATTAATTATATAAAATTTTCATGTTAATATGAGAGTCAATTTTACAGTAATCTGTAACATTTACTCTAAATTATATAAAAATCCATGTATAACATGCTCTTTATGAATCAAAATGAGTACAACATCTCCTTTCTTATCATTATTAATTTTCAATTATGATTCAAATGGTCAATCTCATATATATTCGGATGGATTGGAAACAAACTTTAAATATTTTTTTGTTAAAGTGAATTAATTACACAAATGGTCATCAATATATTATTCTCTCTCTCTTGGTAGGGGCAATTTGGAAGTTCTTCTTTTCTTGTCCTTGAACTTTGAACATCATGCATTAAATTTGACATAATTTGAATGCCTTTAGACATTTAACAAAGATTTTTTTTTTTTTTTTTCCGAATCGTTTGATGGACTATCATTTGACTTTCAAATCATACTTTTAGAATTGGAAGTATGTCCCAGGTCCGACCCGTAAAAATTGTTTTTGCAACGTGATGGGCGCAAAATATATTAGTGGGCTCTAGAATTAAAATTGTGTAACCGGTTCGGCCCGTAAAACTTGTTCTTCAGATCAAGGGCCTAGAGAATACATATACATAAGAGAACAAAAGAGTTGCGTCTGCCGGGAGTCGAACCCGGGTCTATTGCTTGGAAGGCAATTATCCTAACCGTTGGACTACAGACGCTTTATATTTTATTAAATTTGTTCTAATATTAGGTACATAATTGGGTTGGGTTTGTTAATTGTTATGTTCTTTCTTATATACTTCACACCTGCTGCCAAGGCTTTCAAAAAAAAGATCAACAATTGTTAATTATTCATTATTTTTGTTATTCCAAGGTGTCCAAACATGATTTTATCGAAAGTAAGTTTGAGTTTGATGTATATCGGAGTCGTTCGTTATTTGACTCGTCTAATCATATGCTGCTTTAATTGATCGAGCAATAGCCTCAATTATCTTGAAGTTTGATCTCTCTCTTTTTTTTTTTTTCTTTTATCTAATTTTCTTTTCAAATGTACATTTCTTCTGCTAGCATCTATTTTATTTGATTAATGAAATATCATACATTTTTTGTATACTACTTCAAAAATATATGCACTGTACATTGGAAAATATATCGTTTCATTATGAGTAATAAATATATTCCAAGCAATATAGGATATAAGTTGTGGACTTTACAAAGAAGTAAAAGAAACTAAAATTATTTATTACATCAACATTTAAAACTTAAAAATTGAATTAAACAAATGTATGAATCATCATTCTATTCTTTATGATTGGAACAGATTGAATCAGGATATAGAAAGCGCTTAGCTCCAGTAGCCTCTAAGATTCTTTTGTTAAGAGTGTTATGTTTTTCGCCTGATTCTGTCATATAAAATGAGCTTGAGAACCAGTTTATGATTTCAGGCGCAAGACTCATTAACAAGTGGAACGGCTTGTACCAATCAGGCCAGGTTACGTATTCTTCGCCTCTGCATGCGCTATCAATAGCAATTTGAGCTAGCTTCTCTGTTTGGCCTACTGGAAATATTCCTACTTGTGTCTGAAAAAAAAAAATCATAAGAAAATCAGTTGCCTTATCGGTAAAAAGATAAAAAAAATATAAAACATATATTTTACCAGCATATTTTGAATATATATAAATTTTGTTTTTCGACGTACATCTCGGGCATCTTCGTTTATCTCCACTTGGCCGCCTTTTTGTAGTGCTTTTCCTTTGGTAAGCTCGGAAACAACATAGCCGGGGACGAGTATGGTGATCTTTATCTGAGAACCCATCTCAGATCTCAGTGTCTCGTAGAATCGTATCATAGCTGCTTTGCTTGCCTAAAGAAATAAAAAAATAAACAAATTTGTATTATGAATTAATGGGCTGGACTAAATTAGGCCCAATAATAAATTTCATTATGAAATCAAATTTGAGTTATTTGGGTTTGCTTACATTGTAAAAGCTCATTCTTGCTGTAGGTACTCTTCCTGCAACTGAGGTTGTCACAATTATGTTTCCTTTGCTTGCTTTCAGATGTGGTAACGCATACTATGTTGGGTATACAGATCCCCAAAAATTAACATCCTGACAGTTAGTTATACAAAGTTAATAAAAATTTATGATGTGATTTACTCATTTACACAATATCATTTAATATTTTATATTGTATTAATATTGATTTGATTGAATAAATAAATTACCATCATTTTGGTGAAAGCAGTTATATTGGTTATCTCTTCAAAGAGGCACGTTCCCCAAATTCCCGCATTTGCAAAAAGATGATCCACTAAAAATAACAATAACAAATATCAGGAAATAGAAAAATAATTAAATACTTTATTCTTTTTGGTATATGTCAATTAAAACTTACATTGACCAAAGTGCTTTACGGTTTGGTCGACGACCCGTTTAGACTCGTCAGGATTTGATACATCGGCTGCCAGTGTGATCACATCTGGTGCTCCAAGGCAAAGTGCTGCTTTAGCTACGGCTTTTAATGCATCTTCTCTCCTTGCCACAAGAGCCATGCATGCACCTCTTCTCGCATATTGATATGCAAGTTGCTAAAAATAATACACAATACCATGAAAATTACATTAGTTATTCCCTTAAGAAATAATATAATATTTTTTTAGGACTGTCGAAAAAAAAATCAGGATTACTTGTCAAATATTAGGAGGTAGTTATGAGTCCGGCTAGTATGATATCACTGTCATTTCAGTCTATATAACATCAATTTAAAAACAAATCGAATTGATTTCAAACGAAGAATTCAAACCGCTTAAATCAATTTGCTTGTGATATGTTTTTTAATTGTTATGTTGTTGCTTCATGTGAAGTAGAGTATTACTTTTTACGTAGTGAGATGAGTCACAAGCTATCCAAAAACATGCAAAACATGTTCCGAAAATTAAATTATGTTTCAAACCCAAGGTTTCGACAGTGTATGAAAGGCAAATGACAGTGCATTGTTGTTTAATCTCTTACACAAACCGTCCTTTGAATTAAGTTGTAGTTTGCGAAAGAGTTTGAACAACAATGTGAGTCCACTGTTATGTGTCCATTTTTACACTGCCTTAAGCTTGTGTTTAAAACATGATTTAATTTTCAGAACATGCATGTTTTACAAGTTGTTGGGCAACTTGTGATAAATTTCATTTTCTTTTGATTTTCACTATATTTTATTTGACACTTTACAAGAACATGTTTTTCCTTGGTTAGGTTCCAAAGAAATGGGTCAAACTAACTTTCAACTAATAAAACATGTTCTTAAAATTAAATCATGTTCTTAATAAAACATCGCCAAAAACTTGGGACTAATACATAATTTAATTTTCATAAAATATTTTATTAGTTGAAAGTTAATTAGTTTGATCCATTTCTTTGGAATCTAACCAAAATAAAACATGTTCTTATAAGGTGTCAAATAAAATATAGTGAATTTAGTAAAATTAAAAAAAATTGTTGAATATGGTGTGTTGTAATTGTAAATAAGGAGATGAATTTTATGGATATTTATTTGAGTAGATAACTTAGTTTATGTTGTTTGCACAACTCAGTAACTTTTATGTGGATTAATTACACACTTAGATAAATTAGAGAATGTTGCTTGCATGTACAATTCGATCGGTGTTGTCAAACTCCACGTATTGAATTAGTAAAGGTAAACTTCAATAGAATTAGCAATACAAATTAAGTAATTTCTAAATACAAAGCAATTTCTAAGAAATATCAACATAGGGTAAAGTTTGCTGAATTTGTATCCTCTGCATTAACTCAAAAAAGGAATCTTTTGAGTTAATGCATCTCAGCCATTTGATCTGTTTTAAGATTTGTGCGGACTACATCTGCACTAATATTAATGCAGAGGATACGCATTCAAGTTTTCTATACTATTGGCATTTATCCGCATAACGTCATCGGTGGAACTACTGAGCAGATGGGATAATCACTACGGAGCCGATGGAATTCTAGTTAAGGGTTTCAATATATATATATATATATATATATATATATATCCAACAACACAGAAGTGTTCTAGCACTCTCGAAATGGTCGTCTCTAGCTAGCTTTCTCAGCCGCGACTCCGTCTCTAATCACTTATCGACCGCCACCTCAATACAACACCGAGCACTTGATCTCCGTCATTGAAGGTTTACGCATCTAACTCTCTGTCTATATCTTTCTAGGGTTTTCTAGTTAAGGTTTAGGGTTAGGGGGTTTCTTGGGATAATATGGTTCTAGAGTTTAGGGTTTAGTTTTATATCTTTAGTTTTTCTAAGTGTTTTTTTCAGCATTTGTAGTTTTGGAGCTTCCTTACTCTTTAATTTGTAATTTAATTTCAACAATGTCATCCCAATCATGCTCGCACTCTTCAGAACCCGCAGCGAAGAGAGAAATAGACCCCAGGAGCTGCGGGAATGGTACGAAAAAATTGAGAAGGATCACTCCACAACGAATTCATATTACCACCGACAGTGCTGCTGGTTTGGATGTAAGGGTAAAATTCCCTAATTTGGCATTTTATTGATTTTTAAATCTTCAATAAATGAAATATGCAAGAACGACCTTGCCTTTACATCCAATCACATAGATTTTATTTTTTAAAGATTTGCATCAAGTCAAGACCTGTTAGGAGGAATGCAAAAAGAGCAAAGGATTGGATATTAGCTAAAGTAAAGCCAAATGCAGCTACAAAGAGGATTACAACAGCAATAAATGTTCTTTCAGATGCCATGCACTGCGAGATGCCTACCCAAGAAGCTAGCACCTTGAACTGCAAGTCAAGTAATGCACCTGACTGAATAACTTAGTGTTTTTAATAAGCTGTTATATGTACACGATAGTGATACATTCATCTGTACATGATAGGGGCCTGCTGATGTGATTAATGAGATGGCCAATAAAATGACTAATGAATTGGTGCTACTGAGGCTGCTAATACTTGTAGAAATACGGGGTCGGGTCCCGTTTGTAGATCAGAAGGCATTGGACGAACTGGGCCTAGAATTCCAACTATTGCATGATAGATATCCTACGACGCCACTATCTGAAGAAGGAGGCTTCCGCTACTATATCGGGCCGGGAGTGTTTCGAGATGAAGGCTTTTATGTAACAGTGGGTTTCACAGATCTCCGTGATCTTATGACTTATAACGAGATCAATGTCTCTATTATCCAAGTCTGGATAATGTGAGTATTTATTATTATAAACAGAGATATTATTTTTACAATTAACTCCTTTATTTTATTCTGACACTGACTATTTTCAGGTATTGCATGAAGCTAGTTCCTGAAGATGCCCAAAATAATGTTGACATTGGTTTCTTGGACCCAGTTCGCTTAGCGCCACATCTACTAAATATGCTAGTGAACAATCCCTTTCGTACTTGGCCGATACCTTGATAAAGTTTCAGGATAAGAGTCTTGTATTCTTACCATGCCACGAAGCTGGGTAAGCTGCTAATTCTACTCATATTTATTGTCTATTTTTAACAAGTTTGTATTAATTTATTATTTTATTACTTATATTGTAGAGTACGTTGGAGGCTTCTCATTATTATCCCAAGACAGAATGTTGCCTACTTGCTGGACTCGGTGCCAAATAATGATCGGGAGTTATATATTGTTCCTCTATACAGCAGTAAGAAAAATACATATAATTTAAAATGCAAAATACTAACCTGGCCTACTTCTAGGTACTATATACTAACCTTTAATAATTCTAGGGCTTATAAGTCATACATACACCGGGGAGGTCGGCACATGCCGGGGAGAAGAGCACTGGAGGTCATAATGTTTCAGGTAAGAAATATTTTAATCGAGTATTTCATTGCAACTTATTTGAAGTTCCAATTGCACTACTAATTAGATTTTGTTTTAAGTAATACACATTTGATCAGAGCCCCACGCAAAGCAATTCATGGGAGTCCAGGTTTTATGTAATGAAGAACATGGAGATGCTCATAAAAAATTATGCACGTTCTTTTCCAAAGGTTTGTCAATCACTTGTTTCTATCATGCTTTCAGATTAAGTTCTTATATATATTATTCATATGTTTTGATTTATTCATGTAGTGTCGTCTGTCCAGAATGTCGTACAAAGAAAACGCATTACATGACATCCGTATCCAATGGTGTAAGTTCTTCTTGGAATTAGTTTAATTATTGTGTAAGTACTTGGCGTGGGGAGGATTTGGTGCTGATGTATTGTTGTCTATGGTGTAAAACAGTTCTTGTTTTCTGGTTTTTGTGGTCAGACACTTTGGTGTTGGTTTTAATAATGTGGTTTAAAACAGTTGTTAGTTTTATGGTACAATGAAATACTGCTCTATATATTGTTGTATGTGTGATATTGCTAGCTTGTTGGTTTATGATTGTTGTCTACTTTATATATTGTTTGTTGCATGGATTAATATATATGTTGGATAACATGTATATGTATGTTGTTGATGCCTATATTAATTGTTGGTTAAAATATGGGTATATAATGCATGCATATTTATTGTTGCTTTGCTGGATTTTAAAAATGGCTAGCAAATATATGATGGAGGCTAGCCCCTAATTAATACAAGATTTAATAATAAAACATAATAATTATATATACATCACAATCGGCTCAAAAATTAATGACCGATGGCAAACTAGGACTTGCCAACGCCAACTCAAACAGAACAGATGGTGTAAGATACTTTTGTAATCAGCTATTAAAATCTAATAGACAACGTTAATTACATTTGCCGTTAGTTGTAAAAAGAAACATATGACGTTGGGTACTAACACCGTCTGTTTGATCGTGCGCTGCCGATGACATATCAATTAACGCCATCTGTTTTGAGCCGATGGCGTATGTGTATACCTTTCCTATCGGGGCGATAGCCATCGGTGCGAAATCCGATTGCGGATTGCAATTTCACCCGACAGCGAAGTGTTTTTTGTAGTAGTGATATCCAAACGTAGAATAGTAGTTTGAAATAGTCGCTAACCCGAATTAGCACTATTCTTTGCATCATCCAAATGTACCTGATGACAGGGGCGGACCCAGAGTGTTCCAGGGGGGCAGCTGCCCCCCCTGGATTTTGAGTTTCAGTGGAGATTTATCGGTTCCGACCGACTTTGCCCCCCCGGAATTTTTTTTGCCCCCCTCTGGACATTTAATTTGTAATTCAAGTTAAATTTAGTATTAAAATTGAAATAAATCTGTTGAATTTTGATTGGTAATTAGAATTATAAGTCAAAGCATTAGAACTTACAAGTCAAAGCATTGAAAAGTATAAGTTAAAGTATTATTTTTTGTCGAGTACCCAATTGGTTAATAGATTTAAACCCGATTTGATATTTTTTTGCCCAACAAAAATTCTGGATTCACCCCTGACCCGATGAAACATTTGGATTTGGTGCAGTGGTTGGTCTAACTGAAAAAACATTTTTTTTATTTAAAGTTGTGACCCGATTAGGCAATTACATGATGTATGGACTACACATGAGATAATCAATCATGCAAAGAACAAAATATCAATACGTACATTTTCCTCACAAACCTTATGATTTAAAATTTAATTGTTAGCGAGAACATACAATGATTATTTTCCCTCCATGCCAACTAATTAACTCAACAACAGAAAGTGAACCCATGTTGCTTTATCTTTCTTATCTGCGTGACATCAGACATGACTTATGTTTGGAAATATAAAGATGCTAAATTTAAAGTCAAATAGAATTGAAAATTGTCAAACATCAAAAAGTTTCTCTTTTTTAATTTATATCAGTCAAGATTCTAAGTTCAACAGAGTCCGGCCGCTTAAAACGACGCCTTGAATTGGTCTTTCAATTTTATTTTGTCAATATTCAACACAACTCTAAATTTCGGTTTTCAAAACCCGAGTCAATTTTGGTTCTAAATTTGAAAAGTTCTTCAATTCTGTTTCTAGGTTGAATTTGGTAATTTTACATATTTCAAACACAAATATACTCAATTCTTTGATTACGCATCTAGCTACCTGCATCTTAATTCGAGTTCTTATAATTTATTGGTAAATTTAATAGTTTATTATGAATCTCATCATCATTATTTTCTGGGTTATCATGTTTTATTTTGTCCAAATGTTGTTTGGTATAAATATTATTTTATAACTGATATATATATCCTGCACTTGTTATGTATACTTTATTAACGAATGAAACAGATTACATTTTGTGATATTAATTTACAAAGAGAAAAGTGAAAGGAAAAGAAAAGATAGCCTAAAAGTGCACCAAGGATTATACACTCCTATTGTGACCTTTATTAATGAGTCCATCGGACCAAGTGGTATTAATTTTGTGCATGCATATATATCCGTTTTGACAACGAACTCCCGCCCGCCTCCTAAATTAATAAATAATTTGCTACCCGTGACACTTGATTGGTCAAGTTAGTTGAGTCTAATTCCTCTGGAATGTTTTCCGTGCAATAATGACATTATAATTTATGGACAGCATTTTATTAAGATCGCTCAACCATCAATTTGATTTAATTTTTTGTAACGCTGCAAATTAGTTGGAAGCCGGTATACATATAATAAATTGCACTGTTGTAAATAAGTTGCCACCTAAAATATATATATCAACCTTTGACAATCATTTTGTCATGAGGCACTTTAATTAATGCTAACATTAAAATGATTTATTATGTGTCACCTTCAATTAGGAATATTGTCAAAAAGTCATGTCGTCAAACATGGCATGGTTTAATTTATCACGGCACGGCGCGGTACGTGTATGTGTTGATTATGTAACATGAATCATGTGTTGTGTATTATGATTATTTTCGAAAAAATAAGACGACACGCCGACTAGTCTGATCACAGAACGACATGGATTAAACGTGACTACACGTGACTAAAATAACATAAAATTTATATTATCATTTATCTTAAGTAACAATTTAAATTACAAAAAATAAATTTAGTATTTTATATATAAATTTTTCTACAATAATATTTATTATTTTATAATTATTAACAATTTTTCTGTTTTCTTTATTCTTTATACTTTATACTTTTTTTTTCTTACTTAAACTTACTTGAGTTTAAAAATATAGTTATACGTACGTGACTTAAGTGACCAAACGTGACCACTGACCAATCACGTCATGTTGGTTAGTGGTCACTTTAATTTGGTCACAACGTGACTAACGTGTTGTGACTATATGCATGTTGTGGTCATTCTCATAATTTTAATCACATCACATCATATCACGTGAAAACTTGATTTGATCACGACACGGCACGGCACGGCACATAATCCAGTTACAACGTAACTAGTCACAACACGATGCCAATATACATCCCTACCTCACATGCCAGTTATATATGTCATAAAAAAAATGTCATGCATGCATGAAAATAGCACAACGCTGCGGATACTAACAAAGGCAAGAAATAAAATTATATGAAAAATAAAGGAGTAGAACTAGGGTGCTCCTAAGCTCACCAAGCCCTTCGTGAGCGCGACTCTAAAACCTATCAAATTGACTTCAAACGACATTTTTAAACCGTTAGATGTTCAATCTATATTAAAATGTGCTTGGAGACCAAATTTTACATTTTTTTGAATTTGTTTACTATTTATTAAGATGGTTTGAAAATCGCTGTTTTTCAATGGTGCAGAATTTTAATAAAAACAGCGATTTTCAAACCATCTTAATAAATAGTAAAAAATTTCCAAAAAATGTAAAATTTGGTCTCCAAGCACATTTTAACCGATAGATTGAAAATCTAACGGTTTGGAAATGTCGTTTGAAGTCAATTTGATAGGTTTTAGAGTCGCGCTCACGGAAGGGCTTGGTGAGCTTAGGAGCACCCTAGTTCTACTCAAAATAAAGAGAAGCATAAGAACCTCGCCGATGCCAGAAGATGCGCCAGTTATGAGAACAATCTTTCCTTTCAAATCCACCTCTTTCTGAAAAGGCCTGATGAAAACTCTCTGTACCAGTTTTATCAGTAAAGAGATTGGTATATATATCAACAGAAAAGCTCCAATGAGTACATGGATCACCACACTAAGCACCCAGTTCATGTTATCATCCATTTTGTTTGCGTGTGTGTGTGTGTGTGTGTGTGTGTGTGTGGGCGAGAGAGAGGATAGAGGGACGGAGAGAGAGAGATTTGAGTTAGAAAGAGGAGAAGGGAATGACTTGCTTTTGTAAAAGGATAGGTGCATAGTGGGTGAAGCAGTTTACCTACATAATCAATGTAGATAGAGATACTTGCATGGATTTGTTAATCTCTTTTGAACTTGTGCTTAATTAGTGATCGGAACAATTTTAATTCTGGTTTATTTCTTTTTTCTAAATTTGACAAATCACGTAATGATGTTGACAAAAGTAAGAGGTGTGAATATGTGAGTTCTACGGCGTTTTTTATTCTGCGTCGTAATCATAAATATTGAAGTTTGTCAGAAAAATTTGATTTGAGGTTCTATTCTCGATCAAATTGCATTATAATTAAAGTAAGAGATATGATGATATATATACTTGATATCACATGCACTTGGTATCATAGAAAAAATATACAAAAAATGATTTATTATGACGTTGCTATGCTAGCTACTAAACTCCTAACCATCAGATCCAACGACAATGAATAAAGATTGGGCTGATTATCAAGCAACCAACCAACTAATAAGGTGTGAATTAACAGCGAAATACTTATTATCTGAAATACGGAAAAGTGGAATATGGTGTGTCATTAATTTGGTCGTTTCATTGCAACAGAAAGAATCATTAATTGAAATGTCATGAGACCAGCATAAAATTAAAAAACATTACAAGTTGTGTTATGATACACAGCCCACAATTAAATTCACCAACCATCTGATGCAACATATATATATATAGGAAATTGCTAATATGCTACGCGTAGCATAGAGGGCCTCCGTGCTACGGCTTAATATTTGAGTTTTTAAAATCCTAACAGTCGATCCGAACCGTTCAACATGATCTCCATATGAATATGTACTTGCAAACCAAATTTTACATTTTTTTAAATTTTTTTACTATTTTTTTAGATAGGTAGAAAATCACTTGATCTGAAAATTATGTACCATTCAGATCAAGTGTTTTTCTACCTATCTAAAAAAAGAGTAAAAAAATTCTAAAAAATGTAAAATTTGGTTTGCAAGTACATATTCATATGGAGATCATGTTGAATGGTTCGGATCGACCGTTAGAATTTTGAAAACTCAAATATTGAGCCGTAGCACGGAGGCCCTCTATGCTACGCGTAGCACCGTAGCCAACTCTTATATATATATAGGAGTTGGCTACGGTGCTACGCGTAGCATAGAGGGCCTCCGTGCTACGGCTCAATATTTGAGTTTTAAAAATCCTAACATTTTTAATATGTATATGTACGTGCAATCTCCATATGAATATGTACTTGCAAATTAAATTTTACATTTTTTAGAATTTTTTTACTTTTTTTTAGATAGGTAGAAAATCACTTGATCTGAATGGTACAGAATCTTCAGATCAAGTGATTTTCTACCTATCTAAAAAAATAGTAAAAAAATTCTAAAAAATGTAAAATTTGGTTTGCAAGTACATATTCATATGGAGATCATGTTGAACGGTTCAGATCGACCGTTAGGATTTTGAAAACTCAAATATTGAGCTGTTGCACGAAGGCCCTCTATGCTACATGTAACATATTAGCCAGATTCTATATATATATGACAGTGCTACGGTGCTACGCGTATATAAGGGCCCCTCCGTGCTACGGCTCACTTTTTGAGTTTTCAAAATCCTAACGGTCGATCCGAACCGTTCTATATGAGACATCCGAATGACAGATTTTCAAAACAATTTTCACTAAAATAACATTTATTTTTTGTTCTGTCCGAATGACAGATTTTCAAAACATATCGTCTAGCTAAAGGGAAAAATATAACAAAATGTCTTAAAGATCATTAGTTTGGACATCTAATTTCTGCTTGTTTTTACTTAGTAAAAATTTTCATATTTTTTTAAGCACGTAAATAACTAATTTTTATTTGAATTATGAATGCCTCTTTATTTCAACCAATTACCATCGATCGGCAATAATATAATCAAATTTTTCCATATACTGATTATGTGAATTAACATTTCTTTACTTTCTAAGGATTAACTAATCAGATTATTTGAACAATTTTTAATTTTTAGATTAATGTTTAATAGAAAATCTAACAGAAAAAGTATAAGAACCCCAAAAAGTTAATATGATAAAATCATAAATAAATTTTGACCGAACAAATAATAATTAATCTTTCAATATTCTGCTCATGTAAACTAGAAATAAATTATAGAAATTTGTGTTTAACTTATACAGATCATAATTCTGAAAAAATGAAATAATTGGTACCAGTTCGATTTTTAGGACAGAGAAGGAGGTAGTTCGATGAGCATGCAAATTTGATTTCATGTTCAGTCGGAATTGTTCAATCTGTGTCAAAATTCATGCATATCTAATTCATGCAAATCTTAATTATCCGCACTAAAGATATAATAAGTCGTATCCAGGGGCATAATCAAGATTTTCATCCAGGATAGATAAAAAAATATTATTAATTTTGTATTAAAATATTATTAATAATTTTCATTAGAAGCGGAATCGGTAAATTGATCATGAAATCATATTGAGAAATTTGCTAGGAATCAGCCGAATCAAATTAAAAACTCGAATTTTTTTGAAAAATTATATTAAGATAAAAAATTAATCTAAAACATTGAAATATGAAATTTTACTTTCAAGCATAGTCTATAAGACTCTTTTTTAAAATTTCAATTCAATTTTGAATAGTTAAACTTCATAAAATAATTAAATGCATTACATTAAAATTCAGATTATTCCTTTGTAAACGAATTTAATCCATTCCTTTGGAAAAAATTATAACAAGTTTATTATGATCCCACTATTCGACTCTTCATAATTATCCTCCTTTTGCTATTATATTTTAAAACATATTGATGAAAAACTTCGTTAAATGTGCAGCGACTCGGTCGATTTCACTGAGAGCTGAGACTGAGTCGAGATAGGTAAAACTCAAACTCTGAGGTAGACAAAATCCATATTCAAACCAAGAGTAGAACTAGGGTGCTCCTAAGCTCACCAAGTCCTTCGTGAGCGTGACTCTAAAACCTATCAAATTGGCTTCAAATGACATTTTCAAACCGTTAGATGTTCAATCTATATTAAAATGTGCTTGGAGACCAAATTTTACATTTTTTTGAATTTGTTTACTATTTATTAAGATGGTTTGAAAATCGCTGTTTTCCAATGGTGCAGAATTTTAATAAAAACAGCGATTTTCAAACCATCTTAATAAATAGTAAAAAAATTCCAAAAAATGTAAAATTTGGTCTCCAAACACATTTTAATATAGATTGAACATCTAACGGTTTGAAAATGTCGTTTGAAGTCAATTTGATAGATTTTAGAGTCGCGCTCACGGAAGGGCTTGATGAGTTTAGGAGCACCCTAGTTCTACTCTTCAAACCAAATATATAAGAGTCGGTTGCCTTTTTCAAAATTCAAAGGTGGTGGACTACCCCTGAGTGTATGTAGCTCCACTTCTGGTCGTACCGCTCTAGGGGTGTTAATGAGTACGAAACAAATCGAGGTGGAAGCATTTTAATATTCTTACTGTTAAGTTAACGAGAAAACACTTTACTCTTGTTCTTATCCGTATTTGATAAATTAAAAAAAAATATATAAACTTATATATGTATTAATACGTTACAGAGATAAACGAATAAAAAAATTATTAAATAAATATATATATAAATCATGAATAAAATTATATCATGCATTGTTATTTGTTTTCATCTAAATATAAATATATATTTATATATATATAATATTATTTTATTAACTTCATACGAAATAATTTTTTTCTGTATTATTATCCTTTATATTAAATAAATAAAATTATTTATCCGGTGTCGGATAAACGGATAAAAGAATACCTATAAAGCTTCCTGAGTTCCGATTCTGCAAATTTTTTTTATAAACCATAATTAAAATAAAAGAATTTTATGAAACCAATAAGATCACTTTTTTTTACAAAAATCATAAGAACTGAGATGTCATTTCGGTCCGAACTTTTTTTTTCCGGATGGAAATGGCAATTCAGCCTGAAGTGGTTTTACAGGTTTTTATACCAGCGGCCACAGAAAATCTAAAAGTCTCTCTGGACCAAAATGTCATTTCAGTCCCACTAAATTTTATTTTTGTAAACCCGAAACAGCTTCTTTTCTCTTCTCTTCTTTCTCCTTTCTTAGCAAACTTGTTTTTCTGACCTTTCTAAACAATTTATAAGCAAACTCTAAAAAAAAAAAAAAATAGTTCGGACCGAAATGACATTTCGATCCGGGCTAAAAAAACATTGGACCGAAATGACATCTCGGTCTATAGGTGTTACACCGAAGGCTACACCTGTTTTTCTGAAAAAGTTGTGAAACCACCTCGGGCTGAATTGTCATTTCGGTCTGAAAAAGAAAAGTTCGGACCGAAATGACATTTCAGTTTTTATGGTTTTAAACAAAAAAGTAATCATGTTGGTTTTATAAAATTCTTATTTTTAATTATGATTTATAAAAAAAAATTCTGATTCCGTGTAGGGGAGGCAACGAGCTGGCTCGGTCCGAGCTAAGTCTTAGCTCAGCTTGTTAATTTTGGATCGAGCTACAGCCGAGCGAGCTGGACCTAGGGCATCCGAGCTAAAATCTCAGCTTGAAATCATGACAAGCCAGCCCGAACTAGCTCGCGAGCTAACAAGCTGGCTCGCTGGTTTTGGCTGGATCTTGTTTTAAGAAAAAAAAAATTCTACAAACATTTTGGATCGAGTTGAATCGAGCTGGACCAAGCTAGATAGTATAAAAAAATCATACAAATTCACAAATTAATGCTTAGCCGAGCTGGCGAACAAGCTAGCTTGAACTTGTTAATTCTGAACCAAACTAGTGACGAACTGGTTCGTTAACAACTCTGTCCAGTAACAAACAAGCTATTAGCGAGCGAGTGATATGGATGTCACCATCGAACCACAAAGCTACGATTTTTTTTTGTCACCACTAATTCCGCGGGAAAAACCTGGGAGGAGTTTTTCTTTTTTTAAATTAAGCTACCTCCAGCATGTAACGCTTGGCAGCTGGCTCTCTCCCTGCGTCACGTGTCCTCTGAACTATCTACGTGGCGTCGTATCATGAACCCACATACGCATAATTTATTGTGTTCAATCCCCTCCAGTTCTTACAAACTGGATAGTTATGTTCTCGTAGTTTCTAATTATTTTTTCTTTAAAATTGGCTCGGTGCAATCTAACTTCCAATATGTTATATTCACTATATTGCAAAATTTCACAAACCTGTTTCTATTAAACAGAAACACTATTTTATTAGAACTATTACGCTTCCACCTCAACTTTAATTCGAACCAATTTAATGATGTATCAATATAAAAAATGTATATTTCCAACCAATAAAATTTCATTATAAATTTAATTGATAGTGCATCAATAATTGTTAATATTTAAGTTCCTTTTTATTGAAATTAAAATCTCATTATTTTCAGTCATAATATATGCACATATGTTGTCTACATTATGAATTCTAAATTTTAAAGTTTACATTCTATTGTTGTGAACTTTTCGAGCCACAAATTTAACAATATATTTTAATCCTTTGAACACTGTTTCATTGCAATAATTAATATAATAATTTGATTGTAATTTATTCTGATAATTTTCGCAGAATAAATTATACAAAGAGAAAATAAATATCTTTGAGTTCAGTTGAAATGGAGAGGACCCAATACTTATCAATTGTTAAATCGAAACCTCCAGATACAATCTCTCTTGTTCTTCTATCTCATTTTCTCATTCCTAGTGTTGCTTTCTTTAATTTTTGAGGAAGAAAAAGGAAGAGGTTTGAATCTATTGAAGTAATTAATCAAAAGCATTAAGCATGGATATCATAACTACATTGATGAACTTGATAGGCACACCTACACTGCTTATGACTCTTTTCTTCATGTTGCCTCCTTTCTACTTCTTCAAGCTCTCTCTTTCTTTTCTCTCATCGCTTTTCCCTGAAGACGTCACCAACAAGGTTGTGCTCATCACCGGCGCTTCGTCTGGCATCGGCGAGGTATTATCTTGTTGCTGCCCCCCCCCCCCCCCCCCCCCCCCCCCAAAAAAAAACCTTTAGAAACAAGCAGTAGTATGTATGGATACATAGATCAACCTTTATAAATCAAGTCAAAAAAGGAAACTAACACTGACTGTTATTTAGTAGGGTGTGGATGGACAATTTTCCAGCCCGAAGTTTACCAGCCAGTTTAATTTCTCTGCATTTTGCAATTAGTAATACAAGTTCTGTAATCTTTACATGGACACACAAGCGACCACATAGGTTTGATCGCAGAAAAATAAACTGTAATGAGATGTTATTATTTGATCTTCTGTGACCACTGACATTAAACCTCATTTCAATGCCTTCTGCTGCAAAGGCTATCACCTATTGACCTCATTAGTGTAAATTGCTCTGCAATTATAAGATTTGGTTTCCAATTTTCATTAGTAATCAGTTGGCTTAATCCGACTTTTCGAGGTAAATAAGACTTGCTTTGTGTAAGCCATGTGATTGATGCATGTGCAATTTGTAGCAATTGGCTTATCAATATGCAAAAAGAGGTGCAGCACTATCCCTTGTGGCCAGAAGGGAGGGTAGTCTGCGTGAGGTTGCTGAGCGAGCACGTGACATCGGTGCACCAGAAGTCCTTGTTATCCCTGGTGATGTTTCTATGCAAGAAGACTGTCACCGATTCGTTGAAGCCACCATCAATCATTATGGCCGATGTGAGTTCTTCTTATTTGATGAGATAACTTCTGTGATGTTTTTGTAGGAATACATATCAAATTTGTGCAACTTCATGAAAATGATTAAATGCATACCAAAATCAATTAATAACATATATTTCGATCAGTGAAAATAATGTTTTTCTGTTGTTTTTGGTTTCCATTGAAAGTGGATCATCTCGTAACCAATGCTGGTATAGCGCATGTTTGTGCATTTGAGGAAGTGCCAGATGTTACCAACTTCACTCCTATTATGGTATCAAGGCTCTGTCTCTCTTTCTTTATCTCACATTATCCTCGGTCCCCACAGTAACTTGGGTGTATGGCTCGATACATTCATACCTGACCAATATAGCAAATTGTACAAATAGTGTGATGTTTTTATGTTGTACATCAGCCAGATTTGGTCTAAATTATGATTCAACCTCTGATTGAACCATCTAGAATTTTCGATTGTTTAAATCGTTAACCGAAAAGCATCCCACTCCCGCCCCAACCCAAAAAGAAAAACAGCACGCTCGCACACACATGATTGAAATTATCTGTACAATTGGAGGGGAACCCAAAGGTTATGCATTGCATGTATATCATTTATTCATGTATTTTTCTTTATTGATTTTCAGGATGTAAGCTTTTGGGGTTCAGTTTTCCCGACCCATGCTGCCATTCCTTATCTTAGAAGGACCGGAGGAAAAATACTTGCCACCGCCTCATCAAGTGGTTGGAACCCTTATCCAAGAATGAGCTTCTACAGTGTACTTGTCTGACCTTAATTTTTCTTGGCTATTTTTTGTTAGAAATAGATGGAGATATATAGGTCTTAACAGCAAAAGAAAAAAAGAAAAAAAAAACAAAAAGGCCCTACAAGTAATATATTTTTTTTGGCAGAAGTTGGAGATGCCCACGGATTTCATCTAGAAACCATAAAGTTTTATAGGTAAACCCCTATTGAGTAATCAATCGACAATAATATAAGGTTTCCAAAAATATAGTTATAATAATAATAAAACGGACTTGTGATATTAGTACATATCTTAAGATTCGTTTCTGGCTAATACAACTAAATACGGCATAATCCAAACACCCATTGCCCTTTGATTTAACGGGCTTTTAGAAGGCCTTGGCCCAAAGCTTTGTTTATTTCACACTTATCTCAGAGCATTGAAAATTTGTTTCATTGCAGGCTGCAAACGCAGCTGTGATAAACTTCTTCGAGACATTACGCGTTGAAATCGGCAATGCGGTAGGAATTACAATTGCTACACCCGGATGGGTCGAGTCGGAGATGACCAAAGGGAAGGTTTTATCCGAACATGGTAACACCCATGTGGATCAAGAAACCAGAGATGTAAGCCTAACCTTCCTTTTTTGTTGTTGTAATTAATGACATTTATGAGTCGAGCACCGCATTAAAATGAACAATGAACACTTGTAGGCTCAAATTGGGGTGATGCCGGTGGAATATACCGAGAAATGTGCAAAGTCCATGGTTGATGCTGTGTGCCGAGGGGACCGGTACCTAACAATTCCTACTTGGTTCAGAGTGATATACCTTTGGCGTGTGTTTGCACCGGAGGTGCCAGAGTGGTGTTATCGCATGCTGTACATGACCCAACCAGGTCACCCGGCGTCCGAGGCACCGAGCAAAAAGATGCTGGATGCTACCGGCGCGAAGCATGTGCTTTACCCATCATCTCTCGAGACCCCTGAAATCAAGAAGGAATGAAGTGAAATAAAGCTTCTTGTCTGGGTGCTCGTGTATCTGTGTGTGTTGTGTGTTTCGTACATAAAATAAGGTTGTATGCTGTAGTAGCAATGTTAATTTGCAAAACTTGTTATATGTGCCTGTTTTGTTTCTCTGCTTGTAAGTTCAGATGGTATTTGACAATATTTACCTTGCAGAAAAAAGTTTTCGAATTTGTGGAGTTGCAAGTTCTTTGCAATTTTTAACATTTATTTTATTGGTACTTGTTTTGGTGCTAGGGAATTTAGAAGGTTTGTTTCAGCAATTCGTCGAACGTCTGCCGTGTACTTCAGAAATTTGAATTTTTTTTCCAACTGTTTGTGCCCCTTGAAATTAAAATAAACAATACTAGCTAGTCAATCATCATTCATGTTGTTGATATGACGTTTTTAGCCCGTAGAATACCGATTATCAATAATCGACAATATTTGTATATGGCATGTTTTCAAATCGTATTGTGTTTAGTGAATCGTTCCATTTTACATTGTATCGTGCTGTTTCATATATTGAATGGAATTGTTAAAATAATGATCATAATATATGTCAGAACAATTATCTACGCTATATATTAAAAACGAGTTTCATTCGAAGAACCAATATAATATTCTCCTCAATATTTAAAGGAACTACACATAGCACACCGACATTTTTATTAATATCCAAATTTAATTATAAATTAATAAATATACCCATGTTAGCTGGGTAATTTAAAAAATGTCCAAACCGGCTATTTAATGGCAGGTCCATTTTTTTTCTCAATTGGCCATTAAATGGCCGGTTCTCAAATTTTTTTTTTTTTTTGCTGTTTCAAATCCTATAAATATCTATTTTTCTCTCTCATTCCTCTCACAACTCACTCAACTCATAGAAGAGAAAGAGAGAAAGAGAAGGCGATTTTCAAATTTTTTTTTTAAATTTAAATTTATTTATTTTTATAATTTTATATTTTATTTTATTATTTTTCAGTAACCTATACATTTAAATTAGTAACCTGACAATTGTTTATCATTTACCAAAATGTAGTTTGTTTGCTATGGCCATGATTTCATTATATTGTGGTGGAAAGTTTCGTACTAATACATATGGAGCTTATTACTCCAAAGAGCCAGTTAATTCATTTATGGTTCCCGATGATACTCACTTTGGGACTTGAAATTCCTGATTTACGAATGCACTGGTTATAACCCAGAAAAGTGAAACTTATAATTGGCAACCCGAGCGAATCATGGAGCACCCTCGACCTATACTATAGTGAAAGTACTAACTGATGCTGCATGGAGAGCCATGTACGGCCATTTAAAGGCCACCGGAAATTTTGTAATAGAAATATACGCCAAGAGGGTTCCGATAGAGTCAGGGGTTGAAAGTTCTGGTCAATATTCAGTTGCGCCAACTTATACAACTCAACCAGAACCATACACTACCATAATTTCTTTATTCGTACCTGACCCAGAAACATACATTCACTTCACTCCACCAGCAACCTAACCACGACCCCATACAAGATCCCCACCTAGACCCGTGCATGTGACGCCTTTACCATTATCGCTACCATCACCTCACCCTAGACTGACACCAGTCAACGACCTGGAGGGTTGTGATGAAGATGGTCCAGTTGAAGATGGCACCAGTCGATGACCTGAAACTCGGTCAGATTTTGAAAATATTAATGAAATTCCATAGGAAGATTTGCAAACTGGGGATGAAATTGAGAGAGCAAACTGGGACTCTGATCACCTGGAGGGTTGTAATGAAGATGGTCCAGTTAAAGATGGTCTAGTGTCCATTCGAACTGGATATGGGAATATGCCGCTTAGTGGCCAGACTGATACGCACCTGTTCGCAGACTTCAATGATATATCTTCTTTTCAAGAAGCAGATGTTGCTTACTTTGGGAGACGGATTGAGTACAAAGGCGAGCTAGCACGAGAATAATATTTTCAAAGCAAAGAAGAGCTGATTAAGAAGATTAGAGAGCACCATATATGTAAGAATCAGGAGATTAGAATAAAGAAAAGTGACAGGGATCGGATTCAAGTGGTGTGCAAGACTCCGAGTTGTGATTACGAACTTAGGGGAAAAGCAACGGGTTTTGGAGATGCATGGGTTATAACGAGGTAAGACAAGCATCACACATGTAGGTCTGAGTATACAAGAACCGACCAGGAATGTCTCACGGCATCAATCATTGCCGATGTCATTGAGACCGGCATTATAGATGACCCATGTATGAGCATCCAAGGGGTGGGAAACTGTGTGAGGGTTTTGTATGGCAATGTAACTCTGAAATACAACCGACTATGGAGGGGTCGTGAGCTTACAATAGCCCAACAATTTGGGAGTTGGGAGAGTTCATACAGCTTGTTGAAACCACTACTTATGAAAATTTACGACAAGAATCCCGGCTCTAAGTACCAATTTCTGACTTGTCTAATACGAGATAAATACGGAGAAAATATGGAAGATGTTGTTCAATTCAGGACCATAGCCTGGGTTTTTTGTCCATGCATTGCAGCGTTTCAGTACTTGATATCAGTGATCAGCATAGATGCATGCTTCTTGTCTGGACGGTATGAGGGGAGGCTTTTGATAGCTTGCGGCTATGATGCCGAGAACTAATTGATGCATATTGCATTTGTAATTGTGCAGAAGGAGGATAGTGAGAATTAGGATTTTTTCTTGCAGTGGTTGAGGAATGAAGTGTTTGGATATGATAAATTCATCCGCGTTATATCGGACTAGCATAAGGGGATCAAATATGCACTGACAGCATAATACGAATGATCTTCAGACCTTTTTGTGCACAGGTTTTGTATGCAGCATGTTGCTGACAACCTGGTCCAGAATTGTGGAAAGGACAAGTGGTTTGGATGGAGGTTCAGACAAGGAGCCAGGAAGAAAAAGCCAAGAAGGTTGAAAGAGATGTTTGAAGAGTTTGGTGTGGTATGTCTAATTTATAACATTTCGTTTAATTATTTTATAAGACTATTCTGAAAATGAAGTAACACATCTTTGTTTTTGTGCAGCTAAATCCAAAGTGTAATGCATTTTTAAAGAAGGTAGGCAAAGTACGTCCTAATTATGTGATGGAGCTGTCCAATTATGAGAAGATTTTCCAAACCTGTGATGGAGGATACCGATTTGGTATCATGACAACAAACGGCTCTGAGTCGCTCAACAATGTCTTCCGGGTTAGCCGTAGAATGCCTGTGGCTGCCATAGTGGGGGATACGTTCTATAAGTGCAACAAATTATTTGTTGAGCGGCAGAAGTGAGCAATGGACTTAAGATATGCAAATCAGATTTTTTCCGACCAGGTTTTGCAAAAGATCAGAAAATGGTGGACCAAAGCTGCAAAAATGCATTTGGTCCCTTATACGCACGACGAAGGTCAGTACCAAGTTTCATCTCCAAATGAGTACGTTCCAGTCTCCCGCGAAGCCAATGAAAGTATGGACATTATTCACAGAGAGTTCTAGTATATTGTGACACGAGGGCCCAACAACAAAAGGGAATGTACATACAGAGGTATCCAATTAACATATATTCCGTGCGCTCATGTCTTAACGGTTTTGTCGTGAACGAAACTGGAGCGAGGACCAATTTGTTGCAAACTGGTATACTGTGAACTATTTTGAAAGTATTTGGAGTGGGGTGTTTATTTCTTTTGGCAATATGGAAGAATGGCCTACTTGTAATGAACCTAGAATTCTTCCTAGCAAGACCTGGATTAGGGTTGGGAGGCGAAACCACATCCGTCATGTAATGACCATGGATGAAATGCAAGGTAGGCCAATGGGGCATCAGGCTCGCCGTTCCACTACCGATAGAAATCGAAGAGGTATGTAAAATTCATCAAAAATTATATTTTTTTTTCAATTTATACCAACTTACTATGTAACAAATGCAATGCAGAGGCTAGAAATGCAACAAATATGACAGAAAATGAGCGAGTTATGGCAGAGGCAAGTGGGTCACAAGAGTCACAGCGAAGCACAGCTATAAGTCATTTAGCTACATTTGTTATGTTTGCTTCTAGCAATGGGAGAGGCAGTTGCCATAGGAGGAGAGGCGGTTGGGGTGCAAGGAGAGTCATCTGGAAGCCAACTAAGGATGTCAACTGGTAGGCGTACAAGGGCATCTTGAAGCCAAGCAGAGCCATCTGGTAGGCCATTGGTCGGTTTCTCGAATTTAATTTTAGGCGTAGTAATAGGTGATTAAATTCTTCTCATTTTATGCATGCTGTCACTGATTTGTTTTGATGCTGCTTTCAGAATTATTTTATTTGCAATTTGTGTGGACTTTATTAAGACTAAGTTATGAGTTAGTTGAATGTAAGTTCTTATAACTTTAATGTTTTGTACCATATTCAAATGTAGAGAAACATCAAGTCTACATGCATGTCAATACATTAATTCTAAATAAACTCTGAATTGGTGAAATAAAGTGTACAAAATAGACACTAAAAAAACTCAAAAAATTTACAACCTTAATTCATCCAACTAAAATAATACTACTGCTTAGAACCCAGCTCAAATGCATTCAAATTTTAAACCCTAATAATACTACTTCTTAGAACGAGTCTTGAAAGTACATGGAATAAACTCCTCGTCCGATATTGCCAGATCTGAATCAGTCACAACAGACGAAGTGGTAGATTTACCAGTATAATTACACGGAACAAACTCATCGTACGATATTGGAGGCTTTGGATCAACCTTTTTTTTTCAAACCAGAGCTGTAGGGATTTTCTACAAAGTCATCGTCTGAAATTTCATACCGAATAGGCTGTCTAAGAAATTCTTCCATCATACATACTTGACAGTTCTTTTTATCACGGCATACTTGACAGTTTTTTTTTCTCTCATTTTTACCTCGATCACTAATTAACCCTCCTCTCGCAAGGCCACGATAGGACGACCTACCTCGGTTGCTATTGTTCATCCTTTTAGCTCCTGAGAAATCGCATCAAATTGCCTCAAAAATCATCTTCTCTTTCTCTCTTTCCCTTCCTCTCTTTCTCTTCTGTGAAATGAGTGAGTTGTGAGAGGGAGGAGAGAGAAAAGTGGATATTTATAGGGTCTGAAACAACAACAATAAACAAAAATTTGAGAACCGGCCATTATATGATCGTTTGGGCATTTTTAAAATTACCTAGCTAACATGGGTATATTTATTAATTTGTAATTAACTTTGGATATTAATAAAAATGTCGACATAGCACATAACGGGTTGTCCAAAAGAGGATGAGAAGCATATTGGTAGTAGACCCAACCCAAGCTCTCAGAATTGTCAGGCCTTGGCCCAAAATTTGGGCCGAACTGGGCCTGATATCAGCTCTACGTTTTGAACTGGCAAGTACATAAACTGGTAAAAAGAATTTTGGAATTGTCCCGGAGGTGCATAAACTGGTAAAATGAATTAAGGTATTGAACTGAAGGTACATAAACAAATTACAGAATTAAGGTTAAGATGATCGTGAACTGGGCTACGCCACAACATGGACTTCAGCTTGTCGACTGATTTCGGCTACATTTCAGGACCCTGGATTGTACAAGTAGGAGATGGGAATTTGTTTTTACGATATTGTCCAAAAAGTTGTTGCATTTTACAAATCCGTTTGCTAGTTAATCAGGTTGTTGGTCGATTTACAAACAGATCAAGTTTGACTCAGCACTGTATTGAGGCATTGTCGTCGTTTTTCATGTTGAGCAAACAATCTTGACAAAATTTCTCGCTCTCTACATAAAATCGCAAACGGCATTTTGTTTAGAGATCAGATTGCATATATGAAGCTTCCTTTAAAGAGGCACAGCATACATACTAACTAAAATATTATATTCCAGATTTCTTTCTTGTAACAACATCAAATTCTTGTTATATGCTATTAAACAGGACCTAGTCAGAAACATTGCTTAGGTGACAAATCATTTATCTAAAATACAGAGTTATAATTAGCTTTATATGTACAACACACTCGGTTTTGTGCTGTTTTTTTTTTTTTCCTAATACCTCATACACTAAGCAAATTAATAACAGGAGATCGCCATTCTTGCTTCTAGCCTTATTTGCATGTTAAATTTAGCAATAAAGTCCTCCACTTTTTTGTTAAACACTTCTGCAGGCCACTCCTCCATTTCTTCCTCTTCTCTCTCTAGTTCTTCATTCTCACTCTCTATTTCTTTTTCTTCCTCTTCTCTCTCTAGTTCTTCATTCTCACTCTCTATTTCTTCTTCATCCTCTCTCTTCTCCATTTCTTCACACTCTCTCTTCCCTTCTTCTCCATCCTCTTGTGTCATTATTTCTTCTCTCTTATCAACAATGTCTACAATATCTTTCTCTTCGACGTCTACTGCTACCACTACCTCCACATCCGTGTTCTCTTGAATAATCCCTACATCTGTTTCTTTTGAAATTTCATATGACAACATCTTTCTCTCCACTCCGAAATATTCAACTTTCTCATTTCCAGTCATACAATCGTACTCATCATTCTTAGTACATTTTCCAAGCTTCGACTCGCCGAAAAGAAAGATTACAATTAGATTAGATACAATGAACAGGCTTTTTGGTGCCACAGCCATTGATATAATTTTAGGAAGTGAAACTGAGAAGAAAATGATGAAAAAGTGATAAACTTGAGGCACCCAAGTGAGACTTGAGAGGAAGAAACCAAGCATTAAAACCCCTAAACTATATCTTACCAAGGATCTGAAAGAGTTCATTTTGGAATAACCAAAGGTTTTGAGGTTCTAGTAGTAGAATTGGGCTTTTTGGGGATTTGGATAATGTTATGGCTGCACTCAACAATGGTACTGGAACAAAGAGTAGTACATGAAAGGGGTATTTATAGGTGTCAAAAAGTAGGGATGGATTCAACATTTTGTGCAAAGTTTTGCTTTCGTTCTAATTATTTGTTTTGATTCTCTCTGTTGTTTAAAACGCCAAGGAAAGTGATTGGTTTCTTTGTGGCTTCCCTTTATTGTGTAATGCTTTCTCTGCCAATTAATTAATGGTTGTCTAAAAGCCATGATTGATTTTATTAGGGGCCTAAGACTACGGCTTTCTTTGTTTAATTTAATAACCGCAATCAATCAGTCATATAATGAAACCATGATTGCACTACCCTGATGTTGAGTGAAAATAATTTATTATGGTCGAGTAGTAAATGCATCTGAGTTGGAGTGAGCTGATTTTAATGCTAATTTGATTTGTTTACAAGTCGAACACAAATCGAGCTCGAACCCTATGAGAGCTCAATAAATAGCATTCTTTTTGTATTGTTTAAAAAACTAAAGTATAAAATAGGTATTACTCATTCTTTTGCCGAAAAATATATATAATTGTCAATATATTATTGATTTTTAAAAATAATTAATAAATACACTCATGCCTAAAATTTCATGATAAAATATTGCAAATTAAATAGCATAAATAAATATTGAACTATTTAAAAGAGCTAATTAAAAGACTGTACGTATACTGTCTAAATCAAACACATCAAGCCCCTAGACGACGGAGATACACTATGGCTTGCCGGAGGAGGCATTTGGAGGGGTTAAAATGCATCGGATACGCATACGGAGTGGATAGTGGTAAAATTATTTTTTATTTGTAGATACCGATACGGATTGGATATTAAACAAATACAGATCGAATCGGATATTTATTAAAAATATATAAATATATTATTAAAAGATACCAAAGTTAATAATATTTATCTAATTATGATGGTGAATAATATAATTTTATTCATAATATATATTAAACTATATGGTAAATATTTACTATTCGGATACAAATAGTTAAAACTTAAAATCATATATGTATCCATATCCGCACAAATATTTGAATATCAGACATCTATATCTAATATTTGACTACGAAGTGAATATGAATGAGATATTATCTGCTCCGTTTTCACTCCTAGACACTTGCCTCCCAAACTAAAAGAATTCAAAAGTACACTTAGTTTTGCTATAATATTTTGAAAAAAAAATATAAAATATGGTTCTCATTCAAAATAATTGTAATATTGTGTCTTATCATATTTTTTTTTACTCATCTGTGATACTTTTTTAGTTCTGACCTCAAATTAAAACTAGATCCAAATCAAATTAATACGAACACCTTTTAATTATAAATAGAACTTGCAATCCTAGTCCACACAGGTATCCATCTTATAAATTATGATATATTTAATCTGCCCACACATATTATGTCGATTGAATTTATTTTCAACGAGAAAGATACATTTAACGAATAGCTTTGGTCATAGATTAAGCCGACATTTTTATTAATATTCAAAGTTTAATACAAATTATTAATTCTGCCCAGAATTCGATCTAATATCGAAAAATGCCCAAACCGGCCAGAAAATGGCCGGCTTAGGTACCAGAGTAAACCGGTCATTTTCTGGCCGGCTTACTCCATTTTTTTTTTTTTTTGAGAGAGAGACACTATGAAGATCAAAATATTGAAATCTAAATTTGAAATTTTTGTTTAAATTATTTGTTATATTACTTCTTTTAATGTATAATTAACATATTTAAACAAAAATAAGATAGATTAATTGAAATTATGTTGAATAACACTAAATTATGTTAAATTACACTAAATTACATTAAATTACGCTAAAATACGGTAAATTACGCTAAATTACAAATGAATATGGACGATATCTTCACTGAAAAAGCGAAAAAACAACAATGAAACTTCAAACGGTCATAAAACGACGCTCGAGTGTCCGATTTCAGCAAATGACCACTTTTCGGAAAGCTTGCGAAAATGCGCATGCGTTCGTGCCAGCTATGCTGGATTTCGAAATTCAGAATCGCCAAAAAACAAAGGGAAGAGCCTCAAAACTTGAGTTGAAGTTTCCGATTAAGATTTTCATTTCTATCATTCAATCCAAGTAGCTCAGTAAATTAGTTACATAATGAACTTGCAGATTACCAATTTTTACTATTTTTGGAATTTTTTTACTATTTTTTATGATTCATGAAAGATGGCACAGAATCGGTCTACTTTAGCGTAATTTTCCGTAGTTTACCATAATTTACTGAATTTCAGCATAATTAGCGAAGTTATTGTAATTTAACGTAATTTAGTATAACTGAACATAATTTAACATAATTTAGTGTTATTCAACATAATTTCAAGTAATCTAGCGTATTTTAGTATAAATATGCTAATTATACATCAAAAGAAATAATATAACAACTAATTTAAACAAAAATTTCAAATTTTCAGAGTTAGATATCAATATTTTGATCTTTATAGTGTCTCTCTCTAAAAAAACAAAAAATGGAGTAAGCCGGCCAGAAAATGGCCGGTTTACCTAAGCCGGCCATTTTTTGGCCGGCTTGGGCATTTTTCGATATTAAGTCGAATTCTGGGCAGAATTAATAATTTGTATTAAACGTTGGATATTAATAAAAATGTCGGTAGATTAAGTTATACATTTATTTCCATTAATTAGTCTTTTAGTTCAGACCTTAATTAAGACACTACAAAAGAATCGAGACTTTTTAATTAAATATTGCCTTTTATCGTGTTGATTTTATATATTCTGAGGAGAAAAGTATTTGTTGATTATATATATATATATATATATATATATAAAGTTGTGCTATTATACATTGCAATGTATTGACCCCTCCGTGCATTGGACTAAAATCGTTGGATTCAAAGTCCAAACAGTCGATCCGAACCGTTCAACATGTTCTAAATATTGAAATGTGCTTGGAGACCAAATTTTACATTTTTTGGAATTGTTTTACTATTTATTAAGCCACTTTGAAAATAGCTGATCCAACGGTGAACAGTAAAAAATAGTAAAATTTTCTGGAGCACCGGATCAGACTTTTTCAATGTGGCTTAATAAATAGTAAAAAAATTCCAAAAAATGTAAAATTTGGTCTCCAAGCACATTTCAATATTTAGAACATGTTGAACGGTTCGGATCGACTGTTTGGACTTTGAATCCAACGATTTTAGTCCAATGCACGGAGGGGTCAATACATTGCAATGTATAATAGCCCATCTCTATATATATATATATATTTGAAGGATGACTATTTTTTACTTTTTGGTTGTTGTATATTTGAAGTAAATCCAAATTACTACTTTGGTATATATATATTTTGTTCTCATTTTTCCCGTTTATTTTATTTTTATTTTTTTATTATTTTGTATGAGGTATGCTTCTATGGACTACAACTACAGTGCTAAAATTGTTTAAACAGATCAAAGCCGTTCATTTAATTAAGGATAAATTTGGTAAAATTATTTTTAGTTCTCCTCCCTCTCTCCAGCCTCTCTTCTCTCTTTCTCTCGTTCGCAAGCCAAAACCAAAAACCCTCGTCCGTAACCCCGCTGCTCTCTCTCTCTCTTCTAGCCGCTCGGCCATCGTAACCCTTCTATTGCTCGCCGCTCGGCTCTCTCTCACTGAAAAATTAATTTTTTTTTTTAAATTATTTGTTAGATTACTTCTTTTGATATATAATTAGCATATTTATACTCAAATACGCTAAATTACTTGAAATTATGTTGAATTACACTATGTTAATTTAAAGTATGTTGAATTACATTACATTACGCTAAGATACGGTAAATTACTTTATGGGATCTGAATTCCGAACTGAGACGGAGAGTAATGAGTTAAATAGGTCTCCTCGATCTCTCCACACTCTCCTATTTTTTTTCCTCGATCTCTCCACACTCTCCTAGTGAGTGAGAGAGAGGTTGGTCCAATCATCTATTTTTTTTTTCCTCTTTCTTTTTGGCATTCCTTTGATGTTTCCGTTCAAGCTTTTTTTTTTTGTTGCATATCGTGTGCTGTTTTTCATTACACTGCAGTGTTTCACCTTATTCTAGTTGAAAAATTCGATATGTATTTTTTTTATTTCTTAGAAGGAACATATGAATTTTTTCGATTCCATAGAAGAAACATATAGATTTTTCGATTACATAGAAGGAACATATGAAATTTTTTTATTTCATAGAAGGAACATATGAATTTTTGATTACATAGAAAGAACCAAAATAATTCAGCAAACCAAAATATATATGGTTACAAAGTTCTTATGATCTCTATTTATAAGTGACACGGGTCAAAAGAAGATGTTGGTACCTAATCCGAAGTTTTTTAATCACCACCTCAATAATTCAAAATTAAACAACCACTATCCATATTTTCAAATTGAGTTTTTACCGCGCACGCACCTCCAGAATGTGCATCAAATTTTTTGGTGGGCCGGCTGGGGGATGCACACCAAATTTTTTTTGTTTGGTTTTTTTTAGTTCTTTTTTGCGTATAATTTGTAGTATAAAAGGCTGATCATATTGTGCATATAATTTGTAGTAATTTGCACAACAACTTACTTAGTACAAAACGCTACTCAGATTGTGCGTATAATTTGTTGTAGTAATTTTTAGTTCAAATTTAGTACAAAATTTTATTTGTTAAACAAATGCATACATATAATTCTAAAAACCATAGAACAAAATATAATAGAAAAAAAAAAACTTAGTCCAAAAATTTCAAACAAAACATAACCAAAATAATAATAATAATTGGTTCGCACCCCCATAATGCGCACCAAAAAATAATTTGGTGTGCATCCTCAGCTGGCGCACCAATAAATTTAGTGCGTATTCTGAAGGTGGGTGCGTAGTAAAAGCTCAATGTTGAGCCAAAAAGTAGTGGTTATTTAATTTTGAATTATTGAGGTAATAACTAAAAAAATTTGAGTACCTAGTATGTACTTTTTAGCTATTTTGATATCTGTGTATAATGTACTGTTTCTTTTCTAGTCCTAAGTCCTAACAAGAGAAAGAATAGCTACTTTATACACTTGATTAAATTCTAAGTTCTCTATATATGTTGATATATAGGATGAATGAATTCTTAGATTAATTATTTGATTGTTTTTTTTTCAACAATCCCTTACAATTTGTAACTGTTGATCAATTTTAACTTGTTTGTAATTTTTTCAAACGGTTTTGAATCTAATTCTTTAGTAAAGACATCGACTAGTTTAGGGCTGCACAAAAAATTCGTAGTTCATAATTCAATTCGAGTTTGATTCGAAAAAGTTCGTAAAAAATTCGATTCGAAATTGAGTTCGTTCGAAATTAATTCAAACCAAACTTAGTTCGAAATTAATTCAAGCCAAACTCAAACTGGACCTAGTTCGTTCGAAATAGGTTCGCAAACCAAACTTAGTTTGAAATTAACTCAAACGTGAACTGTTGATTTCCACTGATAACTTATGTTCGCTGATGAAAATACAAGGCCCCCCAGTCCATAATTGCTCTCAGTTCTGACTTCTGAAAAATATTTCTTAAATACTTTGGATATTTGAAAACTTTGGTGATGTTTCTCCTGTTGGCTATTTGGAAAACTTTGGATACTGTGATTGTACTGAACTTTGATTGATTGTACTAAACTTTGGTGTTTGATATAAATTTTGGTATTTCTAATGAACTTTGATTTCCAACTTTGTTGTACTGTGTAATTAGAATTCAGAATGCCTGAGTTTTTATTGAAGTGTTGTAATTTCGAACTATGGCCCAGCCATAAGTCATAACTCATAAAAGTTCGAAATTGAGTTCGTAAAAGTTTCGATTCGAAATTAATTCAAACCAAACTTAGTTCAAAATTAATTCAAACCAAATTCAAACTAGAGGTAAGTTCTATTCGGTTCGGTTGGTTTGCAGCCCTTGACTAGTTGATCCACTTCGCACAAACGTTGTTTTAATTTTCTTAGTTTGTACTTTATCTCTTGCAAAGTAACATACAACTTCTCGGTGTTTGATTCGTTAATGAAATTAGTTTGTGATCTTATAAATAGAGAAGAACAATTGCATTACTAATTGTACTAAGTTTATAAGTTGATAAGGATCACAATTTAAAAGTGACCAATTATGCCGGGTTTCTTTTCTTAATTATATAAAATAGAACTTTTGTAACACGGGATCCAATATGTGTGTGTAAAAGTAGGAAACAGACAAGGAACCTTCACAAAATTGGTGTTAAGAACAAGGCAAAAGGAATTTGAAACTTTACATATGCTTATGCTTTGTAAGGTTAGAGAACAAAGTACAATGTACTCTCAAAAGAGCCTATTAATTAGTGCGCGCATGTTTTCTAAAGTTTGGACTCCTACGGTTGGAACCAACTCTCGGAAAAAAAAAACATGTTTTGGTGCTACATTTAATTTTGGTTCATCGTACCTTAATATAGTTAATTTAATTAGTGCGTGCATGTTTTGGTGCTACATTTAATTTTGCTACATTCTTTTCACACCTTATCCTTCGAAGTATGGCGCAATTCCACGTGTTACTATAGTTAATTTAATTATGACAAGTGGTTGTTGCTCAGGATAAAGTCAAGATATATACTTGTGATCAGTACTAAAAATTAACGCAAAGTCTTATATAGTAATATATTTTGTAAGTGATCATACCGAGTTCAGGGGCTTGTAAAGCCAGACGATCCGCACCTGAACGGCCCAAAATTCGGGGCAATTCAAAAGTGAACGACTTTAAATTTGACACATAACCCCCCATGAATTTCATGATTTCTTATTATCTCGCTATCACCAACTCATCATCCAAAGGCCTGTTTTTTTCTCTCTTATGATTACCAACGTTACAACGTACTCTTTCTTCCATACACCTGTCCTCCTCTAATTTCGGCTGAGTAATGGACTGCCTTTCTTTGTCATACTCTAATCCAACGGCCTGCTTTTTTTTCTAATTAGTGTGTTTTGATTTCATATTTTGTTTGTACTTGGAGTTTGCTACATATACGTAGTGCCTGGTGAGTTGGTAGAATTATGTAAGATACAAAGTTCGAAGTATGATGTTTTATCGGGGAGTGAGGCTACGGTACTATGCACAGCATGAATTGGTCCGTACTACGGCTTAATATTTGGATTTTCAAAATTCTAACGGTCGATCCGAACCGTTCAACATGATTATAAAATGAATATGTACTTGCAAACCAAAATTTACATTTTTTTCGAACTTTTTTTACTATTTTTTTATATAGGTAGAAAATCACTGTTTTTGGATAGTCCATAATTTTCAGATCAAGTGATTTTCTACCTATCTAAAAAAATAGTAAAAAAATTCGAAGAAATGTAAAATTTGATTTGCAAGTACATATTCATTTTATAATCATGTTGAACGGTTCGGATTGACTGTTAGGATTTTGAAAACTCAATATTTGAGCCTAGCACGGATCAAACCGTACTATGCATAGCAGCGTAGCCTCACCCTTTATCGGGGTACCTATAGGTTATGAGACATATATGATATTCATAAATGTACTACTATATATATATTATGTTGATACGTTTCAAGATGTATTACTGAAGTATGAGGCTATGTTACTATACATAGTGCAGATTGGTTCAAATTATGAATCAATATATTTTTATTTTAAAAGTTCAAACAATTAATATGAACGGTTCAACGTGATACCCGTATGAAAATGTACACAATTAGATTTTTTTTTACTATTTTAAATAGGTAGAAAATCACTACTTTTAAATTGTCTAGAATCTTTAAATCAAATGATTTCTACCTATTTAAAAAAATTGTAAATAAAATTCTACGAAAATGTTCAAATTGATTTACAAGTATCATGTTGAACAGTTTGAATCGGATGTTAGACTTTTAAAATGAAGATATCGATCCATAGTACGGACCAATATGTGCTATGCATGGTGTTGGAACCTCACTCTTAATACTTTACAAATTTGAATATGATATATTAATTCGATTTATCGAACATAACGTTGCATTACTTGGAAATATTTATTATACATGATTAGGCCAGCCAACAATATTTCATTTTTGAATTGAAAACGTAAAGCGATTTGGTTTAGTATTTTATGGATTTAAAATATTTTGAACGAGTAAGAAATTACTTCTGGTTGTATTTGATATACAATTCCAATCGAACAATCAAATTTTCAAAATTACATTAATAAAATACTAATTAATTAGAATTCTCAAAACATTGTTGGTACTCAATTGAATATCTAAGGTTGCTCATACATTATTTGCTTTTGCTTGAGACCGAAAGTTGATTCAACATCAAAGACTTAAATTCAAAAGATCTGAATTTGGAGTAACCCAAACTAAGACAACAACTATTAATTTGTTGAGATATATTAAGACGAAATTGAACAGTATGTGTGTAATTCAAGGGGAAAATCACATGTTTAAAATTCAGTCGAAAGATTTAATAAATGTATAAGTTCGAAGACTGTCCTCATTTTTATCACACAAAAAAAAAAAACTGAAATCATTTTCGTGAAAAGATACTGAGGACCTATATACCCCAGATGGGAAATAAATCTGTTGCTATTTCTTGGGAATAACAGGAACTTGTTATTCTGATCCCAACCGTTAATCTTTGTTGAAATTCGCATATAAAAAATTAATTTCGTTGAGATCAGAATAATGGGTCCTTGTTATTCTTTGGGAATCGGTTGAGATCGGAATAACATGTTCTTGTTATTCCTTGAGAATAACAGCAGATTTTATTTCCCCCAGATCAGCTACGCTTGATTGGCATGAAGTTTTAGAGGATAATTTTGGTTAGAAAGTGTCCTATCTTCTAAAATTTTTAAACAAAAAGCTCATCTTTTAAAATTATTAATTAAATATCTTTGTTGGAACCTCATTTCTCTCTACCTTCCCGTCCCTCCCCTACCTCATATTTACTCTCACACGTTCCTACCTCATATTTACTCTCACACTTTCTTATAAGTCCGTACTCCGTACGTAGAATGGTTTCAATTCACCTTTAGAAAGATATTCTAGGCATTGATTCTGATTTTTTTAATTTTGTTTTCAGAAAATATATATTACTGTTTTTATTTATTTTTGTGAAGTGTTTTTTTCTCACAAAGTAGGTATTGTTGAGAATTTTATGGGATTGTAAGCAAAGTGGAGGCATAATTTTTTTTTATGTGAGCATCAATATCGCAAATATACATACTTTAAATTATAATGATAATTTCAATTTATAAACTTAAATAAATAGAGGTTAGATAATTAATGCAGAACTACTTAGCTGGAGAACTAATTAGTAAAAAAGACATTTTCCAAGGACAAAATTACTTAGGTAGTTATCGCAAATTAATGCAGCTTAATTTGGTGTAGGTCAATACCAAGGACAAAAGGAATAAATGAACATAAATTATGAAGCACAAAGATATTCTTGAATTGACTGGAGTACTTGGGGACTAAGGAAGCATTGAGAAACTATGCTTATTCATATCATTTGAGTTGGATAGTCAATTGTGCCCCAATATGAGATTCCCATTTTTGATTTGGCATGGGGCTCCAACTTCAACAGGTACCTAACCATCCATCAACTTCACTCGGTATCACACAATAGTCTTACTTCTCTAGAACTCTTTTGCTGTTATCCCAGTAATTATCTTTATTTAAAGCTCAGATAATTAATTAATATATAAAAGAAAAATATGCATTCGCTATTTCTTTTGCCATCATCATCGTTATTACTAAATCATTTAAATAAATTGATTTATAAAGTCGTTAAACTAAATGATAATTCACACGCTATTTCCTTTGCTGTCATGTATATCGTTTGGTTGAGTCGGAATCTGTTCAAAATCCCTTCACTAAAATATTTTATGATATTTGACCTTTCTTCTATTAATATTTTCTGATTCAACATTTGATCTAAGTCACATTCAAATAAATTTAGTGATAAAACTATTAAATTGAATGATAATATTATTGTACTGAATTTTAAAAATTGTAGCGATAAAAAATAATCAGATATCAATATACTAGCTCTCATCATATGAATAAATTAGGTATGGCTTTTATGAATTTTATAGAAAATTAATATTCGAGAAGTTTTGTGTGATTCTAGGCTATAAAATAATTGTTAGTAAACTTCGTGGAAACTACCAGTTTGCGAGCTCCTTTCAACAGAAAAAAAAAAATTATGGTAAATTAAAAATAAACAGTTTGATAATTGTCTTCCAAAACAATCTTTTAAAAAATTCATCCGTACTATTTATGGTAAGTTTGAAGTTCAATTATCAAATATTCAGACTAGCAGATTAAGTTTATACAAATAGCATCAGTTGTCTATAATAAGAATAGCACTATTTTATGACAAGAGTTTCAAGCGTTTATAATAATTGCACAGACCGGAGAATGTCTAATCCAATTATCCAAAATACAAATCTTAGTCCAAAAAACTAGCCTAGCACAACAAGTTCTATATTTCTAATTTCTATATATAATAAGATTTTCATTTATTTATAATAAAATAATCGGTTGGTTATACTAATTGCCTCCATATAAAAATTAAACAGGAGAATTTTAACGGAGGATTTCACCCTGGGTAGTGGGTAACAGTATAAATAATTGAACATTTTGATTATAAATTACGGTCCATCAGAGATTCAGAATACATGATTAAAAGAATAGTAAATGAAGCACCAATATTTGCTGTTGTTTTCTCACAGTTTTATTTTATTTTTATTATCATAGTTTTAAAAGCTAAATCCAATCATATCACTGAACTGATTCCAATAAGGCTATAATATTAGTCACTCAGTCTCAAACCTGAAACCCCATCCCTTTCTAATTCAAACCCACAAAACAGAACACAAACCCCACCATTTTTGTGAAAGATTCAATTCTTATAGTTGTTCTGAAAGGAACAAATTACTTTGTTATTGTGGCTTTGCTTTGTGGAGCTTAAAAGTAGGTTACAACAGGTTAGGCATGGATTTGAATTTTTTGAATTATAATTACTTTAAGAAGAATAATTGTGGAAAGGTAACAAGCCACTTCCAAAAATACATAAATAAAATAAAAAAAAGACAGCAAGAATCTTCGCAAGTCCATTTTTGTATTCTTCTCTTCCAGGCGAAGTATTTCTATTACGGATGATTGCATTTTTCTTTTGACTTGAGAGATTGGTAAACTGTCAATTTGGAAGAACCAAGTGGCAAGTGTATGTAGTCGCCATGTGGGACAACTTGTTCCAATCATACATTTTGAATAATCCAACGTGCAAAGGAATAAAAATATATTGGGCTTTAAGGCATGATCAAAAGGTCCAATAATAGTGGGCCTTATTTGGAACATATATTGGGTATTCAGCCCATCCAATTTTAGGCCCAAATATCTGATTACATGTAGCCCACTAGCCCGTCTAGATTTCTTCCATTAGAAGAGGCCTTATTTTAATCTTTAAGGCCTATCATCATGGTTCCTTTTTTTTTTGTTCTCTGTCCAGTCAATCATTATTTATTTATTTACCTGAATCACTTTCACCGTCCCCTCCTATATTTTCAAAAATAATTAACTAAAATATATCCAACAAAATAATTACAAAAATTAAAGCAATCTCCATATGAATGAACATATTTCTTAAACATTTAGATGTTAATTGTTAAGAAGTGAATGCTGGCTGCTGCAGACTGCAACTGAAATAAAAACATCCAACTCTTTACTTTCCTGTATTATTCTTTTTTTTTCTTTTCTCTTTTGGGTTAAATGAGAACTTGAACTGCGTGATTATGTGGATAATATAATATACAAGTTTCGATAATGCTAATCCTCTAGTATGATATCATTCAATCGGAGAAACAAGCTGTAGAACGCGGATATCATTGGGAAGTAAAAGAAAATAACAGAAAGAAAGAAAGAGAGAACGAAAAGGAAGAAATCATACAACCATACAATTATATTGTTGCAATTTTCTTCTACTGACTAGGATAATCTACAATTCTACATTAATATTCCTGATCCATCTAAGCATGAAAACTGGGACAACATACAAAGAGAAAAAAGGAAAAAGAAAATAAAGGCGCAAGAGCTACAAGAAAAAGAGTTACTTGTAAGAAAATGATCGCATTTCAGATGGCTTCACGCTCTCCCTGCAATTGAGATAAAATAACAGTAAATTAATAAATCATTCAATATACAGCTTTAGCTCAAATCAAAGATAAGCCCATGAAACTTAATAGAACAGTCTTGGCAATCATTTTCATTTAATTAATGAATAAAGATGTTTCATCTTACAAGGTATAATCAAACCAGTACCTTTTTAGGGGTAACAAAGGCGATGAATTTGCTCCTGAGCTTATCCTTATCTTTCGGCGAGGTAGAAGAGGCCTTCGGTTTGCTTCCTTCTTTAGTACCGGTTCCATTGTATTTTCTTAGTTGTTCTCTGACTAACTTATCATACACAAATGCTGCACCTCTGAAGTATGGTAGCACCAACCATGCCACAAACAACAGTTTCAATTCGTACCATATCGGTATCCTACAAAGTGGAAAACAGAGAATCAGACCTGAGTTTCAGCAGTTGAGCCTCTAATAAAAGGGACCTGATTATTTGATATTAAATTGGAACAATTGGAAAGAGCTAAAAGGGTTTCACTTCTTAGTTCTTAGTATAACCTCTGATTTTTTTCATCAATATTAAATTTAAAAAAATGTTTTATTCTAGTGAACAATGTGCTGATTAATGTTTCCCATCAGGATTTCAATTTCTGACAATGAAAATCTCAGAATGCTAAAAAATTGCATTTTAATTTACAAGGATGTAGGGAATTTATACCAGTAAATTAAGGACTCAAGCACCATCTCCAGTAGAGTTAGGAAAGAGTACAAGATCCAATACGCTAACCATTGCTCATCATCAAGTTTGGATGCACTCTCCATTGCTTGAACAGAAGCATACCTAATTAATTTAGGAACAATAAATGTCAATTATTCATTTATTTTCTGCTTGCATTACTGAGCAAGCATTTACATTTCATTCGAAACCCTGAGTGATTTTAAATGGAATATGTTTACAAAGTTAGCCGATCCATTAGGCCTTTTTGAACTACATTATTTCTTGGCTATTGGTACTTCATAAAAGAGGAAATATGTTTTGTGTGTGACAAACTGAAAAATGTTGTTTCTATGCATATGTGTTTTGCTCTTTTGATAAACTTTTAATAAAATAGAAAAGACTAGTAATGGGTCGATATCAGTCTAGTAGGTAACTTGGTACCAATCTGAGATCAATACCAGTAGGGGTTATAGGTGTAAATTTGTAGAAAGATGATACTGGTACCTCAGTGAATAGTACCAGTGAGGTTTTAGTGATTTCGTCTTTTCTTCTTTTTAGAATATTGTATGTGGTTGTTTCTTTAATGAAACAACTAACTGTTGCTACTTTTTCAAAAAAAATAAAAATAAAAGAGAAAATATGGAAATCACAAAACCACAAATAAACCCAAAAACTTGAAGTGTAGGTACTGTAAAATAAAACAGAAGCAGCATAAGAGGTACTTACAAAGGGTAAAGCAGCATCAGCGTCGGCCTGCATTTTAAAATACATCACACCATTGTTATTTACATCCAAACTTTTATTTTACCAG
Organism: Carex myosuroides; assembly: GCA_028015225.1. Lineage (NCBI taxonomy): Eukaryota > Viridiplantae > Streptophyta > Magnoliopsida > Poales > Cyperaceae > Carex > Carex myosuroides. The sequence goes on from CM051472.1 coordinate 7,032,851, forward strand.
TGTGTGCGAGTGTCTGTGTGTGTGTGCGTGTGTGTGAGAGAGAGAGAGAGAGAGAGAGAGAGAGAGAGAGAGGCGAGTACCCAGCTAAGGAGTGGAGATGAGTAAGCATAGTCCACAACTTGCTCATTTTCTTGAATTACTTGAAAACTCCAAAGATTAAAAGGTAAAAAAAGCTTTGATTTGAGGTATTTAGCTAATAGGAATTTGGGATTTGCTTGTGTTTGTCTTCGTGGAGATAAGGTAAAAGAGGGGATTATATAAGCCGAGGTTCTAAGACACGTGTCATGCGATTAAAGTGTCCTCTAACTCACAGGTGTCGGTTTTGTACATTGCCGACTAGACCGACATTTTTATTAATATCCAAAGTTTAATAGAAATTAATTAATATATCCAGAGGCGTTGAGAAGTTATAAAAATTTCCATACTGGCTATTTTCTGGCCGGTATTCAATTTAATTTATTACCGGCTGGAAAATAACCGGTATCCAAAAAAAAAATTATGCAGTACCGGCTATTTTCTGGCCGGTACTTAACTTTTTTTTTCTTTTAGGATGGGCATAGCATAGTTGGCTAGAAGAAAAAGTCGTAGGAAACTCGGATTGAAGTTTGCACTCTGCTTGGCTAAGATCAAACAAATGCATTTATCGGTGCATGTATCGGTGCATCATCGGTTGACATCGGTTGCATGTATCGGTGCATCATCGGTTGCATTTATCGATGCACTCAGTGTGTTACATCGGTTGCATGTATCGGTATCGATGTTTTTGACAGTGTCGTGTGACACTAAAGTTTAGTGTTCGCATGCAGCTAGTAATTTAATTTGACAATAACCAGCATCCTAAAATTGAGTATCGATGCTTTATGCACGGCTTAACGACGGCAGAAGTGCATCGATGTTTCATTGCAAAAACATTAACGACGCACCGATGTTTTTTTAGCACTACCCTGCTTAATTGCCAATGCTAAGTCTAATAAAACATCGATGTTTCATTACAAAAACATCAGCGACGCACCGATGTTTTTTTAGCACATTGATGTTTCATTGCAAAAACATTGATGATGCACTAATAAAATATCGATGTTTCATTGCAAAAACATTGATGATGCACTGATACATGCAACCGATGTAACACACGCATCCAATCAAATGCATTTGTTTGATCTTAGCCAAACCAAGTGCAAACTTCAATCCGAGTTTCCTACGACTTTTTCTTCTAGCCAACTATGTTATGCCCATCCTAAAATAAAAATAAAAATATTTAAGTACAGGCCAGAAAATGACCGGTACTGTATAAAAAAAATGAGTACGGTACTGTATAAAAAAAATAAGTACTGGCCATTTTCCAACTGGTAATAGATTAAATTGGGTACCGGCCAGAAAATGACCAGTACAGATATTTTTATAACTTTCCAATGGTCTGGGTATATTAATTAATTTCTGTTAAACTTTGGATTAATAAAAAATGTCGGACGACTAGATGTCCAGATCCGCTGGTTACAAGACGGCCCCACCAGCTTTGGTAAAGTTTACTGATGAAGTCAAAAAGAAAAGTGCAAATGGGGTAAAAGCAAGATATTACTACCCGTGATCCTTTCCGATCCGATTATTTTCGAATTTAAATATAGATGTGAATATAATTGTAATTTATAAAACGGTTTTATGAATATATATTCATATATGTATTTTTTTTAAAATTTTAAATATTCACCTTTTAAGATATATATTTTGTAATTTAAAATTTATGATACAAAAAAATATGTTATTTGTCACTGTAATTAAATGATGTACGGCAGAAACTTTATTTTATAAGAGGAGAGTTCAAATGTCTCTATTTGTTATGTCTTTATCATGTTTTTATTTTTTTTAAATTAATTGTTCAAAATTTAAAACTTAAATATCATGTGATCTATGTTATTTTCGCTATTATGCAAATAAAAAATTCATTACTTTTTTTTTTTTGTGTAAATCGATAAGTTGGAAAATTAACGTTCCTTAATTATCTACATCAGTGTATTTTGACAAACTCTTGATAACATACAAAACAAAGTTGAAATGTCATAATCATTTACATGTACATAGATAAAATGATGTAGATCATATCTAACAGTTTTTTTGTATTTTAAGTTTTAAATTTTAAGTTATTAAAGTTTGAAAAATAGAGACATGATGAAGACACAAAAAATAAATGCATTTGAATCTTTGTTTTTTTTAGAAAGAATGATGAAGGTCAAGCCTTCAAATTTCATATCTCTGTTATTACAACAACGAATTTACTCTATTTGAATTTCAAACTCATGATCTCTCATATGGAGGCCATATGTCTTTGTCACTAAACCAAATGCTAGTTCAAGATGCATTTGAATCCTACTCACTTTATAATAAATTTGATACATTTTATAAAATTTGAGAAAAAAAATACTTTCATTTCCGAACAATATTCGTATATGTGTCTCGTTAATATTTGATCTGTATTCGTTTGTAATAGAGCATTTTATTCGTATTCCAAAAATTAAAACGGATACAATTTGAACTATCTGATTGATTCGTATGATCGTATCCGATTCGCTATGCACTCTCAACTCGCAAATACAAATTATTATCGGAGAATAAATCATAGTGGTTAAGAGTTCGAATTCATATCACCGACGGTACCGTTAATAGGGAATCTTTTACTTGATCTGGACCGTTCTTTTTAACTTGGCACGAATCTCAAAGCCCAATAATACTGCCCCCTTAGTCAGCCCGAATTCCAAACCGGCTGAGAGTTAATCTCAACCGTAAATAGCTAATTGTAAAAGGTAATTTTTTACGGTACCGTCGAGGATATGGACTCTGGGAGTTCATAGCAGGCCAGACTAGTGGCCGAAATTTTTATTTTTAACATTTTAATAAAATTCATTAATAAATTAACCATCGTTTTCGGTCAATTCGAAATTTAACACGGCCGCAGAATGCCGGAGCGGACCCATATGGGGGGTACCGCAGAATGCCGAAGCGGACCCCCATATGGGTCCGCACAATGCCGAAGCGGCCCCAGGGCCGCATAATGCCGGAGCGGTCCCCGGCCTATATATAGGGCCGCAGAATTCCGATTTCATTACATCTCTTTTGAAGTTTGAATCCCTTCGACCTCGGGTAAGTTTTCTTCTTCTTCTCTTGTTTTAATTTTTAGTGTAGAGTAGTAATTAGGTGTAGGTTTAGGGTTTAGGATTAGGATTTAGGTTTAGAGTTTAGATTTAGGATTTAGAATTAGAATTGTACCAAAATTTAATTCGATTGTACCCAAATTTAAATAGAATTGTACCTAAATTTAATTCGATTGTACCCAAATTTAATTAGAATTGTACCCAAATTTAATTAGATTGTACCCAAATTTAATCCGATTGTAACCAAATTTAATTAGAATTGTACCTAAATTTAATTAGATTGTACCCAAATTTAATTCGATTGTAACCAAATTTAATTAGAATTGTACCTAAATTTAATTAGATTGTACCCAAATTTAATTCGGTTGTAACCAAATTTAATTAGAATTGTATCCAAATTTAATTAGAATTGTACCCAAAGTTAAACCGGACTTTTACCAAACTCTCATATTTGACCAAATATTATCCAATACAGCCAAGTACTGCTATCCCAAGATTTGGGTAGGTGCAGGGCATGGCGCGTCTCTCGACATCACATTTTGGAGACAGGAGATCGAGTACCTCAGAGATGATGCCGAGTTTGTCACTTGGAAGCCCTACAGAGATTATGTAAGTTTACTTTTATTTTTATTTTTATTTAAATTTTTTCCAGTTCGAATTGATATATGATATTAAATCTATACTTCCAGGTCGAGGTGGATGGCGCACCTCGGTCGACGACATATCTGACGAGCCCGATGTCTATGTCCCCTACACTGGTGATGAGGACGTGTTTGCAGGCGTCCATGATGCTGAGACGGTCGGTCAGGCGTTCGACCGAGGTGCCGAGTTGATGCGCCGAGCCGCACAGGACGCCATGGGATCCCAGGCTAGGATGCCTACCGAGGTATAATTTAAATTAAAATACATAACTGTGATTTTTTTCTTATTCAATACATTATCTAATTTGTAAGTTACTACAGGGTGGACACGAGGAGGACCTGGGCTTTGATATCTCCACTGATTATGGCACAGAGGGAGATGGCCTGTATTCCCCAGGTTACAGTCCCACTCAGACAGTACCTCCTGCCTATGAGCCAGGGTATGTTCAGACAGATCCCATCCCGCCGTTCCCTGGCCAGTCCTCACAGCAGGTACCTCACCCTTCCCTCCTCGATGACCCTATTGCCAAACAGGCGTTTTTATTCACGCAGGCTGAGTCTGGACAGACCACAGTTTTTGGTCCTGGGGTCCAGCAGACATCCGAGATTGAGGAGGTTCTCCAGGAGCCGGTTCAGTCTACGGATGTCCAGGCATCCAGCTCAGCATCCTCCGGAGATACAGACGAGACGCCACTATGCAGGCGGGGTCGGGGGTTTAGGAAGAAGAAGACGAGGACGGTGTTTAGTCCAGAGCCGTAGATTGTTAGATGTTTTGTTAGATTGGTAGATTCTTATTTGGAGTATTGGTAGATGTTTTGTCAGATACTTATTTATTTCGTTGATTAGTTTCTTGTTTGTTTGATTTTGTTGTTATTTATTTATTTTGTTGATTTTATTTTCTCAGAGTACACAAAAGAATTTCAAAGAAACCACATATCTAAAATATCTAAAATATTTCAAACGAACGACCAAAAATACGATACGACCAAAAATCAATTTAAACTGCATTCGAAACTAAATAACACTTAACATATATACAATTTCGTATTTCTAAAATAAAAAATAAAGGGACCGCTCCGGCATTATGCGGCCCCTGGGGCCGCTTCGGCATTGTGCGGACCCATATGGGGGTCCGCTCCGGCATTCTGCGGTACCCCCCATATGGGTCCGCTCCGGCATTCTGTGGCCGTGTTAGATTTGAAATTGACCGAAAACGATGGTTAATTTATTAATGAATTTTATTAAAATGTTAAAAATAAAAATTTCGGGACTAGTGGATGATGTGGATCCGACTGCGAGAAAGTGTTTTCTGTCATTCTGTGTACAATTTGGGAAAGTGTGTATTTTTAATTAGGAGAAAGAAAAGACGATAAAAAATGATTTCGTCAGGGTCGGGCGGTGGATTTTTTTTAAAAATCATAATTAAAATAATTAAATTTAAATAAACGACATGATTGTTCCGAGATTTACAAAAACCATCAATACCGAGATGCCAACTCGGTCCGAAGAATTTTTTTACTCCGGACCGAATTGGCATTTCGGTCTGGCTGTTTTTTGGCTGTTTTTCACCGGGTTGCCACAGAAAATCAAAAAAACAGGCCAGACCGAATTGGCAATTCGGTCCAGAGGCTTTTTTTGCCTGGACTGAATTGCCAATTCGGTCCAGGTATTTTTTTTTTTTTTTTTTTTTTTAGACGAGCAAAATAAAGATATCAAAATTTGAATTTTTTTTAAATTATTTGATAGATTACTTATTTTGACATATAATTAGCATATTCATACTAAAAAAGGAGGGATCAAGTTACAACAAATTTGAGTTACAACAAAGTTACAACAACTATTTTTTTCATTTTCAAAGTCCAAATCGTCGATCCAAACCGTTCAATATGATCTCCACAATAAAATGTGCTTGCAGATCAAATTTTACATTTTTTGAATTTTTTTACTATTTATTAACTATTTTACAAAAAATAGTCATATTCAGACCATTGAATTTTGTACCCATCTTAATAAATAGTAAAAAATTCAAAAAATGTAAAATTTGATCTGCAATCACATTTTATTTAGATAATTATGTTGAACGGTTTGGATCGACGATTTGGACTTTGAAAATGAAAAAAATGATTGTTGTAACTTTGTTGTAACTTGATCCCTCCTCATACTAAAATACGCTAAATTACTTGAAATTATGTTGAATTTGTAACGCCATGTAGATTGAGAGAATAAACGTGAGAAACGATCCAATTTGAATTTCAGTTTTCATTAACTTAATTAGTCGGCCATGATATAAATGAAATTGATTTACATACCAAAAGAGGCCTCAACCCAATTCAAATATAGAAGCCCATAATTATTTTTCATCCTTCTCCAAAACCGTAACTCTCTGTTTTGAAACCGCCCCTTTAAATTTGAGTCCTGTACAGTACGCGTCTCCCTCTTCAAAAAACCAATGCCCAAACGTTTTAAATGCCGCCCCATTAATTGAACCCACGATCCCCTCTGTTTATTAAATACCGTAAATCATTTTCTCAAATTTTGTTTTGTCTGAAACCCTTCCACTTCTCCATAGTTTAATTGAAAATATATTAAACAATGAAACCATGATAACAATCAAAGAGACCTTTTCAATTCCTGCCGCACTACACTCTCTCTTCTCATTTCTTCACAGCCACCATCGACGTTCCCCAAATTCTCCTCTTTTCTTTTGAAAATTCTTCATTAAGGTACTATAAAATTTCTATTATTTTGTTGCATAAGTTGAATAGATTAGAAGATGATTATTAGATCTTTTTGGTTAGAATCAATTTCGTTCTTAAAATGTATAGATTCATGAATATGTATTTCTTTTAATTAAAATATGAAAACTTAGATTATTGGTAAGAATTTCTTTAGTCATATTATAATCTGAAATTTAATGTTATTAGTAAGCATTCTTTAATTATACTGTAATCTGAAATTTATTAATTATTAAGAATTTCTGTAATAATTATATTTAAAATCTGAAAACTTTACTTTATCGAGTTTGGTATTTATTTGAGATCATATAATTGGATATATATTAATTATAAATAATTATATTAAATTCTGGAATTTTATTCAAGTCTATATATTAATATAGAAAATACTTTGGGATCATTAATATTTATCTGGTTGATTTTATTTACTGATATATATAATTCTGGAATATACTAGTAAGTGTTAATAATAATAGTTGATGTTAAACATTTTAATCAATGATCTATCTAAGAGATAACCACTTTAGACATAATGATTTTGGAAGAAAGTTTTATAGTATTTATTAATTTTAGAAACAATGTGGACATGGTTTAGGTTCACATGGCGAGAAAGTAGAGTACGCGGACACTATTGTTAATCAACCTACGATCACAGGTGCGGGTTTTTTGGACTTTGTAAAATTATTACTTATCGTTTTGTTTGTATTTATTTTTGCATAGTTGAATTATACATGTTGAATTCGAACGACCGTTTGACTTTGTTAGAGAATATTATGATAGGATTATTCGTTTGATCAACGAACTTATATGATGTGTTGTGATGAGTAAATATACGTGATACGAAAGGATAACTAAAGTGAACAGGAGCCGATATGATCGCATATCGGGATGTATACATTGGGTCCGGTGTTCGACTGGACCCCTCGTTAACGTGGCGTCGGTTGGACTTCCCGTCACGGGTCAAGACCTAGCGTAGGGTGGATTCCCCGTCTAGTGAGACAGCCTCTCACTGTTGGTTGGACTTCCTAGTGAGTTGGCGGCCTCCCATTGTTGGTTGGACTTCCCAGTGGGTTGGCGGCATTCCAATGTTGGTTGGACTTCCCATTGGAATGATAAGATAAATGAACTAACGGAAACTTGAAAGAAAAATAAAGTGTTTATGATCGTAGGATTACATGGCATTAGAAACGCATGAGCATTTATTATTTATTTCATTTTCATGTTTTTGAGAGTTAAGTTAATTTTATAAATTTCGGGACTGGAACTGAATCCCGCACTGAGAGAATGTTCGAATCTCTCACCCGTTCCACTGTTATGTGGGTTCGAGGTAATGAGGAAAAAGGCGCCAGAACAAGGTCGTGAGTAAAAGCAAGCGGAAGGATCCATGTTTATGATTCAATGCCACTTATGTTTATTTTGTTTTGTTTGTTTAATTTCCACTAAATTGGTACACTTGAACAGGCATGGTTATTACCATATTCCTAACCATGTCTGTCGTGACCGCTGTTTAACCACTTTGATTATTGTTGTAAGACTATTGTTTGTAATATTTAATGTGGCATTTGTGGATGTTATTGATAATGCATGTGATGTGTATACGCCTTACGTATAAATACGTGGCGGGTTGTCTCGGGGTGTGACATAATTACACTAAATTAGTTAAATTACACTAAATTACATTACATTACGCTAAAATACGATAAATTACGCTAAATTACATATGAATAGGGACGATATCTTCACTAAAAAGGCGAAAAACGACAGCGAAACTTCAAACGGTCATAAAATGACGCTCGAGTGTCCGATTTCAGCAAATGACCACTTTTCGGAAAGCTTGCGAAAAGATGCATGCGTCCATGCTTGCGATGCCGGATTTTAAAATTCAGAATCGCCAAAAAACAAAGGGAAGAGCCTCAAAACTTGAGTTGAAGTTTCTGATTAAGATTTTTATTTCTATTATTCAATCCAAGTAGCTCAGTAAATTAGTTACATAATTAACTTGTAGAATACCAATTTTTACTATTTTTGAAATTTTTTTACTATTTTTTATGATTCATGAAAGATGACACATAATCGGTCTACTTTAGCGTAATTTACCGTATTTCAACATAATTAACAAAGTTATTGTAATTTAGTGTAATTCAACATAATTTATTGTAATATAGTGTAATTCAACATAATTTCAAGTAATTTAGTGTGTTTTAGTATAAATATGCTAATTATAAATCAAAAGAAGTAATCTAACAAAAAATTTAAATTTTCAGTGTTATATTTCTTTATTTTGTTCTTCTTAGTATCTCTACCAAAAAAAAAAAAAAAAAAAACTGGACCGAATTGGCAATTCGGTCCAGACAGAGTTACACGCTGTGCCACACCGCGAATCGCGGGGAACTGTGAAAAACAGCCAGACCGAAATGCCAATTCGGTCCGGAGTAAAAAAAATTCTTCGGACCGAGTTGGCATCTCGGTATTGATGGTTTTTATAAATCTCGGAGCAATCATGTCGTTTATTTAAATTTAATTATTTTAATTATGGTTTTTAAAAAAAATCCTCGGGGCGGTCGGCTATTGGAGCTGACATGTTTATTAATATCCAAAGTTAATTACAAATTAATAAATATACTCTAAATTTCTTGGTTTTTCGAAAAATGTCCAAACTGATCAGATTCTGGCCGGTTTCTTATGTTTTTCTTCATTTTTTAAAGATACTATGAAGAGCAAGATAATGAAATCTAACACTGAAAATTTGAATTTTTTGTTTAAATTATTTGTTAGATTACTTCTTTTGATGTATAATTATTATATTTATACTAAAATAAGCTAAATTACTTGAAATTATATTGAATTACACTATATTACATTAAATTACGCTAAATTATGTTAAATTATGTTGAATTACACTAAATTACATTAAATTACTCTAAATTACACTAATTTCGCTAATTATAAAGAAATACGGTAAATTACGCTAAACTACGCAAAATTACGCTAAATTAGACCGATTTTGTGCCATCTTCCATAAATCATAAAAAATAGTAAAAATTGGTATTCTACAAGTTCATTATATAACTAATTTACTGAACTACTTAGATTGAATAATAGAAATGAAAATCTTAATCAAAAACTTCAAGTCAAGTTTTGAGGCTCTTCCCTTTTGTTTTTGGCAATTCTGAATTTTGAAATCCGGCATCGTGGGCACTAACGCATGCGTATTTTCACAAGCTTTCCGAAAAGTGGTCATTTGCTGAAATCGGACACTTAGCGCCATTTTATGGTCGTTTGAAGTTTCGTTGTTGTTTTTCGCCTTCTCAGTAATGATATCATACATATTCATATGTAATTTACCGTAATTTATCGTATTTTCGCATAATTTAACATAATTTAGCATGATTTAATGTAATATAGTGTAATTCAACATAATTTCAAGTAATTTAGTATAAATATACTAATTATACATCAAAAGAAGTAATCTAACAAAAAATTTAAACAAAAAATTTGAATTTTCAGTGTTAGATCAAATGGACTCTCCAGTGTGTAAAAAATTTTTTTTTTGAGAAAACCAGCCAGATTTTGGCCAGCTTATGGGGAACAGAAAACCGGTCAAATTCTGGCTAGTTTGAACATTTTTCGAAATATTAATAAATTCTGGATATATTTATTAATTTGTAATTAACTTTGGATATTAATAAAAATGTCGGCTATTGGGGTCATTATTACGCTCCTTTTTAGAGATCTGCGACCAGGTAAAGGTCGGTGATGTATGTCAGACATCGACATTTGTTCGTACGCGTAAACCACGAAGCATTTATTGAGAAATTTAAAACAAAAGAAAAAAAACAGAGTTGAGTACGTCAGACCGGTCTTCCGATTTCTTTTTTACCGAGAGTGCGATTTTGAAGTCATAATTTTTAATATTCAGCGCTTAGAAAACAGTTTCTTCTTAATATCGATTTTGCTTCTTAATAAATATTTTTTTTACTTTTGCCTCTAATTAAATCTTTATTATTAATGGAGAATGTCAATGGACCTAGTAACTCTATTGTGCACAGTTTAAAAAAAAAACTTGTAATGTATTGACATGTATCTTTATTTACGTATTTTCTAATGAAATTTTTTGTACTTGTACGCCAGTTTTTCAGTGTCTGTTTCTTCAGCAATAATTAATTTATTGAGTCCGTCTATTGATGAATCATAACAAGTATTTGGATTAAGAAATCAGAATTGACACATAAATTCGTCAAAATCAAAATCCAACAAACAAATAAAATGAATTAAAATGGAACTTATAATTGGTTGAACAATATATTTTATGATTAACTAATAGACAGCCAATGGAGATCTCCAATAGTGATGCTACTGGACAGCATGACACACAAGATTAGTCAAGGCCTTAGATTTTGTTATAGAGATGTATACGGTTATGATTCAGTTAGTGTGAGTTAGTTACTAATTATGTTGTTAGTTAGTGAGTTGTTAGTGACAGAATTCTAATTAGACAAGACTCTATATTTAGAGCATAGTTGTAATCAAAGATCAATTAAGAAAAATACATTACTATTTCTATTTCTCTCTTCTATTATCAAAGTTTATATTATCAGAGCTCTAGATAGCGCTGGAATTAGATTAACAAAATCAAGAAATTGTAGAATTGCATATGGCCAAGAAATAAAAAAAAATAGAAAATTGTAGAATTGCTACCAAGATTCCCTACATGCCAACAAAATCAAGAAAACCCCTCAAAATTCTCAAATTACATTACCAAGCTGAACCAGTGCCGGGCTCATTCTTCTCTTCTCTCCCTCTATTTACAAATGCTTCTAAAAATGAGACAAGAGAGTTAAAAAGCCTCTTGAAACCATGCACTTGTCACAAAGCCATGAGCTATTCAATTTTTTTTTCTTTTTGTTTTTATTTTTCAAAGATGACTCAAACGAGCCTCTCAAGTACATGGAAGCATTCTTGAGCCAAAAGAGCTCCTTCTTCTCTCTCTATCTTCTTCCACTTTCAAGGAAACCCAAATATAAAACTTAACGATTCAAATCGCAAAAACAATGGCATTGAGATATTGACTTCGACATTCCAAGCTCACTGTGCGTATCGCCCGATGTGCTTGAGGGGGGCTAATAGACAACCAATGGAGATCTCCAATAGTGATGCTACTGGACAGCATGACACACAAGATTAGTCAAGGCCTTAGATTTTGTTATAGAGATGTATACGGTTATGATTCAGTTAGTGTGAGTTACTAATCATGTTGTTAGTTAGTGAGTTGTTAGTGGCAGAATTGTAATTAGACAAGACTCTATATTTAAATTATAGTTGTAATCAAAGATCAATAAAGGAAAATACATTACCATTTCGATTTCTCTCTTCTATTATCAAAGTTTATATTAACCATTACAAACCAGCATTAATCTATGTTTGTAGGGCATACATACTAGATTTTTCTCATATGCTGTGATTCTGTATTGATATTGTGATTTTGGCTAGTACCAGCCAGTGTTGTAAAAAACGTCTGTTTAGGCCGATTAATTGTCCGATTAGTCGTTCGCGGTGATCAAACTGTCACGGATTTTCTTGAATAATCGGCTGATTATTTCCGATTATGTCCGATTATTCCCGATTATTCCCGAATAATCGCTTAGCGATACCTTGTCCGTCCGATGAGCGCATACCGTTATTTACAACACTGGTACCAGCATTTATTAAACTGCATACGGCCAATCCCTTCAGTGACTGGTTATGCATAAAAATAATTTGTCGTCTGATTAATATTTTATATTTTTATCATGTGTTACACACTGACTTGGTGCATAGTATAATTCGTTTAACCGAACAGCGAATTATTCGGTTGACCGAATATTTACTAAATTATTTCACGAATTTTATGATTTTTTATTTTATTTTATAAATTATTTGCAATTTTTTTTGGGACTGAGATTTCCGGTCCAGACTCAATGTATAATTCCGAATCATTCCCGAATTACACTTGAATTATTTTCGAATCACGAATTTTTGATCCCGCCAAACTGAATCCGAATAATTCATTTGTCACTATTTGCATAGAAAGTATCAATAAAAAATGTTTTTTTTCCCTTGCTCATTGGGATTTCTGACATTTTTATTAATATCCAAAGTTAATTACAAATTAATAAATATATCTACTAACGTTGGGAATTTATAAAAATATCCATAGCGGCTATTAAATGGCTGGTTTTAATTTTTTTCGGTACTAATTTTTTCTTTTTTAGAGAGACTATGAATAGCAAGATGTTGAAATCTCACACTAAAAATTAGAAATTTTTTTTAATATTTCTTAAATTACTTTTTTTTATATATAATTAGCATATTTATACTAAAATACGCTAAATTACTTGAAATTATGTTAAATTATGCTGAATTACACTAAATTACGCTAAATTACAATAATTATGTTAAATTACACTAAATTTCGCTAAATTACACTAAATTATGCTAAATTATGCCGATTTTGTGCCATCTTTCATAAATCATAAAAATAGTAAAAAAATTTCAAAAATAATAAAAATTGATATTGTACAAGTTCATTATATAACTAATTTACTGAGCTACTTAGATTGAAATCTAGCAAAGCAGGCATTGACGCATGTGTATCTTCGCAAACTTTCCGAAAAGTGGTCATTTGCTGAAATCGGACACTCGTGCACCGTTTTATGGCCGTTTGAAGTTTCATCGTCGTTTTTTGTCTTCTTAGTGAAGATATCATCCATATTCACATGTAATTTAGCGTAATTTACCGTATTTTAGCATAATTTAACATAATTTAGCGTAATTTAGTGTAATTCAGCATAATTTAACATAATTTCAAGTAATTTAGCGTATTTTAGTATAAATATGGTAATTATACATCAAAACAAGTAATTTAACAAATATTTAAAATAAAAAATTCGAATTTTTAGTGTTAGATTTCAGAATGCTGCTATTCATAGTGACTCTAAAAAAAAAAAGTTAGTATCGGCCTTTAAATGACCGGTACCGAAAAAATTTGAAACCGGCCATTTAATGACTGGTATGGATATTTTTATAAATTTCCAACGTTAGTGGGTATATTTATTAATTTGTAATTAACTTTGGATATTAATAAAAATGTCGGCTGTGATTTCTTTCATTGATGTATTTATTGATGAGTTCTATCACTTTGTTCGAAATGCGTTTTCCCTGGCCTTTCCAACAAAACGTTATCGAGTATACCCATTTTTCCACTAATAAATACCTTTTCTAGTTCCAAAATGTTACTGTGGATTTTTTTTCCTCATCAAGCTAATTTGGCAAAAAATTCTGATTATGAAAATGTTGAGACCTAATGCAAAGATAGCGAAAATTTTAAAAATACCCTCGTCAAGAGATAAACCAAAAAACTATTGAATCCCAAAAATTTTAAATTTAGGACGTCCGCAACATCAAATGTCGGACAACCAAAAATCTCAAAAAATTCGAGATTCAGCGTTGAATTTTAATTGTTTAATAATTTTCAAAAATTGATAAGCCTCAATTATATATACTTTCGGTTAAGGTTTCATCTCTAAAACTGTACCAAATTCATTATATTTTAGCTTAGTTTAGTATATAGTGCACCAAATAACCAAGTTACTGCCTTTGTCTTGTTTAAATTGCAGAAATCGAGAAAATAGAGCAAAATACAGGCTGGTGCGGGCCACACAAATTATGTGCGGGCCGCACAAAAATAAAATAAAGCTGCACACGAAATTCGGAATTAAAATTAAAAAAATCTCCAATTCTTCCCGAGAGTTCTACGGCCTGTACAAGTATTTCGTGCGGGCCGCACGAACCAAAAATCCCATTTTGTGCGGGTCTCTCTAGCCGCACAACCAGCCGCACAAACCTCTTTCCTTAGCAAAATTCAGTCGACTTCCCATTTTATGCGGGTCGCATGGAATTTTATGAAGGTCGCACGGGAGGCTGCACCAATGCCAATCTTGCCTGATTTCGCGATATCTTCTCAGATTTGCTGTCATATTCTGGGGGATTGCTTCCCAAGACACGAAAATTGCCATATATTAGAGGGGGCCAGCAGGAGAAGGGCATCTTTGTTTTAACTTTTATTCTACACATCTCTTGACTCTTTTCTAAGTGAATCAAGGTGATTGAAGCGAAGGATTGAAGGTTGCTCGAGCGGAACAACGTGAAGACGAGGACAACAAGCGAGGAGATTGGTGTAGTTTATTCTCTTTCGTGTTTTCTTAGTTTTTATCATGTTTACTCTTGTATTTCTTGTGGATGTTAGCGCACCCATGAGAGGCTAGTTTTCCTCTCTAGGGGCTTAGGCTTTAAGCATGAATTTGTGTTAAAATCTACCTTACTTGGATGGTTTTCTCTATTATGATTGTTTGTTTGTTTGCTTGTTCTTGTTGATATTATTATTCATGTGACTGCATGGTTTGCATTGTTTGTTAATTAGTGTCCCGCTTAGGTCTAAACAACTTGAGTAGATTTGGATCAAGAATTGATGGTACCAAATTATGCACTTGAATACCTTAGGATTCGAGATTAGAAATGACCAAATCTAATTCTTAGTCCGGAATCACAAAAAACAAAGGTTGAATTAAGGTAAAAGACTTAAGTGAAGCCTCATATTTGATTGGGACTCCTAGAATTGAACCAAATATCGTATGAAGGACTTAATCGTGAAGTATCAGTATTTAGGGATAAACTAGGCTAACATATGCTTATGGTCTAGATAGCTAGGGTGAAGAACTTAATCGTGAAACCCAAATTATTTAGGCACGTCATTAATTTACGAAAGTGACCCTTAAAGATACTTTCGGCTTAGAAACCCCATCAATGCAAATATAGAAACCAAACAAGTATGGATTTGACCAAGTGATTATATGCCAATAGCCTCTAGATTTCTCTCTATTGAAAAACAAAACTCTTCTTTTATTTGTTTGTTTAAATTGCTTTTGTTACAATTTATTTCTCAATCGGGTATTGAACCCACAAAACCAAATTTGCAAACAAACCCCCCCCATTTACTTTTATTGCACCTTTTAGAATTAATTTTATTTAGAAAGTAATATTTTCTGTTATCTTTGGATCGATACCTATATTACTACAAGGACAGGTTGTATGCTTGCAACTGACCTATTATTGTGTACTAAGGTTTATAAATTTAAAAGTGAAAAGTGTATCCAATTGACATAAAAATCTAATACCCAAAATACACAACAAAAATAGAAAGAACAACTTATAATTTGAATATGTTAGAAGGAATATTAAACAAAATAGATAAAGTATCTTATAATTTAGATATATTAGAAACACTACGAAATATTTTTCAGGTAGAATTTTTTCTGGCTGTAAAAAAATTAAATTATTTCGTTACTGGAAAAAATTAAAAATCTTTCGGATTTGAGTTATTGATCCCAGTTCAAAAGTCACATCTAGGTAAATAAAGAAATTATCGTGATTATTCTAGTACATTCAAATTCTAAGATACTCTATTTATTTTAATATATTTCTAAAATCACTTCTAGAGAAATATATGGAGTATCTTCGAATTTGAATGCACTAGAAGAATCACAATAATTTTTTTATTTATCCAGAAGTTACTTTTGAACCGGGATCAATAACTCAAATCGAAAGCATTTTTATTTTTTTCCAGTAACACGCCAAGAAATGGTTTAATTTTATTTACAACCTCAAAAAATCCTACCTGAAAAATGTTTCAGAGTATTTCTAGTACATCTAAATTATAAGATATTTTATTTATTTATTTGATGTTCTTTCTAGTACATTCAAATTATAAGTTGCTCTTTCTATTTTTAAAAATTAATAAACAATGTTATTCATTTCAGCATTGAATACTGAAAAATTGAGGTTTTTGGCTGTCCGCCCTTTCAAATGACGAACACCAAAAATGTGTCTGCCACTTAACATTGCAGACGTACTAAATTTCAAATTTTCAAGATTCAGTAGTTTTTTGTTTTTCGTTTTTTTTTTGAACGAGAATATAATTAAAAATTTCGGGCAAAGATATGAATCATTTTTCATTTCACCATAAATCCATCATCTAAAACATTCCCAGTAAATTAAAGATCTTTTGGAACAGCGTTTAGTAAACTTGCAGTTTCTTTTCTCAAAAATGAGGCCAAAGTTGCTTTTAAAAAACTTTGTTTGAAATTCTTTGGTAGAAGCACTATATCAATTTGCATTTCTTTTACCAGTTACTGATAGATAACTCTCATTCTGTCCAAATCCCTGCATATACTAGAGAAACACTTCAATTCATAGGTTACTCTGTCAGAAGTCCTCGTACTAAAGAAAACAGTACTGTACGTATATTACAGTACCATTTACCACACCATGATACCAAATGGTATCGACATGTAGTTAACATTAAAAAAAACAGCATTTCACAGTTTGTAAGGACGAGCATCCCATACCACCTGCAATATTAGTACTGTACAAGTGTTTGAGAGGCACAAAAAAGAAAAGATGAATTACGACGTAAGAAAACAATTAAGGCCTTCTAGTAGTTTCTCTCTTGGAAATCTGATTCTGATTCCTCACTGATCGGGGAATGAATGCAAACCCGCGCGAATTCCGATGCCCAAAACTCACACTAGGAGGGGACGAAGCATCGACCGTGCTCAATTTCGACAATCCAGATACTATTTCCTCTACCCTCCCTTCCACCTCCATGTCCATTCCTGTTTTCGCTTTCTCCATTTCAGCCTCCATTTTTGTTTCCAGTTCTGTATCAATGGTCTCGGCCAGGTGTGATCTTGGTTCTACTTCCATCTCTGATTCCCTTTCTAATTTTGTTTTCAACTCCGGTTTGCGCCTGTTGTGCTTGGGACGTGTTTGCTTGGACTCCCTTTTTGCATCCAAATCCATAAAAGATCCATCATCATTTTTGTCACCGCCTTTGTAGGCCTTGCGCTGCAGCTTCTGGCGCTGGTTCTTTGATGGGTGTGCTTTCTTGTGAAATTCAAAAGTGCTTGGGAATCTGTGCTTGTCAATGAGGTGTTTCTGCCGGCTTTTGTAGCTCTTTAGCTTGACCCCACACCCTTCCACCAGGCACTCGTACTGTATTAAACAACAATATAATATCAAGTAGGCACCTGCATTTTATCTAATGTGCATTTTCTTTGTAGGAGATTCTGTACAAGTTCAAAATAAATAAAAAATAGATCCCTTCAAAACATTATATACAATGCGTACCCTTAAAAACCACCAAAACACCATAGACACCCCAACTAGCACCCATTCTGTCCATAAGATATTTATTTATTTTTTGTTTAATATTCCATTCGTATTCTGAAATTTCCCATGATTAGATACAACCAATAAAGTCTCCTCGGAAGCCTGAACTCTGAACCATCTCTTTTCTGCTAAGACGACAAAAATAAACAAATTTGCAAGCACTTTGTGACTCACATTTTTATTGCCCATGTACTTGATCAAGGGTTAATTATTTTTTTAATTAAACCAAGTTATCATCTGAGATAATGCAACATCAATGCAAATTTAAATAAACAGAGTTTAAACAGACAATTAACACTTGAAATTATTCAAGAGGCTCCACTGATTTTTCAATGAAATATTTCAATTTGCAGGGACTACTGATCATTATCATGAGACTTTGCAGATTTCAATGAAATGCTTCCAATTTAATTATTGCAAATAGTAAAATAACAGAAATGCTGTAGCATGCATGTACCATGGGAAAGCCGCGAGCGACCTTAGCTTGGAAGAATGAATCATGAACCTCAGAAATGTGAATACTGAGAAGTCGGTTAGTGGGGTACACCCGAGAGCAAACCGAGCAGGATGCCATGTGGCGCGTATTATAGTGGTCCTCAAATTCCTCCAGGCACTTCAGTTGGGCTCCACAACCTGCTATAGGGCAGAACAAGCTATCCCAAAAATTGGAGTAAGGGATGAGACAGAATTAACATTTCACAATTAATAAGTTTACAATGTATTACAGTATAGTTCATCCATGCTGGTAAGGGAGTGGTCCAGAACCAGGTAGTTCAACAATCCTTGGTTTTCTTAGTACCCTCTTTTGGTAGGGACTATGGTTCGCAATCCTTGAACCAAACTGTGGGACAGCCTTGACATGTGTGGTTTAATGGGTCCAGTTCAAATTGGAAATATCGACCCATTAGCAACTCCACTTGGGACGAACCTGACGGTCTATTGGACTCCAACAAGTTTTGACCCAACTAATTTACATTTAATTTTGATTTAACAAGAATACTGAATTCCAAAATAATTTTATTAGAAGCATGTATAAAAAGAAGAAAGATGTGCTACACATATGTGTTAACACCATAAAAAAATGACAATTTAACATGCCACCCTACAAATTACCACAAGAGGTCAGGTCATGGTTATTATTTTCTTGACCAATGTAGAGGGAGAGGCATAAATCATATTTTTTTTTTAAAGAAACCAATTGGCCTGACTTAAACCCAATCGTGAAGGACTTATCTACCCCTATATAGCTAACTAGAAGCAGTATGTGTCTGTGATGTATCACTGTAAATCTAATCCTGTGTTTCAGAGTGAAATACGAAACTGCTTATACCAAGAATACATATCGAAATAAATCTGGACAGTTTGAAAATTCTCCGAAGGGAGTAAATTCCAGAGCGCACTTACTTGGCATCTGCTATGTCCATCCTTTGAAGCTGGTACCTCTCATCTTCTGTTAAATCCAGGGCAACCTACAAATCAGTAAAACACAGCGGTCAAGTGTACACTAATTATTAAAGTTGTTTTATAAATACTAAATTACTCTGGTTGCAAACTACATCAATGTTTACCTTTCTCTACATTCTGCAATTAAAGTGAATCTGAATAGACAGTTAAATTAATGCATGCTCAATAGCCAGTGAGTTACTAAGAATACTAAACTAACTGCCCCTACTGATACAATAAGATCAGCACATGAAGAAGAAATGAAGTATACCAAAAATCATCAAATTAAGATTGGAATGAGAAATTAAGCTAGTAGCGAGAGAGGAGAAGATAAAAAGGTTTACATGCTTGGCTAGGAGCTCACGCTCCGTGTTCCCAGCAGCGAAGAAGGGGTCGTCGGGTTTAAACCTTCTTCTAGCGGTGACCCAAAAGGAAAACCCTAACCCTACGTCCCGGGGAGCTGTCACGCTTGCATCCATTACATCCATGGCGCACGACACGAGTGATCTTGCTCCCACTAGGATCGCTCACACGAAAATTTGAAATTGCCTCCGAAAAACAAATAATTTGGGAGTGATATGTCAAACTGAGACTGGGGTTCCTGGTAGTCTGGTACTGATCGACCCATATGCCGATGCGCGAATTGTTACGTTTTGCAATTAGGACCCGAAAGTTTTTTAATATAACTTTTTTAATTTTAAACTGAGCCGTTTTAGGAGCACAAGTTATAGAGAAAATATGTATTCTATTAAAATTGAATTTGAAAAAAAAAATTGTAGGGATTAAAATTATTTTTCGGACTTCATAAAAAAATATTAAATAAATTTGAATTTGAAAAGAACATATTTTTAATCAAAAAGATTTGCATGGGACTTTGAAAATAAATAATATATTTTTTAAATATTAAAATTACGTAAAATGAAAAAACAATAAATTTGGTTGTATGAAAATTTATGCAATACAAGAGAATTATATTATCGTAAGTAATTCTTAATTTTTGAGACACATCAAACACACTTTAGATAAGGAAAAAAAAAATGTAACGGGCGTAACACGCATAGAATGGTTAACATGTTTTATGGAGTATAAATTACTTATCAATGTGACTTGTCCCAGTTTTGTATTTGATAAACTCGTATTCTGACACTCCGATAAAGAACAAATCGTGGGTACTGGTGCATCCGTCTGGTAAATGGCCGAAATTTTTATTGTTACCACAAAAAAAAAATGCAAATTAAATCGTTACCACCCTGTTGGGATCCCTATCAATTCTACCACCCTCGCTAACCCAGTTCGCGCACCAAATAGGCTGGTGCGCGGACTGGGTTGGCGCACCAAGTGGTGCGCTGACTGGGTTGGCGCACCAACCTCTTCTGCCTATTAAGGCACCAACTCAGTATTATTTTTATGTTGCGTATTTTAGATCGTTATTTCGATTAGTTTTATGTTGCGTATTTAGAATAGAATCAGACGATACAACATATCCGGTGACATAAAACAACACATGTACATAAGACGATACATATTTCGATTAGTTTGAATAGGCAGAAGAGTAACGATCATAAAACAACACATGTACATAAGAACACACCATAGATAAAACATTACATACAACGATATATATTCCGTAGTCATAGTATATTAAAACATAACACACAATACATAAAACATTACCGAAAGCCTTAACCTTAATACAAAACCGAAAGTTTATACCATAATACATAACAGAAAACCCAAACATTAATACATAAACAGAAATCCCTAACCATGACATTATTGTGTACGGTTCCTAGCATCCCTTCTCCTTCTCGCATTCCTTTCGAGGGTAGCTCTGTTGGTCTCGTGACCCCTTCTCCTTCCTTCCAGTATGTCCATCCACATTGGGACCCTGTTGTGTCTTCTCCGACCCAACTTCACTAACCGGTGCTCTGGCGTTAAGATATCCCCTTCGTGCGGCGGCCAATCACCTTGATTGTCATACACGTGGAATTCTCCACTCCATGTGTCGATAAGCGTTTGGATGTTGTAATAGTAATTTACGAAGACATTTGGATCGTAGTTCCTACATTTTTCACACATTTGTAAGTTTCATCATCCAAGATAATTATAAAATTTTAACACACATTCGTACCTTATTTGACACACTGCCATCACATGAACACATGGTATTCCGGTGATATGAGGCTTTTGGCAAGAGCATTGCACCTCATGGTCGTTCTGCACAACGACCTTGTACCTACAGTCTCGGGACGTGTACACCCATTTGCATGCCTCTATGTCAAATGGGATTTTCTCGCCATGTGATGTCACCATGAATTCTCCAGAACTATTGAATGGAACCGCAGTCATTTTGTTAGTCTTCCGGATGTGCTTGTTCAGCTTCAAGTGCGTACGAGTGGAGAAAAGTTGACCCTCTTGTTGGCATTGCACGGCCTTCTCTCTTCTTTGAACGAACCATGTGACACACTTATAAAACGTCTCCTCAATAATTGCAGCAACCGGTAACCTACGAGAATTACAATTTACAGTTAAAATAAAGATAACCTAAAATATTTCATTAATAGTAAACTATAGAAATTGTGAATAACAAACCTGCGAGAAGTTTTGAAGACATTGTTCAGCGATTCAGAACCATTGCTGGTCATTATTTCCCAACGACTCCCGTCGTCCATAGCTTGATAAACCTTTCATGGCTTAGCTGGTTCTTCCTCGTCATTTTCATTATACTTGCCACATGTATCCAAGTATGTCAGCCAATCAGGATTTCGCCTTCCGATTGCATCAAGGCCATCTTGTAATCTTCTTCGCTTCTTCTTTTTAACCATCATCTTGAAGAATTTAGAAGCAACCTTATCCTGAGTGTGTTTTCCAAAATTCTCAAACATGTGTTGAGAACAGAACCTGTGGACACACTGCCCGTTCTCCTCTGACCAACCCAAATCATCTTGAATGAACACTTTTTTTATGCCCTTGTGCCGGTCAGAGACCACACACATGAACCTATTCGGACCAATTACATTATCCCGCACCCACTTCATAAACCACCCCCAATTCTCAAACTCTTCACTCTCTACCAATCTAAATGCTAGTGGCATTAACTGGTTCTCCGCATCATATCCGGTGACAATCAACAACTTGCCCTTGTATCTACCTGACAAGAAACAAGCATCGATACTGATGACGGGTCTGAGGTGACCTACTGCTTGTATACACGGTCCCCATGCCCATGCCAACCTCATGAAATACCGGTAATGTTTCTTTTCTGAAGGCTTCGAAACAACTTCATACACAGTTCCTGGATTTGCCCTTTTTATTGCCTCCAACAAAGGGACAATAAGCCCGTAAGACCCCTCCCAACTACCAAATGCCCGGGCAATCGCTAACTCTCTACCACGCCACAATTTGTTGTATTTTGGGACGATGCCCTCAAACCTTTCAGCAACCAGGTCCCTGATAGCTCTGATAGTAATATCAGTATTTTTTTCCAAAGAAAGTTTTATGTAGTTGGCGACCATAGAGGACGTCAACTGCGCATGATCTGACCTGGATGCATCTGCGTGGCATGTGTGCGGTACCTCATTCTTCGTGATGGCCCAAGTATTACCAAAGCCTGTGGCCCTCGCAACCAACCTCCACTTGCAATTGTTGCTCTGGCACTTAAACCTCAATCTTGTTCTGTCGCTGTGTGTTTGTATGATCTCGGTATTTTTCACTATGTGCCAGTGGTGGATTTTTTCTTTCATTTGATCCTTGTCGTTGTACGTCATCCCCTCAGAAATCATTGTTCTTTCTCCAACCTAATTGAAAATTCAAAAAATTTAAATTATTATATTTTCAAAAAAATAAAAAATTCATAGAAGTTAAAAAACGAACCTCTGAACCCGCAAAAAAAATGTGGTCAGCCTCTTCAAACCCCGAAGTGTCATGAAAAGCTGAAAACGGGTGTCTCTCTCCACGACCCGATATCGGCCACTTTCGCATACCCAGCACGGGACGGGTGTCTTCCTCGTCACTGTGATCTACTGTCTGCCCACCGTCGTCACTAGCATCCCAATTTTCCTCTGCCTCCCGTTCTTCGGGATCCTCGTCTGTATTGTCTGTATAATAACGTGGTTCTGGAGTTTCATATCGGTTCCGGCTAAAGCTGGAGGATGGAACCCGAGATCGGCCCCGACTAGAACCAGCCCCCGTGGATGGGGACCGACTACGACCAGCCCCCGTGGATGGGGACCGGCTAGGACCAGCCCCCGTGGATGGGGACCGACTAGTACCAGCCCCCGTGGATGGGGACCGACTAGTACTCGCTAAATTTAGGGCCCGAGTAGGACCCGTCACTGACTGATCCATGCCCCGACTAGGGTTCTGTGAACGGTTATGTCTAGGGTTCTGTCTACGGTTCTGTCTGGGGTTGGCAACCACATATAACTCTAGGAACTTGAAAGGTGTTGTCAAATTCAATGTCATTTGGGTATACAACCCCCAACTGCTATCGTCTAGTACAGGGAGTTGTTGGAACCATGTTTGGTTGCCTTGGCCAATATTAATTCTGGCAGAAATTACCAGTTCGTAACAATTCGGGTCAATACCAAGTTCCTGGTACACTTCCCTAGTTATACCGGTGAAATCTAAATCCGAGCCGATATTGAATATTTTCTGGGGTTGGGTACTATAATAAGCACCATTCTGCCCTTGTAATACTTCACCACCAAAATAACAAGCAATTCCAATCATAGTTACCTGAATTACAGAACAAACTCAACATTTAATAAATTTACAAAAAATTAAAAAAATAATTAAAAAAATATAAAGGACTAGAGTGAAAAAAACTTACTCTTTGGTCTTTGCGAGAATTTTCTTTGCTGCCTGCTGCCTTGGGTCGAATGAAATGAGCACAATATACTGAGTTGGTGTCTTAATAGGCAGAAGAGGTTGGTGCGCCAACCCAGTCAACGCACCACCTGGTGCGCCAACCCAGTCCGCGCACCAGCCTATTTGGTGCGCGAACTGGGTTAGCGAGGGTGGTAGAATTGATAGGGGCCCCAACAGAGTGGTAACGATTTAATTTGTATTTTTTTTTGTGGTAACAATAAAAATTTCGGGGTAAATGGTAATGCAATTGAGACGACCAAACTTTTGGCGTAGTTAAATGTGTCTGCATTGATATAAACGCTTTTTGACCAAGTATGTATTTAACGATCTTAATGCTGGCTGGATGTGCTTCTATAATCACAATTGTACGTGTTGTCAGTGAATTAATACGCTCCTGACCGGACTAAAGGTGGAGGTGTTATATTTATACACTCTTATCTGGTTCAATATAAAACATGGCAATTTATTAACATAACATAGACTCCGTTTAGCATCATCAGATTAAGATTAAAATTAAGTCAAGATTAGCCTTTAGAATTAGAAGGTACCAAAGACTTCCTTTTAATAAGTTAAAGTAGAATTAAAGCAAATTGTTCGAATATATAATTTGTATCTCCATGAACTCGATATTTAAAAAAAAAATCTATAAGAGATACAAATTTAGTTAATTTTTTTAATGTGCAAATTAAGTTTGTTGGATATTAAACTTTTTATAATAAAGTATAAGGATTTGATTTATGTTGTTCTTGTTGAATATTGATCCAAAATTGGTAACACTAAAATTAGAAACAGTGGAGAATGCGTGTGTATCAAAATTAGGAGTCTGTAGGTGTGTTTGTATTAGAAGTTCTATAATTAGTGTAGTTAGTGGAGAAAGTGGTTTCCTTATTTACACTAGGCAGAAATAGAATGTAGTAGGGTTAGTGGAGTCCTTATTTAGATTAATATTTAGCTATATATTCAGATGTACTTTGTATCCGAAATTAATGCAATAGAAGAGTTTATTTCTGCAGCAAATATTCTCGTCTCTGTTTTTTGTTTCTTTATCGATCTGAAATTTCCAACAAAGTGGTATCAGAGCCGAGTCGATCAACTTTGGGGCGTTTTCATGGCAGAAAACGGCAGCTCCATGGTGAATATCACACAACCAGCAATACCTCTCTTCAAAGGCGAAAACTATGCTTTTTGGAGCATCAAGATGACGACCTTGTTCAAGTCTCATGGCCTATGGGACTTGATAGCAAATGGAGTTCCTAATCCAGATCCTAATCCGCAAGAGAATCAGAAGAAAGATGCACGAGCGCTGTTTTTCATCCAACAAGCAGTGCATGATACCATCTTCTCGAAAATTGCAGCAGCCACCAACGCAAAGGAGGCATGGACAACCCTGAAAACAGCATTTCAAGGGAGTACTCGAGTCATAGCAATCAAACTTCAAGGCCTACGCAGGGACTTTGAAACATTGCAGATGAACAAGGAAGAATCAGTCCAAATTTTCCTTTCAAGAGTACAAGAGGTGGTCAATCAAATCCGAGCATTTGGAGACACCATGGAGAATGGGCTCCAAATGGTGGTCAATCAAATCCGAGCATTTGGTCAATCAAATCTTTTGCAACCATTGCTTTTTCCTTTACATTTGATACCTTCAATGCTATTATTGCAACAAGTATGGGCACTACCAAGCAGAATGCTACAAGAAGAAAAGAGAAGAGAGTCAAGCAAATTATACAGAAGAGGAGGATACGCAACCAACTCTCTTCATGGCCAGCAGCGCGGTTGACAAAGTTGATGCAAGCAGCATCTGGTTTCTCGATAGCGGGTGTTCAAATCACATGTCCGGATTCAAGCAGTTGTTTGAAGACTTGGATGAAACATGCAAGTTGAAAGTTAAACTTGGCAATGACAAGCTAATTCAAGTAGAAGGCAAGGGCACAGTTGCAGTGCACACCAAAGAAAATGGTATGAAATACTTGCATAATGTGTATTATATTCCAGATTTGTCTCAAAATCTGCTAAGTATCGGGCAGTTGATGGATTGTGGTTATTCAATTGTGTTTGAAGGGAAAACTTGTGTAATAAAATCTAAAAACCAAGTATTAGTAGAAGTGAACATGGCAACCAATAAATTGTTTCCCTTGGAGGTATCAAATGTAAAGGAAAAAGCAATGGTTGCAAAAGATTTGAACCAATCTGAGTTATGGCATCTTAGATATGGTCATTTGAATATCAATGGTATGAAATTGTTGAACCAAAAACAAATAGTTTATGGTCTACCCGAAATCAACCAAATAGGTGTTTGTGAAGGGTGTATATTTGATAAACAAGCCAAGTTTCCATTCCCAAAAGGCCAAGCCAAGAGAGCAACTCAAGTGCTTGAGTTGGTTCATGCGGATTTGTGTGGTCCAATGCAAACCGAATCTCTTGGAAGCAGCAAATATTTTCTTCTTTTCACAGATGATTATAGTAGAATGAGTTGGGTGTATTTCCTACATAGCAAAGGAGATGCATTCAATAGTTTCAAGGTGTTTAAAGCATTTATAGAGAAACAATCAGAGAAAAGGCTAAAGGTGTTAAGAACTGATCGGGGTGGTGAGTTTCTATCAAAAGAGTTCATAAATTTCTGTGAAAGTGAAGGGATACATCGTGAGTTAACGACTCCATACACACCCGAGCAAAACGGGGTTGCTAAGAGAAAGAATAGAAATGTGGTAGAGATGGGAAGAAGTATGTTAAAATGCAAGAAGTTACCAAATAAATTCTGGGCTGAAGCAGTGGCAACTGCTGTGTATATTTTGAATGTTTCACCCACAAAAGCTGTTATGAATAAAACCCCATTTGAGGCATGGTTTGAGAGGAAACCTGGAGTAAGTCATTTAAGGGTATTTGGGAGTATAGCCTATGCACTAATCAATCCACAAAAGAGAACAAAGCTTGATGAAAAATCTGAAAAATGCATTTTCATCGGGTATTGTACACAATCCAAAGGGTATCGGCTATACAATCCAGAAAATGGTAAAATTGTTGTGAGTAGAAATGTATTATTCGATGAAGAAGCAAGTTGGCAGTGGGAGAGTGTTGTACAACAAACCCAGGTTGAAGAATCAATAGAAGAAAATGAAGACATAGCGGCACAAGATCAACCACACGAACAACCACCTAGCAGTAGCTCTAGCAGTCCGGTTGAAGATTCAATTCCTGAGATGCAATCAAGGAAGTTCAAAACATTGCAAGAACTGTATGAAATAACCCAGGTACTCCTTGTTGTCGATCCCACAACGTATGAAGAAGCCTCAGAAAAACAAGAGTGGCGCAATGCAATGCAAGAAGAAATGCAATCAATTGAGAAAAACAGAACTTGGCAATTGGTGAAATGCCCTCAAGGTTGTTCTGAAGATAGAAGAAGCACATCTGGATATATTTTCTCCCTTGGATCAAGTGTTATAAGTTGGAGCTCAATGAAACAAGCAACAATGGCTCTTTCATCGTCAGAAGCAGAGTACATCGCAGTTAACTCAGCAGTGTGGCTTAGGCGAATTTTAGAAGATGTTGGACAGGTGCAACAGCAGCCAACACCGATCTATTGTGACAATCAATCAGCCATTTCCATGATGAAGAATCCTGTGTTCCATGGAAGGTCAAAGCACATCGACATTCGCCTACATTTCATCCGAGATCTAATTGCAGAGAAGATCGTTGAGATGAAATTTGTCAATTCAGAAAATCAGAAGGCAGATGTTCTAACCAAGGCATTATCACTAGGCAAGTTCGAGAGCATGAGGAAGAAGCTTGGTGTAGTCAATTTTGCATCAAGGGGGAGTGTTGAATATTGATCCAAAATTGGTAACACTAAAATTAGAAACAGTGGAGAATGCGTGTGTATCAAAATTAGGAGTCTGTAGGTGTGTTTGTATTAGAAGTTCTATAATTAGTGTAGTTAGTGGAGAAAGTGGTTTCCTTATTTACACTAGGCAGTAATAGAATGTAGTAGGGTTAGTGGAGTCCTTATTTAGATTAATGTTTAGCTATATATTCAGATGTACTTTGTATCCGAAATTAATGCAATAGAAGAGTTTATTTCTGCAGCAAATATTCTCGTCTCTGTTTTTTGTTTCTTTATCGATCTGAAATTTCCAACAGTTCTCTCACTCTTAACTACAATCATAGCTCTTATGTTCTATCTATATTCATCATAAGATACTTGAATATGCATACAACTTAGGATGTAATAATTAATGTACATGGTGGAATAAGGACTCTTTTCGTCTAAGAAGAAAAGAGAGGAGAAAATCTAGCCGTCGCCGCTTCCTTCTTTCTCCTCCATCTCTTTCCATTCCACTCCTCCCACTCCGTCTAGTTTTCTTCTCCGGCATAGCAATATCATTCTCTCTCGTCTCTATCTCCTCAAACAGAGAAGAGAATGAGAGAGAGGGGAGGGAGCCGAGAGTGCGGTATCGTCAAAACTCAAAGTATAGAGTCTTTATCTCCATCTTGATCGGAACGCGGCAGTGAGCAATTCGGCCGTCAGAGCGCGGCGGCTATCGGACGAAAGCGGATCCGATCGTAGATAGAGATGGAGAAAGAGGTAATAGGGTGTTTTTTAGAGTAGATAAGTATGATTAGTTGATTAGAGTAGTTTACGTGGTTTCATGAGAATAATGAATTTAGATCTAGGAAGGAGGGTCATTTGATCTGTTGTAAGTCCGTTTTTTATTAATGAAATTGTTAGTATGCATTTAAAGCCATTAACCTTCAAAAAGAATATGCATGCATCTTCCATACAAGCTAGCATATTATAGAATATACATAACATGGTATACTCAAGATATATCTAGAATATTCCTACACCTATACATACTACTATATTCTAGAACATTATAGCATACTCTAGTATACTATTGAACAATCTAGAATATTTTAGACAAACTAAAATAATATAGAATGATCTAGTAAGCTCTCCATAATATTGATGCTGCAACTTTCAACAAAGTTAATTTTAAAATTAACAAAAAATAATAATTTTGATTTAATCATTAAAATAACTACTCTTCACAAATATTCCGTTATGCCACATGTCAAATGAAGGACCGCAAACGCAAGAATAAGTTATTTGCCAAATACCATCACAACTCTTAGTATTGTTATATAGAGTATGACTAATTTGCTTCCAGAAGCATTTCGACGAAGTGCTTACGGGGACATATCTTAGTATTTGATATTCAAACCGTTAGATGTTCAATCTATATTAAAATGTACTTGGAGACCAAATTTTACATTTTTTGAAATTTTTTACTATTTATTAAGCTGGTTTGAAAAACGTTGTTTTTATTAAATTTCTGCAGCATTAAAAAACAACGGTTTTCAAACCAGCTTAATAAATAGTAAAAAAATTCCAAAAAATGTAAAATTTGGTCTCCAAGTACATTTTAATGTAGATGGAACATCTAATGGTTTGGATTTGTTGTTTGAACATCAAATACTAAGATATGCCCCCGTAAGCACTTCGGTCGAAATGCTTCCGGAAGCAAATTAGCCATACTCTTGTTATATATATCACTATTGATTATCTATTACTATTACTATTACTAGTAATGTGATAATTTGATATTGAATGAAGAGGCTAATTTCAAAATGAAATGAAATTAATTTATTTCAGAATGAAAATTTGTTATCAAACACCCCCTTAGAAAAAATACTTTATAAAACCTTGCGCATCCTGAAATATCTCAATCTAAGATCCGTTTGGCACGGCGGAGGAATAGAAAAAAAGTATGGAACTATAATATACTAGCAATCGAACGTGAGTGCAGTGTTTTAACAAAAACAATTTCGATTTAATCATTAAAATAACTATTTTCATAAATATTCTGTTATGCAAGAAGAAGTTATTTGCCAAATACCATCACAACTCCTAGTATTGTTGTGCATATCACTATCGATCATCTATTACTAATAACGTGATAATTTAGATATTGAATGAAGAGACTAATTTCAAAATGAAATGAAATTAATTGATTTCAGAATAAACATTTGTTATCAAACATCTCCTTAGAAAATAATACTTTATAAAACCTTCCGTATCTTGAAATATCTCAATCTAAGACCTGTTTGGCACATGCGGAGGAATAGAAGAAAAGCCGACATTTTTATTAATATCCAAAGTTTAATAGAAATTAATAAATATACCCAGAATCCGGCCCAATATCGATATATACCCAAGCCGGCCATTTTCTGGCCGGCTATGTTCCCTCCCTAAGCCGGCCAGAAAATGGCCGGCTATGTTCCTTTTTTTTTTTTTTAAAAACCCAAAAAACTCAATAAAAGAGCACCCCCTCCCCCTTCAGATCTTCACACAACCCGAGGCAGCTCGCTACTGTTGAGGTAATAATTTTTTATTTTTTTATTTTATTATTTTTTTTATTTTTTTTATTTTTTATTTTATTATTATTTTATTATTATTATGTTTTATTTTATAGATTAGTTAATTGTTTACTATTTAGTTAATTGTTTACTATTTAGTCAATTGTTTACTATTTAGTTAATTGTTTACTATTTACTTAAATGTTTACTATTTAGTTAATTGTTTACTATTTAGTTAATTGTTTACTATTTACTTAATTGTTTACCATTTACTTAATTGTTTACTATTTACTTAATTGCTTACCATTTACTTAATTGCTTACCATTTACTTAATTGCTACTGTTGAGGTAATAATTTTTTTTTATTTTATTATTATTTTATTATTTTATTATTTTTAATTTATTATTATTTTATTATTATTATGTTTTATTTTATAGATTAGTTAATTGTTTACTATTTAGTTAATTGTTTACTATTTAGTTAATTGTTTAATATTTAGTTAATTGTGTATTATTTACTTAATTGTTTACTATTTAGTTAATTGTTTACTATTTAGTTAATTGTTTACCATTTACTTAATTGCTTACCATTTACTTAATTGCTTACCATTTACTTAATTGCTTACCATTCTAATATTCTAATATTTACTTAATTGCTTATCATTTACTTAATTGCTTACTATTTACTTAATTGCTTACCATTTACTTAATTGTTTACTATTTAGTTAATTGCTTACTATTTACTTAATTGCTTACTATTTACTTAATTGCTTACTATTTACTTAATTGTTTACTATTTAGTTAATTGTTTACTATTTACTTAATTGCTTAATATTTACTTAATTGTTTACTATTTACTTAATTGTTTACCAGTCAATTGTTTATTATTTAGTTACTTGACAATTATTTACCATTTAGTAACCTGACAATTGTTTACCATTTTCTAAAATGTAGTTTGTTTACCATGGCCTTTATTTCATTACACTATGGTGGGAAGATGCTTAATAGTGCACAAGGGGCGTACTACAACAAAGATGCAGCTCATTCATTGATGATTCCAGATGACATCTCACTTTTGGACCTGAAATCCATAGTTTACACACACACCGGTTACAACCCAGAAAGGTGCGACCTAGAATTGGCAACCCGATATTGCCATCCCTCCAACGGGAAATGGATTGTTGCGAAACTGGTAGATGAGAGTACGTGGAGAGGCATGTTCGGTTATTTGAGGTCCCAAGGAAATTTTCTAATAGAAATATTTGCTAGAAGAGTTCCGGTAGAGCCTGGGGTTGGAAGTTCGGGCGGGGATGAATTTGAGGGAGGACTTTGAAGATATTAATGAAATACCGGAGGACGATCTGGGGAGCGGGGATGAATTTGAGGGAGACATGTGGGGGGATTCAGATCACATGGAAGGTTGCGATGAAGACGGGCGGGCTGAAACAGCTGAAAGGTACACTGATGAGGGGGGGCCGCTTAGTGGCCGGATTGATACGCACCCGTTCCCAGACCTCAATGATGTTTCTGAGTTTAGAGAGGCAGATATTGGTTATTATGGGCAACGGATTGAGTACAAAGGTGAGCTGTGTGCTAACCTATATTTTAAAACCAAAGAAGACCTAATGAAGAAGGTCAGAGAGCACCATATAACTAAGAATCAGGAGTTCAGATCTTGGAAAAGTGACAGGGATCGGGTTACTCTGTTGTGCAAGGACAAGAATTGCCGTTACGAGCTTAGGGCAAAGCTGACGGGATGTGGAGACGCATGGGTTATAACTAAGCAAGACAGGCCTCACACATGTAGAACTGAGAGTACGAGGGTCGACAACGAATGTCTGACGGCATCACTCATTGCCGATGTCATTGAGAACGCCATTAAAAAGGACCCGTGTATGAGCATCCAGACGGTGGCAGACATTGTTTTGTCTGTGTATGACAATGTGACACCTAAATACAACCGACTGTGGAGGGGCCGTGAGCTGGCAATAGCCCGACAATTTGGGAGTTGGGAGATTTCATACAACTTGCTGAGACCACTGTTGCTTGCAATTTGCGCCAACAATCCCGGCTCGACTCACCAATTTCTGACCCGCCCGGTACGGAATAAGGAAACAGGACTAATCATGCCAGGTGTTGCCGAGTTCAGAGCCGTAGCCTGGGCGTTTGGTCCATGCATTGCGGCGTTCCAGTACATGAGACCAGTGATCAGCATCGATGCCTACTTCTTGTCTGGGCGATACGAGGGGAGGCTTTTGATAGCTTGCGGCTACGATGCCGAGAACCAATTGGTGCCTATTGCATTTGCAATTGTACGTTAGGAGGATACTGAGA
The DNA here is from genome assembly GCA_028015225.1 of Carex myosuroides. Lineage (NCBI taxonomy): Eukaryota > Viridiplantae > Streptophyta > Magnoliopsida > Poales > Cyperaceae > Carex > Carex myosuroides. Next base: position 7,065,641 of record CM051472.1, read on the forward strand.
ATTGGGGTTTTTTCTTGCAGTGGTTGAGAAATGAAGTGCTCGGCCCGTGTAAATTTGTATGTGTCATATCGGACCAGCACACGGGGATCAAAGCTGCACTGACAGCTGAATACGGATGGCCTCCCGAGCTCTTTGTGCACAGGTATTGTATGCAGCATGTTGCTGACAACTTAGTCACGAACTGTGGAGGAGACAGATGGTACGGATGGAGGTTCAGGGAAGAGCAAAGAGGAAGAAGCCGAGAAGATTACAAGAGATGTTCCAAGAGTTTGCTCATGTATGTCTAACTTATACCATTTCGTTTAATTATCTTATAAGAATTTTATGAAAATGAAATAACACCCCTTTGTTTTTGTGCAGCTAAATCCGAAGTGCAATGCATATTTAAAGAAGGTGGGCAAAGTACGTCCTAATGATGTGATGGAGCCGTCCAATTATGAGAAGATTTTCCAAACCTGTGACGGAGGATACCGGTTTGGTATCATGACAACAAACGGCTCCGAGTCGCTCAACAATGTCTTCCGAACGAGTCGTAGATTGCCTGTTTGTGCCATAGTGGAGGATACGTTCTACACGTGCAACAGATGGTTTGTTCAGCGGCGTCAGCGAGCAATGGAATTACAAGACAAGGGACAGGTTCTGTCTGACCGGGTTTTGCAGAAGATCAGAAAACGTTGGGAGAAAGCTGGAAAAATGCGGTTGGTGCGTTACACGCAGGGCCAATGTCAGTACCAAGTTTCATCCCCAAATGAGTACGTTCCTTGCACCCGTAGCGACATGGGCAACATGGAACCCACTCACAGGGAGTTCATGTATATTGTGACGCGCGGTCCCGACAGACAAATGGAATGCACTTGCAGAGGTATCCAATTAACTTCTATTACGTGCGCTCATGTCTTAGCTGTTTGCCGTGACCGAAACTGGCAAGAGGACGACTTTGTTGCAGACTGGTATAAAACACCCTATCTTGTGAGTACTTGGAGCCATGTGTTCAATCCAATTGGCAATATGGGAGACTGGCCTCCTAATGTTGGAGACAGAATCCTTCCGAGTAGTGGTTGGATTAGGAAGGGGAGGTGAAAACACACCCGTCGTGTAATGACGATGGATGAAATGGAAGGTAGACGAATGGGGCATCAGCCTCGCCGTTCCACTTCCGATAGGCAACGAAGAGGTATGTAACATTCATCTAAAATTATTTTGCTTTTCAATTTATACCAACTTACTAAGTAACACATGCAAATGCAGAGGCAAGAAACGCAGCAAATACGGCAGAAAATGAGCGAGTAATGGCGTCGGGAAGTGGGTCCGGAGGGTCACGGCGTAGCACAGCTATGAGCCGTTTAGATGCAGCTGCTATGTATGCCGAAGCAATGGGAGAGGCGGTTGCCATAGGAGGAGAGGCGGTTGGGGTGCAAGGGGAGCCATCTGCCCAACCGAGGAGGTCCACTACTAGACGCACAACAAGGGCATCTACAAGCCAAGCAGGGCCATCTGGAGCCCAGGCCGACCCATCTACAAGCCAAGCAGCGCCATCTGGAGCCCAGGCCGGTCCATCTAGTGAGCAACCAGAGCCATCTGTTAGACCACCTCGTAAGGCATCTTTCGCAAGTGGTTTACTTCGGGGATTACCTTTTAGACGTAGCAATAATAGGTGATTTGTATGCATGTTGTAAAAAATGTGTGGACTCTATTTGCAATTTGTGTGTACTTTATTATTTTATACGAAACTTAGAAATGAAATATTTGACTTTAATAGAAATCACCTAAAACAAAAATAATGCGGTTAAAAAAAAAAAGGTACATAGCCGGCCATTTTCTGGCCGGCTTAGGGAGGGTACATAGCCGGAAAATGGCCGGCTTGGGTATATATCGATATTGGGCCGGATTCTGGGTATATTTATTAATTCGTATTAAACTTTGGATATTAATAAAAATGTCGGGAAGAAAAGTATGGAACTGTAATAGACTAGCACCGAACGTGAGTGCAGTGTTTTAAAATGCAGCCCAATTCCCCGACATTTTTATTAATATCCAAAGTTTAATACAAATTATTAATTATACCCAGAACTCAACTCAATATCGAAATATACCCAAGCCGGCCATTTTCTGGCCGGCTATGTTTCCTCCCTAAGCCGGCCATAAAATGGCCGGCTATGTACCTTTTTTTTTTTTTTTTTTTTAAGAGACACTATGAAGATCAAAATATTGAAATCTAACTCTGAAAATTTGAAATTTTTGTTTAAATTATTTGTTATATTACTTCTATGAGGAGGGATCAAATTACAACAATTATTTTTTTATTTTCAAAGTCCAAATCGTCGATCCAAACCGTTCAACATGATTATCTAAATAAAATGTGCTTGCAGATCAAATTTTACATTTTTTGAATTTGTTTATTATTTATTAAGTATTTTACAAAAAATAGTCATATTCAGACCATTGAATTTTGTACCCATCTTAATAAATAGTAAAAAAATTCAAAAAAATGTAAAATTTGATCTGCAAGCACATTTTATTTAGATAATAATGTTGAATGGTTTGGATCGACGATTTGGACTTTGAAAATGAAAAAAATGGTTGTTGTAACTTGATCCCTCCTCTACTTCTTTTGATGTATAATTAGCATATTTATACTAAAATACGCTAGAATACTTGAAATTATGTTGAATTACACTATATTATAATAAATTATGTTCAATTATACTAAATTACGTTAAATTACAATAACTTCGCTAATTATGCTGAAATACAGTAAAAAAAACACTAAACTACACAAAATTACGCTATAGTAGACTGATTTTGCTCATCTTTCATGAATCATAAAAAATAGCAAAAAAATTCCAAAAATAGTAAAAATTGGTAATCTGCAAGTTCATTATGTAACTAATTTACTAAGCTACTTGGATTGAATGATAGAAATGAAAATCTTAATCGGAAACTTCAACTCAAGTTTTGAGGCTCTTCCCTTTGTTTTTTGGTGATTCTGAATTTTGAAATCCGGCATAGCAGGTACGGACGCATGCGCATTTTCGCAAGCTTTCCGAAAAGTGGTCATTTGCTGAAATCGGACACTCGAGCGCCGTTTTATGACCGTTTGAAGTTTCATCGTCGTTTTTCTCCTTTTCAGTGAAGATATCGTCCCTATTCATATCGTAATTTACCGTATTTTAACGTAATTTAATGTAATTTAACGTAATTTACATAATTTAGTGTTATTCAACATAATTTCAATTAATCTATCGTATTTTAGTATAAATATGCTAATTATACATCAAAGAAGTAATATAACAAATAATTTAAACAAAAATTTCAAATTTTCTGAGTTAGATTTCAATATTTTGATCTTCATAGTGTCTCTTAAAAAAAAACAAAAATGTACATAGCCGGTCATTTTATGGCCGGCTTAGGGAGGGAACATAGCTGGCCAGAAAATGGCCGGCTTGGGTATATTTCGATATTGAGTTGAGTTCTTGGTATAATTAATAATTTGTATTAAACTTTGGATATTAATAAAAATGTCGGTCCAATTCCACATAGGAATTTACTATGCAACCCATATATGCGGATTCTGCCAATCTAAACGGAATGAAAGATACAAGCGCCTAGACGAACTCCAATTCAATTCACTAGCTCACCAACATATATATAAATGACTCAAACTAATTTTTATTTTTAAATGTGGGACTAATGTTATCAAAAATCCAGAATTGTTTGCTGCTTTTATTTGCCTTTTAATTAGTTGCCTTTAATAGGCTTCGATCCTCCAAACAGTAAACACTGTCACCAGAGACTTCCAAATTCCAATACTTTGAAATTTAGTTTTTGTTCCTGGGCAGTAAGATTGGAGACATCCTTTCCATTGCAACAAATTTCATTATAATTAGTTTTTTATTTCTCAAGACAGTGACACAATCTTTTTTTGGATGAAAGCCCTTTAGGCATGCTTGAATATATTGAAAAGTATGAAAATGTTCATATTACATCCATCTACTAAAAATAAAGACATCAAACAGAGCCGCTGAACTTAAAAGCACAAACATAACATCTTAAAAATAGTAAATATCAGCTCATATGAACAGTTCAAGTGTCCATGTTCCATGTACTCCTCCTAGGCAGTCCTTAGTTTGTCCTTGTAACAAAGAACAATGGATTGATGGTCTGCTCTTCTAGGGTGATGCGTGTGTTGAATTGTCTCATTGTTTCTTGAGTTGCTTGAGCAATTCTCCTCGCCTCATTTGCCAACTTGTGTTGCACTGATAGCCCTTGCCGGTAAAAGTACTTGACATTAACCCTTTCTTGCATGAGTTCGAGGAGACTGATGCAGTGTATCAGGTCTCTAGCTGCTTGCCAAGATGGGGGGTCTAACTGTGCCTCATCGTTTACCAGATTGACCAGTGTTTGTCAATCAAAAAAAATTTGGAGCCCAGGTTCCCCAATTTCATTCAGTTGTGTATGACATCTTTGCAAAGTGAACAAAAGAGCCAAGGTTTTCGCATGAAAAGGATCATGTGTTGTGAAATGCCCTGAGGTTGTGCACGCATCCTTCCCCACTCATTTTATAACATGACTCCCCATCCAGTATGTAACTCCTTGTTCCATGAGGCATCAATTAAGATTACAGCCATACCTAGTGGTATTTGGTGTTGGTACCGTGCCATGTCCTCTTCCTGCGCCCTCTCCTTTGATGTGGTGTTAGTAACTTCCATCAATTTTGCTTGGTGGATTATAGAGCGTGGTACTGCCTTCTTTCCTTGAAAAAATTCTGCATTTCTGGCAAGCTAGACACACCATAAAATATTGCAAAATATTGTTATCTGATTTACCTCCAGTTCCGCAGTGATGTTTAGAAAATCTGTTGTGAAATCGAGAGGGAGGGAATTAGATCGTAAGGCAACATTTTCATATTTTTTAATTTTCTTTAATTTTATTTCTACAATCGAGAGGGAGGGAATTAGATCATAAGACAACGACAGCCAACAAGTGTCTTTTTTTATTTCTTTAATTTTTGTTCCTTCTATTCACCATTTGTATATGATTGGAGACATCCATTTTCTTATTTTTATTTTCGGATTTATATGTATGGAGACACAACGACATGTCAAATCTGTATATATAAGTTTGTATTAAAATCTGCATACGCGGCCGCATACTGCATGAAAACAGCATTTAAAAACATTGCGTGAATGGAAAATTTTTATGAAATTGAGAACAAGTGAAAAAGAAGAATTAAAATGGAAATATGTAGTTAAATTATTCTTCTTTTTGCGCTTTTGTCTCTTTCTATTTTACAGATATATATATTTTTTAAAGTAACTTAAATTTTGAGTTGGATTTGTACTGTCCAATCGTAATTTGAGTCAATCCTTTTATTTGTTATAATATATATTTTTAGTGGGATAGGTCCTTTTGTAAATAAACCTTTTATTTGTTTTAAGAGGGATGTTTCTATGGACATAAGGACCTATTTGTAAAATGAACATATTTTCATTTTTAAAGTTCAAACAGTTGATCCGACCGTTCAACATTATCTCCATATTAAAATGTACTTGGAAGTCAAATTTTACATTTTTTTGAATTTTTTTACTATTTATTAAGTATTTTACAAAACTAGTCAAATTCAGACCATTGAATTTTGTACCCATCTTAATAAATAGTAAAAAAATTCAAAAAAATGTAAAATTTGACCTCTAAGTACATTTTAATATGGAGATAATGTTGAACGGTCGGATCGACTGTTTGAACTTTGAAAATGAAAATATACTCATTTTACAAATAGGTCCTTATGTCCATAGAAGAATTTGCCTTGTTTTAATATATATTTTTTATGGTAATTGCCGACAATCATAAAAAAAGGTTTGAGTCAATTAGGTGGAATGCACATGGCCCTTTAATATTCGTGCCACAACAGATCGAATGGTTATGATCCGAACTAAAACTTTGAGTTACTTTAAGGGATCTGAATTCCTATTCTACAAGGGGGTGAAATCGTGGAGTGACTTTACACGCAATGTGATAGGCTAAATTTCACTCTTTCATTATTCCAAACGTATCGAACACAAAAAAAGAATAATATGATGTTTTATCAATAGTATACCGACATGCCATGTCATTACTTTAAAAACCTATAGGATAGGATTCAAATGACGAATCCAAACTGTTGAAATCTATTTACTTTACAGGTGATGTTTTTACGTATAAAATTTATAAATTTTTTAATTCATTTAATATAAAATAAAGCTGTTAAAAAGTTAATGCATTAAAATTAACTTATAAATCTTTATTATTTTACTGCTTGACTTTATACTAAATTAATTAGAAAATTTGTAAACTTTGTATGTAAATGCATCACTCAGTAAAGTATATTGTTTTAACATTTTTAATTTGTCGTTTGAAGCATATCTGATTGGTTTTCGAGACAATAGTACTGTTGGGCTGTGCATGCAGCTAGATGGTGCAATCTAATTTTTTTTAACTAAAACATGTACGATCTTACGATCAGGAAAGAAAGCATCAATGCAATTTATGGTTCACATCACACACGTGAACAAGCATAGAGTTTCAAAACAATACCTCTCCAAATGAATGGAGCGAGAGCGGCCAAAGCTCGCACCTTAGTCTCCCTTGTTGCCTTCTTCTCCAAGTTACCATAATGGCAACCTCAAAGGTTTGATTGAGAGAGAGATGATTCCAATACTAGATGTACTACAATCTCTCCAAAATCAAATCCTTACTAACTTCGCTTGTAGACTCGCAATCTCAACAATAAACGAATCAAAAGAACAAGCAAAGGCTCAACACATGAACAATTCAAATGAGAGCAATCAAATGAGCAAAAGAGGATCAAATCGAATCTAAAAAAAAGATCTAAGACTAGATCTAGAAATATCAAGAGAAGAGGGGAAGAAAGATGCTAAAACTGAGGCGATCGGCTCACCTAGGTCGATCGGCCTCTTTGAGGTGGTGGCCGGCAGCGGGAGGTGGCAGCGCACCCAGCAGGTGATGGCGGCCGACGGTGGAAGGTGGTGGCCCTAGAGGGGTTCGGCCTTGGGTAGTTCGGCCAATTAGAGAAGAAGGAAGGAAGAGGGTGAGGAGAAGAGAGAATGAGAGGGATGAAGAGAGAAGGGGTGGATGAGGCCTTTTAAATGGATGTTGTCATCTAAATATGAAATTACCATCTTGTTCAACACATCATTCATTGGTCCATTGAACCAACACATCATTCAAAATCCTTATATAAATATTTATGGACCAAGTGGACCAAGCCCCTTCCCTAAGTTATCTCCTTACACCATCAAATGTTGACCAGTCAATATTTGCTCCCAACCAGATCAGTTATTCCCGCATTTGTCATTTGTTGACTGAGGTCAAGTCAAACTTATTTTGGCCATAAAACCCAAACTGTTAATCCGTTTTGCACGTTCTACATATCCATGCGACCGTTGAATCAAGATCTATCCATTGGTACAATAAAATTGACCCAGTGAACAGTTTATTCAACTTTTTTTTTGTTTAATCATATTAAACAGTTCCTCGATTAGTTTTGTACATCACATGTACCAAATTAACTCGACCATTGATCTACACTTATATGTGTTGATTGAATGCCATATGTAATGCACCACATCACATGATACATTATAGGATTTGACTTAGTGTTATCACATAACACTATTAAGTATCATATCACAATATGATATCTCAACAGGGACCTTATAGGGTGTGACAGCTTTGGATTTATATTTATGTTGGCAATGAAATCATATTTCATTGATCATTAATTGCCTCTAGTATAAAGCATTATGATTATCCAATCAATACAGATGATATGTTCTCAAACAGTATCATTGATCCAATATATAGACAATATCATATACTGCCCATGTAATATCCAATATCTCATGATATCTTGCTTACTTATCTATTGTGTTTCTTGACTCATGAGGTTGATTATATTTACAATCAACAATTAATCATAATGCGCATATATAATCTTACTCAATCAAGAGGCTCAAAGATATCATCACTCATCACAATATTACATATTGTTATGAGGAATATTCGTCTTATTGATGTTCACGAACTTCTCCAAGTGAGATATATATACAAGGAGTAACTATCCCTTTGTAATCTCTACATAGGAGAATACATTGGAACAGTATCACATGCACGGCTCTCATATGAGAAAACTGAATCATCTCAGACTTGAGACATTTACACCATGTGAACATTAATGACATATACACAGACTCCTTTCGTGATATTAAAACATATTTCCAATCAATTGATTCGTGAACACAATCAACATTTAATCATCACGCCAATCTTGTATGTAACTAGTGTTCCTTGCTAATTACAAAGATTAGAAAAATCTAGAATTTATTACTTGTTACAAGATAGTGTGTCACAATTTAGAATCTTATTCTAGATACTATAAGTAATGTTAAACTCAATGAACAAGTTGATCATATCAACTAATATATGAATAAAATATATAGTAATATTTGCTTCAGGACATTAACTCCATCAAGTACATAATGTTTTATACAATTGACAATACTCTAGCCAAACTCTATATGAAATAGAAGCATTTTTTATTTTCCACTTTTTTCGCTGTTCCATACACTCGTTGAACAGACCCTTTGAATAAAAGTCTCTACCCTTTTTCAATTTTTCACAATTTCATAAATTTGCCGATCTATAAAATTGAAGCTTTCCGTTTTCACCTTTTCACCATTCTATGTATTTACCGAATATGCTCGGTGAAATAGAAGTCTCTTCTCCTTTTTACTTTTCCACTATTTTATACATTTGCCAAACGGGCTAAGAAAAATTTGTGACCTTTTGGACCTACTGACGTAATGGGCTTGTTTAAGATGCATGACCTGGACAATCTACTCTGTTAGCCCGCCTCCTGTATCCGGATCCATATCTTTCCAGGTACCTGACTCACCACAATCGAAACGGATGGCGCAGGGGCAGTAATATTTGTGCTTCGAGATTCGTGCACGAAAAACTTATTCCTTGAGATACACGCATGAAAAACTCTGAACGGTTGGGATAGGAATAACAGGGTCCTGTGATCCCTTTGGAATAACAGCAGATTTATATCCAACCTGAGGGGATGCAAATAAATAGTAAATTCCCTGTATCCTGCCCATTTAAAATAATGTAGTCTAAAGTGCACACTTGATCAAGCGATAAACCCTTCTTACAATGATTCACTCTACTTTCGCCGCCACCGCCGCCACCACCGCAGCCCCGTCGTCCCTTCTCGGACGCTGGTCATGGCATCCAAACCCGATTTTCTCTCACAGGAGATTTCATTTACCGATATCTCGTCCTCTTGTCCTCCCTTGCGTCGCGCTTGAGACCTCCGTTCAATCGGGAGGCTCAAATGGAGAAACGGAGAAAGAGAGTAAACTCTGGGGAGGAAGGTTTGAAGAAAAGGTAAACGAGGTAGTGGAGCGGTTCACCGAGTCGATTTCTTTTGAGGCTGAGGAGCTGTGGATGCATGACATTAGGGGGAGCAAGGCGCATGCCAATATGCTAGCTGCCCAGGTACTTACTTATATCATGATTTTGACTGATTGTAGGAGCTTTAAGCACTCTTAGATTGAAGAAAATTAGTGAAAGAAGGGATGATTTGCGAGTACGAAGGGGATTTATTTTTGGGTTGTTTGTTGCGGCTATTTGATTTGGATGTTAAAATTTTTGGTTCTTTGTATTAGTTCTTATTATTATATCACTGAAGTATATGTTCCTTGTTACTGTATCAGTTACTCTTTTGAAGGAGGGTTTAAGTAGGAGACAAGTTTTAATCGGTTAAAGCGTCAATCTAAATATCTAAATTGGCTGTAGTATTTTGGTGAAGCTATAATTTACATACCTAAGTTGCCTGATTGTTATGATTAAGGTGTATATGATCTACTCATTGTTTGAAAATTTAATGAATGAATTACCAAATTTTATTTGTTTTAAAGATTTCTAGCACTAATAATAACAACTGATAATGCAATGTTACTTGGTGCATTAAGTCATTTTAAAGACTGGCCACCCTTTATTTCCATTAATCACCATTTTGATCAATATATTATTGCTGACCCGGTCAGCATGATTTGCTTTTGTTAAAAAACTGTCAAACTTTTTTATAGGACAAAATGCAACTGTAGATCCGTTAGTCTATTAGAGAAGTCAATCCCATTTATTTGATTTAGTAATGAGTCATCTGACCTGGTCATTGCTTCTCCTTTATAAATTAACCAAACAGCTCACAAAAGAAAAATAAATATATAAGAGTTGCAAGTGTAAAAAAAAAATGAGAATTAAAAAATTATTCCAACAAATTCTTTGAGCTAGTGTTGCAATTTAAATTCGAGTTTACTTCTTCAAGTGGGGTGCACCACTAAAAAGGAGGCAGGGATTGAAGTATCTTGGGAGGTGATTGCCGTGAGTCAGCGAATACTTCTCTAAAGATAATACTCGTGATTTTATGGGTATGCTTTGATTTTCTACATTGGTCGAATTTCAGCAGCAAACCGAGTTAGATCCAAAAAACTTGATGACAAGATGTGACCAACAAGATTTCGCGAGTTACTGTTTGTATTTCTCATGTGCTAGTTATCTTACATTTTATGTAATTTAGGCTTAAAATTCTAACACTCATATTAATACTATCGAGTATTCAAGATGCAATCCCTTTTATGTTGTTCTAATAGTTTTATGACACAGTATCTGGTTTTAATTTCAATTTACTTTATAGGTTGATTGTTTAATTTGTGCTCTTTCTTTTTTTATTGCCATTGCATATCATTTGATTCTATATTCTTGATGAAAATTATTATAAGTTAACAGGGATTGATGACAGAAGGGGACAGAGACAAGATCATTGAAGGCCTCGGGGTGATAAAGAAAAAGATTGAGTCTGGCAAGTTTGTCTGGAGAAAAGATAGAGAGGATGTGCACATGAATATCGAGGCGGCACTAACTGATATGATAGGCGAGCCTGCTAAGAAATTGCACACTGCTAGAAGTCGAAATGACCAAGTTGTGACTGACCTGAGGCTCTGGTGCCGTGATGCCGTTGATCGAATCCTGACTAGAATTAAACAACTCCAGGTGTGTCAGAATGATTTTTCTTTAAAGTCGAGTTGCTAATGAGAAGTATGAAAAAAAATATATTACTGACTATGTTATGCATACTTGAATTCATCTGCTGCTATTCTTCTTAGAACATTTGACAAAGATTCACAAAAGGATGTACTCTTATATTGTTATGTAATCTTCTGGTGTAGAACTTTAACTGAATAATTGGTTATACCTTCGGCTTCCACTCCAAAATTTAAACAAATGGAGACAGGTCTTTCTTAGCAGAGTAGTAATAAGATAAATTTTTTTAATTCTATATTTTGTTCGGACAAGGCTTAACGATTTTCATTAGGTGCAATTAGTGAAACTGGCTTTGAGAAATGATGGATTAATTATTCCGGGCTACACTCATTTGCAAAGAGCTCAGCCTGTTCTCTTGCAACATCTTCTCCTATCCTATGTTGAACAGGTTAATATTTTCCTTTTACCTTCTCTGCCCTGATTTTTTGTCTTTCAAATTTGCAAAATAGCTCAACGATTAAAAATTTGAGAAATTCTTCTGGTGTATATAGTTAGAGCGGGATGCTGGGAGGTTGACCAATTGCAAGGAGAGGTTAAATTTTTCTCCTTTGGGTGCTTGTGCTTTAGCTGGTACAGGGCTTCCTATTGACCGTTTTATGACTTCCCAAGAACTAGGCTTCACTGCTCCTCTTAGAAATAGGTACTTCCAAAATGGACTATAATTCTCTACAAAAGTATTTGATATTGTAATTCTTAAGGGGCATTTGACTTGTTTTGCCAAAAATTTGTAGAAAAGTTCACTTTTTTTCTGATTTAAATTCCAGCTTAAAATAATGTTGTTAGAGTTGTTGGAGTAAACTCTAGGCCTGAAATTCTGTAATCTTCCTCCTTTGTAGTATTGATGCAGTTTCAGATCGTGATTTTATCCTGGAGCTCCTAGCAGCCAACTCTATCACAGCTGTACATCTGTCGCGACTCGGAGAAGAGTGGGTTTTGTGGGCATCAGAGGAATTCGGTTTTGCAATACCAAGTGACTCGGTTTCTACTGGTAGTAGCATAATGCCCCAGAAGAAAAACCCAGACCCAATGGAGCTAGTTAGAGGCAAGTCGGCTAGGGTTGTAGGTGACCTTATGAGCCTTTTGATTCTCTGCAAAGGGCTTCCTAGTGCATATAATCGCGATCTTCAGGTAATTCTCTACCGGAGTGGTTAGATAAAGAAGTCGGAATTCTAACTTAATGCTTGAGCTTTAGAAAATAATGTTAAAAATGTAAAATAGAATGTAGCCCATGATAGAGACAAAGGTGCGTAAAACATTATCAGCGATAGTGTTTTGACACAATACTATCAAGCTATTGCCTGGTTGGAACAACTATTTATGGAACTGATCTTACAATAGAGAACTGAATTGGAAGCTTATGGCTTGTTTTTGAACTTAGAAAAGCTACAACATCAAGTGTCCTGAGTCTGGGTTTGTTTGGTCAACTGTTCCTTTATTCATACGAAATAGTATTTTTATTTTGTCAACAGGAAGATAAGGAGCCATTATTTGACAGTGTTAAGACGATAACACAAATGCTGGAGGTGACAAGTGTGTTTGCTGCTAATATTACTTTTAACCATGAGAGAATTTGCACTTCTTTACCTGCTGGTTATCTGGATGCAACTACACTTGCTGATTATCTTGTAAAGAAGGTAAATCTCCTGCCTCTATTGTAATTCATTTGTAGTGTGCTGCATAACTTCAATTTAATTTAGGATCTTTGCTAATTTTGCCCAATAGTTTTGCATATTTGCAACTAGCAATCCAACAATTTTTGTCTATGGTATTTTGCAAGCCAATAAAAAAGAAAGACTAAGATTCTTGAACTACTACGAAGTCAAATAAATTTGTTCATTCAAACATAAGTTTACTTTAATTGACTATTACCAGTGGTAGCAGTGGAGTTGTCAATTTTCAGAGGGTTGTATTGCATCTAGCTAATCAATTTTGTATGTTATTTTTAAGTTATTTAAAAGTTTTTTTATGATGCTGGCAAAGGGTGAGAAGACTGCTTGGTGTTGCAAATTTGATCACACACTGCTGTATTTCACAAAATTTCTTGTAACTAACCAAGAATGTCCCATATTTGATATCATTGAGGATTGTCTTTTCACTGCTATTCGAATTTTTATTGTTTTTTCACTCATCAGGGAATGCCATTTAGAACTTCTCACGAGGTAGTAGGCCGGGCTGTTGCATTATGTGTAGCAAAGAAATGCCAGCTCTCAGATTTGATGCTTGATGATTTATGTGGCATTAATTCAATTTTTGAGAAGGATGTTTATGATTTCTTGGGAGTAGACAACGCCGTGAATAAGTTCACGTCTTATGGCTCTACCGGCTCAGCGGAGGTGCAAAAACAGCTCCAGTTTTGGTGCTCCAAGTTAGAAATCACCAGCTCCGAGTGAATTAAATAAATTGATCTCCAAAGATTGTTGCATTATCTGTATTATTAGAATTCCCAACCAACTTTGATTTCTTGTAAAATATGGCTTTGGAAGGGAAATGGGCAAAGAGATGTATGTGAACTGTATTTTAATATTGCTGATTAACCGAGCTGGGGTAATTGGTATTATGCAGAAATAATAATAGTTAGCTGAGTGTTCTAGATAAGCAACAAAGGTCACTTCTATGTATTATTTAATTGGTCGGTGCAGATTAAATGGACTGGATATTACTGCTATATTTCTTCCTGTGCTGCATGCAAGTAATGGTATCTAGGGCCATATCATAAAAGAGTATTTATACATCCATCTCATCTCATAAAGCTTTTATAGCTTGTGCTCTTTTCCTGCCCATATTATTTTTGTAGTTTCATATTCAAAATTTCTGAAGTAATTTTTTAGTAAAGTGCCCTTGTATTTTTCAGAAACTCTGTTGTATACATGCCATGAAATTTATTCATGCTGAAAGATCGTGCTTTTATGCTATTTTTCTCTGGATACAAAAATGGATTAATTAGCAGTTCGCAGAATACATGACGTGTGCAAGTGTACTGCCGTTAATTCTAATCTGGTTATCCTTCTCTAGTGGAAACTGAAGGAGCTGGCACCAACATTTGTTTTCATTGACACAAAACATAATATACAGCGGAAGTATTATTGTATAGGATCGATCATCTAATAAACATTGAGGATACACTGATCTTGCTGTGCGGTGCAGGCTGTCCTTGGACCCTGTTTTGTGTTGCACAAAAATATTCTTAAGCATCATGAACTAGTAATGGTTGTTCTTAGGGAAACAATGTATTTTTTTTTTTTTTTTGAAAAATTGGCAGCAGCTGCAATTGAGAATATATAGATATTAAATATAACGTCATTACATCAGTTTGTATCAGTCTTGTACCTGTTGGTACCACCTGAAAAACCACAGCCAAGAAACACACTCAGAGTGAAACCGAGAAAAAAGGTGAAGGCTCCCGTACCAAAACGGTATCAGATGCCCCCCCCATTTTTCTATTTAACCCCCTAGAATCTTCTAAAATTACTGAAAACGCAAAAAAGGTTTAAAATAAAGGAAGCTCGTTAATTTTCCTTCCCCTCATAATAGGGAAACAATGTAGTTTAAGTAATTCTTACCTCACTTGTGTTGGGGTGCGGTACCATTATTTTGGATCTTAATTTTTAATGAAGTTGATTAGTATTCACTAATTTTCTTAAAAATGATTATGGTCAGTGCTTCAATTAATCATACAAATATTTTACACCCAACTATTTATCATTAGGCATATCTTTGATAAATATAGAGAAGGTTTAATATACGTGCCTGTCGACTTTCTATAAAAGAACTTTCTCCAATGGTAAAGAGCAATCTCAGTCGTAACTCGTAACACAAAAGGAGTTGAAAGTGTGTTGACCATTTAATTCTGTCAAAATTAGAAAAGTAAATATGAAGCATATTAATTGACTTCTTTAAAATTTGGCTGAAGTTCAAGCTCTAGTTTTTTTTTACTCCACAAACCAAAATAATTCAGAGTAATACTATAAAATGCAAAATACCGTATTCAGAAATTGCATAGTTTTAAATTCAACAACAGAGAAATCTCAATTATATAGAGGGAAATGGTTTGCTAAATATATATATTTTAAAATTTTAAAATTCAGATTGTTATAGTTTTGGAAAAAGGCAAGGCAATTCTGCTTTGCTGTAATTACTGGGCAAATTCTCAACCAGAAAAAAAAATCTCAATCAATAACCGACCAAAAGAGATCCGAGATAAAAGGAAAATAAACCTGCGTTTTTCAATTTTTATTGAACTTTTTTCTATTCTTCTCTCTCTCTCTAAAAATGGATCGCCAGAGCTCCACCTCCTCTAGCTCCTCAAGGAGGATGGCAGCACCGGCGGGAAGCTCTTCACCTTCTTCCAAGCCTGAACCTACCCTTCGTAAGCCTCCGCTGCTTCCCATGTCTCGCTCTCTGTACGTACATTAATATTGGCAGATAAAATGAATAAAGTTTGAATGCCATTAATTAGCTTGGTTCATCATGATTAATTGGTTCCACAGGACTTTTGGGAGCGAGAGAACGGTAAAGAGGTTGCGCTTAACAAAAGCTCTGACATTGCCAGAGAGCACAACAATGCTTGAGGTGTGCAAAAGGATGGTGCAACGACAAGTTGATGCTGCACTCCTAACCGACTCTAATGCTCTGCTTTGCGGTATCTTAACAGACAAGGTCGGTTCTATATATTAATTAGTAATACTTTTGTTTTGTAGTATAGTGACATTAATCAGTTGTATTCAATGATAATGTTAAATAAAATAATGCACAATGCAGGACATAGCAACAAGAGTAATTGCACGGGAATTAAAGCTTGATGAAACTCCGGTCTCCAAAGTCATGACAAGGAACCCGGTATTTGTTCTCTCTGACACGCTAGCGGTCGAATCACTTCAAAGGATGGTTCAAGGTTCTTCCTCGATATAAAAAAGAACTTAATTTTTTTTTTTGCATATTGCCTTACTCATTCTGTTATAGAGGTGTTAATTAGTACAAGTGATTGATGTCTTCAGTACTATATATATGTAATTATTGAAAAAAATATCTATAATTACATACTTTGAAATGTATACGAAAATTGAAGGGTTATATATTGTGTTTTAATCAGGGAAGTTTAGGCATCTGCCAGTGGTGGAGAATGGAGAGGTGATTGCACTCTTAGACATTGCTAAATGTCTTTATGATGCAATTACTAGAATGGAGAGAGCGTCAGAGAAGGGCAAAGCCATTGCCGCCGCTGTTGAAGGTGTTGAGAAAAGCTGGGGAACTCCTAGCTCTGGTATTTTCTTAGACAATGTAAATAATATTATCGATCGATATATTTGTTTATTTTATATAATATTGACATAAGAGATAAGTACCTATATACAATTCGTGAATATTTTGTAATTTTAAATTTCATTTATCTTAATTATACATAGGCTCAAACTCATTTGTTGAATCTCTTCGTGACCAGATGTTTAAGCCTTCTTTATCAACTGTTGTATCTAATCATTCAAAGTAAGGAACCTTAAACTCATGTTCTAGTATGAAAATAATATTAATTATATGGAGCTAACTTAATAATAAACGGTATATCTTCTTATTTTTTTAGGGCAATTACTGTGTCATTAGGTGACTCAGTGTTAACTGCAACAAAAAAGATGTTTCAATGTCAAAAGAGTTCAGCTATTGTCACTATTGGAAATAAGCCTCAGGGCATTCTAACGTACTATTCTCTCCTCTATTAATTTAAAAAGAGACTGATTTTGTGATGGTACCACGAGAAAAACGTTTGCATTTATTAATTGATTACTATATGTGCAGATCTAGAGATATATTAATGCGGCTTATTTCCAAAAACCTCTCTCCAGAGTCAACCCTTGTTGAGATGGTAATTTTGCACCATAGGACCTTCATGTTTACAATATTTATGTAAATTATGGATAGTGTGAATAATTGAAAAGAAAAATTAATTACTTTGCCTATTTGAAAATTGAAATGTTTACATGCATGTGTAGGTAATGACCCCTAATCCTGAATGTGGTACCTTAGACATGCCAATATTGGATGCTCTCAGAATAATGCAAGATGGCAAATTTTTACACCTTCCAGTTGTCGACAGAGGTAATAATATATAATCCTCAATTAAAAAACCAAAATGAGTGTTCAATTTGCACTTTCTAAATGTTATAATTAGAAAAAAATAAATAAACAATTTGCACTTTCCGTCGAGATCATTTTTTCCGCTTTAGTGTTTAAAAATATATTACCAATATATGTATTCAAAATAGTAATGGCCATGACAATTACACAAAATTAATAAATAAATGGTCTCGACAGAAAGAAATTAAACATGCCACTAAATCGTTTTTTTTTTTAATTTCCACTATTAAAATGAACCGCTAAATTGATGTCCGCTATAATGCTAAATCACTACAAAAAAAATGCTAAAACTTCAAATTTTTGTTAGTACCATAGGAATTCAGATCCTCCCCGGTACCATAATAGAGAATCTTTTACAATTACTTGATCTGGACCGTTCTTTTTAACTTTGCACGAATCTCAAAGCCCAATAATACTGCCCCCTCCGTCAGCCTGAATCTCAAAGCGGCTGAGAGTTAATCTTAAACCGTAAAGTGAAGGGAATCTTTTACAGTAATGGAGAGGATACTTGTCCAGTACCATAGTGCTTACCATATAGCAGGCTAAAGCATGGATAAACTGGTCGCTATAACCGCTACTTAAACCAAACCATCGGTTAGTAAAGTACTTAATTATTTGAGTTTTTGAGCTTTTATCTTAACTTTGATTTGAAATAGAGGGAAGTATTGTTTCTGTCGTCGATGTAATTGACATTACCCATGCTGCTGTATCAACTGTAAGTTATTTATTTTTTAGTTATTGTTACTCCTAAGTATTTCGGTACAGTTAAAATCATCAATGCTTGACTAGTACTGTTTTTGTTGAAGGTTGAAAATAGTGGTGGGATGAGCAACGAGGCAACAATTTCTTTAATACATAAATTTTGGGACTCTGCCATGTCTATTAGCCCCATGGATGATGATGATGACTCTAGGTAATAACAATTTTGCATTTACTTTCTCTTTTTCTCTCTTATTTGAACTTAAAAAAAAAAAATTCTCTATTTGGTTTTCCATTTGAGAAAAGCAAAACTTGAAGACTTTACTTAGAGTTAAACACACTATATATAGCATGATAACACGTAGCAAATTAATTCGGCATGATCCAGATACAAGTTCACTTGACATTTAATTATACTTTTTATGCGAGTTAGATATTTGGAGATTCTTTGCTATTTTATTTTATAATATTTGTTTATGAAATACACATGTCAATTTGTGAAAATAATACAGTGAGACATCATTGAGGATTGCATCAGATGGTGGAGAGACCAGAATAAACAGGGGTAGCTCCCCTTTATCCATTTTGGATTTGCCAAATACTTTCGCCTTCAAGCTCCAAGACAAGAGAGGCCGAATGCATCGTTTTTCTTGTGGTACCATCACAAAATCAGTCTCTTTTTAATTAAGATTTTATGGACATGTGCATAAGTATGCAGCCTTTTTTTATTTTTAATATATTGGATACTTGTATTTAAATTACTTGACTCGTATGCAGATGTGCAAACGTTAACACCATTAGTTACTTGTATCCTTCAGAGACTTGGTAATGAAATTGATAGGGGTCACCTGCCTCATATTTTGGTACCACATCCTTCTCTAAATCATTTCTTATTTGTCAATGGTTTTATCTTACTTTTCATCCTGCTTTCACCACTATTATTTTTTTCTTTTGCTAATTTAAACACACATCTCATTGTTCATGTGTTGAAAACATACTTGCAGTATGAAGATGAGGATCATGATAGGGTACTTATCACATCAGATGATGACCTAACTGCAGCTGTAGAGCATGCAAAACTTGCTGGTTGGAAGGTATATACCAATTTTAACTATTTAAAATTTTTTTTTACTATTTTTCATGATTTTCGAAAGACAGTCTTTTTTGACGTACCAACAATGCATCAATATGCGCACAAATCTTCATTTTTGGACTGCTTGACTTGATACTAAATGAATTAAGAAATTTAAATTTTTTATATGTAAATGAAGTCTCTAAAAGGAGATCGGTTTGAATAGTTTGGATTTTTCATTTGAAGCTGATCAGATGGATTTTGGATTGGAAGCATATGAGCTGAAATGCTACTAAAAACATATTAGCCGGAATATATATAGAGTAAGGCTACGGTGCTTTGCAAAGCATAGAGGCCTCCGTGCTTCGGGGCTACTTTTTGGATTTTGAAAATCCAAACAACCCATCCGAACCGTTCAACATGTTCTAAATATTGAAATGTGCTTGGAGACCAAATTTTACATTTTTTGGAATTTTTTTACTATTTATTAAGCCACTTTGAAAATTCCAAATCCGGTGGTCCAAATTTTTGTACTGTTTACCGTTGGATTTTGGGATTTTCAAAGTGGCTTAATAAATAGTAAAAAAATTCCAAAAAATATAAAATTTGGTCTCCAAGCACATTTCAATATTTAGAACATGTTGAACGGTTCGGATGGGTTGTTTGGATTTTCAAAATCCAAAAAGTAGCCCCGAAGCACGGAGGCCTCTATGCTTTGCAAAGCACCGTAGCCTTACTCATATATATATATATATATATATATATATATATATATATATATATATATATATGTGAGGGATTCACTTACACTGTTTTTTAGTGACACCGGATTACACTCTACATTTTCAAAGTCCAAACAGTCAATCCAAACCGTTCAACATGATGGATATATTAAAATGTGCTTGCAGATCAAATTTTAAATTTTTTTGAATTTTTTTACTATTTATTAAGATGGGTACAAAAATTCAATGGTCTGAAAACAACGATTTTGTAAAATATTTAATAAATAGTAAAAAAATTCAAAAAAATATACAATTTGATCTGCAAGCACATTTTAATATATCCATCATGTTAAACGATTTGAATCGACTGTTTAAACTTTGAAAAGTTTGAAAATGTAAGCATCCGATGTCACCAAAATAGAGTGTAAGTGGATCTCTCCTCGTATATATATATATATATATATATATATATATATATAACAAATTTTGTACTTGATGGTCAAGTAACGGTACCTATTTGATACCATTTTACCATCCATGTTATATTTTACATATTCATATGTCATTTACTCTATGGTAATTTATTTAATTAATGTAATCTGCGCATATGTGGACAGTCAACAGCATGTTTTATTTGTTAATGGTTACTATTTCTTAATCACATCATATTTTAATTACTGCTAGTTAATTCAATATTCCCAAATATCTCGATCGATCACTTGTAATTTTCTTGTTTTGTTATAAATAGGGATTGCGGTTGTACTTAGACTACTCAGGCATAAAAGGACATAAAAAGGGAAGAACATTTGTCTCAACAGATCAGGTTGCAAATTATGAATATGTATGGGCAGCTGCTTACAGTGGCGTTGCAGCTGGTGCAGCCTTCATAGCTGGTCTTGGTATCATGGCTTATATCAGGAGACCAAAATCAACATGATTATATATCTTTTACATATATAATCAATCTTCTTTCTAAGGACATGGATAGTAAAATGGGTATGCTTAATTCCATGTATCGTCACAGGCATGTGAAGTTCCTTCAAATGTATATGGCCCAATTGTATGTTTGTTATTTTGGAAAAGATATATGTATATTTCTATCATTAGAAAATGAAATTCCATATTAGAGATTAACTTTCCAAGAAAGCAGAGTGTACTTGCCGAAATTTTTATTTTTAACATTTTAATAAAATTCATTAATAAATTAACCATCGTTTTCGGTCAATTTCAAATCTAACACGGCCGCAGAATGCCGGAGCGGACCCATATGGGGGGTACCGCAGAATGCCGGAGCGGACCCCCATATGGGGCCGCACTATGCCGGAGCGGACCCGGGTCCGCACTATGCCGGAGCGGACCCGGGTCCGCACTATGCCGGAGCGGACCCTGGTTTTTTTTTTTTTTTTTTTCTGATTCTGAATTTGATTATGGTTTTGTTTTGGAAATTTTTATCAAAAATGTAACGTTTTTCTGGAAGTTGTGTATAATTACTTATGTTTGAAATGTCGTTTAATCTGAAATTGTTGTTCGTCGTTTGTTTAATTAACCGAAAAGAAACATTACAATAGAACAAGGAGCCATATAAAGAAGCATACAATAGAACATGCGAATGTTATCGGAAATTACAAATACGTCTAATTAACCGAAAATAAACAATAGTTTTACAAGTACAATTAGAAAAACAACATTAACTCTCAATCTCGTGCAGCCCGAGCAGCTCTGTTTTGTCTTTCTTGCGTATCTCGGCCGGCTTGGTGTCCTCTTCTCCTATTATGTAGAACATCCATCCACATCGGAATTCTGTCGTGCTGTCTTCTGCCCACATCAATATTTTTTTTCTCTGGAACAAGGACCGGGCCATCGTGTGGAGGCCATTCCGACTGATTTCCATAAACATGCCATTGTGCGCTCCATGTGTTGATCAGTGTATGGATGTGATAATACTGACTTACAAATACGCCAGGGTCGATGCCTCGGAGACGACACACGGACAGAACATGAGAGCACGGTATTCTCTCCAATTGAGGCTTCTGGCACGTGCAAGTTACCGTGTGATCATCCCCGATTATCACCGTGTATTTGTAATTGGCCTTGGTAAACCGACCAGAATCGTCAGGTATGAAAGCGTGAACTCTCTCCTGTGTGGCGGTTACCTCGAACTCGTTGTTGTTTCCAAAGCCCCCCAGCGTCTTCATTTTATCGGACCTCTCGAACCGTTTGTTGATCAGCTACGAAAAATTAAAAAATAATGAAGAAGTCAGATATTTTTTTTAACAAACTTCATTAAAAATTATGAAGAAATAACTACAAATAAAAGTACCTTATGCACACGACACGAGAATTGCTGACCTTGACTGACTTCCCATTCCGCTTTGGCCCTCCTTTGCGCAAACCATGTCTACGAGAGGACTTGAAGACCTTATTAAGCGACTCGGACCCGTTTGTAGTCATGATGCCCCAACGGTAACCACCGTCCAGTGCTTGGAATATCTTCCATGGTTTGGGGCACTCGTTCTCATCTTGATCCAAATACTTACCCACACCGTCCAGCCAATTGAGGGCAATGTCACATGCCTGCCCCATTGCTTGCATTCCTTGCTCGTACCTCCTCATCTTCCTCTTAGCCACACATATTCTAAAAAAACGGATTGCCTTATCACTGCAACCGTTCTTCTTCATGTTCTCGGCTATGTGAGTAGCACAAAGACGGTGAACACATTGATCCTCATCCTCCTCGTTCCACCCCATATCATCTTGTCTGAACACCTTCTTGATACCCTTTCCCCTATCAGTGATGACACACATGAATCTGGAGCGGATTACATTACGGCGCAACCATTTCATGAACCACGCACAATCGTCATAACTCTCTGATTCTACCAGTGAAAAAGCCAACGGGAGGAGCTGATTTTCAGCATCGTACCCGGTTGCAATCAACAGCTTGCCTATGGTTAAAACTCATTTTGTAAGAGCCGAAATCAACTAAAATAAATAAAGTGAAAACAACCAAATTAGTTACCTTTATACCGGTCTGACAGGAAACATGCATCAACTGTGATGACCGGTCTGATATGTTGAAAAGCAGCTATGCACGGTCCAAATGCCCAAGCCGCCCTATGAAAATACCTCCATGGTCCAGGTTCACCAGTGGGATATGAGGTCACCTCAAACAATGTTTCTGTCAATAAATTTAAAAAAATAAGTTCAATTTTTGATTGATAATGAAATAACGTAAAAACTGAAGGAACAATGTAGTACCTGGGTTGCTTCTTTTCATTGCCTCCAACAATGGAACTACAAGAGCGTATGACCCCTCCCAACTGCCAAATTGACGGGCTATTGCCAACTCACGGCCACGCCATAGTTTGTTGTACGCCGGTATCTGACCGTTGTACCTTTCAGCAACAGCAATTCGGACAGCCTGAATACTCAGGTCGACATCGTTCCTCATGTGAGCGGATATACACTCGGCAACCATAGCAGCTGACAACTGGGCGTGATCTGTTCTTGTCGCATCCGCGTGGCATGAATGTTGTGTTGGGCATTTGGAGACACGCCATTGTGTTCCATAACCGGTGGCCCTTGCGAGTATGTACCACCCACAGTAACTGTCCTTGCACTTGAACCTCATTCTTGTGCGGTCACTGTGCGTAGGTATTAACTCTTTGTTGCAAAGGATGTGAAACCTGGCAATTGCGCTCTTCATGTCCTCCTTTGAGTCATATGTTTGTCCCTCGGACAATTCATTCTCAAAATCTGCTCTACTTCCAAACAAACCCGAATTGGCTTCCATAAACCCTGATGTGTCGTTGAAAGCATGAATCGGGTGCTGAACCCCGCGATCCATTATCTGAAACCCGCTATCCATCTTGAATTTCCTTGATAGTCCGAGCACAGGCCCGGTATCTTCCTGGTCAGAATAATCGCTCATACCCTCAGGATCAATATGACCCCAATTTTCCTCTGCCTCTAGTATTTCCGGATCCACTTCTTCATCAGATTCATCCGGATTACAAGTTTGACCCCAATGAGCGGTCCGACTAGATGAAGGGTGGTCAGTCTGGGATGGGGCCCGACGGGAGGGTCGGTCCCTCTGAACTGGGGCCCGACTACTGGACGGTTGGTCAATTTGGACAGGGGATGGACTAGAGCCGGATGAGTTACCCCGACTACGACCCTGGATTAACCTCTGAACTGGATTCGAACGCCGGGCTCTGGTAACCTCCACATATAGGTCAATTATCTTGTATGCACCCCCAGAAAAACTCATGGTTTGGTTATACAATACCTGCCACACTCCCTCATTCTGAATTGGAAATAGTTGGAACCAGGTTTGTGCCGAACTAGTCGGCATGCTAATTTTGGCATCAATTTTAAGGTCATACTGACCCTGATCCAACCCCAAATTCCCACATATACTTGATTTAAGTCCCAAATAATCCGTACCTGGCAATACCGGGATCACAGTAACGGGTCCAATACTGTAGTAAACCCCATTAGGACCTGTTAATACATCCCCACCAGTGTAGATGGATACCATAAGAGCCATTTTCCAATTCAATACAGAAGAAACCTACAATTAAAAATTAACTAAATTAATTAATTTAAATTAATTATTCTAATTAAATTATTGCTAAATTAATTATTCTAATTAAATTTTTAATCTACTGAAATAAAAATAAAAAATTTAAAAGAAGAGAGAAAAAACTTACAGATCAGAGCTAACTCAGGAGAGAGAAGGTGTGAGAGTGTGGAATGAAATGTTCCTGTCATTTTCGGGATATAAAGACCAGGGTCCGCTCCGGCATTATGCGGCCCTGGGGCCGCTTCGGCATTCTGCGGACCCATATGGGGGTCCGCTCCGGCATTCTGCGGCCGTGTTAGATTTGAAATTGACCGAAAACGATGGTTAATTTATTAATGAATTTTATTAAAATGTTAAAAATAAAAATTTCGGGTGTACTTGTTTCCAGTGCTTTAATTTCTTTGCTCTTTTTTCTTAACTATAGACTTAGACTTCACTCAAAAAAAATATATTGAAGAAATAAATTAAATATGTGAAAAGAGATAATTTCTGTAAATTATATTTTACATCAGAAAATGTTAGACATAAATATTTTTTTTTAAGTTAAAAGACATGTATAAATGATAAATAACACAAATTTTTATTGAATTGCACGGTTAAATGCAATCAGATGCATGATAGTTGCATTATTTTGAAAGGTCAATATTGTACAAACTCTCCTAGAGCATCAATTCTACAAAAATCACACTTACAGAATAAATTTGTCTAGGTTCAGCCTTACCAAGACGAGATTCATGTAAAACATTATTCGTCAAATGTATATCTAATAAAAATTTGTGCTGTCAACTGTGAATCATATAAAGAGTTGTACAAATTTGTTCGGTCAATTTTGAATCATGTACAAATTTTCTTAGTCAAGCATTAACACTATATAAATTTGATTTTATGCAAAGATCAACTTGAGAGCGTGTGCAAAAATGTGGTAATAATTGTGTAATAGGATTTACATTTAACACAGCAAATTATATATAGTGATTCGAGCTTTAAATAATGTCAACTTTATACAAATTTGCTCCCTCAAGTGTGAAACCTATATTTGTTTAAAGAGTAATTCTTTTGTCCCCCGCTCTCCAGTTCTCTAAACGTTCCCCCCCATTCTAACTAACTTTGTCAATCATTCAACCACCTTGAAAAACGTGTAAAACGTGTAAAAGATGTGTCCAGTTTTTTTAAAATACTTGATATCTTAGATATGAATACTTGATGAACTATATATGAATATTTGATATCTTAGGTATGAATACTTTTCATTTTGTATGTGAATTAATTTAATCAATGAATGTAGCACTGGTGGTGTGATCCGCGTGACTTTTTGATTGTGGTCTCCAATCCAGGCTGGTCGTTACTGGCGCCGAAAAACGTGTAAAAGATGAGTAAGTGATGTGTCCAGTTTTTTTTTAAATACTTGATATCTTAGGTATGAATACTTGATGAATTATATATGAATATTTGATATCTTAGGTATGAATACTTTCCATTTTGTATGTGAATTAATTTAATCAATGAATGTAGCACTGGTGGTGGTCCCCATCTAATTGTCAATTCCCACTGGCGGAACCACTATTATGAATACTTGCTCGATTATGTATGAATACTTGTGTGACAGATAACTCAAAAGTATGTCATCATGGATTTCATTTGAAAGAGAAAATTGTATAGAAGACGTTCGTGGTTTTTGATTTGCAAAATTCCTCATAGATCGTCAGAAATATTGGTTAGATTGAACGGAGAAAAAAAAAACCACCTTGAAAAACGTGTAAAAGATAAGTAAGTGATGTGTCTAGTTTTTTTTTAAATACTTGAAGAATTATATATGAATATTTGATATTTTAGGTATGAATACTTTCTATTTTGTATGTGAATTAATTTAATCAATGAATGGGGGGACGTTTAGTGGTCCCCAGTTGTACTTTGACCGTTAGTTAGCGGGGGGGGGGGGGGACGTTTAGGGGACTGAATGGGGAGGGGGGGACTGTTAGTCGATCCCAATTATTTAATATCCATAAAGAATTGTCTTTTTCAGATTTTAAACTTGCAGCCTTGCACACAAAAGACATTACTTTTGTCACTGGACCAAAGAGTTCTCATAATACAAGTATTTGTGGACAATGATTTAGCAAAATGAATAAATTTAGATGTGTTTGTAAAATTTGGACTTGACTGGTGATACAGATGAAATTTCAGTCAATGAGAAATTTATAGTTACATTTCTTGTTAATCTGCAGTATTGTTAAGCTTGCTGTACACCAATCAATTTCAATTAAACACGATTATTTTTGGATAGAAATATAGAGGTAGCCTTTCAAATTCCAATTAATTTTAATTAACTATCTCTATTCGAGTTTTTGAACTTATAATTTAGTGTAGAAGGTGATGTCTTTTATCATTAGATCAAACACCAATTGTTATCATTAAACGTGAATTAAAAATATAATTTTCACGTCAAAGGTGGGCCAGATTTTGCAACTGCGGAAATCAAATAGATATTGAGAATTAATTATATAAAAAAATTATACTGAGAATAAAAATTAATTTTATAACACCTATAATCTTTTATTCTAAACTCTATAGAAAATT
This sequence comes from Carex myosuroides, assembly GCA_028015225.1. NCBI lineage: Eukaryota > Viridiplantae > Streptophyta > Magnoliopsida > Poales > Cyperaceae > Carex > Carex myosuroides. The sequence continues at coordinate 7,092,591 of CM051472.1, forward strand.
ATATATAAATATGAAAAATAAATTAAAAAAATAAGGTCAATTTGATCCTCATTAATTATATATTTGAATCCATCCCCGTCTCACTATTTACCCTATCTTCGTCACTTCTTTCTTCAATTTGTTTCTTTTTTTTTTTTGTCAATTTAAATATTTTTTATCTGTTGTTATTTGGAATCTTAATTTTTAGGATTTGATGTAAATTCTCGTAAATTTGATAAAATTAATAGATGACTTCCCATTTTTCAACAGTAAAATTCATTAATATAGTGAATTTTTTTTCTTCGAAATGTAGGCCTTATCTAGGCAGAAAATCACTACTTTTGAATGTTAATATAGTGATTTTGATCAAGCAATTTCAGATGAAAATCATTTCTATTCATCTAGAATAAATTCCGATCATAATCTTAGCCGAAAAACAAAATTTAACAAAGTTTTTATATAAAATAATTTCGGGAAAAATGGGGGGGAGGGGGGGGGGGGGGCGGGGGGGGGACCAAGAAGCAAAAGTAGCTCGCCATACATATTTAATGTTGGAGCTGAGACTAGTGGGAAAAATAGTACGGCGGAGCCGGATTCGTCACAAAACAGCATAGTACGGTACTGCACGTGCGTCGGTACGTGCTGTGATTTGTGTCTCATGCCATGATGCCATGATCATTCGCGTTTCATGATCATTTTTAAAAAATTTGACACGGCACGTGGTCACGCGAGTCACGTATAATTAGGACCGTTAGATCTTTGATCAAATGGTGAATCTTGAATAAATTAATTGAAATTATGATCAAATGGTCACGCGAGTTACATTTAGTCACGGCACGTTTGAGCACGGCGTGACTCACGTGGCATGACCATTTGCGTGCCGCGGCCATCCTTTGACATTTTGGTCACGGCACGGCACGACACGTGAAAAAGTAACTTGATCACGACACGGCATGGCACGAACCAAAATCACAACATGTTAGTCACGGCACGGCACGACACACACGTTTTTCCACTCTAACTGTAATTATAATAATATGCATGTTACATATGTTGACATAAATATATACTTGAAAATCAAATTTTATAACTTTTAAAACCTTTTCACTGTTTTGTATAAATATAAATACGCTTTGAGTTAGTCCAGTGATTTTCTATCTATCTAAATAATAATAAAAATAAGATATAAAATTTAATCTCCAAACACTAGTTCGTATCCTTCGCGTTAACTCCAAAGAAATTTTTTTGATACAATGAATGTCAATCATCTGATCTGTTTTAAAATTTGTGCAAATTAGATCCACACTAATATTGAAAGGACTCCTATATCATAGGTAGAAACCAGATTGATTCTGTATAAAATCGGACGGTTGAGATTCATTAACTCAAAAATAAAAAAAATGCCTTTTTGAGTTAATGCAGAGGATACGCGTTCACGAACGGCTCAGATGCAGTATTCCTTTCCTTCTTTCCTTTTAACCCCTTTCACTTTCTTTCTTTTCTCGTTCTTTCCGGAGAAATCCCGAGAGCATAGCAGCTTAGAGTCGCTTTGTCTAGAAGTCACTCCGACAGGCGATTTAATTAATACACTTTCTCATCTCTGTTAAGCGCTTCGATCGCAACTAGAAGCTTTGGTTTATTCTTCAGTAATTCTCATCAGCTGTTGAGAGGTTAGTCTTGTTACTTAGATTTAGACGGCTTTAGTCTTAGGGTTTTTCTCTTCCTTCTAATTTGTGGGGTTTTTGGTTCATGATTCCAAAAATCCCCACTTTCTTTGCAACGGTACCTATAAAATTGATGATTTTGAACATCCTGCTCTCGTAAAGCACTTCCCTTACCACCCATTTCAGATGGAAAATCAAATTTTTGCAAAGTAATTAAATTAGTTCTTGGAAAAGGCAAAAGAAAAAAAAAAGAAATTATATGTAAATTAAAATTGCCATTAAATAGGGTGGATGTACACTATAAACGCCTCATAATATTTGTTCTTATGTATATCCCCATATATATGTAAGCCATGAGGAACTGTATTTCTATTAGGAAACATGATGAATTTTATTTAAATAGCAACATAAGATCCTTCAATTGAACAATAAACTATTGTTATAACAGTTGCATAATACTAACAAAACAAATATTGGGAAAATTAGAGGGTAAAGGGAGAAAATGGCGAAGCACCACCCCGATCTGATCATGTGCAGGAAGCAGCCGGGAATAGCGATTGGGAGGCTATGCGAGAAGTGTGATGGCAAATGCGTCATCTGTGACTCCTATGTGCGTCCCTGTACCCTTGTTCGCGTCTGTGATGAGTGCAATTATGGATCCTTCCAGGGCAGGTAAATTTTCTGCTTAATTTGCCTCTTTCTACTCTCCTTTTTCTTTTCTTGTTCTTTCGAGTAAATTGCACAAATAGTCTGTAAAGTATTACCCATTACTGTTATGGTAATTGAAGTTTAAATTTACCATTTTGGTCCTTGAAGTTTTAGCAGTTCCTTTTTTTCTTACCAAATTGTTCTTGTCTCAGCATTTTAGGAAAAACAATATTTTCATCAATCTCAGCATCATGTTAGCATTGCTACTGCTATGGATGCAGTAACTCAAAGTAATAACACATGTAGTTACCATTTTTATATCCATGTAGTCATATGTTGATTAAATTGATACCAGAATTGGTCTGTATCATCGTAAATTAATAATACTGTTACATTAATTTTACCATAAATATCTTAAAGACATGGATGCTAATGTGGATTTTATTCTAAGTATTTTGACCAATGATAGTGGTAGGACCAATGTGATACAAATTGAAAACGAAAGGACCAAGATGGAGAAAGTTTGCAGACCCCAGTGGGACTAAAATGATACCTTAAGGACCATATTTTTTATTTGTTCGTTTATTTTGTTATTTCCATTTTCCAATCTCTGGTTTCTGTCTATGTCTATAATGCATTTCTGCTCTTTTGACAAATTAATGTTACTGTTGATTATATTGGTTTCTCAAGCAGATCTAAACCTGTGTATGTCAGATTTTTTAAAATCAGACTGTTTAACTGGTTTACTGTCCATAGGCACTTGGATCTCAGTTTGGGGTTCTCCTATGAAAGTTCTTACATTTGAAAAGTAGCGAACTTGCTGAACTGGTAAAATGATGAAATGTATGAGACAGGGACCTGGCAATCTAGACCCAAGATTATTCTTCATGGTGGTGATTAATCCTTATTTTGATTTGTGGGCAGGTGTGTGATATGCGGTGGAGTGGGGATTTCGGATGCTTACTATTGTAAGGAGTGCACACAGCAGGAGAAGGACCGTGACGGGTGCCCAAAAATTGTGAATCTGGGTAGTGCGAAGACAGATCTCTTTTATGAACGCAAGAAATATGGCTTCAAAAAGAGATGATCGTCCTCATTGTTAGGCTACTTTTGATTTGGTTAGCTGCACTGTCTTTACTACATATATCAGAATCTTGTTGCTTTGTTATTTGATATTCCTGATTTGATCTAGAAATTGTTTGTCATTACTATATATTTAGATCAGGTTGTGATTGATGCTGACATGACTGTGTTATAGATGACTAATCAATTTCAGATTTTGTCAATAATCATCTTTATATTTTATATTTCAACGGTAATATCTTTGAAACTGACAACATTTGAAAACTCAGGTTGTGTTAATTATAGCATACAAAGCAATCTAGTAAGAAAGCAGTTAAATTATTGTTCTTTTAATTCTGATGCTGCTTTCTTATTAGGTGGCTTTAATGTTAGGATTTATTGATAATTGAAATTCACACCATCACTGTAAATAAATTTTAAATCCAGCAATTCAAATGGATATTTAGTGGTTGTTGCCATTTGTTAGATTATTTGGATGTTGAAATAATTAATATTTAGCGTGAGGATGGGAAACCAAACAATACTAAATTTAATTAAATTTGAATGTAATTAATCCGATTGAACAGCAATAAACTTGTTTTGTTAGTGTATTTTGATAATATTCGTTGGTTGGGATCCGTATCCTCCCAGGTACCTAACTCAAGCAAATTGAAACGGATGGCCCAGATTAATCCTATCTGGGCCAAACTCAATCCGGTGCCTACGGAGACTGTAGGGGCCTGTTTTGAGATTCGTATCATGTTAAAAGAACCGTCCGATCATAATTTGCTTAAGTCAGGTAACCTGAGGTGATGTGAATTCCGTTGTTAGTTTATGCAATCTATTTTTATTTCAGTTGGTGTTGCCAAGAAAATCTTATTGTCAAGCCATACCTATATCATCATATTGTTTTGTCTCGATGTAATATTGTGCTACAAAAATTTAAAGGCCAATATAAATAGTTACAAATTTTACTCACAATTCTAACGTGAAATGATTGTTGGATATGCTCACCGGTTCAGCCAATTTGATATTAATCTTGACAAATGCCAATTTTAGTTACAAATGATCTATTGTTGCAAAATATAATTACTGACTCGAAATGTTTCAAAGCATGCAACACAGCCAGAACCCAAAGGACAAGTATCCTCACAGGTACTGTAAAAGATTTTTCTCACTTTACGGCTTGAGATTTACTCCCAACCGCTTTGAGCTTCGGACTAGTTCAGGGGCAGTAGTATTGGCTTTGAGATCCGTGCCAAGTTAAAAAGAACTTTCCAGATCCACTAATAGTAAAAGATTTCCTATTACGGGAGGATCTGATTCTTGGTACTAGAGCATCACTGTCATGTCATTTACCGAGCCCCCAAGCCAACACTATGAAATAAAGTTTTAAATTAGAAAAGTTTCTAACACTGAGGGCAAATTAAAGCGACGCAAGTAGATAAGTGCCTTCTCTTGTGGGGTTTGAATCTTTGTTACAGCTGACTGGTTCTTGGATAGAACCGGTCTCAGTTCTATTGTATATACTACAATTGAACGGCTAAGCTATACAAGGTTACGCATGCATAAATTTAATGAGCACGGAGTCCAGCAAAATATTATCCTTTTCCCACAATCCCTTCTAAATATTTTGGGGGTTGCTTTTTAGTTTTGGAAGAATCCTCTGCCACCTCCTCATTTCTTCTTCCTAATGTTATTCTCTTCTACATATATCAGTTATATATGCACAGATCAGAGAACAAAGACACAAAACATTCTCACCACAAATAAGTACCAGCACAAATTAGAGAGAGAAAAGATGTCAGATTGGGGCCCAGTGTTCATAAGTGTGTTGCTATTTATACTTCTTACTCCGGGGCTTCTGTTTCAGTTGCCGGGCAAGGGAAGAGTCGTCGAATTCGGCAGTTTTCAGACAAGTGGAGTTGCAATTCTTGTTCATGCCATCATATACTTTGCACTAATTGCAATATTTCTACTTGCTATAGGTGTGCATGTGTATCTTGGATAAAAAAGTTGTTGATTTTGTGTAGGTAATTTGCAATGTTCTTGATTTTTCATTGTTTATTTTTTCCATCGTAAGTTTCAAAACTTCTTTCTGGTTGAGCTATTATATTGTTGGACGTATTTCATTATTTTATAATGGGAATGTAATAATTACATTTAATCATATATATTTTATGTTAGTTGACACTTGCTTTCTTTTCTTTGAATTCTTATGCTGTCTATATAGCTTAATTATTTTGGTTAAGTTATTTGAAACATGCCGAGTTATAACAAGTCATTCATTAATAGAAAATGAAATGAAAATAGATTCACAGATCATTCACACGATAAGAAATTTGATAAATAAAAAAATTCTGACTACAAAATGACAGATCCTGTTTCTTAACTCAATTTACAAAATCATCATTGCAAAATTGGGCTCTGTGGTGATTAGAAGATCCAATTTTCAGCTTGACACCTATTTAAAATTTCAGAGTTTAGCTTGCAAAGTAATCATTCTAATTAGAGGACCCAATTCTGAAAGTAGAAAACTGATCCAAAATCAAAGAAACTATATAAAACAAGTTGTTATATGTAGAGATGAGCTTGCAATACAACTAGAAATAACATAAGAAGAAGCCCAAATAAGACAGCATGAACAAAAATGGATGCCCAACTTGTTTTCATACTGACAAAATCCACTGGTCTGTACCGGCCGGGCATTTGGAGAATTGCACCGGGGGCTAGAAGCGCAAACAAAGCTGTAGCTATTATTGGGGGAGCCCAATCCTTCATGGCTTGTATACTGGTATCAAAAGAAACGAAAAAATATTATGGAACTTGAACAAGATGTAAGCTTCAAGTATTTCTCAGAGTTTCTAAGGATTGTGGTCTAATATATACGGGTAAAGATTGACAGAATGATGCTTCAAAAATAAAGGTAGAATTGGATGCCATGATGCTCTTTACATAGTGGAATGGGAATAAAGAAAATCTTAATGGATGGAGCAATATTCCCCAAAGCACTAAGAGTTTAATAATCGGAGAAAAGTATTATATAATTAATCTCATGACACACTAGAATGTTAGTAGTTGTATTCATAGAATAAAATGCATCATCTAGGTAACTTAAAAGGGATTTTATGAGTGGTCACTGGTTTTTTTTTTTTTTTTGTTTTGAAATCTTGGTAGAGGCTGTGGTCACTGGTTTTTTCGTTATTTTTTTGTGGAACATCATCATATAAGCACATGCTAGTTTTTTTAGCACCTTATGAAGCTATTTAATTTGATCACAAGCGCTCACAAGTTAGACTTAGGCATATTAATATTCTGTGCACCACATTTTATGGGGGAAATTTTAGTAATTAATTAATATCACCCCCATCAAAGAATAATTAGGAAGTCTTTGCATTGCTTTAATTTAAGACTAGTTTTTAATTTTTGGTACGAAGATATTCACTAATAAATACAAACATCATAAAATAACTTTTATATTCTTATCATTTTAATTTAAAAGATCTCAGCAACATAGAACAATTATCTGATCAAATACTAATTAGCTATCTAACAAAAACTTAATGTAATATAGTACATTAATTTTTTCATCATTGAAGCGTTTCGGTAAATCAACTGAGCAAAAGATTGATTAAATCAATTTGGGATCTACTTGTATAAAGTATATCCTAGCAATAATTACGATATATTAAAGAACTAAAGAATGAAAGAAGATAAATTAAAAATGCTCAGATATTTAACTCTAAACTACCCCAAACCCAAATTTTTTATGGAAGTTTTGGGCCTTATGGGCCCTGGAGCAGTCTAAAATCCAGTTAGCTCTTTCTTATTCGAAAATAGGTACAACAATTATGTATTAGTTAAATAGTTTTGGTGCAACCATGCCTATTCTTCCACGACCAGAAAACGGAAACCCAGAAAACACCAATAATTGTTGATATTATACATAAACGATCATAGCAATATAACTGATCCTCCAGCTTCTGTTTGACTACAGAAAATATGCATAACAAGTCAAACAAGCCATTACACATAACGTAGTTTAAGACGATAATAGCACACAATCTCACAATCTAATGCAAGTTCAAGTCAAACCTTCACACACAACACAAAATGTAACAATATATACTAGCAATACGTATTTAGAAGTCATGACACAAGTGAATAACTCTCCAGCTTTACTTCAGGCTAGCCATCCCGGCGGCATTAGAGGGACTGTGCTGGGTCCAGCACTACTTGTTGCAATTGCCATTTGTTGTTCACTCTGGTACCTACATCAATTCAAAACAATCCTTTCAATTCATCTAATTTCGCAATAAAAGATGTAAGAAATTAAGAGCCATATATATGAAGTTTTAACAAAGATACCCGATTTGAAGAGTGGGTTCGCACTCGATGTGTTGAAAAAACACTTGATGATCAGCTTTGATAAAACCAATTCCTGCATTGTTGTTGCCTTCCCACATCTGTGCCTCATCACCTTGGTTGTAATCAGATAGCTGAGATTCATTTATGTCTACTAATTAGTGTTTTTCTTTTGACTGACAAATATATATATGTAAAGTTAAGCGCGGCCGCGTGCGCACGCTACATGTGCTAGTTCAAAAAAGATTAATTTGGCATTGCAGGAAGCAACACATACCCTTTTCTTAATATTTCTGTTGGCTTCGAAAAGACGGACCTCCTACATATATATATTGACCAAAAAAGACACAAGTTACCAAAACAAAGCATTGGAAAACTCCTATATATCAGAACTAAGTTTTGTTTTTTCATAGAAATTAATTACCTGTTTTTTCAAATCTTCCAATGTGTCCAGCATGCTCTGTGTCTGTCAATATACAAAATAATATAAATTTGCATGTTGCAGACCAAAAGAAACTAAGGTACATTTATAAATGAGAAAAAAAAAAAGATAAAATAAATGACCCTGGTGTCTCGGATGTGTTTAAGAGAAGAATCCAACTGAGCCTCCAGTTTCTCCAGATAGGCGGTGTCAAGCATTTGCAAATCCTCCCCCATTAGATTTCTATGCCCAAATAGGTTTTATTATAATAAGGACATGCTTAAATAGGTAAGTCCTACATGAGTTGGAAGAAAATTAATAAGCGGAAAACAACAAGAAAGATTTTACGTACCTCTGAAAACGTTGCAAGGATTCAACTTTGACTTTCAGTTCAAAGAATTCCTGTTGGCTTCTCTGCAAATGTTCAAATGCAACAATATGTCAAACTTCTTGTATTAGCAAAGAGTTACAATTCATTGACAGTATTTTGATAACTTGATAATCTTGACAGTTGGCAAAAGCATCTTAGTCAAGGTTTTCACTTTTCACTGTGAGGTATCATGTCTATGGCAAAGTGATGACATTGTAGATGCATGTTTGGCAGTTAATTAAACAATTCAAACTTTTCAGCTGATGTGAATCTAAGAATTTAACTACCCTTAATGTACTTAAATTATACTCAAATTGCATGAAACTTGAAAGGTAGGTCATTTACTTCTCCCACAATGCATTTGGAAACCTATCAAGCTTTCCAATTGCAAAATATAGTCGAGATTGTGAAATGATCCCATCCTTATAGCACATAATATAAGTATATAACATCTAAGATGTATTTCATACCAGGGTTTCTCTGGAGATGACTTTTGCTGGCTCTGGTGCACTATAACTGCATTTTTGGTACCTCTCCAGTGTCTTTGTCATACTAAAGTTTTAAGAAAAAAATATCATTAATTCAGACTTTTAATAAATTCATGGTCACCAATAAAACTCAAGTGCTACATCATATTGGTGGCTTCAATCTTTTTTTTTTTTTTTGTCCTTCTACAGAGAACAAGAAACTATGGAAGGAGATGTGTTGCTAATGAAAATTGACAACATGTAAACACTATATTGTAATACGAAATAAAATGAGAGTAACTTTTTCTTCTCATGTAGCAACAAGATGAATGTCTTTTTTTTTTTTTTGGGAAAGACAACAAGATTAAATGACAATATGTATAATTATTATATATGTAGCAACAAATAAAGCTCCAAATAGCCGGACTCAGAATTAAACTTTACAAGTCCACGGGAAAAAAGAAATGAAGAGATGAAATGAAAGAATTGACATGATTTGAAGGTTCCTTAACATATCAGTATAAAGATTCGTCCTGTGATATCTAGGATTTGACCCCTTGGCTTTTTGTTTTGCTGATATTCAGTAAGTTTGGCATGTGAAATTTTGAAACATTTTGAGCGACAACCTAATATTTCAGTTAGTGAGAATACTTTAAACCCTACAAAAGAAAAAGTTTATGAAAGGATGACATGATTTGAAGGCTTCTTAACACCTTTAGAACTCAATGCTGTCTTGTCTAGGATTTCACCTACTTATTTTTTATTTTTTTTTCCCACTGAATATACCTGATGTAACATATCAGAAGCAATCGTGAATTATTTATATATTAGTATTTGAGGAGAATATTTTGGTCAGCCATTTTAAAAGAATGTGAGAATATATAGAAACCCTAATAACTCGTAGCAAATGTAGTTTTGATGTACTATATATCTTTTATTGAGATCTTTAATTTGTACAGATTTATTTTACTTTTGCAAAACTTGACCATGATTCATCCTTTCCGAAAGGAAAAAAGAAGAAATAAAATAAAATGCTTTGGGGTTAAACATCATAACATAAATGCTCTTGCAACAGCCCTCTATGTTAGACAGTTATATCGAGCTAGTAATCAAATTAAGGAAGTGTAAATTAAGAATTCAAGAGAGTCTTACAAACAACTTGTAGCTTTTAGAAACTTTTTTATGTTTTGGTTGATTAAGAACAAAATTAATTAAAAAAAAAGGTCACTACAGAAGTAACATTTAAGTAAACAAAACTAATTTGGTTTATCTGGACTATCTAGGTTAATAGAAAGGAAATATTATTAAGCTAGTTTGCACAATCTTCAACCACAGTTCTGAACTTGTTTATCAGAAGAAGAAAAAGAATCAGAAACAAATAAATGTATAAATTGAAAATTGTTCTAATAAATATCACATATTATAGAGGAGCAAAATATATGCGAGCATTAAAATTTCTTTCAAATTACATGTACTTGAGTTTCCCTAAAAAAAGAAACATATCTGAATATCCAATACAAGAATTCATAGCAGAGAGGTCAACCAATTACAAAAGAAAAATCAACAATATGGCAGCAAGTTTTGGCAAGCACACTACCATGTTAAAATGGGGTCAAAAACAAAAGAAAAAATGGAAAAATTGTTTCATCAAGACCCCCATACGTACACGATGGAAGGTATTTCATTTAATCATGCTAAAAAGACAAAACGATGTCTTAAGTTTTTACTTTATCTTCACTCAAATCAAATCTTAATCTTTAAGGAAACATGAAACGATTCTAATGTTTTGTATAGATATGTAAATACAATCGCTTCTTCATGAATAGTCCAAGATAAACACTTGGATAACTCCACTTAAACTAGGTCTAGGTGAACTTTGCTATGCAATTGGTGAAAAAGGAGGTTTATTTTCAAAATTAGAAACAAAAATAACCCTTAGCTTCCTTTCCAAGTTAGATCCAACATGATGCACTAGAAAAGAAGCTAATCTAAAACAGTCCGAATACATCATAACCCAAATTTCTCTTACATTATCCTACAGTTGTAGAAATCTAACCCAGAAAAGACTAGGTCAATTTTCAGATCTGAAACTGCAAACTTAGCATAAAGATAGAAAAATTCAATTCAAACCAGGAATAATCACTTTCATACGAGTAAATTACAGTCAAACAAACAGATATGCATAAATTATAGTCAACCAAATAGATAGGCAGGCGAGAAGAGAAACATCAAACAAATTACCATAAACTAAAACAAATTTTCTAATTTTATGTAAATAGTTCAACAGAGGTGCTTAAACGACCCGGTCATGCTCCGATCTGAAGCGAGAGAAAGATTACACGAGAACAAGAAATATGCCACAAAAAAATTTCAAGTACATATATTTGAATGAAAAGTAAATAAAATTGATGCAGAAAGAGAGAAAAAAGTGATACTTATTAGTACTAGAGAACTCGTAGAGACGTCCTCGCTGAGAGAAGATAATGAGCCCCACCTCGGCATCGCACAAAACCGAGAGCTCATAGGCTTTCTTCAACAAGCCGTTGCGGCGTTTTGCAAAGGTGACCTGGCGGTTGATTTTGTTCTCTATCCTCTTCAATTCTACCCTTCCTCTCCCCATTTTGATCTTGTTGTCTGTGGATCTATCTACCTCTAGAGAAAGAGAAGGGATAGAGGTCATGAGGTAAAGAGGAGGTAGTGGGGGAGAAGAATTGATGGAAAAAGGAGTGGGGTTAGAGCAGTAGAGATGAGCCAAGAGTTACTTTAGCTATTTGTAGCAAGTGTGACAGTGAGAGGTTTAAAGGAGAAATGGATGACCTAACCAGTAAGCACTATTATTCTATCAACATTTATGAAGTCTTAAGAGATAAATTTCAATGAAAACACGTTATTATATATAAAATCTTTTGAGTGAGGCTATGTTACTACGCATAACGCATATTAGTCTGTAAAAGGATCAATATTTTTGTTTTTGAAGTTCAAATAGTTAATCTGAACCGTTTAACATGATTTTCGTATGAAAATTAACGTGCAGACAAAATTTTACATTTTCGTAGAATTTTTTGCTATTATTATAGATAGATAGAAAATCCCGGCTTGTGAATGGTCTAGAATATTAGATCAAGTAATTTCTATATATCTATCTAAAAATAGTAATTGAATTCTAAAAATTGTAAATTTTGATGTACAAATACATTTTGATATGAAGATCATGTTGTACGGTTCAAATTGATTATTTTAATTTTCGAAATGAAAACTTTGATCCATAATATGTATGGATCAATATGCGATATGTATACTATCATAGCCTCACTCAACGTTTATTAAGACTTAGAAAGATAAATTTCAATGAAAACACATTTATATATATATAATGTAGATTGAATGTTGAACGGTTTGGATCGACTGTTTAGACATTCAAAATGTAAAAACCGAAGCGTTTGTTCCATGGCCTAGGAACAAACGTTTTGATATTAGCCACTCACTATATATATATATATATATATATATATATATATATATAGAGGTTGGCTAATATCAAAATGTTTGTTCCGGAGCCGTGGTGCAACCAATTGGTTTTCCAATTTTCAAAGTCCAAACGGTCGATCCAAACCATTAGATGTGATCTCTATATTAAAATGTGCTTGGAGACCAAATTTTATATTTTTTGGAATTTGTTTACTATTTATTAAGCCAGTTTTAAAATTGCTGATTTTAATAAACAGTGGAAAAAAATTGGATCATTGAAAACAACGATTTTAAAACTGACTTAATAAATAGTAAAAAAATTCCAAAAAATGTAAAATTTGGTTTCCAAGCACATCTTAATATAGATTGAATGTTGAACGGTTTAGATCGACTGTTTGGACTTTGAAAATATAAAATCCGAAGCGTTTGTTCCACAGTCTAGGAACAAACATTTTGATATATATTATCCGTAAAGCAGCCGTTGAATGAATTGCTGAATGTTTATGCCTTGTTTGAACAATAGAACTACATCACTGAGCACTTTGGAGATGCTTTTGTCTGACAAAAGGTTCTGACATGAAAGAAGGTTACGTATGTAATGTGTTATGAAACATGATATGCACACCTGTCGGTATGGAAATAATCTGCTGTGATTCACAAATCTCAAAAGCTGTTGTTTTCTATGCACAAATCTCAAGACAGATGAATGGTTGGATTTGGAATAGCAGGGTCTTGTGATTCTCAAAGAATCACAGCAGATTTGTTTCCCGTCGGTATATCGTATATGGATGGTTTGAATTGGGTAAACTTCGATGTGTTAATTTCTCTGTCTAATGAAGTCTCTCCTTCGTGACACTCGATATATCCAATTATGCAATGCCACGTCAGCTTCTAGATTTACCAATTTCCCATTCACTGAGATTGAGACTGGATTGTATTATACAGAATTCAGTATATATAAATAAATTATAGTATTAATTAATCTATATTAATGATAATCTCCATATTGATCAAGAAGTTGTTTAGTATGTAATTGCCTTCCAACAATTTCCTATTATACAATTTTTTTTTTCTGTCTAGTATATAAACGCAAAAAAAAAAAAAAATATTCATGAGCATAACTTCAAGTCATTTCCCTGAGTACTCTACTTAGTGACCACTTCTATACGTTCAATACTCTTTCCTTAAATTTAGAGTGAGGCTATGTTACTATTAATATCGCCGATTGGTCCATACTAATAAAAATATTTTCGTTTTCAAAGTCCAAACAAATCAATTTGAACCATTCAATATGATTTTCATATGAAAATTTATTAGCATACTAAATTTTATATTTGTTAGAATTACTTTACTATTTTTTAGATAGGTAGAAAATCACTATTTTTAAACAGTCTAGAATATTTAGATAAAGTGATTTCTACCTATCTAAAAAAAGTTACAAAGTTACAAAAAAATGTAAATTTTGATCTACATGTACAGAGGCGGAGCCACATACATTGAATGGGGCTCAATTGACCCCCATTCATTTTGAATTTTTTTTTATACTCTATTTTAATATAGATTAAAGTAAAATATTATAGATAGTGTGAAATTGACCCACATTCGTAATAGAAAAATTTATATGCTTGACCTCATTCACGTTTGACCCCCATAGTCTGAAAGTCTGACTCCGCCCCTGTACATGTACATATTCATATGGAGATCATGTGAAACAATTTCGATCAACTGTTTCAATTTTTAAAACGGAGATATATATTGATCCATATAGGAGACATAGACTCACTCTAAATTTTATATCATTTTTAGTAACATATAGCAGATATCAATCTGGAATAATCCTAGAATAAACTGCATGGACAAGAAATAACGTCTTGGGGATCATCTACTTTTGGCTTGACTGCGTCGTCAATCAAATCACTAAATATTAACATGCTCTAAGACAAAATAGTCAAAATTGAAAAATCTTTAATTTGACAAATGGAACACCAAATGCTAGGTAAAGTTAATTACTGAGTTATGGATTGTCTATGGAATTCGGCGTTTGCCTTTTTAACAATTTTTCTTACGAAAGAAGAAATAGTTAATGAGTCACATTAGAAGAAAGTGAGAAATAACATCCGGAAAGTGATCATTTAATATTTCGTCTGGACGCTTGTATCAGTACTTATATGCATTGTAACATTTTGAAAAGATGAAGCCTATGTAAATTCAAATTTTGTACATTATTCATTCTTTCTGACACACTGAAATTTTACATAGGATTCACTATTATATATATTATTTTGACAAAACAAATACTGTAAAATCATCAACGTGCTTTTGGTACTGCATGTTCAAATTTTGATTCATCGAAAAAAGCTAATCATGCGCAAAATTTTAATATGTCCGAAAGGATGAGCCCGATACAAATTTGAATTTGTATATATAGTTCATCTTTCAGTTGTATTAAAATTCATGCAAACGAATTATACATGATAGCTTCATGTGGGCGATTGTTAACAACCCTCTCATTAAAGAGGATGTCTAGGTGCCCAGTTAATTAGCCCGTGATCGGTCCCTTAAGAAATCTTATTTGACAATTTGACACAAATTAATTTATTGTAAATGCAACATAATCTTATTTGACAGAAGCGAGGCGGCTGAGGCGAAACCCTAGCAGCGAAAGGGGTGAGGTGACTGAGACAAAACCCTAACAACAAGGGTTGCTTGCGAGAGGGACGGAGAGGGTTCGGCCGTCCCTTCTCCGCCCATATGCACAGCAAGGAGGCAAGGTGGCTGAGGCAAAATCTTAGCAGCGGAGCGAAATCCTAGCAGCAAGGTGGATGAGGCGAAAGGGGCGACGCGGCTGATGCGAAATCCTAGCAGCAAGGGTGCTTGCGAGAGGGGCGGAGAGGCTTCTTCCGTCTCCTCTCCGCTGAGTCGCGTGAAGAGCAAGGGTTCCTTGCGAGAGGGGCCGTGAAGGTTCGGCTGTTCCCAACCTGATCGAGGGTGGTTGAGCGCAGTGGGGGTTAATAAAGCGAAACCTTACATCGAAGACACGGCTGAGGCAGGGGTAGCCGGGCAAAGCAATGAGGGTTGCTTGCGAGAGGGGCGGAGAGGGTTCGGCCGACCCCTCTACTGAGTCTACTCCCCTATGCGTGTGGAGATAGATGCAAGGTGGCTGAGGCGAGGTGGCGAGGCATATGAGGCAGCGAGAGGCAGGAGGCGACCGGTCACGATACTGGTAAATTAGGTGGTAGTGGAGGCTCTGAGATGGGGCAGTTTCGGTTAAGATTCGGGTAGCTAAGTTACAAATGTAAATAGTTTAATATTAGTAAATGTTAATTTGTAGGACTAATGAGATGTAAATATTTTTTATCAATGAAAATTTGTAAGATGACAATTACCTCTTACCCTAAAAAAACATAGTCGTCATTGGCTAGTAGAAGCCAAGCATCAATATCAAATTCTCATCTTCTTTTTTTCTCTCAAACTAGCTATTAGGATTATTCATTTATATTTTCTTTGTTTTGTTGTGATAGTTTGTGTTTTATCTAATATACATCTGCTTTTATATATGAAAGAAAGTAAGGGTTATGTCTGGGTTATTTCCTTTAGCTGCAAAGTTTCAAGCATGACTTCAATTAATGGAAAATGATGTAGACAAGATGACACGAGGACAGACAGAAATCAGTCTAACTATTAATTTATTGGCTCGTATCGGATGCAAATAGTGAATTATAAATGTGTCGTACCGTATCGTGTTTAATCGTCTGTATGTCTAATTAGATAGTTGTATTGCGTCGTTAATTACTGTATAATGCAGAATACAGACGCTGCACGTCTTCAGAAATGGTGTATGTTGACACAATACATGACATTGCTTGATGTAGCACTCTCTAGTTAGTAGACGAACGAAAAATAAAAACATCAGAGCGTCAATTAATTGAAACGCTCAAATTGAATGGCTTTTTGGAACAAATAATAACACACCTTGAACCTACGTACTTCACCATTCCGATACGCAAGTTTATAGAATCACCGCTCACTTCCAATCGTGTTTATGAGAACTCATTTAACGATCCAGTTTATAAACACGAAACGGCGAAACCCATCAATATAATAATAATTATTTTTGAAAAGATCCAAATACTTGGTGCAAAAAACTTTCTTAAAGAAGGCCAACAAGAGAAATGGTCCCAGAGTGCACACTTCCAATCCAAGTACCCAAATTTAAGGTATGTCAAATCATCAATCTCTCTCTCTCTCTCTCTCTCTCTGTCTCGATGTAATGTACACCAATCTCTCTCTCTCTCTTTGACTCTTTTTCCTCTCTCTCTCATGGTCACCGGATTGTCTGCCGTGCATTAACAGTGATATATTGATTCAAACCTAGACAACTTCACATCCGTCCAAAATACACAACTGCGCAGATAAATATCTTGGTAGCCTTTCAGCCTCAAAATATTTCCAGCAGATTATATAAATTAACCTCTGTGAACTAACCATAGATGCAAGTATATAATAATTAATCTGGAGATGGCTAAAACATTTTTACTAGTTAATTAGACGACCGAGCAATGGAGTAATTACAATACAATGAGAGAGAATTTTATAGCACTTGAATTTGTAGCTGTGATTTCTGTTTTACTGGATGATGTAAACGAATGGGATAGTTAATATATCTTGCTATGCTGTAGCTACTAGCTGGCTGATGGTATTTGCGTTGGGCACCAGCTTTCATTCTAGGATTTTGTACTTGATGTGACGCAAAATTAAATGCTAAAACCTAGCAACTGCATGTGCAATTTTCAGACCATTGAGTTGTATAAGAAAATGGCACATGTTTAGTTTCTAGTTGAGAATGTGGATGGGTGAGTCTGGGTTCTTCCCGTGAAAGTTTCTTTATGGACATTAAATAGAAGTTAGAAAACTAGACTTTTATTTTTTTATCTCAAATACAAATTCACTAAAAAATAACAATATATATATATATATATAGTGGAGGGTTCCAACAATACCTCATTTATTTCATACCTCATCATGCCTCATATTTAATATCTTCATTTTCAAAGCCTAAATTGTCAATCCGAACCGCTCAACATGATATCCATATTAAAATATGCTTGCAAACCAAATTTTATAATTTTTGGATTTTTTTTACTATTTTTTAAGATAGATACAAAATCACTGTTTTTGGACCGTTTAAAAAAC
The DNA here is from genome assembly GCA_028015225.1 of Carex myosuroides. NCBI lineage: Eukaryota > Viridiplantae > Streptophyta > Magnoliopsida > Poales > Cyperaceae > Carex > Carex myosuroides. The sequence goes on from CM051472.1 coordinate 7,110,228, forward strand.
AGTGATTTTCTACCCATCTTAAAAAATAGTAAAAAATTTCCAAAAATTATAAAATTTCATCCCTTACCATATTTTAGTATGGATATCATGTTGAATGGTTCGGATTGACAATTTAGACTTTGAAAATGAAGATATAAAATATGAGGTATGATGAGGTATGAAAGACATGAGGCATTGGAACCCTCCTCATATATATATGGAGAGAGAGATAGATAGAATGGCTAATATACAAATGTTTGTTCCTAGCCTCCAGAACAAACGGTTCGGTTCTCCGATTTTCAAAGTCCAAACAGTCGATCCAAACCTTTAGATATTCAATCTATATTAAAATGTGTTTGACACCAAATTTTACATTTTTTAGAATTTTTTTACTATTTATTAAGCTGGTTTGAAAATCGCTGCTTTTCAATAGTGCATAAGTTTAATAAAATCAGTGGTTTTCAAACCAGCTTAATAAATAGTAAACAAATTCTAAAAAATGTAAACTTTGGTCTCCAAGCACATTTTAATATAGATTGAATATCTAATAGTTTGGATTGACTGTTTGGACTTTGAAAATCGGAGAACCGAACCGTTTGTTCGGGAGGCTAGGAACAAACGTTTGTATATTAGTCACTCTCTCTCTATATATATGAGAATTTATATTTAATTAGAATTTGCACTCATTATCATATTTGAAAACTCGTATGAAAATATTTAAATTACTAAGTAAGCCTACGTAGCCCTATCTTTTCCGTATCCACAATTCCCCAAATTCACAAAAGAAAGAATGAAATACAGAGCGTAACTAATTCCATCATGAAGATGCGTCCGATAAATTAAAGGATGTATATTTATGTAAGAAGAAAGCCAATAAGATATAGACGTTCGGATATCCAGATATGTATTTCTGAAAAACACTGTTTAAGTTCATTTGTAAGCTAGCCCATTATTCAAAACGATGTCATTTATTAAATTATCAAAAAAAAAAAACAATGAAGGTCAGTGGATGAATTAGCCACTAAAAATTTGCAGTTATTCATCAATATATGGAAATACTTGTTTTTACATTATGTGCGTTGTTTTGCATAATAATTAAGATTCGGTCCAGTACACTACAACGAAAAAATAATAAAATTATTTTTAATCATCTAATTAATCAAAGAACAATATTGAAAAGCTTAATATAATGAGTTAAATATTTTTTGTTAATAAATGTTGTGAATAGAATGAGAGAAGGGATTGTTTCATGTTTAGTCAATCTCATAAGTATTATGGTAGTTGTATATGGAATCAGACCAAATTCAGTCTGATGCTCGCTCAGAACCGTTCAAATTGCATATAGAGATTCCTGGGACATAATTAACATTTTTTTTATGCGGATTGAATGGCTCCAACCGAGCATTGGAGCGAGTTTGATTCGATGTCCATCAAACTGCCCCGATTCTGTTATATATTTACAATTATGTCTTTGTCATAAAAATAAAAATACACCAAACAAATTAATTATTTTATCAGTTTACATTGAAGAACATATATAGCCAATAAATCTAATATATATTTTAACCTTGCATAAACTTTTCTGTGCATAAATCCTTCATCCGACAAACACATGTTGACTTTTCCGTGCATAGGAGCAACATGTTGACTTTTCTAAGAGCTCGTGTAGGTGGAAAATGAATTGAAATTTTGACTTCCACTAACCAATTAGAGATTTTCATATTGGATAATATTTTTTTTTTATGGAATATGAGCAGTTGGTAGGGGTGAAAACGGAGCGGATACAGTGGAAAAACCATATTCAAATTTTTTTTAATTTTCCCGATACGGACTGAATATGAGTTATATACAGATATAGATATGGATCGATCTATATTTATTAAAATAATATAAAAAATATCAAAGTTTATAATATTTATCTAATTATAATGATGAATAACATAATATTTTCATAATATATATTAAAATATATTATATATATCTACTTCGAATACGGATAATTAAAACGTAAAACTATATCAGTATTCATATCCAATATGAATATCGAATATCCACATCTAATATTTTAAATACGAATCGTATTTGATCGGATATTATCCATACCGTTATCACCCTAGCAGTTGGTAACTTATTATTTAATGAGTTCTTTGCTAAATGCTGTTGTGAACCCGAATCTACTGCGCCAGTGCGGCAGTGCTAATGCTGAGCCCAATAGTGAAAATCACATTGAACGAAAAACTGGGAGTCTGGGAGAAAACTCGAGAGAAAATCTAAATCCTAATTATTTTTACTAATAAGGTAGATCCGGCCCAATAGGGAAACAGCTTGAATGGCCCAACATTCCTGGCCACTTTAGCATGGCCCATATACAAATATCTCTTTTCATTAAGAGAAGAGCAGAAGAACCATCTCATTTCAACTTTTTAAATAAGAGAAGAGCAGAAGAACCATCTCATTTCATTAAGAGCCCAACTCTAGCAGTCTAGCTGCTGTTACATATATTAGTAAATGAACTTGGTAAATATATGAGCTGGCTGCTGATGGTATGGCAGTATGACATGAGCACAGGAAATCTAGGTAATTCTTTACAAAAATTTCTCTCATCCCCATGTGATAACAAAGTACAGATTTTATAACTAACATATAATCAACTTGCACACATTTCTGACGAATATTTCTTTTTTGGCGCAATTTTTTTCCAAGATGCCTTTTTTTGGTTTATAATTCTATCTTCTGGTCAGTTTTAAGTTGGAGTTACAATTACACCCCGCTCCCCCCCCCCCCCCCCCCCACCCCAAAAAAAAAAAAATATTGCAACCAAACCGAACCGAACAAAAGTTTTATTTCGCTTTATTCGGTTCAAACCAAAATATATTAATTTTTTTTATTTAAATCAATTGATTTATAATAAACCGAAGTATATTAAGAAATAAACCGGGACGGTCCGGACCAAATTCATAATATATAAAAGTTCGATCGGTTTGGTTATTTCGGTTTTAAAAAATTTCAAACCGAACCGAACCGAAATTATAATTCGGTTTTAAAAAGCAAACTGAACCGAACCATTAAACCGAACAAAATAAACTGTTTGGTCCAAACTAATTCGGTTCGGTTCAAAACCAACTAAACCGGACCCAATGAACACCCCTAACCACTGTCCCGTTTACCAGGGAATTTTTCACAAAAAAAAATAATAATAATTGAGACAGATTTTGAAAAACCATTTCCTTGCATTTTTTTTTCAAACAAAAAATGCATAATAGGCAATATAGAGTCACAAAATATGAATCAACAGTTTAGCATACAATAGTCTTACATAAGCTTTTATACGAACCCAGATCGAGCAGCTTACCTTAACCAATTTACTCGACTTGGTGTTATAGCTACTGAACAAAAGAGTAGTTAGACCTTATTATTACTATAATATAACTAAGCAGGATTGAAGAAAATCAAGCTCAACCCTCATTGATGCCAGTATGGAGGTGGTTGAGATGAACCCTCTTCTATTGATGGCCCTTCATGACCCACGCTATACATATCCTGGCAATGAAAATCGACACCAACATTGCCGTTTCCTATTCCATTTGCAATTCCATTACCAGAATTGGAATTGGACATGAAAACATTTGCATCATGTACTTCTTCCATAGAAAGACCAGTTGGTGTAACAGCACCATACCTATAACCTGAGAAGAGAGGCTGGCAATTGGGGCCCATGGCCAGGTCAGAAGCAGAGGCAGCAACAGTTGCAGCAGATGGCGGGGATGACAGAAGAGAGAGAGCACGCTCCGAGTAATGCATCCGATTTGCATTGGTGCCGCCGCCACTGCTGCCGCTGCTTTCTGATGAAACTGAGACCGAAATCGGAATTGGTTTTTGTAATGGCTGTGATACAGAAAGTGAAATGCTTCCCATTCCACTTCCAATCCCATTTCTGGTTTCAGCTGTTGTCGGTTCATTTAGAAATGGAAAGCGTTTTGAGGTTTGCTTGTGGCTTTGTGGGAAGGTGAGGGAGAAGGGCTGATGTGGCTGTGGGGTTAGGTAGTGATGCAAGATGAGGTTTTGCTGAGAGGTCTTGATACTGGACCCCATCCAGCTGGGATCCGGTAGAGTGGTCGGAAATATGGAGGGAAAGTTGGAGAAATTTGCTCCTGCGAAGGGATAACAAAAGGATCAAATCAATTTAAAATCATGTAAGCGAGAAGAATGTCAAAAATTCAGAAGTACCAGTTTGTTCATGTCTGGTGCCAGATAAGTATGGTTATTGGGTCTTCCCCAATCTGAATAAATAGTATGTATATTATTATGGAACCCTCCAATAGTTGAACTAAAAGAAATAATTAAAGTCTAATTAGAATAGGAAATATCTAAGTAAAAGGTAAGACCTTGCTGGCTACCAGAGAAAAGAGACGGGGGATTAATGGTGTCCGATTGAGGCTTTCTACGGCGGCGATTGTGTCCATCCAATCGCTTTCGGCAACTTCTCTTCACCTCATCAAATTCCGACAACATATGAAACCTGCCATTTGATTATTGTAAGAATAGTTATTGTTATATTAATCATTGTTATAACTATTCCCTTTCATCATAAATAGTGTAATAAAAGTTAAGTGTTGTTGTTATTGCTACTGTTACTGATGTTTTGAAGAAAAAAATGCATGGTTGTAGGCTTGCTGCTGTCATTTCAGCAAGATTTGTGGGTCAAATATTTTGGGCTCATTGTTGGACCTGACATAAAATATATGGGCAACAGGATAACAGTCAATTGCATTAGAAAAGACAAAATGGAACTCAAATTGGTCACAAGTCTCTTTCAATGCAAAATTTCTTCTTGCTATGCTTTACCTAGCTACTGTTCAACGACAATGCACATGGACATACACACTCAACTTGAATTACAATGGGAAGCTAATTGGGGTTTCTTTGACTTAACCAAATCTAAGATTTCAGGTCATTTCTCGCTAAATTAAAAGATGCAGCTATTAAATCGTCAAAATTAAAAAAATCAAATAAAAGTCAAGAAAACAGAGAGAAAGAGAAAAACATTAACAAAGGTTGGTAAGAACTAACAACTCATGCAGCCTAACAGAACAATAACTTATCAGAAGGGCCTACTAAACCTATATTAAAAAGCAACCATATTAAATACTGTACTAATTAAAAAACAAAATGGTATTCTCCAAATTAAAAAAAATCAGATTTCATACTTTTCCTTTCATGATATAACACGAGTAATTGAAATTGTACAACCAGGATATTGTTTCTCCGGTATCTTTATGAAAAAGAGAAACAACCTACTAGAAAAAATATCATACTTTTATATAACAACAAAGAAACCCAAATTACAGTTTAAGAGGCAAATATGATAAGATATATAGAAAATTATACCTGCTACATTGCTGACAGAACCTCTGCTCTTGACCTCCAACAAGCACAATAGGGGTCTTAGAGTGTGCCTCACACACCTTATGCCTCCTGTGATAATCCCTACAGTTGCTCAAATCCGAGCCACACCCATCAACCGAGCAGCACACTGTTGATTGTGCCTGATTAGTTGGCCCACGAGCCCGTTTCGCCACAGCCGGTGCCGATACAGATGTGGTGGTGCGCGGTTGGTCTTTCTGAAACATCCCCAAATCGACCAGTCGGCCGGTGCTTCCCCCTAGCTTAAGGTCAATTGAGCAGTCTGTGGGCCCCATTGGCTGTGCTGTGGCTTCAAAGGAGCCCAAACTTGACCCCACAGAGATTGTATTTAGTGTAGGCATTGGATTTGGTTGCATGTGGCTCTGTTCTAGCTCTGTCATGTCCCAGGGAGGTAGCTTTGAATCCCAATCCATCGGTCAATTTGTGATTTGCTTCTCTTATTTGGTTTCCCCGTCTTTGGATCCTTTCTTTTAGCCTTCTTTTTTTTTTTTAACTCTACTTGTCTATCTGTAAAATATTAGACCAAGAAATTATTACAAATTGCTGTTACAGGTCATGAACACGGAAAATTGATTCACAGGTATTATACGTTATACTTCTTTTAATTAGATTTTTTTTTTTCAAGTTAGAGGCGAATTCTCTAATGCTATTCTTTCAATTAAAATAGAAAAAAAAAAAAAAAACAGAGAGACATAGAAGAGCACTATCAACTGAGAAAGTGTAAAAGCAAGAAGTAATCAGGGACAGATTGTTATTTAATAAGAGGCTAATTGAAAAGATAAAACTCAGAGAAAGATGAGATGTTATCTGCACAAGGTCGGAGATAGAGATATAGAGAGGGGGGGGGGGGGGGGGAGGGGGGGGAATCAGGGAGAGAGAGAGAGCTTACTGGAAGATGTACTTTAGTTCTAATAGGAGCAGAGATGTGACATGTGTGGAGCTTCATAGCCATTCAATTACCCCTTTGAGCTTTGCCAGAGAATCAAGAAAATAGAATTAATCAAGAATAAAGAAAACACAGAGATAGAGAGAGAGAAGAAGAGAGAGGGGTTGATGTACAGTGATTTAGATAGCTCCACTAACCACGCGCTGTTGAGAGGTTTAGATATAGAAAGGGATTGGAGGAGATAGTTTTGGCCAATTTACTTGAAAAGATTACTACAGTAAATTTGGCACAACAGAGAGAGAGTGTGTTATATTACTTCAAAGGGGGCATATAATATATTTGATAGAGCTTGTGTTTGCGTGCTATTGCTTGCTAATTTGATTACTGTAATTTGCTAAAAGTTTGAAAATTGAGAAAGCATGACAGAAAAAAAACTTGCGAATTTGAGAGAGAAACAAGGGCTCTTCTTTTTTTGTAGTCATCCTTGTGTTGTGGGGTACTTTAAATTACTTTATCAATGCAACAGCTGTATATGTTACGCTAAATTTGATTGTAAAATAAGAATAGCTACAATAATTCTTTTACTGTTTGTCTAATTATAATAGTTAAATTTTTCTTTTTTATAAGAATAGACTATTCTAATAAAATAAAGTAGTTGGATTCGCTATTCTAGCTATTCAAATTCAATTAAATACAAAATAGACTATTCTAACTAGTCTAACTTCAAAAATAGTTTATTCTCAACTCACCAAATATATCCTTAGTTTGAATATTTATTTAAATGAAATGCAACTATCATCCACATATCTATCATTAATTTTTAGAGAAGCAAGGTGCGTCCGATGGGCATTGAACCTATGCTCAAAATCGTCTAATTCGCTTTATGATTCATGTGCACCATTTTAATATTCATGCACGCCACTTTAATATTTGTGGATCAAGTGCGAACAAATTATGAAGCGAACCGACTGGTCCGAACAAGTATCAGACCGATTTGGATCCGATAACCATTGTGCACGCTCTACTTCCAGATTTTTACCCCTATGTGTGTGTGTGTAATTTGAGAATACCAAATACCATTTAAGCTGGGATATAGAAGAACTTCAGAGAAGGCAAAGTGAGAGAAAAAAGTTGGTACGTTGTGGCAAAGAGAGAGACAGGTGTGGTTGCTGTCAACTTTTCAAGGGAAGAAGAGAAAAGTACAAACTACAAAGGGGAGGGGTAAGAGAGGAGAAATATATGGTGTGTAAAGAGTAAGTCTTTTGTGGGGACATGCTTCTTATTTCCTAACATGTCTACACTCGCCATATTTTTTTTTGGGATCGACTAACAGTCCCCCCCATTCAGTCCCCTAAACGTTCCCCTAACTGTCAAAGTACAACTGTCAGTCCCCCATTCAACATACATTAATTGAGTCTCAAAATGGAAAATATGAATACCTAAGATATGAAGTATTCATATATAATTCATCAATTATTCATACCTAAGATATCAAGTATTAATTCACATACAGACTGGGGACCATTACTTTTCGGAGACAGTAACTGTCAGACTGCATTGGGGACCACAACCAAAAAGTCACGTGGATCACACCACCAGTCCCCCATTCATTGATTAAATTAATTCACATACAAAATGGAAAGTATGAATACCTAAGATATCAAGTATTCATATATAATTCATCAAGTATTCATACCTAAGATATCAAGTATTTACTCTAAAAACTGGACACAATACTACTCATCTTTTACACGTTTTTCAAGGTAGTTTTTTTTTTCTCCATTCATTCTAACCAATTTTTGGGACGATCTATGAGGAATTTTGCAAATCTAAAAACACGAACGTTTTCTATTTTTTTTCTCTTTCAAATGAGATCCATGATGACATACTTTTACACATTTTTCAAGGTATCAAATATTCAAATATGGAAAGTATTCATACAAAATGGAAACTATTCATACCTAACATATCAAATATTTATATATAATTCATCAAGTATTTAAATCCAAAAAACTGGACTCAAATATGGAAAGTATTCATACCTAATTTATCAAATATTCATAATATAATTCATCAAGTATTCATACTTATGATATCAAGTATTTAAAGAAAAAAACTGGACTCAACTTTTACACGTTTTACACGTTTTTCAAGGTGGTTCAATGATTGAAAAAATTAGTTATAATGGGGGACGTTTAGGGGACTGGAGTGGGGGGACTACATCTTTACTCTTTTTTTTTTTCCTCTCTCTCTTTCTTGGAACTTTCTAATCTGCTTGGTGCTCAAGTATTCTTAGATTCTGTTTGGTACTTTTTTTTTCCAAACCCCCACTTGCAAAAAAAAAAAAAAACAATCCTGAATCCTAATGTTACTTGTATAGTTGTATGCCACACAAAAGATCAATAATTGTTACATGAACAATTTAATTATATTGATGATAATTGCCTTGGTAAAAAGGAAAGTACAGACACTAATGAAAACAGGTCCATGTTAAGCTGTGGCAATGAAATAATCTATTAAAACAAGCATTTAATTCGCCACGGAGTTAGGGTTACTTTCAACAAACAAGTTAGAATTACAAACATTTAGGACACATGAGACGGAATTTTTTTGGTTGTATTACATTCATTTTTTTTCCATAGTCAATTATTTAACTGATGCTTATAGTACAGAGCCGGTTAAATATAAATCAATGTTTTAAAATGTGGTAGAATAAAAATAATGTAAATAGATATATATGTGGTAGAATATATAAATTTTCTCAAAAAACAAATTCTTTCAAAAATTCTAGTCAATAATAAGAAAATACTACGAGATGCTATGCTAGTATAATCTTAAATTTATCAAATGATAGAATCATATCATCAAATTTTATATGGCAACAAAATTATAATAAATTACAACAGTATGGTAGTGAATATGGTCTTCGAGGTCATGAGTTCGAAATCTGAATGAGGGAAATCATTTGTTATAATAATAAAGTTATTAAATAGTTGGGTGGCTTGACCTCCAACATTTACTAAAATATATATATATATATATATATATATATATATATATAGAGAGAGAGAGAGAGAGAGAGAATAGCTAATATACAAACGTTTGTTCCTGGACTCAGGAACAAACGGTTCGGTTCTCCAATTTTCAAAGTCCAAACAGTCGATCCAAATCGTTAGATAATCTATATTAAAATATGCTTGAAGACCAAATTTTATATTTTTTAGAATTATTTTACTATTTATTAAGCTGGTTTGAAAACCGTTGTTTTTCAATGGTGCATAAGTTTAATAAAATCAGCGGTTTTCAAACCAGCTTAATAAATAGTAAAAAAATTCTAAAAACTGTAAAATTTGGTCTCCAAGCACATTTTAATATAGATTGAATATCTAACGGTTTGGATTAACTGTTTGGACTTCAAAAAACAGAGAACCGAACCGTTTGTTCTTGAGTCCAGGAACAAACGTTTGTATATTAGCCATATATATGTTAGTGAATATGTAGCGCATGCTTCTAATGTATACATATGAGGCCACGTATACGATTCTTTTAAAACACCAATAGAAATTACATTATCACTATTAACATCTCCATACTAGTTACTAAAAGAGCATTGTTCTTCTTAGAATCAAAGATTTATCTTCCGAGAGTAAATTTAAACCAAACATTATATCAAGTGCATCATGACCAATTGACCATGCACCCTCTTAATTATTCACAGGCATGCAAGTATATATACACCTTGTCACAGGGCATACAAGTATAAATACAAGTACTTCATTGTAAATGCGAACAGCCTTTTTGGTTTTTAACTTTTTTTCCTTTTGAAAGTGTTTCGGTGGGTGAAGTTAGCTATTTTATGTAAAGTGAAGAGCACAATCAAGCCAAGAAAGCAAATGCATGCAATAGGCCAAAACAATATGTTGTATACATATAGGTCAATCATTGGCAGCCAGGGCACAAGGCATAATTAAAACACATTTATATAAAGCAAATTTAAGAAACCAAATATTACATACGGACGGTGCTCTGTGCTCTGTGCCCTGTTCCTTCAAGTGAGAATAAAACAAAAACAAAAATTAAAAAAAAAAGGTGGTCAAAAATGACTGCCAACTTTTAGATTTGTTATAACAAATTACCCCATAATTAAGAAAAAAAATGCAGAATTTAACCCAAAACCTATGTAATTACAATATCTGTTTTTTTGTGTTGTATATTAAATATAAATTAAAATAAGCTGATTTAGTTGCAAAATTAGACTGAGATTTGTTTTTTTTTAATATGTGAAGCAATTTAAGTATCAATCAATTGTCGCTGATGCTACTTCTAAATGACAGTAAATGCATCTTCCAATATGAAAAGGATTTGGATGGGATGGTTATGGTTGTGATTGATTTGAATCTAGTTCAACCTCAACTTGTTTGATTAGACTTTTAACTCAAAATATAACTCAATTCTAAATTATGTTGCATAATTTGAAATATATAGTTATTAATATAACATAAGATGCTTCTATTTTTAGATATGAACATATTTTTTTTCCAATTTCATTATATAACTATAGTAATGAAATATATTTTATATAAAAAGGAACAATTATTGAATATTATACACATTTATTTACAAGATAATACAATAATAAACATAAATACTAACAATTAAGTATTCTTAGAACTTAAATTTCATTCGAATTCGGATTAGTCATAACGATAAGTTAACTATTTTTCAACTTGAAATCAACTCGATTTAATTTAGAAATAAATCAAGGTAGAATTGAAGTTTTTCTTTCGAGTAGAAATCAACTCGATTTAATTTTAGAAACTTGTACTGAAAAAGGTAAGTATTAGCTTTTAAGTTTTCCAAGGTTTCTGTTTCTTGACAGCGAATTGTGTGGCAACCAAGAGACTCTCTTTCTTGTCCAGAAATGAGACAAACTACAAAGAATTGAGATGCCCCATGCATTATTTTATTTCTTCCTGTTCACCCATCAGCAACCCACTGTGCTTAAAAAAAAATACTTTAATTACTTTAATTAGAAAGATTAAAGGTAACATTATATATTCATGTCACTAATCACTTCTCTCCATAGTATTTCTATAACATCAACTCGATTGCAGTTTCCGTAGTTAGCTATAAGACCAACAATTTGGAGTATCGAGAACGTGCGTTGACAAAGAGAAGTTTATAACAATATCTTTTACCGGTACACGAGCGTAGTCACGTGCTAAGTGATACTGACTTTTAACCTGTGATATCACTGGACGTTATATAGTATAATTTTAAAAATCAATGTATACTTTAAATTTTTCACTCACTTGCCAATTTTAAATTCTAGCATGCATTAGTATATAATTTTAAATCCTTAAGTTCATTAATAAGGTTTAGTTTATCCCTAGCTCTAGTTATGTGGTCCCCGCAAATTTTACAAGTCAAAAGAAAAAAATACACTTTTGTTGATGCTTCACATTTTATTTTCTCTAAAAAAATAAAACCTCACAGATCCACATGTACAATTTATTTTTTTAGGTTCCTAATAACACTCGCAGTGCATCCCCACGAGTGTCCACAAAGTAACCGCCACAGATCTATTCCCAGTGTACTCTTAATCATTCCAGTAATCAATTTTAATCCCCAAAAAACCTTAATATAATCCTTGTAGAAACCGAATCTAATCAATTAGTCTTTTTTTTTATTTAGGAAAAATCTAATCAATTAGTCGCCTCGACGGCTCGACCTCTTAAGCACACACACTTTTAATATTCGGGACTCTCCCCAATGAGAGAAAAATATGTATTAATCAACTACGTGGCATCACCCCCTCCACCGGTTGTCCTTCCGATATTATCCAACTTTGAACGGTCCCGATCTAGCATCTTACACGTGGCGAAATCGTACAGGTCGTAGGGAATATTCTTGCATGTATCATTGGTTGCTTTCTTAGGTGCATTCACCTGTCGGTGTCCACTGCTTCATTCACACTTGTCCCCAGAACTTTTTTTTTCGTTTACTGACATGTCCCGTCTCTTCCTTCTGGAATCTTCTCTTGTATAACAAAATTCCTTCACATTTCAGAGCTACAAATTACGAGAGGGTTTATTTCAATTTGAAAGTAGAAAAAGTTATATTATTAATTCATTATTTGTTATTCTCGTTTAAAATATTTCAGATTTTTTTATGAGAAAAAAGATATGAATGTTTTATTTTTAATTAATATAGTCAGAGGGGAGTCAAAGTTTCAATCTACGAAGGTCAAATGAGAATGAGAATTAATCATATAAAAATTTTATATTATTTATGTGTCAATTTTACAGTATTCATAACATTTTACTATAAATTATATAAAAAAATTATGTATAAGTATAAATTTTTTGAAAATAAATAGAGATCAATTCAATTGACCCACATTCATTATAGATGGATGCCTCTGCATATGATAGAATAGTGTTGTCGCAATTTTTTTAAGAAAAAACTCAAAAAAAAGGTTTAAACCAGATTTGTGCAAACAAATTTAAAACTTAATAAATTTAAATGACTCCTTGAATCTAAATATTTATATGAATTTTGATGCAAATCGGACGGTTTAGGTCAGACTTTGGATGAGATTTTGTCCAAAATCATTTGGACAAAAGGCCTACCCAAAACAAAAGCCGTGACATTCTAATGTTGCAACTGTATCAGCTAAAAATTGAAACAATCTAGTATTTTAAAAAAAAATTGCGTTATAAAAATTATTAGGTTGATTATTATCTTAAGCGTGTATTTGAATCCTCAAAAAATAATATAAAAATATTAGTGTGTAAGAACAGTACTAAAAAAAGTGCCAACTCCAATGGCATGAGAAGAGTATTGATTTTGCACTATTTGAAATAGTAAAAATATTGTTTAAATTGTATGATTCAAAATACACTAATCTAAATAAAACTAATTTTAAATTTCATGATTTGATTGGGTCATGTTTGGTTGAGGCTTAAACCATGGAATAAAGGGTTTAGATCTCAATTAAACCGCCAAATATGATTTAATTGAGCCGAATTAAGATGGCACAAGTCAATCTTAGGTTGGTCTAAAACATAAAAAAATAAAGCACCTATCAAGATGGTTTAATGTTTAGTCCATGCCTGTGGCTTAAAATACTAAGGTTGGTTCAAATGGAATTAATAATAAAATTGCTAAATTCTCTCAAATTACCTAATTAAGTGAATTTACATTATTCTATAAATTCAGCTCAAATTATTATTGTTTATCTTGATTTAATTTGACTGTTTCAAGGTGAAAATATGTCACACCCCAAACCGGGTTATAACAAAATATGCAAATCTTGTGAAATTGATATATACCAAAAGTTTGACGTCGTACCAGTCTTGGTACATTTTGTTTTGTATTGTTGCCTTGCTGATATATCTATAGAGTTAATGTAGTTATAATCTCTGTAAGAATTCAAATTTTTCTGCCCTATGTAGTTTATTAGCATCTAGAAAAATATTAGCATTATCAAAATATATACCTGAAATATTGTTAACAATATCAATTTAAACCATGAATTAACCACATACTCCAACCAAACAAGCAATGGTTTAAACCATGATTTAACTTTAAATCTCAATCAAATGTGAATAAATTAGACCAGCCTAAAATTAGAATAACCAACTTAGATCTTTAAATCTTTAGACCTTAATCAAACACTATCAATTGTAAATAGCGAGAAGTTATTTAGCTCACATACCAACTCAGGATATATAATTGTTATTATTCCTGAATTAATACCATTCGGAATGTCCCGTAGTACAGTTTCTTTATTAACTTAAAATAAAATTTAAATACCGGCTATATTATTTTGGAAGAGTGATGCATTCGTTTTAAACTTTACAAATCTGAGTGTCCGTCTTATACAAGATGATAAGGCCAACTATAAATTAGTCTATATTACATTTTATCCATTCATCTAATAAAACACAAGTCTAGACACACAGTTAACTTTATCCATTTATTGAAATAATTTGTAGGCCTTGATTGGAAAAAACTAAACATATCAAAATGTGCGTAATATATATTTAGTACGATATCATTCCTGTCATCGAATAAACACAAGAACTGTTGCAACAAAACTGAACCCAATTCAATCTGTGGTAAACAAAAAAAAAATTGAAGGTCGTGATAAAAAATATATTTACATTCAAAGTATTTGAATCCTCTAGATTTAGGAATTTTCCAAATTAAGAAAAATAATAGGGGCAAATGAAAAATTATGGAAATAAATATGTTGTTTATTATAATATTAATACACGCTGTGATTGATCGCAGGCAATCTCGACCGGTATGGACAGATTGGGCGATCAAACCAACCGTATCCGGATCCGTATCCGGTATCCGAATATCCGTGCAGATACAGATACAGATACAGATACATATGTGATTTTGAATTTTAATTATCCGTATCCGAATAGTAGATAAATACCATATATTTTACTATATATTATGAAAATATTTATGTATATATCAATAGATATCCGATATCCGATTCGTATGTATCCGTTTAATATCCGATCTGTATCTGTATCCGAAAATAAAAAAAGATACAAATATGGTTTTACCACTATCCAATCCATATCCGATCCGTTTGCATCCCTACATTTTAACAAACATTATCTAGGGATTAAACGGATCGGATATTATCCAATCAATTACAAATTCGAATAATTTGTGAAAATGAATACAAATATAAATATGATTTATGCGGATATTAATACGTGATACATCCTATCTCGGAAGAGACAGGCCGTATGTGAAGGTTTTTGTATTTGAGTTCGTTCCGTTTCGAGAAAACGGGACGAGATGTAGAAGGTGAATTAATGGTTCCCGACTTAGAGTAGTGAGGAGGTATTCAAACTCTATCATGTATGATACCTCGCTTGTTGTCGGAAAATTCCCTAATTGTTATTCCGCGTTGTCAGAGCAGTCGGTCAATTCGCATAGGAATGGTAAAGGAGTTCGCATAGGAGCGGTGACACTCGTATAGAAGGCGGTTACTAGACCGCGTTCGCACCGAACGGATGCGAGATGGTTGCCATAGACCGAATCCGGGCTAGACTCTCGTCGGATGAGGCTCGATAGGCCTTGTCGAATGAGACCTAGTTAATCTTGCCGGGTAAAGCCTGGTTAAGCTTTGTCGAACCGACCTGTTTGAACTTTGCCGGGCTTGGTCGTTGCCGGATCCTGGGTTTGTTATGTTTGATCCCGGGTTGGTCCCATTTAGGGGTCCGAATCCCAGCCTATTCTTGGCCCAAGACCGGTTTTATGAAGATCTTTGGTACATGACCCTATCAATACGGATACATATTAATTTTCATAAGCAAATACTAATACATATAAAAATCAGTATTCGTACATTTTAAAAAATTCGAACATATGTTCGTACGGATGCTGATACCAATAATTAGTCTAAATTGAAGGATTTTTTCATGAAAATATGTCATTTTGTATGAGAGTTTTTTGTTCTCTCATAATATGTCTCCGTTGCAACACACAAATACGACACGATACTAGTAATTTCATAAGTTTGTTATTTTTCTAATATACCATAGTAAAAAATAATTTTAATAGGCATGCTATTTGTCTATCAAATTATGGACGCACATATCATCTTTTTTACAACTCGAAATCATTGTAATTTTTAAGGTCGTTAAAACAATACTGACGATTAGGTACTTTAAATCTTTTGATAAAAAGCAAAGGATGTGTCAAATCAATAAATATTTTACGTGCATGATTTGTATTGTTAAAAGTATTAGATTTAAAATTCAAAATTCAAAATTCTATTATAAGGTTGCTAAGATAATCAATGAAATTTAAATCTATTTTATGCCTTTTCTAACAATGGAGTTTCTGTTTTTAAGGGCTGAAATTCATTTCTAATGTATTCTTTTCAAAATATTGACAATTATCAAAAGAAACCTTTAATTTTAGAATCCGACATGTGGAATCTGACCTATACTATATTATATCATTCACGAAAAAAAGAGATTGAATTTGACTTCAGATTTAACATTAAAACATAAATTTCACGGACTATTTTTATGGCACTTATTTCGACATAAAAAAAATTAACGCGAACTTGTACCATTAAAAAAATCTTGAAATTTTCGCTGGCTATATATTTTTTTTTTCTATTTTTATATCTTCTTCGAGTTTATGAAAAGTATTGTCGATATTCAAATCAATTTATCATCAATAACGTCCAACTTGTTTAATAAAGAAGAAAGAAAACTTTAGAAAGTTGTAAATTTTAGTCGATACAATGGAGTGCAAAAGAGGAGAAAAGCGCTCCAATGATTTACAGGTGCTGGGCCTGATGAAAAAAAAAAGAAATTATTGCGGGCCCACAACCACTTGAGCCCATATCATAGGGCATGAAATTTTCATTTATGGCTACCAATTTAGTAAGATGTCCCCACCTTCTATAATTTCCATTCATTACCTTGGCTTAATTATTATTATTTTATTGGATTAGCACATCTTATTTTGTGTGTTTGGAGCAGTTGTAATCATAGAACTATATCCTTCAATATTTTTGGGGGTTATTTATCCAATGGTGAAAGGGGGTCAATCATTATTTTACAAGCGCCAAAAGTACTTGCTATGTGTTGATTGCTTAGACCAAAAGATGCAAGTTTCTCAACAAAAGTAAATTGGCTCTATTTTTTACACAGGGAAAAAAGAGGTAAAAAAAATTGAAGTTCATGTACCTTAGAATAGATTTAGTTCTCAAGTTTGTGATTGCTAAACTTAAAAAAAAAGCTGTGATTGTTTGATGTGTACCGGATAACCGGACAAACTGTCTTGTAAAAATATACAATTTGGAAGGCCAATAAAATATCTGATTCGGTAGATATAATGTTGTAGAATTTAGAAAGTACCCAAGTTCATGTTCAATTTAAATGAAAATTAAACACGTAGAATAATCTTTCAAAACATAATCTTTGCTTCTGTTTGTTTTTTACCTTCACCTTTTGTTAAGATTCCCAAAAAAAAAAAAAGAATCATCAAGTTGGATGGAGGTATCAGGTATCTCATATCTTTATATATATATATATAAAGATGAACTTGTACAGTGATATGTTCATTGGTTGGTAACTAATCAAATTCAAGTTCAATTTTCATTAAGCGCAATTCATTTTGCCGTGGTGTTACGCGACTCACGGTAAACTCACATTAACCGGTCTACGGATCACAAAACTGTGGACCAAAAATCTGCAATAGCCGAAACAGATATTGGCCGAGACTGGACGTATCGGAGCATATCGAGAATACATCGGAACGTATTATGCCGTATCGGCCACGGCCAGTCAAATATATTAAAATAATCAGATACTTCACTTGACGTATCGGATACATATCAGTATCCGTTACGTTTTCGATACAGGTACAGAGTCCTGCATGAAGTATCAGTTAACACAGGTTCTGTTTAGTCATTGATTTTTTAGCATTTTTTATCTTTAACTTCAAAATCACATAATTAACTTGGACTGTTATTGCAATATATATGACACGACCGATTGGTTAATATTACGACTCTAAATTTCAATTTTAAAATTTAAACGATCAGGAGATTTCTTTATTCATAAAAATTAATAAAATAAGAGTTACGAAAATAGAAAGAGTGATTGATTTTTAATATTTTTAGAATAATTGAGATCATTGGTCCTAATCCAAACTATATATTTTTTATTCATTTGTAAATCGTAACAGAGATCATGAATAGAAAATAACTATGAAAACTATAGATGGGAACCAATGATTCTGATCCAAAAACTTTGTATCTAGACTGTCATTCCGATATTTTTATTAATGTTGCCAATCAAATACTCTTTTTATTTCTATATATCTTATTTTATTATTTTCTATGAATAAAAAAATATTCGATCTGAGTAGCTTAATTTTATATACCTATAGAAATTATTAAGAAATTAGATTTTAATATTTATAAAAAATAATATTATCCTTTGTTTAGTTTGTTCGGTTTCTTGGTTTGAAAACCCATTTGAGTTCCATTTCAATTATCTAATTTATTTTTACATGCTCAAGAAGTTTATGAATGAAAAAGGAAGGAGAAAATTTACCTCTTTAACCTTTTAAAAAAAAAAATTCGTTTCTTGCAAAATGGAGTGTGGAGGAGGCAAATTGAATTAATATTTTTTTTTTCATCTCCTCCTTCCTTCAATCATTTTTCTTCTCCTTCTCTCTTTTTCTTTTTTAGGAGCATGACCTAAGTACATATGGAGAGCATTCATTGCCTCGTCAATTGGGTCAAAGTTTGCGCACTAAAGGTCAATGGAGGGTTGGGAGTCATCGATTTGCATTGTCAGAACCAAGCCTTGCTGGCTAAGTGGATCTGAAAAATCGAACATAGACCGCAGGGTCTGTGAGCAATGACGCTCAATAGGCTACACGGAGTCACTGCGACGAACCATCTACACTTACACCAATTCATTCCCCTTTGTTTCAGCAGCTGGCTACTCTCATGCCCTTCTTTTCCTGCTCTGTTCAATATGAAAATGGGTTAAAATGGAGGTGGTTGGCCTCGGGATTATTTACATGTGCATCCGCCTACAGAACATTGCACCAAACAGGGGTTCTGTCGCGCATCCACGGACGCCTATGGAAACTGAAAGCACCAATGAAGGTCAGGATTTTTATCTGGCTTATGTTGCAGAACAAAATTCTAACACAGCAGGTCCTGTCCAGAAGGGGCTGCATGGTGCAATCAGGATGCCAACTTTGTGGAATTTAGAAACACGAGACCACATTATGTGGTCCTGCTCATATGCTGAGAGGTTTTGGAGAGGATTTTTGCGCATTACAATATGCATATCCCAACTGGAGGTTCAATAAAGCAGAGATGCGATATCAACAATCGACGAGGTACTGTGGCCGCGTCATCTCTAGCAAACGCGGTTTGGCCGACAGGAGCTTGGGCGTTGTGGAGGGAGAGAAACAGACGTTTCTTCTCTAACAAGAGCAAACCAGTGTGTATATTAATCAATGATACAACACTCGATGTTAATCTCTGGACACGTTTTGGGTAGGAGAGGGGCAGGCCAGGGGGCCTTGTATTGCGCTCTCCTAGCAACTATTTTTGCAAGTTGATGTAAATATCTAGTTAGCTGGGTCTTCGGCAGACTTACTACCTTGTAGTGATTATGTCATGTAATTAAACTTTTCTATTAATCAATATATTGTTGACGGTCAACCGTCAACCTTAAAAAAAAAAGTACATATGGAGAGTGAACATAAAGTGTAACTTAGATGGGTAAAATTAATTAGGTAAAAAGCGTACATGTAAAGTGATTTTGATACAGTGATTTTGATATAGTGGTAAGATAATGTTTTCTGTGTGGAAGATTGTAGGTTTTAAACTCAGAAGAAACAATCTTATGTAGATATAAATAATCAGATAACTTGACTTCTAATATTTTCTAAATAAAATAAAATAAACGTTCATGCAAAAGATTGATATGTATCCTTGTCCATAAGTGACGTATGACTATATGAGGTATTGTAATTTTCAAGGATAACAGAGTAAGATTAATGGACCCAGAAAAATTAACTCATCAAAAATTAAAGGCCAACCAAATAAAGTCAAACCCATGTTCAATTCGAACAAGACAAAAGTTAATAAATCAAATGTATAGAACCAAATATACCCTCTACTGAAACGTAGTAGATCTCAAAATTACCAATCTGAGTGATTCTTAACCAGAAATTTTCTGATATAAGACCAAAGCTATATAAAACTAGATATATGAATTAAGAAATACCAGAATGTAAACTAACGATTGTACTTGTTTGATTTATCCATCCACACAGTGACACAATACAACCAGCACTTAGTATATATATGATGGTTGTTATATGAGAATTTTTTATCCATAAAAATTAATAAAATAAGAGGTACAAAAATAAAAAAATAGTTAGTTTGCGACATTTTTAGAGGATCGAGATCTACAGTCCCGATCTCAAGATTTGGATCGGACTCAATAGTCCGATCCAAAGTATATATTGTTTTTTTCTTCAT
This sequence comes from Carex myosuroides, assembly GCA_028015225.1. NCBI lineage: Eukaryota > Viridiplantae > Streptophyta > Magnoliopsida > Poales > Cyperaceae > Carex > Carex myosuroides. Next base: position 7,130,585 of record CM051472.1, read on the forward strand.
TCGGCACAACTAGAAATAGACCATTAATAGAATAAACATATTAAAACTTTGGATCCGGATCAATGATTCCGATCCAAAAACTTTGAATTGGAAAAGTTATTCCGATCTTTCTAAAAATGTTGCAAACCAACAACTTTTTTATTTTTGTATCTCTTACTTTATAATTTCTATGGATAAACATTTCTCCTGTTATATGCTGCTGAGTCACCTCATGTGTCATCGTACTGATAACATCATTTGCATTACTGTCATGCCATAGTGATGATATATAAAAAAAAAAAAAAAATGTGCTGACATCAGGGATGACATTGGAGTAAACAAAATGACATGGTGCTACAGTTTATAATCGGCTGTTGCATGATGTCCCAAACAGTTTAACAGTATCTGAAAAGGACAGAGGAGAATTGAATCAGGCATAATATTTGAATGGCATGTCATTCTCAGTTTCTTGAGAATGATTGTGTAAAAGAACTTCAGAAAAATGCATATGTAATTGACATAGATACAATTTGAGCAAGTCTACAAGTTTACCATGAGATCCATTGGGTACCTGTACCTATATATATATTACTTGAAAGGCTGATACAATAACCTGATACCAAACAATCAGAAACATCATTGTCAGAGCGTTCTGAAATCCAATAAAATTAAAAACTCGAACAATCCTAATTCAAAAGTGGAATGAAATTAAGGCACAAATTATGAGTACATATAAGGAATTATGTTTTAAAACTTCTTAGTCATGCTCAATTATTCATATTTTCATTTGTCTAATTAATCTCAATTGACTCTGCTTATATATACTGATTAGACAGCTTATGTGTTTTCATATTTTTATTCTCATTCTAAAGGTGCGTTTGTTGTATCCAATTACAAGAAACTTTCTAAAATAATTGGAATATCTTGAGTTCCTTTACAGGAATTCTCGTGCCGATTTATCAAGTTATTTTTTACTGTATAAGTTGATAGGATTCGAGAATGATACTTAAACATGTGTCTAAATTTTATTGAATACAATTTTTTTAGGGAAAATTGCTAGTGTGCCCATAGAAACTTTTAAAATAGCCATTTTTCCCATGAAAACACTTCAATATCTAAAATCCCATCAAAACTTCAAATTCTTTCTTCTATGCCCTTTCTATTACTTCACTTTTTATTTAATTATTTTAAAAAACTGAATAGACCAATATACCCTTTAATCTTTCTTCCTCCCCTCTCCCTGTGTTTCTTCACGAATTTACTGTGCAAAATGATTAAACTAGCAACGTCACAAAATAAACAATAATATTCACCCCAATTGTACTACTCCGTCTATCTGTCTTCCTCTCTCTCTCTCTATCTCCCTCCGGATTTCTGTTGCAAATCCTCTCCTTTGCGATAAGCTTATATCCCTTATTTGGGGTGAATCCCTAACTAAATTAGTTTCTTTTCTTCTTTGCAGCAGTTTAAGCTTTCATAATTTTCAGTCAAACCCATCAGTCCTAATCTCAAATGGTTTTGATTTTGAGGTTGTTCAACGCCAGTGATTTGTATTGATATCATAGAAAACATCATTGTGGTTACTATCGTAAGAAATGGTTAACTTGGTCAATAATAGTAACATTAGAGATAAGTACGCAGCAAAATTTGTCAAGCTAAGAAAAATATCTCTTTGAGTCTTGACCCTGTTTTAAAAAGTATGTTTTATCTTCCACAGTAAATTTGTGAAGAAACACTGGGGAGAGAGGGGAGGAAGAAAGATTGAAGGGTATATTGGTTTATTCAGTTTTTAAAATAATTAAATAAAAAGTGAAGTAATAGAAAGGGCATAGAAGAAATAATTTGAAGTTTTGATGGGATATTGGATATTAGTGTGTTTTGATGGGAAAATTGGCTATTTTAAAAGTTTCTATGGGCACATGGGGAATTTTCCCATTTTTTTATTATATAAATTACGGTTAGACCCTTACTCCTTCAATAAAAAATAACATAAATTGTCTTGTATTTTAAAATTGTTTATTATTCATTATCTTTTTTTCAGTGCAAATGTTTAAAAATAATAATTAAATTAAATTCTAAAACTTAAAAATCCTATTCGTCTCTTTGTTTGAACGGGAATGGCATGCAAGATGTCACATTTATTATATATCATGAATTGCACAATTAAGCTACCTAAACATTTGGTATTGATTTTATGCCGAGTCAAAAAAACTAATAAGGCATTTCTAATAATAGCACGATGGACCACAAATACTATTAGTGGACACCCAGTGACTAGTGAGGCACATGCTACTTTCTTCCACTTCCCTCAACCCAGGGCAAAGGATGACCTGTCACTATTTTTATTACTCAGCCCAATTAAATGATGTATATTTATTCAAAGAAAAGCATCCGACATTTTTATTAATATCCAAAGTTAATTAAAAATTAATTAATTTACCCATGATTCCCGAGTTTTTCCAAAAATGTCCAAACCGGCCATAAAATGGCTGGTTTTCTTTTTTCTTTTTTTTTCTTTTTTAGAGACACTATGAAGAGCAAAATAATAAAATCTAACACTAAAAAATTTGAATTTTTTGTTTAAATTATTTGTTAGATTATTTCTTTTGATTTATAATTAGCATATTTATACTAAAATACACTAGATTACTTGAAATTATGTTGAATTACACTATATTACAATAAATTATGTTGAATTACACTAAATTACGTTAAATTACGCTAAATTACAATAACATCGCTAATTATGCTGAAATACGGTAAATTACGCTAAACTACGCAAAATTACGCTAAAGTAGACCGATTTTGTGCCATCTTTCATGAATCATAAAAAATAGTAAAAAAAATTCCGAAAATAGTAAAAATTGGCATTCTACAAGTTCATTATGTAACTAATTTACTGTGCTACTTAGAGTGAATAATAGAAATAAAAATCTTAATCGAAAACTTCAATTCAAGTTTTGAGGCTCCTCCCTTTATTTTTTGGCAATTCTGAATTTTAAAAAATGACATAGTGGTCACTGACGCATGCGTATTTTCGCAAGCTTTCCGAAAAGTGGTCATTTGCTGAAATTGGACACTCGAGCGTCGTTTTATGGCCGTTTGAAATTTCGCTGTTGTTTTTCGCCTTTTCAGTGAAAATATCGTCCATATTCATATGTAATTTAGCATAATTTACCGTATTTTAGCATAATGTAATGTAATTTAGCGTAATTTAACGTAATATAGTGTAATTCAAAATAATTTCAAGTAATTTAGCATATTTTAGTATAAATATGCTAATTATACATCAAAAGAAGTAATCTAACAAATAATTTAAACAAAAAATTCAAATTTTCAGTGTTAGATTTCATTATCGTGCTCTTCATAGTGTCTTTTAAAAAAAATAGTTTTTAATTATAAATCACTATGAAGATAAAAGAGAAACAAAAAATAGTTTCTAATTATACATCACTATGAAGACACACAGTAATTTAGCGTAATTTACCGTAATTTAGCATAATTTAATGTAATTTAGTGTAATTTAACGTAATATAGTGTAATTCAATATAATTTCAAGTAATTTAGCATATTTTAGTATAAATATGCTAATTATACATCAAAAGAAGTAATCTAACAAATAATTTAAACAAAAAATTGAAATTTTCAGTGTTATATTTCATTATCTCTTCATAGTGTCTCTAATAAAAAAATAAATAAAAAAAGAGAAAACCGGCTAATTTATGGCCGGTTTGGACATTTTTGAAAAAACTCAGGAATCATGGGTAAATTAATTAATTTGTAATTAACTTTGGATATTAATAAAAATGTCGGAAAAACATATATTGTTGTATATATGATGTGTTCTCTGAAAATTTTGTTTGACACCCAAATTATTATCGTATTATAGAAAGTAGTACTATCCAGCATGTGCAGTTATTAGTTGATGGAGAAGGAAAGAAAAAGACACTTGCTAGCTAGAGACAAAAAAGAAGGATTGAAAATCAGAGATTAACTTAATTTATATATTACAATTAGATTGTATGATATTTAAGTTGGGAGGTGATAAATTACCTCTTATCTTTACTCACAAAATAATTTTGTTATCAACTAAATCCTATGCAGAATAATTAATATATATTTTGTGAATTGTGATGTCATATGTAGGAGAAGCCAGGACAAAGTTATGATATTTTGTCTTTTGCATAAACAAATTAATTAAGAGGGGTCAGTAATTAGGGGTTGGGACCATTTCTAGCTTGCAACCTTTGCAAAGGTCGCTCTCAAAGCATTTAAAGGTTGCATTGGTTGCTACAAGTGCAATAGTGGATTTAAGTGTGTGTTAAATTTTTTAGCATTGTCCGGTCTTCATTGTGCAACTACCTGTCTTGTTCTATGTTGGAGCTTCTATCGTTTAAGGTACTGGTGAAAAGGATTTCATATCTGGATGGAATTCATGTGTACCAGCCTGCGGTACCTAATGTCAGTGTCAGGTTCCATAAAGCATGTTCAGCGCCCCCCGGTGAATCTAAACTAAATCTCTTAGTAGATCGTAAATTAAAAGAATAATTAATTTCTGTTACAGTTTTACTGTGTATGTGTCTGTACAAGGTTATAACGGTAGATAACGATTATACTGGTGAGAACGGTTATCTACTATAAAGATCAAAGAACAGCATAACACAATAAAAACAGGAAATTTTATAGAGAGTATAGACAGAAGAACTGTAATAGTCCACGACCATCACACGCATGCAGTAAATGTTTGGGAATCATAAAAGCTAAACAATTACGTCTTATTTAGAGATCAAACAATTACATCTCATCTAAGGGTCAAACACTTATATCCCGGAGAAGAAAAAAACAGTTCCCCACCTTAACCTAAGGACCGTCCTATCCCAAAGAGATCCAAAACATAAATCATAAATGCGGAATACAATACCTGATTCCATAATGTTGGCCATGGAATCCTCAATTGCGAAGAGTCGTCTTCGTGTGCATGAGACAAGTCTTCAATGCCAAGAAGTAGAGTGGGAAAAATGGCAAGCCGGAGCCGGCTCCGTCACGGAACGGCACGGTAACGGCACGGAACGGCACGGCACGTATGTCGGTTACGTGCCGTGACTCGCGTGTCTCGTGCCGTGACTACTCGCGTGGCGTGACCAATAGTTGGCAAATAAGACACGGCACGGCACGGCACGGAAATTGTCTTGGTCACGGCACGGCACGGCACGGCACGGAACATGGAACGGCACGGCACGGGACACGCGAGTCACGGCACGGTAGACACGTCAGTCACGATTCAACATTAATTTATGTTAAATTCTAAATTATGGACAAAAAAACATGTTTTTAGCATCAATAATTTCTTTCAACATTAATTCTTCATTTTAAATTTTAAAGAATCGTTTCATATTTTTTTTTTAAATGTTAAATGCGATCAAACGTGACTAACGTAACCAGTCATGACACATTTGGTTACGGCACTTTTGGTCACGGCATGTTTAGTCACGGCACTTTTGGTCATGGCACGTTTGGTCACGGCACGACTTAGTCACGGCACGCGAGTCACGGCGTGACTCGCGTGCCGTGACCATTCGCGTGCCGTGACCACCCCTCGTAATTTTTGTCACGGCACGGCACGGCACGTGAAAAATTAACTTGGTCACGGCACGGCACGTGACCAAAGTCACGGCGTGTTAGTCACGGCACGGCACGGCACGGCACGTTTTTCCCACTCTACCAAGAAGCCCTCTTCTCGCTTATGCGTCGTATGGTCGTAGATTAAGTCTTTCAAGACAGCAAGACACGCTTTTGAGAAATCACTTCCAAATTTTTCTAATGAATTTCTCCTCTCAAGTCTTTGATGTTGAAAGAAAAGAGAAGACACTCAGATTCTGTCTAAAATAATTGTTGTTCAAAAAACTGAGTTGTGTGTTGTATCTTGTGCCTTGGGAACCCATCCTTATATAGGGTAACACATCTGGCACTGCGCGTGCGGCTGCACAAATGGCCAGACGTGTCTACAAAACCGTATTTTCTCTGAATAACCGACTTTCCTGATTTAACAGTGTTTTGTGTGGCCCGCACAAACTTATGGCTGTATGTCAACTCTAAAAAGGTATTTTGTGCGTCCGCATCAAAAACCATGCGGCCGCAAAACTCTCTGGTTATCAGCCAACTTAATCGAGATATTTTGTGCGGCCCGCACAACTCTCCAAATAACGATTTTTCTTACTTGCAAATCTCAGAATCAATCAATGATTTTATTTTTGCCCAAATTGTTATACACATTTATGGACCATATCCTATTGAATACATAGATTGTCAAATACTTTAATTCAATATTAAATCACTTAATTAGAACAATCATACATGACAATATACAATTCATAATTATATTACATATATGTTCAACCGTTTGATTATAATCCAACAGTACTAAAAGCAAGAGAATTTCTGAAGAGACCGGATGAGCAGTAACGATTCAGAAACCGTATAACGATGAACGATCCATCAACTGTTACGCACACAAAAGGCAGAGAACTGTAAGGATACCTTTGTAATTTCTGATTGTTTTGGATTAAGACTAGATGCATTGTATGGAACCGTGTTCGCCCTCTTTAAATAGATCTCTGGATAATTGTTTGAAGTAAATGGAAGCAAAAGTTTTCTTGTTTGATTACAATATATATATATCAAGCTCTCTCCATTCTATTCTCTTTTCTCTTCTGATTCTTTTTATATAAATTGCTCTCATTTAGTATGAACATTCTCTATGTTTTGTGTCATTTGATATCCAAAATAGTCATAAATACTTGGATTTTATTATTTAGTTATGATGTCAAACAAGAAAAGAAACAGAAACTAAACACATGACAAACTGAATTATTTTAAGAACGCCACATGATTTATCCAGCAACATAAGTTTGGTGGTGCAAGATATATGGTTGGAGGCAATAATAAATACTATACACAACAAGGCATATAGCTAGAACTAATCAAATGCTTGCATGTGTATGTTTTCTCTCTCTCATATTTAAGCGTTTCATGCAATTTCACCAAGCATTCTGAGCACGAATTAAGGGGTGAAGGCAGGTTTGGTCTAAAGTGTATGGTACCCCAAATTAATACAAATCGATCGACACTTTTTGTTTTTTCTAATTAACTCATCCAATCATTCTTTAAGGACCTACGTACAGCTTTTTTGTGTATTTAATTTTGTTTAATTTGGCTTCCATTAATTACAACTATATAGCATGTGGCACTTAAAAGCTAAAAATGTTGCCACAAGCTTGTAATCAAGTGTTTTCTGAAATTTCTGCAGGTTGCATGTGAGTTACTGAGTTGATGTCTCTTGTTTGCACCTACATGCATGTTGAAATGCTAAGAGCTTTAAATCTTGACACAACGCTGAATTAATTAGGTCTCAGAAGATTTCAGAACGGGGATTTTATCTCTTATATATAAAGAATTAATTTGTTATTCTAAATTTGTTGGGGTTGTTAATTAATTTGTATTTCAAAGGCTCAGGTTGAGACAATTTGAAGGTTGAAATCAGGTTCTAAATAGCTAGCTATCGCGCTATCAGTCGCTTTCTTTTTATCAGGGTTCTAATTAAATAGCTAGCTATAGCTGTTTTTTTACTCTTTCCGTAATGACGCAATATATAATCGCTATGTAAAATCTTGGTTTATTACTTATGGCAATACAAAACAGTAATAATATATATCTTATAGGTATTTGGAATTAAACATACATGAACGAATTAAGTAATTAATCGATCAATTAATTCATCCTAAGTATTCTTATTTGCAAACATACATAAATTAACCCAAGAAGGAATTAATTAAACAGCCATACATGCAGGGGAAAGAGTTTGAAATGGATTTGATGCTAAATTATTGATATAAAACACGTGTAATTTTATTTTTTTTAAGACTTGGCTGATGCAAACGTGTAATTTATAAGAGACCGATTTCAACACATATATATAGAGAGAGAGATTCAAACTTGCGATGCAAGGTTGTTTTATAAAAGATGCAACTATAACGAAGAAATGAACATCTGAAAATACAAAAATAAATATTTGAAATTATAAAATTGATAATAAACGTGCATATATTATTCAATATTCATCACGGGTAACAATTAATGGTCAACTGTCCCTCCCGACATTTGTTCCTAGTGGATTTTACCCTTTGAAAATTTTTCTGTGTACCCGGTAAAATGAGAGTATTTCAAAACAAAAGAAAATAATAAACTTGAATTTGAGATGCACAAATAGAACTCAGGATATATATCTATATATATAGAGAGAGAGTTGGGCTATGGTACTTCGTGAAGTAAAGCGAGTATTTTACTTCACGTCTATATCTTAAATTTCAAAGTTTAAAACGTCGATCTGAACCGTTCAAGTTGATCTCCATATTAAATTGTGCTTGGAGACAAAATTTTACAATTTTTAGAAATTTTGTACTATTTTTTCAGAATGTTTTAAAATTACTAATTTTTTATGGTCCGCGATTTTCTGAAAAACAGTTAAGGAATATAATTGATCGGAATGTTTTAAAATTACTAATTTTTTATGGTCCACGATTTTTTATGGCTCTCTTTTGATTCTCTGATATCATAATTTCACGATTAAGGAATATAATTGATCAGGTATCATGATTAAGGAATTTTTATTTATATTGACCCGATATCAAAAAAATTACCTGTCTCATTTCACGATTAAGGAATTTTCATTGATATATCTGATATTATATCAGGGAATTTTTTTATATCAAAATTTCTAAATAATTTCACGAATACGAAAATATTTAATCGGACCATTATTATTATATTGATCCGATATTGATATCATAATTTTCTCCGAAATATTGATATCATAATTTTCTCTGAAATATTGATATCATAGAAAATATTGATCTCAAAGAAATAAAAACATTGATATCACTCTGGTGTTATTGCCTCCGTGATCTCACTCAGAAAATTATCAATATCTACTTGTGGTTAATAAAAAAAACCCTTGGTGTGTTCTCTTGGTGAAGCTAGGGTTACCGAGAAACCCCTTGGATCGGTAATTAAATTCATCTTATTTTTTGTTTTTCAATTCATCTCATTGAAACCCCTTTAGATGGTATGCTGATCTCACATGCAAAACTTTAATTAACGAGAAACCCCTTCTATTGAATTGAAGCATTCATTTTTCATCTTCATCAAAGAAGAGACTACAATTGCGACTAACACATAAGGTTTGTCCCAATTTCTAATAATGCTAAATACATTTTTTAGTCTTTTTGTCAATATCTTTTTTTTTTATGGATTATGTTCACCGCTCAAGTAAGAATTTCAATATAGAGAATATTTTGTTTTTTTAATAGTGTAAAACCTTTAAATTCAGTCTCTTCATCTTGTTGTTTCCAAAATCAATTTAAATTCTCATATTATATTTCATGCTACATGTTTTTATCGCTTGTCAGTTGCTCTATGACAACAGAAGGTGTCTTGATTGTTAATTTTGAATCTCGTGTGAATGAAGATGTCGCTAATAGCAAACTACAAGTCAATATTGTTGAGCCATATGTCACAGTTACTATAGGAGAAGATGGACCCAGTGGAGAAAAAAAATTACCACAAAAAATAAGTTGGAGGTGGAAAAAAAAATGAGACATGTGAACAGTACTTTTGCTTTATGAAAATTCAACTTAGGAATCTAACTTTTTTATTATTTAGAGTCAGAAAAAAATAGCCACATATTATGAATCAGAAAGCTCTATTTTTTCTATTTTGTTTGTTCATTTTCAGAAATGTTGGACTACATCGAAGAGGATCACACTGGCAATAATACTTCAAGAATTTTTTTTCATATTATATTTGATTTGTTTGTTGTAGATCAAACAATTTTGTCTTTGTTTTCTTAGTGTAAATAGTAAGAAAAATCACCTTCCTATGACATTATCAATTGAATAAATAAGGACATTTTTTTTACCATCTGTATTGAATGAAAAAAAATAAAACAATTATTAGTTCCTATTCAACTTCAAATTTAGTATATATTTTTAATTTATGTTGTAAATAATTCTGAAAAAAAAAATTGTGTATGCACTGACATGCACAAAAGGTTGTTGAATTAAAACAATCATTTGTTGTTGTTTCTTTTATTGTTATTTATTATTTGTCTCTCTGTTCAATATTAATGTTCAATCTTATAATATCTCCGTTGCAATGCACGGGTACGATACTAGTGTGTGTGTATATATTCACACGTTTTAAGGAATAAAAAGTTATCAATATATATCTACATTATTTTATAGATACATATATATTAATTACGAATAATTATCTGGATAGGAATGCTGTCCGAATGATAACCAATATATCTGTAATCATTTGCACCTAATAACCAATAATTAGCTAGATTTGTATCTTTATTTCCGGACGAATGGAAAAAAATAATAATAATAATTGGTCGATGATCATCGGACAATTATCTGTTGGAAATTGATCAGTCAATTCATCCTAATCCTAATTTGCTAAACTTCATTCCTAAAGTATTCGCAAACATATATTATATACACACACATACATGAATCTAAGAGGGAATAAAAACAGTCTTTGCATTTTTCCAAACGAATGGATAATAATTAAAAAGTCAATCATCGTCCAAATTGTCCCTAGTAAAATCAATCAATTAACATGGAACTTTGAACTGATAGTAGTGACAATTGTCTTCTCCCACAGAGACTGAGGATAAAAAAATAAAGATAAATGAGGAGGGTTCTAATGCCTTCATTTTTTGTATCTTCATTGTGCCTCTATTTTTTAAAACATTAATAGCTCAAAATTTAAAACAGAAACGTCAAAATAAAATCTTTAAATGTGATCTATGTTATTTTCTCTATGATCTCATGAAAAATTATAACATTTTGATTTAATTTTTATGTGAATCAATAAGTTGAAATATCAACGTCTAGAAATTATCCATATTAGTACATTTTTACAAGCTCTTGATGACAACCAAAACTAAGTTGAAATGTAATAATTTTTTACACGTAGATAGATAAAATGATGTATATCATATCCAACGGTTTTATTTTGACTTTTAAGTTTTAAAATTTGAGTTATAAAAGTTTTTTAGCAATGGAGGCATGATGGAGGCAAAAAAAAATGGATGCATTTGAAGCCTCCTCAAGATAAATTCATCCTAATCTTAATTAAGTAAAAATTAATTATTCCGGGAATCTGGAGAGACCTTTGAGCAGAACAAGGCAGATTCATTTCATTTACAGACTTTAATTTAAATCCTTCAAATTACAAAAATCCTCCCAAATTTTATCTTCAAATTATCCTGAAATTGAAAATGAAAAAAATGGTTCTTGACAGGGAAGTAAATTGGGGAAGATTGCAAGAACAAAATGGTTCGCTATGCCTCCTACAGCAAGAATATTTTCATGTGAAAAATCATATATTGATGAGCTTCCCTCGGTATTATTTTATAGGCATCCTCTAGCTACTCATATTTCTTGCTGCCTTTTCAAATCTTGAAACAATTTTTGCAAATGAGATGCAACTCCTTTTTGTGTGTTCTATGACTGTGTGAGCAGCTTTGATAACCAAGTTTTGATTAACTTTGCATCGAAAGAAAGAACAGCCTTGTCGCAATTATTTATTCACAATTTTTGCTCCTTGGTTGATAAAATCAATCTCTCATCTTATTTCACAGACTACCTTTTCAAATCTTAGACAGTGAAATTGTACATGGATTGTGACCGTTTACTGGTGCTGGTTTTCTTATTCATGAAAGATGACGTCAATGCTAGAGTTGTCCATAGCTCAGCACTTTCGTCTGCATGCAAAATTTGTGAAAACCAATTATATCTGCATAATTTACTCGGTCCAATTTCTTTTTTTTTGAGAGAGCTTGGCAGCTGCTGCCAAGTTGTGAGAAAGAACAAAAAAAGAAAATTACATCGTAGGCATCAATAAAAATAAATCTTCAAAGAGGTCCAGCCGTCCTGAGACCTTTTCACCACTAGCAGTTTCTCAGCCATGAGTTTGCCACTTGTAGAATCTGTTCCATCAAGGCTTCTGGGTGCTGCCATTTGTTTCTAAAAATTACCTCATTTCGCTGTCTCCATATGTACCAGCAGACACAAAGAACTAAGGTAGGGCCCTCTCTGTTCCATTCTGGTTCCTTCGCACGAGTCAGTTGTTCCCAAATATTTGTGATTGTACCGTGCGTCGGGATAATATTTCTGCCAATTCTAAGGCTGATGCCCCTCCATACCTGTACCGCATATGGGCATCGGAACAGTAGATGAACTATTGTCTCTACCTGACATCCTGCGCACATTACACACTGCAATGCACATTGCATATTCCGTCGTGCCATCAGATCATGAGTTAACAATCTCTTCTTGAGCATTAGATATCCAAATAGCTTTACTGTTTCCGGTACCTTGTACCGCCATACGTTAGCATACCGATCTCTGATTTTCCCTAGTCCAATGAGTGTTTGGTAAGCACTACTTGTGGAGTAAATCCCGGATGCTTCTAAGCGCCATCTCAATGTATCCTCCGAGTCTGTGAGTCGGACCTGGTGTAGTGCGACCACCTCTCTCGCTGGCAGCAAAGGTAAAATTGTAAAAGCGTCCTTCAAAGTTATGTTATATCACATCGGCCTCAATGCCCCCAGTTGACTGATTGGACTGTCACTCCATCTATCATACCAGAAAGAGATATCCTGTCCATTTCCTATGTCCCATGTAGTGCTCCTAAGGAATATGGGATGCAGCGACCACAGTTGTCTCCAGAAGTACGATCCTCCTTTTATCCACAGTGCCGGGCTTTTGCATAAAGCACCCGTAGCTTTTAGATCTTTAAGAACTGAAGTCCATAATGAGTCAGGGTTGGTGTACAACCTCCACCACCATCTCATTAGCAATGCCCTGTTCTGCAGCCGTAAGTTTGACAGCCCCATTCCTCCCCATTTTTTTGGTTGAGTCACTGTTTGCCAATTCAGTAGTGGTATCCCTCTATCGTTGGCAATACCTTTTCTCCAGAGGAATTGGCGCCTAATGCTATCTATTCTGTTCAGCACCCACACAGGTAAGGAAAGGAGGTCATGTAGTATATGGGTATAGAGGACAGTACTGATTTAACGAGTTGCAGCCGACCTCCCCAGACAGCATTTTACCTTGCCATCCCTGCATTCTTCTATCCAATTTTTCAATTAACGGCAAATAATCCTGCCTCCTAGGCATGTTGATGGATAGCGGCATTCCCAAATACATGATTGGAAATTCAGTTCTTTTGCAGCATAGCACCTGTTGTACTAAGAAAGTTTGGGGGGGTTCCATGTTGATCGTTAAAAAACAGCTTTTATCATAGTTAATGGTTAATCCCGAGACCTTGGCAAACAGATTGAGTATAATTTTCAACGTGATTACTGTTTCCAGGGTGCCATTTGCCACTATAACAGTGTCGTCCGCATATTGGAGGGCCATGATTGGGTGCTCTAACCTGTTTGATATATTTGCAGTTAGTGTAGAATTTGCCGCTTCAATGAATCTCTGCAATACATCTGCTGCCAGGATGAACAGCATTGGGGACAGCGGGTCCCCCTGCCGCAGTCCCCGTCGGTGCTGGAAAAAGGCAGAGTGGTCACCATTTGCCACAATTCTAGAGGAGGAAGTTCGGAGCATGGTCTGAATCCAACAAATCCATCTAGGTGGGAAACCTCGGACTTGCATAACCGTTTCCAGGAATTCCCAATGAATCGAATCAAAGGCTTTCGAGAAGTCGATTTTGGCGAGGATCGCATGATTTTTTGTTGTACTGATATGTTGCATTATTTCTCTGGCCACCGCAAACGTTTCACCAATATGCCGGTCTTGTATGAAAGCCGTTTGATTTTTGGAGATGAGAAGTGGGAGGAATCTTCTCAATCTATTTTCCATGACCTTCGATATCAATTTCGGCAAGAGGTTTATTATGCTTATCGGTCGATAGTCCGAGGTCATCTGTGGAGATTCTTTCTTGGGCACCATCACTATGTTTGCCCGGTTTAGCGACTGTAAGTCGAGCTTTTGCTCATAGAATTGTTCGAACATCATCATGACATGTTCACTTAACACCTCCCAATATTTTTTAATGAATTCATGAGTGAGACCATCCGGCCCTGATGATTTGTTTGGTGCCAATTGCATCACAGCCGCCATAACCTCTTCTCTGGAAAATGGTTGCTGCAATTCCTGTAACTCTGCTAGTGGGGCATATAGACCAGATGGTTGGAAGCACAGAATTTGACCTTCCACTCCCAGGATACCTGACATATGCCTGTGCAGTGCAGAGATAATAGCAGGTGGGTCAGTAATTGTCTCTCCCTCATGTTGAATTTGTGTGATCATGTTGATTCTCATTCTCGTGGAGGCATGGGCATGAAAGAATGCAGTGTTTTTGTCTCCATTTCTGAGCCACAAGCATCTCGATCTTTGCATCCACCTTTTTTCAATAATGTTTGCCCAGTCATACGCTAGTCCCCTTAATCGCTGCCTCTCGAGAAATTCTGATGCCGTCAGCTGCCTTGTCTCCTCCACTCGGTCCAGAGCGAGTATGTCATCTCTGGTCTTTTTAAGCTGCATCCGTAGCTGCCCAAAGTTTGCCTTGTGCCATGTCCGCAGCATGTGATGCATGTGTGTTGTGTTCTTGTGAAAGGTCTCCATCAGTCCCGAACCATCCCCATATAGCCCGATAGGCCGGCGACCCCAAATATCTTTCACCAAATTCGATGTGTAGGCGTGCTGAAGCCAAAAATTTTCTATTCGGAATTGTGTGGGCTTTGTTCTATGTCCCGCGCAATGTAATAGTAGTGGCACATGGTCAGATACGACCATGTCTAATGCGTCAAGAGTTATGTTTGGCAATGATAGCTGCCATTGCGGTGATAGGAAAACGCGGTCAATTTTGGAGAAAACCGGCATAGGTCTCTTGTTTGTCCAGGTGTAAGCTCTATTCCGCAGGTCTATGTCAATCACACCCATGTCCCTAATGAGGTCGTTGAATGCCGACATCAACGGGAAACTTCGCATATCTGCCGACCGATCAATAAGCCAACGGACTAGATTGAAGTCCCCACATAGGACCCACGGGTCCTGTATAATATTATGTAATCTCTTGAGTTCCTCAATGAATTCCAGCTTTCGGCTATCTACACTGGGCCCATATGCATTTGTCACCATAAAAATCTGTCCCGACCGTGTTTGCCTGAGTACCACCGTTGTCGTGTGGTCTGTTGACCAGCTATTGAGCAATTGGTAGTCTCTTCTCCAGGCTATAATACATCCCCCCGCTGAATTGGTTGCATCTAATTGCACTATTGGTCTCACAAAATAAGTAGGAAAAATCATCGAGACATAGTGAAAATCTATTTCATTTAGCTTGGTCTCCTGTAAGCAGCATACATCACACCTAGACTCTTTTATAATGTTTTTTACTACATTGCACTTAGATCCATCCCCCAGCCCCCTTACATTCCAAGATAATAATTTAAATTTTTTAATATTCATGAAATCGAATCAGACATCCGTCCATATTCCAGCCGCCAGCAGGCCGAGCTTATTCCATGTCGGAATAAAGCTCCTCTTCTTTGTCTGAATCCAGACACACTTGCTCCTGGCCCTCTATTTCCCCTTCCCCAGCCTCAACTTCCATATTAATACCTTGTTGGGCCCTCTGGGTGTTATCTTCTTGGACAGCGAGTAAAATATCTCTAGTTTGAAGGCCCATTAGGTTGGCCAGATCTTCACAGTGGGAGTACTGGACCCGGACCTCAAAAAGGCCCGCCTCATTATAGACGCATTATGCTTTCTCCTTTCGGGCCTGTGTGACCCGTTTAGACGGCCCAGCAGAGCTGCTGGCCTGGTGTTGCCGCACCGATTTCCTCTTTTGTCGCGTTGCCGTGCGGATCTGACGTAGGGTCTGTCTCTCTTCTGCGGCTACAGGACTCTGGCGAGAACCTTCTGAAATAATCAGAGCCTGGGAGCGCTGGCTGTCTCTGTTGTCCGGT
The DNA here is from genome assembly GCA_028015225.1 of Carex myosuroides. Lineage (NCBI taxonomy): Eukaryota > Viridiplantae > Streptophyta > Magnoliopsida > Poales > Cyperaceae > Carex > Carex myosuroides. The sequence goes on from CM051472.1 coordinate 7,146,615, forward strand.
TGTGCTTTCCTCCCGTTATCCTGTTCTGCCTGGGGATCAACATTGGCATTATTCGGCCCCCGTCTTGTTGGAGTGGTCTCCACGCGTCCACGCTGCGTACCACTGTCGCCTCGGGATCCGGTTCTCTGCAGGATGGTGATCTTCTGTGGCGGAGTGTTTGCCGGTTGGGTAGTATTGTTGGTTCGGTCCTGTGAGGCACGACCCGCTCCATGCGCGGCACTTACTCCTTGGATAGGGGGCAGTTCCGAGGGGGATTCTGCACGGCTGACTGTACGGCTACTGTTGTTGCCAGTCTCGGATCTTCTATGACCATTAACAGATCTTGTGTGGCATTGCGTGTCTGGCCATCCAGTGTTGCCGCCACCATCTGCTGGTTCTCCTTTGCCCTAGCGTCCTAGATGATCCCTCTCCAGGCCGCCGGGACAGCTTCAAGTTCCTTCCCCTTCGCCAGTTCTAAGAGGACCTTCTTGCTAATAGGTATCATTTGGTCGTCATCCATTTCTTTCTCTTCCTCCGTAGAAGAGTTGCCGGAGGAGGAGGAGGGATCAGGTCTAGAGTAGACCTTCGGCACCGGTGGCAAATCAGCCGGCTTGTAGATGGGGCTATGTACCCATTTGATTGGAATGATGTTGACCGGGTGTTCTAACCCTCCAATCATCAAGGTGACCCTGTGAGGAATTCGATCTAGTGTATCCGTGGCAATTACCACAGTGAACCGCCTGAAGTCTGCCGGATCATGATGTGAAACAGAACCAAGGTAAGTCCCAAAGGAGGCAACCGCTCTCATGGCGTTTTGTTCATTCCACAGATAGATAGGCAGTCCCTCAAGGTCCAGTATGAGTCTGAAGGAGGGGATAGTGATTGCCGCGTCATCATGCGGGGACCACGGCCGGAAGGTGAACCCAAAGTCCCAGAGGTCTGTCGGTGTTGCTCTTATGAACGTATCTGGTGAGAGCCCTGTTGGCAGGTAGATCAGATATCGACCTCTTGGCAAGATGGCGATGGAGACCTCCTGTCTCGTGACCAATCCGGTTCGGACCGCATAGCTTGCCACCGTGTCGGCTCTGAGTTCCAGTTGCGGTTCATGGGTGTCCAGCACGACCGCTTGCTGTAGCCTCTGAATCTCTTGGAAACTGGTCTGGTCTCGTGGGATGAAGACTATCTCCTTGAATGGCCTATCAGCCGGCATAACAGGGGCAGCCGGCCTATGACCAGTCAAAAGGTCATCAAAATCAGGTTCATGTCCTTGCTCTGCTTTAGTTTCATTGATCGGTCGCTGGCCTGTGGGCTGGGCTACGAAGGGTAGCCGGCAACGGGATCCAATGTGTCCTTTCTTCCAGCACTTGCCACATCGACTTTGGTTACGGCACTGTGCCTTAGTGTGGCCTGTGCGGCAACATCTAAAGCACCGGCCTTTCCACTCGGGGAATGATGGTGAGGGAGGGAAGCGAAGCCTTGTTGGACTATGGGGAGATACGTAAAATGCGGTGGTCGTCGGGGAGGTTGGTGGTGTTGTCCGTTGAGAGTTGGTGGTATTGGTTGGGGATGAGTAGCCAGAGGAAGGAGGCGAGGGACGGCCTACAGTCAGGACGTGCGCATACGTCGGCTTAGTGGCATATGGGGTGTATGGGGTGGCCTGGGTGGGGAGCTGAGGGGCAGGGCACCAGGAGGCGGGAAGTTGCCGGCGTCGTCGGGTTACGGTTTGCCATGCGTGGGTTGTCGCCATCTTTCCTCCCAATCCAGACCTCACCCTGTTTACTTCTACTCGGTCCAATTTCATTCCTTGATGAGCCACTTCGTATGAATTCAGATCCTCTCCGGTACCGTAATTGGGAATCTTTTACAATTAGTGAATTTGAAACGTTCTTTTTAACTTGGCACGAATCTCAAAGCCCAATAATACTGTCCCCTGCTCTAGCCTGAATCTCAAAGCAGTTAGAAGTAAATCTAAAACCGTAAAGTGAGGAGAATGTTTTACAGTACCTATACTTGTCCACTTCGTATCGTATTCGACGTATTGCTACCGAGCAGTCATACATAGTAAGAGGTTGAAAAATTGAAAGAAAACAAAAATAGAAAGGAAAGGTTGGTGGAAATGAGTATCGGGCCTTGTATGAAATTAGAACAGGATTTGGGCCTTTTTTAGTAAAATAAAATAAGTAATTGGGCTTTTAAAATTCTCTACTGCGGCGGTACCTTATTTCTTATGGAATGGGTCAAAATCACCCGCTACAAACTCAAATGGTGTACGGTGACACGGAATATCCGTATAATAGAAGTTTTCTTTATTTCTCACTTCTGGGGAGAAGTAGAGAACCATTTTGGCTCTTACAACACTAGGGTTTTTATTGCGCCAATTTTAATTTGACTTAACGCGTTGGATTAAATCTCAACGATAGCTTGAGGATCAAAATGGAAGGCGGAGAGGAGGAGCTGACGGCGCACGAGACGGCGCTATACGACCGTCAGATTCGCGTCTGGGGTGTCGATGCACAAAAGAGGTATTTCTTTGATTTTTCAAGCTTCTAATGTCCATAAAAATATGTACCGTTGTTTGTTTCAGTCCTTAACTTGAGCACCTCTGTTGATTTAGGTTGAGTAAGGCTCATGTGCTTGTAAGTGGACTTACTGGTGCCACTGTTGAGGTATTATTTTTTAATTTTATTAATTGTTTTAACTGTTTAAGTTTTGGGACGTAAAGAATTACACAAATTTAGATGTTGATATGTATTTCAAATGTAGTTTTGCAAGAATATTGTGTTGGCGGGAGTAGGTAGCCTCACCTTAATGGATGATAGATTAGTAACAGAAGAGGTCCTTGGTGCCAATTTTCTAATTTCTCTGGATGAATATGCAAATAGCAACAAAACAGTGGCCGAACTCTGTTCTCAGTCCCTCAGGGACTTCAATCCTATGGTTGGTGTTTCCGTTCTATCAGGTCTGTCTTTTACCATTTATTTCTTTCCTTATTGTGTTTATCTTTTCTGCCAATCTGTTAAGCATCAGAATTGAGTGCAATACAGAAAGTACCTGTAGAAAAATCGATATGATGCTGGTACAATCTTACACAAGTGCTGCTACCAGCAGCTGTAGCAGGACCCGCATCCAGTCCAGTACCAATTCAGCTCCAGTTTCAGGTCCAGTAACAGTTCCGCTGGCTTTAAGATTGTTAGTGCCAGTGCTATTACCAAAGCATTAGTATCCTATACCAGTAGCTTAACAGCTTTCTGTTACTGCGGGTTTGTTTGGCAAGGGGGGATTAAGCTTTCTTTCACGTCCTTTAGCTTCCATTGTCGCTTAAATCCTTCAGTACATCGATTCCTTAGCAAGGATTAAGAACCCTACCCCTCCTTTAGCCTCCTTTTGCCCGAAATCTTAATCCCTGCCTGGGCCTTAAGGAACATCTACCCCTGGAAGAAGCCTCCTTAGAATCGTCTATCTACAGATTAAGACAACCAAACACAAGCTCCTTAGTGCAGATTAAGATTTAATCCTACTTTTGTCGGCGATGACTTTATGGGGATAATGTAGGTGAGCTATCACAAATGGATGGAGAATTCTTTGACAAGTTTGATGTTGTTGTGGTCTGCTCTTTCTCTTTGCAAAACAAGGTACCCGAACCAGTTTTTGTTGTAAATTAGCCCAATATTTTACCATTACCAAAGTTTTCCAACATTTTTCGATTTCTCCAAATCAATCTAAATTACTGCACTTCTGAGAATTTACTATATGAGTGCAAACCATATTAGCAACAAAATATCCATATGTTAATATGACCGTTAGTTCATGGAAAATAACTACATTTCTTTGACCAGTTTAGTTTACTCTTCACAATCGCTTTCAGACAACATAGAGACCGATCTCTTTGTTTAAATTTTGCTTATTTCTGTTTAGGCAAACAGTGCCTTATAGAAGGATAAAAAAAACTTAAACATTTAGCACGATGTACCTTGTCAATTGCATCAACCTGTCGTATGTTTGATTCAAAAAACAGTTAAAAATATAAGTATTGGGTGTCATGTGCAGAGGTACAGACAACTACGGTGTCATGCAAAAAGCTTGCACATGCATTCTCTCTGATAAGTTTGTGTGATTAGAGTATGTTTGAATGAAAACTAAACCCTACAAATATTAATGTTGAAATTTCATTTGCATATGTTAACTGAAGTGTAGCCATACATACATACACTTACCATAAAGCTGCTGCGGTGAGTACTATATTAAATATTTTACTAAAAATGAGAGAGTCTGTTATGATGTCTGTTTTAGCAAGAGAATGCAAGTACTTACAAAAGCGTATTGCTTTCTACATTAAAAAATCTTGAGAATGCGGGTACCTTGTTATTTTACTAATTATTTATTTCTTTCAATCACAAATTCATCAGATTTTAATCAACGAGAGATGTCGCAAGAGACAAAAGCGCATTGCTTTCTATACGATTGATTGTAAAGACTCTTGTGGTGAAATCTTTGTTGACTTACAAAACTACACTTACATGCAGGTTCCCTTTTCTTTCCTGTGGTAGCTGTTGCTAGAAACTTTGATTTTTCTGGTTTTTTTTCTATTTCTCTTAGGACTACTGGGTTTCTATTTTGATTGTGCCTTCCTGGACCACATTTCTCTCTTGGTTTTCAGCAGTTGATGATTAAGTAATGGCCAATTTTTTTTTTTATCAACAAGCATGTCAAAAGAAGATTATGGTATACAAAGAATAAATAAACTTGTAAAGGATGTGTAGTCTCAAGGAAGAAACTTGACCCAAAAGAGGGAAATTTGGTTTAGATGCGATTCTTGTTTTTCATGTTTTATGACGTACTTGCAACTAACTTCATAAATAAATGGCAGAAAAAAGGTGATGAAACTGTTGAGCGCCAATTAAGTTATCCAAGTCTGGAGGTATTTTATGTTTTCCTTCACTCTTTCTTTCTTGCAAATGGGTATGCACACTAATTTACACGATGCAATAATACAGGAAGCAAATTCAATACCTTGGAGGGATCTGCCTAGAAAAGTAACTAAGTTATACTTTGCAATGAGAGGTTAGCAAATAACTGCTCTTTTTCTGGATATACCCTTTCAGAACTTTTTAGAGGTGGCTAACAGGCTGATTGGTTTGGGTCAGGTCTAAATCCAAAACAAATCCAGGTCCTTTTTCTTCATTTGGGGTATTGGACATTGTTCGACCTAATTTATGCTCTGGGTCTTGGGTCGTGGTAGGTTGGTTTTGGAATTCAGATCTTTTGTCGGTGGGGTCCCAACAAATTAGATTTAGAAATGTGTTCAGAGGGTCTGTCAGATCTGTTTCAGGTTGATCAGGAGTTAGGTTGGATATGTTTGGCTTGACTTTGGCCTTGGATTTGATTCTATCTGGTTGGACCTGTTCATCTTTTAGAAAAATTTAGTTTTGTTTTGATTTGGGTTTAGACTGGTTTTTTCCAGACAGGTCAGGTTAGCCACTTTCACTTTTTATGAATGTACCAAGTTAAAAGTTTATTGTGCAAAAGTGCGCTATGGTACAGATCACTTGCTCTTTATTTTGATTATTGTTGTGTTTTTTAAGTTTTGGATAAGTTTGAGTTGTTGGAGGGACGAAAGCCTGGGGAAACATCTCTTGCTGATTTCGAGTCAATTTCCATTGTCAGAAAGGACGTGTGTGAGGCTCAGGTTGATTTATCATTCTCTCTCTTTATTTATTTTTTCTTTTTCCCCTAAAGTATTATCATTCATAATTCCTGCACACAATCAATTACTCCACATATTACTTTGTATGCTGAACTGTGCATCAGAAATCTATCTGGGGGACAACATTTGTAGCTTCTGTACCAGCAAATTTTTGTTGATATATGTGTTTTCAATTGAGTTGATATAAAAAAGTTTGATCTGATAATGACAGGGTTTGAAAGAGTCGCATCTGGCAGATTCTCTGTTGGAGAGATTATTAGCTGCTGGAAAGATGGAGCATCCTGCTGTGTGTGCTATTCTAGGTGGCATTCTTGGCCAGGTACCCTTATCTATTCTCTCTTCCCTTATTCTTATTCTTATATTATTACACTTCATTTTCTTCTTCTGAAATTCTATGTGAATAAAACAGGAGGTGATAAAGGCAATATCAGGGAAAGGGGACCCACTCAAAAACTTCTTCTATTTTGATGCTGCTGATGGCAAAGGTGTTATCGAGGATATCTCTGTGCATAGTACAGTTACTGCTTAAAGGGTTAGGTTCTATTTATTACTGTGTTATTAGGTACCTGGCATTGTAACTGTCATGACTTATGGTTTAGGTTCTATTTGTTACTGTGTACCTGGCATTGTAACTGTCATAACTTAAATCTTATGCTCTTTTAACTGCCTCAACTGTAACTTTAAAGCTAGTCAATTGTTGTATGCTAAATTATTTTGACACAGCATTTTCTTTGTTTCCTGTGTTTGTTTGTGCATGTGTCTCTGTGAGTGTGGGTGGGTGTGAAAGAGAGAGCTATCCTAAATATCTAGTACTGTAGTAATAGATATGAGGATTGGGGATTGGGGATCAGAATTTTGGAGGATATCTAGTGGGGCCCATTTCTTCCGATGATCAATCTGAGATGTGGACCTGTTTAGGCATGGCTATATGCAAATTGATTGGGGTTACCAGCAAGCTCCCATATATTGTCTCTGCCGCTGTCTGATAACGTTCATTGTATCAGTGGAGAAATAAATAGGAAAGAAAAACTGCTGCACTATCAGAATGTTTAGTTTGTAGGGAATTGCATGTTTACCCTTCAAAAATTTTGAAATTACGTATTCCCCCCTCTGAAATTTATAATATCATATTTATCCTTCTAATTTTTTAGAACTCACAAATTTACCTAATATATTGTAATTTATTTTAAAACTCATTTTAAATTTATAAAGTACTAATTTTACCCTTGTTTGTACAAGTGGCTTGGCATATGAAATACGGCCCTTGTGTAGTCCTTGCGTAAAATGTAATGGTTACTCGTTTATAAAATATGACCAGAGTCGTCTCAAGTCCATTTCAAAAGTGCTCTCCTGTATTTCAAAATTATACCTTTGCATGTTAAATCAAATATATAATATATAAACATTAAAAGCAACATAATATTTTAAAGAGAAATATTCTGATCTCGGCCCTAAAATCTACCAATCTGTCCCTCAAGTTAAAAAGAGAAAGAATCTTTTCTTTTTTTCATCCATTGAATTCCGCTCATATTTTGTATGATTTGTGAAAAATCTTATAAATCTAAAATTACAAAAATCTAGTACTTTATTTTTCTTTCAAATTAGATCTATGATGAAGTAATTTTCAGTTATATTCGCTTTCTTGTTTTTTTTCTTCTTGATATGTTAGGTATAAATATTTAATATGCTATGTATAAAGACTATACTTTGAATATTTAAAAGACTTGCACTTTGAATCTTTAAAAAAAACTTGATATGTTATGTATAAAGACTTCACATACTAGGTATAAAGTCTTACTTCTATTAATAAAAGTTTATAAACAATTAATATTTTACACTAGCTAGTCTTACTTGTAATACAGAGCATTTACGAAAGATTTCAATTCAAATTAAAGCTCAACTAGCGTCAGTTGTTCAGTCTTCATATAAAGACTTAATATGTTAGATATAAAGACTTGTACGCGCCAACGATAAATGCACTAGTGATCTTCTAAAACGTGGTTCTGGTAAAAAGTTGCTAGTTTAGTGATTTTATTGGAGATTGAGTCAGGGGCAGTTACCACGTCTCTATTTTAAAACAAAATAAAAATATAGGTTGTAACTCTCCAAGAGTGTTCGCAAGTCCGATGCTAAATTATTAAAACTGATCCACAATGTTGTGTTTACATATCAAATTATTAAATTTTCACTAATAGAATACGGTTAAGTATTAAAAAAAAATTGATTTTATGTGTTTGTTTTTTCATTATCTTTTTACTGCTTAATCTTATATTAGATGAATTCCATAATTTATAAATTTAATATACAAGCACAACACTTTGTAAAATAAATTAATTAATTTTGACATTTTGAATTCATCATCCCAAGCCAATCTAATATGTCTTTGAGTTAATGTTCACCAATCAAAATGACGAGTTTAAGCTCATACTATCTCTAGAATCTACTCAAATACATAAATTAAACTTACTGTTGATTAATTATAGGCCGTAAAGTATTTTGAAATATGAGATGCACTATCAGTCTATCATACATTATTGCTTTGATTTTGTTCTTCAGTTTTGATCTGTTTACTCGGTGCACAGTAGGGACAAGCACAATAACTTTTAGATCAAATATCTAAACGGTCAAAAAGGTTTATATATATATATATATATATATATATATATATATATATATATATATATATATATATATATATATATATATATATATATATATATATATCTCCATTCCATTATTAAGCATGTTGGGTGTCCTAATCCGCCAACAGCTGAGATTGAAAGATGAATTTTCGGATTCAATATGAGCCCTCCAATCACATAATCTATCTTTTTTTTATTAGATATATCTTTTATATATGTAGAAGTCTAAATTTAATTAAAAATGTACTCACCACACGTATTGCCACATGGCTCACACGTATTGCCACATGGCTGGGAGAGTGTTTTGTAAGAAAAAAAAAACGCGAGATGAAGGAACCCTCCATTTCTCTCTACACGTAAAAAAAACCCTCCGCCATTTCCTTCGCCCTCTCTCGGTAGAGCACCGAACCCAAAGCCTCCGCTATCTCTTTCTCTTACCCGAGCAATGAGCACAAAGGCTCCCCCCGCTGTCTCTTTCTCTGAGCCGGAGCACCGAGATCCTCCGCTGTCTCTCTATTTGAGGACCGAAAACCCTAACCCTAGAGCGAAAATCGAAGAGACGACGCAAATTACTTCTCTGAAGGCGTTAACTAGCACCTCACTGCGACTTCTTTAGGTATATACGCTCTCTGCTTCCATATTTTAGATCTCCTGCAATTGCCATTAACCATAAAAAAAAAAAAATTTAGATCTCCTTTGAGGATTCATTTCTTGCGAGTTTTTTGGGCTTTTGATTGCTTGGATTTGAGATATGTCCGTTGAAAGTCAGGTTTCCCATTTTATTCAATTTGGAGCTGCAACCTTTTTTTTTGTGAAATTTAGGATTTGTTGTGAAATTTGTGAATTAAGGGTTAGGTTTGAGCGATTGAATTTGAAATTTTGTGAAATTAGATTTGAATTAAGGGCTAGGATTAAGGGTTTCAATTAAGAGTTCGTAATTTTGTGAAATTAGTTCAATGTTATTTTCTGCCAAGGATTAAGGGTTCAAGTATCATCCAAAAATAGTTGTCATAAACTTTCTTGCCCCAATTCATGTTGAACAATACAGATTGATTGTTATGGATGAATGTTATAATTTCATGTTGACTTGGATTCACTGAAGAAGAGATAGAAATTATTAACATTCATGCATAGCAACAACAAATGAACAAAAATGTTCACCTCAGATGTTAATAATTTCATAGGAATCATCTAAAAAGTCACCTCAGATGCTTGAAATTATTATTAGTTTCTATTAACATTCACCTCATAGTTATAAAAACGCACCTCAGATGCTTTTAAATGAAATTATTTTGTTTGAAAGCCTATTAATATTTGAAAAAGATAATTATCATATGCTTGAAATTATCGTATATTTTCATAATTTTGTTTGAGTTTTGAATAGATTATCATATGGATAAATTTGAAAAGATAATTTCAAGCGTCTGAAAGTCACCTCATAGGGATCAATTTATTTGATCTTGTTTAAGATTTTTAATCTTGAATAAACATAAAATCAAGGACTTTTCCTAATGTTCAGCATGAAGTCCTTTATATGACTGCCAAGTGGAATGACCTGAATCTTTTTGTGGATTTGTCTAGATGTTTCTGAGTCTTCAGAGGTCATTTTGGGGCTGTTAGTGTACCAGTCAAGCTCTACTCCGTTTTCTTTGCCTTTTCTGCTGGTCACACATATAGGTCATGATGTATCAGTGTTTGAACACATGTATGACATAGCACAGTCTTAAAGACTATTTTACCCCTCTGATTATGTTACTCCTTTACCAGAAATACAATAAACGTAAAATCAAAGGCTTTACACTTATGGATAACTTTTGCTTGTCAGTTTTATCTGTAATTTATGCAGTCTAGCCCCTGATTTCTATTTTTATTGCATTTCGCAACCATCTAAACACTTTTTAAGAGAGATTATCATTGGAAATCCATTTTTATTCATTAAGAAATCCAAGTCATTTGTTTATCATAGGAAGAGAGAGGAAGTCCCCTCAGATGATTGAGAAATGCTTGAAACATGGATGATAAAATAAAAATTATTTCAAGCATCTGAGGTGACAGTAATCTTAATTGACAAATGGTTTGTTATGCTTAACATGCATATTCCATTTTGAGTAGTCGTTGGTTGGATGATGGGGAAACAAATGGATTTGAATTTCTAATTGTTCGAGACAGCAATTCTTTTTATTACTGTTCTGGTCGTTGCTTTCATGCTTCAGGTCTGTTGAAAGTTCCTTACAATTTTAAATATGACAAATTGATGTGAAAAGGTTTGGCTGATTGCGTTTGGTTAATCACACGAGCTCACTTCCATTTTCTTTTGTTGTTGTTGCTTTTTAGGAAGGCACAACTAACTATTTCAAGGAATTGATGCTTATATTGTGTTATTCGATTGTTGCTGCCAGTTTCTTTGTACATGTGGATCCCACTACCAGTAAGTATTTTTGTTGTTTTTTGGTTTAAAAAAAATAGTATGTTCTTGTATCCAGAATACACCCTTGATTTTTTTTGGCAGTGCATTTGTAATAAAAAATTGAATCGAGAGTACCTATATTTTTCTCAGAAATATTGTTTTCTAGGAGAAATTAATCCCTTTCATCACCTTTATGAAAAAATATTGTTTATTTCACAATTTCTCATTAAAAAAAGGATTAGAATAGGCTGCTAGGGGAAAGAGACGAACAATGACAGAAAGAAAGAATTAGAAGAAAATTGGATTTAGATGAGAACCTTTAGAAAACATGATAGTTAATAGCAATTACCTTGAATCATTGGTGCTCCTGCAAATACTGATAGTTGGCCCTTTTTGCAAAGACATAGTAGCAAAATGCCGTTTTAAAAGCTATGCATGCTTGTTCCTATCACTATAGATTGCTTAAAATTTAGATCTTGGGTCTTGAATATTTGGTACATGGAAGTACATTGAGCAAAGCAATATGTTAGTTAATGCCCTTATATTAATCCATTGGCTTCACAGTGTTGACATTACTGTCCATCTTCTCAATTGTATTTTAATGAAAAAAAATCAATTCAACTTGAAGTCTACTCTGTTGGATACTATCAATAGTATAATCTCATATTTTGTGCTTTCTTTTGTTACCTTTGTTACAGATGATAATTAGCTACCAGCAAAATGATTTGCTTGCTTACACTTTTTTATACATACATTTATTATTGGTTATAGGACGTTGCTCTGACGATTGATGAACTGATGAGTGCTGCGAATATTTCTGAGAAGGAAAAAGGACATGTTGATTGACTCAGTCATATCTTAATCACGCCATGTAGAGGAGCGAGAACTGGAGAGGTGGACCCCTAATGGTTATGAATCAGACTGTCTTGAACTGGAGACTATGTATGGTGGCAGAAAATGGTCCAGGTCAGTTTAAAAAAGCAATACTATTTTGATAGCTCTGTTTATGCATATATAAAGTGTGCTTTGGTGTTTAACTGTGCTTGCATTGGTTGAGGGAATTGGGACCAGTTTGAGACGAACGAGGTATTGTTCAGGGTGAAGAGCACCTTTAATGTGGAGATAAATACCACTAAGCTGGTGAAAGGGCCTCTCATGAGAGACCTTGAAATGGAAGAGGATCACACTGACAATGATACTTCAATAATTATTTTCATGTTATATTTGATCCGTTTGTTGTAGATCTCAAACGATTGTCTTTGTTTCTTGTTGTAAGTTGTAAGGAAAATTATATTCCTATGACATCATCAATTGAATAAATAAGAATATTTTTTTCCATCATAAATGAAGAAATAAAACAATTATTGGTTCCTATTCAACTTCGAATTTAGTATATGATTTCACTTGTGTTGTAAATAATTCTTTAAAAAATAAAAAAATTGTGTATGCACTGACATACAAAGAATGTTGTTGAATTTAAGTAGTCATTTGCTCTTGTTTCTTTTATTGTTATTTATTATTTGCTTTTCTTTTCAATCTTAATGTTAAATTTTATAATATGTTCCCGTTGCAACGCACGGGCACGATACTAGTATATATATATATATATATATAGATAGATAGACTATGGTGAGTTGTGAAGTAAAACGTCGTTTTACTTCACGCCATATTTTCATTTTGAAAATCCAAACAACCGATCCGAACCGCTTAACATGTTCTCTATATTGAAATGTGCTTGGAGACTAAATTTTACATTTTTTGGAATTTTTTTACTATTTATTAAGCCACTTTGAAATCGCTGATCCACTGTGAACAGTAAAAAACAGTAAAAATTTCTGGACCACCGGATCGGCGATTTTCAAAGTGGCTTAATAAATAGTAAAAAAATTCCAAAATATAAAATTTAGTCTCCAAGCACATTTCAATATAGAAAACATGTTGAGCGGTTCGGATCGGTTGTTTGAATTTTCAAAATGAAAATATGAGCGTGAAGTAAAAATGACTTCTTACTTCACAACTCACCATAGCCCAGCTATATATATATATATATATATATATATGAGGAGGGATCTGATTACAACACTTTTGAGTTACCACAACCATTTTTTCATTTTGAAAGTCCAAATCGTCGATCCAAACCGTTCAACATGATCTCCACAATAAAATGTGCTTGCAGATTACATTTTACATTTTTTTGAATTTTTTTACTATTTATTAAGTATTTTACAAAAACTAGTCAAATTCAGACCATTGAGTTTTGTACCCATCTTAATAAATAGTAAAAAAATTCACAAAAATGTAAAATTTGATCTGCAAACACATTTTATTGTGGAGATCATGTTGAACGGTTTGGATCGACGATTTGAACTTTGAAATGAAAAAAATAGTTGTGGTAACTTTGTGGTAACTCAAAAGTGTTGTAATCGGATCCCTCCTATATATATATATATATATATATATATATATATATTACGAGGAGGGTTTTAATACCTCATCATGCCTCATATTTTTATCTTTATTTTCAAAATCCAAATGTCGATCCGAATCACTCAACATGATATCCATACTAAAATATACTTGGAGACCAAATTTTATAATTTTTGGAAAACTTTTACTATTTTTTTAGATAGGTACAAAATCACTATTTTTTAACGGTCCAAAAATAGTGATTTTGTAACTATCTTAAAAAATAGTAAACAAATTTTAAAAATTATAAAATTTCATTTACAACATATTTTAGTATGGATATCATGTTTAGCAGTTCAGATCGACAGTTTAGACTTTAAAAACAAAGATATAAAATATGAAGCATGATGGAGTATGAAAGGCACGAGGTATTGGAACTCTCCTCATATTTTATTAGCCGGCATGAACTCAATTTAGTCAAGGATTACATCGTGTAACGGACCTAAGGTTTCTTTACTGTAATATTATTAGTCTATTCAGTGGCGGATCATAGGCATGCCTGGGGGGTGCTAAGCCACTCCAAGGTTTGAAATTTTTTTATTACTAAGTATATAAAAATAATATTATATGGTTTAGTTTACGTGTATAAGCCCCCCAATAATAATATACAAAGTTACAAGGCTTCAATGTAAAATTTAAAAAACAAAATTAGATATGAATATTATGTTTTTAGTTTGATTTTGATAGACATGACACTTTGTTGGTGTTAGTTATTTATTGTATCATTTTGTGAAATCAAATAGTGAAGGATCTTCTTATCTTGTGTTATATTGTGTTATGCATTTTTTTATTAAAAAAATTAATGATATCATTTAGCTCCCCTATACTCAAATCCTGGTTCCGCCCCTGAGTCTATTACTACCGTAATAAGTTACAGGTAATATTTACAGATCATGTCTTGCTAAGGAATAAATTTTGGAGCAAAATGTACCGCCAAACTTAGGGAGGATAAATCTAGAAGATCTTAGCAACGCATTTGACAATTTAACTCATTGTGGTGACACGCAACCTTTCTTTAATTGTTGGGGAGTTGCTTTTGGATCCTCAGTAGTAAATTTGCGCGTAGAAAATATTGTATGTTGTCATGTTGATATAAATGCACGCATATATTTCGGTTCGGTCGAGGCAAACTAGTAAAATTGGTTCAAATTAGAGCTTTTTATTTTAGTGGATTTGTGTTTGTTCCATGGACCAACAGATCATCGGAAAAGTAAAAAATGAATAATAATGAACCTTCATTTTGCAGATGATACTTTTCTTTTTCTCAAAGTTGAGCCTCTGATTTTGACTAACATTAAATGGTTACTTTTAGCTTTTGAGAATATCTTAGGTCTCAAAATCAACTATGAAAAAAGTGAAATGTATCCCTTAAACTTAACTGATCTTGATAGTAATAACTTAACTTCTATTTTAGAATGTAAAGTAGCTACTCTACCACTCACTTACTTAGGTGTTCCTATTAATAATAAAGCCTTAATAGATGTTGATTGGCAATTATTGATAGATAAGATAGAAAAAAGACTTTAAAATTGGAAATGTTCCTTATTATCTTTAGGGGGTAGAGTAACACTATTAAACTCTGTCCTCTCAGCAATACCTTTGTATTGGCTGTCTATCTATAGAATGCTTGCTAAAATTAGACATGATAAAATTAGAAGAAAATTTTTATGGCATGGTGGTAATTCTAGGAAAAAATATTTCTTAGTTGCTTGGGATGTGGTTTGCAAAGGTAAAGATCAATGTGGATTAGGAATCTTGGATCTCAAATTAATGAACAAGGCTCTTCTAGCTAAGTGGTGTATTAGATTTTTGGATAATTCTATTCAAGGCAAATGGAAAGATATACTCCTTAGCAAGTATGGTAATAGGACTTCTCTTACTGTTTGTTCATCTTTTTGGAAATTAATTCTTAAAGACACATTATTAATTTAGGACTTAATAAAGAAATAGGTAATGGTAAATCTACCTCATTTTGGTTAGATAGATGGTGCACAGAACATGCTTTACAATATCAATACCCTAACCTATTTTCTATTGTCACTCATAGATTTATTTCAGTGGCTAATGTGTTTGCTACTTCTCCTTTGCAATTGTCTTTTCAAAGACAATTAACTGGTATATACCTTGTAGAATGGTTAGCTTTACAACATAGATTTCAGCATTTTACCTTGTCAGATAAGGTTGAAGATAGACTGATATGGAGATGGTCTAATGATGATCATTTTACTGTTCACTCCTTTTATAAGTGGTTAGAATATGGGGGCATGTCTAATCTTGAATATACCACTATTTGGAAATCACATATCCCTTTAAAGATCAAAATCTTTTTATGGTTACTAAGAAGAGATAAGATTCTTACTAAGATCAATTTAGCAACAAAAGGGTGACCTGGTGATACCTCATGTGTATTATGTGACCAATCTGAAAGTACAGATCATTTATTTGTTCATTGTTCTTATATTAGATTAATTTGGAATTGGATAGCCTCTTATAACATTTTTTTCTTTGATTGTGATTCTTTAAAGGATTTATGGTTGCTTGATGCAGCTATTCCTTTAAAAGAAAGATTATTAGTAGAATTATTAAGAGCTGCTGTTTTTTGGACCATTTGGTTAGAAAGAAATAGAGTTTGCTTTAATGATACTCAGGCAATTGGGGCTAAGATTATTTCCTTAGCAACTTTCTGGTGCAAGTCCAAATCTGAAAATTCTTTGCTTAAATTAAATCTAATGCTTCCCTTTGATATTAAGGACCTCCCAGATCTAATTTTGGAGGAAGAAACCAGCAGCCCAGATACAGCTCAGGTAATGGATCTTTTGCTGTTCATAAACAGGGAGGATTCAGACGAAATCTCTACTCGGGATTTTGGAGCTGGCAGCCTCCAAAATCAAATGTCTAGCGCCGAGTCGAGTGATGGGGAAGAAGTCAATTGGGAAGAATTAGTTTAATCCTCTGTGGCATTTATGTTTTACTATGTTCATTTGGTGCTATTAAGTCTTTTGGTTCTTTAGTCTGTTGAATATTATAGTTCATTAGGCTTTGGTTATTTTGGTATATGTTTAGTTTACATAGATATGTAGCTGCTTTAATTAGTTTGTTCAAGCTTATGTAACTATTGTTGTATGTGACTCTTATGTCTGGTTTTGGTATCTACTTTAGATACCGATCAGGTTCATATGGTTTCTAAATGAAATCGGTGGAAATATCCACTATTTTTCAAAAATAATATATGATATTATTCCAAATTTTCAATCGTGTTTTGCAAGAACTGGAAAGCGAAATAGTAGAACTAGTCCTTTTTCACTTCATAATAAAGATTTTATTCACCAACTTCTATCTCTTCATGAATTTATCCATTGCTTGGACTGACAAAAAAGAGAAAATTCATTCGACTGTATTTCACAAATTCACAATTCAATTCTAATACCCTTTTAGTTTCTATTCCACAAAATTTTACCATTATTCTTCTACTATATAAACAGGCTCTTCAAGATTTATATTCTTTCAATTTACAATGGCGATTTAAATACAATTTCTGTTGGAAAAATTGAACTAACCAACTAGATTTAAATCTGAATTTTGATCACTAAATAAATAATAATTATATAAAAATATATAATCAAGAATATAATTAAAAGTTTATTACCCGGAGCTGCAAAATGCGGACCTAAGGCAACTTCCCATCCTAAGCGCAGGAATATTCGGTTAAGCTTGCCCCAAGTTACACCGGTATTCCTCTGCCTGCGGGCGCAACCGTGGAAGAGGTTGATGTAACTTCTTTCAACAATGATAGCAAAATAATATTTTCTATAAAGAAAATATTTGTTTGTGGGAGACGAATAAGAATTGAATTTATGAATTATGGGGCTAAGAGAAAGAGTAAGAGAGTATGTAAGTGAATTGTAGGATGAATTATTGGATTCATTTGCTTTACAAATATCATGTACTATTTATAAGCAAATGTCATAGACACCAATAAATTTGTGCATTCATGACCATTAAAATCATATTCATCGCTATATATATTACCGTTTGTAACTCAATTGAAACATGCAATTAATTAAATCTCAAACGGACAAATGCAATTAATTGCATATCAAAGCTCAAACGGACAAATACAACAAATTGCATATCAAAGCTCAATCATGATCTAAAGTCATTTGCACAAAATTATATTAAATGTGTATTGAGGTCACAGAAAGCTCATATCACTATATTTGATTGATTTTATGTGTTGGTAAATAATGAGCTTCTATGTACAAATTAGATCAAAATTAACTCATTCACAAATAGCTCCATAATTCATAAAGTTAAAACATTAATATTAAAATAAGTATTAATTTATAAAATTTTGTGTTTTCAAAATATATTTCTAACAATCCCCCACAAAACTCAAAATTTACTTTTAAAAAAAATAAACAAAAACATATATATATATATATATATATATATATATATATATTTCTGCTACCATTGTTTATACTGTGCATTGGACAAAATGTTTTGATTTCGCTTAGTGTCAATAATTTCAGTCCGAGGAGATCGGAGTGAACCAGGTCTTGAACAACGATTCCTTTGATCGGAACTTACATTATTACACACACAGTACAGAAAACTACATCGCGGGTTGTGCATTTGAGGCCATGCACGTTAACTTGATTTTTTCATGAGAATATTCTACGGGTTGCCTAAACTCAGTAGCCGCGGCCTTGTACGGTCATTCTCATATAGAAGAGTTCCCTCTGAGATGTGTGTAGAGTCACATCTCGCGAATTACCGACTTGGGATACTCATCTTATTACACTACACAGGAGCACTGATCACCATAGGGATGGGTTTGGAACAAAAGTTCCATATCTAAAATATTCTTGTGCTCCTTGGCCAACCTATCTGCTTGTTCTTACCCATTGAACCCCCTTTAGGGGATCGCCCATCACAGAGGTTGGGTTCCCACACCAGATTGGCCCATTAGGCTAAGTCCCATCCCCCTCGATGACTCTAGGACTTTCGTCCTATATAAGGACTTTAATTTTTAGTTTCATATCAATGAATTTTTATTTATTGCTTGAGCATGCAAGTAATTATTATTTTTGATTTGTTAAAGAAACTTGCAAAAGAATATTCACCAAATAGTTATGGTTAGTAATAATACTTTCAAAAAACATATCATTAATTTTGTAGCATCATGTGACATCAAATTAAACACATTTTTTTTTTAGGATAAATAAAATATATGAGCTAACAACAATAGTATTTTTAATAGAATGTAAAAATCATCATGCATTCTAATACAATCAAAGTAATCAGAGCATAAGTATAACTCCATCAAATTTATCATCTCATGTCATGATGAATGATAATTTAAATTGTCACATTTTCTGCAACATACGAGAAAACTATAATGTAATCTCATTTAATACATATTAACCATAATCATTATCAAATGAATATATTAGTTATCATGATCAATTAAATGAGTACATTTTACTTCACACCCCCACATTTCGTTTTCTTATTAAACTTATCATAATTTCTCAAAAAATTAAGTACACATATTCAATATTTATGCCATACATATCGTAGGGTTAATTTAATATTTCTATAACATTTTAATCCCCACAATTTACTATATATAACATAATAATAAATCATTCTATCATTTTATGGAACTTATAATCAACATTGTGCAATTAAAAGTTAATTTATGCATTTATAATTTCATGCCATATATTACTTAGGGTAGGTTTATAAATATTTTAATAAACATTCGAACCCTCATGTAATTATGTTATATATCAAATACTAAGGTTGACATCGTATTTAATTACTATTATTTTTAATTATACCCCCACATTTCTCTTTCTTCTTTATTATCATCAGTATTAAACATTTTCAATTTATTTAGTTATTTTTTGAGACTATAATAATGTATAATTAAATATCTAATCTGACAACAAATAATTAAATAATTTGATTTATTATTATATCTATAAAAATTGGAATCCTGCAATATTTATCAGATTCGAGAATTGTATGTTGGAGTTTTTATTTTTATTTTAGATGTCAATTACTAATTTTATGTAATCTAAAAATAAAACGGATATATTCATTTATTTGGCGAATACAGTGACTCAATTGCTTCACTGACATAAATTTTAAGAACTATATTACTAGATAGAAGACTTAGAGAGTCTCAGTACCCATAGCCGACATTTTTATTAATATCCAAAGTTTAATACAAATTATTAATTATACCAGAATCCCATCTGATTTCAAAAAATACCCAAGCCGGCCATTTTCTGGCCGGCTATGTTCCCTCCCTAAGCCGGCCATTTTATGGCCGGCTATGTACCTTTTTTTTTTTTTTTTCTTCCCCGCATTTCACCCTTTATATACCCCTTTTTCTCTCTCTCCTCTCACAATTCTCCCATCTTCAACCGAATTCTCTCTTCTTTAAGGTAAATTTTTTTTATCTAATTTAATTTTTAATTTATTTATTTTAGGGTTTAGGATTTAGGTTTTAGGTGTTATAATTTAGATTATGTTGTTGTAATTTAGTGTAATTAGCTAAGTTAACCAATATTTAGTGTAATTAGCACGTTTGACCAATATTTAGGGTATTTTGGTCTTTTTTACCATAGTTATGCTGATTAAGCGTAATTTTACCGAAATTAGCACGTTTGACCAATTTTTAGGGTATTTGGCCTTTTTTACCATAGTTATGCTGATTAAGCGTAATTTTACCGAAATTAGCACGTTTGACCATTTTTTAGGGTATTTTGGCTTTTTTACCATAGTTATGCTGATTAAGTGTAATTTTACCGAAATTAGCACGTTTGACCAATTTTTAGGGTATTTTGGTCTTTTTTACCATAATTAGACTGATTAAGCGTAATTTAGTGTAATTAGCACAGATGACCAACTTTTAGGGTATTTTGGTCTTTTTTACCATAATGAGGCTGATTAAGCATAATTTAGTGTAATTAGCACAGATAACCAATATTTAGGGTATTTTGGTCTTTTTTACCATAATTAGACTGATTAAGCGTAATTAAGTGTAATTAGCACAGATGACCAATTTTTAGGGTATTTTGGTCTTTTTTACCATAATTAGGCTGATTAAGCATAATTTAGTGTAATTAGCACAGATAACCAATATTTAGGGTATTTCACCGAATTTCACCGAATTTAGGTTATTTTAGATATCAGGATGCCTAGAGCACGGCCTACCCAGCGTCCAGTAGTGGACGAGCCGATCAGTACTAGCAGCACGGAGCACATCAGTCCTCTCCTGTGGATTCCCCACAGCGAGCACCGAGTCTCACTGGCTTCTCGTGAGGTACGTTCCTTTTCTTATATTTTCATTAAATTTTGTTGGATTTAAATTTTATTATGTTGTCACCATGCGGATTATATTTTTCAACGCAGGACACGGATCTTCTAGATGTGAAGTTGAGGTGCGTTCACATGAGGTACTACGAGGTGATGGAGCCGTACCTCATCAACATGGGTCTCTACCAGGTTGTGGACATCGTGCGGACAGAGAAGAGCATCATCAATGCATCTTTCAACGCTGGACTGGTGGAGCGATGGCGTCCCGAGACGCACACGTTTCACATGCCATTCGGAGAGATGACAGTGACTCTCCAGGATGTGAGTGCTCTCTGGGGTTTGTCTATCCGTGGCACACCCGTCGGCGGCGTCTCTGACAGCACCAGATTCGCAGGTTATGTCGAGGAGTTATTGGGAGCTGATCCTTCCTATATCATTGGGGACCATGGGAGGTCGAAGTTCCATTTGCGGATGACGAGATTACGGCAGCACTTCATCACGGGTCTCTCGGCATATTCCACCGAGCTGGAGATTCAGAGGTAAATTTTTATTAATATATACTAATTAATTTATAATACGATGATTCTATTATAATTTTTATATGTTTTGTATTGCAGATATACACGGGGCTACGTGATGGACCTTTTTGGTTCTGTCATGTTTCCTGATTCCAGCGGTGATCAGATGCCGATGATGTATCTCCCGTTGCTGATGGACATTGAGCGGCCGTCGTCGTACAACTGGGGTGGAGCTGTTCTGGCGTATCTATACTACCACCTGTGTCGTAGTAGTGAGGTAAGTCACCAACTCTTATTTTAGTGAAAATTATTTAATCAATCAATCCATCAAAATACACTGACGTGTAATGTTGTTGAAAATGAAGCCGACGGCGAAGCAGATGTACGGGCCGGTACTCCTGCTTCAGCACTGGTCGTGGTCACGGCTACCGGTGGGCCGTCCTATCCCCAATGAGGCGCCAGATTGGGGAGAGCCAGATGTGTTTCACTGCCCGGCATACGCCAAGAAGTGGCACGGTTTGCACCACTACCAGGATCGGACCCACGGTGCTACCGTTGGGATCAGGCCAGTCCGGTCAGAGCTTCAGAGTTTGCCTGAGCCTCTTGTTGAGTGGACGCCGTACGATCAGTTGTACGAGGAGTTCCTCTTGCCGGGCAGTGTGACTGACGAGCAGGAGCGGGCGATGTGGTTCTATCGAGGTCCACTCATACATTTCTGGACAGTGGAGCACCACTACCCAGATCGGGTGCTCCGCCAGTTTGGTCGAGTGGCGTTGATTCCCAGAGATCCATCTTTGCCGAGTTCCACGCACAGAGACCTGCACAGGTAAGTCGTAGTCTATTGTATTTATTGTTAAATACATCATATTACTTGATAGATTTTTATTGCAACTAACGTCTTCCTTACAGCGTTACCCACCGATCACGACTGGATAGGGACTGGAGCACCCATTACGATGCATACTACAGGACGGCCCAGGATCCTCAGTATATAGACTTCTATCACGAGCCAGATGTGCTTCAGCAGACCCCGGGGGATCCCCAGTTGAGGTACGATGTATGGTACACGCAGGTCTGTATGGCGAGTGTCTATCTGCAGGGTGATTACGGTGCCCATCTCCGCGACAGGATCAAAACGGATGATGGTTACCATCCCAACGGTCGTGCATGGGCTCGCCAGGTAAAGCACCTAAAACCACTTAGTTTTGGTCTAATTTAGTAGTAAATCAAGGTTTGATCTGACATGCCAAATTTTTTTCAGCTTTTGGCCGCGATCAAGGAGTGCGGGCATGGGATCCGCATGCTGGGAAGGAAGAACTGGAGACGGCTAGGGTACCGCACACTCAAGAAGAATGCGAATGTGGTTGAGGATGCCGGGCACGGTGGAAAGATCATCGGTATGCTGCGAGACGCCAGAGAGAACATCAACTGGCGTGAGATAGATCCGCAGGAGCCCGATCCGACCCCGGTTATGCTAGATGATATGCCATCTTCCCCCGATTCACATCCAGAGTGGGACTACCATCGTTGGGTATTGTCCGACATTGGGTGGACGGCATGGTACGACGAGCATGGACGTCCGGTGCAGCCTCATGTATGTCATACTTCAGTATATGTCAGGTTTTAATAAATTTTTTCATTCAGATCAAATTTAATAATTTATGTGTATGATTGCAGGGTCCAGCAGAGATGCCACCACAGCCACCACCTGCGGAGACCGATACTTCTGAGTACGAGTCCCTCTCGTGCAGTCTCCAGGACTTCGGGGTATTCGATGACAGTTTCATGTCGGCACCGGCATGGCCCCGATATGGCACAGAGATGCCGCATGATGGAGAGGCTAGTGGTAGCGGGTCTCATACTCAGCCTGACTTTGGGACTGGGTTTGCCGTATCTACCTTCGCTACACCTCCGCCAGTACCGACAGTCTCCACGGGTGATGCCATATGGGATAGTGCCGACCAGATACTCAGGTCTGCCGATGCTAGTGGGGAGGCCGAGAGAGAGAGAGCCTGGCCGCGCTGGCGCCGGGCGAACGCCGGAGTACCGCCTCAGCGATATTCCCCATCTCCGTTTTAGTTGTATTTTTACTAGTTTTGTACTATTTTATTTCATATACTATTTATGTTTGGTATATTTGGATTATCCTATATTTCGGTTCTTGTGTATGTGTGCTTTTATGGTACTATTTTTATATTTTACAGATCAAAATAAATTATCATGATAATGCTAAACAGAAAATATTACAACATTAAAATAGTAGCACAACATAAAAAATAATATAGCGTATTTCAATTAATATAGCGTATTTTAACGTAATTTAATGTAATTTAACGTAATTTAACATAATTTCAATTAATCTATCGTATTTTAGTATAAATATGCTAATTATACATTAAAGAAGTAATATAACAAATAATTTAAACAAAAATTTCAAATTTTCAGAGTTATATTTCAATATTTTGATCTTCATAGTGTCTCTCTAAAAAAAAAAAAAAAAAAAAAAAAAAAAGGTACATAGCCGGCCATAAAATGGCCGGCTTAGGGAGAGAACATAGCCGGCCAGTAAATGGCCGGCTTGGGTATATTTCGAAATCAGATGGGATTCTGGGTATAATTAATAATTTGTATTAAACTTTGGATATTAATAAAAATGTCGGTACCCATAGTAGTATAGTCAAAATAATTTTTTTTTTAATAAAGGAATAATTTAGTTCGTTGTGTAAAGTTTGCGAATACAAACTATTACAACATTTAAGTGTACATCAATATTTGCTTATTTGCTTATATTATCTGTTCAATTTTCCATATCATTAAAGATAATTATGAACATTAAAGATGTAATTATGGTGTTTAAAAAATTGAATTAAAAAATGTAGTTATTTAAATTAATATTATTTAAAACAAATTTATTGGAAATAAATTATAATATTTTATTACCCTGACTTTAATAATATAACTAAGAAATTAATTAAACGGTTATGATAGGATTTCTAATATTTTATTTTTATTTTCTGGGTAAATCAAAAATAGTATCACGAATAGTAGGTATTGGTCTATCTTATAAATATTTGTTCAAATAATTCCATCTCCTAGAATTATATATCAAATTTTAAATTGCATAATAACTTAAGATAAATTTCGAAGTCAAGTTTAGTTGATTAATCTAAATATCCATTTAGAAACCAAATTTTAATTCTCTTAAAATCAAACTATTGATATCTAAAATCAATTTAATATTGATTAGATACAAAAAAATGACATTGCATTTTCTGATCGGACAAGTGAAAATGTCTTCTACACTGCTTAATATTCT
Organism: Carex myosuroides; assembly: GCA_028015225.1. Lineage (NCBI taxonomy): Eukaryota > Viridiplantae > Streptophyta > Magnoliopsida > Poales > Cyperaceae > Carex > Carex myosuroides. The sequence goes on from CM051472.1 coordinate 7,170,979, forward strand.
CTGTTCATCATTAAATACATAATTATAAACATTAAAGATATAATTACCATGATTAACAATTTAATTTAAAAAAAACAGTTATATAAAATCATATTACACTATACTCTTGTAAGTCACAACTTCCGGAACATTAAATATAATATTTCATTTAATTATATGGCATTAATTATGGCGGCATTAGATAAAAGTAATTATAAATATTAATATTGATTAGATAGGTTGTACCACTTTGTTAATTCCTCTATTTTTTTAATTATATGAAACTAACACTAATTTCATGTGTTAATATAAGAAATAAACGCTCACAGTTTCTTTTGGTTTTCTCTGCTCGTTAAAGAGGTAATCAAGGTAGTTAATGAAATTAATTACAGAGATAAGAGCATTAATTAGGGCTTTTAAGTGTTCTTATTTATAATAATTAATTATATTAATCGGTTAAAAAATAGAGGAGTAATGATGAAGCATAAGTCAAATGAATGTTTTCTTCATTTAATTTTGTTATTTTATTTAATGGTAAAAAATTTCACCGATGACCTTAGAGATTTATTTGCCGATAACTCTAAATTTATTTTTTATTACAAAGAATTCCACTACTAAAATATTTCATGTATTACATATTATTCTTTTCTAGAAAAAATATGTTTTTCTTTTAAATATAATTAATTGATCTAAGAATAACAAATCATATTTAAAGTTTTATTAGAAACTTCTGAACTGATTTATTCGTTTGCTTTACCACTAATTTATATCTGTTAAATATATCAGAATTAGCAAAAATGATAATTTATGAAGGACATATATAATCACTAATTTACTGAAGTGATAATATATAAGATATTGAGAACAATATATACTTCATGATGATCTTTTCTTTATAGTTTTGTTATTTCAATGCTAATGCGGATGATATATAACATTGTATTAAAATTGATTCTAGTAATTGAAATTCAATAAAACACTACGATCAAAATATAGACAACAATAAATGGGCTGTCAATTAGGAGTTTTAATTGATCATAGGCAAGGTTCTAAATAGCGATTATAGCGGCATAGCGGGGAGACCAAAAAAAAAAGCTATTGCGAATAGCGTAGCTATAGCGGAAGCTATCATACATAGCGTTTTTTTTTCTTTTCAAAATTTATTTCTTATATTTCTACTAATTATCAACATTATCAATATTAGAGAATTGGGAGTAACAATCAAATGATAACTAATCTAAGTCTATATTTTTTTTTCAATCATGCAAATAAGAAGAAAAAAAAGGATCTACAAGGTAACATTATTTAATAGTTCATACTTGATAGTATTACATATTATAATGGACAAAGAACAATTAATTTTACAAGTGAAATGAAGTAAGTATACTTATTTGAACATTTTATATATTATAATAATTAAAATTAGTTTTCAATTGAAATGAACAGCAATAATTTTACAAGTGAATACTAGACAAAGAGCAAGCAAAAGAAAGAATTAATATTTGAATATTTTCTGATATAGAATGAGAGACTAAATCACAAATATGAACATAAGCACATAGTTTGGTTTAAAATACTTATCATAGCAGAGCATGTAGCATCATAAATAAGAACAAAAGCCCATGTAAATCGCAAAAAAAAGCTCATGTAGCATAGCGGTAGCAATAGCGCGTAGCGCATAGCGGTAATAGCGGTAAGCTATTACAGCTATAGCAGTCGTAGCTGAATTAGCGCACTTTTATCTCATAGCTTAGCTTTTATGGTCTGAAAAAGCTATAGCGTAGCTATAGCGCTCCTATAGCTAGCTATTTAGAACACTGATCATAGGTATATAGAATTTATAATTAATCAAAATTTGAGGGTATCTGCGATTTTTTTTTTTTATCAGCATATGAAACTATTATAGGATAATTAATTGATATTATCATAAATCCACCATATATAAGACTCTGAATTGATTCCTCGTAATTTTTCATTTACAACTTCAATTATTAATTATATAATATATAATAGATGAACAACTATATGATATATATGATAGATGAACAACTCATTCTCCTTTCTCTTAAAACTATCCCTCTTTAATTGTATAATATATGATAGATGAACAACTACATGAACTTGAATCATCTAGTTTATTATTCATATTTCGATTCACTAAAATCAGATTTATATTTTAGTAAGAAATCTAGAATGTCTAGTAAGAAATCAGATTTTTAATTTGGTTATGATTGGCATTCAAATAATAGAAACAAATTAAGACAAAGTTTTAATTTTTATTCTTATATCAGAAAACCATTCTCATACTTACAAATTAATTAACAAATATAATTTTCTATTGCATTCAATGAATAAAAACAGTAATTCATATATATGGGACTTAGTTTAATTTCATAAATCGCAACATCTATTCAAATTCAAATTGCTATTCCTCACTTCTCCGATTTTAATTTAAATCAAATAATACTGATTGAATGCAATTTCAGAGTAATCATAACAGCCAAATTTAAATCACAAAATCACAGAGATAGTTCATACAATTTTCACTTTTTTATCTTGCATTTTGGTATCCTAATTACTTTACAATTATAAAATAATTAAAATTAGAATTTTAATTTGATCTTTTGGAAAAATTGAACTAACCAACAAGATTTAAATCTGAATTTTGATCACTAAATAAATAATAATTATATAAAAATATATAATCAAGAATATAATTAAAACTTTATTACCCGGAGCTGCAAAATGCGGACCTAAGGCAACTTCCCATCCTAAGCGCAGGAATATTCGGTTAAGCTTGCCCCAAGTTACGCCGGTATTCCTCTGCCTGCGGGCGCAACCGTGGAAGAGGTTGATGTAACTTCTTTCAACAATGATAGCAAAATAATATTTTCTATAAAGAAAATATTTGTTTGTGGGAGACGAATAAGAATTGAATTTATGAATTATGGAGCTAAGAGAAAGAGTAAGAGAGTATGTAAGTGAATTGTAGGATGAATTATTGGATTCATTTGCTTTACAAATATCATGTACTATTTATAAGCAAATGTCATAGACACCAATAAATTTGTGCATTCATGACCATTAAAATCATATTCATCGCTATATATATTACCGTTTGTAACTCAATTGAAACATGCAATTAATTAAATCTCAAACGGACAAATGCAATTAATTGCATATCAAAGCTCAAACGGACAAATACAATAAATTGCATATCAAAGCTCAATCATGATCTAAAGTCATTTGCACAAAATTATATTAAATGTGTATTGAGGTCACAGAAAGCTCATATCACTATATTTGATTGATTTTATGTGTTGGTAAATAATAAGCTTCTATGTACAAATTAGATCAAAATTAACTCATTCACAAATAGCTCCATAATTCATAAAGTTAAAACATTAATATTAAAATAAGTATTAATTTATAAAATTTTGTGTTTTCAAAATATATTTCTAACAATTTCTTCTATGATTAGCTCTCGATACATGTAGGAAAAGGAAGAACCCTCTAGATTCCATCCAAGGCGTCACAACTCACAAGTCCCTTTCCATGCCACGCTATATCTTACAAACCAAGAAAGAAAAGGAAAAATGGAGCATTTTTCTTGAAGCAATAGAAGCTCAATTGAGTGTTATTTGACCTGTGTAGCTCTCCAAATTAGTTGGCCCCTGTTTTTTAGATTATGTCCAAAAAGTAGTCTAATCATGTGCAGATTCTAGCTTAGGTTTTTTCACCGAAATTTTTAAAACTACCATTGTCTAAAAAAAAAAAAAACCACAAAAACTTAGTATTTCTGAATCTACCACGGCCGCAGAACACCGGTGCGGTCCCAAACGCTCAGGACCGCACAGGCGTTCTGCGGCCCCGTATATATAATTTTTTTTTGTCAAATCAAATTGCTTCCGACTGTGAGATATCTCACACGGGACACGGATTCCAAGAAAAAAAATATTAAAGTGATATCCCCCAAGTGGCCCCTGTTTTAATTAGATAAAACACCAAAAAAATAAAATAAGGGGCGTAGAATGGTTCTGCGGACCCCTGGCTGGGGCCGCATAATGCATGTGCGGTCCCGAGCATTTGGGGCCGCAGAATGATTATGCGGCCGTGGTAGATCTCGAAATACTCAGATTTAAAAAGACTGCGACAAATAACCCGGATCAACATTTTTCAGGTCAGATTTTTTGCGGTTGTAAGAATAATTAAAATATTTCTTTGTGTGTTATTGGAAAAAAATAACAATGTTTTGAATCTGAGTTATTAATTCCGGTTCAAAAGTCACTTCTAGGTAAATACATAAAATATTATAATCTTTCTATTTTTGAAAAAAAACAAAAAATTTAAGTTATTTAATGATTCCTTTGTCAGAGTGTCAGAACTAAAACGAAAATCAAATTCAAAACCGCAAATTAAATTTGCAATTTTTGAATTCCAAAACCAAAACCGCAATTTTTTTTTGCAGTTTTGGAATTCCAAAACCAAAACCAAAACCAAAACCACAATTTTTTTTTGCGGTTTTGGAATTCCAAAACCGGAAAATAAATTTGCGGTAATTCGGCCTGAAACTGGAAAATAAATCTGCAGTTTGAGTAGTTTTCGAAATCTTGTCCAACAGGGTGTAGATTTTGAAATTTAATATTTTGGTTGGACATTAGTAAAAATTTCGGCTCACCTAATAATTAAAGCCATTTATAGTGGTTTTGGTGAAATATGGTAGTCGATGACCCATTGATGAATGTTTTTCTTCCCTAAAGAGTTACTAATTATATGATAAGCTAACATCACCAATATGATATATATTGTCAAAGATTGTCATAATAATAATGATGTTGAGAGCGGGGTGAAAACGGATCGGATACGGAGTGGTAGTGGTAAGATCATATTCATATTCGTTTTTATTTTTTGGATACTAATACGGATCAAATATTAGACGGATATGTATACAGATACGGTCATATTTATGAGTGAGGCTATGGTGCTATGCATAGCACCAATGGCTAGTGTACTACGGCTCAATATGGTACTTTTTAAAATTCTAATGGTCGATTCAAACCGTTCAATGTGATATCCATATGAATATGTACTTGCAAACTAAATTTTATATTTTTTTTAATTTTTTTACTATTTTTTTAGATAGGTAGAAAAATCAGTGTTTTCTGAAAATTCTGGACCATCAAAATTCTACCTATCTAAAAAATTAGTAAAAAAATTCGAAAAAATATAAAATTTAGTTTGCAAGTACATATTCATATGGTTATCACATTGAATGGTTCGGATCGACCGTTAGGATTTTAAAAAGTACCATATTAAGCCGTAGTACACTAGTCATCCGTGCTATGCATAGCACCATAGCCTCACTCTTAGATATTTATTAAAAATATATATAAATATTATTAAAAAAATATCAATGTTCTTAATATTTATCTAATTATAATGATGAAGAAAACAATCTTCATAGCATATATTAAATTATTTGATATATATCCAAAATATTCAGGAATGGACAATTAAAATGTAAAATCATATCAGTATCTGTATCCACATGGATATTTGAATATCGGATATCCATATCTAATTTTTCGAATACGGATCGGATATTATCCATTCCATTTTCTATTGAGTGCATTACGTATATTTGAATAAATTACTAAAATTAAAATATCGAATGAGCACAAAGCGTATTAGTCGTTCTAATACATGTACTTTTTCATTTTATCTTTATTGATCACTCATTACATGAAATTAAATTAGATATGTTAATATCTTTACCTAAATTACTAGGCATATGAAAACTCGGCCGTGTTGATATTAAGTTGCAAAAGAAACAAATCACAAAAACAGTATCTAGTCTCATAAATGTACAAATTGGGTACCCAAAGTACCGTTTAGTGAAGTTGATGTAGCAATTTCTTTCTAATGAAGCACCTAAACTATGAGTAACCTAATCATGACTAGGTTTGTACACTTTCGCTTTATAATATGATATAGTATAAGTACATTGCCTAGTTCTAAGCTCAATATTTAATTTTTTAGCCCCTATTATGGGGCCTAAAAACTAATCACAATTCCATGCTATCATACCTTCCGGCGAATAAAAGTTGGTGATTAGAAATTTGTTTCTTTATACTGAAATGATTTTGAAAAGGATCTATTATGTTATACAGGTTGACTTTGTTCAGCAACTCAACACAAAATAGGATCGGTTCGGTTGATTTTTATGACATCTGACTTTAAATTTTAAAAAAATCAGAATAAAAATACATAAATTGATTCTGGCTGAATTGTCATTTTTGACGCTTATTCAAATTTCAAGTACTTGAAGAAGCGTTCTGAACTATACAATCAAAACAAATTTGAATTAGTGATCTCACATGGGGTTAGCCAATAATTACAAGACACGTTGCAATTAGTGCAAAACATTTAATGGTTTACCCTATAGAAGCGAGTTAAAATATATAAAAAAACAAAGTATATAGAACAAGAATAAAAAGAGAAAAGACAGAAGTATAGCGAGATCCAGCCCATCCTCACTAAAGTAAAAGGGAATTTTGATTCGGATCTCCTACTTTGCTTCTCAATAAAACGCAACGGGCACGAGGTTATGCAATATTCTTTGGGGTTTACAATTAATTATTATGCAAATTTATTTTTGACAAAGATTAATTGTCTTTTTCTTTTTGTGTCATACTCGCTGAAGGCTAACATTTCTGCACCTATTATTTCTGGAAAAAATAAATTTTATTTTATTTAAATTCAATGGTATAAGTATTATAATGCATATTAAAGAATTTTAAAAATTCCAACATAAAGTCGTTTCTAAACCAATAGGAAAAATTAGTGTTTTTATTTTATATGTTTTTGTTGCTGATAGGACTGTAGGCGTAATATATGAATCTTTATCTTCTAAAGTTTATCTGAAATCAAAATGTTATTTACAAAATTTCTTTTTTGGTCGAGAGTTTGAGACTCTCTCATGACTTCGTAGCTTCTGCGAAACATGAAAAAAAAAAAGAACATAATGTCTTGTAAGTTTTCATTATAATATGTCGTACATTCAATTATTTCTATTTGAGCATGAAATATTCATAAAAAATCATTTATTTTGTTAATTATCCACTTGCAACCGTCAACACAAAATCTACCGGTAAACAATATCAAGATCATATCATTTTGTAAATTCCAAAACTCTATAGTAAAATTACAGAGAAGAACAACACAAATGACATGTAATATAAGAAAAAAAAAACTCATGCTAAATTTAAACAGGACAAGCTGACACCTTGGAAAGTTGGAATCAAAAGATTTGGTTATCCTAATTTAGATGGAAATAAATCAGCTGAAATTCCAAAATTAATAAACAGTACCCCTGAAATCTCTGTAATCCGAATCCAGCCATCGAATTTTTTTCGAGAATGCATCTCGAAATAGCTGGTTTTTTCTTGCATGCATCTCAGAACAGTTTGACGGTTGGATTTAGATTGCAGGGATTTCAGAAATTTCAGAATGAACAGTAACCGATCTCGAATTTCAACAGATTCGGATCCAATTTAGATATCCAAGTGTAAATGAAATAGTCTTAACTTATGGATATGACATTCCTACGCAAGCAAAGGTTGTCATGTAGATTATAATTTTACAATTGAAAAGAATATTGTAGTGATTTTCATCGTGATTAAAATTTAAAGACTGCATATATCATAAAAATGAATATTTGGTACAAAAAAATTAGATGTATACTAACATTATTCTTTAAAAATACATAACAACATAGAATAATCAGATATTAGGTACTGATGGAGTTGTGGATTCTTAAGCATATTTTTTCTTGAATGTTAGATTTTATCTCTATAAAGGACTGATTCATGCAGAGGAAATGGTGGTCAATTAATCTTTTATTCATTTTCAATTTTTTTTTTTTTGTAGTTGTGCATAACTTTATATATAAGAGCAATCGATAACGTAAAAACGAAACATGGAAATTTTATATCATTGACTATCATGTTAGTTTGTCTTCATATTTTAAAAGTCTGATTTCTTAGTGTGAATTAATACTATATCTTGTGTAACACATTTTTGCTGAATTTTTAATCCTTGTCTAAACTTGAAGGCATCACAACTAATGAATTAAATCTTCTTAGTCTTTACATATTAAGACAACATTATACATCCACTGAACTGGCAACCTGAGTGGGTTCAACAATACAATCAATAGACAATTAGAATGAACGGAGATGCAACTTTAGAGGCCCGAAACATTTCTTTTGTTATGTATCCAAACTCAATAACATAACAAAGGAAAAATTACTATATTTTAAAGTTAAAATTAAGAAAGGAGGGTGTGCGGCGATTTGCTTATGATAAGAAGACAAAAGGCCAACCTATTCCGCGTGCAAACCAGTATCAAGAGAAAAATAATAAAGCGGGGCCACCACAAAAAAAAATTGAAAATATGAAATATTCTGGTTCTTGAATTTAAATCGTCATATATAAAGCGCAGGTCTCTCCAGCTATCTTAATCCTAATCTAAGACCATTCCAATCATACGGATTTCATTTCTTATTGGACCGTCCATATTAGAGATTTTACATAAATAACATAAATAACATTTAATATTTTTCTTTATTTTCTACGATGATATAAATTTTGGAATATTAAAAACAATCTTCTCAATGCATTAATAGAAGAGTAGAACTAGGGTGCTCCTAAGCTCACCAAGTCCTTCGTGAGCGCGACTCTAAAACCTATCAAATTGACTTCAAACGACATTTTCAAACCGTTAGATGTTCAATCTATATTAAAATGTGCTTGGAGACCAAATTTTACATTTTTTTGAATCTTTTTGCTATTTATTAAGATGGTTTGAAAATGTGCTTGGGAGAGATTTGATTTGAGATAAATGTGAATAGGTAACCAGTGTACGATCAAAAAGTCGCATCAAATAATGGTAGTTCGGAAAGCAGTGCTCAACAAGATCATTGTGTCTCTCTACTTCACCACACCTCCCAAAACAAAAATTATTGTTGGTTTTTACAATCCTTCTTGGGACTTAGCAAAAGAAAAGGTAGATTTTATTAGTCCCAATGCATGCATCACTCGATGTCGACACCAAATTAAGGGACACCATCAAATCTGCTTTTGAAATGTGAAATATTTTGTTGGGTTTTGTTTGAGCGCATGGAGATGTGGATATTTTATCACAATCTCGTGCCTGGAATCTCCTTATCTGTTATCGGTATATTCGTTTATAAAAACAATGACATTGATACTTTGCTCAAGATTTCTCAAGAAATAAAAATAAAAATAATTACAAATAGGAAAGCAAAACAAAGTCAACATTTATTTACAATAATTAGCGTTAATAGCTATAAGTAAATTAATTCACACTAGTTAATTACATGTAAGCAAAATATATCTCAAGTCCAAACCAAAATGAAAAAGAAAATAAAAAAATCTCCCACAAATTACAAAAAGCTCCCTGCATTTATTTTCAATCCCTCATTAATGCACCGCCTTCTTAGAAAATAATCCTTTAATCCCAAACAACCCACCGTGGCGCTCACCACCGGTGACACTATCCTTACTCTCACCGCTACACTTCCCCTCTCTAATTCCATACCCAATACACGAGTTCACGCTGAAATTAATAACCCGAGCAGAACCGGATCCAACCCTGACCGGTTCAGCAGGCTTGTTCACACTCCCTCCGTTTCGTTTAATCTGCCAGACCGGGCTGGTCCGTCCAACATGAACTCCGGGTCGGCCAGGACTAGCGGCCCATCTCCGCCCGACCGAACCGGATTTACCGGACTCGCCACGGGAATTACTCCGAGAACACGGCGCACTGCTGGACTTGCGGACGGGTTGAACACCGGTCGGTTTTCTGCTCGAACCGGCCGTTCCAGCGGACCGGCTCCGACCAAAAGGCCAGATGTTGATTGAAATATCAGCAGAAGAAACTGAGCCGGTGGGACCATTACTGAATTTTTTATCCTTCCTGGGCCGGTTTTTGGAATCCTCAGTTCGAACCGGTTTTTCCTTATCTCCCATCTTGAAAATATCTTTCCATCGCTTAGAACTGGACGGAGGCGTAGAGGAGGATGCGGTCGCAGTGATGGAGGCCAGGTTGGGCAAAGGCGGGTCGAGTTCCAATTCGGGCACGGGTTCAGTGTGCACCTCTACTTGCATTTCCTTCGCGGTTTTGGGTTCGGGTAGAGGGTTGGGGGCAGGGGAGAGTGTGGGGAGGAGGATGCCGTTGGAGAAGAGGTGGTCGGCTGATGAGAGGTCGGGAATGGAGGTGGCGATGGAGACGGAAGAAGAAGGCCAGAAGGAGAATTCATGGGAGGAAGCAGAGCTGGCGGAGCTGAGGCGAGGGGAGATGGCGGTTGCTTCTTCTAATTCTTGTTTTGCCATTGTTAGAGCGTTTCGAGTTTGGGTTGAGGCGAGAGAGAGAGAATGGGTTTGTTTGGTGGTGGAGAGGAGGAGAAATGAATGAATGAGAAAGGAAAGGAAGGTTGTTGGAGCTCACGTCCTTTGCTCCATAATATTTCTTCTATTATTTCTGTTCAGATTACTATTTTATTATTTTACTTTTTTTGTCTAATAAATTATTTTTATTATCCCGGCTGGCCTTATCAGAGGATATCTCATATCCGTATAATTTTTATTATATTTTTATCTCGTGGACTGCTAGATGTTTAACAGTGTACTATTGCTTGATTGGCAACTGTAATAGTCTAATATAGCCGTTTAAAATGAGGCAATTAGGTGTAGGAGCTAATTTGAAATGATCACCAATTGTTAAAAAATATAATGATAACTATGTTAAAAAAAGTTCATATTTTAATTAGCATCATTGGGAATTAATTGAAAGGTAAATAATGTTTGCTTTTGCTTCAGGCATGTCACGTTTTAATGCATGCAATTTGTCGCTGTGTTACGAGTTCGTGACTTGTGGGGGTATTATTGGTCCCCCGCTAAATTGTTCGGGTAGATCAGAACCATCTGATTTTGGTTCACCTTATAATAAATACTGCAAACTGAACGATTTTATATTGACTGAACCATTCAAATTGGACAGTGATACATTTATTTCATGACAAGGGATGAACTGATGATCATGTTTATTCAACAGTAGTGACACCGGATAAAACAATTTTTAATTCTGTAAAAGAAAAATTTTAAATGTATATCCTACGGTATAGACAAGTTTTGAATAACAAAATATCTGTAAAAGGTTAAATAAATTAAAGGAGAGAAGAAAAAATGTTAAGTTTTTGTGAAGATATTGAATATATATGTTGTTTTTCTGAGAAAATTAACTATTTGAAACGTTTGTAAACTAGCCTGTATACGAACGGCTAATGATGGACCATGCATTGTGCGAGTTCGCATTAATTTAGGTAATTGATTCAGATGGAGAGACTGTCTAATCTAAGAGTATGTTCGTTTGAATGGGAATGGAAAAAATAATTTAGGAGGTGTTCGGATGTTATTTTTTCTACCATGGAATTGGATTTTTCTTTCCATCTTCATTCTCATCTCTTTACAAATTCATAAAAAAATATTAAAATTAGATCAAACCAAATTATTTATTTCTCATCATCTCTTGCTTTATTTTTTCTCTTTTTTTAAACCTTCACAGAGGCTGCGAAGTCATAAGAGAAAATGTTGTATACATTAGTACTCAATGTTGAATAAATTATACTACATTCAAATCTTATAAAAAATATCACGATCTCAAATTACTTAATTTAATTTTCTAATTAAATAAAAGATGCAAGCATCGAAAATCATAATGTTTTTCTATTATTGTACCGTATTCATATGCTTTACACGACTAACAAAGAGAAAATTGTAATTTATTATACTTGTACAATTTTATTTTTTATTTTTCTAAATTTTATTATATGTTAATTATCATACTTTAGATTATTAGAATTGATCACAAATTTATTAATAGCAATTAATCACAAAATTGGTATTAATAATAAATCTTAATAAATATGTATATAGTTTGGATGAATATATTTCTCAAATTAGAATTTCTCACAACCATTACCACGCTATAACCGAACACTCATTCAGTCCATTCTCATAATCATTCACGTACGTACTTATAAATATGAGTTTCCGCAAATAAAAAGATGGGTTTTCAAACCCATTAAATATCATTCCATACAATCTCGTGACAAGTGACCAAATGATATCCGGCTGAATCAAGTTACATGATATTATCCGACAGAGGAGACTTGTCAATTGTAGCAGCCTCAAAACGTAAGCCAAATTCAATTTCTTGTGATGTTGTTATATTTTTGTTGTGTTTTATTTGTATACATTGAACTTTGTCACTGAGATCGTTCTCTAACAGTAACAGTAACAGTAATAGAGAAACTATGTCAATATCTCTTTATTTGTACAAGAAAGGATGTATGGATGCACATGGGAAAGGAGGCCCACAACCAACCATTAACAAACGAACGCAATCAATGCCTTCCATAGAAATTCGTACATTCCATTGCTCATAGGTCGTGTCTCTGGCGCATCACAGACCTGCGTTACTTGTGCCTGATTTTTTTTTCTTTTTGCAATAGACTTGCGTTATGCGGCTTATGCCTAGTAACGGATCCATGTTAAGTTTTGTGTTTTATATGAAAAATATTTTTACTATCCTATATGACCAAATTCAGCTGGGCGTCGAGTTGCTGATTTTTCTTTTTCTCGCAATAATATTAATTTTCTGTCTCTCATTTACCTCCTAACTCGTAAAGGAGATGAATGGATAGAGGATAATTAGGAAAGCCAGATGAAATTAAATTGACAGTGAAAATAATGTACACCTTATTTTTGGTTGAAATATAAGACATTTTTATTTTATTTTTAGTACACATTCTAACTGACATTTTTTACGGTGAGATGTATTCTATGTTAGCTAGTAGAATTCTAGAGTTCATAACAAAAAAATATAGTGATATTTAAAAAGTACTCTTAGAAAAGAATGAGGGTCAATGCTCTTATTTATTTATCGAAGTTATTGCTGAGTTATTATACTTCTAGCCAGAAATATTTTTTTGTTAAGCTAAAATATTTAGAAAAATGACGAGAGGTATTCAATGCGGCTAACTTCAATATGCAGAGCAGCGAATTTTTTTATTAATATTTCTCTAGTCGTATACTCGTATTCGTACTTGTCGTCTACTCGTGTGCTTACACGAGTGTTGGAAGTAAAAATTCATTATGGTTAAGATTGGGAACAATTTGGTTCTACAATGTACGGTGTGGTCCCGATGCAAGAACATTTTTTCATAAATGTGTCTGGGTTTTGTAGGAGGTGTCTCCATCGAAGAAATTAATTCATTTCTTGCCTTTTTGGGTTGGTCTGGTCTAGTCAGTATTTATTAACTACCGGATCTCCATAGCCTCATGGGCTCATGGGCTCATGGCTCATGCTGATGCCGGCAAAAATGAATATTATTTTTTCTTCAAGAAAAAAAAATTAATATTATATCCCTCCACTCCGCTGAACGGAGATGTCCCTTGACTTCAAATGATAGCTCCGACAATTTATAGTTTTTTTAATAGTAATTTATGACAAAGTTGATTTATACAATATTTTATATAATTATAATAAATAATTTATATCTCTTAAAATAATGAGATAAATAATTTATTTATTTGTTATAATTTTGGGTTAAATTATATAAGCGATTAATTTATTCGATAATCATTCATTAATTATTTTGTTGTCCGTTATATTGACGGATAAGGGCTAGGTATGAGTAAGGCTAATACTTGACGGGTAAGAATAGAGTACTTATCCATTATTTATATTAACGGAAAAAACTGGATTATTTTTTAAAACTTCTAAAAGTTAAAAAACTGAATTATTCTAATTTATATAATAAAATTTAAAATTAGATTTAATAAAGGAGAAATGAGAAAAAATATTTGTTTTTAGTGAGAATAAGTAATATTTAAGTTATGATGGGGAAATTGAATATTTAGAAGTTTTTGATGGTAGACAACAATTATCTGTAATAAATTTTAACATTAGTTTTTACTATCATCAAATGAGTTTGCTGTTGTTGTTTAAAAAAAGAAAAAAAAAATACAAAGGTCATATTCTATTACGAAAGAGTTTGTTGTTAGAATACTTTGTTAGTATACTGTAACTAATTATTCAAAACGGAGTTTCTGACTTTAATTGTTACAAAATATAGTATGCAACTAGTATATTATAAAAATGTTTGTACTTTGACTAAAGTATCTATGATTCAGCTCTTGCTTTCATGTCCAGATGCTTGACTCAGAATGTTCAGCGCTTAGGCATGTTAAAATCTTGTGCGAAGCAAAAAAAGGCAGAATTTAAAGCAAATCTTTGTATTTTGTTTTACAATATAGGGCCATGTTTCAAAACAAAAGGATAAAGAATTTTTTACTAAACAGGGCCATGTAAATCTTTGTATTTTGTTTTTACTAATTGAGTTTATTGGACCTGACATAAGAAGAGTTATGAAGAATTTTTACAATCCCCTAATTCAATATGGATTTATTCGTCTATCAAGTGACCAAATTTAATCCAAACTAAAGAGCTTGTGTCCCATAGTGTGGATTAAGAAGATATGTAAGAAATCTTAATTCATAGGCATAGGCTCTATAGTACGTGTTCGGCAACTAGGGGTGTAAACGGATCGGATATTATCTGATTTCGTCCGGATTCAAATTCAAAAAATTACTTAAATTATCTGATCTGATCTGTATCTGAGACTATCCGTATCCATATTCGTATCCAAAAAATTATAATGGATAATGATACAGTAAGATTTTTAATTACCCGTTGTCACACCCCGCAGCCATAGTGCGCAACAGTTCCCTGCCGTAAACATACAAACCGTGTATGTTTACAAGGCGATTACCCATTTAATCCAAATACGCATAATTATCCACTATCAAGCACATCCCTAAGTGTAAGACAAATATATATATATATATATATATATATATATATATATATATAAACCCATAAAGAAAGGTAAACGGTATCGTCAGAGTATAATACAATAAAGGTATCTCATACCGATACCAACCATCAGGCCTAACCCTAAACTATACAACAAAAAGGTAGATTAGGCCATACAAAAGCAACTGTCAAGGGTCTACAACTCGCGTGCCTCTCTATCAGAACCCGACGCCTCAATTCCTGTAAAATAACCCAAAGGTGGGGGTGAGAACGAATTCTCAGTGCGAAATTTTCCACAGTTTAGATTATTGGACTTGCAATCAAAATCTATATTCAAAAATGAAACCCTACAAAAGCAGTTCAGACATATGCGTATTCATAAATAAAACAAGTGCGTATGCTCGACAACAATTTTACCAAATGAAACACAAGTTACGGAATTTCCAAGATGAATCTCAAACACGCATAACTTTGGCTTGACTCATTTTATTACAGCTGGTAGCACCTACGGATGTTCCACCGAGCTGGACCCTTTATCCAACCCACATCTGCAGTGTCACTGACACCTACAGATGGCCCACCAGCTGGACCCTTTATCTGACACCCATCCGCAGTGCTTGGCTTAACCATTAACTAAGGTATGGTTCATAATCAGATAAAAAGAATTCGTATGCAATAAGCTCAGAATCGTCCATTCGCAATACGTCAAACCAAACTGTCATTCCTGGCCCAGCCTGGATATGACACCGTTTCATCGTTTTCTCACAGTCACCCAAAGTCTCCGTCACGATCAGTCATTGCCCAGCATCGACTGGCCTGAATCAATCACTGCCCAGCAGTGGTTAATTCTTCTCATGTGCACATGGTTTCGAGTCATCGCCCAGCGTTGATTTCGAAACGTTACCGACCATCCTAGATAGTCATAAATTCTTGGGGACTTTTGACCGTAGTTTCCAAAACAAAAGAACACAAGCAAATGATGTACCATTCAACATGCAAATATAACTAAAATATTCATTTCGGATTGAAATGGGATTATTGCGGCTCGCGACTTAAATTCCCCAAGTTTCCAACTCTAACTTGGCATTTTCCAGACCCCTATTGCGGCCCGCAATGGGTGTGGTTGCGGCCCGCAGACAAACCCTCATTTTCTTCCAGAGAGCAAAACTTTCATTACGGCCCGCAATGAGTTTATTGCGGCCCGTAATGGGGTTATTGCGGCCCGCAATAAGGTTATTGCGGCCCGCAACCAAGTAGTCAGAGAGATTTTCGGTTTATATTTTGAGCTGCGCTAGTGATTGCGTCCCGTAATGGGGTTATTGCGGCCCGCAATACGGAAATCTCAGTCCAGATCAATTCTAAGTTAATACAATTATGCATATGGTTCAAACGATACGATTATGCAATCAATCAAGCAGTTCAACATGACAATTAGAAGCAGTTTAATTCATGAATATAAATTATCAAACAAGTCCAAGAATCCCGCACCTGATGACGTTAGGCGTACCACGTGACTACGGATC
This sequence comes from Carex myosuroides, assembly GCA_028015225.1. Taxonomy (NCBI): domain Eukaryota; kingdom Viridiplantae; phylum Streptophyta; class Magnoliopsida; order Poales; family Cyperaceae; genus Carex; species Carex myosuroides. The sequence continues at coordinate 7,187,443 of CM051472.1, forward strand.
AAGCGCTCGGAATGCCCCGCAAACCTTTGCTCAACAGAGCCTACACCTACATTCCATGTATATCATCCCAATTAGGTCATAATCCTGTACTGGTTCGCTATCCTGGTTTACGCATCAATTCGGTTGGTCGGTTGGGGTAACCCTAATTTGGTCGAAACCTCGATTTAACCATTTCATGTTCTAACCTTTCTCTATCAAGAGATAACCCTACCGATAACAAGTTTAGTTGGTCGGACTAACTTAACAAATCACTGCCACGTTTCAATTCGGGATTCGGCATCGAAACCCTAGAAAGGGGAAATCCAAAATGGGAGATGAAATCAAGTCGAAAATAGGCAAACGAGAGATAAGAAGCTCAAAGGAGTTAGAGTTCAACCAATTCTAACACTCATCTCGGTTTTAAAACGAACAACCCGCGAATTCGAGAAATCTCGGATTTCCAAGCGAAGAGGGTGAAAGAGAAATTACCAACGGGATGACTAGGAGAGATTTACAGCTACCTTCTCGGTTTCAACTTCGATTTCCCGGACGGTGGCGCAATCCGACGGGATTTCGGAGCTCTTCCTCTCTTTTCCTCTCTCTCTCTCTTTCTCTCGTTCTTTCTCTTCCTTTCTCTTTGGCCGACCACACTCACGGGAGAAGAAGGAAGGGGCAGGGTTTATCAAAGGGGTTGCTTCGCGATCCGTGCTAGGATGAGTAAATGTTAGTGCTTATTAAAGAGGGTGCTTCGCGATCCGTGCTAGGATGAATCAATGGTCCGAAAATTCTAAAATTCAATATAAACCTAGTTAACATGTGTTAAATTCTCATTCCACGCTCGTTGATCAAATTTCGATTCCGTTTTAAACGTTCTAAATAAATAATTGATTGAAATTTTATTATAAAATTTTCTTAACGTGACACCCGTAATTACCCATATCCGACCGTTTACACCCCTAAACCACAACAAATGTACTCTATGTTCTTAAATTGATTTATTAAACTGCATATACATATATGAGGAGGGTTCAAATGCCTCCATTTTTTGTGCCTCCACCATGCCTCCATTTTTAAAAACTTTAATAACTTAAAATTTAAAACTTAAAAGTCAAAATAAAATCGTTGGATATGATCTATATTATTTTATCTATGTGCTCATAAAAAATTATCACATTTTGATTTTGTTTTTATGTGAATCAATAAGTTGAAAAATCAACGTCTAGAAATTATCCACATTAGTACGTTTTTTACAAGCTCTTGATGACAACCAAAACAAAATTGAAATGTCATAATTTTTTACACGTGCATAGATAAAACGATGTAGATCATATCCAACGGTTTTATTATAACTTTTAAGTTTTAAATTTTGAGTTATTAAAGTTTTTAAAAATGGAGGCATGGTGGAGGCATGAAAAATGGAGGCATTTCAACCCTCCTCTACATATATATTATGATGAACAATATAACACTAGTGAATAATTTTGATAATATGATATATATTTTGTAACCAACAAACTTATTATGAAAAATATTAGATCTAATTTATGAATGAAAAAATTACATTTAGATGTTATTCTTTACTAGAATGTACATTAGTAATTTATTTTTAATTATCCGAATTATATTTATATATGTATTCGTATCCGTCCGATATTCGATCCGTACGCGTATCCGTTTAATATTTGATCTGTATTTGTATCCGAGACTATTCGTATTCCGTATCCGAAAAATTATAACAGATAAAGATACGGTTTGACCACTATCTAATCCAGTTTACACATCTATCGGCAATGTAACGCCATGTAATTTAAAGAACGAAAGAAAAAGTTTCAATTTAAATTTCAGTTTTATTTTTAGAAGATTATTAGTCCACAACATATCTAAATTAAATTTCAGCCCATTTAAAATTATGCAGCCCACATTTTTGCCAACCGTTCCCTCCCTGTCAATCCGTGCTTCCTCTGTTCATTTTATTTTATTATTTTCTCATTCTCGTACATAATTAAGGGGGCTGTTATAGGGAAGTGAGGCACTAATTGGCATGTATACCACGCAAAATGAAAAGGGAATTTAATGCATGCTGGCCACTTAATATTTTTTTTTATATAATTCAAAAATTAAGAGATAAAGAGGCATGGTGGTACCAAATGGAAAGTAATAAAATATTATATTAAAAATGGTAACAATTATATTTCTTTTATTAACCCTTCTGTGATTCTCGCCTCTGCTAAAAATAAAACCCCAACCAACCTCTTTTTATTTCATACCATAAATCATCTCTCCTCATTTGTTTATCTTAAACCCATGTGGCCCTGTTCTAATTATAACCACCCTTTTTTCAATACCCTGCCACAACCTCTCTCTTTCTCTCTTATCTCCTTCACAAACACCAAAAGAAACCCAAATTGCACCCATTTATTTTGTCAAAACGAATTGAATTTCTCCCTTGTGTTTGGAAGTCTCTGCACCAAAGGTACTAGAAATTTTCATTATTTTATTTCATAAATTAATTGATTAGGATACGTTAATTTGAATAAAATTTTATTCTTAGATTATTAGAATTCATGAATAAGTACATTTAATTATAATCTGAAATTTTATTTATTTTTAAGAATTTCTGAAACTATATTTAAAATCTGAAAACTTTATTTTTAATGTATTGAGTTTAGTAGTTATATTATTCGAGATCATATAATTTGATAGATATTAATTTCTTTAAGTTTATTAAAAATCTAGAAATGTCCTTATTAATAAGTATTCTTTCTATTATAAAATCTGAAATTTGTTCTTTTTATTGGATATTCTTTTTTATTATATCTAATCAAACCTTCGGTTATGTTAAGGATTAAGGTACCAGAAGCAAATCATTTATTTTATTTTTAATTTTCTTTCATTCAAGTATTACAAAGATCAGATATCAAAGTATTTTAAGCCGAATTAAAATTTGTCAGAATTTTTAATACAAAAAAATATAATATCTAATATGAGAGCCAATCAAAACAGTCAAATTAACATTCTTGATAATTCACATAAATAGTAAACTAGGATTAATGACAAATAGTATTAAGGGTTTTAGGAAACGAGAATTGAATTTAAACATTAATTATTAATTAAATGTATGCTTATGCTTTAGATTCGATGTTTAAAGATTTAAACGACGTAAGCGACAATCAAGGATTCATTCAGATACCAGGTGCGGATTTTCTAGACTTTATAAAACTATCTTACTTGCCTATTGTCATTCAACTGTTTATTATTATGGCATTAGTTGGAATTATGCATGTTGTTTTTCGAACCATTCGTATGACTTGAGTAGTACATAAATAAATTGCATGAAATGATATGATTCATACATTGCCCAATGAACTTGCATGAATAGGATGTGTTGAGCATGGCATGAATTGTGATTGAATAAAAGTACATGACATGAACGAACAAGGAAACTGAATAGGGGTCGATATGCTTGCATATTGGGATGTATACATTGGGTCTAGTATTCGACTGGACCCCTCGTTAACGTGACTGTAGGCGAAAGCGGTCCTGTCACGGATGTGATTGTAGGCTGACGCGGTCCTATCGCGTACGTGATTGTAGGCGCAAGCGGTCCTGTCACGGACGTGATTGTAGGCGGAAGCGGTCCTATCACCGCCAAGACCTAGCGGCATATGAATTCACCGTCTAGTGAGGCACACGAAATAGATTAACAGAATTTTAAAAGTAAATGAAAGTAGTAAGTAATGATAGGATTTGCATTGCATTAGAAGAAGCATACGCATTTTATTTATGTATATTCCTATTTGTGAGAATAAGTAAAGGTTTTATAAGCTCTGGGCTGGAACTAAATCCCGCACTGAGAGAAGGTTCGATCTCTCACCCGCTCCACTTTTATGTGGGTTCCAGGTAACGAAGAGGAAGGATTCGAGCAAGTACAAGAGTGAGACCAAGCGGGAAAGCTTATGATTGATATATTGCCACATGTTGTTTAGTCTTTTTTTTTCCATGATTCAATAATTGATGCATTGAGCAGGCATGGCAATGTTGTGTTACTAGCCATGTCTGTCGTGATCGTTTGTTAAACTCTTTGGATTATGAAATAAATGTGGCTTTATTTATATTGTTATTGATAATGTATGTGATGTGCATATGCCTTACGTAGCAATACGTGGCATGTTGTCTCGGGGTGTGACAGGCCACCCTTTCTCAAGGGTTTAATCCGTCTAAAATGAACCGAACATTATCTCCTTGCGTTGGATTAAACAATATCCTTAGACTCTAGTCTAAGTCAGCTTCTCGCCCTCCTTAACGTTTCACTCTCCTTAGACTGTGCTCCAGAAATAGTGTGAGTAGAAGAAGGGGACGAAAGAGGAAGAATTTGGTTCACTCCCTCTACACCCCGAATCGGAGAGGACATATTTCAAAACTTTGTACGTGGAGTTCCCCTTAGTACAGTACTGCTTCCCTTCCTCTCCTCTCTGATTTTCTCGCTTCGGGAGCGGGTGAAGGTCGCAGGCAGCTCCGATCTAAGCGCGTTTCACCTCCCGTCCCGTCCCTTCTGGAGCACAGCCTTAAGGGCCTCCTTAGAGCAAATTTAGATTCTTTGAAATATGAATGCTACTCTGACAATGAGAGTCTCAGACGGAGTAAATATCTAATAAATTATTATGTCTAAAAAGATGGAGAAACTGATTTCACATTAACTTATGTTGCTCCATCTTACTTGTCAAAATTTACTTCTAAGGAGTTTACTCTACCGCTTACTCCACAATCAAGCATGCACGTAACTAGTGAATGTAGGAGCATTAGTTATTACTATATGTTCAATCTCTCCAAAAGAAATTCCATTTGAGGCAACTTACTTTTCTATGTATTTACAGGTCGAATATTGTCCCACACTCGCATGATATATCTATTATTCTTTAGTTAGCATTTTAAAAAAAAAAAATTCCGAATTAGTCCAGCAGTGATCAAATCTCGGAACTAAACAAAAAAGTAGATCTAATAATATGCGCATTCTTTAAGATCGCACGTAGACTAGATCTGCCGAAATTTTTATTTGTAACATTTTAAAAAAAAAAAAACCAAATAACCATCGTTTGGTGGGATTTCGACTTCTAGCACGACCGTACCGGCATTCAGCGGACCCATTTCAGCGGGGCCGCAGAATGCCGATGCGGATCCTTAAATGAGTCCGCAGAATGGTTCTGCGGACTTTTTTTTTCAAACTTTGAAATTTTTGCTGCGGCACAGATTCCTAAAACAAAATATTATTAAACCAACAAATTTGAGATATCTCATACGCGTTTCAAACTTTTAGATGGGGCACAGATTTCTAGGAAAGCGTACCTCAAAATTTGAAAAAAAAAAAATGGGTCCGCGGAATGGTTCTACGGACCCATTTAAGGGTCCGCATCGGCATTCTGCGGTCCCGTTGAAATGGGTCCGCAGAATGCCGGTGTGGCCGTGCTAGAATTCGAAATCTCACCAAACGATGGTTATTTAGTTTTTTTTTTTTTTTGAAATGTTATAAATAAAAATTTCGGCTAGATCTGCGCATCAATAAATGGTTATACGTCTTTTTAACATATTGAAGATATGAAGGAATGAATTCATGAGTTGAAATTCTGATCTCAAGGCATGTGTTTGAACAAATAGAGTGAGAGTCCCAAGATACCCAACTTCAAAAAAAATTGGATACACAACTTCTCAAAATTGCATACATAACTTTTGAAAATTGGATGAGCAACTTCAAAAAACAGTTGAAAAGAAAATAATTTCCAAATTGAATCCACGACTTAAAAAAAGTTGAATACACAATGATACGTCCCTTCCCGAAGGGGCCGGGCCGTACTTGGACTAGGTCCAGTGAGGTGCAGGCACGCCTTGTTCCTGGGAAGCAGGCCGTGCTGAGATTATTTGTGTTGTGCGCGGCCCGTCTCGCCTCGAGCGAAGCGGGTCGGAAAGGCGGGCACGCGGGGAGTCGGAGGGGTATTAACGCTCTAACCCTTTTTGATACCTCTCCCGACTCAGAATGTGATAAATGCGATCCTCTTTTCTGGGGGTTTCTTTGCCTTATATAGGGGGTGGCCCACTGTAGCGGGGTCTTGTCAGCATTAATGACAAAGACTCGCATACTGTTGAGGGTGTCCGCCTTTTAGGCTATAAAGTTCGCGTAGTCAGTCTCAAGCCGAACAGCGAGGTCGCGTGTCAACCTTCCTGGGCTGTTCAGCACGCTAGGCTTTGAGCCTTGTTTTGTTTTAGTTCCGGGCGGGCCCTTAGGAGGGCTCCGAGTCCCGGTTTGTGCTTCACCTCAAGCTGGCCCCAGGAGAGGGTCCGAATCCTGAGTAATTTCTGGCCTCGGGTTGGCCCCGGAAGGGGGTCCGAATCCCGAGTAATTTCTGATCTCCGGTTGGCCCCGGGAGGGGGTCCGAATCCCGAGTAATTTTCTGACTTCGGGTTGGCCCCGGGAGGGGGTCCGAATCCCGAGTAATTTTCTGACTTCGGGTTGGCCCCGGGAGGGGGTCCGAATCCCGAGTAATTTTTGGGCTGCGGTCTGTTTTGGGCCTGTTTGCTGTGAACTTTGATCCAGAGGTGTTTAGTTGGGCCAGGCCTGGGCTTTTCAAGGGCCATTTGTATATGGGCCTATCATTAGCCCCTGAAGCCGGAATGCATCAGTATGATGCTTCCGGGTTTTTATTCTGGTACTGAAGGTGACTTTGGTTCAACTTATAGAAGTTTGTTTTGCTAGTCTCGGCTTGTTTGTTTTATCGTTCGAGTATTAGCCCCCTAGTTGTACCCGGGTTTTTGCGGGGTATTTGTTTATTATCAGCCCCTGAGTTACCCTAGGGGGTTACTAGCGTTTGTATTTTGGTCATTTTAAAAATTCTTGTTCCTGTGACTTCGCATCGTGCGGCTTGTTGATTACATGTGGTTTGTGCCAATTTTGTTTTGCAGCTGTATTTCATGATTTTGTTGTTGACGGCCCCCGAGCTATTCTCGGGGTTTTTGCGTTTTCAAGATAATTATAACCTGTGTTATCGTTTTTTTCCTGTAAGGTCGTAATTTTGTTATTACAAAGTTTGCGAATCTTTGGTATGCCCTATCGCGGGTAAGTATCCAACTAATTGTGTTGACGTGTTAGCCGAGTGTTTTTTAGACGAGCTACGCTCGATGTTCCGCGTCGTCGTCTTTTCTTTTTTTTTTTTTCGCGCGAGTAACGGAGGGTATGGCGAAAATCATAAGTGGTTGTTGATATGAAAATATTCTTAAATAGCATGAAACCCAAGTACGACATGACATCTAAATCATACAATGCCTATAGATAAGGAAATATTGAAATCAGACCACGCGCTCGTTATCGGTGTCCTCAAAAAGGTTATCGGCTTGGATTTCTTCTGGAGTGGCGGTATGCAGGCTCGGGCCTCCAGAATTGCGGGATAAACATCCAGGGCATTTCCAGAACCGGCGTCGGGGGTCCGCGCGGCCTCGGATGTCGTAGTGTTTGAAGCAGCTCCACTCATAGCACATCCGGCATTTCGCCATTTCGTGCTTGGGCCCTTGATCGTGGCATATGACACACCAACGCAGTTTGGACGCGAAGTCGACGTCATCATAGATGTTGTTCTCGTCCTCCTTAGTGAATGAGGGTACACCGGCGAGGAGGAGGTCGATAAAGTCGCAGATTTGGAGGTCCTCGTTATGAAGCATGATGTCTCGTTATTTGACCTATAATTCCGACCAATTTCTGCACCAAACCTGTGTTTAAATCTATTAAATCAGTTGTATTTCATTGAATATCTTTAGAATGTGGTACTGCTGCAAGTTTATTCTTATTTTGCAGGATTCGGACGAAATCGAGGAGAAATCTGGAATTCTGAAGTCTCTACACGGCCTGTGTCACATTCTACACGGCCCGTGTCAACCTCGACTCGACCACAGACACGACCAGGACACCAACTTAAAACAGTCATAACTTTTGACTCGTAACTCCGTTTTGAGTGTATGACCACTTTTCGGAAAGCTTGCGAGAAGATCTACAATTTGAGCTAAGTACACAGGTTACACGGGCCGGACATATTTGACACGGCCCGTGTCAAGCAATTCCGGAAACAGATCTAGAAATCTGGAAAGAAGGCTATTGAAGGAAGGTCGACCAATTAAGCATATAATGGGGATTTCTCTCCAGAGAAGGTAATTCTGGAACAGGAGAGCAAGTTCTAGGGTTCATCTTTGGCGGCTAGGCTTGGAGGCGAATTGGAGAAGCGAATTTCTTGCACTTTCGATTGATCTTCTTTGCACTTTGGGTTTTGTCATGATCAACTCTATCTTTATTTGTATTTGCTGTTTTAGAACCATGAGTGAGTAATTTATTTTGTTTCTAGGGTTTTGATGTAATCGAATGTTTTGTCTTGCATGCTAGTTATTGAATCTTTGTATTGAAGTTTGTGTTTGATTGATTGAGTAGTATTTTAATTGCTTAGATTGAAGTGTTTGACTTATATTGGTTTGCTACTAGATGAATGCGCACATCTAGAAGGCATTATAGCCCTTTAACGTCTCTCAACCAAACTAAGTACATGAGGTAGGATTTGTGATCCGGAAGGTGAAACCAAGTAGTAACCGGGAGGCGAAAATTACTCTCTATCGGCGGATAGGAGTTACCTTTAGTATACCAATCAAGCAACTAGGTAGTAGGGACCAACACACGGAAGTTGAGGTCTAGAACCCGACGAGGGCATATATTGCAGTTTCCGTACCAAGTTGATGAACCAACAAACGGCAGTTGAGGTCCAGAAACATTAGGTCCGGTCAGTAGAACCCTACACAAAGGAACGATACAAAGAAACAATAGCTGCTGCATTAACCCGAGACTGACACGGACCGTGTAGCGAAATGACACGGCCCGTGTAAACTGATACGGCCCGTGTAGGAAATGACACGGCCCGGACAGGACAGTCAGAGGGCAAAACTGAGATGAAGTCTTAACCCTGGGAACGCTTTTTATTATTGATTAAAACCAGTTTAATCTTCTTTCTTGCACTTTATTATTACCTTGAATCTGTAGGAAACATAAACAACCAAAATCAACCCTTCCAACTTCTAGTTTTTAATTAACCTAGGTAGAGTCCGGATAACACTTGAACCGTCCCTGTGATCGATACCCGACGATATACTACGCGGTAGGATTGTATACTTGCAGTCTGAACCAGAAGTGTATTTTAAGGTTAAAAAGTACAGCTTGCTGTACTGAAACTTTGTACTATACCTTTTCGGTGGTAACAAGTTTTTGGCGCCGTTGCCGGGGACGGCATCATTTATTTTCTGGATTTTTGCTTATTTTAATTAATCTAGATTTTAATCTGTATCTTTTCTTTTATTTTATTTTTTTTATTTTATTTTTTTATTTTTTTTTTTTCTTCTCTCTCTCTCTCAGGAACACACTGGCTTTCAACTCAAGGGCGATTACCATCTGAGGAGCTCAAGACACCATGGATCTAATGTACAACATGGCAACAAATCAACAGTGGTTTGGCCGCGACAGTTCTCGATCTGGAGGAGGCGGCCGATCCAAAGCTGGTCAGATCGCAGCTCTATATGCGAAAGCTGCCGAGCTAGAGGAGGCCATAGAGAGGTATTCAATCAAAATGAGCGTGAAGGCAGCCAGTAGCCGTCAACCACAGCCATGTGTCATGTGTGGGGACAGGAGACACTCTTACGAGTATTGCCCACTGGCGGATTGGGACGAGGAACAGGAACAGGAACAGGATGACTATTGCTACGACACTGCACCATTCAATAACTCGAGCAATTATGTATTTCAATCTGATCCACCCGAGCCGTACATTGATCCCGCTGAGATCGACTTCATACACGAGCAAGGGAAAATGAACCAGATGATGTGGGAACAGATGCAAAACATGTCCACTCAGATGGCTGCTCAACAAACTCAGATGGCTGCTCAAAACAAGTTGTTGGAGCAGTTGAGCCACATCGTCGCCTCACGCCAAACTCTGCCAGCTCAGCCAGAATGCGAAGGACCAGCCCAGCCAACAGACCAGACCGCACTGCACACGGGCCGCATCAAGGACACGCGCCCCGCGTCACCACCTGAAGAAGAGAACCCTAGCCGCGTCGAACCGAGTCGACCGGCAGTCATTGCTGAAAAACATGAGAACACGGGCTACGTAACTGACACGCGGGCCGCTTCGAAGGAGGCTGACCTGGAAGAACCTGATGCACCCTGCACGCCACCTGATGCGACCCGCATCAAGACCCAGACAGAGCGGCTGACTCCTGAGCTCAAGCCTCTTCCAGCTAGCCTCAGGTATGAGTTTCTAGACCCAGATAGATCTTGTCTTGTGATCATAAGTGCAGATCTTAAACCCGATCAGACTGCTATGCTCTTGGAGAAATTAAAAGCTCACAAAGGCGCGATCGGGTGCTCGATCAAAGACTTAAAAGAAATCTTGTGGATTCTTCTGATGCAAGAGTTTGATCGCGTGGTCCGTGTACCTCAGAAGTGGGTGCTTCCCCCAGTGCCACCTGATCCACCTCCCACCAACCAGTGAGGCGCCCCCGCCTCATCCCTCGCTCACCATCTAGTAAGTTTCCATATTTTCTTCTATTTACTTTTTCCTTGTGTAAATTCAAGCATTGAGGACAATGCTTCATTCAAGCTTGGGGGGGTGGAATAGAAGAAAACTGTATCTGCATTTAGACATGTTTATTTTTCAAATTTTTTGCATTTTTAGGTGATAAATTTGTGTGATTGTTAGGATTAGGGACTTGTTTGAAAACTTTTGTTTGTGAGTTGGATTACCTTGAGAATTGGAAATAACCCCATAATTGATCAAAGAACTGCTTAAGATGGGATGTTTTGAGAAATCAAAAAGATGAAAGCTTGAATTGTATTGAAAAAGCCTTTTGAAACTGAACTGTGCCTTTTAAATTAGAGAATTGGGATTTTAAACAAATAGAAAGATTGGGATATCCATTGGTGTGAAAGAATATCATTGGATGTGTGTATTCATGGTATATGCAAATAAAAGAAAAAATGAAACAAATGAAAAGATGGAGAAAATAAGAGTACTGGCAATAAGTCCTACGGGGCGCCTTTGAGCTCGTCTCCCAAATTTAGAAAAAAAAACGAGTACTGGCACAATCCGGCGGGATGCCTTTGAGCTCGAAAACTTTCAAAAACTCTTGCATATATCAACACATGAAGTCCGCGACTTTCTAACCTAAGCTTGTCCCAAGCTTGGGAGGGTTAAAAAGGGAAAAATCACCACAAATGAGGGCATAGATTCAGTGAAAGAATGAAATATTGATCAATTCGGGTAATTAGCTTTGCAAATATTAAAACATTTCAGAATTTGAAGTTTGATTAGTCAATTTGTGTGGTGAATCAAAATTGATCAAGGAAAATCCAAATTATACCAAAAGGATTCTCAAGGTTCCTGATTAAAGCAACTCATGTAAATTTTCACATTTAAGAACTTAACTTGCATTTAGGTAAGACTAGAGTCCAACCCGGTACCTAAGTATGGATCTTTGCTTGAGGACAAGCAAGATTTAAGCTTGGGGGAATTTGATGTCTCGTTATTTGACCTATAATTCCGACCAATTTCTGCACCAAACCTGTGTTTAAATCTATTAAATCAGTTGTATTTCATTGAATATCTTTAGAATGTGGTACTGCTGCAAGTTTATTCTTATTTTGCAGGATTCGGACGAAATCGAGGAGAAATCTGGAATTCTGAAGTCTCTACACGGCCTGTGTCACATTCTACACGGCCCGTGTCAACCTCGACTCGACCACAGACACGACCAGGACACCAACTTAAAACAGTCATAACTTTTGACTCGTAACTCCGTTTTGAGTGTATGACCACTTTTCGGAAAGCTTGCGAGAAGATCTACAATTTGAGCTAAGTACACAGGTTACACGGGCCGGACATATTTGACACGGCCCGTGTCAAGCAATTCCGGAAACAGATCTAGAAATCTGGAAAGAAGGCTATTGAAGGAAGGTCGACCAATTAAGCATATAATGGGGATTTCTCTCCAGAGAAGGTAATTCTGGAACAGGAGAGCAAGTTCTAGGGTTCATCTTTGGCGGCTAGGCTTGGAGGCGAATTGGAGAAGCGAATTTCTTGCACTTTCGATTGATCTTCTTTGCACTTTGGGTTTTGTCATGATCAACTCTATCTTTATTTGTATTTGCTGTTTTAGAACCATGAGTGAGTAATTTATTTTGTTTCTAGGGTTTTGATGTAATCGAATGTTTTGTCTTGCATGCTAGTTATTGAATCTTTGTATTGAAGTTTGTGTTTGATTGATTGAGTAGTATTTTAATTGCTTAGATTGAAGTGTTTGACTTATATTGGTTTGCTACTAGATGAATGCGCACATCTAGAAGGCATTATAGCCCTTTAACGTCTCTCAACCAAACTAAGTACATGAGGTAGGATTTGTGATCCGGAAGGTGAAACCAAGTAGTAACCGGGAGGCGAAAATTACTCTCTATCGGCGGATAGGAGTTACCTTTAGTATACCAATCAAGCAACTAGGTAGTAGGGACCAACACACGGAAGTTGAGGTCTAGAACCCGACGAGGGCATATATTGCAGTTTCCGTACCAAGTTGATGAACCAACAAACGGCAGTTGAGGTCCAGAAACATTAGGTCCGGTCAGTAGAACCCTACACAAAGGAACGATACAAAGAAACAATAGCTGCTGCATTAACCCGAGACTGACACGGACCGTGTAGCGAAATGACACGGCCCGTGTAAACTGATACGGCCCGTGTAGGAAATGACACGGCCCGGACAGGACAGTCAGAGGGCAAAACTGAGATGAAGTCTTAACCCTGGGAACGCTTTTTATTATTGATTAAAACCAGTTTAATCTTCTTTCTTGCACTTTATTATTACCTTGAATCTGTAGGAAACATAAACAACCAAAATCAACCCTTCCAACTTCTAGTTTTTAATTAACCTAGGTAGAGTCCGGATAACACTTGAACCGTCCCTGTGATCGATACCCGACGATATACTACGCGGTAGGATTGTATACTTGCAGTCTGAACCAGAAGTGTATTTTAAGGTTAAAAAGTACAGCTTGCTGTACTGAAACTTTGTACTATACCTTTTCGGTGGTAACAAAGCATCCATTCCAAATCCTCCTCGGAGAATCGTTGGCGGAGGGCCCATCTCTCTGTAGGAGAGAGGACCTGTCGTGGGTTATAAGAGCGACGGGGAGCGGGGGGAGGCTGGTCGCGGCTGCTCTGGCCTTGTTCCAGAGGCCTTTTGGGTTTAGAGACTACTCTTTTGATAGGCATCTCGGAGAGTTCTGTTGAGGGAGGTGAGGAGTTGTCATTTGGACGCATGGTAAGGTTGGTATTTATAGGCGGGGGCTGTGACCGTGGTCATAAATGATATGGGTCCCAGGCCATTTATAGCGTATACCTGCCGACGACCTGCATTAATAACGTGGGGCTTCGAAGGATATTTGGGCGCGTATCGGGAGTGTGTGCGGGATAAAAGTTCGGTCGGCGTGATATATGAGAAAGATTAGCTGTTTGATAATAAGAAAAGACCCGACCATAAAATTAACTTTTTGATAGTACGGCCCGGCCCCTTCAGAATTTATCTACATCAGCGTATTTTTATAAGCACTTGATACTTACCAAAATAATATTGAAATGTCATGATCTTTTAAGGGCGTATAGAGAAAATGATATATAACCTATACAATAATTTTATTTTGACATTTAAGTTTTAACTTTTGAGTTAGTTAAAATTTTAAAAATAAAGACAAAATAGAAGACGCAAAAGTTTGAAGAAATTTAAACCCTCCTCAAAAGACAATATGTTTAGATCTAACTGATTTACTGGTCTTTTATTAAAAAAAAAATGTTGAAGTCTAACTATAGGTTCCTAACAAACAGCCGAAGGTATAGTCTGAGAACCATGTCAGAATAGAATGCATGGGCACAGTCGTGTAATGTTGGGATCTACAATTGAAACAAAAACCTTGTCAGAGTGTGGTTAGCTTTAGTTCTACTACACCAAATACTGTTCTCCGACTCTCTATGACACATTCAGACAGTCTTACTCGTAGAACAGTTTGTATTTGTGCTCTTGTCATATACTTAAATTGGAATCACGGATATCATGGTACTTCACTGCGTATGTCACATATATTTATTAGTACTGCGAGTAGTTGACTAGAGGAGATATTTTAGGAGAACTTTAATTTGTTACATATTAGTCTACAATGGTCCACAAAAAGATAGAGAGCCCACATAAAAACATACAGCCATTTTGTTTTAGTCCAATTGATCGCTTCTTAGTTTTAGTTCGCAAGATGTTAAAGGAATGGAATAAGCCTTTATCTTTATTTCTTGATTAGATTGAAATAAGCCCAGTAGGAATAGGGTGGGTTGTCCTAAGTGTTTTGGACAGACTTTATTCAAAGTCGGATCCAAATTTGTCAGATCTGCATTGAAAACAACACACAAAATAGTGAACAAACAAAACCTAGCTGAGTACGAATCGGCTGTTACTTTTTCTCATCCAACTCTGTTCAAATTTTTAATCTCGATAAAAATCAGCAGTTGAATGAGAAAAAACAGATTTCCGTTATTCCGAAAGAATAACAGCCGATTTCATTCCGGCCTAGCTACCAACTCGCACCAAAACCTTTTTATGTAGCCCTCCGGTACCAGTGTACTGATATCAGAAGTGCCGGACCTAAGTGGAGTCAGGATAGACTCAATTTAAAAAAAATATATACTTCTTTTTATGTGTCTTCATCATGTCTTCATTTTAAGAGGGTTCAAATGTCTTCATTTTATGTGTCTCCATCATGTCTCTATTTTTAAAAACGTTAATATATCAAAATTTAAATTATAAACTTCAAAATAAAACGTTAGATGTGATCTATGTTATTTTCTCTATGTGCTCATAAAAAAATATATCAAATTTTAGTTTTATTTTTATGTAAATCAATCATTTGAAAAATCAACGTCTAGAAATTATCCATATTAGTATGTTTTTACATGCTCTTGATGACAATCAAAACAAAGTTGAAATGTCACAATTTTTTACATGCGCATAGATAAAATGATGTAGATCATATCCAACCGTTTTATTTTGAATTTTAAGTTTTAAATTTTGAGTTATTAAAGTTCTTAAAATGGAGACATGATGGAGGCATTTGAACCCTACTTCTTTTAATATCTCTATAATTTTATTTTATAAAAAGGGTTAGTTTCTCACATACCCTCAAAGAGTTCTTCAATTTCTTATTTACCCCTAAACACTTGAATATATCTAATTTGTCCCTCTCAACTCTTTAAACTCTTTTTTTTAGCTATTACACAATATTTCTATTGTTAACCATAGTTAAATCTATGGTTAAAAATATAATAGACAAAAATATCCTTTCTTAAATTTAACAGAAAAATAAAATAAAGGGAAAACCATGCGAACCTTCCAATTTCTTCAAAATGTTCAAATTAACAATGTTAAAATTATAAAATTGCGACTCTTTCCTCTAGACGCCACCAGAAAGCAATCAAAGCAACTGGTTCCTTGCTGTAGAACTTGGGAAGTGAAATGGAGGATATAAGACGCGAAAAAATCAGGAGGTTTTGCTTAAGAATTCAGAAATTAGCTGACAAAATGGACCAAAATAGCACAGAGGTGAATAAATTGGGATCAGGTTTCACTTAGGAATTCAGAAATTAAGACAAGAATGTACTGTACGAATTCATATTAACGTCAGCAATTGATTTAGAGCATGAAATAAGAAAGAACACTGTTCGGACAGCATAAGACCATGATTTAGAACTGGTACCGACCAATACCAATTAAGGTTCTCACCAAATTTACTATTAAACAAAATTTCCACCAGCAAATCAGTTTACAACCTTGCCAATTATATTCAGTTCAGCAATTCCAAGCAAACGCAATAAAGAAATTTGTCAATAAAGGCGATATCAATTCCAAACCCGTTAAGGAAAAAAGAGAAGAGCGAAGTACCCCAAAAATTTCTCAGAATTTCTCCTCTTTCCCAAACCCGCAAGTAAATGATGATAAATGATAAATGATGATGCATATGAAACAAGCTAACGATGTACATGGAATAAATTGCAAAGGATTGATCAAGGATTCATAACGAAAGCTATTTGAGAGTACGAGTGACGGAGTGAGGTCAAGAAAAACGAAGATAAATGACATCTTGAAATATATCTAGAGATCAATCAAATACAGAGAAGGTTCCCATTTCGCTTCATTTACGCCTTTAATATCTTTGTCACTGCAATCCCACTCTCCACTACTGAGAAGAGTATTTCTTGATTTTCTTCTCTACATCAGTTAATTTTTAAGTAATATCAACAAGTTAGTTTTTAAGTATTATCTCACTCTCCAGTACTTTCATCTCCACTGCTGAGAAGTGCCTTCATGCACAACAAATTTATTAAGTCGGTAAAAACATACAAAACTTTATAAAGTAGAGGGTATAATGGGAAAAGATATATCTTAATAACATCTAATTGTGAGTAATTAACTCTATGGATAAAATGAAGAAGATAAAAAGAGTTGAGGGATATATTAAATATAACAAAGAATATAGGGGTAAATAAGAAACTGAAGAAGTCTTTGAGGGTAAATAGAAAATTAACCCTTATAAAAATATACTTAAGATTCAAAAGATTATGCAAGTGTGGCTATCTTGAATTTTTCTTTAAAATATTCTTATGTTTCTTTGTTTTCTCAGAACAAATTATAAAACACTTAATATTCAATATAGTTACAACATTATGTCTCATCAAAAATTTTCGCCCCCCTAATTACCCTGATTCCCCTTTTAGTACAAGGCGAAAAAGATAAATAGCTTCATGGGTCTCAGACTCTCCAAAATGGATCGATCTCATCAAAGACAATCAAAATCAACTGATCTCAAGCATAATTTAAGTTGAAGTTCAAATCTGTGGCTGTGGGTATTGGGTCATGACTAACAAAATTCATATAACAAATGAGATATGGAAAGTACTTTTAACGCACAGAACTGAAATAGAAAAATAGCTAATCAAAAGTTATAAATCAATGTAAAGTGGCAAAAAGAAAAAAAAATAATAACGGTAAAACAAAAGGGATGGGATATTTAAAAATATTTAACAATCGTGACAACTATTATCAAATAGTACAAAACAATAGAGTATGTTTTTTAGTTTTAAGATTCAAATAGACCGTTTATTTGAATAATATAATAAATATAAATTAACTTTAACTATATTTGATATATATTAAACTATTCTTAATATTACATAATTTCTTTAAACTGATGAAAAATGCACATCAAATATTTTTTCCATTTCAACAAATTTCGATAATAATCGTTGAAATACATTACTTTTTCTTTTTGGTACATTACTTGCTTATGTTAAACTGTACGACAGTAGACGGGCGAACTCGTATCAAGAATTCAGATCCTTTGAGATGACTCCAAATCCGCTTCTTATTCTTAAGAAAAGAAAAGAAACACCATCCAATTCTCTCTCTTTTGTCTCTCTTCTTCTTCTCTCAGTTCTCTCCTTATTCCCTATATGAGATAATGCACCGTTGACTTTTAATTCCGACCTTCCGATCATAATCCGGACCAATCCAACTCAAATATGCAATGCAAGGAATGACTTTAAGATTTGTACTATTACATAAACGTACATACAAGATTCAATATCTCAGGTGATATGAGTTTCACATATCGGATCGGATTATAGCAACAAATCCTGACCCCCTACCACAACCAGGGCAAGAATAATAATAAAATGTGGTGTGGATTCCCAAATCTGTTGACTACGATATATGAAGAAGAATTGCCCTCACGGTACCCCATGTGGACCACCATTAACGCCACAAAAAGAAAACAAATAAACAATCGCAAACTTGGAATTCTTAATTAGTATGGAATAATTATAATCACTACACTCAGTCAACATGATAACTTCAAATTTAAACAATTTGTTTCTTTGCATCTCACACCGAGAATCCGCACGTCGGTCGGCGAACTTTTCAGATGGTCACATTCTATGTTTCAAACGCTCCAATTAAAATACTAAAAACTAAATCCAATCTTACCAAATCACCGCCTAAAATTTAACAAATCAATGTAAACACTAGAGATAGATTGAACTAAATATATATATCAGAAATCAAACCTTTACCTTTTCCCATCTCTCATTTCAACCCCCGCATCTCTCTCTGATCTCTGCCCCGCTAAATCCGAGCAATGGTGACTTGGCGATGCGTGATTGGAGCAGCGACGATAGCTTTTTTCTCGCTAGCGATAACCATACCCGCCGTCTCCGCCGCGGCTCCCCCGCTGGCGAACAAGAACCACACGGTCGGAGAAGCTGCTGGGTGGTTCTTCAACGTTAGCTCCAATGCCACGTCAGCAAATTACTCGGACTGGGCTGCTTCTCAGACTTTCTCCCTCGGCGATTTTCTCAGTAATGTTTTGACCCACCAAATCTCTCCTCCTCTGCTTCCTTATCTTTTGTCATGCTTTGTTTTCTGTTGCATTACATTTGGTTTAATCTGATTTCTTTTTCTCTGTTTTTATTTGCTTCCATTTTACTCGAAAAAATCACGGAGAGATCCGATGAAAGTTGATTGACGGGTAAAGATACTGACAGAATAATATTTGCTTCATGCAGTGCAAGATTCACATGCATTGCTTTTTTAACTCTATTGTGTGTGCACTACATGAATCAAAAGCTACTCTGTTAATATCTTTGCCTTGACTGACCTGTTCCGTTGAGTTACCGATTTGTGACCACATTTTAGTGATTAGACCTCCTAATTTATGACTATGTTTACATTATGCAGGTGACCTTGTTAATGTATTATTTTAGCCTCCATTTATTTGCTATATTTCTTTGGGTCTTCATAATAAGCCGGAATCATTACTGTTTTGGAAATAAATCTGCTGTGATTGAAAAGAATCACAGGACCCTGCAATTTCAAATCCACCCATTCATTTTTCTCATGCACGAAGCTCAAAAACAGATAGTTTTTGTACACGAATCTCAAAATAGATGAATGGATGGATTTATAATTGCAGGTTCCCAAAAGTTCCCAGTGGGACCTAACGAACTCATCCTGTAAAGTTGTAATTAGTGCAACATAGTTTTATATTTTGAAACTGCGGAATAGGCAAATACAGATATTCTCAAGAAAGATTTAACAGTAAATTACACGGTGGATCTCAATTAATATCCATTTCCTACTTTTAGTTTCTAATATTGTAATTTTTTTTCTTTATCCCTCAATATTCTTTTTAATTCTAAGTTGGTCCATCACATCTTTTCCTAATAAAACCATAGATATCATCTAGGCATCTAGCCAAATATTTATGTAATCACTCGTACTTCAGTTAAAAAAATCCACTAGAAAATGACTCAATTTTATGTCCATGCATATTCTACCGATATGCGTGGGGACGAAAGAAATTATAGTCATATATTTAGGTATGGTTGATGTTTAAAAACAGAAAAAATTAACAATTGAAGTATGGTGCAGAAATGAACAAACAATTCACTTCTATGTTCTAACTCTGATTATAACATTTTGCAGTATTCAATACAAACACAAACTCCAGTGTTGTCCAGACAAACAACGAAACCACATACAATCTGTGCGATGCAAGCAATGACGACGGCAACCAGACATTCCTTTGGGGCAGCGATGGGGGCGATTCCAACTCGTCATCACCTACACTACAGGTTGTGGAGATCCCACTAGTCTACGAGGGATCCAACTATTTCTTCTCTGACACCATGGAGGGCGAGCAGTGCCAGAAAGGAATGAAATTTGGGATCAATGTGGTGCATGGGAACGGTCTGCCGCCAGCATTCAACCAACCGCCACCAGCTCCCTACACAACGCCGCCTCCTCCTATGACAACTGGAGGTGGCGGAGAACCGAGTCAGAATCAAAGTTCTTCAAAGAATGGAGTCGAAGGGATGCAAGGTGGAATGGTTTGGACATGTTTGGTGTTGCTGAGTTTGGGTTTGATGGCAGTGTGAAATGTTTGTTATTGATAATTTTATGACGGTTTTAGCATGTAACGGAGATGAGATGAATTCCTAGTTGATTGATAACTTTCTTCTTTATCTTTATTTGGTGAATAATTGATATTTGAACTTGATCGAAACTTGTGTATCCGTGCAAACTGATAGTCCTGAATTTAAATCACACATGTAAGGGGGGCCATAAGCAATGTTTTCTTTACTTCATACCATTCTGTTACTTGTTATTATTACCTTATCAATAGCCTACGGGCCCATTATCACAAAAAACATGTTATCACCTCAGCCTGTTTTACAAAACAACCCATGTAAGAAATTCATTGTGAAATTTCTTTGCTAGAATCAGAATAGCCCATGAGATATAATTAGGCCTCCAAATTTCCCAAAATGGAAGCAAAATTAAAATACGCACAGGTACGTACCTTATTGGGCCTCGTTTTGTTTCTTCCTATTCCCACATTCATTCCATCTACACTCTACAGTGAATCAAGTGATAGAATACCTACTAGTCTACAACTTAATTAATTAACTAGCGCCATTATCCCACGTTTAAATTAAGAGACGAGTTCGGAGTGCTTATAGAAATAATAATGCATTAGAGTTAGTGGCTGTCTTGTCAGCTCAAAAACCTTTAGATAGATAGCAAGCTCAACTAATTAGAAATGCCATGAAGCCAGAAACTTCTCCAAAATTAGATAAAGTTGCCACCTTTTTCGCAGATAGTATTATTGTTCAACTCTCAAGATCAACAAAGATGTGAATTTTTTTTTTCTGAGTAAAGTTGAGAGTCAAGGCACCCAACTAGTTTAATAGTTACAAAGGATATCTTTCATCCGAGTTTAGAACATATGATACAAAGGACATTGCCTTTGACACTAGATCAAATGTCGGTTCTTAGAAAAATGTGAATTTAGACTTCTATATTGTGAAAATTCCTTCACAGTCCAAGTTGGAAGACCATTAATTCTTAAGAAACAGATGGTTATATATGTTCTTATATTAAATAAGTAATAGTTTTTTTTTTCTTCAGAAAATAAGATATGGTCAAGCCCCTAATTAGCTTATGAGATAATTATTTTTTGTTTCTTTAATTAGATATACTCCATGTATACTTCTAAGTTCTAACTGAGATTCTTCTCATATATGTAACCGCAAAATTAATAAACGAACTTTGCGACTAAAGAAAATTTAGGTATTGAGGTCATGTTTCATGGTACATTCGGAACCAGCTTTTAGTATGATATTATAAGCATTAAAAATAATTATATTAAGCTTGTCTTTATTGTTCACTTTGAAAGTTATTCTTGTGTGGAACAAATTAAGGGAGAGCGAGATTAATTTACATAATTCTTTTTTGCTAGTTAGAACAAATAATTATATTGCAACAGTAATACTATAGCGAGGCTAGACAAAATTTTGAGTATTTGTACAAAATGCTGATTTTGGCATCACCATCAAGTGGAGCATGCGCCATTTGTGCGCAACTCCGAAGGAGCAAACAGTAGGGGCTAGCTCATACAGTCATGACGGCAAATTAAACTATCTAATTAAAAGCTACAGTGATCTGATGCACAAGTGTAATGAGTAGCTAATAAGGATATATATATGGTTTATTTAAAAAGCTATGAGTAGCTACAGTATATACTTGTGCCATCAGATTAGCTAATCACTGTAGCTACAGTATATACTTGGCTAATCACTGTAGCTACTCATAGGTGAGTAGCTAATCAGGATGGTTGTAAGTTAAAATCACTGTTTCATCAAGGAAACGGGCTACTTAGCTTTTCATCAATGATGGTACAAGTGTAATGAAGTCAATATCCAAACCTCTCATGTACAGAGGTGCTTTACCTGAGGTGCAATAGAGAAAATCAAACCGTAGTTCTGACATGAATCTTACAGCAGACTCCCTATGTCTAAATAAACACCGAATTCTTTTGGCCCGGTTGGGATTAAATCAGGCCTGTTCTTTCTCTATTGCACCTCAGGTACTTGTGAGGATACGGACCCGGGAGAGAAGAAGCAATCTCTCATAATTCACCGTTACCTCCGGATCAAAATCCGAGCAAGATTTAATTTACATTTTTTATGTAGAAGATATTATCGAATAGTTTACGGACTTTGGTTGATTCGTCAGTAATTTTTTTTTTGTTCTTTGTATGGAGTTAGTAATTAAAGTTATCTTAATTGAATATGCAAGCAAGCAACATTAAGATCTTTCAAGCACATGCATTGGGTTGTTTGCTATTGCTTGTGTGACTTATGAAAAAGATTAGAAATTAGTGTTTGCCTGGGTCAAGAAATCATAAAAGTATGTTAGGTGTAATTTCTAAATATTTATATATGGTTGAATTTCAAATAAATGTATACCTTACTAAGCGACAAGAACTAAGCATGCAACTGATAAAATTTTAAGGCAAATAAGTGCCAAAAAACGACTTATTCCATGCTTGTTAAGATCTTCTATGACAAATATTAATTATTTAAATCTTTCATTGTTATAAAGGTTTATATATAGCGAATAGCAAGTTCATATATGATGACATCCATTGCGCCATTTCCGAAAATCTATCTGCCATCAAAGAATCTTTGTTGCAGGGTTAAATTGATGAAAAAAAGTCTAGGCCCAGATCTTTCGAAGGAGAAATAAAAACCGTGAATCAAATAAGGATTGGTTGTAACACTTTAGATTCTATATATGCTTGTTGGTTAACAATTCATACTTAATTAGATACAATTGTAATGGTTAACATATTTTATTTATTAACTGGGAATTTTGAAAGCCAATTCTATGTTTCTTGCTCTCTTCCATGTGTTTAGTTTTATATGCATGATATATGTACAATATAAATCATGTAACAATAAATATACATATTAAGTTATATGTTGTTACAATGGTACGTAGCTAGTCAAAAAATTTAAATCAAAATTTTAACTGTCAATAATTTTCAACTTTTTAGTTATTGACAAGTGAAAAACTAAAACTTATTGACACGACAATATGAAAAGAAGACCATTTAATTCATAATTAATAGTGTCTACATAAGTGAGGCAAAAAAAAAATTAAGGACACTGAAAATTGAAAACAAAATATATATGAGACAAAAAAATAATAATTAAACATCTGCCTAGAAAGTTTATTATGTCTGTAACAACACTATAAATTAAGGAATGAACCATTTTTTCTTTCTTTACAGGTGCTTTAGTGCGTCACAGAACCAAAGCTGGGAGCAAAGGTGGAGTAGATTTGCATTTGGTTCAAAATGTGCTCAAAATTGTCATTTGATTTCTCAATGGGATGGGTGTGCATTCCTTCATAAGTGGTCACGACCACCCCTTCGTCTTTTGATAACCTCTGCACTTGCTTTTTTACATTGCAACCTTGGTGTGTACATCTGTAGTAGCTTCTGAAATAATAACATGCATGTAAACCGTTTTTGTTAGGAAGAATATTGGTAGTATATACAACTACTTCTACTGTGAAATAAGGATATCAATGTAGATTATTTATTTATAAAAAGTGTTTCTTTGACTGACGTAAGAATATGTATATATGTGGATTCTTGCGTCTTACACACCTAAAGGGAAAATAAGTACGTCAAATCTATTAAAGTTCTTTTAACTGTTATCATTATTATCATATTAATATTGTTGATTTTTGCTGTTTTGCATGTATATATATCTAGAGGAGATCCCGTAGCTATCTTCTGAGAAAAATGAAGTAAATCAAAGATCCACCGTACGTAATGGATTGGTGATTTATTTAATAAAAGAATTACAATGGACAAAGCACATTTTGACAGTTGTGAAAATAAATAGAAGGCTAATTAAACAAAACAAAAAAAAGATAGAAGACCGCATGGGTTATCTAGAAGGAAACATTATGTTCGTGCTTACGACATCAGATAAATTAAAATAATCAGAACAGTAACTTTATTCTAGGTCAAAACATAACATCGCCGTACTATACACATTGGATCATTGGCAAATACAATTCATGTCAGAAAAGTCCTTATCATTTTGAATCCAAAGAATATATCTTTTGAAAATAATTGAATACAATTTAATTAAGAACATCTAGAAGACTTAGGTTGAGAAGCCTACCAACTCTCTTTTGAAGATTCTACTCTGGTAAGAATTAATGCTATGCATGGGAAGTACTTAATTAACCAATAAACAAACAAAAAGAAAAAAAAAGATTTATTTTGGGTGGCTCCGAAGTCCGATCCTTTAAGATAAAAACTCAAAAAGTTTTTTAGGATTCGAAATATATGTGACAATTAAAACTTTGATTTCATGGAGATTTAAGAAAAATTGTTCAAGAATATAGCCAAATTTAATTATTGAAACTCTTGAAAAATTTAAAAGCTTACCTATCGGAGTATATATATATATATATTAACAATTCAAGGACCATTAAATAGAAGTGTGGGTTAGTTACTTTAATCAGGTATGTAAGAACTGAATTTGACCGGAATGGTTAGGTAAAACTCACAAGGATATTCATGATGATAACATAAATTAACTTTTCTTAAAACATCACAGTGATCTGTTTGATGAAATGAGCAATTCGAGGAAAAACAAGACATATATGCAACACCATATCCTTTTTATGATAATGAAAAAGAAATATCAGTTTTGTTTGGTCTATTTTGATCATGAGTTGTTTAAATTCTAATTAAAAGCTTAATCAAACAAAAGCATACATACCTAGGGAACTTGTTATTCTTGACAGCCTTTTGGCCATATTTTCTCCATCTATATCCATCATCAAGTATATCCACTTGGCTCCTTGTTTGAAATGCATACCGTGGTTTCTTTTCCTTTTTCTGCCCCTTTTTCTTCTCATTTTTCGCATCGAAGTGCTCGACGCCATTGCTAGGGTTCTCATGGCCTTGTTGGGAGATTGCGCTAGCCTTCTTATTGTATCCTTCTTCTCTCACACCCAAATAAGCATTCAATGAAGTACTATTGGCTTGAGATGTGATGATGTTACTTTGCATGTGGGAGATGTGTGGTGAGAGGTATGAAGAAGACGATGGCTGTGAGGGAAAGAGTATGGAATAATTCTCCATGGTTTGAGAGAGAGAAAAGAGAGAAGAGTGCTAAAATCAATTTTTGCAGAGAATGAGATGGAGATAAATATAAGGTGGGGTCAAGTGAGAGATATAAGGCGGCTAGAGAATAGAGATATGGGCATTTACAACTTGGTCGAAGGTTTGTAAATGAATAAATGATGTTGAGAGATCAACACGAATCATGCCATGCTAATTGGAGGAGCAAGAGAGAAGTAGTCGTAAACGGCACGTAAATTAATGGGTAAAGGGAGAGGAAAGTTAACACATCTGCTCCCTCCAGTTTCGTTCTATGAGAGATGTCCATTTCATACTACAATGCTCATTCATTTCTATATATCTTGCTTTGTGTTGGTGTTAAGAAAAAGTTCTCATTGGCAATGGATGCCTCCAGTTCTTTCTGATCCGGTGGCATTGCATGATCAACACAAGTAATAGTGTTTCTAGTAATGCAATAACATGAATTAATCTGGCTGCGGACCTCTCAATTCACATTCTTTGTATCAGTCAAAATCTCATTTTTTTTTTTTCCACAAGACCGGAGAGATTTGTATGCATTTTGACCCTATGTTGTGGGATGCATATATAGGGTAGTAATATCCAGAGCAAGGTAATTAATTACGTCTATTATAAGTATGAATTGATAATTTTTATTTTGTTTTTGAATTGATCGGTCAAGTAGCACGAGAGATGTAACTTTTTACTTCATTTATTTTATGCTCAATACTCATTGAATGAATGAAAAAAAGGCGTCTATCAATGAATTAATGAATTAATTACCTCAATTTTAGTAGTTTATCTTGGATATGGGAATGATGCTCAATGTATGGATGTAAAAGCATATCCGAAAGATAAGTGCGAGAACAGAATCTTGTCAATTTAATTATATTATTGCCGATTTGTGTTTGTGGGGATAGTGATGTTACTGTGGTGTACAGGTTCCCTCTCTAGCTAGAAAGATTTAGTTAGCTAGTAAGCATGTATTAATTACTCAATACACGTCAATTAATTTATTTAATAACAAGATCATGTTTCCTTGCTAGGATGATTACATTTTTTTATTATGTACGTAGTTGTAAAGCTGTAAACGTTTTGATAGCAATTTTTGCGTAGTCCAGAATTTTAGATTTTTTTTTAGATTTTGCGTGCCATGATAAGAAACTATATATAGTATATACGATACTTACATGCATGGTAACTCACTAACTTGGTAAGCATGATCATATATAGAAGGCGCGCGTTCATTTTTTTGTGACGTTGAGAGTATCTAAAAATGCACTGTTGGATGGAGTTTGCCAATGGAATTTTGAACACTGATAAAATAAAATAAATGGCCAGAGTATATATGATCTGTTTTTTTATATATATTTTTTGAAGTTGCTTAGATTTGCATGTCCCTGACAGGGAAACCGATTAATTTCTAGATAAAATTTAATGCAAGTTTGTTCCTTGCATGTCACTGTTCTAGATGATCATATATAACACTACAAAGATTTGTACTATAAAAAGAGCTGTAATATAATCAAACGGAAGAAAATTAATTGATAATCAGAACATCTAAGAAATGATTAGAAATTTTATTTTGGTACACAATTTTAGATCAATTATGTTTTTACAGATTATAGCCATAGATTGAAAAATGATTAAGATGACCTGTATGGGGGTAATTTAGACTTCTTTTAATTCATGGTGGTCACAAGTTTTAAAGATTTGTTTTTGAGTCGACGAAAGAGTTTAGATTGTCGTTGTTTAATATCTGGTCGAAACGGTACGTTTAATTAGTCCTCACATGAAGAGTATTGTAATTAATTAATTTGCAAATTAAGGTGTTTAATTAATTTGGATATTTAGCTATACATTGCTTCCCAATTGAATATCAACCTTAATTTAATTTACATATTCCTTTATTTTGTAGATGTTTAATTAATTAGTGGCAAAATCACGGTTCACTTTAAAATGATCGATCGTTGTTATATTTTGGGCTGATGGATATGCTGAGTAATTAATCTGAAAAGGAGAGAAAATAGAAGAATTACAAAAAAAAGAATCAAGTTCGAACTATATTATTGTGTAAAATACTGAGTTTAAAAAATGGTGGTAATTTTATTGCTAATTATGTGGCTTTTTTTTCGTTGTTCTAGCTAGCTTTTATATTTTTATGTTTATTTTTTTAAATGATGTGATGTATTAGTTGGCAACCGCTAACTGAATTATATATAAAAAGCTAGCTAACTGACAAAATTTAATTAGAGATGTCAACAGTATGATATTAATTTCAATTTCTTCAAAGAATAAATCCATAAATAACGCAATTTGGCTTTTTGTGTGCATTTTTTCAGGTGACGATGTTCCAAAAGAAATTGGCTTTGTGTTGTCTTTTGATGGAAAAACAACTATTTCAGTTAGATAAACAGGTGCGAAATAACAAAAGGAGGCTAAACAGGAAGTCCTGTCAAATTTTTGCTGCTACGTACTAAGAGATCAATTTTATTTGTCTTGGATGTATACGATCGTTAAATTGATCATAACTGGCAAAAACAAAAAACAAAAATTGATCATAACAGAAATTTAAGTATCATGCAAGCAAGTAGTTTATGAAAGCGAATCTTTACTCTTTAATTAGCTAGTCGATTATGTGCTTCTCGTGTTTACTGATTGGGTTTTTTTTCTGGGTGGGGGTGGGGGGATTGTGTTTCCTAATTACAATTAGAGATATATATAAAAAAAGTTACGTTGTGATGGAATATGTTACGACACATCACATACAGTTTCGTCACGGTGTGATATGTATGTGGCACTGTGATTTGCGGATTCAGTGTTGTTATATTTTTCAGAAAATTGGCATGGCATGTGAGCTGGTTGGTCACAATACGGCATGACACATCATGTAAGTTACTCGTGATCGAGATTGAATGGTAAATCTTGAATAAATTGATTTAAATTACCAAAATAATAATTAAATGTGACCAAACATGACAAACGTAAAATGTTTGAACACTACACATGTGGTTACAACATGTCTTGATCACGTATGACTAACGTGTCGTGACTGTCCTTTCAAATTTGATCATAGCATGTAACAATCTAACTTTTATATTATACGTATATTTATATTATACATCATGCACATAACTCTTGTCACGACACGATACATATATTTATATCATGCGTCCAAGGCCTATGAATTTCGATAAATATATTGTAAAGCAATTGAATAAATCAAATTTGTATGCATGCATGGTTTTGGACTTTTAATACACCTTAGTAATCAGTCAATTAATTAATTTATGAATGTTTTGGGCTCATATTTAACATAAAAACTCTTCCAATTATGCAGTGAGTTAAAGTTACAGCTTAATGCAAGCTTCCACCAAATATTAAGATAAAAATTACAATAACAATCAAACTCTGTCCTGGGGACTCAAGTTTGCGCATTTATCTCATTTCATAGAATTTATTTATAAATAATCGGTTATTTGTTTATTTGTCAATTTTTGGTACAATTGTAATTAAAAATTTGCAATAACGGGTGTCAATTAGATTTGAAAAAATGAACAAAATTATTCTGATTTCGTAAAAATTTTATCCGCTAAACTAATTGTGCTAGTAATTCCCTACCAATACCTTATCAACTAACAAATTGATCAGTTAAGTTTGGTCAAATAAAAGAATACTTGAAAGATATGAACAGGAGCTGAATGATGATGTTGAATCCAATTAATAATTTGCCTACGGCGGCTATGTTTAAAGACAAAAGGAGTAGTCAAAATCTGGACCGGTCAAGCACACGGACAATAGAAAAAAAATTAATTAATGTCCAAAAAATTCTATACCGCTATTACTGTTCTAACAGAAATTCAATACGGCTCTATATAAACTTAATATATAACACCGGTTGTTTCATAAAAACCGGTGCTAAAAGTATTATACAACACCGGTTTTTTCATAAAATTCGGGGCTAAAAGTTACATTCAACACTGGTTTTTTTGACAAACAGTGCATGTTTTGTTACATTTAGCACCGGTTTGGTTAAATTACCGGTGTTGTATATCAATCTGTTTGCAATATTTTTTTTATTGTTTAAAATTCGGTTTATATTAAGCTAGCCTCCGAATTTGCTAGCCATAAATTAAATATTCACATGCACAAAATATAGACATGCACAAAATTAAATATATATTTGATGAAATAGCACATTCATTCCGAGTATAAAAATAAGTGACCATCTAGTGCAAATATGAGTCCACCGTTTGCTGATAAAGGAAACTGAACAAGATAAAGATATAAAAATGTTACACCGTGGTTGATTACGTTAGGACATGATATGTGTATTTCATAATGTAATTTGCATATTACGTACCGTATCCATTCGAGTGTCATAATTATTTTTCGAAAAAAATGACACGACATCACATGCAACCTAACCTAATCACTACATTGTACGTGGTCTTATGACCACGTCTAAATACGTAGTATTATAATTATTACAATTTTACGGCTTATTTTGATAATTTTTTCTATATTTTTTCTCCTTAATTACACAAACTTGAACTCAAAAATCATAATTAAACATGACTAATTATATTATCAAACGTGACTGGTCACAACACATGTGATCATGGTGTGACTAACGTGCTGTGATCTTTCGCGTGCTATAAATATTTTCTGTGATTTTGATCGCGACACGTGAAAATTTATGTGATTACATTAAGACACAATACGACACTTGACTAGTAATTATGACACAACATAAGCTTACATCTGGCTACTTGAACTGAACACTGAAATGTAGTTTATTAATTATTTGTTGCGCGCACAGGTTATAGTTATTGGAACATAGAAATTAATCTACACGTACGCAGATGAATTTAGAAAATTAAACACCAAATTAAAGTCATTGATGTAACATTTAAAGAGTATAGAATGCATCCAGCACAAGCAACAAATTAGTCATCTTTTATACGTCTCTAAGATATAGAAACATATTGTCTGTATGCCGTCCAAGGTAAACTGCCAGTAAACCCCGCTGTCCGAACACATGTGCTGAAATAGAGGGAGAGAGAGAGACAGGAGAGAGAGAGGATTCAGCAATTAAATAGTTAAATAATAGTCAATAAATGTGGACACGGAGACAGAGGTAGTTGAATCTTGCATGTTTTCTTTGTACTGTGAGTCTGTGACTATTTTCTCTTGACGCCAGAATTTGTGAACCATTTCTGATCTCTCTTTCAAAGTTGCACGTATGATTAATTAAATTTCCACGTTTTCAACTTTCCAACCGAGACATATATAGTTATGCGGTAGTTAATTCTGAAATGGTCTATGCAGTAACTTATTGCATTTAATTACGATGAGGTCTAATTAATTAAGTACCTCTGTTTTTTATATTTTTATCATTTATTTAGTTTGTTAATTCTTACTGATAATTTTTTCCAAAATTCAAATAACATAATAATACTGCTTGTGCTATGTTAGTTTCGGGCATCAAACTATAACTTTCAACATGCACTCTTCTAAACAAAAAGTACTTGACCGTCCGATCAAGATCGACGTCTGAGATACTTCTAAGAAAATTCAGCTCCCAATCCCCATCCAAAGCAACAAGCAACAAGCAACGGACCAATGCATATGTATTGGGACGCATCCCAAGTAGATGGTCAAATATCCAAATTTCGATCACTAAAAGAAAGTACACAGAAAAGGGATGCATAGAATAATCAACAACAAAAATTAACAGGAAGTGTCAGCTAATATGACGTCGGACCCCGCCGGATCTCCTGCGGTTATAATAGAATAATTTCTGGGAGAGCTAAAATTATTTCTCTACCTATTTAGATTATATGCCGATTTTTTTTAAATACCCTCAATAAAAAAATAACAAATATGTCATCAGTTTTTTATTTATTTTAAAAACTGTCCTAACCGCCTCACAGTGCGGCGGTTCTCTTCTAAAGTGGACCGCCTCACTGTGGGACGGTTAGTTTTTTTTTTTTTTTGGAAAAATCGTAAAATAAAAACAATAAACTAATTTTTTATAAAACACTAAACTAAATCTCATCGATTGTCTTTTTTTAATAACATATCCTAGATCTGAATACCAAAAACACTAAACTAAATTTCAAAATGAAAACATTTATATGAATACATTCTAACTAAAAAAAGAAAAATACAACAAATAACACTAGATTTGATACTTTATACACTTAAATGAACAATGCCTAAGAAAAAGTTCACATATTATATCACACATTATTAGTTACATGAATAACATTCATTAAAAAATAAAAATACAACAAAAAACCCTAGATCTGAGACGTCATAGATTTACATGAACAATGCCTAAAAAGAAATATGGTAAAGGACAAAAAAATCAAAAATTAGAAATGAAAAACTTAATTGGAAACTTCAACTCAAGTTTTGAGACTCTTCCCTTTGGTTTTTGGCAATTCTGAATTTTGAAAAATGGAATAGCCATTATCGACACATGCATCTTCTCGCAAGCTTTCTGAAAAGTGATCATTTGCTGAAATCAGACACTCGAGCGCCGTTATATGGCCGTTTGAAGTTTCGTCGTTATTTTTCGCTTTCTCAGTGAAGATATCGTCTCTCTTACCTTATTCCTTGTCCTAACCTCACCTATTTATGAGAGATGCATTAGATAAATACATGTACAACCTACAAGTGCTTTAGGAATGAGAGAAATAACTTACAAAAAATAGATAAAGATGCATTATAACCAAGAAGACACGGATCGATGACGTGGAAAAATATTATATTTCTTTTATCAAACCATGTATAATTGTTAGAGCATTCATATACATCTGTCTGAAAGAAGGATGCTTCTCATTTTTTTAATTGAACTAATATAACATTTATGTTATGTTCTGTCATTTAGTCAGAGTTTTATATTATCAATTTGATATTAATCATTAAAAAAATTAATTGATGAACAATTTCAGTACTCAATTACTCCTCAATTTTAAGTAAAAAAATCATAGCCAACCACCCCACAGTGGGGCGGTCAGGGCATTTTTCGAATTTTTTAAATATGAGGGTAGATTCAATAAATTTTTTTGAGGGTATTAATAAAAAAATCGGAATTATATGGAAGAAGAGGGTTCAAATGTTTCATACCTTTCATGTCTCATCGTACTTCATATCCTATATCTTAATTTTAAAAGTTCAAAATGTTGATTCGAACCGCTCAACATGATATTAATATTAAAATATATTTAGAGACCACATTTTTACATTTTTTTAAACTATTTTACTATTTTTTAAGATAGGTACAAATTGTTTTTAGACTATCCAAAAACAATCACTTTGTACCTATCTATAAAAATTCCAAAAAGTATATAATTTGGTCTACAAGCATATTTTAATATGCATATCGTGTTGAGCAGTTTAAATCGACAATTTAAACTTTAAAAACTGAGATATAAGATATGAGCCACGATGAGATGAAAGACGTGAAATATTTGAAATCAAATTTGTGCCAAGTAAAAATGAACGCTCCAAATTTCATTCTACACAATATGTTACTACACTGGATCGAACCCGCCAGCTACTGCCCGCGCTGTTGAAATATAAAATATGATTCAAATTATAACAACTAGTTTATTTAATAGAATAGGAAATAGTGCATTGTAATTAATAGCAATAGGGAATAGTGCATTCTAACTGCTAGTTTTTTGTTGACTTGTAAGTATAAATAGAAACACTTGTCATCAGAAAAACAAGATTGCAATATAATTTGTTTTCTTAATCTCCTCTCTCTAAAATAACATAGGATCAAAGCAAAAGACTCTGTGATAAAAAAACCACAAAACCGCAACAAATTTCAGCAAAAGAAAAATGGCTCAAGAAGAAGCAACGAATTTCTCCAAGCTAACAAACACCCTGCTCAATGGAAAAAATTACTTGTCATGGGCAAGGGCAGCATCCAGATTCCTGAGTGGCCGTGAGATGTTAGAATACATAAATGGAGAAAATAAAGAACCAAAAGCTGCAGATCCGAAAAAACTAACCGATGAAGAAAGAAAGGCAGCTAAACAGTGGAGAACCACTAACAATAGAATCATCACCTCACTCATAAACTAAATGGAGCCTAATACGTCTTATTCTGAGGGAGTAGGCCATATGGAAAAAGAGTTAATAGATTGGGCTCGTCCCGTCTCGGATCGACGGGCTGAGGTTAAGAAAAAGGGGGAAGGTTTGAAGGTATTAGTGCTCTATCCTCTATAATATCTTGTCTTAAGGAAATTGCGACCCGTATTTCAGAGAATTCTTTTGACTTAAATAGGGTGCCCCAAACCGTTAATACGGGTTGTCAGAACAGTTAGCATAGAAGCGGTGACACCCGCATAATCGGTGATGACGCGAAGTCGAGGTTGGACTGAGCCTTATCGGGTGAGGTCTAACTCGACTTCGCGGGCCAGATTGCTTTGGGTTGATTGGGCGAGACCCAGCTTGGTCCTAGCCAAGCCGTTCGGCAGCTGGACTATGGGCCTCGCTTTGCTTGCTCTCGGGTTGGCCCCAAAAGGGGGTCCGGGTCCCGAGTTACTTTTTGGGCCTGTCGCATAACGACCTGACTGGGCTTCATTGGGACATGCTTGTTGTCGGGCTACGAGCCTTGTTGCTTTTGGTTTTGGGCTGGCCCTGGAAAGGGGTCCGGGTCCTGAGTTTCTTTTGGGTCGCGACCAGCTTGGGAAGGGGTCAGAATTCGAAGTCATCTGTGGGCCGAGTTCAAGTTTATTGAGGGTCATTGGCACATGGACCTATCATTAGCCCCCGAAATTGAAATGCATCAGCATGATGCTTTTGGGTTTTATTGCTTCTTACCTAGGAAGGAACTTTGTTTCAAGTAGATTGGTTTTACTTAACACTTTAGTAAATAAATTTTTGACTGAGCGATGACGTCAACCCCTGAGTTAATTGGTCTCGGGGTTGAGCTATTATTCCAGCCCCTAAGTTAATTGGTCTCGGGGTAGAGCTATTATTCCAATCCCCGAGTCGATTGGTATGGAAGTTAAAATTTTAAACGTGGGAGATTCTTTGTACGTTTTGTGTTTTGTCGCTGCTTCGAGACCAGAATTGGTCAATATATGGCTATATGAATTATGGACAAGCTTTGCTTTGTTGTCGTTTCGAGATCGAAATTAGTTGTCTCTCTTTAGACAAACTTTGCCTTGTCGTCTATATATATATATAGGGTAAGGCTACGGTGCTTTGCAAAGTCCACCCCTTTTACTTCGGGCCATTTTTTGGATTTTGAAAATCCAAACAACCGATCCGAACCGTTCAACATGTTCTAAATATTGAAATGTGCTTGGAGACCAAATTTTACATTTTTTGGAATTTTTTTACTATTTATTAAGCCACTTTGAAAGTCGCTGATCCGATGGTGAACAGTAAAAAACAGTAAAATTTTCTGGACCACCGGATCAGAAACTTTCAAAGTGGCTTAATAAATAGCAAAAAAATTCCAAAAAATGTAAAATTTGGTCTCCAAGCACATTTCAATATTTAGAACATGTTGAACGGTTCGGATCGGTTGTTTGGATTTTCAAAATCCAAAAAATGGCCCGAAGTAAACCGGGTGGTTTTCTTTGCAAAGCACCGTAGCCTTACTATATATATATATATATATATATATATATATATATATAGGCTAATGTCATAACGTTATAACTTCGGCCCAAAGTTATAACGAGTCGTTTTTGCAATTTCAAAATCCAAACAACCGATCCGAACCGTTCAACATGTTCTCTATATTGAAATGTGCTTGGAGACCAAATTTTACATTTTTTGGAATTTTTTTGCTATTTATTAAGCCACTTTGAAAATACTGATCCGGTGGTCCAGAAAATTTTACTGTTTTTTACTATTCACAGCAGATCTGCAATTTTCAAAGTGGCTTAATAAATAGTAAAAAAATTCCAAAAAATATAAAATTTGGTCTCCAAGCACATTTCAATATTTAGAAAAAGTTGAACGGTTCAGATCGGTTGTTTGGATTTTAAAAACTAATAAACGACTCGTTACAACTTCGGCCGAAGTTATAACGTTATGACATTAGCCTATATATATATATATTTTTTTTTTTTTTGGCGTTGTTGGGACATGTAATGTGGCGAGTGATACCGAGAACATCATCCAAGCTATTATGTTTATACTGCTTGTGATAAGAAGAAAAATAATTTAATCGTTCAATTGCATGCATTACATGGTAATAAGTTGGAATATAATAGCTGGATACAGAACAAACTAAAGTCGGGAAGACTAAGCTACACTTGAGGGCCAAAGTAACTCGGAAAGGTTCTCGCTGAACTGAAGCGTACATGCCTGTAATAGGACATGGGTGGCTGTCGCTATTTAGAGAATGGTTAGGCGAGGACCTCGTTGTCGGTGTCTTCGAAGTGAGAATTCTCTTTGATTTCGGCTGGAGACCAAAATGTAAACTTGTAGCCGGGGGATTTTGGTCTACAATCTCTACACATCCAGAACCTGAAATTGGGATCGGATCTGCCTTTGCGATGTGCCACGTCCTCGCAGAGTGTATGCGACCATTCATGACATTTTCTACACTTAGCCATATGGGCTCTGTTTCCGGGGGAGCGACATATAACACACAAACAAAGGTCGATGGTGGGGTCGTTGTCATCCGTAAAATAGCCATCAGGGAGGTCATCGGGACCCCTTGTCTGAGAGGCGGGTTGACGAGTAGCAGAGTTGTTGACACCACGGGTGAGCGCGAAGTCAATTGCTTCGCGTATGGTGGCTTCTTCATTAGCTAACATCCATTCGAGCTGTGGGCGGAAGAAACTTTGCGTGAGTATTTCTTCGTCGGTTGGCGAAAAGACTCTCCTGGGTTGGTGTTGTCGATCCACCCTATTGTGAGAATTGCTAGATTGCCATTGGTCGAGGTTACCCTGCACTTTATTGTTGGATTTTGCTGTACCCTTTGATTAGGTTAAGTATGTGAAAAGTTCGTAAAACAAAAATTTTACTTTAACTTAACCCTAGGATTAAAAGAGTTGCGTCGTAAAGCCAAATGAAAGTTCATTTTTCAGTCTTTCCCTTGACATAAACTTTTAATTCTACTTAGGATCTACTCCCCGATTGATTTCTAAAATAATATTTATTTAACATTTAAATAAATATAAATAACATTTATACCTTGTATCCAAATTCCAATTGGATTGAAGTCGCGTCTCGTAGCACCAGACGTCTGATGCCTCTATCGGTTGTCCACCAGGAAATAACCAGAGAATCGGTATTTCTTTTGCTAGAAATACTATACCGACTTTTGCGCCAAAACACTATTCACGAAAATCGTAAAAACTATTTTTCGCAACTTTTGCAAAAACAGATTCACGAAACTTCGGGGAAACACTATTCATAGGAATACTATTCACAACTCGCAAGATATACGTAATCATATTACGTATTCTAACACTATTCACCGTAAACACTATTCACAACTCGCAAGATATACGTAATCAAATTATGTATTCTTTCTTTTCTCACGAAAACACTATTTGGGAGAGAAAAATATTATAACATAATCGAATCGAGTCGAATCAGATTTCTATATTTTTCTCTACCCCTACCCCTCTATTTATTAGGTGAGGGAGGTGCTTGTAAGTAGCTTGCAGCAGAGGTGCTTGTAAGCTGCTTGCAGCAGAGGTGCTTGCAAGGAGGTGCTTGTAAGTAGCTTGCAGCAGAGGTGCTTGCAAGGAGGTGCTTGTAAGCAGCTTGCAGCAGAGGTGCTTGCAAGGAAGTGTTTGTAACGATAAATTTATACAACGTGTCGAACACGATTATAAATTTAATGTGTTTAAGCTTGTCATCTCTATGACATTTATTTATTAATTATAACATTTATAATCAATCAAATAAATTAATTCTCTGATTACTTTCCTATTGGTGTGACCCGATAGGATTTGTGTTATGTTGGTAAATAGAATTAAAATCGTTTTAACTTCTATAATCATGAGAGGCATCTGGTAAAACGCATCATGACCATCCAATTACACAGATGATGATGTACAGTACAATATCACGATCTAGTAAACTATTTTACTTGTGTTTAATTCTTTCGTCTCATAGCTGTCAGATTAATTTCAAGGTAGGTTTGTGTCATCCTTGCAAATTAATCTTTTCTTGATCTTGAACAGATTATCAAATATGATTAACTTGTTAATCATACTGCATGCAGATAATCTTATTCTATCAAGGGACCCAGTGACGCTATAACTCGTATAATAAATATACGAGGGACAATATTACTTTCGGTAGACCATCACTTCCTTAGCATAAGTTATGTATACCGAAGAGCTACCGTTATAGCTACTTTTTACGGATAGCGTTAGGTAACAATCACAGATACATTTCTTATGTAGGAACGATGAATACCTCATACTTTAGAATTTAACACTGAATGAAAGCATTAATGACACGAACATAATTCCGTATAATGTTTCATTCAGGGTCTGTCAAATACCATGTTCTTTAACATGTATCTATGTGATTAAATTGACAACTCCTTGTCTATGGTCAGTAAAACTTAACCATCATTTAATCCACATACTAACCTTTAATTGATTAATTAGTGTTCTTTGCTAATTACCTCGGTCAGTGACTATTAAGAGTATTTATCATCTATATTATGAAGTTCTACTCATTTCGAATCCGAATGCCGAAATGATCCATAATTCGATAAAACTCAAAGAACAAAATGATAATATTATTAATCATTCAATTCATGAACAAAGCTTTATATAATTAAATTATCGTATTATTGACTTCTAGATTATTACAAACTAACATTTATTGGCATGAGTGAAAAAGTGTGGAAGTGAGATCCGAGATGGGTGAGAAGTATGAGATGTGCTCCCCTTTTTGTATGTGGAGGGTGGTATATATAGTGAAACGAGCGATATCAATTAACGTGCCTGGGCCTCACATTGTCATAAAGGCTATGGGCTAGACTATTGATGGGACGATGTAGGCCTGATGTTTGACTAGCGCTAGCTGTTGGGTTTTTGACTGTTCAAACCCGTTGATTAACTATTAGGCTCAAGCTGCGGAAAGACCGTAGAACAAAAATTTCTACGTCTAACTCAAGCATAGGATTAAAAGATGGTATCGTTCTTTTAATCCTTTAAGGATCTATTCCCGTAATTGATTTCTAAAACTTAAAACTATTTACCAAGTAAATAAATTTATATAACATTTATACCTTGTTTCCAAATTACAATTGGAATGCAGACCGAGCGAGAAGACCGGATCTGAGCAATGTTTTCTTTCGGAGCAATGACTTCTCTCGGAGCACCAAACATATGGTGCCTCTATAGGTTATCCACCAGGACTAACCAGAGAGCGGTTTATTTCTTTTGCCAGAAGTCCTGTAAACCGCGGTATTACGCAAAAACACTATTCACGAGAAAAAGACGAAATAGCATAATTCCCCGACCGGCAGCTAGTCTGATTTTATTAAAAGGCAAAACAGAAATATCGCGACTTTCGGGAAAACACTATTCACCAAAATCCCGCAAACACTATTCAACAACTCGAAAGATAATACGTAACTATTACGTATAACTTTCGTTTAAACCGCAACACTATTTGGGAGAGAAAACGAGAAAGAGAACGATAACCGAGCCAATTCGAATCGAACTCAGACTTTTCGAACTTGTTTCAACTTATGAATTCTTTTACCCCTACCCCTCTATTTATAGGGTTAGGGAGGTACTTGTAAGCTGCTTGCAGCAGAGGTGCTTACAAGGACGTGCTTGTAAGCTGCTTGCAGCAGAGGTGCTTATGTGGATAGGATTGATGACATGTCATGTGGATAGGATCGGTGACGTGTCATGCGGATAAGGACGAATCTGAAAAGACCAGAATGCCCTCGCCCTGAACACAATTAATGTCCGTATAATTATTCTGAATAATTACATTTCTTGCGGTTGTTGATTTCGGTAATTTATACAACATGTCCTGCACGTTTATAAATTAACCGGTTAACTTTTATACAACGTGTCATACACGTTTATAAATTAACCAATGTTTTTGCTTGTCATTTTACATGACATTTATAATATAATTATATCAAGTATAATTAATTATAAACCATCTTATTATTGATCATAATCAATTTATAATCAATCAATAAGATTCTCCGATTAACTCCTATAG
The DNA here is from genome assembly GCA_028015225.1 of Carex myosuroides. Taxonomy (NCBI): domain Eukaryota; kingdom Viridiplantae; phylum Streptophyta; class Magnoliopsida; order Poales; family Cyperaceae; genus Carex; species Carex myosuroides. The sequence continues at coordinate 7,226,792 of CM051472.1, forward strand.
GTGTGACTCGATAGGATCTGTGTTATGTTGGTAAATAGAATTAAAACCGTTTTTAACTTCTATAATCATGAGAGGCATCTGGCAAAACGCATCATGACCATCCAATTACACAGATGATGCCGTACAGTACAATGTCACGATCCAGTAAACTATTTTACTCGTGTTTAATTCTTTTGTCTCATAGCTGTCAGATTAATTTCAAGGTAGGTTTGTGTCATCCTTGCAAATTAATCTTGTCTTGATCTTGAGCAGATTATCAAATATGATTACTCTTGTACTCATACTGCTAGCAGATATTCTTACTCTATCAAGGGGCCCAGTGACACTATAACTCGTATAATAAATACGAGGGACAATAGTACTTTTGGTAGACCATCACTACCTCAGCTAAGTTATATATACCGAAGAGCTACCGTTATAGCTACTTTTTACAGATAGCGTTAGGTAACAATCACATATACACATCTCTTAGTTAGGAAAGATGAATACCTCATACTGTAGAACTTAACACTGAATGAAAGCATTAATGACACGAACACAATTCCGTATAATGTTTCATTCGGGATCTGTCAAATACCATGTTCCTGGAACATGCATCTATGTGATTAAAATGACAACTCTGTGTCTATGGTCTGTAAAACTTGACCATCTTTTAATCCACATACTAACCTTGTAGCGATAATTAGTGTTCCTGCTAATTACCTAGGTCAGTGACCTTTTAGAGTATTATCATCTATATTATGAAGTTTCACAATTCCAGTCATTAACTCAAAATGATTCATAAATTCAATAATACTCAAGGAAACAAAATGACATTTTATTAATCATTCAATTCATGAACAAAACTTTATATAATTAAATTATCTTATTATTGACTTCTAGATTATTACTTACTAACACTAGCTTCGAGGCGTTATTAAATGACTGGAGCTATCTTCGAGGTGCTATTAAGATGAACACAACGCGATGAAGAAGATGGTCGGTTTCGGGTGACGGGGTCTGTCTTAAATTGATGCCTGGTTTCGGGTGATATGACTGCCAATCCTCGAGGGTGTTTCGGAAAAGTTCGAATTGTTCAGCATTGGAAGGGCTCGGAATGATCGTGCTAGTCGAGCATCAGTTGTTCCAATGTTACATGATTGTAATAAAATTTGATATTTCGTAAATGTTAAAATCAGAAATATATTCATGCAATATATTGTTTACAGAGTTTTCCTTCTCGTAAACAGCGGTACAACGAAGTTGTTAGATTTGTTCAAAAAGAACTTCGATACACTGCCAAGAAGAACTTCAAAAAGAACTTCGATACACTGCCAACGAAGTTGTTAGATTTCCTTCTCGGAATGATCTAGTGTACTATTCACTGAGATCGTCGTCGGTGACAAGGTCCTCCCCGACATCAGTGCTACTTTCATCATCGCTATTGCGACTGCTTTCACTCTCGTCATATTGCCTGTCTTTGTCTTCCTCCTCTTCCATGTCGTCTCGGGCATCGATTGTTGATTGGCAATCTTCACAATACCAAGGGTGTATCTCCCGGATGCTGTATGGGTGATCTATTTTTGTAGGTTCACATACGGGATGGAACCACTCCTTGCATTTGCCACATCGGGCCATCTCGTATTGGTTGCTCTGTTTTTTGCATGTAGGGCAGGTTCGTTGTGTTACCAGTTTTGGCGGAGCCTGGAGTGACTTGCTCTCTTGGTAGTGATGCTTGGACTTAGGGCAACACTGGCAGTGGTAGGAGGAGCGTGTTTCAAGGTCAAGCAAGTAATCTACAAAACTCTGTAGCTGAGGTTTATTGCTTGCCAGTAACTCCTCGAGTCGGTGCTTCAGGAAGAAACAAAGCAAGTTGTTGCGGGTTCGATAACATAAGTCTCGGACACGGGTGGGTCGTTTTGGCCCCAGATTACTAGGTTCGCTCTTTTCAGACTGTGTTTTGTCTCTGTTATTATGGGGCTTGAGGGCCATGGTGTCGGAAAGATAGTTTGGATGAGAAGTGGGTATTAACGGGGTGTAGTGGGTTTATATAAGGGGTGTTGTCGGGAAGCAATAAATGCATGAGTCAGAGTCTAATAAATGTGTTCGACTGTTTTCGTAGCCGGGTTATAAATGCACTGTGTATGTAGCATCGCACTTTTATTTATCTTTTTATCAGGAGTCTCGGGGCGACAAGGGCCTCGAGAGTAGTCATGGGTCTCGGACTTATATATGATCAGGGTATGGCGAAAGATTATACAGAGATGAGTTGGATCCGAGGACACATTGCAATATGCAATGGTGAAGGAATTAAGTTGAATTGTAGAGAATCAATGCCGTACAAAATGGCGCCAAATTCGAAGCGACGCGACGCTTCGAATCATTTTCTGCGATGCTTGGTTTTATAATTTCTTACGTGCCACACAGGAGGCACCTCCGTGCGCTGACACGTGTTGAGGAAGACACTATCATACGGGATCGTCAAGAGTCTTCACGAGAAGGATCGGCGTCGGCTTCTCCTCGGGTGTCAAAAAAGAGGACAAAACGAGACATCGTGCCAACCAAGGTGGCGCGTTCTAGGCATGCGCGTGATGAGTAATTTAGAGAGATGGGGATTTTGCCACCATCCGTAGCAATTTGTCGAGACTAAAGTTGGTGGATCGATAATTTTTATGAAGAACTGTGAGAGATGATGCGTGAGACCGTATTACTTTAGAGGACTTATTCTTCCTATTGCCATTCTCGACTGACAGGGCGCACGACCATGATAATGGGCTGTGTATTTATTGAAAGATGCCGAGATACGGTTTCCGGCTGCCTTTGACATCTTTGAGATTACCTTTTTTAGGACATTGAACGTGACTCCAGCCCAGTTGACGGGCGTGGGATGGTGTTATCTTACAAGTTTCGAGAAATTATTTGAAGAGTTTAGGTTCGAGTTCGGGGGTTTGCAGTCTAGCCTGGCCCTTTTTGTGAAATATTTTTCACTGTCTGTGACTTTGAAGGACTTTATCGCTGTCAAGAAGAAGTCTCCGGAAATTTTTAATTGGGACAACAACAACAGGGTTAGAAAAATTGAGAATTGGAATAGGGGATGGGTATACTTGGGTCAACCGGACAGTGTGGAATCATTACGTGGAATTTATCGCACGTGGCAGCCACTCAAGGGGATGACAGGTAGGGAAGTTGTGGAGGGGAAGCCCAAGATGAGTGGTTTTGAGATGAGTGTTGACGACCACAGGGCTGCCGCCATCATTGATTAATTGCTGACTGGTAGATTTTTGAACTAACAGAGTTTCAACTGTTTTTCTATATATATAACTCTTGAGTTCATATATTATCTGGTGCAGAATATAATCTGATGGAGTTCGCATTTGAGGACTGGAGCTGTCAACCGAAATCAGTTCGCCCGCAAGAGTCAACACTGGATGTCGGGGCGGGAGAGGTAGAGGTTACCCAAGTTCGGCCATGCGAGGGTAGACAGAGGCAAGCTGTAGTGAAGGTCCTCGAAGGCACACATGCAAAAAAGAGGAAGACAACCGACAATATTAGCCGCGAAGAAAAAGGAAAACAAGTAGCTACCAAAAAGAAGAAGAGGGGTGCGAGGCTGTCACCCTTAGGCCCTAGCGCGAGGAGTGTGCCTATTACTCTAGTATCGGGGGAGACAGTTCTTCCATCAGGGCCAACTACCGCGATCCTAGCCCAAGAAGCCGCGATAGGGGAGGGAGGCTCAGCGGGAAGTGATAGCCCTATCGTGAATGCTCCTTCCGCTGCGACGCCAGCTTCCTCTGGGATTCGCCGCATCGTGGACCTCCCAAATGATATCGGAACGGGAGTGATACAGAGGACCCCTTTTCCACCGAATCATTATAAATTAGATTAGCATGTGGCTTTCTACTGTCTTTATGTATAATCATTTATCAAACATATTACTCTATGTACATGTGGAATATATACTTGTTACTTGGTATTGGAGAGATGGTCTAACCAAATTGTAATTTCTTCTAACTTTCAAGTAAAAAATAAAACTAGTTTTTGGTCTAATAGTTAAATACAATGTTTACTTTATAAAAAATCACATTTTTAAAATCCGAATATGCATTTTGTTTAATATTTAAAGATGAAAAACTTATTCCCCCTTATCTTAAAACAATTAGATAATTATATATGAATACCTATTTCAAAGATAAAGATTTGACCCTTAATGTTTCTAAAATAAAAAAGTTTTGAAACAAAAACAAAACTTTCAATTTGCAGAACCATCCTTTCTAACATAAGTTTTGTTAGAAGTTTGTTTACTTGTCTGTATAATTATTAGAATTCGTATTTCTTAATTGTCAATTCTAGCCTCCCCCATTGAAGTTCATAAAGACCAACTATCCACATAAATGATACGATTATAGAGCATTGCCTTGATTAAAATTAGAATACATGATGTCAAGATAAGGATCAGAGGTCATCTTCCCTACGGATTTTCTACTATTACATATCGACAACACAAGACGGAATGATCTAAAAGATAATGACTTGGCTGGATAAAATATTAAAATATTGCAGCTTTTTTTCTCAGGTATTATTATATGAGGAGAGATCTAGTTACAACAATTTTGAGTTACAACAAAGTTACAATAACTATTTTCTACATTTTCAAAGTCCAAATCATCGATCCAAACCGTTCAACATGATCTCCACAATAAAATGTGCTTCCAGATCAAATTTTACATTTTTTTTGAATTTTTTTACTATTTATTAAGATGGGTACAAAATTCAATGGTCTGAGTTTGACTAGTTTTTGTAAAATACTTAATAAATAGTAAAAAAAATTAAAATAAATGTAAAATTTGATCAGCAAGTACATTTTATTGTGGAGATCATGTTGAACGGTTTAGATCGACGATTTGAACTTTGAAAATGTAGAAAATGGTTGTGGGAACTTTGTTGTAACTCAAAATTGTTGTAACTAGATCCCTCCTCTTATTATATATATATAATCTACAAATTTGCTTAATTTTTGTCATAAACTAGTCATCTAGCTCAATGATAGATTAGAGAGTAGAATCTAGTTTATTAATTTTTCTTAACTGATTAGCGCATGAACAAAGTCACAACAACATAAATGATGAGAGATTTCGTCTTTCTATATAAAAACGCATGTTAAATTTCATCAAGAGATATTAACAAAATTTACAAAATTAACGGACTCCTTATATCAAAAAAGAAAAGAAAAAATTAATTCCACATGAAGACTCACAAATACAATTCCTCGATCGTTAATTAGACCGGGAGCAACAACTATTGATTCTATTTGGAAATGCTACAATTCCTCAAAGGTTCAAACCATTCCCCTTCTTCTTTTGGTTTAAAAAATTTATTAAGCATATATAATATATTTTTGAATTCAATGCTAGAAATATACAGGTATTTTTTTTTTTTGACAAAGAGAAATATACAGGTATTAGGTATAATTTAATTAAGGTCTCAAAACTTCCGGAAGAACTTTTACTTTTGGGCATGAAATATTTGTTTCTTAATTTCTTACAAGCTTTGCCTTTCCATTTGATGTCATGTATCCATATTTTCTCCATTAACTATGAAATTCAAGCAAAAAACTTCTAGAAATTATATTATATATTATGTTTACTTTTCCACACAAACTTTGAGTTAACGTTTATGTAAACTTTCTGATCACAATCACACAGCATTTGTGTAGATACCAAAATATAAAATAAAATAACCATTTTTTAGTTTATCTTTCGGTCGATAAAAGACAAAGAAATACAATTAATTATTAGTCATTATTTACATGCCGGTTTAGTGACGACAGAGAAATGAAACTTTTACTTAATTAATTGCCATTTAACTTGTACGTACTTCTTTCAGCAGCTGCTCCTTATTGGGTGATGCAATTGAAAACTAATTCCATCTGGATAAAGTCATTTAATAAAAATCGCGTCATGTCTAAAGTAAAAAAAAATATATATATATATATATCAGCATGACAAATTACTCTATTGTGTCCCCAAAAAAAATTGTAATTTTAGTGGACAAATTACTCTATAGTCATTCAGGCAATAATCGGTTTGTTGGCTTTGTGCCTTTGTGGAAAATTTACCAAAAACAGGATGGCTAACAAAATAATCAATTTATGCATGAAATTTGAAGTATAATTCTCCTCTAACTATAAATATATAAAAAAAAAATAGCAGGAGTTTCATGTATGTCCCTCAACAAAATCAAATTTACGTATTTCTCTTTCGGAAATTCACAATATTATATTTACCTTTCTAAATTAAAAAAACTCACAAATTTATCAAATATAATTGCCTTCTCTGTTAAAACTCATTTTAAATTTATAAAATTCTCATTTTATCCATTATTTTTAAAATAAAAACTATGCCCCATGTAAGAGAAATGTTTAACCTTCTGATTGGCCGGTTTGTGAGGGCAAATGGTTAATTTTTCTACTTGTGACGCACATACAAATGTATACTAATGCCACCCTGTATGCATCACCGGTAGAAAAATGAACCATTTACCCTCATAAATTGATCAATTAAAAAGACTGGATATTTTTCTGACACATGCTACATCTATTTTTTTGTCAAAAGAGTAAAATGAGAAATATATAAATTTAAAATGAGTCATAATAAAAAGACAATAAATTGAGTAAATTTGTGAGTTTTTAAAATCTAAAAAGTAATATTATAATATGAAATTAAAAGGGAAACTGCCTAATTTTTATAAAAAAATTTAGGGGTGAAATTCTCCCGAGATAATAGCTGACCTTTGTATGCAAACAGTATGTTTGAGTGGTACAAGAAAGAAAGAATGACAATACCTGTTTGGAGAAACTAATTTTCAAAAAGAATTACAACCTTTCCGGGTCTAAAGGCAGATTTCATGTTCCCTCTGACAAGAAAAGATTAAAGCAATTGTGTATGTAAACCATTTTTGGAATAATATTTATCCTAAATTTTGATAAAAGCAAAAACATTACTCTCTAAATCTCTAATACTTGACCATAAAATAAGAAATCGCTTTAGAAAAGATGCTATTTAGTGATTTTGATGGGTGTTTGTAAAATCAGGTAACAACTACCACTTGGGGTCACATTTTGAAGTGGTAAAAATTTTCACCAAGCCTTTTTCAAGGTGTCAAGTTCCTGGAAGTTTCTCCTAATTGTGGCGGCCTTTACCAAAGTTTGGGTAATGTCCACTTCGCTTTTATCCTTTGCCTTTTTTTACGCTGATTTTGATCTCCTATTACTAAATAAAGGGAGCTTATATAATGATACCTAATTATATTTATATACAAGTATTTATATAATTTTTGAATGGCGTTGTGAATAGTTGCCTAGTGTAATGAACATTGGAGCAATCATTATAAATGGGAAGCGCATATAAAAAAATCCGTTTTTTTTATTGATTTAAACAAAGGGTTTACAATATTTTTTTTCATGAACTCCAGTTAAAGTTGATTTATAACCAACGCATTCTATATAAAGAATAAAGGGCTTGTTAGCCAACAGTGTTAGCAGAGTAAAAAAAAAACTGAATTGCACTCAAGTTCACAATAAAATATTTCAGACACTCAAAATATTAAATGATTAACCAACTAAATGTAACCAGTTGTTGACTTGCCGTTTGGTCAAATAGAAATTTTTTACATAAATGATATCTCCTCTTTCATTGCTTGTTTCCACAAAAAAACTGATGCCAAAATAATTTATTATTCTGTATATACTATATAATATCAATGTTTCTTAACTAGCAATATTACTTCACAAAGATCCATATATTCTTGCAAAACACATCAAATACAAATGATTTAAACAATACTCTTTGTATAAAAGACATGTTGGAAACTAACTAAATTCAATCGGATATAACTGGATATCAAAAAAAGGAGCTGAGTCATGGAGGTAGCTTTGTGGGTGCAATTGGGGGTGATTTATTATTTTGGTGTCTTGTCAGTTCTCCAACGCTTATCTAACGACTAACGCAACAAAAGAAGATGAGAGGGACAGGAGACACGTGGTTTTACAAAGGTCGGAAACTAAACAACATAAGAGGTTGATATTATTTGTATTTTTATATCTTTTCCAAATTCTAGTCCTCTAAACTAGACTTCCAAGTTCCAGCTATCATTAAAAATTAACAAGGGAAGGGAATTCAAGTTCTTAAACTCTGGTTCTCAATTCTTGAAAATTAGCAATTGAGATAATACAAAGAATTTTCGTACCAACCAACGATCTACTTATTCAAACAAAAAAAACAGATTTAACTACCCCAGGCAAAACTTTGTGAATGTATTAATCCCCCAAAATATTTCATGACAGATAGTGTTTGGACAATGACAAATAAAAATTTTAAAACCAACGCAGAAAGGACCATTTCTTTCTCAATCAAAAGACCAAATTTTTAGTCAACACCAACCTAGCAAAGCTACCAGAAAAAAAGAAATCTCCAGAGATGTAACAAGCATCTCACAATTTACAAATAAACCTAAATTGATGATATATATTAGGCAAATTGGACCGATATTTCTTCTAATAGCTGCTAATGAGAATATAAATTCCAGTCAACAATTAGAAAGAGAACAATTTTTTTTTTTCAGACAGCGAAACTTTTTTTTTGTTTTCAAAAAGCTGTTCTGTTCATAGGAACTGGTATAAATCAGTACCAAAATCTGATACCTCAAAGGTGAACACTTTAATTCTCCATCTTTTTTTCCCAAGAGGTCACAATCCAAAGATTAGAAAGCTTGACTGCCAACTTATTGGTAAGTTAGACACCGAGTTGCCGTAAGTTCAATTCCAATGTATGGTTACACTTGCATGCGTCATGCATTACACACCTCCCACACCATTTTCCACGATTTGTCTACCAGTGGTGTCAGCTCCCTACAATTGATTTTCCTGCAACAGTAATTAAGCTTTGCTAGCAAAATAAAATTCACATTTACATATCTCACAGGGGGCAGAGTAGGCGCCAACCTTCCTTGTACTTCCAAAAATAAATCATTGCCATACATGTTTGGTTTTTGTAAATGAAATTTGTCAAATTATCCCCTCTTATCATAAAAGAGCCCTTGATAAAAGTCAATATCAATTTAACTCTTTTAACTTAAATATGAAGCATGCATGTAGATTTAAAACTATTGTTGCTTTATTACCCTTAAGCAAAGTAAAACTTATGATTTTTAATAATGACAATAATCAACTTTGAACGACAAATAGTTATTTTTTTTTTAAGGTTAGTGGCTTTCACAAATAGTTATTATTATAATATATGTCATTTGTTGGAATGAATTTATCACGTCCATTTTTTATAACTTAATAAAGTAGTAATGATACTGTTGTGCTTTTTGTTATCCCCTCTATCTTAAAACCCTGCTCCACCCCTAAAAGCGGCATTTGAATCAATCAATGAGAGAGTGCAGGTCTTCACAAGGAGATATTTTCCAAACCCACCTACCATTCAACAAAAAAATGGTGTATTAATTGAAAAGAAATTCACAAGAAATCTCATGTACCGAGCCGATGGAGCATTGCAGATTCAAAGCAATCTCTTGTCCAAGTAATGCATCACATTTTTGCCGTGACGACCCAAATGTAATTTCCTCAAGTATATTGTATCTGCCAAGAGGTACCTATCATGCGCACAAATCAAATTAGATGACGCTATAGACATTAATTTCCGCCCGACAAAGTGGAAAGTCTGATTTTGCCTCTAACAATGTATTCTTAGTTCAATGGGACCCTTAATTTCTTCATGGGAAAGATTAACCCTTATAATTTTGATGTTCATTTTGAGGGCCTTTCAATCAGTAACAACTTGATAGTGCTGATGCCTGATGTGGCACCTGTCAGACTTGATAATGCAACAGTAGTAGTCAGGTTTTCCGTTTTGTTTGTTTATGATTACCACACCATATTTGGTTATTAAAATAAACAACAATCAAGGCTTGTCCCAGATTATGAAGTATTAATGCCAAATAATGAAATGTCTAACAGGTGCCACATCAGCACTATTAAGGGGTCAAAATCTGACAACTGCTGGCTGGTCCATCTTTGCCGATGAACCCAAATAAACCCAAACTTTTGAGGAGCTAATGGAACCAAACAAATGTCCAAGTGCCTAACTGAACCTGGTGCAATAGTTTACGGTAAAATATTTTACTCCCTTTAAAAAAAAAAAGGCTGAAATACTCTGGCGTATGACTTTCTGTACTAGAAGTGTTAATTTGACAAAAAAATAAAAATAAAATAACAGTGAAATGAAGTGTATTTTGCCTTTTGGGAAAATGGAAAAGAATACCAAAATTTTCTGGTAAAAAGAGTATGGTGGCTCAATAGGGATGAATCTCTGAGACACTACTGCACCAGAAAGGACCCAAATGTAGGCCAAGCCAATCTGGCCGACATTTATAAAATAAATTTGTATGGCATAATGGACTAAGATGACAAGAGGAAACTAATCCATTTTTTTAGAGTGAAGTGACAATACAATTATTTATAAATTGATTAACTCAAACAAAAGATAAATAATAAAGTAATGCCTGCACACGGGTTATTTTATTCCTTCTGTTGCAACCTAAATACCAATTAGTTGCTAATTAACTACTCAAAGATAAATTTCAATTATTATAGAATTCTGGTTCTGGTACTGAATTTCATCGAGGAAACTTTTCAATCTTTGTTTATCCATAATTAAATATTCAATTATCGCTAATATGCATGACCGCTGTTAAGAAGATAACACAATGTAAAACAAGAGATTTAAAAATTAACAAATTGCAGAGCATAGCAATAAGAGATCAATACAAACAGATTTTGTTCAGCTTGTTCTGGTATGATATTTGCAAATTTGCCATGCAGGCACACACCACCTTCTTTTTTGTTTTTTAAAAAAAAAAAACACTGACTTGGTTGGGGTCTGTTGGCATAATTGAATTAACCAAACCAGAATTATTTTATTGCTATTAAAAGCTCTCTTTAAAATAACAAATAAATGTTTTATAACAGCTTAAACTTAATATATACATTTAGTTACCAGGATAATCCCAAGTAAAAACAACAGGGGCATTTATGCAAAAGATCTTAGTTAATAAAAAAAAGCTAATAAGATGTCTTTTTTTGTTAAAGGGAAAGATTGACTTCATTGAAAACACTTTGCTGGGTCCCAGGAGGCTTGTAGCATGAAACTCAAATTTCTAACCTTCAAGAACTTAACCTAGTACAAAGTTACAAATATTTACTCGCTTAAAAGATTAAATAGACACAAACTAGAAAACACAAGATGCTCATCACTTCACCTTTGTTTTCAAAGATTTCAGCTTCAGTAAGTGCCTTCTGGAAATTGAATTATAGGTACTTGTACGCCATGAAAGGAAGAGCGTTAGAGATTTGAATAGACCTGATTGATGAAATGCCGGAGCAATGGAGGCTGCTGCTACCTCCATGAGCGAACTGCGACTGAAAAAAAATGCATGCGTCGAAGGGAAAAAAAAAGCCCACATTGAGGAAATATTATTTTCTTGTAATATATTATATTGGATAGGCCTTTGTGTTGTGGGCTTGTAGGCCTTGGCTGTAATTCACCATAAATTCTCTAACTTCTTGGGATTAAAATTTTGAACAATTCGTAAGTTGAGAGGCTTAATCCGATGCAGAGCGAAGAACCTCACCAGGACTTGACATGTCGCCCTCTTGAAAGAGAGGAGAATATTGACTATATAAAAAATAAATACAATATATGAGTTCGACTAATACGTTTATACAAGAACGTCACCTCCAACTTCACCTCAAATATGAAATCTGAAAATACTAATGTGATTTAATGTATATATTATGTAAGTGCCAATTAATTAAATTTAATGAAATTTTATTATTTAATGGATAACTTACAATATGCAACATTTTGCACTTGAGCACTTATGATAGATTATTGTATCATACTTAATTGTATGAAATTTTACTGTTAACACGTATTATCCCTAACAAATCAATAACATCCTGGTTTTTATAAATGTATCAACTTTAATTAATAAAATAATATCATAATAGCCAATTAACAACCGTGCAGAATATTCCAAATTCCTTTTAATAAATATACTAAGTAGGTTTTATTCTCATTATTATCATGAATGTAATTAAAGAAAATAGAGCGGTACTGCCGGAGAACAAATCTAAGATATGGGCCGATTTGATCCGAGAGATTTGATAGACTCATTACGGAGATACTTTTGGGCTGCACAATTAATTTGGGCCCAATAACAAAGCGTTTCTGCATGCTTAGATCTCTTATCGTTTTATTTCAATGTTGCAATTTCTTTGTGCATCTTTACAATGTCGAGATAACAAAACGAGTTTAACTCGAACTAAAGAACAATTGAGCAATCTAGTACAAACGGTTTAGAATTCGATTTGAGTCTATACGTTCTCAAAATGTTTTATTTTTTCTCGAATTTGTCCATATTATTTTTAAACAATGAAAGTGTAAAATAGCTAATTTAATATTCTTATTTAAGTAAAAATTCATTTAATTGCACAAATTATATAGATTTTTAATAAAAACTTAGGAATGTATACATTAAGATTTAAATGTAACAACTTTTATTATGTTTTTATAACTAGAAGTTATAATTAAGAGGGGATTCAAATATCTCAATTCTTTATGTTTTCATTATGTCTTTATTTATAAAACTTTAATAACTTAAAATTTAAAAATCAAATGTTAAAATAAAAATATTAAATACGATCTATATTATTTTCTTTATGTATATGTAAAAGTTTATAATATTTTAATTAACATTAAGAGTTTGTAAAAATACATCACATAATTTTATTTTGACATTTAAGTTTAAAATTTTCGTTATTAAAAAAATAAAACGTAAAAGAATGACTAAGGCATAAAAAATAAAGACATTTGAACCCTCTTCTTTGTTTAAATATTATAAATATATATCAATCGACATGTGAATCGGGCTAAAAAATTCAAACTTTTATTCTGCATAAAAAAGTTATACATTCGTATAAAAAGTCATTAAATATAGATTTTATTTCTTGTTTAAAAGGTGGAGAATTGATACATCAAATTAATTACAAAACTGCTTGGGCTTTTTTGTGTTTATATAAAATTACTTTAATTACAATATTTTATGTACGTACTATTGACGTATAATGATGTCCAACATAATGCGAATTTCTTGTTTGGAGTCCAAACATTGAATTCGTGTAAATATAAAATTGGGCACATGGAAGAGCAGGTATTTGATCCCCCCCCCCCCCCCAAAAAAAAAAAAAAATTAATTTTTATAAATTATTAAAGTCAAACTTTGTTCCCGTAGAAATCAGAAGGTTCTTTGACATATTTTAGTCCGTTCAATTTAAAACTCGTCATGCATAGAATTAACGCAATTTTCAGTATGCACATAGTCGTTGACATATATGGACTATTATATCCAGTTATATATGCTCCCATAAAATTTTGACAATATGAACTAGACATAATTATCTGAGACCTTTTTTGGCAATGATTTTAGCACCAAATTCATCTGCAATGTGCAATAATTATTATCAACAAGATCAATTTGTCAATAACTGCAATAGGACGCTATCTTTCCTGTTTGACAACTACAACACTAGTCATTATTAATTTTTAAATGAATTCATTACTACCAGACACTTATTCTGACGCCCTCCATTGCAGACCTGGTCAGATGTCAATTCCAACCAGTCGCGCAAGCTTCTCCTTATGTTTTTTTAACTTTCTTCGTGGGTGGAGGTGCTGGGAAGAAAATACGGAAAACTGACGCTGCGAGAAGAGCACCGATAAATGGACATATCCAGTACACATAGAACTGCTCCCAGGTATTGTGCCGATTGTTCACATATGCCCACCCAAATGCCTGCACACACATACAAAGACCTTCTGAGTGATATCTTCAACAGCTTAGTGCAAAAAAATCATCATATATACAATTTGTAGTAGAGAATGTTTCAAAAAAAAAAATGCAATGGATTTCACAGGGTATCAACTGGACAAACAAACTCATTTCAAATTTTTCAACCACAAGAGTGCAGAATTTTTCATGAAAACATTATCCATTTCAAATTATGCTCAAGTCCAGATGAAATAACATGCCTCTTTAAAATACATATGTACTTATTACAACATTGCCTTCAAAAGCTTTACCGGATGCAGTTCTGTCAGAGTGATTAAGACATGGAACAACCCCAGACAACCTCATTTTAGAATTGGCAACATCACAATCATTTTTAGCGAATCTCCTTTGGTTCGCAGATCATGTCTGCGATCATTTGTGTTCAGTGTTCACCATCAGTGTAATATTTTGAATACAGAAGATTGCAATTGTTTACAAACCTAACCTAGTTTGCAAACACTGCCTGCAGACCTCTTTCAGGTTTCGCAGAGAATAGTTGCGATTCCTAATATTATAACTTTCCAATTTCAGGTCCATTTTAATTACTTTCTTTTCCATATTACAAAAAATGAATAAAATAAAAAGAAAGAAAAGGAGGAAAAAACATTACATTGGCAGGATTCATAGAGGGACCTGTGTAAGCACCACCAGCAATGACGAGGATGAGGGTGGAGGTCGAGATGATAAGAATTTTGAATATGGGGTTGCGGGGCCCCTTTAGGACAGCCAAGAACACGGCAAGGGTAATCACAAAGGTGAGCACCCCCTCTGCCAAAGCCCCAGTGTGGACGTCAACCTTCAGCGACGGTCCCCCCAGCATGTGCTTGTACCCTACCGGCATCAGTTCCATTGCTGCCAGAGCGCCTCCCACCGCACCTGCTGCCTGCATTTTATTTCATTCCAGCATTTTTTTTTAGTATATAATTACTGTATTGTTATTATTAAAGAGGAAATCGAGAATTATTATTCCAATTGAAATTGAAGAGGTTGAGAGAGAAATTATATTAAGACCTGAGCAGGGAAGCGGAGGGCCATGGAGAAGAGACCGTCTTTGCTGAGACCGGCAGCATAGAAGGCGGCGATGCCGGTGGGGTTGAAGCTAGCACCACCCAAGGCCTCACAAAGGGCCGTGAAGGTGAAGAGAAGCGTCGCCAGGATCAGCAGGGACACTCCGAGCTGGGCCGGGGGAGACCGCACCTCCGGGGGAAGAAAGGACATGACCTTGGCCGTTGTGGGGCCCAGGCTTGAGGTGCACAAAACCCACAGAAATGTCACCACAGCATCGCCTACCACTGCCTTCACTACTCCCATGCTTTCCTTCTCCCTTTCTCTATCCCTAATTCACAGCACCAACCAACACAACGATTGGATAAATCGATTTGGCGAAAAGAATATAGCACCAAAAGGTAGTATAATTCTGAGAGAATCTAACCTGAACTACGAAATTCGACCTTTGAATCGAGAAAGAGAGAACGGAGAGGCAAGGGTTTTGGGAGATAAAACCAAGAAAAGGGGATTAAACCCAAGTTAGGTAGAGACGTAGAGTGCTTGGAACTGGATCGGGGCCCACTAATCAGAGTTATACCAAATCAAAGATTCTGATTCATGAATAAAAAAATAAACAAAGAAAGAAAATAAATAATGTCCCAATCACTGACACAAAAGAAAAATAAGCAAACAAAGAAAATAAATAATATCCCCATCAGGCATCAGCCATCACTGACTCGAAAGAAGGGATCCGGTTTGCCGTTTTGGCTGTAGTTAGAGTGGGAAAAACGTGCCGTGCCGTGACTAACACGCCGTGAATTTGGTCTCGTGCCGTGCCGTGCCGTACCGTGCCGTGCCGTGACTAAGTTAATTTTTCACGTGCCGTGCCGTGCCGTGACTAAAATGTCAAGGGGTGGTCACGGCACGCGAATGGTCACGCCACGTGAGTCACGCCGTCCCTAAACGTGCCGTGACCCGCGTGACTCGCGTAACTCGCGTGACCATTTAATCATAATTTAAATTAATTTATTCAAGATTCACCATTAAATTAATACTAATGGTCCTAATTACACGTGACTCGCGTGACTACGTGTCGTGCCGTGCCGTGACTAAATTTTTCACGTGCCGTGCCGTGTCAAAGTTTCAAAAGATAGACACGGCACGCGAATGGTCACGGCACGGGACACGCGAGTCACGGCACACGAATGACACGCGTGCCGTGCCGTTCCGTGACGGAGCCGGCTCCGGCGTGCTATTTTTCCCACTCTAGCTGTAGTAGTCTTTTTCTTTTTCTATTGAGAGCGAATTCAGGGTTCGATGGGTATGGACCTATTTTTATTCGATTGGTTTAATCAATGTTTGATTTGTATTAAGATGTGTGCACTCTGTATTAAAATTCACGTGCGTCTACTTTAATTTCTGTGTACACGGAGTTTAAAATTGATCGGATGATTTTGAAGCTAATTGAACCTAAAAATAGGTTTGATATCCCTCAAACCTACTCCGATCTCTTTGAGAGCACTACAGTAAATTTGTACCCGAAGCAAAATTGTATTCAATAAGAACTAGGATCATCGGTCTGTATCAGTTAACCTAAAATGTAATTGTTAAAAGAAAAATTACATATGAGACTTTACATATAGGTCACATAAAGCTTACAATTTTTAAAGATTTGTTAGAAAATTATATAGAATATTCCAATAAATAATATATTTCAAAACCATTTAATGTTCTCCCCTAAAAAACATATAATACTCAGTTCTAGGAATATCTCTTGATTAATTCTCACTGATTACCAAATCTTACACTTTTATTGATACTCCAATTTATTTTTGTTGACAACAAATTTGTTCATGCAGTAATTTATATAACAATTATTATAATCAATAATAATATTTGTTTTAATGCTGAGTAAATTATTGTAATTTTTTTTTATACTATGATACTTTTAATATGTTAAAGTTCTATTTTTAGTGTTATTTATATGAACAAGATGATTTTTTTTCTAATTAATAATCATCCGTATTTGTCTATTATTATTATTATTATTACTCAATTTTAATGGATAAAAGTTAAGTATGGGTAAAGTTAACTATATTTATAAGAATTAAAAATAAATAAACTTAAGTGAGTACAAATATAATACATCTTTTGATGTTCATAAATCATAGCGTTAACCATCCTAGTTGTTTCTCTCGTCTAATTACCAACTAGGGACGACAATGAATCATGTTGGTCTGAATATGCGTGAAACCAAACCTCGATTAAATACCTTAAAATTTTGATCAATCCTATCATATCCAAATCAATCAAGCTTAAGATTATACAATCCCAGCTTAGCCTGGGTTTTTTTTTTTTTTGTTAAAACACAGCTGCTTATCCTTAACTTTTTTTTTTTTTTTTTTGCAAATAAAAACGTAATTGGTTTTTTTTATAGCATGCTTCGTAGTACTAAGTTGTCAATCAACAAGTCGGCTCCATTACTACCATACAGGGGTGTAAACGGAGCGGATTCGGAACGGATAATGTTCATATCAAAATTGTATATGTCTTTCAATGATCGAATACAAATACAAATACAAATACATATAGTAAACATATATCAAAATTTAAAATCTAATTCTTCTTAAATGGATATAGATACGAAGCAGATAATCCACGAATATGTATACAAAACAAATAATTGTTGGATAAGATACAAATACTAATTAACATAATGTAAATATTAAAATGAATAAATAATTTTAGTTAGTTTATTTAAGTTAATAATATAATCTATGAAAAAACCAAATCAAAATCAAAGACATAATTGGATACCCAACCGGATCTTGGAATGGAGAGAATTAGTTAGAGAAATGTGTAAAAAGAACATAAAAGAAAGTAAAATATGATAATTTTCTTGTTCAGTTTCTTTCCATTATTTCTTATTCTGTACCTTTCTTTTTCTTCACCTTTTATGAATCAAATATGGTAGAAATGAAACAAAAAAAAATTTAAACTTCAGGCAGAGTTAGATAATCTTTTTTTACAGCTAGCTTGCTAGCTGTTTGCTGGCTCAATACTCTTTGAAATGAAAAAAAAATAAACACTAATATCAAATCAACCAATCTTTATAGCCTTCAGTTCAGGCAGAGTGAGGTAATCATTTTTTAAGATGTGGCAGTCATGCCTCATGCGGCCTATATTGGATTTGATTTGGGAGTTTTTGACTCATATCAGTCCGAGTTCAGGTCATGCTCAGCTCAGACCTTGCATTATTCAGGCTGCTATTTTGGTCACTTTCCTGGCTAGTGGCTGCTGTTTCGGCCAATCTTTCAGACCATTGAAATTCTTATTATCTCAGATACTTTTGATGATTTGGGTTCATGCTCTTTCGGGTCACGGATCATTTGAATTTTGAATTCAGATTTTAAGTCAATTTGACTTTTAGAGTCGCGCATGTATCAGGTTGTTAGCCCAATAAAAGTTTATTCTGAAGTAACAATCGAACTATTTTTTTTAATCAAACTACGTTAATAAGTCAAACTGAGCGGCTCACAGTGTTGTGTCGAACGAGTAGATTTAAGTTTCGAATTTAGTCGGATGGAAGTCAGCTCAAATACGGATAAATTTGAGTCTGCATTGATCAGATTTAGATAGTTGGATTTCGGATCATTGAACTTTTACAGTCTTTTGAATCCGAATTCAAAGTTGGCTTTGGTTTCTGTTTCTCATCAGGTAGAACCAGGGTTTGGCACCTCTACCTTTTGATTTATTTTTTCTAATTAGAAAGGGCAGCCTATAATTGCTTGATGGTACGTAATCTTGAGAGCAGTAAAAGAGAAAATCCATGTATATGCACTAAAAATTATTTGATGAAAAATTATGCCGGGACAAGGATATGAGGTTTACAGAAATCAACCAATAAAAGACTATTAGTTTCTTAATCAAAATCAAAAAATTTGGTCACCGCTAATATAGCTAAGCAACCAGAATTAATTGCATAGAAGTAAAATGCATCTCAGCATGTACAAATAAGACTTAAGTTGATAACATACATCAGACAAAATATGACAAGTTATTCTTCTACCAGTCTCAATCTAATGAATATAAATCAGAGTTGACGATCAGACATTGACCATTACTTCTTTTCCGTAGCCTTCCTATAATTTAAAAAAATCTTCTAACAAACTTCAAACAAGTGGCAAACTGATAATAGGTACTTACATCACCACCCAAGTCCGGGACATCAGAACTTAAGTCTAATTTACCATCTTTTTACCGGAGAGGTTGCAATCAAGAGATTAGAAAGCTCGCCAGCCACTTTATTAGTCCGGCAACATACACCAAGTTACCATAAGTTCAATTATAGTGTTGTGTACTTACATGCGTGATGCATTACAGGATGAAGTATTTCTCGAGGTGGTTAAAGCTAAAGAGGCACCGGTGCCTCTTTAAGGACACCTCCCATCTCCATTTCCCACGATTTATCTACCAGCGGTGCCAGCTCTCTGCAATTAATTTCATGCAACAGCAGTTAAGCTTATATCTACACCATAAAGAAATTAGCTTCTATAGACCAGATAGAAGCGTGCAATCTCAAACTGTAAACCTTGCATGATAAATACTGGTAACAGCCACTTCAATTATGCATATTAACCATTTACATGACAAGCTTATTGAACTCTTAACTGATTTGTTTAAGTTTGTAAAATCACAAAATACATCAACAAATTCATACGAACAAATCACTACTGTTAATCTGAAAAGTACAATTTTGTTTTAAGAAAAAAAACAGAGAGAAGTTACTTGAGGTCATGGCTCACTACCAGTATTGTAAGATCCTTCTTTATGTTTTTTAGCAGATTTACCACATCAGCCCTTGCCTTCCAATCTGCTTTCATAAATGAAATTAAAATCAATAATATATTAAAAAAGATGGCAAATATTGTAGCATCCAAGTTCAGTCAATGCTCATGGAAACTATATAGAACAAAGTACATACCGAGACCAGCAAGGGGCTCATCAAGTAATAACAAGTCCGGCATCTGAACCTAAAACTCCAAAATCATAAATAAAATTTTGCATTATATTTTCAATTTGTTTTGAGCTACGGAGGGAGCAATATAATAACAATAGGAAATAAAGTACAAGTTGAACAGCCAAAGCAAGCCGGCGCTTAAATCCCCCACTAAGGGAACGGGGGTCTTCATCCAAGGATATACTTTTCAATCCCACCTACCACGGAAACGAAAAAAGATAATAATTTATAACTAAAAGTTCCATCATAAATAAAAAGGATACTCATCTGAACAATAATGTACCGAGGTGATGGCGTACTGAAGATTCAAAGCAAGCTCTTCTCTGAGTAATGCATCAGATTTTTGTCTTGGCCAGCCAAATGTTATTTCCTCAAGCACTGTATCTGCCAAGAAGTACCTGTTATGTGCACCAATCTAATTAAATGCACCTGGGTTTCGGTACAAAAGAAAAAGTTCAACTGGGGTTTAGGTGAAACTGTAGACATTAAATTAAACCAATATACAAAAAAGAAATTCTGATTTTATTATTGCATTTGGTTCTCTTAAGCCCATAGCCCCCCCACCCCCCTTTTCTTCTTTTTGGGTTTGATTGTTCTTTGAACTTTTCTGCTGGTTTGAGGTTCCTTCGCTCAGTTATCACTTAACCTTGCTGATGTAGCACCTGTCAGACTTGGCTATGCATCAGCTATAAGGTTTGCTTCACATTTCTTAAGATCATATTGGAACAGTTACATGGGCTATAATCTGCAAAGTTTTCATTCCCATATTTCCTAAACCAAAATCTTTTCATCCTAAGAAAAGGTAGTTGTTCTTAAATTATGAAATTTATCTACACAATCTGTAGATTTATTGCCAACCGCAGCACTTGAGAGATGCTAATTGACAAAGGAGCCCAAATGAAACCAAACCTCAAAGATCAGGTGCCTAATTGAACTGGAAGTTATTGTCCATGGGTCAAAGTCTGACACCCTCCAAAATCATGCTAACTACTCTAGTATGTGCGGCTTCCAGTAATAGAGGTAATAATTAGAAGAAAAAAATAATAGTCAAATAAAGTGCATTTTACCTCTCAGGAAATTGGAAAACAATACCAACTCTTTCTGGTAAAAGAGACTTTGGTGGCTCAATTGGGCTCGAATCAATTCCATACTTCTGTATACTAACGGACCCACATGTAGGTTGAACCAATCCAGCCAAAATCTAATAAAAGTAAAAAAAGAAAAAAAAATTGAAAGTAAAGGGACTAAGATGAGAAAGCAAAGCAAATTGATTTTTTTGATGTCAAGCAAGTAACAACTAACTATTTATAAATTATTACCTGTAAAAGGGTGGTTTTCCCACTTCCACTTCGCCCAAAAATCAGCCCAAATCTGCATTGATACATTTATGACCAGTCTAATTTGCTTCTCAAAGAACAAAAGTCCAATCATGAAATTTTTTGTGATTGATAGTACCTCATTCTGCCACTAAATTTCAAGTATAAAATTTTAAGGTCCTTCTTTATTAATAATTTAGTTTTCAATAATTGTGGCATGCAGTATATTTGTCCCTAGAAATCTAAAAAACCCTAAACCATGCAAAGGAAAAGGTCCACAAAATTAACCAATTACAAAGGACATCTGTAAAGTAAGCTTCAGTGCTGGTACTGGCATGTCAGAAATCAGCATTTTGTTTTCATTGCTGTTAATTAAGTTAAGGTTCTTTTAAATAACTGCGGCTTAACTAAGCCAGAATTATTTTTCGGTCATTAGATTAGAACCACAAAAATAGCCTGGTAGCGGATGCGCTTCAGTAATTAATCAAAAACTCCGCCCAACTCATGCAACCAACAGTGAGAGTACCAACTCAGGCTACACAGTTTGCGGATGATACGGTAATTTTCTCGGAGGCACACCCCACAAATCTTAAGGTAATATCGCTGATCAGACAACTGTATGAAAAATTGACAGGGTTAAAAATTAATAGGAACAAGAGCTCATTTGTCCCTGTATCCATACCGAACCACCTTGTCAACACAATACAAATTATCTTGGTGTGTCCGGCCTCAGAAATTCCAGTCAAGTACTTAGGTTGCCATTAACACCAAGGAAGCCAACTAAGGAGCAGTATCCGTACCGAACCACCTTGTCAACACAATGCAAATCATCTTGGTGTGTCCGGCCTCAGAATTTCCAGTTAAGTACTTAGGGTTGCCATTAACACTAAAGAAGCCAACTAAACAGCAGTTCCAACTGATCATTGAGTCTGTACATCGTCGATTGACCGGATGGACAGCAAACTTCCTATCCCTTGGAGGAAGGATAAACTTGGTCAAATAAGTGCTTATGGCACTACCATTACACTATATGCAAGATTTAAACGTACCGCGCAGAATCATCAAACATATTGATAGATTGAGGAACTTCTTATGGAAAGGCAATGAGGAGTGCAAGCCGATAAACTGTTTGGTGAACTGGGACAAGGTGTGAACGATGAAAATAAATGGGGGTTTGGGAATTATCAACCTAACTGTCCAAAATGATGCCCTTCTGAAAAAGTGGTTATGCAAGATAAAGGAGTACCCAGATTTTTATGCTCGACAAATGCCGACATAGATACTCAGTCGGTTGGGATTGGAGATGGACGCTAGACGGAAGGTTCACGAGCAAATCAGCTTACCAGATGCATGACATGGGGGTACAATGCCCAATCCAAAAACTACTCTGGAGAATAAAAGCTCCCATTAAGGTGAGGGCACTTATTTGGGTGCTGGCACAAAACAAGATACTCACGCAGGAAATTCTAATAATCAGGGGTTGTGCAATCCCACCAGGTTGCAAATTGTGCAATAATGACCTGATTGAGACGAGAGGCAGCATATTGTTAAATTGTCAGTATGCAAGGCACTTCTAGAGAATGTTGGCGGTAAGATTGAGAATAACATGTCCTGACAACACAACCACAATACTGACGGCCTGGAGGACCCCGGTACAGCTGTCAGATAGCCGAATCTCATGGGATACGACCTGGGCAGCGGGGGTATGGGCGTTATGGTGCGAGAGGAACTAAAGAAATTTTGCAAATGAGTCCAAACCGATGCAGCAACTGGTACACGAAACGGTACAAACAATTCGGCAATGTAATTCGATTAGATAGGCTGATCAGGTTATCAAATTTGAGAATAAATTGTATAGATTTTACTAGGATAGAATACCGGTACTGGTACTGGTATGTGTAAATATGCGTAGCATTTGGATGCTGTTGAACATAACTTTGATTTTGTTTATATAATCAGTTTGTGAGTCTGTTCACAAACCTTCAAAAAAAAAAAAAAAAAAACCACAAAAAAAGCAGCTTAAAAAGTAATGTACGAACATCCACGTCATCATAGGCATATAGATTAAAAGGACAATATTTCCTTAACTTAAGTTAAAACTATACCTTTTTTCGCGAAGAGAAAGATTGATTTCATTCAAAATACTCTGCTGGGTCCCAGGAGGTTTGTAGCTCAAATTTCTAACCTTAAACAAATTAACTGCATCTATATCAATTTTTCAAATCCCTATACATTAATAAGCACAATTAGACGTATATAAGAAAACAAGAAAACAAGATGAATTGCACTTTACTTCAATTTTAGAAAAATCCGAGGATATCTTCAAAGCTCTCAGTTTCCCAAAGTGCCTCCTAGAATTGGAATAGAGAGAGAAATCAAAACTGGGTAAAACAAATAATGTGTTCACCCCATATAAGGAAGAGAGTAAGAGATTGCGCGATACCTGTTTGATGAAAAGCCTAAGAGAAGAGGGGAGAGAGCAAGGGAAGCATCCATCAGCGAACTTGTTGGACTGCAGAAAATGCTGTTTTCCTGTTTCTCTCTCTTCTCTTCTCACTTTTTGGGGTTTCCTTTTAATCGTATGGGCTGCGTCTTTGCAATTTATTTCCTTTTGGTGATAGGTGAAGGCTTTGCATAATTCTATTTATGGGCTTTTGGGCCTTAACTGTAATCCTCAATCTTAGACCAACAAAATTGTGGTTTTAACTCATTTACTTGGGCTTTAAACTTTTTTTAAGGCTACTCTACTCTTCAAAGGAAACAAAAAATGTTTTAGAGTAAATGAGAGAATGGGAAATGCATGATATAAACACAACGAGGACATGCTATAATTAATCAGAAAACAACGATTCTTAGGGGTGTCAATGGTACTCTTTTACCTGTTTACTCTACTGTACTATATTCGGGTATGAGTAAGTTTTTTTTTTTCGTTAGCTAATTGGGTATGAGTAAAAATCTTTTTTCATTAGCTAAACGGGTAAGGGTACAGGTCTAAATTAAACAAATTTCTCATATATTAAGAATTAATTATTATTCTATTTGAACTTAAGCAAACTTTTATTATCCAATTTGAGAAATTATTTCTCATACTTAATCCCTTAGCTAATTACCAATTTTACAAAAATATGTCGCTCAAGCTAGTTAATATATTTTAATTCAATGTTGTCCACTTTACTCAATATATATATTGAAACGCATTATTCTTGGATTTTGATTCTATATAATCTAAATTAACTTGAAATGGATTATGTCTAAGATAGTTTTGTTTGATTGAGCCAATGCAACCCGAATCTTGGCCATTTTATAAAAATAATATCATCTGACTTGTATTTAATTTAAATGTGTTCCCTTGACTCATTATAATCGTTTAAATTTATCTTGACCAATCCCAAAATAATCGATCTAAATTAAATCAATTAGGATTGATCTCCTTTGTCCTAGATAAAATGGATAAATTAGATTCATTCAACCTAATTTAATACCCTTTTCAATATTAATAAGTTGATTATCTATAGCCTATGTGATTATTAATCACGAATGCAACTCCTAATTCGGAAACTCATTTCTTGCATTTCACTCTCCGTTTAATAGTGGGTTTCCCTTTAAGCCATTTGAAATGAATAAACCACTTAATTTCAACCCTAAATCTTTCTCAAAGTTTTCGAAGGACCTTCCCTCAATATAATCCGAGTGGAATTTATTATCGGTTTGAAGTTGAGTAGACCCGTTTCATCATTTTTAATTCGTCATCAAAAATTTAAATTTTATCATTCTGATTATGATTAGCCCCTTCTTGCTATCAATCCAATGAAACTCATTGTATGACTAGATTGTGTGACTTCTAAAATGAAATCATACCTCCTAAACTCTATATATATATATATATATATATATCCCTTTAAAAGTTCCTAAATCAAACTTAGCTCGAGTTATATTGAATAAACTGAACTTGACGAATTCATTCCTGATCGTATATAAATTAACTAAATTAATTGATTCAACCCGATTTAGGTTCTTTTCATTTCCTAATAGCTTCATTTCGCTGGAATTACTTGCCCTCTCGACAATCATACCTCTTGGTTCTAAAGACTTAGTAACTCATCTGCATAAATTAAAAAAAAAAAAACGACGCACTAGAAGACCTTGTGCCCGAAATTGACTTGGAAACTTGAGAGTGAAGCCATTCTGAAGCATTCAACGACGTATTACAAACCACGTCGAAGATATACCTGAAGAACGAAACAGAGCATGAGAAACATGTTAGATCACAAATCCTATCATGGACATGCGTAAGAAAAGACGTAAACGCTAAAGAATCTAACTCCAGTGACTATTTAATCAACGTGACTTGCGCAATGACTGCACAACAACGGATAGCATAATGCCACTCGAAATTTCGTCTTTTACGAATGATCTTTTCGTTTCGGGACGGAACTTTTTATTAGGGGAGAGAGAATGTTATAACCCGTAAATTTGAATCTAATTAACTAGACTAATAATCGAAATTTACAACTAATTAAAACTTTAGTTGATTAATTAATTAAAGTGAAGGTTAAATAATTTAATTGATGATGTAGTTTTATAAAAAAATTGATAAAAAAAAAAAATCAATTTGTATTTTTACAAGTCTTAGATTTAAATTAAAACTAAACAATTTGAATTGAATTAATTAAATAAAATAATTAGATCGATTTAATAAATTGAAATTCTAGTTTTGAAAAATTTAAAACTTAGTTAATTATGAAATTAATTAAGTGAATTACGTTGATATATATGTTAACTCAAATTTTTACCTCGAATATAAATAAAATAATGATGAACCGGGAATTTCGTATTAAAATTTCTAAACGCCAACTTCGCCTAATTAGATTGAATTCGAAACGATTTGGTTTCTAAGTGGGCATTAAATATAACTTCTGGATCGATTGTGATTATCTCGGCCATTTACTTTAGAGCTGCACAAATCTCAAAGCAGCATATGGTTTTGTTATTATCACTCTTGAAAATATCTCAACCGTTCAAATTGTTCTGCGCGGATCTCAAAGCGAACCCCTCCATTTAAACCCCTCTCGCTCTCCTGTCTTCTTACCTCTGCCGCTGGGCTCCCCCTTTTCATCCCCTTCAGCGAACCCTAAACCCTCTCCTTTTTCCTCCGCGGCCGCTGCCTCTCTTTGCTCTCTGCACTCATACCCCACACGGGGTTCTCCTCTTTGGTTCCGTTGCCTTCCTGGAGAAGGAAGGTGAGGCGATTTTGCTGCTCTTAGCGACGATAGTCGTCGCTGTCCCGTCGGTTAGCTCGTGGGTTAACTACCTACCCTCTATATTAACTCTCTTGATTGCTTACCCGTTTTCCTCTTGGCTTTTGCTATTTTTGCTCTCCTTCGCTCATGTGCTGAGAAATTCTATCTCTCTCTCTCTTTTTCGTTTTCCCTCTGTTGCAAGCAAAATTTCCGAAAATCCTATTTGTGACTGTGCTGGTTTTGGGATTTCGGTTCCTTGGTGCTTTTCTCTTGTTGCTGGCTGAGCCTTGAGGGGTTTCTATCTTGTGACGTTTATCGATTTCGTGACGGCTGTGAGGTGAGCGAAAGTTTGGTACCGGCCGAGTATTGCCTTCTGTTGTGGTTTGCTTCCTTTACGGGTAAATATTCAAGCTCTTCTTTTAATTTGTGGAATGTGTGCTCGATGAGGCATTTTGCGTAAATTTGACTTGTAGTCGTTGCACGCGAGTTGTTGATTTTCTCGGTGTAACGATGAATTTAAGGCAATGCCTTTCGTTTACCTTGTACGACTATGCCCCGTCTTGCTTGTTTCTGGTTTTCTGTGTTACTGATTTCTCGGCACTAAGTGTGCTGGTTGTTTTGTTTGCTGGTACGCTTGAGTGCCATGTACCGGGCTTCTTTGCTTTTCTGTGTTCCTGTTGCTGCTGTTTTCTGGCACCGTACCAGTACTGGTACGGTGAGTATGCGGGCTGTGTGCTTCCTTTTTCTTTTGTGCCTATGCTTGCCTGACCTGTGGCCCTGGTGCCTGTTTTCCTTGGCCTTGCGCCTCTTTGCTTGTTCTGTGCTTGTTATCGTAATCTGGGCTTGTGCCGTTTTGTTGCTGCTGCCTTACTGGCACTGTACCAGTACCGGTACAGTGGGGCTTGTAGGTGTGCTGGTTTGCCTCTCGGATTTGTTCTGTGATGTATGCGTGTGACTGGTATCAACGGTACCAGCCCAGTGTTGCCACTGGTACTGAATCTTAAACCTGACTTTGAACTGACAGGGACCATCTCGTAATTCTTTAAGATTGAGGGGGAAATATGCAAATTTCTGTGATGGTGTTAATTTGTATAACATTAAGGGGTGTAGATGTAAATTATTGACTTTGGGAAATTTTCCTAATTTAAGAGGGCCGAATTGTAAGAGGGGATAAATTAAAAGGTTGGATTCGGTTTTGAAAATTTGGAAATGGGCTTAGGCCCAACCCGAAAATTGAGAAATGAAATTTAAAAGTAAAGTTGGGCCTTTTTCTTGATGGGCTCGGCCTTAGGAATTTAATTCTTATAAATTGGGCTCAAGCCCAAATTCGAAAATATATTATATGGCTTAGACCCAAACCGAAACAACATATCATCATTTTTATACATCTAGTTTCAAATTTTAATAATTAGAGTAATATTTTAACCAACGTATTATCTTTAATAAATTATTTAATAAATTAGCACTTGCGAACTTTTAAACTAAAGATCTAAATTTATGAATTGTTAATTAATAAAGGACAATTAATTAACAACATATCAATATTTTCGAATCATTACGATTACGAATTTTTGTTAAATAGAATAATTAGATAATCATGTATTAATTTATATTTAAATTAATCGACTTGCACAAATGAGTAAAAATAATTCGTATGATTTTATAAACTTTCTGATAATTAAGTACTTAACATTTATTAATTTCGTACTTAGGATTTAAATAAATTGTAGTTAACTTAATTAGGAAACTCGTTTATAGTACAAGTATTTAATTAGGGACTTAAAAATAACTAATTAAATCACGTAGATTATACCTTACGTATTTTATCGTAAAACTACGCAAATACATTATCTAAGTAGTTAATTAATTAGATGAGCAATTCACCTTCAAATTAAAATATAACGAATGATTTAAGTAAGTTAAATTAATAATTAGATTCGAACCCAAGTAAATTAAATTAATTAAATACGAACACTTAGTGAAATTAATCAAATGAGATAATAAGGGTTACGAGTACTTAGTTTAGACTCTAATTAAGTTACGACTAAATTACAGGTCAGCCGACCTACGTAGATTCCGATCCGTGGATCGATCCCGCTGACGCTTGTACAGGAGCAGGCGAGGATTACGTGGGTCCCGGAGGCTATTAGCGCGTTCTACCCCTACAGCCATCAGGTGTGGGATATCTGAATTATTCTTTCGTGGCGTACTCTTACCAGTCGACCACTTGACCTGACATCCACACCTTTAATTTTGTAGTTGCATTAGAGCATGTTTAATCCTTTCTGAACTGTAATTAGGAAATTGCATAACCCCTTCTAAATTGAAATTTACTGTTTTCGTAGGAGTAGAGTAATCTAATTAATATATATTAATTTAGGATATTAGTTGTCCTCTCTTCTCGTAGAGGACAACATATTATCGTAGTTAAGCATGTGCATCGGTGAGTGTGAGATAAAAGACCGAATGACTGCTTTCCGTTCTCGTAGGCATGGGATGCGAGGCGGCTTGTGGGTCATTGGGCTGAGGGATTACTTGATCCCTTAGAGGTCTTATTAGGATTATTATTATTATATGCATGGAATTGGTATTATATCATTTGTCGATCATTTTACATTTTGTGCGGACCGATCTCGAGTCCGGAGACGATTCGGGAGCTATCCCCCCTACATTAGGAGCTACTTGCCTAGTACGGCTGCCGAGGTTGCAGTGGCAGATTTTATTTTTATTGTTGTTATGGGCCGATCACGAGCCCTTGTCCCATTAGTCTGGCCGGACGGTGGAGTTCCGTCGTCTGCCCATGAGGAGATGGATTAACTCATTCTTACGACTTGCTTGTAGTTTTCTCCTATTGGATATGTTTGGATGAAGAATCGTCTAGAGTAAGGAAATACACGAATTTTTGGATATAACCATCGGCTAGCGTGCACCAGCCTGCGGGTTGAAGTCTTTGGGGCAAAGCTCGATGCTGTTAGACATCGGGTATCTTTGCTCCCCTGATCGCAGTCCTTGTGTTATGCCACATTGTAATATAAATTCAATTTTGTTGAATTTGGCACGGCACGGGGTGACAAAATTATCCGTACTATTACTATATCAATTTGTACACACGGTACCTATTGTACTGGACTCCGATTGATTATAATACTCCTTCTGTTTGTATTTTATTTTGGGAAACTTTAATCATGTTGGCATCATATCATATACTATATGTATTTTTCTTTTGTAGTTAGTATGACAGGTTTAATTTCCGTAACATGTGCATTTAAAAAATGAAATGATTATCGAACTTCACGTAGATTTCAATTTAAAAATGTGCTTTGACTTAAGAGAATCCCTGAAGGGATAATACTGGGTCACATACTGGGCGATCATTCGCTCATCCCCTCCCTTTTATGGATGTGGGCAGGTACAGAGTCTGACGGTCCGCAGCAGGAGGCGTCAGGAGCTGTCCCCGACGGCCACATCACCTGATATAGATTAGGGACTTTTGTTTAGGGTTTTACGAGTCCAATGCTTTTGTTACGTACATTGGACTCGATAGATCATGTATCCCTTTGACTAGTCTGTGATTATTTTATCCCGAGGTGGATTGTATGGATATTATGTATGTATGTATGTTTATTATATATTTATGACTTTTGCTTGATTGTATTATATTTGCTTCCGCTGTGTCTGTTTATTTTATTATTTAGTCCTGCGTGTCTTTTCGATCATTAGACATGGGACGGGGATTAATCGCACCCTAATCCGGAAATCCTGGTTTGAGGCGTGACATTTAGAACTTTCATTACCTTTCATTTTCTTTTAATTTCTACTTTTTTTTTATTTCATTTCTTACTTATGCTCAACTGTTTTGAGCGTTTTTTTTTGTCAATTTTCATTGGCAGTTACACACTCATGTAACAAACACTAATGAATGAAATATGGACTAGACTTTTATTATTTTTCAAAAAAAAATAAAAATAACACTAAGTCCAGAAGTGACATTTAAAAAAAAAAAAAAATCATCAAACCAGAATCAGGCTTAGTACTAGTAATTGATTAGAAACAAGCAAGCCAAATGTTCGGAACACAAGGATATGTAGGTCTAGTTAATTTACAAAAAGGAACTCATATATTAAAGACTCTGCTTTAATTTGGAAATGAAAATGATAAAGTGCGAAGAGCATTTCTCTTTATAAATTCTTCTAATAAAATAATGATACATTGATAGTCGATATAAATGTAAATAGTGGTGAACAGAACAAAAGAGTCCATCAGTGTGTGTCCATTCAGTGATGGGTTCGGAATAAGAATTCCTCCATCAAAGGATTTGTCTAGTAGCAATTAATAAATCCTATCAGCTCATATTTCTGGTATAATTGTCATTGTCAAGCTATGTGCGAACACAATCCTTTAATAGCAAACATGAAAGTGCTTCCACATCTTCCCATAAACTTTTCATTTTCTTTGTAAAGTTAGCAGCTTGTTTTTGGTATTCAATTTATGAAAACTGCATATGCAAGAACAAAGTAACAAAGCTATAAATATCTTAATCATGTTTTTGCTTCTTTTCTAACCAAGTAGGCCCCTAAAGAATGAAGTACAAATTTGACCTATTGATGCATGGAGGCCACGTCTACACTGAGAAGGTGCATGGCAGGAAATAGTAAGCTAGAAATTATTTATGTAGCGACATTTGCATAGGCAATTATTTATCATATCACTCTCGCATATGCTTGGGCAACCGCTAATAAACAAAAGAGCAAAAACAATTATTTGAACCCATCCAAAGTACCCAAATTAGAGAACAGTACTACTAGTTACAATACAAAAATTGAAAGGACCTATTTCTGTTGGGGAATCATAAAGGCCAAACAATTACGCCTTGTCTAGAGATCAAACAATTACATCTCATCTAGGGGTCAAACACTTACACTCCGGGAAAGGAGAAACAGTTCTCCACCTTAACCTAAGGACCGACTTATAAAACATAAATCTTAAGTGCGGACCATAATACCTGATTTCATAAATGTTTCCATGGAATAACTCGATCCTTTGAGAGATCGCCAACCGTCTTCGTGAGCGCGAGACTAGACTCTAATAGCAAGAAGCCCTTCTTGTTGTTTTGTCGTATGGTCGTAGAAATAAGTCTTCCAAGACAGTAAAATATGGTCCTTGAGAAATCATCTCCAAATTTTCTAATGGATTTCTCTTCTCTATTCTTTGATGGTGAAAGAAGAGGAGAAGGCACACAGAGCTGTGTTTCTCTATAGAGAAAAACATATTTTCAGTTTCTGTGCTTTTCTGTGTTATCTTGTGCCTTGGGGACCAATCCTTATATATAGTAACCTATCTGGTTATCTACCAATTTGAAAAAGGTATTTTGTGCAACTGCATCAAAAACCGTGCATCCACATTGATATCCGTGTGGCCCACACAATCCTTTTAAATGACAGATTTTTAAATTGCAAATCTCAGAATCAATCCATCAATGATTTCATCTTTGTCTAAATTGTTCTACACATTTATGGACCACATCCTAATGAATATATTGATTGTCTATTAACCTTATTTGATCACTTTAATTGACAACTATATATGACAATAAACAATCCATAATTATATTACATATATGCTCAATGTTGGCATTAAATCCAAGGAGGTTGGCAATAAATCCAACAATCTCCCACTTGAGCAATATGTTATGACTTTTTAATTATGCATTGTGTTCCTTATGTGCGCACATTTCTTTACTGTCTTCCTTATATATTTCCAAACCAATTCGTTCCATCAACTATATCAGTCAATGACTAAAGCGGCATTCGTCGCATTTATTCGCAACTTAACCCTCAATAATCACATCACTAATACAGCTGAATGACATGAATCATGATGTGGATGTGTAGCATAGAAATTACATGCAATTGTGATCTTCACATGCCTATTTCTAACTTGGTCTCCTACTTAAATCTTGAAACTGAATTTCATAAATTAACTGAATTAGAGGTCAAACATAAACGAGAAACAGAATATCAAAACTTCATAATATATATAACGCTTGTTACATGTCACAAGTTATATATCCAAAATTACATTGAAAAATAGAACATTAAATTACAAACAACAGACTCTCACTAAAACTGAATATCCTCAATAGAGATTACACACATATGAGCAACATGCTCTTCAAACTTAGCCGGTGTCAATCCCTTAGTAAGAGGATCTGCTAACATAGAGTCTGTTCCTACATGTTTTATTTTCAATTCACCATTTTGTACTCTTTCCTTTACTTTACCTTGCTTTAGTTTAGCATTGTTCCATATTTTTAATGATGCATCACTAAGATCTTCCATCTCTAAATTTTTCATCAGAAAGTTCTTAGTTTCTTGCAACATATTTATATCAATATTGACAAGCAATTTGATATCCATATAGAAATACAAACTTACTCCTACAGAACTTAAAGGTATATAAATTCATTCAATAAATTTATCTCAAAACCAAACGAGATAATCTCACTATTAATTTTGCAATACCATTGTTGAGACATTTTCTTTAATTCATAGATGAATTTCTTAAGTTTGTATACCATAGACTTTGTGTCTCCCGACACATAGTTTTCTAGTTGCACCATATAGATTGTTTCATTAATGTCACAATTTAGAAACACTTTCTTAATATCTATCAACTAAAGCTCCAAATTAAAGTGCGTAACTAATGCCAATATAATCTTTAAAGAGACTTCGAAAATAGAGTATTGATGATTCAAATAACATATCAATCAATATGCCTTCCTTTGGGCTGACAATATTGATTATACATAAAACATAATAATCATCACTATACTCTATGTACACATAATTTTAACAATCATCAACTTTTCTTTGGGCCGGTTAATGCTTGCATTCATTAAATGAAACCAAAGAAAAAATCTCTAAAACCTTAAGTGACAAGACGAGCTTTATATTACTCATCATTACTTTTTGAATCCCTTTTAGTTTTAAATATCCATTTGAAACTAATGGGTCTCGTTTCTTTTGGTAATGCGGTAATTTTACCAATGTCATTGTCAGCCATTGATTATATTTTCTTATTGGCACTTCTGAATTTTCTCGAGGACTTCTAGCATTGTCTGAAACAATCTGGCCTACAACAACATATTTCAGAAATTTTAGAATCTGACTTTGTGTTGTTTGATTATGTTGAGTTTGGTCTTCAATAATGGTTCCGTTAAAGATACTTGTATTTTGAGTTTTATATTCATAAAACTCTCAACACCTGTGGGAATATTTGTATACTCCTCTTCGAATTCAAAATTCATTATTGTATCTCCCCCCGCAAACTCAACATCCTCAAAAAATTTGCATTTTCTGTCTCAAATACTGAATGTTCTGTGGGATTATAAAATTCCTTAATGATAACAATTAAATCTGAAATCGTGCCCCTTAATGCCTCTTAATGGACCTCTTCATGATCAGAGTCAAAATAATGATGATTTACGTAGGGTTTTGGCTTAGGTTTTGCATATTTTCTCACACTTATGTTTAATTAATTAGAGAAAAAGGCTACTGTCACCCTTCTTTATGTTTTATTACAGAAAACAGATTTTGGGACTATTTTACACCAAATGGAGCTAGAATCGGGTCAATCGGATCAGCGACGCTCATCGACTAAGTCTCTATTACGGTCCGTATTACCTAATACGGACCAGGCCTAGCACAGACCAGAAGATAGCGCTGGAAGCATTAAACCCTAACCGTTAAGGTCCTAATACGGACCGTATTGCCCAATACGGTCCGTATTCGAAGGCGTCTCTTGGGGAATAACTGCCGACAGTTATTTCCAGATTAGTTTCTTAGCCCCTACTCAACCTCTACACGTCCCTCCACTCCTATATAAGGCCCCTGGGCAGAAGTATTAGTTATCTTTGTAATTAGGGTTAGATTTGATTAAAGTGAGAAGAGAGGAGTACTTGTAACAATGCCGTTCCGGGGCTAAGTTCCTTTTCTTAGGGATAGGCAGTAAACCTTGTTACTCTTGATGTTTTGATATATATATTTCTGTTGATTATGATTTCTTGTTGTTGAAGCAAAATGCTTTTGTGATTTACTATCTCTTCATTTAACTTCAATGATCTAGTTTGAATCCGTTAGGGTAGTGACAGTACTTTAATGGTAAGAGAAACTATTTGTATGAATTAGCCTCGTTGAGATTTATTAGGTTTATGTGAAGAAAATCTTAGCGGGGAAACCATAAACCAGACCAACAAAACGCGTACCAAATTCCATCACTTGCGTAAAGTAAATCGCAGTGATCTGTGTAGTAATTTGGGGTATTTGAGAGATCAGACATTTGCGTAAGGTAAATCGCAGTGTCCTATGTAGAATCTCAGTGAAAGATCTGTCATTCTTGCGTAACATAAATTGCAGTGACCTATGTGGTGTCTTTCATTAAACAACAACAGGAAATCAGACGCAACAGGAATATATTGTCAAGGCGGATTGAGTGGCAATGGTGTGCTGAAACCCTAGGAATTCTCATCTCTATCTTTATTTTAATTACTTTTAATTGCTTCCTAATTTACATTGATCAAAACAACATCTCTCAATTTACAGATTTCGTCTAGCCTTTCGAAAAATTGTGATTCGATCGCTCAAAGCATTGAACCAATATTTCCTGTGGATCGACCTCGAATATACTACTCGATAGGATTGTGCGCTTGCAGTCCGAACCGATAGCATTTCCGAGTTTATAAATATTAAAAGAAACATTGCTCTCTTTTGAGTGATCACTTCATTATCATAATACACATGCAATTTGATTTGACCCACTTTTCATTTTCCTTCTGATCATCAGAAGTATTCTTATCCGTAATGTGGGACATACCTCCTTAATGCAAGGTCTAGATTCTTGACACCGAGAACTATTACTATGTTCTCATGTCAAAATTTGAAGTTGGTTCCATTCAACATAAAAAATATTGTTTAGGCCTTTAACAATGCTAACTGAAAAATTACGAACAAAAAATCACAAAGAACAACACGAATAAAAAATTCTGAATTTATAAATTACATTCAAATAAAGGCCCAACTTGCTCAAAATATATGAGATGATTTTCCCTTTTGTTACTATACACACGAATTTCACAACCAGGTAAGTTCCTAGGTAAGTCAGGGATCCCTAAGGATTCACTTCGAATTCCGACTTGCCTAGACAGAACTTTCCTAGACATTGTTACATTCATAGTATCGTAACTTATCTTAATAAATCATCACATTTTATGAGCCTTAAAACCATCTTAAAACCAAAGTATCGGTTTCCATTAAGCGGATACCTTTGGGTAACGGGTAAATTTCTTATGATACTTTGGCGCAATAATAAAGTACTGATAACCTAGAACATACCGAACAACATGCCTTCCTTTGGGTCGACAATGTTGACATATGTGTAAAATTTTTGGTCATCACTATACTTTATTATCACTCACTTGTACAAATAATTTCAACAACCATTATCTTCCTTTGGGCCGATAAATGATTGCATCCATTAATTGCACCTTAACTTCATTCATAAAATGCATTTGAATTAACCTCATCAAAAGATGTACCTTTGGGCACAATTAGGAATCAATTAATTCAAATCCAAATTACATATCCCTTTGCCTTTAAAAGAACGATAATTTATACCTTAGCCATAAAACAAAAGTGCAATTAAATAAATATATAAATAATTGCATCATAATAACTGCAGTTTTAATCTCAGAAATGAGAGTTGTGCGGCCCCCACGATATCTTGTGCGGTCTGCTAAATTAAAAAAGATATTTTGTGCATCTGCATCAAAAACCGTACGATCGCATCAAAATCCGTGTGGCCGTATCTTTGTCTTAGTAACTGTAAAACTGCATTTATTATGCTGAAATTGATCCATGATCTAGAGAGATTTCTTAATTTTGGAAGCACATTAAATAACTTTTCAAATTTAGAAATTTAATTCTAAATCTATATAACCTTTGAAATTTAGAAGTTTAATTCTAAATTTGTATATTTTGTTTTAGGAAATTTATTAAAAAATAAATTTCACCGAAACCCTTAATTTCATAACTGCCTATTAAAATTTTGCGGAATTTGTGTGGCCTCTATGCGTCCACAAAGATGGTCGTACAAACTCTGTCAGGACCGAATTCTGATTAGAATTTTGTGATTTCAATTGGAAATCTTCTAGCAAATTCTAACCAACTTAATAACTGAAAAATAGGCAATTATTCTGTAAATTTTACAAGTTTTGTGCTCTCCAAACCAAAATTTTTAGATCTAAAACAATCAACAAAAATTCAACAAAAATCGACGAAAAAATCATCAATAATTCCTAATTCTCTCTGGATCCTAAAAGACTTAATCATTCGGCATAACCTGGCTCTGATACCACTTGTTGGGGAATCATAAAGGCCAAACAATTACGCCTTGTCTAGAGATCAAACAATTACATCTCATCTAGGGGTCAAACACTTACACCCCGGGGAAGGAGAAACAGCTCCCCACCTTAACCTAAGGACAGTCCTATGCCAAAGCCGACTCATAAAACATAAATCTTAAGTGCGGAACATAATACCTGATTCCATGAATGTTTTCATGAAATAACTCGATCCTTTGAGAGATCGCCAACTGTCTCCGTGAGCGCGAGACTAGACTCTAATGGCAAGAAGCCCTTCTTGTTGTTTTGTCGTATGGTCGTAGGAATAAGTCTTCCAAGACAGCAAGATATGGCCCTTGAGAAATCATCTCCAAATTTCCTAATGGATTTCTTTTCTCTATTCTTTGATGGTGAAAGAAGAAGAGAAGGCACACAAAGCTGTGTTTCTCTATAGAGAAAAACGTATTTTCAGTTTCTATGCTTTTTTCTGTTATCTTGTGTCTTGGGGACCAATCCTTATATATAGTAACCTATTTGGTTATCTACCAACTTGAAAGAGGTATTTTGTGCAACTGCATCAAAAACCGTGCTGTCACATCAAAATCCGTGCGGCCACATTGATATCCGTGTGGCCCACACCATCCTTTTAAATGACAGATTTCTAAATTGCAAATCTCAGAATCAGTCCATCAATGATTTGATCTTTTACCCATTTATGGACCACATCCTAATGAATATATTGATTGTCTATTACCTTATTTGATCACTTTAATTGACAAATATATATGACAATGAACAATCCATAATTAGATTACATATATGCTCAATGTTAGCATTAAATCCAACGAGGTTGGCAATAAATTCAACAATTTCGTATCATAGAAAAGAGCAATGTCTTTAGAAATAAAAAGGGCATTCCTCGTACAAACATGCACACTTTCTTAAAAGTTGATGTTATTTCCAAAGATTTGTAGTATATTAAATTTGAAAACTGCTGTAATATCTTTATTGACGGAGGTAAAATGCTGTATATCTTTAGTTTGATGAGAAGTTAAGAAAAGAGTTGGCAAGATATATATGGAAATTATCATTTCTATTATTCTCCAGAAATATAAGAAAGAAACAGCATTTACTGAAATATGAATTCCTTTTAAAGTACAGCACAGGAGTATGTTTTTTGTACGATTATTTTATAAACACTAACAAACAATAATATATGCTTATCATACCAATTGCACACGGACCACTCAGCTAACCAATTTAATAGCTTACACATATATGCTCTCACCAGTCACTCTCACATTCATACTGTTTTAGCTTACTTTGCCTTGTTGCAACTTCTAGAGCTCCAGCACTAGATCTGTAAAACAGTAAGCTAATATCATCAATCAAGATATAAAGTAAACAGTCTATACTAACGGTATCAAACTTTATTATTATTTTTTCTTTACTTATAACTATGCTGTTTTTGTTCCTTGCAATCATCCTTTTTTAGTGCTACTTCAATACTATATTCTTCCAGGAATATTATAAGAATTATATCCTATATTTAATTACTTTTATTCTTCTACCAAACATAGTTTCAAACCAGAGTTATTTTCTTTTAATTAAGTATAGAACTTGACAAGCATAACTTACAGTCGGCATCAGTTTTGATCCAGTGCTCTCTATTTACACTCAAGTCAGTGCTGCCGCGATGATTGTCGAGCTCAACAAAAGACCGAGCAGAGCAGCAGTTGAAGCTCGGTGTGCACACATTTCTGCTTGTGTCCCTCGAAATATCGCTATTTGCAATGCAGGGCTCCATTTCTCCACTCTTTTTCTTAGAGATAGACCTGATATGATCCTTACTTGCCTCACATTTCTTGGTTCTTGTACCCGTCCATTTGTTCTTACGAGTAGTTGCCGTCTCAGGATAGACTTTTCTGTGGAACATTTGAAGTATCTGCACAAACTTGGATGCAGTTATTTTCAAAGGAAAAAAATGAAAATTACTTGTCATTTGCAGGACTACAAATTTTCTCATAATTTAGAGGAAAAAACTATAATAATCACTCAGTTGGTTTGAGATGGTTATAAAGGTTAATCATATGGCTCTCTACCAGTATAAAGGTACACCTGCCAGTCGGCATTATCACATGATTATAATTAAGGAGGCATCAAGATGTCACAAAAATAGAATAAAAACACCGACTCAAATCCAAAATAACCAAAGTACAAGGAAACATGAATCATGGATTCCTGTAGTTAACAAACAAGTTTAATGATGTGACATCAAAGCTAATATATACTTGATTGAGGTTGTTATTTAGACATACTAAACGGTATTTAAGTAATAAGTCGAAATTTCTTTGACGGTATTACTAAGCTTTCAAACATTAATTATAATTATCGACTTCATCTCGTCAAATATTTCATTATAATCTATCTAAACAAAAAAAAAATGGTTTTTAATCAAATTTGATGTTAAAAAATAATAACTCCTAATCAAATTTTAATCAATCTATATTAAAATATTATTGCACCGATATAGCATTTGCAAAAATCAGAGGTGCTAGATTACAGATTAGGCCGTCTTATATGAAGAACTCGTGATTTTAGTGTTGAATTTAAGAGAGAAAAAAAAAAGCAAAAATAAATGAAATATTGAGAAATTTTATCATCCTATAATTGAATTGGAGAGCATTAATTATCATAAATATTTATTTTTTTCTTATAATTATTATTATATTAGTATTGCACTGGACATTTATATGGATATTAGATCGAGTCAAGATTTGAGTTAGGCTGACAGGTTTAAATCATATCCCATCTTTTATAGTGTTTGGTCCCAATACAATTGAAATCTAACATATAAATATTAATACTATAGTTGCATTATTTAATTACTCATATGTATAAAACTATATCGTACTCAATTTAACCGGACGATTTGTTACCGGATCAGATTAGAACCGGGACCAAATAATTGGATAAAAGTCTCAATCTAAATGACACCCTTTTTCCTTGTCACACTTTATTAATTGATCAATAAAGCGTAACACCCTTTTTCCTCAGCTGCTCTGCAGTATTTTTTGAAGGTGAGATATCTTTAGTATATTTTATTTGCTAAAAAGTGAGGTTGTCGCCTGATTTAAGTGGCATATATTAGACCGTTCCAGATAATTTTAAAGCTAAATTTTAACCACACCTGTATTTTCATGACCTTGAAAGCCAAAAGATATGTGTCTAGATCTGCTTGCAGCTTTCTATTTGCAATTATTGAGACCAATTAGAAGTTGGCTTGGTCAATCAGTGTTCTCATATGATGAACTACAGTGTAAATTTCCGATTCGTCCCAAATATCTTTATGTCTGCAATTTAACTTGACATGTCTTGGGTCGGATTTTGACCCATTTAATCGTATTTTATTTGATTTAGTTCGAAATATACCTTAATTAAGATTTATTACACATAAATAAATTAAGATTAAGTTAACACAACAAGAACTACACAATGGACATAAACTCCTTCCGTATGAAAAGTCATGAGTTCAGAACTCATACAAATGAAGTCTTTTATAAATATTAAATAGAAGTTGGAACTAAAAAGATTAAGTTGCACAAATATATAAATAATCTAAGTCATGGATCGAATCGAGTTTGCAGGTCAAATTTCCATCAAAGAACTTTGGAAAAATAATGGAATCCGGCTACAGTGATATAGTATTTCAGTCTAAATACTAATTTCAAAATATATACACTGAATCAATTTCAAACGACAAATCTAAACCATTTAAACCTATATACTTTATTAGTGGTGTGTTTATATACAAAATGTATAATTTTCAAATTTATCTAGTATCAAGTCAATTGGTCCAATATGAGAGTTTTGTATGTAAATTAATGCATCACTTATAAAGTAGATCGGTTGTTTGATTTGAATTTATCGTTCAAAGCCTATTTAATAAGTTTTGAAGTTGATGACACATATAACCGAACTCAAAATAATGAGATAGTTTCGACCCGAATATGACTCCCAAGATAGTGTCTAGAAAAACATAAATATGCAGAGCTGAAGGAATAACATGAGATCCTTTTATGAGGATTTTAATTTTTTTTATTATTTAAATCATGAATAACAAAACATCCAAAAATCAGATAACAAAAGAAGACCGTTAAATTTTTATATTTTTTCTTTCAAATATATAAAATTTATTGATACTTTTTTTGTTTTGTTTACATTAAACTATTTGTATATATAAACTTACAAGGATGATATTCAATGTTATTTTTCCATATTGCTCATGCCCTGTTAGAAATAGTTCGAATCTCACAAAATTATATATAATACATGCACGTCAAAACTATAAAATAAATCACATTTAATGGTGTAATTTTATTATTTCAATTTTAAAATTTTAATTATTGAAGGTTAAGAAACAAAGCAATATAATGGAACCATGAAAGAATAAACACATTTAAACCCTCCCATATTTTTTATATAAGAAAGTTAATTAAGATTTATAGCATCACAATAGCCACAGCACTTGTAATGAAGACTAACCTTTTGGAGCTTGTTATTAGTGTCGGCCGTGGTTGCTGAACCCCGGGACCCACTGCGCAGCCCAATGATCTTTTTGAGGCCAATCCGAACCGTCCATCTCTCCTCCCCTTTCTCTCGGCCTCCATCCGGTTCCTCCCCATCCCCGGCTTCCTCTGCCAGCTCAGCCATGCGACTCCTCATAAACAATTCCCCAAGCGACGCCCGCTTCTCTTTCCCTCCTTCGCCCTCCCTCGCCGTCAAATCCACCATCGGAGACCCGAACAAAAAGCCCTGAAGCGGGCATGCCGAGATGCCACTACTAGGCCTTGCCGACGACACCCGTTTCTCGCTTCCGTCTTTCTCCTCTGCTGCAGCCACTGCTGCTAATGCCTTCTCCAGCTCTGCCGTGACTGCCAACAGGTCGCTTTCTGTCGTTGCTTCCGCGGCTTTTTCCGCAATCGCTTCCACCATGGCTGCCACTTCCTTCACATCTTTGGAGTCTATTGTTTCTTCCAATGCCTCTGTCTCTGCTGTCTGCAACGGATCAAGGGGGGCGAACGATAGAGTTTCTGTGTCGGTGGTGGCATCGTGTTGTTCTTCTTCAAAAGAGTGGGGGAAGAGGCCGAGAGTGCCGATGGAAAGGAGAGTGCTCGGGTAAAGGTCGGGTGTAACATAAGATATGTTGGTGTAATCTGGTGGTGTTGGAAAGGTAGCGGATGAGAGGCTTGGAAAGGCGTTGTTTTCATGGTGAAAAGGCGGCTCGTCAAGGGAAGGCCGGCCAGCCAGGCACGAGCATGTGCCGGCTACAATTACAAAAGATGAAAATGAATATTGCATTATATAAGAAAATTTAAATAATTGAATTAAGATATTCTTCCAGATGATAATATTCTAATAAGATTAACTGGTCCTGCTTTATTTGTTTTAGGAAAATTTATTTAATATTTACACTTGATTAATATGGCACTCTTGTTTAGTACCTCTCAACTAATCACTGTCAGTAGCTCTGTATGACATGTATGGATTGAAAGGACTGAGTTAGTGAGCGGATAGTGTCGGTAAAACAGTCACGCGACTCCTTCCTTCAGTTTAAACAATTCAATTTGCATAAATAAAAAAATAAATAAAAAAACTTGATAGTATATGTGTGTGTATATATATATATATATATATAATATAATAAAAACCTAGCTACTAGTCTATGAAAGACTTATATATGAGTTAGAACAAAGTAAATGCGGAGAAGGAAAAGAAAGAGGGAGAGAAAGAGATGCATTCACATATATATATAATTTTTTAGTTTTAATTAGAGGAGAAGAATAGAAAATTATTGGAAGAAACACTTTGTTCGTTCTTCGAAAATTTGTTCTTTTTCAATTTAAAAGGACAAGAAATATAACATTTTAAATTTGTATTTGATTTTTTTTTTCTTCCCAACTTGATCGGAAGCAAATTCTCAGTTTTCAAATTTGGAAGTTAGTTTTTAAAAATTAATACTTCGATATCATATGTTGACCTCCTCTAAAATTAATTTTATTATGAATTCTACTAATGTGGATGGAGATAAAATTGTATATACAAAAGTTGCTACTCATTGACCTTGTATACTTTCCTAAGGTTTTGTTCTACTTTAATTCTCACAAAATAAATTGTACATACCGCCAGGAAAATCCTTGAACACATCACTGGAGTTTTGTCGAAACTTTCGATGCATCCAACCAAGTATCTGAAATTTAATCCAATAATTCTATTTGTTAATCAACTATATACATATGTCCCTTCAGATCTGGACGAATGTGTGTGTGTGTGTGTGTGTGTGTGTATACTTAATTAAATGCTGCAAGTAAATTGTATTATTTGAGTAAAAACATGTTAATCCATATATTTTAGTGACTTTTTTATATGACAAGCTTAACTTAAGAAATTCATTTTTCACTTACAACCAATGAGATCAAGATAGAACACTGACCTGACATAGATGTAGATATTATCTACAAAAAACATTTATGCAACAGTTGAAGGCATCATATCATCTTTGGAGATAGAACTCAAAAACATGTTGTCCATTGGTAGACTAAAAAGTTCTTTAATGTATAAAAACTCAATAGTGATAGATATATATACTTATAAACCATGCACACAAGGAAAGAAAAGAGATGACAACAAAATTAATTGATCACACGTAACAAAATATAAATCAAGAAGAAGAAAAAAAATATAGGAAGCCAAGTAGCTAGCCAACCTTCATCTTTGCTGGGAACTCTTGTGGCAGAGGGCCAAAAGGAGAAAGTAAGAGCATGAATAGATAACAAGTTGGAGTTTATGAAGGCAGAATCTAGCTAAGTTGCAAGTACTGTAAAGAGCAGGTTGATAGAGAGACACAAAGAAGGATACAAAAGGTGTGAAAGAGCCAATTCATACACTGTGGTCAATATCTCAATGGCTTTTCATCGGGCTACTCTCTGTACCAATTGCATTAAACTGCATGCTATTAGAAATTCAAGGGGGCAATATATAAATTTAACAAATAAGACAAAAATTGGGGACTAATTAATTAGAGTTTATGTCAAAAT
This sequence comes from Carex myosuroides, assembly GCA_028015225.1. Taxonomy (NCBI): domain Eukaryota; kingdom Viridiplantae; phylum Streptophyta; class Magnoliopsida; order Poales; family Cyperaceae; genus Carex; species Carex myosuroides. The sequence continues at coordinate 7,270,774 of CM051472.1, forward strand.
ATTGGAAAATCTTGAGTGAACAACATGAATTTAAAATTATTAGTACTTAATAAAACCAAGAGTAATGGTTTAATTAAGAGTTAAAGTAAGATCGAGTCCTCAAATAAAAATATTCGTATTGATGCAATCAAAAGAAGAATTGAATATAATAAATATATTTGCAATTGGTATATATATGAGATGGGCTATCATGCTTTAGAAAGTAAAGATGGTGTTTTACTTCTAACTCATATCTTCATTTTCAAAATTTAAACAGTAGATCCGAAATTCTCAACATGATCTTCATATTGTAGTGTGCTTGGAGATCAAATTTTACATTTTTTGGAAAAAAATTTACTATTTTGTTAGAATTTTTTCAAATCCCAGCTTTTCATTAAATAAATAAATAATAAAAAACATTTGAAAAGCTGAGATTTTCAAAAATTCTAACAAAATAGTAAAAAAATTTCAAAAAATGTAAAATTTGGCCTCCAAGCACATTACAATATGAAGATTATGTTGAGAATTTCGGATCGACTGTTTGAACTTTAAAAATAAAAATATGAGCGGGAAGTATATACCCTCTTTACTTTCCAAATCATGATAGCTCATCTCATATATATATAAATAAATATATAGCTCAATTTATAAGAAACTACTTGACTTATAAAAGAAATATGGCTTCAAGCATCCATTGATACAAAATATGAACGATCGAGATTCATGATGCTTCTCCATATATCTTTTTTTTTTTTTTGACAAAGTGATTATTGTCCATTTAATTATATTAATTATGCGTCCTTCATTCAGTAAGTTATTAATCATATAGTATGATGAAACATCTAGCTTTAATCTCGGAATTGCATTCGAAATATAAGATAGCAATAATAAGTTCAATTATTAGTATATATATAGAGAGAGGAGGATTCACTTATAACATTTGTAAGTTACCACATCTTACAATAATTTGGTTTTGCAATTTTAAAAGTCCAAACAGTCGATCCAAACCATTCAACATGATATTTATATTAAAAGCTTGGAGATACAATTTTAGATTTTTTTTGAATTTTTACTATTTATTAAGTATTTTACAAAACTGTTGTTTTTAGACAATTATGAACTACTAAAAAACAAAAGTTTCATAAAATACTTAATAAATAGTAAAAAAATTCAAAAAAATGTAAAATTTATCTCGAAGTATATTTTAATATAGATATCATGTTGAACGGTTTGGATCGACTGTTTTGACTTTTAAAATTGCAAAACCAAATTGTTGTAAGATGTTGTAACTTACAAAAGTTGTAAGTGAATCCCTTCTCATATATATATATATATTTATATATATAGAGAGAGAGAGAGAGAGAGAGAGTAGAACTAGGGTGCTCTTAAGCTCACCAAGTCCTTTGTGAGCTTAATTCAAAAACATATTGAATTGGCTTTAAACGATGCATCCAAACCATTGAAATCAATGTACTTCACGAGTGATGCGTTTACATGTCAAATTTATAAAATTTTGAACTAATTTATTATAAAGTCAAGCGGTCAAAAAAGATGGTTTATAAGTTAATTTTAATGTGTTCATTTTTCATTATTTTTTGACCGCTTGACTTTATATTAAATTAGTTTAAAAAATTTATAAATTTGACATGTAAACGCATCACTCGTGAAGTAGATCGGTTTCAACGGTTTGGATGCGTCGCTTGAAATCAATCCGATGAATTTTTGAGTTAAGCTCACAAAGAAGCTTGGTGAGCTTAAGAACACACCCTAGTTGTACTCTATATATTTATGTACAATCTAGAATTTCATTGTACTCTAATTAAGGATGGAGTAAAAAGGCAAGAAAAAATGTAAGAAAACGAGGGAAGAAAAAATATATCAAAGATATAAATTTGAGATTAACTCTAGATTTCAAGCGACGCACTTAATGAAATCTTAAGCTCAAATTTATATCTTTGATATATTTTTCCTTCCCTCGTTTTCTTACATTTTTTCTTGCCTTTTTACTCCATCCTTAATTAGCAAGTATACTCAATACCCAAGGAGTACTTCAATCTGTACATAAATTAAGAAACTATATAACCTAATATCAAGAGTATGCATTTTTAATTAATGATCAGGTCTTACCCTACAGTATTTTGCTATACTTGGTACATTTCATGTAGGTCTTATTTTTCTGATACATAAAGCATATTTATATGCGTAGCAACTTTAATGTTTTTCATATTTCTAACTTAACTATATTATCACTAGTGGAAAATGTACATTTAGTATCGGCACATCAGGATCGGACATAGCATAAAAGCGATACTGATATATATCTGGATCGGGCAAATTTAAAGACCGTTCTTGATAATAGGTATCAGGATCGGTTATTATAAAAGACCGTTCTTGATAGTCCATAACATATCAGGAACGGTCGTTTATAAACAACCGTTCCTGATAATGACTTATCAGGATCGGTTGTGTATAAACGACCGATCTTGATAGTCCAGACATATCAAGAACAACTGTTTATAAATGACCGTTCTTAATAGTAACTTATCAGAATCGGTTATTTATAAATAACTGTTCTTGATAGTTCAAACTTATTAAGATCGGCTTTTTATAATGACCGATCCTGATGTAACGCTGAGTCCCAAATTTTTTGATTTAACGCTGAGTCCCAAATTTTTATTTGCCTCCTTTATCGCTCTCCTCATTCTACCCTCTCTCCTTCCCTCTCCTTACGCTCCCCTCTCCTCAAACCCTCAAACTCATCCAAATTCTGCTCTGGCGTCTCTCCTCCCTGCCGCCGCTCAACCAACACTGACTATCTCTCACTCTCTCGTGGTCTCTCTTCGTAGTGCTCTCCTCTGTGAAAGATCCGGTGCTTTCCCTCCACGCGACCGCTTCTCCCCGCGATCGTTGCCGATCTGACATGCCCTAGGCCTTCCTAGTGTCTCCACTCCTTCGACCTCTTTCGACACCAGCCGGCCACTCCCGATGTCGCCCTCTCCTGCTAACCCTAGGTTTGTAAGCTTTGTCTTTGTTTTTTCTTTTTTTTTCCTATGTTGCATCCTTTCCCTCAATCCTTGGCTGTTCCATCCTTTCTCTTAATCCTTTACCTTAATAGCGCGTGATCGAAGTCAATTGATCTTAATTTGGCTTATGGTATTATCAAGTTCTCATATACTTTCTTTTTGCTAAAATTGAAGCTTAGCTTGTATTAATGTTGCCTTATATTTTTTTAGGGGTCACACTTGAGTTTTTACTGTTTTTAATTTAAATTGAAATTAAATTTGGAATGATTAGGAAGAATAAAAATCTAATGTCTTTGAGTTAGAATTTAATCTACTTTTGGGCAAAATTGTGAAATATACAAGAATGCTTACAAAGAACTTCTTGCTAATTCCTTTTAAAGCTCAAGTAGTATAGACAAAAGCAACCTGATGTGGAGAAAGAAAAAAAATGAATATCTAGTTTGCCCAAAAGCTTGATTTCATTTATACTAAACTTTTGCATTTTGTGTCACTTAACATTTTCTTATCATAAGTTGAACAAAGAGGAACTCTGTTGTGTAACCTTCTATCACCAATGAATTGAAATTATTTTATGTCATTGACCGAGCCTCACTCAGGAATTTTGCAAGTTCCACGTGTTGTAACTAACTAAAGTACTAGACGACACTATTGAACTACCGAATCGACCTTGTTTACCAGCAGAGGTGCAGATCTTGCATAAATGGATCAAGAAGTATTGTCGAATATGTCCAATCTGCAATGAGACTTTAATCATCATATCCCACATTGCTAAGGTGCGGGTTTCGAGTTATTCTCAACTTCCTCCAATTTATGTTATTGTTGTTGTTTTCTTGTTAACTTCATTACTTGTTGCTTTAATCTTGCTTGTTTGCTCGATTGCTAATTAGTTGTAGTTAAGTTATTGATTATGACCAAATTGACCATGATGTATATTTTAACTTACCATATGAATCCACTGTACCCAATTAATTATATGCTTTCAATTCAAATTATTAGAAATTTTGTGATTTCAATTCAATCCACTGTACCCAATGATAATGGAAGCAATGGTCATGGACCTGTCAGCGACTCTAGTCCACCTGACAGTAATTAGTTCATCAAGCTTGAGTGGTTCTACATCAGCAAACAAGATTAACAAATCAGGTGTTATCGCAGGTGTAACTGTTACAGTCATAGTCATTTCCCTTGTGGTTCTACTTATTGTGCTAAGAAAAAGAAGAAGACCACATGGTAATTATCAACAACTTTTGATTATATATTGCTTTTTACCCTTGCTAACATTTATCAAATCATGAAAAGTCACCTGCTTTGTAAATCTTTAACCTCTGTCAGTTCTTTAGCCAGCACACTTTAACTGTGTAGTTCTTTGAAGTTGTATTATTGAGAGTCATGAGGTGCTCATATCCAAATTACGTTGGGTTAATTGCATTTCCAGTACTAAATTATGCCTAATTTATTCAAGTTAGTACCAACCTTATCTTATATCTCCTGAGAAAGGTTTCAGGTCTTTAATTAAACAAGTACTTTAATTAAATTATCTTGTGGTACATGTTTGATTATGTAAACATTTTAACACTTGGCATTGATACCCTTACAGAGCTTGCCACCTGGGACTGCACTACATGATGGATCAAGTAATTTTGAGGTGGTACCAGAGCTGGAGGTAGATTGAAAAATGTAGTACATTTGAAGTCTCAAAGTTTAGTTAGTAGTCAAACATGTATTGCTGTCAAATATTCCCTCTGGGCTTTTACTGGGTTTAGGAATTAGTATTTTATTAGGCTTGTGTCATTACTAAGAACTAGTCATGTATTACTTTACTGGTAAATGAAATGGGTCATCTTGGCATCTTTCTGTTTATCAAGATATACCATTGCACTTCTTGGATTTAAATATAGATATCATTAATGCAAAATATCAAGATTCAAAATGTTGGTTTCACAAAAAAAAATAAATAAATAATAAAAAAAAACAAGGTCGGTTATATTTAAAAATCCAATCCTGATAGTTATGAATTAGTGCCGGATATATTATTGACCGATCTTGTAAGTCAACATTGGAATCGGTTGTTTAATTGACCATTCTTGAAAGTTAGAATTAGGATCGCCTAAAATTTAATGACCGATCTTGATAGTTAGAATTAGGATCGGTTATTAATAAATAACCGATCCAGATGGTTGGTATCTGGATCGGCTGTGTAAAAGGTCCGTTCTTGATTGTCAACAATTAGGAACGGCTAAATATAAAGAACCGTTCCAGATTGAGGGATTTAGTATCGGCTGGTGGTAACCGATCCTGATTGTGGAATATTAGTATCGGTTGTTTAACCGACACTGATTAGTCCAACTATCTGTAACAGCTGGGTCAGTGTCGCCCTGTGGTCCGTTCCTGATATGCGTTTTTAACCGACCCTGATGTGCGTTTTTCCACTAGTGTATGAACAGATGTATTTTCCAATGAAATTGATGGAGCATTCTCATTCTCATTCTTATCAGAATAAATTTTTTTGATTGCGAAGAGATTTGCGTGACATTTCATACAATAAAGTTTGAGCAATAATTAGTGATGACATTTCGTATAATAAAGTTTGAGCAATAATTAGTGATGTGCTTTTGTTATTTAGTAGTGTATGTCTTTTGTTATAAGAAAATCGTTAAACATATTATTTTTATTTGTATATCTTGTTATTTAGTTAAATAATTGAATTTGTTCTAATAGATATTCGTGTTTTTTTAATTTTCTTGCATTATAAAAAATAATTTAGTTGGAATTGATTGTATATTTATTTATTTATTATTAGTAATGTAATTACATATGTGTGAAATGAATGAGTTTTTGATGTTCTATTTGTAAAATATAATAAAAATAAATATTATATTATTATTATCCGTTATTCACCCGCTACCGTTTCGTTACCAGATAATATTAACATGTAAGGGTAGGGTAGGGTACGGTCAATTTTTAATAGGTAAGGGTAGGGTATGGATAAAGTTAGTTTTAATGGGTATAGCCATGAAAATGCCTCCACCTGATCCACTTTAAACAGTAAAAAACAGTAAAAAATTTCTGGACCACCGGATCAGCGATTTTCAAAGTGGCTTAATAAATAGTAAAAAAATTCCAAAAAATGTAAAATTTAGTCTCCAAGCACATTTCAATATTTAGAACATGTTGAACGGTTCGGATCGGTTGTTTGAATTTTCAAAATGAAAAATATGACCCAAAGTAAACCCCCCATTTACTTCGCGTAGCACAATAGCCCATCTATATATATATATATATATATATATATATATATATATATATATATAGGAGGGTTCCAATGCACCCACTTTTTTATCTCCTTTATTTCTATTTTCAAAGTCCGAACAGTCGATCTGAACCGTTCAACATGATCTTCATAATAAATTATGCTTGGAGACCAAATTTTATATTGTTTAGAATTTTTTTACTATTTTTTAGGATATGTACAAAATCATTGTTTTAAGGAGATTCTGGACCATCCGATAAAGTGATTTTGTATCTATCTGAAAAAATAGTAAAAAAAATTCTAAAAAATATAAAATTTGGTCTCCAAGCATATTTTATTATGAAGGTCATGTTGATCGGTTCGGATCATCTGTTCGGACTTTGAAAATAGAGAAACTCAAGATTGGGTGCATTGGGAGCATAGAAAAGAGGGTGCATTGGAACCCTCCTCATATATATATATATATATATATATATATATATATATATATATATATATATATATATATATATATATATATATATATATATAGAGGAGGGTTCAAATGCACCATAATTTTTGTGCTCCAATATGCTCCACATTCTTTATCTCTATTTTTAAAGTCCGAACAGTCGATCCGAACCGTTCAACATGATCTTCATAATAAAATATGTTTGGAGACTAAATTTTATATTTTTTAGAATTTTTTTACTATTTTTTTAAATAGGTACAATATCACTTTTTTAAGGAGATTCTGGACCATCCGATAAAGTGATATTGTACCTATCTAAAAAAATAGTAAATAAATTCTAAAAAATATAAAATTTGGTCTCCAAACATATTTTATTATGAAGATCATGTTGAACGGTTCGGATCGACTGTTCGGACTTTGAAAATAGAGATAAAGAATGTGGAGTATATTGGAGCACAAAAATTATGGTGCATTTGAACCCTCCTCGTATATATATATATATATATATGGGTGTGTGTACATATATTGTACAGTATATATAGGAAGGTCATAGCCTCGTAGGCGCTAGAGAGGTCATGGAATATATCATGCATGGTCTTATCATGAGGTTTGCATGCTTAATTCATAGGTCATACATATCTGTGTGCAACTACTTTTCGCACGAGTGCAATGGCATTCATGTATGACAGAGAAGAAAAGAGTATGGGTGTAACAAATGACAGGAAAATGACAGGAAACTGATAAGAGAAAATTATTAATTTTTGTCCAGCATACCTGTGGTGATATGTGCATCCGAATCTTTTTGTTAAGTTAATTACAATATTTCATTTACCTAGGTACCAACTTAATAAATTTAGTGCATGCCCTTTCATTTGTTCTGTATTGCATTTGGTGATGATCAGCATCCTCTCAAGCGCTGAAGGTGAGCACAACAAATCAGACGGCTGAAGCAGCAACAGTATCCATTTATTATTTTTGTAATTATGTATCTGTACCTTACTCTATTTATATATATATATATATATAGAGAGAGAGAGGGAGTTGGGCTATGATACCTCGCGAAGTAAAACGAGTGTTTTACTTCACGTCTATATTTTCAATTTGAAACTTCAAAACGTCGATCTGAACCGTTCAAGTTGATCTCCATATTAAATTGTGCTTGGAGATCAAATTTTACATTTTTTGGAAATTATTTACTATTTTTTTATAATTTTTGAAAATCGCTATTTTTCAAAAAATCCTGGACTATCAAAAACAACAATTTTCAAAAATTCTAAAGAAATAGTAAAAAATTTCCAAAAAATGTAAAATTTGGTTGTTCGCGCAGAAGCGCAACGCAAGTTTCAGTACGCTTGAGGGCGTACCTTTTAAAACCGCGTTTACACTTCACGAGTAAGGGTTGCAAGTGCACAACCCCTATCGAGTAGTATAATCGGGTATCGATCCACAGGGACGGGCAATTACTTGGTTAGAATCTACCAAACTCAATTAAAAACTAGAAGTGAGAAAGATTTGGTTTGGTATTTAATTTCCTAAAAAGGTCAATTCAAACAATTCAAACAATTCAGAAAGATGTAATAAAATGCTAGAAGAAATGTAAATTGTGTTTTGATTATGGATAAAAGGCGTTTCCAGGGTTTCAGACTTCATCTATGATCTGCCTCTAGTGGTACGGCCCGTACCAAGTCGGTACGGCTAGGCCGTACTTAACTTGGTAAGGCAAGGCCGTACCACTCTGGTAAGACCCGTACTGGCTTCCCAGAACAGAGCTTACCGGTTCGAGTTGATGCATTTCCTTGCTGGTACCTTGTGCTAAACTCTTTGGAAAGGTTCAATTGACCATACCTAAGGTTCCTAAGCCTCAACTGTCGTTTGTTGGATCAAGATCTAGGTTGGAATGCAATTGATTGCCTTTTAGGGATTTCTACACCTCAACTCTCGTGTGTTGGTACAGATCTACCCTAACTGGTTGATTGGAGACCTAAGGCACCCTCTAATCTGTCGATTAGAGGAGAATTCAACCTCTCGGCTTCAATTCGAACAAGTCTACCCTAAACAATTGATTTGGTTGAGAGATTGAGATGATCACATGACCTTGATAGGTTCGATCTAAACCTAGAGGTTCATCATACACAATCACAGCAATCAAAGCAAAAGATAGCAAAGAAATCACAATCAATCAATCAAAAGAGTTCATACAAGATACAAGTCAAAGAAAGTCAAAACAAATCAAGAATCCATCTCTAAACCCTAGAAACTAAAATAACTACTCACAGCACATGATCTGATCTAAAAATACAATAAAAGGGATAGAGATAGCCATGGATCGAAGGGATCGAGAGGAGGAAGCTAGATCCGTCGAGTTTCGCCTCTTTCCTCTTCCTTCCTTCTTGCTCCTAGCTCCTTAGCTCTCTTTCTCTCTCTTACTGTGCTCTCAAATAGATCTGGAATGGAATGAATGTCGAAATTGGAGAGTTCCCCGCTTTAAATAGCCTCTGCCAAAATTTGAATCTGTCAGGCCGCCTTTAGGTACGGCCCGTACCAAATTGGTACGGCCAGGCCGTACCAGGCGTCATGAGCTGAAAAATGGCTAAGTCCGGTAAGACCCGTACCAAACCTGGTAAGGGTCGTACCAGATCATCCCAAATCGTCGTTTCTTCGTGTGTTTTGCTCCAAGCCTGCAGAAAACAAACAAACACTCAGCAGTACCAAATTCTAAAGATATATCGATGAAATGCACATGATTCTGGTGAATTAGGGCACAAATCTGGTACTAAAACAGGCCTAAAATAGACTAAATATGCGAGGTATCATTGGTCTCCAAGCACAATTTAATATGGAGATCAATTTGAAAGGTTTGGACCGACATTTTAAACTTTGAAATCGCAAAATATGAGTGTGAAGTAAAACACTCGCTTTACTTCGCGAAGCACCGTAGCCCATATATATATATATATATATATATATGTAACACCGTAAACTTTTGAAATTAGATTTATTCAAATTTATTAAGTGGTTAAATCAAATAATATATATGTATATACAAAAATCAATTATGTGGATAGCAAATGATAATTATACGATTGTTGTGATTTTCGTCGCGGGAAATAACGAAAAATGGTGAAAACAGAGCCCAGTGCGGATGAACCCACCCGCAGTGCGGTTCCATCCACCCACACTGGGTACTTAGCCAATTGTCCAACGTTCAGCCAATTTTTCCCGAGCCTAGTGCGTCCGCACTGAGAGTCAGTGCGGATGGACCACCCGCACTAAATAACTTAGCCAAATTCTGAGATTTCAGTGACCACCCGCAGTGCGGATGGCCACCCGCACCGCCACCCGCATTCGTGGAAATTCAGAAGTATTAACAGCGAAATTTACAGCCAGTGCGGGTCAGCGAACCCGCAGTGCGGATGGACCCATCCGCATTCGCACACTGAAGGTCTATTTTGCAAAATTCCAAAAGGGAAGTGGGGCCCTTTGTCATACACACCTCTTTCTCTCTTTTCCTTTTCTTTTCCTTTTCTTTCCCCTTCTCTTTTTCTTTCTTCTTTCCTACGCCGACAAAGAGAGAGAGAGAACGAGACAAAGAGAGAGTGAGAGAGAGAGAGCTCCGGGCGACGAAATCCCCCGAAAATCGAGATATCGAACGAGGAACACGTTTCTCGCTCTTTGCTTCCGTTCATTGGTAAATCCCATTTCTATTTCTCTCTCGATTCGTATTTCGTTATTTCTAGGTTTTCGATGAAAACCCGTAGAATTGCACCAAATTGATTGTGCTATGTCTTTGTTGATTCTATAGTGTTTATTGATTGATTTCGTGTTCCAATTTGTAACCGAATTCCCGATTGTGAATTTCTCCGAAATGGAATTTGGTTTTGGTACCATTATCTCGAATTGACCTAATTCCGACTCGAATTGTACCGTGTGGTGCCTTAGCGCACTTATGACTTGATTATTGGTGCCGAAACCGAATGAAAAGCACTATGTGACCTAAACCTATATCATTAGGAACCGAATACGAACCCTAAGCCGTGTTTAACCTAATTCAACTCGGTTTAACCTATCGAATACCAATCGAACGCTGTAATCGAATCTAAGTGTATAAATAGGTGATAATCCTACGAGGCATCGGATCTCGGGATCATTTGAGACGCCTGAGCCTTAGACGAGTGCACTTTATACTCAGGTGCGGGGTTTCTGGACTTGTCTGATATTTCATTTTCAGAATTAAACTGTTATTCGTTGGTCATGTTGAATATTCATTGTTGCATTAGCTGAATTGTGCATTGCATGTGCATAGCCCAATCTGTTTGAAATTGAATTGCTGTAATCTGAATGACTTGCATACTGGTATGGTTTACGATTGTGTCGATCTAATTAGATCTGATTTTAGAGTGTAAGTCACCAGAATTGGAAATGTGAATGAGATTGGTCACCGGCGTGTGACGGGTCACCATCGTGTGACGAATTTGCAAAGCCTGGCATGCGGGTTTTGGCAGGATCCTAAAGCTTTAGCCTACCTGGGACACCGTAAGTCCCCAACCGGTTGGGGCAGGGTCAGTGATTTGATTGACGGTTATGATTATGGGTGACTAGTGTGTATCGTCTAAGTCGTTATCCGGCGTGATAAGGCGTTTGAACGGTCAGTTGATTTTACGTTCCAAAACGATGTTGAATGAATTTTCTTGAAATGACTTGGAACCAGAACTTAGGAAATGGTTAAGCCAAAGCATTACAGGTGGGTGTCAGATAAAGGGTCCAGCTCGGTGGAACATCTGTAGGTGTCAGTAACCCTACAGATGTGGGTTTGATAAAGGGTCCAGCTCGAGAGAACACCTGTAGTGCTACCAGCTATAATACGGTAAGTTAAGCCTAATGTTATGTTTATTTGAATATCGAATTTGCGATTCCTGGATGTTGATTTCATTTGATTATTTGTTGTCAGGTATATGCATTTTTATCTTATACACTGGTATAGAACTGTGTTATGTTTTATTTGGCGTTTCTTTTTGAAAATGAAACTTGATTGCAAGTCCAGCAATCCGTTGTGGCAATTATCGCACTGAGAATTTATTCTCACCCCACATTTGGGTTATCTTTTCAGGTTTGGGTGCAGTCGGTAGCGGAGAGGCACGTCGGATTTAGGCCATCAGTATATGTCACCTATACCTGAGTTTTTGTTTGGTATTTGACTAGAGATGTACATATGTTTTTGATTGTGATATATTCTCTATGTCATGACCTTTGGTTGTATCCGTACGAGATACTGTTTATATATACTATGACCTGTTTTATATTCGAACCGATTTGTTGTGTGTATTTGTGTTATTGTTGCTTGTTGGGGTGGGTTTTCTATTATATCGTACATGCCTTGTAGGCATACAGGAAACTGTATGTCTACGGCAGGGTCCCGTCACATCCTGCGGGCCGCGGGGTGTGACAGGTCTCCTTTGGTGGTATCAGAGCATGGTTAAGCCTTAACCTGAACCAGTCTGGTAGGATACGTGAGAGTGACACGTAATAAGGGGATCGTAACGGATAAAGAGGTATTTCGTATAACGATTATACATATACATTATTATAATGTTGTTTTGGTACAGTATAGAATTATGGAGACTCGTAGAGGCCGCGGACGACCTCGAGTGAATCCGGTTGTCATTGAGCCAGCAGCTGCTAGAGATGGAAATGAGTCGGAGGGTTCTGGAGGAGGGCAGAACCGAGACAGAGAACTAGATGATAGGCTGATCGCGGCTTATGAGAGGGGCCGTCAAGCAGCCGAAAGGCGAGAGGCAGCACCAGTGGATCAGAGAGGTACACCTGAGGAATTCCGCAAATTATATGACTCTTTTATGCGCTTAAACCCGCCGCAGTTTGATGGTACCGGTGGGTATTCAGAGGCGGAAGAATGGTTAGAGAAGATAAATGCAAAGCTCGTATTGTGTCGGGCACCGGAGGAGGACATGGTGGAGTTAGCGGAACAAATGCTGAACGGAGATGCAAGATTTTGGTGGAATGGCGCCCGACGGAATTATGTCGGGGAAGCAGTTAAGATCCCTTGGGAGTGGTTCGAGCAGCAGTTTACTCGGAGGTTTCTGAGTAACATCCATAGGGAGGCTTTGAGAAGAAAATTTCTGGAGTTGCGACAAGAAGGACGGTCAATAGCTGATTATAATAATGAGTTTCTAGCTTTGTCTAGGTATGCTACAGAGATACAGACAGACAGAGTTCGATATCACCGACAGTACTTGGACGGGTTGGACGGGAGCATATCCATGATAGTTGACACTCCGAATGCTACTGAGTTACAATCGATAATGGATCATGCTGAGCAGGTTGAGATGCACGCGAAGAGGCGGAAAGAGCAATTTGCAGAAAGAAATGTGAAACAACGGGCTGATTCGAGTCGACCGGTTGGGAGGTCGAGAGGAGGCTCGTCATCATTTAGACCCCCTCAGAGACAAATTATGACTCCTCGGCCATCTTATGGGCCGGCAGCTACTTCAGGATTTCGACCGGGTTTCCGGCCGGGATTCACGCCTATGTGGTGCCGCTCATGCAATCAGGCACATAATGAGGTTGAGTGCAGACGCCGCAACAGTTCGTGTTTCACATGCGGCAGCGGAGATCATTGGGCAAGAGAGTGCCCACAAGCTACAGTGAGATTTCCAAGTGACAGTGGGGCGGGAAGCTCAGTCAACCGTGGTAGGGGCGGATCAGTGTCGCGAGGACGGGGTACTTCTCAAGCTAGCGGAGGCAGGACAGCAGGACATGTGTCAGCACATGCGTTGGATGTTTCAGGGAATATACTCGACACCCCAGACGTGTTAAAAGAAGGCGGGGAAAAGAGGACTTCAGAGTATCAGACGGATGTGATGACAGGTATACTCTCTATCTCGGACCATGATGCATACTGCTTGATAGATACAGGTTGTAGCCATTCCATCATGTCGAGGGAGTTAGTAGAAAATTGTCGATGGCCAGTGGAGACGGATAACCGGATTCTTAGTGTTCAGACTCCTTTCGGTTCCACCGACCACGCCATTACAATATGCCGTAACCGAAAAATTAAAGTGGATGGAAGGGAATTCGAAGCAGACCTCTTAGTTATGGATATTGCGGGATATGATGTGTTATTGGGAATGGATTGGTTAACGAGACACGAGGCAACTATTGACTGTCCGCATCGACGGATCCATTTTGCGAACTCAAGAGGTATATCATGTACTATGAAGTGTAGAGAACTGGGAAAACTGACATCTTGTATTTCAGCTGTAGAAGTGAAACATTTATTAGAAACAGGGTGTACAGCTTATCTGGCGGCCGTGGTTTATACGGCTGCAGCAGTTCCAGAGATCAGCACTATTCCGGTGGTGTCAGAGTTTTCGGATGTGTTTCCAGATGAGATCGTGGGGTTGCCACCTGAACGAGAAGTGGAGTTCGGTATCAAACTGGTACCGGGCACAACACCTATTTCAAAGGCACCGTATCGAATGGCACCTGCCGAGCTGAAAGAACTTAAGGCGCAGTTGGAAGACATGTTGGAGAATGGATTTATCAGACCTAGCACGTCGCCGTGGGGCGCACCGGTATTATTTGTCAAGAAAAAGGACGGCACGCTGAGGTTATGTATTGACTACCGTGAGCTGAATAAGGTAACCGTGAAGAATAAATATCCGTTACCGCGGATTGATGAATTGTTCGATCAGTTGCAGGGATCTTCGATATATTCAAAGATTGATCTGAGAACAGGGTATCATCAGCTGAGAATACGGCCGAGTGATGTGGACAAGACGGCATTCCGTACGCGGTACGGGCACTACGAGTACTTAGTGATGCCGTTTGGGCTGACGAACGCACCCGCAGCGTTCATGGACTTGATGCACCGAGTATTCCATGACATGTTGGATTCGACAGTGGTGGTGTTTATCGATGATATCTTGGTATACTCGAAATCCCCGGCAGAACATGAGGTACACTTGAGAATTGTATTACAAAGATTGCGCGAACATCAGTTATTCGCAAAATTATCGAAATGTGAATTTTGGTTGGGGGAAATTACATTTTTGGGGCATGTGGTATCGGGAAGAGGATTAGCGGTTGATCCCGAAAAGATTCGGGCCGTGACTGAATGGAAGAGGCCGGAGACGGTCACGGAAATTCGCAGTTTTCTGGGGTTGGCCGGGTACTACAGGAGATTTGTACTCGGATTTTCGCGGCTAGCTGCGCCGCTTACCAAGTTATTGCGCAAAGGTGTAAAGTTCGAATGGGGTAGCGCGCAAGATAAAAGCTTTGAGGAATTAAAGAGTCGGCTGGTATCCGCACCGATTCTTGCTATGCCGACTGCTGATAAAGAGTATACGGTTTACACCGATGCATCGCGATCAGGGTTGGGTTGTGTACTAATGCAAGATGGTCACGTAATTGCCTACGCATCTCGGCAATTGCGACCGCACGAGCAAAACTACCCGACTCATGACTTGGAGTTAGCGGCGGTAATATTTGCGTTGAAGATTTGGCGGCATTATTTGTATGGCGTGACATGCCGTATGTTCACCGATCATCAGAGTCTAAAATACATCTTCATGCAAAGAGAATTGAATTTGAGGCAAAGGCGGTGGTTAGAGTTGATGAAAGACTACGATCTGGATATACAGTATCACGCGGGGAAAGCGAATGTAGTAGCAGATGCGCTGAGCAGGAAGAGTCAGGTAAACCTAGCGTCAGTTATTACAAGTGAAGTGAAACTGCTCGAGGAAATGCGAAGGTTAGAAATACATGTCGGGGCATCACGCGAATTTGCATCGAAGGTTGTATCTAAGAGTATTGGAAGTGGAGTTGAGGTGGGTACAACTGCAATTACATCAGTGGTACTAGCGGCGGTTGAGATCCGATCGGAGTTACACGAGCAGATTCGTGTATCGCAACAGGATGATCCAAAATGTCAGAAATTTAAACTGCACTACGAGTCAAATGCTGATTCCCCCTTTAAAGTCCAAGGAGATGGCATCTTGCGGTTTCATGATCGCATTTGTGTACCAAGTAAAGCTGAACTGAAAGATCTGATTTTATCGGAGGCGCACGACTCGGGTTACGCTATCCACCCGGGTGAAGTAAAAATGTATCAAGACTTGAAGAAATATTTCTGGTGGCCGAAAATGAAAAGGGACGTGCAAAGGTACGTGGAAAAATGCCAAGTATGTCAGCAGGTTAAAACGGATCGGCGGAGAAAAGCAGGGTTGCTAAGACCGCTGGAGATACCTACGAGGAAATTTGAGTCGATCACAATGGATTTTGTATCCGGATTTCCGAGAACCGTTGGTAGATATAACACTATTTGGGTTATTGTGGATCGGCTGACAAAGATAGCTCATTTCATTCCGCTTCGAATCGAGACATCGGGGCAAGAATTAGCAGATTTGTTCTTGAGATACCAATTCAAATACCACGGTTGCTCACGCACTATTATTTCGGACCGAGACCCTCGATTTACTTCTCATTTTTGGGCGAGCTTTCAAGAGGCAATGGGTACTAAGCTGAGATTCAGTACGGCCCATCATCCTCAGACTGACGGGCAATCTGAGCGTACTATTCAAACATTGGAGGACATGTTGCGCTCCTGCGCGCTAAGTTTACAAGGTACGTGGGTTGATCACTTGTATCTGGTGGAGTTCGCGTATAACAACAGTTATCACTCGAGCATCGGTATGTCACCGCAAGAGGCGCTGACAGGCCAGCAGTGCAGTACTCCGCTGTGGTGGGGACCAGCGGGTACATATCCGCCTACGGGGCCGCAAATGTTAGAAGAGATTGCTGAGAAAACGAAGATAGTTCTGAGTCGGCTCAAGTCGGCCCAAGAAAGACAAAGGAAATACGCGGATATACATCGAAGACCGTTGGAATTCCAAGAAAGTGATCACGTATGGCTTCGAGTTTCGCCTGTCAGAGGCGTACACAGATTTGGTGTTTCGGGGAAGCTAAGTCCTCGTTATATTGGGCCATTTCAGATTTTGCGACGAGTTGGACCGGTAGCATACGAACTTGCACTGCCACCAGCGCTGGACCGGGTTCACCCGGTGTTTCATGTATCACAGTTGCGCAGGTATGTGCGAGATCCGGCACATTGTATTGACCATTCTGATTTACACGTGCAAGATGATCTGACTTATCAAGAGGAACCGATGCGGGTATTGGATCGAAAAGAACAACGACTACGAAGAAAAGTGATCCGACTCGTGTTGGTAAAATGGGGGCGACATTCCGATAAGGAAGCGACGTGGGAACTCGAGGAAAGCATCCGAGAAAAGTATCCGGAGTTGTTCGACAATTAAGGTACGAAATCAAGTTCAGCGGACTGAACCTCATTTTAAGTGGGGGAGAATTGTAACACCGTAAACTTTTGAAATTAGATTTATTCAAATTTATTAAGTGGTTAAATCAAATAATATATATGTATATACAAAAATCAATTATGTGGATAGCAAATGATAATTATACGATTGTTGTGATTTTCGTCGCGGGAAATAACGAAAAATGGTGAAAACAGAGCCCAGTGCGGATGAACCCACCCGCAGTGCGGTTCCATCCACCCACACTGGGTACTTAGCCAATTGTCCAACGTTCAGCCAATTTTTCCCGAGCCTAGTGCGTCCGCACTGAGAGTCAGTGCGGATGGACCACCCGCACTAAATAACTTAGCCAAATTCTGAGATTTCAGTGACCACCCGCAGTGCGGATGGCCACCCGCACCGCCACCCGCATTCGTGGAAATTCAGAAGTATTAACAGCGAAATTTACAGCCAGTGCGGGTCAGCGAACCCGCAGTGCGGATGGACCCATCCGCATTCGCACACTGAAGGTCTATTTTGCAAAATTCCAAAAGGGAAGTGGGGCCCTTTGTCATACACACCTCTTTCTCTCTTTTCCTTTTCTTTTCCTTTTCTTTCCCCTTCTCTTTTTCTTTCTTCTTTCCTACGCCGACAAAGAGAGAGAGAGAACGAGACAAAGAGAGAGTGAGAGAGAGAGAGCTCCGGGCGACGAAATCCCCCGAAAATCGAGATATCGAACGAGGAACACGTTTCTCGCTCTTTGCTTCCGTTCATTGGTAAATCCCATTTCTATTTCTCTCTCGATTCGTATTTCGTTATTTCTAGGTTTTCGATGAAAACCCGTAGAATTGCACCAAATTGATTGTGCTATGTCTTTGTTGATTCTATAGTGTTTATTGATTGATTTCGTGTTCCAATTTGTAACCGAATTCCCGATTGTGAATTTCTCCGAAATGGAATTTGGTTTTGGTACCATTATCTCGAATTGACCTAATTCCGACTCGAATTGTACCGTGTGGTGCCTTAGCGCACTTATGACTTGATTATTGGTGCCGAAACCGAATGAAAAGCACTATGTGACCTAAACCTATATCATTAGGAACCGAATACGAACCCTAAGCCGTGTTTAACCTAATTCAACTCGGTTTAACCTATCGAATACCAATCGAACGCTGTAATCGAATCTAAGTGTATAAATAGGTGATAATCCTACGAGGCATCGGATCTCGGGATCATTTGAGACGCCTGAGCCTTAGACGAGTGCACTTTATACTCAGGTGCGGGGTTTCTGGACTTGTCTGATATTTCATTTTCAGAATTAAACTGTTATTCGTTGGTCATGTTGAATATTCATTGTTGCATTAGCTGAATTGTGCATTGCATGTGCATAGCCCAATCTGTTTGAAATTGAATTGCTGTAATCTGAATGACTTGCATACTGGTATGGTTTACGATTGTGTCGATCTAATTAGATCTGATTTTAGAGTGTAAGTCACCAGAATTGGAAATGTGAATGAGATTGGTCACCGGCGTGTGACGGGTCACCATCGTGTGACGAATTTGCAAAGCCTGGCATGCGGGTTTTGGCAGGATCCTAAAGCTTTAGCCTACCTGGGACACCGTAAGTCCCCAACCGGTTGGGGCAGGGTCAGTGATTTGATTGACGGTTATGATTATGGGTGACTAGTGTGTATCGTCTAAGTCGTTATCCGGCGTGATAAGGCGTTTGAACGGTCAGTTGATTTTACGTTCCAAAACGATGTTGAATGAATTTTCTTGAAATGACTTGGAACCAGAACTTAGGAAATGGTTAAGCCAAAGCATTACAGGTGGGTGTCAGATAAAGGGTCCAGCTCGGTGGAACATCTGTAGGTGTCAGTAACCCTACAGATGTGGGTTTGATAAAGGGTCCAGCTCGAGAGAACACCTGTAGTGCTACCAGCTATAATACGGTAAGTTAAGCCTAATGTTATGTTTATTTGAATATCGAATTTGCGATTCCTGGATGTTGATTTCATTTGATTATTTGTTGTCAGGTATATGCATTTTTATCTTATACACTGGTATAGAACTGTGTTATGTTTTATTTGGCGTTTCTTTTTGAAAATGAAACTTGATTGCAAGTCCAGCAATCCGTTGTGGCAATTATCGCACTGAGAATTTATTCTCACCCCACATTTGGGTTATCTTTTCAGGTTTGGGTGCAGTCGGTAGCGGAGAGGCACGTCGGATTTAGGCCATCAGTATATGTCACCTATACCTGAGTTTTTGTTTGGTATTTGACTAGAGATGTACATATGTTTTTGATTGTGATATATTCTCTATGTCATGACCTTTGGTTGTATCCGTACGAGATACTGTTTATATATACTATGACCTGTTTTATATTCGAACCGATTTGTTGTGTGTATTTGTGTTATTGTTGCTTGTTGGGGTGGGTTTTCTATTATATCGTACATGCCTTGTAGGCATACAGGAAACTGTATGTCTACGGCAGGGTCCCGTCACATCCTGCGGGCCGCGGGGTGTGACAATATATATATATATATATATATATATATATATATATATATATAGAGATGAGCTAGGGTGAGACGTGGAGTAAAACAAGTTTGTACTCCACTCCATATTTTCATTTTGAAAATCCAAACAACCGATCCAAACCACTCAACATGTTCTCTATATTGAAATGTGCTTGGAGACTAAATTTTACATTTTTTGGAATTTTTTTACTATTTATTAAGCCACTTTGAAAATCGCTGATCCACTGTGAACATTAAAAAACAGTAAAAATTTCTGGACCACCGGATCAGCGATTTTCAAAGTGGCTTAATAAATAGTAAATAAATTCCAAAAAATGTAAAATTTAGTCTCCATGGAGCAAAAACTTGTTTTACTCCACGTCTCATTTTAGCCCAATTCTATATATATATATATATATATATATATATAAAAGTAGAACTACGGTGTTCTTAAGCTCACCAAATCTCTTTGTGAGCTTAATCCAAAAATCTATCGGATTGGCTTCAAACAACACATCCAAACCGTTGAAACCGATCTACTTCACTAGTGATGCATTTACATGTCAAATTTATAATTTTCGAACAAGTTTAGTATAAAGTCAAGCGGTAAAAAATGATGAAAAATGAACTCATTAAAATTAACTTATAAATCATATTTTTTTTACTGCTTGACTTTATATTAAATTAGTTTAAAAATTTAAAATTTAAAAATTTGACATATAAGTGCATCACTCATGAAGTAGATCTGTTTCAACAGTTTGAATGCGTCGTTTCAAGTCAATCCAATAGGTTTTTGAGTTAATCTCACAAAGAGGCTTGGTGAGCTTAAGAACACCTTAGTTCTACTCATATATATATATATAGAGAGAGAGCTGGGTTATGGTGAGTTGTGAAGTAAGAGGTCATTTTTACTTCATGCTCATATTTTTATTTTGAAAATCCAAACAACCGATCCGAACCGCTCAACATGTTCTAAATATTGAAATGTGCTTGGAGACTAAATTTTACAATTTTTGGAATTTTTTACTTTTTATTAAGCCACTTTGAAAATCGCTGATCCAGTGGTCCAGAAAATTTTACTGTTTTTTACTGTTCACAGTGGATCAGTGATTTTCAAAGTGGCTTAATAAATAGTAAAAAATTCCAAAAAATGTAAAATTTAGTTTCCAAGCACATTTCAATGTTTAGAATATGTTGAGCTGTTCGGATCGGTTGTTTGGATTTTCAAAATAAAAATATGGCGTGAAGTAAAACACTTCACAACTCACCATAGTCTATATATATATATATATATATATATATATATATATATATATATATATATAATTGTGCTATTATACATTGCAATGCATAGGCCCCTCCGTGCATTGGACTAAAATCGTTGGATTCAAAGTCCAAATGACCGATCCAAACCGTTCATCTTGTTCTCCATATTAATATGTGCTTGGAGACCAAATTTTACATTTTTTGGAATTTTTTTACTATTTATTAAGCCACTTTGAAAAAGTCTGATCCGGTGGTCCAGAATTTAGTTGCACTGTTTTTACTGTTCACCCGGATCAGCAATTTTCAAAGTAGCTTAATAAATAGCAAAAAAATTCCAAAAAATGTAAAATTTGATCTCCAAGCACATATTAATATGGAGAACAAGATGAACGGTTTGGATCGGTCATTTGGACTTTGAATCCAACGATTTTAGTCCAATGCACGGAGGGGCCTATGCATTGCAATGCACCATAGCCCATCTCTCTCTCTCTATATATATATATATATATAGATATATAGATATATAGATATATAGATATATAGATATAGAGTGAGGCTACGGTGTTATGCATAACACGGATTGGGTCCGTGCTACGGCTCAAAATTTGACTTTCAAAATCCTAACGGTCGATCCGAACCGTTCAACATGATTATAAAATGAATATGTACTTGCAAACCAAATTTTACATTTTTTTCGAATTTTTTTACTATTTTTGTAGATAGATTGTTTTTGGATGGTCCAGAATGTTCAGATCAAGTGATTTTCGAAAAAATAGTAAAAAAATTCGAAGAAATGTAAAATTTGGTTTGCAAGTACATATTCATTTTATAATCATGTTGAACGGTTCGGATCGACCGTTAAGATTTTGAAAAGTCAAATTTTGAGCCGTAGCACGGACCCAATCCGTGCTATGCATAGCACAGTAGCCTCACTCATATATATATATAGTAGAACTAGGGTGTTCCTAAGTTCACCAAATCCCTTTGTGAACTCAACTCTAAAACCTATCGGATTGACTTCAAACGACAAATTCAAACTGTTGAAATCCTTCTATCTTACGAGTGATGTATCTACATGTGAAAATTTTAAAATTTTAAATTAGTTTTGCATAGAGTCAAGTGGTCAAAAGGCGTCCAAAAAATGAATGCATTAAAATTAATTTATAAACCTTCTAATTTTGACCACTTAACTTTATACTAAATTAATTCGAAAGTTTAAAATTTTCACATGTAGACGCATCACCCATAAGGTAAAAGGATTTTAACGGTTTGAATTCGTCATTTGAAGCCAATCCAATAGATTTTAGAGTTGAGTTCACAAAGGGGTTTGGTGAACTTAGGAACACCCTAGTTCTACTATATATATATATATATATATATATATGTGTGTGTGTGTGTGTGTGTGTGTGTGTGTGTGTGTGTAGAGAGAGATTGGCTATCACGCTTTTGGAAGTAAAAATAGTGTTTTACTTCCCGCTCATATTTTCATTTTTAAAACAGTTAATTTGAACTTCTCAACATGATCCATATTGATACGTGCTTGGAGACTAAATTTTATATTTTTTTGAAATTTGTTACTATTTTGTTTAGAATTTTTGATAATCACAGCTTTTCATTAAATAAAATAATAATAAAAAATTTAAAAAAACACTGATTTTTAAAAATTCTAAAAAAGATAGTAAAAATTTTCCAAAAAAAATGTAAAATTTGATCTCCAAGCACATTACAATATGAATATCATGTTGAGAAGTTCAGATCGACTGTTTGAATTTTGAAAATGAAGATATGAGCGGGAAGTAAAACACCATTTTTACTTCTCAAAGCATCATCGCATCACTCTATATATATATATATAATATTATTCTTTTTTTCTTTCGCTTTGTGGGCACATAATTAAAAAAAACATAAAATTATCTTTTTTCGATTTTGTAGGTTAAATATTATCATAAGTCTAATGATATTTATATAATATGTGTCATACTACTATATTTTAAGTTGGAAGACTTGACTTCTAATGAGTTCAAATTGAACTACTACTTTTAAAGATTTATAAATTCTAATTTTTACTTACGTTCAGATCACAAGCGCATGATCCTACCGTGTAATGTGATTGAGGTTTCAATCCACAGGAATAGTGTATTAGATTTTAAACAATTTTCACTAGTCTAAGTTATCAGGGTTTTTAAAAGGTTTGATGCGGTGGCGCTAATTGCAATCAAGGTTAAGGTTAAACAGTAAATAGAGAGCCTCTATAGGGTTCAGGATCTAACTTTCTTTATTATGCAAAATATAAATTTTGATGTCTCTCTATGTCGCATGCGGCACTGTCCCTATCGCATACGGCCTAATTTGTTGAAGATGAATTTCGGCATGAGACTTACGCTTGCACCCAAGTCGCATAACGCATGCTCGAATTTGATGTCTCCAACGGTACAATGAATGGAAAAGCTCCCAGGGTCTTTTAGCTTGAGAGGTAGCTTGCTTTGCACCATGGTGCTGCACTCCATGCTAAGGGGCACTGCTCTGCAGTCTCGTAGTCTATGTCGATTAGTGAGGAGCCTTCTACGGAATTTTGTGTAAGACGGGATGTTGGCGATGGCGTCCATAAAGGGAATTGAGACTTGAAGTTGTTTAAGCATGTCAAGAAACCTTAAAAATTGTTTGTCAAGGTTAGCCTTGGATCGTCTCTGTCGATACGGCAGAGGTGGCTTAGGAGCTGTTGGTGTGTAGACTGGTTCATTTCGCTAAGTAACTTCACCTTCTTTGGCTGCCTGTTGTGATCCTGTAGTTCCCTGCGGTGTGTCCTGCGGCTTGGTGGATGTCGCATGCGGCATGATTTTACCTTCTTCAGAGCCATGCGGTGTGGGTGTATATCGCATGCGGTTTTCGGATGTCACAGGAGGTACTGGGTCAGATGATTTTGTTGGTCCCTAAGGCACCTAAAGGGGGTGAATATGGAACCTTTTTAAATTTTAAATCTAAGTATTTTTAACTAACGTGTGTATGTGTAATAACTTTAAACTAAGCAAGTGTGCGTAAAATAAATAGAAGAGTTAAGAGACACTTGACACGAGAGTTATTTACAGAGTTTGACACTAACGCCTACGTCTCCGGGGCTTCGCGACCTTCAAGATGGCACGCCTTTCTCTACCCAATGAGAAAGGAGTACAAGGTGGAACCAGTGAGCCCTTACAAACTCCGGGAAGTTACACGGCTCGAGCACGGAAATAGCTCACGAGCACTAAAGGCTCAAATGCAAGAAGCGAGCACACAAAGGCTCTAAAACAAGAGGTGAGCACACAAAGGCTTTAAAACAAGAGGCGAGCACACAAAGGCTCTAGGGTTTGAGTAAACAAGATTTCTCTCACAAATCACTCTAATTCTAATCAAGATTGAGATCTAGTGGAGAAGATTTTTTATTTTTGAATGAGTATTGAAGTTTCAAGATCAAGCAACCATGGTGGACTCTTTTTCAGTTGAGCAGAAAGTCTTTGACGGCTGGAGCACACCTTGAAAACCTTATATTTGCTTCTATATATAGGGAGAAAAACAAATCTAGGTTTATAAACATTTCCATAACTGGCATCGGTCTTCCATGGCCCATGGCGACCCATCACTTCATAATTTGAATAAAATTACAACATGAAAGTTGTAGGTATTGGTTTCCTGGATTTTCAAGCTTCGATTCACTCAAATCAGAGTTTGTATGACCAAACGGGGGCCAAGATACGAATGATGTGTAAGCTGATGGATTTAAAGCGTTGCAACAGAATAATTCATTTCCGAGACCCAATTTTCAGCCAAAACTTCCAGAGCCAACCGTTGTGACAACCATTACAACGTTTGTCAAGCATTGTGGAATTTCAGCAACCTTCAGCAATCTTCAAACTTACGTATCTCGGCGCTCGAGCATCTGATTTCGACATATGATCACTTTTCAGAAAGCTTGTGAAGAGTAGATATTGATTTTGAAGTCTTATCCTTCATCAGAACAATGGTGTAGTTAATTATCTCAAAGAAAAAAGAAAGAGCCTCAACAGTTATGTTGCAATTCTATATCTTATGAACCTGCAAATATCTCAACTCAAGGAAATTGTTAAATTCAATAAGTATATGTTTTGTAAATCTAGTCAAACAGACAAGTAGATTATTGCACAATCCAATAGATTTTTGTTGTGGAGATGATTGTTGGGCTGCTTCAGGCCATAGGGGATCTGGGTAGGTGGTGCCCCTTCGGGTTGCGATGGATTTACATGTCTTGTCACTAAATCTTTAGCCATTTGAGAGACTTGATCCTCCAAGGCTTTCGTTAGAGAACCTAATGATGTAGAATAGAGTTGCTAATCTTCTCTTGACGTCTAAAGATTATATCCATCATGACCTCGAAGTTTTTCGCATGAGGAGATTGAAAATAATGTCGTCTTGTTGCACGAGATTGCTGATAGTTTGGCTGGTGCGCAGCTTGGCCACTTCGGTAGGAGAAATTTGGGTGGTTCCTCAAACCTAGATTATAAGTATTAGTATGTAAAATATTATGTTTGAAGGAATTATCTACCATGAAAGCGTGTTCTATCTCCGTAGAGGATGGACAAGCTCCATTGAGATTATGAGATATGCTCATCTTCAAGATGTTACGCACTCGTTCATACAAGGTGTCGAGCTTTTCAGCGAGGTATGCGTCATTGGCTCTGCGTAGGCTTGGCGTGGTTTTCGTCGTGTCCTTGTAAGATTCGGCATAACTCAGATTTTGACATGCGTCGTTGATGAACTTTGTTGTATCGCATACTTGCATGTTTGCAAATGATCCTCTGGCGAAAAGGTCTAGGATTTTTTTTTAGTGTGGTTGCAATTCGTCTTAAAAGGATTGAATCATGAGCCATTCCTTTAATCCATGATGAGGACACTCCCTCTCGAGGATCTTGAAGCGGTCCCATACGTCGCTTAGAGTTTTTTCATCCTCTTACGTGAAAGAAGTGATACGGCTTCGATACTGTGCTGTCTTGGCGGGTGGAAAGTACTTAGCGAGGAAGGCTTTTGTCATTTAAGCCCAGTTCGTGATTGAACCAGCTTCTAATGATTCAAGCCATGATTGCAGTCGTTCTCTTAGGAAGAATGGGAATAGGTAAAGTCGGAGAACATCGGGCGTGACTGTGTTCACCTTGATTGCGCTGCAAACGCTCCTGAACTTGTTGAGGTGGATCTGAGAATTCTCGTCTGATCTTCCTTCAAAAATACTCCTAGTCACAAGCTTGAGGTAGGAGTTCTTAATGTCGAAATTGTTTGCCTCTATCTCGGGCATCTTGACCCTACATTGATCCTTCATATATTGTGGAAAGGCCAAGTTCCTTAGCGACCGTGAAGTGTTTGAGGTTGCCTCCGCGGTTAGGTTTGTGATGGGAGGTGGATCGATGATCAGAGTCAAAATAATGATGATTTACGTAGGGTTTTGGCTTAGGTTTTGCATATTTTCTCACACTTATGTTTAATTAATTAGAGAAAAAGGCTACTGTCACCCTTCTTTATGTTTTATTGCAGAAAACAGGTTTTGAGACTATTTTACATCAAATGGAGCTAGAATCGGGTCAATCAGATCAGCGACGCTCATCGACTAAGTCTTTGTTACGGCCCGTATTGCCTAATACGGACCAGGCCTAGCACAGACCAGAAGATAGCGCTGGAAGCATTAAACCTAACCATCAAGGTCCTAATACGGACCGTATTGCCCAATACGGTCTGTATCCGAAGTTGTCTCTTGGGGAATAACTGCCGACAGCTGTTTCCATATCAGTTTCTTACCCCCTACTCAATCTCCACTCCTATATAAGGCCCCTGGGCAGAAGGAATAGTTATCTTTGTAATTAGGGTTAGATTTGATTAAAGTGAGAAGAGATGAGTGCTTGTAACAATGCCGTTCCGCGGCTAAGTTCCTTTTCTTAGGGCTAGGCAGTAAACCTTGTTACTCTTGATGTTTTGATATATATATTTCTGTTGATTATGATTTCTTGTTGTTGAAACAAAATGCTTTTGTGATTTACTATCTCTTCATCTAACTTCAATGATCTAGTTTGAGTCCGTTAGGGTAGTGACAGTACTTTAATGGTAAGAGAAACTATTTGTATGAATTAGCCTCGTTGAGATTTATTAGGTTTATGTGAAGAAAACCTTAGCGGGGAAACCATAAACCAGACCAACAAAACGCGTACCAAATTCCATCACTTGCGTAAAGTAAATCGCAGTGATATGTGTAGTAATTTGGGGTATTTGAGAGATCAGACATTTGCGTAAGGTAAATCGCAGTGTCCTATGTAGAATCTCGGTGAAAGATCTGTCATTCTCACGTAACATAAATCTCAGTGACCTATGTGGTGTTTTTCATTAAACAACAACAGAAAATCAGACGCAACAGGAATATATTGTCAAGGCAGATTGAGTGGCAATGGTGTGCCGAAACCCTAGGAATCCTCATCTCTATCTTTATTTTAATTACTTTTAATTGCTTCCTAATTTACATTGATCAAAACAACATCTCTCAATTTTCAGATTTCGTCTAGCCTTTCGAAAGATTGTGATTCGATCGCTCGAATCTTTGAACCAATATTCCCTGTGGATCGACCTCGAATATACTACTCGATAGGATTGTGCACTTGCAGTCCGAACCGATAGCATTTCCGAGTTTATAAATATTAAAAGAAACATTGCTCTCTTTTGAGTGATCAAGCTTTTTGGCGCCGTTGCCGGGGAATAACGGTTCATTGTGCAAGGCCTCACAAGACGTCCTTGCTTTGACCATTGAATCCAATTAATTAGAAACGCCTAGATTTCTTTTTATTTTCTGCATTTTTATTTTTCTTTTATTTTCAATTTCGTTTTTATTTTTATTTCCTTTTTATTTTCAGTTTTTAGTTTAATTTTCAGGTTTTTTTTCTTTTTAGGACACTGCACGCTGGTTGAATCATCCGTACGAAGATCCGAGAGGATTGCTAGTAGGAGAGGACAATTCGCTTCCACATTACCGATAAGAACCAATCATAGTTCTTCATCAAGTAATTCTGAAAGCGAAGAAGACTCAGATTCGATCAACATGAATATCCCACCGAACGAACCGAACAATGGAAGACAAAACAATGGTGATAATGAAGTTCACGATGCAGCAAGACCCAAACTTTTACGAGACTATTGCGTACCGTGCGCGAATGATCGTAATTCTAGTATAAACCCGCCAACTGTTACGAACCGTAATTTTGAGATCAAACCTGCTCTCATAAATATGGTTTCGCAACAGCAGTTTGGAGGATTTCCACATGAAGATCCACATCTTCATTTGTCAATTTTCCTAGGGATATGCGAGACGATAAAGATCAACGCAGTTACCAATGAAGCAATCAGGCTAAGGCTATTTCAATTCTCATTAAAAGATAAAGCAAGAGCATGGTTGTTTTCCTTACCGGCCAATTTCATTCAAACTTGGGACCAATTGTTTAATGTGTTTATTGCAAAATATTTTCCACCATCCAAAACCTCGAGGTTTAGAAATGCAATTACTAATTTTGAACAAAGGGATGGTGAAACATTGTGTGAAGCATGGGATAGATATAAGGATATGTTAAGGTGTTGTCCACATCATGGTTTAGAAAGATGGCTGATTGTCCAAACTTTTTATAATGGTCTAAACCCTACCGATAAGTTGTCTATTGATGCTTCCGCAGGAGGAGCAATCATGAACAAGGAACCTGACGAAGCTTACAACCTAATTGAAGAGATTGCAATCAACCAACACTACTGGATCCCTGAGCGAAAGAAGCCAACTCCAACACCTGGCATGCACCGAGTAGATGATATATCCATGCTGAGCGCAAAGATTGATGCTTTGCAAATGGCACTCAACAAGCAAACCAAGTAGCGAATGGTAGCAGCAGTCAATGCCGCAACAGCATGTGGCTATTGTGGAGGAGCGCATGAGATGACCGAATGTATGAATGTGACGCAAACTGAGGAAGAAATGGAGCAAGCAAACGCAATCGACAATAGCTTTCGACCTCAGCCCGCTTACAATACATACCATCCGAACAACCGAAACCATCCAAATCTCTCATACGCAAACAATCAAAGGCCTGCTGCACCCCAACAGAACTATCAACCACAGCCTAATTATCAACCGAGATACAACAATCCTCAACAGAATTATCAACCAAGGCAATACAATCAACCACAACAACCTGACATCACAACTTTAATGGAGAGATTCCTAGAGAAGCAAGACAAGGCTAACGCCGAAATAGCGCAAAAGATCGAATCCTTAACAAACCACAACAAAGACTTAGAAGACAACGTCTCTAAGATGGCAAAAGAACTCTCGAGTATCACACGCGGAAAAGGCAAATTTCCGGGCCAACCGGAAGAAAACCCGAGAGAGACTTGCAAGAGCATAACATTAAGGAGTGGTACAGCTTATCAGGGACCTCCCATGCCCGATCAAACTTCCGGTGAGATGCATGCAGAGCCATCGCATTCCGAAGAATACGAGCCGCAACAATCGGAGCCGCCCGTATTTGAACTGCAAACAGACCTTATTAAGGAGCAGAATGACACCGTAAGTGGAGACGAGCGACAACCCGAACCTGAATACATTTCACCACCACCCTACAAACCACCTCTACCATTCCCTCCAAGGCCTGCCAAGCACAAGATGGAGCAGCAATTTGCAAGATTCATGGAAACACTCAAGCAGTTACAAGTCACAATCCCCTTCATTGAAGCAATTGCAAGCATACCCTCGTATGTTAAATTTCTGAAGGAGATTCTTTCAAATCGTAGTAGGCTCCAAGAATTCTCAACAGTTCCGCTCAATCTGGAGTATAGTGCGTTCGTGCAAAACTAATTACCGACGAAGTTAAAAGATCCGAGAAGCTTCTCGATACCTTGCACTATTGGCACAACCGATTTTAAGAGAGCTTTATGTGATCTAGGAGCAAGTGTGAGTTTGATGCCAAGGTAGTATTTGATAAATTGGAATATGGAGACCTATCACCAACACGGATCTCATTGCAACTAGCTGATCGATCAATTCGATATCCTGAAGGAATGTTGCTTGATATCCCAATCAAAGTTGGTAAATTCTTGATACCAGCAGATTTTGTGGTAGTTGATATGGAAGAAGATGAGCAGATTCCGATCATCCTTGGAAGGCCATTCCTCGCCACATGTGGGGCAATGATCGATGTTAGGAACAGGAAGATTTCACTCAATGTTGGCGAGAACAAGATGGTCTTCAAC
The DNA here is from genome assembly GCA_028015225.1 of Carex myosuroides. Classification (NCBI taxonomy): domain Eukaryota; kingdom Viridiplantae; phylum Streptophyta; class Magnoliopsida; order Poales; family Cyperaceae; genus Carex; species Carex myosuroides. The sequence goes on from CM051472.1 coordinate 7,300,866, forward strand.
ATGAATGAGACCAAAGTCCCACCTGATATAAATCTTGTCTACAATTTGGAAACAACGGACGAGTATGGCAATGATGAATTCTGAATGGATGAATTTGAAGACATCGAAGAAATGGTGCACGAAGCAGAAATGGAGAGATTGTTCATTATACAAGATGACGGTCAGATCCATCCAACCTCCGTGACAGCACAAACTGATGATCTGAACAAGAGCCCTAATATCGGATCTGAACAAGAGCCCTAATATCGCAAACAACAGGAATTATTCTCTCTTAGCCCTTGCATTAATTAAAAACCTACGCGAAGAACTCGATGCAATTTCTCAAAGACTGGACGAGGTTGAAGTAGTACTCGGTGTGAGTCTGGCATTTGACCCCGGACCTCAAACGCCAACCGACTTCTTCGAGAAGGGCAATGATGATGAGACCACAGATGACACTGAAGACGAGCCACCCGACAATCAACCCACTTGCATTGACGGGAGGTTATCTGGAAGGAACTAACAATACACCGAGTCAAGCTAACGACTTTAAACAAGCGCTTCTTGGGAGGCAACCCAAGGCCACTTTTATATTTTTGTATAAATTTTTATTTTTAGATTGTTTAAGACTTTAACTGGGGAACGAATCACATCCACTTAATTTTCATGACCAGGTGAACATGCTAGAGGAAGGGCTCGGTTAAAAACATTGGAAAAGTCAAGAAAATATTCTCTGTTACTGACCGTATCAGCCAATACGGACTAAGACAGTGAATAAGAGCAGTTGGAAGAAAAAGGAAGGCAGTAGCGAATACGGCCCGTATCAGCCAATGCGGACCGTATTCAGAGGAAGAGTTGAAGAAACAGTTATCAGGATAAAAAAATTTGGATCAGATACGGACCGTATCAGCCAATACGGTCCGTAATCAAAGCTGATCTGTGAAATTAAAACCCGTTAACGAAGAGGCGCGAAGTTGGGTAACCGTTCAAAATAGAAGTTTTCCTATTTTTGAGCCTCTCCCTCTCTCCCGTTTCTCTTCTCCTCTTCTCTTTCTCTCTCTACCCCTCTTCCTTCTTCTCTCTTCTCCCTTCTTTTTTGCAAAAACCCGAGCACACCCTCACACTAAGCCACCGGCCACCAAGGGAGAGCAACCTCGCTCACGCTGACCCTCAATACGGGCCGTATCCAACCCGTATTCGCCGTGAGCACCATTGATCTCCACCATTTCGGTTCTTCCCCTTTTCTCTCTTATTTTTCAATTTTATTTCAATTTCTTAAAATTAGTCTTTTATTTCTCTTTGCAATTTAGTTCTAGAGTAGTTTTCTGTTTTAAATCTAGTTAAATACCAAAAATCACGAAAAACAACAAAAAAATTAGGTTTTCCCCGATTTTACCAGAACCAGTATCAGTCCGATACAGTCCGTATTAAGTCCTGTACTTGGCCAAATTTCACCAGCACACAGGTCCGTAACCACTCCGTATCAACCCAATACGGCCCGTAACAGTGACCAATAAACTCCCAAAATGGCCCCAAAAACACGTGGTCTTCTTAAGGCTTTGACAGGTGGTCGCAAGAAGAAGAGCGGGGAGTCTTCTTCTCAAAATCCACCACCTGAATCACCCGAACGAAGCCCCGAACGAGAAGAATTGCCGGAATTTCCTCCTCAAAATGAACCACAACCAATGGAGGGGCAGGAACATAACCCCCTGGACATAAAATTCACCTCCAGAGCACACGCCAATGTCTTCGGAAAATTAGAAGACAACAAAATCATCAACCACAAAGCCATCCATACCGAAACCCTTCAAGAGCTCGGCCTCCTCGCCCAATTCAAAACCCTAGCCAAAAGGGTTCACATCTGGGACTTTCTCAACAAGCTGGTGGATGTCCCAACCTATGACGACCTCACCCGCGAGTTCATTGCCACCTTCTCCTCCGAAAATGACATAATCAAGTTTCAACTAATGAATATGGAGCAGGAGATGTCAATGCGTGACTTCTGCGACATCTTTGGAGATGAAGGCACGCAAGGATACAATGATGACCGGAATTTTTAGAAGATGATCACCAATGACTGCATCAGTGATCCGAGAGTCGCCAGCCACATTGTCCATCCGGTGCTCCGTTACATGCAAGCCACTCTTAGCAACTCTCTTTTTGCTCGAGGCGAAACCTGTGCGAAGGTCACCTTCCCCGAGCTTTACATTCTTAAATGTATGCTCATCACACCGGAAGAGCCTCCACACATCGGCCATTTCCTTTGCAATCACATCCACTCGATTGGCCAAAACAAAAGGGACAAAGGAAACATCTCCATTGGTGCCATCGCAACAATCCTCGCTCGGCAACTCAGAATCGAGGTGGATTTCTTGAAAGAAGGCACTGGCATGAGATTTTTAGACATCGAGTGCCTCACCGCGATGAGAATGATTAGCGGCAGACCTCCCGAGCCATACCTATACCACATCGAAAGCAGGAGGGTTCAAATGCCTTGCAAGCCGCTACCTCTCAAAAATCAACAAAAATAGAGGCAAGTGGACCCTAGCGGCAGACAGGCCGCTCAAGAAAGCGATGATGAGGTTGATTTCAAGGCCTTAGAGGCCGAGGTTGAAGAAGAGGACAGGACCGAAACTGCAGCAGCCGCCTCATACATGCAAGAAATGGCGGCAAATGAGCAAAGGACTCGGCAAGAGGCGCTCGCAGCAGAAGCAGCGCGACAAGGGGCGGGACCATCTGATGCCCCTCAGAGTGGGTACAACTGAGTTCTCCAAGCAGTCCAAAGGGTCAACGCAAACATGGAGAGGTTCTCCATCGACACTAGGACCACTTACGCCCGGCTTGACTAGCAGTATGACATGGCACGTCACTCTGTAGGCCAGGTTCATCAGGGCATAGACGACCTACGAAGGTACGCTGCCAACAACAGGCGGGAGGCACAGCAGGCCCGCTACATGTCACAGCAGTACTACCAACATGCCCTCACCACCGGCTTACCATATCAGCCACCACCATACGGACTCTTCGACCCATCATTCTACGAGGAGATCCAGCGCCCACCACCACCTACACCACCTCAGGATTGAGGTGCAGTGAGTTGTATCTTTCCCTGGTCTTTTTACTTTACTACTTCCTTTATTTTTATCTCTCGAGCATTGGGGACAATGCTCAATTTTATTCGGGAGGTAGGAGGGTAAATTGACCATGTATCTTTAAATTTTTCGCAATTTAAATTCTTAGGTGCTAGTAGTTTTACTCAATTTTTGACTAGGGTTAGAGGCTTTACCGAAAATCCTAGAATGATTAGCTTGAGCTTTTTAGCTAGCTTGCATTTTTATTTTTTCTTAGGAGTAGGATAATCAAATAGGAATTGTTTTACATTGAATTAGGCTAAGATTTAGACAATCGGCCATGATACCAAAAATTCAGAATTTTTAAAAATAATTAGTGGTCTCAAAGTGAACAATTAATTGCTAACCATGAGTGTTGACAAAAAAATCGCAAACCCTAGAATTTTTATTGTTGAGTAATTTATCTTTGCAAAAATCTTTTAAACTTGATAGTGTTTTAGAATACCCATTTATTATAGATAGACCCCTAGCGAAACTATGCAATAATTTCTTGTATGAGTGAATACTTGGAATTGTGTGTAATCATGGTGCTTATGACACAAAAATATTTTATTATGAAAAAAAAACGAAAAATACAAAAAAAATCAGAAATGAGAAAAATAAAAAAAATAGAAAAATCAGAAAAAGAAATAGAATAAAAGATGGAGGATAAAAAGAGTACGGGTGCCTACGCAAGACTGGTTACCAATAGGCTCGAGAAAACCTCCCAAATTTAAATTCTTGTATATATTTTTAAATTTTTCAAAAAATAGTCACAAGTACCAACACACTTAGTTGTCATACTTTGCTCCAATCAATTGGGAAGGAAAATCAAAATTTATATCATTAGAATTCCTATTGATTGAAAGGGATCCATTTATAATCGAAGGGGAAATTAATACTCTCAAATTTAAGGATATTTGTGAAATAAATTGTTCGATGATAATTTTTCTAGGGTAAGCATGATGAGGTCAATCATGGGGTGAATAAATTGTTCAAGGGAGAGGTCATGAATATTTTTAAGTTCTAAATTTTTATTGTCATGTCAATTGTACCAAACCTAAGCCCTAATTTAATTTTTAACAAGACCTTGAGATTGTATGGTTTAACCTAGACCGAATCTTTGACCAGCTGGGATGTCGTTGCTTGAGGACAAGCAACAATTCAAGTTGGGAGGCGTGATCAGAGTCAAAATAATGATGATTTACGTAGGGTTTTGGCTTAGGTTTTGTATATTTTCTCACACTTATGTTTAATTAATTAGAGAAAAAGACTACTGTCACCATTCTTTATGTTTTATTGCAAAAAACAGGTTTTGGGACTATTTTACATCAAATGGAGCTAGAATTGGGTCAATCGGATCAGCGACGCTCATCGACTAAGTCTCTGTTACGGCCCGTATTGCCTAATACGGACCAGGCCTAGCACAGACCAGAAGATAGCGCTGGAAGCATTAAACCCTAACCGTCAAGGTCCTAATACGGACCGTATTGCCCAATACGGTCCGTATCCGAAGGCATCTCTTGGGGAATAATTGTCGACAGCTTTTTCCAGATCAGTTTCTTAGCCCCTACTCAATCTCCAGACGTCCCTCCACTCCTATATAAGGCCCCTGGGCAGAAGGAATAGTTATCTTTGTAATTAGGGTTAGATTTGATTAAAGTGAGAAGAGAGGAGTGCTTGTAACAATGCCGTTCCGCGGCTAAGTTCCTTTTCTTAGGGCTAGGCAGTAAACCTTGTTACTTTTGATGTTTTGATATATATATTTCTGTTGATTATGATTTCTTGTTGTTGAAACAAAATGCTTTTGTGATTTACTATCTCTTCATCTAACTTCAATGATCTAGTTTGAGTCCGTTAGGGTAGTGACAGTACTTTAATGGTAAGAGAAACTATTTGTATGAATTAGCCTCGTTGAGATTTATTAGGTTTATGTGAAGAAAACCTTAGCGGGGAAATCATAAATCAGACCAACAAAACGCGTACCAAATTCCATCACTTGCGTAAAGTAAATCGCAGTGATCTGTGTAGTAATTTGGGGTATTTGAGAGATCAGACATTTGCGTAAGGTAAATCACAGTGTCCTATGTAGAATCTCAGTGAAAGATCTGTCATTCTCGCGTAACATAAATCATAGTGACCTATGTGGTGTATTTCATTAAACAACAACAGGAAATCAGACGCAACAGGAATATATTGTCAAGGCGGATTGAGTGGCAATGGTGTGCCGAAACCCTAGGAATCCTCATCTCTATCTTTATTTTAATTACTTTTAATTGCTTCCTAATTTACATTGATCAAAACAACATCTCTCAATTTTCAAATTTCTTCTAGCCTTTCGAAAGATTGTGATTCGATCGCTCGAAGCTTTGAACCAATATTCCCTGTGAATTGACCTCGAATATACTACTCGATAGGATTGTGCGCTTGCAGTCCGAACCGATAGCATTTCCGAGTTTATAAATATTAAAAGAAACATTGCTCTCTTTTGAGTGATCAATCGACGGTGATTGGAGGAATGCTATGGGTACTCATGTTGCTAGAACTTGAGGTTGGCTTATCTTCCGTTGCGCCTTCTTCAGGAGATGGGAGGATAATGTCTTTCTCGTTAGAGTTGTAGGAAATAACATATAAAAGAAATATATCAAAGTACCTTGCTCCTAAAGATAAAAGAGTAAATAAGGAAAGTGCAGAAAATAAATGTGTTAAAAGTGAATATGCTGAAATAAAATATACTAAAGTAAAGTAAAAGATTTTGACCTAGTCCCAATTATTATGTTAGACACCTAATGACAGCGTAAGAATTTCTCAAGTACAACCCTCACCCTAGAGATGAGAAGTTTAGCTTCTCATAGCCATGGCAAAATAAAAGAAATAAAATAAGGAGAACATAAATTAAAATCCAATTGAAGATGTAAAAACCTCTGCCTTCTAAGATGACGTCTTCTTCTCTTGCTTGGCTTCTAATGGCTACCCTTCTCTCTCTAAGTAACTCTCTAACTTAATCTAACAATGAGAATTACTAGTCTACTATATTGGACTTGATACAATTAAACACGCACACTAAATTCTATTACAAGAGGGGTATTTATAGTCTTTCTAAATGAGAGGTGGAGTAGTAGAAGTAGTGGGGGACGTGGGGTCCACCCATGATTAGATAGATGAAGCCAAAAATAGCTAAGATAGCTTGGCTCTTAAGAAAATGCGTCATTCTAGAAGGCCCATCAGAAATTCGCGTTCTTCTGGAAGGCCCATCAGAGAATCGCCTATTTTTAGGACAATCCACGGATCGTGCTGCATCAAACTATGCGGCATAGAGGAGGCCGCACGAGTTCCTGACTTAGCGGATTTTCTTGTATTTCGTCATTTCTCATGTTGTGCATTTCGTGTGAGGTGTTGCATGCTCCATGTAATTTTCCATTTGACGTTTTATTCAGAAATCGCCTAAATACGACACTTTTGTTCTGTTTTTGCCCTAAATACGCAAATTTCTCAAAAACCTGCCAAAAAGACCTAAAAACACGTTTGCGGTACATAAATTGGAAAATTTGTTATTTTTCATTCACTTTTCGCCATTTTTCAGAAGAAAATATAGTGATTTTCGGTATATGTTTTAACTTCATTAACTTCCAATCTTTACTTAAAAAATATATATGTTTATTATCTGTTGCTAATGTACAAGGTGTTATCTCTACTTATGTCGCCACGTAATTGTACGTCTAATTCATCTTTTATTTTAGATGATAAAAAGAATGGATGTATGTACTTTAATTTGTTATACTTTGACTGAATATTATATGTTACTCATGCTTTTATATAGTATGTATATCTAGTTTTATTAGTAGAAGTATTTATTCCTATTTTCTTTAATTCAATCCTGACTAATACAAATGTGTCATAATTTTAGTTAATTAATATTAGATAATCTGCAAGTTGGTACGCGGGCAAGAACAAACTCATCTCTCATTTTAGTTAATATTAATCTGTAATTTGGTACTTGGGCAAGAACAAACTCATCTCTCATTTTAGTTAATATTAATCTGTAATTTGGTTGGACCCCCATTACTCTATTTCAAAAAAAAAAAAATAATCTGTAATTTGGTACTTAGGTAAGAACAAACCCATCTCTCTTAATGGTAAGTGTAAGGTGAAGATAAAACTATTAACTATAAATTTAAAAATAATTATTGAATCATTGAATCAATATACATTAGTTCATACTAGTTGGACATTGATAATATTTTGATACCAGCTAGCTGGTAGCTCCTACCATGCCTTTCAAAAAAAAAAGATAATATTTTGATATAGATAGATAGATAGACAGATAGTAAATGAAGCACGTGAATGATAGCTAATATAAAATACAAATAAGCACAACCCAAAAGGAGGAAAGGCTTGAAGGTGCGAGTTGATTAGATGGGACCTTTCTCACGTGAAATGGGCCAACACCAAACACAAGTTTCCTCAAAAAACAACAAACCAAAAGTTTGGCACTATTTTTGTCCCCATACACTACTCTTAATATGATATGAATTGTGTAAACGGAGCCGGATTATCCGAAGGATATCCGCTCCGAATCCGTTTATAATCCGAATCCGAATTAAACGGATCCGGATACTTCCGGATACGGATCCGGATAATTATCAAATATCCACAGAATATCCGGATTCGGATACGGATAGTAAGTATAAAACGGAGCGGATATCCGAACCATCCGGAACGTGATCGGACCCGCTAAGAACCCCATTTGCTGAGGCGAACCTGGACCCGCTAGGCGGACCCATTTGGTGAGGCGGACCCGTTAGGCAGAAACTCAGCTCTAAAATAAATTGCTACTGCTGGGATTCGAACCCCTACCCTCTATTATCAAGACTTAGCATCAAACCACTACACCACTTTGTCTTTTGTTACCATTCCATTATTTTGTATATATAATATATCAATAGATCATCTCCCATCTCTCCAACATTATAATTAATATTTATATTTAATTCTTTTTATTAATATTTGTATCTTAAAAGTTCATATACCTCAATTATTCATCTTGTATTTATATTCGAATCCGTATCCGTAGATTATCCGCTCCGTATCCGTATCCGTTTAAGATGGATTTGGTTTTGAAGTTTGATATCCGTTTACTATCTGTATCCGTATTCGTATCCGCTCATTATCCGACGGATGTGGATATGGTATCAGCATTATCCGCTCCGTATTCGCTCCGTTTTCACTCCTAGATATGATACCTTAATTCCCAATGTTTGACATCATATTATTTAGATTATCATGTATATATACTAATTGATTACCAAGCACGTGGTGGACATGAGATAAACTAAAATAAATTAAATAATGCCCATGCAATTTGGTATGGCATTATTGGATCTTGTACAACATAACCCTAAATGCTTAATAGTAGATTATTGGATCCAATTAATTAATTTTTTTTCTGCATAATATCATATTATCTTTGTATTTGTCATTTTGGAAGTAGACGTATTGGACTGTATGTTTGCACGCATTATGATATGGGTATATAGCTATTATTATTATTATTATTATTATTATTATTATTATTATTATTATTATTATTATTATTATTATTATTAAGATTTTTCATGGGTAATTATGAAGTTATCATACATATATAGACTACCATAGCAAGTAAAAGATGGGACCCAATGACCCAATAAAGCTAAGCAATCTCCAAAATAGATACAAAATAAGAGATCCAAAAGGGGCCGAATAGTAAGCTATGTAATGAAATTTACATGCAAGCTGGCTGTAGCTCCCCAATTCCCCTGTATGATCAAGCAGTAGATCACAAGATGATTAATTGGCAGCTCTTGCTCATTATATACGGCCCCAATCTATGCATCTATGTCTACCTTTTCATATGAACCCTTTAACTTGCGCTATATTATTGCACATCAGCTGGTCGGCACTCTCCAGTTTTATGCAGATGGTTTCTGTAAACCGGGGTTTTATAGCACAAGGCCACCGCACTACAGACTTCTATTGAAAAATATATATATATATATATATATATATATATATATATATTTATAAATAAAACAGTTTGTGTGCTATATCCTATAGTTGAAAACTTGAAATAGGGATTATGTTAATTTTTGTAAGAGAGAAGAGATATAAAAGAACAACTTATTATTGCAATCTTATTTTTAGCTTTACATGTATTTCTATTTATAGAGGAAAAATAAAAACTAGCCGTTGTACTATTAATTACAACTACTAACCACTAACCACTAACTCCTAGCCTATTAATTACATGACACTATTTCCTACAACTAGCCGTTACAATTTAAATTTGTAACTAGCCGTTATTTTTAACACTCCCCCTCAAGCTAGGAATGTATATATCGTACAATTTAGCTTGCTTGTAATTTTCTCAAATAGAGCCGGATCCAAGCCTTTGGTGAAGATATCCACGAGTTGATCTTCATTTTTTACGTATGGAGTTTTAATTTCTTTTGCTTGAACTTTTTCACTAATAAAGTGGCAATCCACTTCTATGTGTTTTGTTCGTTTATGAAACACGGAATTTGAAGCCATGTGTCGTGCCGAATTATTGTCGCAATACATTTTCATCGGTTCTTGAGTTTTAAATCTCATGTCTAATAGGAGTTGCTTGATCCAAGTTAGTTCACTTGCGGTTGATGTCATGGCACGATATTCGGCTTCGGCGGTAGATCGTGCTACAATATTTTGTTTCTTGCTTTTCCATGTAACTAGATTTCAGCCTACAAATGTGCAAAAACCGGTTGCCGGTTTTCTATCGAAGCTTCCGGCCCAATCTGCATTGGAATTGCCATATATATCATTAGAATTATTATTTTTCATCCAAATACATTTACCGGGATTATTTTTTAAAAGTCTTAAAATTATATTTACCGCTTCTAAATGTGGTATTATTGGTGAGTGCATGAACTTACTAATTTGGCTTACGGAAAATGAAATATTCATACGAGTAACCGTTAGATAGATCAATTTTCCAACAAGTATTTGAAATTGGCTTATGTTTTTTAAAGGTTCACCATCTTCACTATTTAATTTGTATTTATTGTCAATTGGGGTAGAGACCGGTTTACATCCTAGCTTACCGGTTTCTCTGTATATTTTCTTTGGGAAATAAAAAGTCATTTATCCAAAGAGGCTACCTCTATTCCTAAAAAATATTTAAGATATCCTAAATATTTTATGTCAAATTTTTCTTTTAGTTGTTTCTTAATTTTTTGAATTTGCTCTAAATTATTTCCGATAATTATGATTTCATCTACATATTCTAAAATGAGAGTTGTATTGATACCATCACATTTAGTAAATAAAGAATGATCGGTATTACTAATTTTAAAATTACAAGAAATTAAATAAGAGCTAAGTTTGCCATATATACCATGCTCGTAGAGATTGCTTCAATCCATAAATTGATTTATTAAGTCTACAAGTTAAGTTAGAATTGGTTTCCAATTTATGACCGGGTGGTAATGTCATATACACCTCTTCTTCAAGTGTTCTTTGAAGAAAGACACTCTTGACATCCATTTGGTAGAGGTCCCAACCATTGTTTACGGCAATAGAAAATAAAATTCTTACGGTATTTACTTTTGCCACCGGTGCAAAGGTTTCATTATAGTCTATGCCATAGGTTTGGGTAAATCCTTTAGCTACAAGTCTTGCCTTATACATTTCTATAGTACTATCACTATTATATTTGATTTTATATACCAATTTACAACCAACCGGTTTTTTATTTTTTGGAAGGGGAACAATTTTCCAAGTTTCATTTTGTTCCAAGGCTTTTAGTTCTTCATTCATAGCCTTACACTAAATTGGACACTTAATTGCTTCTTGGTAATTTTTTGGTTCCAATTCTTTTTCAATATTAGTGAGAAACGTGTGGTATTCGGTTAAAATATTGTCGTATGAAACAAAATTTTCTATTGGATATTGTACCGAGTATGTCACATAATCTCTAAGTCTAGTTGAAGGTTGTTGTTCTCTAGATAATCTTCTAACCGTTGAATTTTCTACTATTTTGTTTTCATTTGTGTCATTAATAATCTCATTTTCTTGATTATTATTCTCAACTTCATGATTATTTCTAGGAATAAAATTTAAATCATCTAAGTAAGGCAATACTATATTATCATTTTGATTATTTCTGTATATTTGATGAATTGCTTCTTTTTCTTTGAAATATGGTTCATTTTCAAAGAATGTAACATTTTTAGAAAGATACAATTTTTTATTAATTGAATCATAGCATTTGTAACCCTTTTTGTAAGATGAGTATCCTAAAAAATAATTTTTTGTGATACAAAATCAAGTTTGTCATTTCTTTTGATATGTACGAAACTTGTAAAATAAATACTCTCATATGGTCATAAGTGATTTTTTGAGATAAAGAATTTCTAATGGACTTTTGTTTTCTAAAATAACACTAGGTAATCTATTGATTAAATGAGTGGCACAAAGTACAGCATCTGACCAATAAATTTTAGGAACATTATTTTAAAATAATAAAGATCGTGTCATCTCTAATAAGTGTCTATTTTTCCTCTCCGATACTCCATTTTGTTCGGGAGTATTTATACAAGTTGTTTGGTGTATAATACATTTTTCTTTAAAGAGACTTGAAATTTTTTTATTTATAAATTCAGTTTCATTATCCGATCTAAAGATTTTTAATTTTGCATTAAATTGTGTTTCTATGAGACATAAAAATTCATAAAAACAATCAAACACTTTATCTTTAGATTTAAGTAAATATAACCAAGTTGCTTATGAAAAATCATCAATAAATAAAACAAAGTATTTGAATCTATTATATGAATCAATTGGGCCCGGTCCTCATACATTGGAATGTACTAATTCAAAAATAGCTTTACTTTTGCTCGTAGAAAGAGAAAAATGAAGCTTTGTTTTTTAGCTAACTTGCAAATTTCACAATTAGTACAAATTAAATTTTTAAAATCTAATATACTATTTAAAATCTTGTCGGAAGGATGCCCAAGTCTCTTATGCCAAAGGTCAGAGTTAACGACTTTTGCGGAAGCACAAAAATTTATTTTGGAGTTCAAAAGATAGTGTCCATTTTTAAGAAATCATTCACCAATCTTGATGCTGATTTCCCAGTCCTGAAATACAACATTTTTACAAGAAAATATTGCATTACAATTTAATTCTTGTGTTAATTTATTTATAAAAATTAAATTTACGAAAAATATTTCCAAATATAAAACATTTTTAATTTGTTTACTGCATAAATTAATTTCTCCTATGTTATTTATTTTTGCCCTCATACCGTTTGCAACCATGACATAATTATTACCATTGGTCGGGTTGAGGTCTGACAATAGTTGTTTGTTACCAAACATGTGGTCTGTTGCACCACTATCTATAATAATTTGATTAAAAAAAAATTTTGAGTTAGAGACAATACCACGTGCACTGGAAGTGTTTTGGTTGCTTATCAGCGCAGAAAGCTGCTGTAGAACTTGCTACACTTGATTCCATATCCAAATCCACCTGCTGACCCCCTTATTGACCTGTCAGTGCCATAGCATGCCTCTAACCCATTCCAGGGTGACTCGCCAACGAACAAATTCGCTCCAGAGGCCATAACGGGTCCGCCAGTCCATCCGAATTCGCTAGGAGCCAAACCGAGTCTACCAGGAGCCAACCCGGGTCCTCCAGGGTTGAAATTAGATCCGTTGGTGGTTTGAGTTATGTTATTGGGTCTGAATCTACTTCTAGAAACCGCATAACTTCTGTTTTTTTCACTGTTTTTCTCCCAATTTCGATTCTGATCATTGGATTTTAATTTTTTTGGTCTGAGAAGTGGATAGAGATGCCAAACCTATCCTGAGTGTGACCATCTTTTTTACAGTGGTTATATTTCACATTTTTCGATTGATTTGGGTAATTTTGATAGCTAGGGTTTTGATTAAAATTGGGATTTTTTACAGCTAAGCCATGGGTCTCGTGTCCCTCATAGCTTACAATCTGTTGACCATTCACGGCAAGTCTTCTACTTTCCTCTTGTTGGATTAAACTTTAATTTGAGAATAAGAAGAAAGAGGTACCGTGATCATGATTTGAGATCTTACGGCTTCATAGCTCGGGTTTAGACCCGCGAGGTACTGAAAAATATCATTCTCTTTAGCTCGCCTTTGGAGTGCGGCCAGCTCTGTTGTTATTGGCCGATAGGATCAAAGCTCATTTCATTTTTTTCTCAAGAGCACTAAGGTACTCTGTATGGCTTCTCGACCCTTGTTTTTCTTACAATCTGTTGACCATTTGTGGCAAGTCTTCTACTTTCCTCTTGTTGGATTAAACTTTTAATTTGAGAATAAGAGGGAAGAGGTATTATGGTCATGATTTGAGATCTTACGGCTTCATAGCTCGGGTTTAGAACCACGAGGTACTGAAAAATATCATCCTCTTCAGCTCGCCTTTGGAGCGTGGCCAGATCTGTTGTTATTGGCCGATAGGATCGAAGCTCATTTCGTTTTTTCTCAATAGCACTAAGGTACTCCGTATGGCTTCTCGACCCTTGTTTTTCTTGATGAATTTCCTGCATGAGTTGATAAATATGTGACAAATTATTTTGCTGACTATACATAGATTTTACCGCTTCCCATAAATCATGTGCTGTTTCGGCCATCATAAAGAGGTCGGATACAACCGGTTCCATGGAGTTTAGTAGTAAGGTGATAATTCTGTCGTTTGTTGTTCTCCATTGTTTTGTCGTCGTTGTTTCTTCGGGAGTTTGCTTGTTTGGATCTTTGATTTCTGTTTTTTATTTTCACCAGTGATGTATTCTAACATCTCTCGACCACTCAGGACCCTGGATGCTGCCCTTGCCCATGACACGTAATTTTTGTCATTGAGCAAAGTATTTGTTAGTTTCAAGAAGTTCATTACTTCTTCTTGAACTATTTTTCTTTTGCTGAAATTTGTTGCGTTTCTTTCAATTTTTCGATCACAGTCTTTCGCTCTGATACCATGTTAATTTTTGTAAGAGAAAAGAGATGTAAGAAAAGAACTTATTATTGCAATCTTATTTTCAGCTTTACATGTATTCCTATTTATAGAGGAAAAATAAAAACTAACCGTTGTACTATTAATTACAACTACTAACCACTAATTACTAACTTCAAGCCTATTAATTACATGACAATCCGCTCCTGTATCATGGATTGGTAGTTACTGACATTTGTGAAAGTCTTGGTTGTCATTTCAGCGCAATTTTCAGAAAAAAAATGTTGGAAGAAAGACAAATTAGAAGTGACGATAGTCCGTAAATTTGCTTTATATTGACCATAGTGTTGCCTTAAATTATAATGTAAATCTTTCATTAGCATTGGGAATTTATTGAGGCGACAATTAGTACGAAACTACGATTCAATGCACCGGACCTGTTCAGAGGATTGCAGGTTCGTAGGATTTTAGACTCAGAGAAACTTTTTTATTGCTCGGATACATTTTTATCTAACGTGGAATTAGATTAAATTTTTCTGTGAGTTCTCTCGTACTCAGAAAATATCATCCTACACAATTATATAACAATCAAATAGACCCCATGTCTGGCAATTATGAATGATGAATCAAAATTAAGTTTATAAAATTGTGTAACTGAGCAAGTGGACCCTTTAGATATCGTTCGGAATGGAGAAGGCTACTGTTACATCTGGTGAAACAAATTATAGTACCATAAACTTTTGGTTCCATTAAATATCACTATTTTTAAATTTTATATTCAAAGTTTAAAATTTACACATAATATTTTATAATTGTGTACTTTATTTTATACTAAATAGTAGAACAATACCTCTCCGATGAATTCAAAAAAAAAAAGGTAGAAAAATAAATGTACCTAAACTAATTAATTTAACACAATTAAATAGATTCACAGCAGGCTGCAGATAAAATAAGGTTTCATATAGATAATTATCAAAACATCACTTTAGCATTCAACAAGGAAATTTGAGATTTGAAGTATTACAACTACTTTATAATTTGCCATTGGAAACCTCTTATCTATTTAGCAAAATTTGATCTTTGATCAGTTCAAAAATGGTCCTTTCCCTGTGGACTATACTCTGGAAAGACTGTATATGCGGCACGAGAATAATTTAAGATTTTTTTTTTCTTTATCAAAGAAAAAAAGAGTCCATTCCTTTAATTATAGATGCTGAGATCCTACCAACCCCCCTCTCCCCATAAAAAGACAGTGATCTTTGTGAAATTAATCTGCTTGGTCAAATGTTACGTCTTAATCACCAAGCATCTGAGAATTTTTCTTTAAGAAAAATGGTGCTGATTTTGCAGAACTATATATTGTGCATGGTACGGAACAGCTTCAAGTTTTTCCCTACCAGATCAATTATCATCCAACTATTTAACTTCAAGATTAGTATTTTTCAAATTTATATATTTGTTTGATTGTTTGTTTTCTTCTATGCAGAGTAACTACCAATTGCTTTAAAAAACTTGTTAAGTGTGCTAAAGCATAACGGTCATGTTCGGCAACCCTCCTTAAGAGACATAGGATTAAAAAAATTAATCCTCATACAAAGATCGAGACTATTGGATGACTATAAATGAAAAATGTGTCTTAGCAAGAAAAGGATAACAAAAGACCTAATTATCTTTTACAGTATTATTTACATAGGATGTAGTTTATAATGCTTATTATTATTGGATGAACATATTTCGATAATGCTTATTGTTAGAATTATCAAATAATTGAAATTTTTGAAAAAAAAAAAAAATGAATGAAATTGAACATTACATATGCTATATAAGTAAAATAATAGCACAAAACACTTGACTTAAAAATCTGAAATTGCAATCAAATTTCAGTAATTAGTCTCAACTAAGGATAAACAATAAAAATATTTTCATTTTCTGTTTCATAACAAATTGGAACTTTTTCCAGTAAGTTTCCTATGTACGTTTGACACATACAAACAATGGCTTCTTAGCCCTTTTCGGTTCTAACAAATATAGCAAATTTATTTCCCATTCAAACTTATATATGAAGATGGTAGATAAAAGAGAAGCAAGAAAGCACCTGGGAACCTGGTCAGGCTATTAACTGGTACGTTTAGATCTGTACCAGTTGGTTCTCAAAGAAGTCAAATGCAAAGTGCCTCGCTGTAACAATATCCTAAATAAAAAGAGAAACAATAGCCTAAATGAAAAAAGAGGCCCAATTGTATGAGAAACTCAAAACAATTATAGACTGATGCAACTAACCAGTTGGACAAGAGAATATTAATCTAAATTCAAACTTTGGGCAAAATTAACATGCCATATTTTTACTGAAACTAACAGCAAAACTTGCAGTGAAGCCACTGAAGTTTCACAATAATGAACAATCATAAGATATTTTAAGCCACTGAAGTTTCACCAATAATGAACCATCATAACTTTTTTTTATACAGCAATATTTATCTAATAGATAGCTATCCAATAAAAATGATAACAAATTCATATAGCAGTTACCGTTGGATATGGCTTTAAATAAGAAATTCAAATCATAGATTATGATTAACTTGACTAAATTATATGTTTCCCTTCCAAATGAGTAAGATTACTGCTAGCACAACCTTAAAACTAGCCAAAAGACTTGTTAATTTGACCTCAAAAATTTGGGAATAGTTCCAAGTTGTTCTTGATTGTATTCTAATTTTTTTTATTTTGTCAGAGCGGCGTGCTCTAAAGTAAAGTGGTTTCTAAAACTTGAATAAATTCAGTGCAGGGTACAGAATTACCTATAAATGTATTAACAGAAACTGCAATTGTAAATAAATAGACTACCTTTACGCAATTGTGAGAAATAATGTAAAAATATTCTCGAAGGGAAATTACATATAGAGGCTATTATAGTAGCACATGCGAAAACCAAATAACGGGCCTAGCTTTACGCAATTGTAAATAAAAAAATGCTAGGCTTCCGAATCCGATCCATTCACGTATGTATGGTAATGGATTGGGCTGGACCAGGTTTCCGAATCCGATCCATTGTTTCAAAACTTCAATCCATCTTATCTGGTATAGATCAATACCACTAACATTCAAGTTTGGGCCCATCCGGATATTTTAGTCTCCAAGTCCATAGTCCTTCTTATACCAAATCATACATTGTGAACTCAAATTAAATACTCTAAATAATAGCAATTTTCTATGAGCATGTCTAATTTAATCATACAATGCATTATAAAAAGTTGCACCTTCACTGTATCTAATATGAAATACGTAGTTTAAATTTCGCAGGAATTTTGCAATAATTTTGTAAACTTGGAGGTTCAGAAGTAGAAAGATAAATGAGCATAGGACAAGGAGCAAACACAGAGACAACGTAAATTAGTAAAATATGCAGATGAAACAGTAAAAAATGCATGATAGCAATCAGAATTGTACGATACGAATGCATAAATGATGGATATAGAAACTTTTTCAAAGTCTACTCCTTTCTGATAAACAATTAAATATGCTCAATCACAAAGAAACATCTGTAATTAATAACATGTGGAACAGACGTGTGTGATCCTGTGCTGCCAGTTCGTGTGGCTGCTGATGTGAGCATAGTCACAAGATTCACGAATTATTCGTTTATTGGTAATGACGAACCGAAAGCCGAATTATTCGGTTGACCAAACTTTGATCCGAATAATTTGCGAATTTTGCGAATTTTTCCTAAATTTTACGAATTATTCGCGAATTTTTCCCATAACATTTTTTTTTCTTTTTCTTTTTTTTGCCCTCTTGTAAGACTGAGATCTCTGATACGAATAACTCTCCAAATCATTCCTGAATTATACCCGAATTATTCCCGAATCACGAATTTTTTATCTCACCTCACCGAACCCAAATAATTTATTTGTGGATGTGAGAAATGTTTGTGGCATGCTATAAGAAATTTTTGGAATGAGACTAGTTAGGTAATTTATACACAATACAGAGATAACCAGTGAAAGTTTCGCATGGCAACTCTCTTCTCTCGGACATTTTTTATTTATAGAAATTATTATTAAATAATAAAAAAAACAAAAAGAGTATCTGAATTTTTCAATTTCAGAGATGAATCCGAAAATAAATTCTGATCTAAACTTTAGAACTGCAATTTTCTTTTTCGGATCCTAAGTAGTTCTATTTCGGTTGGCCAAAAGTTTGAATTTAATCGGGATTTTCTATGGTCATCAGAAAACCGGTTATAAAGTTGTGGCAATCGAAAACGAAAAAAAAGTTTCAGTTCACTTTGAATCCGAAATTTTTATTCGGATACACATATGATATCTAAACATTAAGATCTTTCACTGTTTTCTTTTATTTTTTTAATATTTAATAATAAATAAAAATTCCCGCTCTCTCTGCGCTAGAGCAGTGCCTGCTGTCAACCACTCGACCTGTGACCTCTCTGCCCTCCTGCCCTCCATCCGTACAAAATGGCATGGTTGTGCGCCCGAAATTTGTTTAGTTAGCATCTCGAAAATGTTGAATTATACAACTACTGCCGAGATTTTTATTAATATCCAAAGTTTAATAGAAATTAATATTTATGCTCAGAATTCTGAATTTTTGTCAAAAATACCCAAACCGGCTATAAAATGGAATTTTTTTTTGTTACATACACTATCAAGAGCAAAATAATGAAATCTAACACTGAAAATTTGAATTTTTTATTTAAATTATTTGTTAGATTACTTTTTTGATTTATAATTAGCATATTTATACTGAAATACACTAGATTACATGAAATTATGTTAAATTACATTATATTACAATAAATTATGTTGAATTACACTAAATTACGTTAAATTATAATAACTTCGCTAATCATGCTATTACGCTAAACTACGCAAAATTACGCTAAAGTAGACCGATTTTGTGTCATCTTGTATGAATCATAAAAAATAGTAAAAAAATTCCAAAAATAGTAAAAATTGGTATTCTACAAGTTCATTATGTAACTAATTTACTGAGCTACTTAGATTGAATAATAGAAATGAAAATCTTAATCGGAAACTTCAACTCAAGTTTTGAGACTCTTCCCTTTGTTTTTTGGCAATTCTGAATTTCAAAAAATGACGTAGTGGTCACGGACGCATGCGTATTTTTTGCAAGCTTTCCGAAAAGAGGTCATTTGCTGAAATCGGACACTCGAGCGCCGTTTTATGACCGTTTGAAATTTCGTCGTCGTTTTTCACTTTTTCAGTGAAGATATCGTCCCTATTCATATGTAATTTAGCGTAATTCACCATATTTTAGCATAATGTAATGTAATTTAGTGTAATTCACCATAATTTCAAGTAATTTAGCATATTTTAGTATAAATATGCTAATTATATATCAAAAAAAGTAATCTATCAAATAATTTAAACAAAAAAATTCAAATTTTCAGTGTTAAATTTCATTATCTTGCTCTTCATAGTATCTCTAAAAAAAAAAAAAGAGTAAGCCGGCCATAAAATGGCCGACTTGGGCATTTTTGGCGAAAACCCAGAATTCTGGGCATAAATATTAATT
Source organism: Carex myosuroides (assembly GCA_028015225.1). Classification (NCBI taxonomy): domain Eukaryota; kingdom Viridiplantae; phylum Streptophyta; class Magnoliopsida; order Poales; family Cyperaceae; genus Carex; species Carex myosuroides. The sequence continues at coordinate 7,320,509 of CM051472.1, forward strand.
TCTATGAAACTTTGGATATTAATAAAAATCTCGGCAACTACTGCTCAAATTTTAACAAGTCCGTCTAGTATGACATTGGTGTCATATGACACCAACTACAAACTTAATTGCATAGACTTGAAATGACTAATTTAAACCGTTCAAACCGATTTACTTTATTAGTGATGCGTTTACATGCAAATTTTTTATATTTTCTAGTTATTTTAGTATCAAATTCAAGTAGTAAAAAATGTTGACATGAAAAATGAATGCATTAAAATTAACTTAAAAACTCACACATTTGACTGCTGACTTAATACTAAATAAATTTGAAAAATTATAAATTTTACATGTAAACGCACAACTATTGAAATAGATTGGTTTGGACGGTTTGGATTCACCATTTGAAGTCAATTCGATAGGTTTTGGAGTTGGTGTTATATAGGCTGAAATGACACTGATGTCATACTAGCGAGACTCAATTTTAAGATTTCAAAACATATTATTCACGAACCAATCCTAGCTGGTGCGCCAGCTGGGGAAGCACACAGATTTGTTGCACGCACTGAAGAAGCGCACCAACCGGTGCGCGTACTTGGGAGGCGTACCAAGTGGTTTTGGCCTATAAAACCAATTTGCGTACCAAATCCATGCTCACTCCGCTCCAGCCGCGCACCAGCTCTAGTAAAAGGTAATTTTTTGTTTTTTTCTAATTTATTTATTTATTTATTTTATTGTTTTGTAATTAGTTATTTGGGTATAGGTGACCAAAATAAACTAGAATTTTTTCAAATTGTATCTAAATAGTCCGAATGGTTTATAAAAATTATCATATATAAATAATATATTTATTCAATTTTTAGAACAAAATTGATCAGAATTTTTCCACTTTTATATCAACGGTGTCCAAAATCTACAATATTTTTAATTTATCATATTTGTTCTATTTTAGACCAAAATTGATTAGAAATGCACCAAATTGGACCTGTATTGTCTGAAATTATCCAAGATTGTACCACTTTTTTACCGTTAGTGTCCAAAAATTTACAATATTTTTAATTTACCATATTTATTCTATTTTAGACCAAAATTGATCAGAAATGCACCAAAATGGCCCTGTATTGTCTAAAATTATCCAAAATTGTATATTTTTACCGATGGTGTCCAAAATTTACAATATTTTTTTAGTACGGCTTCAACAAGTTGTACCAAAGAAACCCCTGAAGATTACGAAGCATGGGTTTGGATCTGGAGCTGGCCTCTACCGTCTTTCTGCACATGACGAATGAGAGTATTAGCCATGTGTGCTAGTTCTCGAATAAGAACTACAAGATCACAAATTCATATGTAAGTTTACATTTGATAACTACTTACAATTAATTTAAATTTTCGTTTGAATAAGTAGGTAAGTTATATTTTTGTTTATTTTGAAATTTAAAGCAGACTCATACCCTCACGGCAACACGAATAACTGCATGAATATCAATTACGACGAGCGATATGCACCGATGTTACATAGGATGGGTTTGTGGCATGTCTCCTGCTCACCAAACTCAAGGCAGATGTCATTCTTTTATCTGCGCTGGTCGAGAGGTGGCGACCGGAGACACACACATTCTACTTGCCTGTTGGATAGATTACGGTGTCTCTATGTGACGTGAGTTGTCCGCGAGGCCTTCCCAATACTGGAGATGTTGTGACGGGGGTGGAGTACGGCGACTATGCTGATCACTCAAAAGAGAGCAATGTTTCTTTTAATATTTATAAACTCGAAAATGCTATTGGTTCGGACTGCAAGCGCACAATCCTATCGAGTAGTATATTCGAGGTCGACCCACAGGGAATATTGGTTCAGATTTTTTAGCGATCGAATCACAACCTTTCAAAAGGCTAGATGAAATCTCAAAATTGAGAGATGTTGTTGTGATCAATGTAAATTAGGAAACAATTAAAAGTAATTAAAAGAAAGATAGAGATGAGGATCAAGGAAGGAAACTCGCACTGATCTGTGTAGTCATTTGGGTAAGGAAACTCGCAGTGATCTGTGTAGTAATTTGGGTATTTAAGAGATCAGTCATTTGCGTAAGAAAACTCGTAGTGTCCTATGTAGAATCTCGGTGAAAGATCCACCTCGGGGTAAAATATCCATACAATCCACCTCGGGGTAAATCCATACATACATACATAATATCCATACAATCCACCTCGGGGTAAAATAAACACAAACTAGTCAAAGAGATTCATAATCTATTGAGTCCAATGCGTATAACAAAAACATCAGACTCGCAAAACCCTAAACAAAAGTCCCTAATCTATATCAGGCGATGTGGTCGTCGGGGACAGCTCCTGACGCCTCCTGCTGCGGACCGTCAGACTCTGTACCTGCCCACATCCATAAAAAGGAGGGGATGAGCGAATGATCGCCCAGTATGTGACCCAGTATTATCCCTTCAGGGATCCTCTTAAGTCAAAGCACGTTTTAATTTGAAATCTACGTAAAGTCGGTAATTATTCATTTTTAATGCACATGCTGCGGAATTTAAAACCTATCATAATAACTACAAAAGAAAAGTACATATAGTAGATGAATGATGTGATTATCCTATTATGACAACATGATTAAAGTTTCCCAAAAATAAAAATACAAGCGGAAGAATATATTTATATCCAATCGGAGCCCAGTACAATAGGTACCGTGTGTACAAATTGATATAGTAGTAATACGGATAATTGTGTCACCCCGTGCCAAATTCAACCAAATTGAATTTATATCTCAATGCGACATAACACAAGGACTGCGATCAGGGGGTGCAATGATACCCGATGCCTAACAGCATCGAGCATTGCCCTCAAAGACTTCAACCCGCAGGCTGGTGCACGCTAGCCGATGGTTATATCCAAAATTCGTGTATTTTCCTTACTCTAGACGATTCTTCATCCAAACATATCCAATAGGAGAAAACTACAAGCAAGTCGTAAGAATGAGTTAATCCGTCTCCTCATGAGCAGACGACGAAACTCCACCGTCCGGCCAGACTAATGGGACTAGGGATCGTGTCCGGCCAGTGCAATAAAAGTAAATATCTGCTACCGCAACCTCGGCAGTCGTTCTAGGCCAGTAGCTCCTAATGTAGGGGGATAACTCCCGAATCGTCTCTGTGCCTCAGGGTTCGAGTCCGGCCCGCACGTAATGGTAAAATGAACGAAAATGATATAGTAACAACTCAATGCATATAATAATAATAATCCTAATAAGACCTCTAAGGGATCAAGTAATCCCTCAGCCCAATAACCCACAAGCCGTCTCGCATCCTATGCCTACGAGAACGGAAAGCAGTCATTCGGTCTTCTACCTCACATTCACCTATGCACATGCTTAACTATGGTAATATGTTGTCCTCTACCAGAAGAGGACAACTAATATCCTAAATTAATATATATTAATTAATTTATTCTACTCCTACAAAACAGTAAATTCTGATTTAGAAGGGGTTATGCAATTTCCTAATTACAGTTCAGAAAGGATAAAACATGCTCTAATGCAACTACAAATTAAAAGTGCGGATGTCAGGTCAAGTGGTCGACTGGTAAGAGTACGCCACGAAAAGATAATTCAGATATCCCACACCTGTATGGCAAGTACTGGTCGTACGCAAGTGCTAGCAATCTCCGCAATCCGCCCGATCCTCACCTGCTCCGGTATAGCCGTCAGTGGGATCGTACCACGGGTCGGAATCAAAGTAGGTCGGCTGACCTGTAATTTAGACGTAACTTAATTAAATTCTAAACTAAGTATTCGTAACCCTTATTTCCCCGATTGATTATTTTCACTAATCATTTGTATTTAATTAATCAATTAACTAGAGTTCGAACTACTCAATCGGTTTGGTCGGTTTGACTCGGTTCCGATTGAGCGTAAAATTGGGTCTAACTCTAATTAAATTAATCTATCGTACTTTAATTATTTGTTATATTTTAATTTGAAGATAAACTGTTTATCTATTTAGTTAAATACCTAAGTAATGTCATTTACGTGTTTTTACGCTAAATTACTTAAGGTATATCCTACTTAATTTAAATTGCTATTATTTAGCCCTTAATTACTTGCAATATAAAGTCGTTCCCTAATTAATTTTAACTACAATTAATTTTAAATCTAAGTACGTAACTAATAAATGTTAACTATTTAATTATAATATTTCTAAAGTCGTACGAATTCATTTTAATAATTTGTACAAGCCGATTAATTTATAAATATAAAATAATACGTAATTATCTAATTATCCCGTTAACTAAACTTTTGTAATCGTAATGATTCGAAAATATTAATATGTTGTTAATTAATTGTCCTTTATTAATTAACAACATATTTTAATTGGAAGTCATCTTCTTTAATTAAAATTTCTACTTAATTTATAAAATTCTAGGTACTAAATTTTAAACATCTAATTACTTAACTATTTATTTTAAAAACCTAACTACCTAATTTATTAATTAACTAAAATCCGAATTAATCTACAATGTGTTGGATTTAGAATATTTTAATTTAGTGTTATTTGATATATAAGGTTAACGAGTCATAAAAATTATCTTACACGACATAATTAATTTACACTAATCTAGTATACCCGCTAAATAAGTATATAAGAAAATTTATATTTAAATCATAATAGGTTAGGTTTAGTAGTTATACTCAAGAGTAATTACAAATTCAACATTAAATTGGTTGATCACATTTTCATTGTTTATTTATGCATGTTCTATTAATACATTTTTAGCCCACATTTAAAATCCTAACAGCCAGGGCCCAATCCGAAATTGAAAGAGGCCAAGCCTCTTTTAATTAATTATTCACGGCCCAACAGTAACAGAGGCCCAAGCCCCAAATAATTAGCCAAGGCCCAAACCGAAATTCAATATAATAATCCCATATTTGCATTTCAGTCTCCGATTTAATTTAATTTACGCAAGGCCTTAAATCTTACAATTTCATCTCTTAAATTTCAAAAATTCACAATAAGGTCCCTATCAATTCAAATTCGGTACCAGTTGGTAATACTGGGCTAGTACCGCTGATACCAGTCACACCATTATATCACAGAACAATCGCAACTAACACAGGACAGTAACAGGGAACAGAAAAGGCACACACAAGAGAGTACAAACCAGCACCGAAATAAGAAGGCTGGTACCAGTAGCATATCACATAGGCAACCAAGTAACAGAGGTCGACACAAACAACAAGGTCGGTGCAAGGTTTACACACAACACAGAAGTAAAACAAACCAAAACCAAGACGGAATTAGGAGCAAGGAAAACAAGCACAGAACCGGCAAAACTAGCACCAACAAGAACAAGAAAAAGGCACCGAAAATGCATCAACACCCTCAATCACAAATAGGCAAAAGAAACCAATACCAATAATGGTACTGGTAAGGTCAGACCCAAACCCCAATTCGATCGAGTTGAGAAAAATCAACAATCCCGCACTCAGTCGATCAACACCCTAATTCTTTACAAAAATTCATTGACACGCCGAGAAAATCAACAACTCGTGCGAGACAACCGATAAGTCAAAATATACGATAATGCCTCACCAAGCACACGATCAATAAATTAAAAAGGAGGGCTTGAACATTTACCCGAGAAAGGCTCCGATTGCAAAGAGGGGCAGCGAAAAACGGCCGGCACCAAGGTGCTTGCCTCGCCTCCGGCCGTCAAGAAAAATCAGCAAGCAACACCACCAGAACAAGCACCTTCGTGCACCAGAACAAGCACAAGGAAGGCACCGGATCAACTCAAATTTGCAATGCTCAAACAAAAACCGAAAACCCTAGGGTTTCGGTTATCTCAACAATAAGGCAAACAGAAAAGAGAGAGAGAGAGAGATTTTTCTTAGCACAGGAGCGAAGGAAACAGAGAGAGAGAGAGTAAACCGAAAACCAAAACAAGGAAAGGGGTTATACAACCCGAGAGGAGAGAAAAACCCCAAATTCAACGTTTCCAGAGAGCAGGTGAGAACCCACGCGCCTTAGCGCAAATCGTCAAAGCCGTACAAACGATGGAACAGGAGTAGTTCGAACGACGACCACGCAGGAGAGAGGGGCGATCGCCTCCGTTTTCTTCTCCCTAAAGGAAACAGCGGAAGAAGGGGACAAAAGAGAAAAAGGGGCGGCCCCGAGTACACAGAGAGAGAGGAGAAAGAAAGGGAGGGGTTCCTCTTAAAACCAAAGGCATCCAGATTTGTGCAGAGTTAAATCGAATGGTTACTATAATTCATGATAATTAAAAAGGGGTTAATTTAAGTGAATAATTCCTTAATCAACCAATAGAATAAGAAGGGTTTGCAATAGGTTCCTATATTTTTATTAAAACCCCCAAAAAAAAACAAATTATCAAATCTGCTCCCACTCGAAAGTTATAATTATTTCTACCCTAACCGCCCGTGGACTGGGCGGTACACTTTTACCACCAGACCGCCCAGCTACTGGGCGGTTCACTTTTGAATCCTGACCGCCCAGGGGCTGGGCGGTCCACTATTAAATTTTTTTTTATAAGCGGTCCGCTGGGAGCAGACCGCTCCCCCCATCTCTCTCTTTCGTCTCTGCCTCCAGCCGCCCGACACCCCAGCCGAACCACCCCCCATCCCTCTCTCCCTCTCTTCCTCTCTCTCTAGAGCTCTCTCTCTCCCTCTCTTCCTCTCTCTCTGTCCCTCTCTTCCTCTCTCTCTCTCTCTAGAGCTTCCTATCTCTCTCTAGAGCTTCCTCTTCCTCTCCCTCTTCCTCTCTCTCTCTCTCTCACCCGAACCCTAATTTCGGCCATCTCGGTGACAGTCTGATTATTTCCGGGTAAGTTTCTAAATAATTTTTTTAATTTATATTTTGTATCTTGTATTGGCATTGGAACGATTGGTAGAATTGAATTGTTAATTATCGTGTGCATGTTGTTGATTTTCCCGAAACGATTGAATTGTTCAAAATTAGGGTTTCCGGTATTAGAGTTTGTAGTTTAGGGTTTATGGTTGACAAAACTGAAGTTTATAAATTAGGGTTGAATTGTTAATTATCGTGTGCGGGTTGTTGATTTTCCTGTCGCGATTTAATTGTTAAATTAGGGTTGATGATTGAATTGTTTAAATTATGGTTGAATTGTTAAATTAGGATTTAGGGTTGAATTGTTTAAATTATGTTGAATTGTTAAATTAGGGTTGAATTATTAAATTAGGGTTTAGGGTTGAATTGTTAATTTAGGGTTTAGGGGTTAAATTAGGGTTTAGGGGTTAAATTAGGGTTTAGGGATCAAATTAGGGTTTAGGGTTGAATTTTTAGATTATGGTTGAATTGTTAAATTAGGGTTTATGGTTGAATTGTTAATTTATGGTTTAGGGGTTAAATTAGGGTTTAGGAGTTAAATTAGGGTTTAGGGTTGAATTGTTAGATTATGGTTGAATTGTTAAATTAGGGTTTAGGGTTGACAGAATTGGAGTTTATAAGTTAGGGTTTATAAATCAGGATTTATAAGATAAAATCTTATGTTTATTGAAATGTAGTATGGTCAGAACTAGACGGGGACGTGCATGGGATGCCCCTCTGGAGACGGGGGAGAGTTCACATGATTCTGGTGCAGAGGCATCCGGTGCAGCGGCATCCGGTGCAGCGGCATCCGGTGCAGCGGCATCCGGTGCAGCGGCATCCGGTGCAGCGGCATCCGGTGCAGCGGCATCCGGTGCAGCGGCATCCGGTGCAGCGGCATCCGGTGCAGCGGCATCCGGTGCAGCGGCATCCGGTGCAGCGGCATCCGGTGCAGCGGCATCCGGTGCAGCGGCATCCGGTGCAGCGGCATCCGGTGCAGCGGCATCCGGTGCAGCGGCATCCGGTGCAGCGGCATCCGGTGCAGCGGCATCCGGTGCAGCGGCATCCGGTGCAGCGGCATCCGGTGCAGCGGCATCCGGTGCAGCGGCATCCGGTGCAGCGGCATCCGGTGCAGCGGCATCCGGTGCAGAGGCATCCGGTGCAGAGGCATCCGGTGCAGAGACGTCCGGTGCAGATGCTCCCTTTGGAGATTATCCCCCTCACCATCCTGACACATTTAGTCCTCTTCTGTGGACCCCACATGTCAGGCACCGTGTCTCACTTGCATCTATGGAGGTACGTTGGTTTTGTATTCCTAATTTAAATAGCATTATTTAATTAGACGTTTATATTGAAATAATTGTAAAATGCAGGACACGACGATGATGACAGTGAGGCATCGCACCCCCGAGATACCATACGTCCGTCACCCATTGATGGAGCAGTGCATCATGCGTCTCGGGTTGTATCAGTTGGCCACCATGCCTCACTGTGATATTGACCAGGCTCTCGTTTGCGGTCTGGTGGAGAGATGGCGACCGGAGACGCATACATTTCACCTTCCGGTTGGGGAGATGACAGTCACACTAGGTGACGTCAGCGCCTTGTGGGGTTTACGGATAGACGGCGACCCCATCGGTGGTGTCTCAGACCATCCAGACCTGATGCACATGATACCGGATCTGCTGGGGGCCGCTCCGTCGGACTTGCAAAAGAAGAAGAAGAAGAAGAAAGGAGAGGAGGAGGAGGAGTACCGGTATTCACAGTACTGCATCAGTCTTGCAGCGCTCCGTAGTTACTTCCACCGGCGTAGGATCACCCCCGAGACACGTGACGAGCAGACCGTTCTGAGGTAAACACAAACAGTTGCAAATTAAAATATGTTATGGATTCAACAAAAAATGTAGTTATTTATGACTCTAATTTATATTGCAGGTACGTGAGGGCGTTTGTCATGGATTTATGTGGCAGCGTTATGTTTGTCGATTCCAGCGGTGACGCAGTCCCGATTATGTTCCTCTCTTTGCTGAGGGACATTCAGCGGCCGTCGAAGTGGAATTGGGGTGGAGCCGTGCTCGCCCACTTATACCGAGGCTTGTGTCATGCTTGTCTGGTAAGTTTGTACAAATATTTTAATTTTTTTATTATATATATTAGGGTTCCATATTTACCAGAAATGCATCGCATGTCCAAAATTTAGGCGACGAACAAGCAGATTGCCGGACCGCTTCTTCTACTCCAGCAGTGGTCCTGGTCACACATACCGGTGTGTCGGCCTGTTCCTCCAGCTCAGCCTGGGTTATGGACGGGAGATGACCCCGAGAGACGTCCGGGGTACGGTGCCATATGGGCTCCTCCCCACACATACGAGGACACGGGCAGGGGGAGGACCGTGGGGATTTCATAGTTAATTTATCAATACACGTTACTAATTAATTTATATTGCAGCACTAAACACAACAAGCCCAAAGTTGACTGGAGCACGCGTTTCTTGGAGCATTACCAGCGTGCTGCATCACCCCAGTTTCACTTATGGACACCGCCTCCAGCTCCAGATGCCCCTATGCCGGTCGGGCCTTGGAGATTGCGATATTTAGTCTGGTACCAGAGATGGGGCATGCCGACGGTTTATCTACAGGGGGACTATGGTGATGCTCTTCGACGGAGACTCACGGGTGACGGATCTAGGACTTACTTGCCTTTCGGCCCGATCCATACTCATGCGGTATGTTTAAATGAAACTGACATGCTTAAAAAATTGACGTTATTTATTCATCTTCCAATAATAATAATAATAATAATAAAAATACATTGTGTGCAGATTTTGACCGCTATTAGAGGAGTGGCACACAGCTTGGTGTGCATGGCGAGAAAAAGTTGGAGAGCGATAGGATGTCAAATGCTCCAACACAGTGCACCGATCGTGGAGGACTCTGGCTGGGACGGGCGCCTCGTTGGTATGTTGCACGATGCTGGAGAGGACATCAATTGGCGCGAGATAAAGGCCCCACCACCAGATCCGGAGCAGCCTGGAGACCCTATCTACGCTGCGGAGATGCCGCCACCTCCTGCAGGTAATAATATGTCATACAAATGATCATTATTAAGTGTATCTCTAAAAGATCATTCTTATTAATTTATCTTCATTTCTGCAGAAGATGACTCGGGTTGGGCGATCCACCAATGGGTGTTGAACAACAACGCGTGGAACGCGTACTACAACGAGCATGGAGTTCCAGTGCAGCATACCGAGGTAGCAAAAGTTCATTATTTAATTAATTTACTCGTTACTTCTATGTCTCTAATTTAACATTTTTTAAAATGCAGGATGAAGCTGCCGCCGCCGTTTTCTCATTGGATGACATCTTTGGAGATGAGGGCGGATGGGTGCCAGCTAGCTCCCACCGACCGCAGTATATGGAGCCCAGACAGCACGACGGCGATGCCAGTGGGAGTGGGGCACAGACTGCAGATGGCTTTGCCTCTACTATATTTGGCACACCGCCTCCGGCCACGTATCCTCCTACTTGGGAGGTCGATCCGTGGGTGTTGCGTACTGATACGTCCTATCTCGGGAGATGAGGCCGTATGGAAACTTGGGCTAAGCTGGATTCGTCCTGCCAAGGAATGGCAGGCCGAGGTATAGATCGAGCTAAGAACTCGGGGTGGTTTATGAGAGATTCGGACTCTGACCTGTATGATCTCTCTCTTAATGAAAATTGCGTCCCCTGTTTCCTGGGGCTTACTGCCTTATATAGTCCAGCCATAACCGCCAACTCGGGCGTTTATGGGGGAACGTGGGCAGTTATGTCGTCCGTTATTGGGACGTGGGCATTAAACCAGCCGTTTCTGGGACGTGGGCTTTAAGCTAGCCGTTTCCACGGCTATCCCGTATGTCGGTTGGCTTTAACCTATATTCGGGCCATATACTTTTGAGGCCTCCGAGTTGGGCCCCGGTTTAGTGGATCTTTGGGCTTTTTCATATGACATCGGGTTGGCCTTGTAAAGGTCCGAATCCCAGTCTTTCATGGCCCATTTTTGAACAAGTAAAAGGGCCTGTGGAACATGGCCCTATCATTAGCCCCCGAAGTCGGAATGCATCGGCGAGATGCTTTCGACTTGAAGGTGAATAACTCGTAAAACACGGTTTTTATTACCGACATTTGTATACTAGACGAGCTATAATAACTCGGGTGTGGCATATGTCGGGTACATATCTTGTTACAAACGACAATGTTCTATCATATACCTATCTCGGTATTAATATACTTACCATTTTTTTTTTAACAAGAAGATATCCGAGTTAGAATGTGACGAGAAAAATGGTATCCGAGTTAATCAAAAAATAATGAAAGAAGTGAAACATAGAAATTAGAAGTAATCATTGATATTTCAAGAACAGAACAAGTCGAAATATAAGAAAACATCGAAATCATACAACGCCTCGATCTAGTAAAACATCGAAATCATACAACGCCTAATTAGACTAAACATGAGACATGATATTATATAGTGCCTGGAAGAATATTTCCACCATGGGCGCTATGTCTGTCATGTCACGCCTTCCATGCACCGTGATAGCCATGTTCAGCTAAAAGGCGAGTGTGATGTCGCTTTCTTTTGTTTAAGTTGAAAATCACACTTACACCCTCTCATTGTCGGTATCCTCAAAGAGGTTATCTGATATGAGCTCGGGTTCAGTGGCGGTGTACAACGTTGGACCTCCGGTATGGCGTGATAAACACCCGGGACATTTCCAAAACCGGCGACGAGGGTCTGACCGACCTTGGATGTCGTAATGGGTGAAACAACTCCACTCATGGCACCCCGACATTTCACCATCTCGTGCTTGTCTTCTTTGTAATGGCAGATGATGCACCTACGCATCTTGGGCTCGAGATTGAATTTATAAATGTCGTTCTCGTCTTCCTTGGTGAACGAGGGTGGGTTAGCAAGGGTGAGGTCGAGAAGGTCACTGATTTGGAGGTCCTCATTCACGAGCATCCAATCCAAATCTTTCTCGGGAAAATGTTGGAGGAGGGTCCATCGCTCAGGTCGAGATAGGGCCCGTATTGAGTCCCGAGAATATCGAGGATTAGGGGGAGGTGAGTTGTGGCCTTGCCTTGATGGTTGGATATCGTAACTATGACCACGATCAAGGGGCGTTTTGTTTTTGGAAGCAACTCTCTTGAAAGGCATCTCGGAAGTAGATAGGTGAAAAGATGATAAGAGGTAAAGAGTGAAATGTGCCCTTTACCGTATGGTGACTCTGGTATTTATAGTCGCTAGGGTAAATATTGCCATAAATAAGCGTGGGCCATATTGCCTAAATAGGTAGCCGCCAGCTACTAGCCATAAATGTCATTGGGCAATGTGCCTCGTTAATGAGATGACAGGCTTTTTGCATTCCCGAGGTGGTCAAATTGACTCGCATTAAACAGCATTAAGTAACAAAATGCTTAAAATATATAAGAATCAAAACAGCACGAGATAGAAATCTCGGCTAAGTTTGCTACATAAACATAAATGTAGTTTTAAAGTTGACATAGAATTAAAACAAAAGGCGGGCTAGTCCCGCGATAATTTATAAAGCTAATCCTATTCATGACGGGAGCGTTTAGCCCGGCGTTCTTGATCCAGACATCTCCTGCAGATGAAGGATGTGAAACGTGGATCATCATGGTTCCGAGGTGATCTGCGGGCTAGACATCCGGGATGAAAAGCTTCTTCGCATCCATCACAATGGAACATGTGCCGATAATTTCCTCGGGTTTGACAAATGGCACATCTATCCCAAGCTAACGGGTCATCCGCTGATTCTTCGGGGATAGCTGGGGGTTGCTCGGTATTGACGTCGGGATTTTTACGTGGAGGAGACGGGTGTAATGATGGAATGGCAACATTCTCCTTTTTAATTAGGTCCATCATGAACTTGTTATCTGTCATCGTGCTAAAACCCGAGTTGGGAGGGATAGCAGTGATTATTGGGTGTCCCGTTTAAAGGGAGACGGAAGAAATATTTATAGTATACCGGCATTAATTATATGACGCCTCGTCTTCCGTTACCCTCCGTCAGCCATCAAATCAGGCATCAAATCAGTCAGGGGTATGAGTGTACGGTGCAATCCGTGAGTGACACCTGTCATTATTCAGCTCGGCGAGAGCTCGAAGCGCGGGAATCGAGGCGTCGTCATGATGAAAGGTGGCCACGCGACGTTTCGAGGCCTTGTTTCGAAATTCGTGCAAGTATTGAGCGGGAAAAAATGAGGACCCTTATATATATACACTCCGGCCCGAGTCATCATTCATTATCGTTTATTTGGAGCAATTCAACCTCGGAGCCATATTTATCAATAATCTTGATTATAGCAGAGGGAGTTCAGAGTTGTCAGATAACGTCGGAAAATACATCGGGCAAAGACCGAGTTACGAAGGAATCTTACTACAAGGTAATACTTCATCATCTCGGTAGTCGACTTTGTATTGATTAATTTTATAGTAACTTGTATAATTGTTGCCGAGGTCAACAGTAATGTAATGACCACATAGGCATGGTAATGTTGCCAACCTAATGACTAAAGCTCTAACTAGTGCAATCGATTTGTATTTGATAAGTCGGTAAATATGATACCTTTAGAAATAACAAGTAACGGTTACCTAAGCCAACCATGTTTCTTCGTAAATTTAGACATGGCCGAAGAGCATGAAGGATCTCGGGACCAATCTCCTGGTGCTTCAGCAGAGTTGTCCCCAATATCGCGTCAATCTTTCCGCCCAGGTAGGGGCAAGAATCTTTTTGGTATGTCTCCCCTTCACCCTGATGCCTTGCCAGAGGATTGTGAGGATCAGTATGGCGAAGGGAATGAGGAAAATGTCGAAAGTTCACCTCGTGGCGAACTCATAGTGGCCCAGGCGGGGACATCGCACGGATCCTCGAAGCCTAGAAAGAAAAAGGCTAAGAAAGAAGTCGTGCCCCGAGATGGTCATGGGGATGACTTGATATTTCCGGTATCTGCTGGTATCTCTCCGAAAGCGGTCGTCCGATGCAAAGCGTATGCTGACGCGTTTTATGAGGATCTCGTGGACGAGGCCTACAGAGAAGAGTATCCGCGACATGGGCTCAAACTGAAAGCTCCAAATGTAAATGATCGAGCGCATGACGCGAGTCTGGGGATGTGCATATATTGGAAGATGCCGAAATGTGGTTTCAAAATCAGGGTATCCAAGTTTGTACGCGAGATATTACGACATCTCGACGTTGCCCCTGCACAGTTAACCGCACCTGCATGGTGCTATATTATGAGTTTTAAGTACCTGTTTGACTATATGCCCGAGTTAAAGCTATATTTCCCAAGTATAGGGCTGTTCTTTCATTATTTCTCTGTTTTATACAATAATGAAAGCCACCTCGCAATTCGGAAGAATCATAATGGTATTGCGCTCTTTGACAAGCTGTCAAAGGTTGATGATTGGAATCATGGGTGGGTATATCTGGAGAATCCCTCCGAGTTGCAATGTTTCCGCGAGGTACGGAGGGAGTGGCGTCCTCTAGATAAGCAAAATTTGACCCCGAATTCATCCCCTCCTTGACTTCATCCGAATTAAAAGTTGTCCAAATTATTGACCGTTATTTCTCAAGTTAGTCTCTTTCTCCTTTTGTTATTTTGCACCGATATATCCGTGCAGCGTCTATGTTTGTTTATCTCGTATTATCATGAATGAATTGTTAACCATTGCTTACTTATGTCGCAGACCGTGGTTTTATGGCACTACCGTGGAAGGCCGCTCGTCCAATTCCTGTCTTGGCTAATCCCGAAGGCGGTTTCATTAAGGAGGCTGCGAAAATTCTGAAATCGGGTCCTTCTAAGGTTCAGAAGGTATCGAAGTCGGCTCCTGTCAATCCTGCGGCAACTTCTTCGAGATCAACACCTAAATCCAGATCCGCAACTGTCCCAAAAGGCGCGAAGGGCAGTGCCTCTGGTTTTTCTCAACTCGAGGTATCGCGGAAGAGGAAGGAGACTTCGGTTGACCCCCCCCCCTCGCGTGTAACTAGACAAGAGAAGGGAAAAGACGCTGCAATAGAGGAACCTGAACCTGAGCCTAAGAAGCAAAAAACTCAGTCCGATATTGTATTGGTGACATCCCAAGTCGTTCCAAAGGAGCCTTCGCAAGCCAAGGTTGACACTGCTGAAGCAAATTTAGGAAGAATCATTGACGAAGCAGCTGGTGACGTGTGGGATCCCGCGGAGGAACACAAGGCATTCCTCGAGTCAAAGATTTCTGAGCGAGGGCGACATACCGGGTTTGGGTGGGGGACTGGGATTTCTCGGGGATTCCCGGACAGCTTTTTAGGCTATCTTCCTGGGTATACGCGGATGCAAGAAGAGGAAGATCATCCCGAGGTCCGGACCGCGTATGCTCGAGAAACGTTTAGACTCACCACTACTCAATATCAAAAGAAGTGGGCTGAGGAGAATCCCGATCAAGTCGTGGGCCAGGTATTGAGGTCATTGCATGACGCCGGGGTGTACTTTGGGTTCCTCAAGGATTCGCTTGAAAGTAACAAGCGCGATGCTCTTGTTGTCACAGCTGATCAGGAGGCGCTTAATAAGGCGATTTTAGAGAGGAACCATTTTTTACAACTAGCGCAGCAAAAAGATAAGGAAAAAAGGGTGGCCACCGGCCAAGCCGCCCTGAACTTGGCAAAATATGAACTTGCCTGCATCACGGGTAGGAAGGCCGATGTCGAGCGTCAGGATAGCGAGAAGAAAGCAAAGCGTTATAAACGTAAAGCTGAAAAGTATAAAGAGGAGATCGAGGATCTGAAATCCAAGCTCGAGGTCCAAGCCAAGGAGTTGGAAGAGGCGAGATCCGAGAACGCCCATATACGAGATGAAGCACGGGACTTGCCAAGAAAGTACCTCAGCAAATTCTTAGGCAGCCATGCCTTCGCACAAGCCGTTCCGTGTGCGGTGAAAGATATGATGACGCATACCGTATATAGTTATCTTAAAATGATGGGGGGTTTTTATCCGTTTAAACCCGAGCATGTCGGGTTTACGGCAGTGGAGCCGGAAAATCTCGTGATCAGGGATTTGTCTAGCCATGGTTGGGACGAGGAAAAGGATGTACTTTTGAACCCGGATGGCTCTTTATTCAAGGAGGAACTCCAACTCGAGAATCATCCTTCAGCGGGCATTGTTCACCCTTGGCCTAAAGACAAATGGCCTGAACATCTCGATCTTCCTGATGTTGCCCCTGAAGCGGAACTTGAAAACCTTCCTTCTGAAGCTTCGTCGGAGGGGGGAGAGGATGATACCGAGATAAGGGATGTCGAAGAATATGCCGAGGTGGAGGTTGCCGATGAGGAACAAGAAGATGAAGGAAATACTTCTCACCGTAATGAAGGAGATACCGCTCCCTCAGGGGCGAAGCTCCTTACTCCTTGTAAGTAAGGTCTAAAATCGCAATCACCGAGATGTTGGATTTATGCCTATCCATACTAATCATTCTGTTTTGTTTGTAGGAAGGACCATGTCGTGCTTTGGAAGCAACACCGGTTGTACCCCCGAGATGTGGGGGATTTAAAGCTGTTGTATTGTGCACTATTTTTATTTACACCCCCGAGATGTGGGGGTTATAACAGAAATTTTTGTAATAGTATTTGATACCTCCGGGATGTGGGGGTTTGACAGAACAGTTAGATGTAACTTTTTTCTTTTAATCGTATGTTTCTTTGCCCGAGGTTGAATTTTTTGTTTATTTGATATCTCGGTTGTATGTTTGATATCTCGGTTGTATGCTTGGATTTTCAAGTAAAGTGTACTTGGTAATATAGCCATGCCCCCCTTTTTTTCTTTATTTTTGACAAAAATGGTCAATGTGGGGGGACATGTACGTCAAGCAAACGTATGCGTTACCCCGAGGGGTTTTCGATAAATGTTCGCGACATAATAAAAGTCATGTTACTGGTTTACAGTCATCGTCCATTAGGACTGCATTAATTGATGTCGCGTATCTCGGGATTTTAACCAAGACATTTCGTTGCCTTAGCTTTCGTTCATATATCTCGGACCCAATACACAAAACACAATTGTAAAAAATATCATATATATTGATAAATGCTTAGCATCATACAAAAATTGTATCGTGGGCTAAGTGAATACATGAGGAGAAAACAAAAGGCTTATCTCGCCCTGAGTATCTCGCGGCTAAAAAATATAGAAAACGACATACATTAAGTGTAGAATTTACGGAGATGGCAAGTGTTCCATGGGCGAGTTAGTATGAAACCACTTGGGTCTTCCAATTCATAAGCGCCTTTACCTCGCGGGCGAATGATCTTAAAGGGACCTTCCCATTGAGGAGCAAGTTTGCTGACATGTTTGCCAGTCGCTTCCACAGTTTTGAGTACCAAATCGCCCGGCTGGAATTCCCGGGGTACCACGTGTTTGTCAAATGCACGTTTAACCCTGCGTTGATACTCCATTGTGCGGATGCGGGCCTTTTCCCGACCTTCTGTGATGAGGTCGAGTTCCGCGGTGCGTGCGTCGTGGTTGTTGTCAGTGGAATATGTCAAAGTACGGAGAGATGCTTCCATCATTTCGATTGGAGTGACTGCTTCCATGCCGAACACCAGAGAATACGGAGTTTGCTGTGTGGCCTCTCTAGGTGTAGTGCGGTAGGCCCATAGAATTCCATCAAGTATGTCGGGCCAATTCTTTCTGTTTTCGGCAACTTTCTTCTTGAGGCCATCCAGAATAGTGCGGTTTGTGACCTCGGCTAAGCCATTGCTAGCAGGGTGACTGACCGAGGTAAAGTTGTTTTGAATGCCTAGGTTGGAGAGAAACGTCATGGTGCGAGCTGCGTTGAACTGCGTACCATTGTCTGAGATGAGAGCATGTGGTATGCCAAAACGACAAATGATGTTCCGCCAGATAAACTTCTCTGCTGTTGCGGTAGTGATAGTGGATAATGCCTCGGCTTCGACCCACTTAGTAAAATACTCGACGGCTACAATAATCCAACGGCGCTGTCCAACAGCTTTGGGAAATGGCCCGACTATGTCTATTCCCCACAAGTCAAAAGGCCAAGCTCCCGAGATGGATATCTGATCGTAAGCCGGGATATTGCTCAACTTGCTGTGGTATTGGCATCGTTCGCATTTTCGGACCAAGTTTGCCGCATCTTGCTGCATGGTTGGCCAATAGAAACCAGCTCTGAGAATTCGTTTGGCGAGAGTTTTTGCTCCTTGATGACTTCCACAGATGCCTTCATGCACCTCGGAAAGCATTCGTAAGGCCACCTCCTCATTGATGCACTTAAGCCAAGGTCGTACGTACCCCCGTTTGTATAGATGGTTGTTGAATATGGAGTACATCGGTGCGATCCTTTTCAAACGTCGGGCTTCCAGCTGGTCGGTGGGGAGGACCCCGGTGTTAAGGAAATTCCACATCGGGGTGAACCAGGACTCACCGGGTTCCCCGATGGCGAGTACAGCTGTGGTGTCAAGGGTGATGCTGGATTCTGGGACATCCATAACAATCACGGGCCGATCTTTATCTAGGTTGCCCGCGGCGCCAAGTTTGGACAAAGCATCGGCTTGGCAGTTTTTGTTGCGGGAGACATGTTGGATATCAACCTCGTTGAAATGACTCTTGAGTAGGTGGAACTGCTGTCGGTACTTGCGCAACTTATCGTCCATGACGCGGCATTCATCGTTTATTTGTTTTACCGCTAACTCGGAATCACTGCGCAGATGAACCTCGCGGGCGCCCAATTCTTTGGCTAGCTTAAGGCCTGCTATCATGGCTTCATATTCCGCGGTGTTGTTCGTTACCGGGAATTGAAAATGGAGAGCATAATTCAGGGTTTCCCCATGTGGACCAGTGAGGGATACCCCGGCCCCCGCCCCCTGTAATGAAGAAGCACCATCGACATGGATTGTCCAACGTCCTTCAGACTCGGGAGGAGCGCCGGAATACTCGGCGATGAAATCAGCGAAGATCTGTGATTTCAGAGCATTTTGGGGATGGAAAGAAACATCGAACTCGGATAATTCGAGTGCCCAAGCTAGCAATCGCCCGGATGAGTCGAAATTTGCAAATGCCTTCTTGAGTGGAATCCCGGTGTAAAACTTTATGGAATGTGACTGGAAGTAAGGTCTCAATTTCCTGGCGGCTATGACGAGAGCATATGCTGCCTTTTCGATCTGGGAATATCTTGTTTCGGCATCCCGAAGCACATGAGAGACGAAATAAATCGGCTTTTGATCTCGCCCCTCTTCCCGAACAAGGGCAGCACTTACCGCATGATTCGTTGTTGCCAAGTACAATACCAGGACATCGCCCGCGGTCGGCCTGCTAAGACATGGAGGATTAGCGAGGTAAGCTTTAACTTTTTCGAAGGCCACGGCACACTCTTCTGTCCACTCAAATTTGGCGGATTTACGCATGTCTTTGAAGAAGGGGAAACACACATCCCCGGATCTCGCAATGAACCTATTGAGGGCGGCCAACTTGCCTGTGAGAGATTGCAGTTCTTTAAGGTTCTGAGGCGGTTTCATATCGAGGATGGCTTGTGATTTGGAAGGATGAATCTCAATGCCTCGCATAGAAACCATGAAACCAAGGAACTTACCCCCGGTTAGGCCGAAAAAACTCTTCTTCGGGTTTAGTTTCATGTTGGCTGAATTCAGTGTCGCAAAAGTTTCTCGGAGATCTCGGACATGATCAAGGTCCGACATGCTCTTGACGAGCAGGTCATCTACATATGCCTCTACATTTCGTCCGATCTGGTTGTGAAATACAGTGTTAACAATGCGCTGGAAAGTGGCTCCAGCATTGCGCAACCCGAAAGGCATGACTCGGTAGCAGTATAGCCCCGAGTTGGTGGTGAAAGCGGTCTTTTCTTCGTCGTCTTGATTCATCCGGATTTGATTGTACCCGGAGAACGCGTCCATAAAACTGAGGTAGGCATGTCCCGAGGTGGAGTCGACCAGTTGATCGATTTTTGGCAAGGGAAATGGATCCATGGGGCATGCCTTATTGAGATCGGTGTAATCGATACACATACGCCAGTCACCGTTGGACTTCTTGACAAGCACGGGGTTGGCTGTCCATTCTGGACACTCGACATTTCTGATGAAACCAGCGTCAAGTAGCTTCTGGACTTCACGCTTTACGGCCTGCTGCCGTTCTTCCCCCATATTACGTTTTCGTTGCCGAACCGGTTTTGAACCCGGTTTGATATGCAGTCGGTGTTCTGCTATTGACCTCAGAATCCCTGGCATGTCGGCGGCTGTCCAGGCAAAAACGGACTGATTTTCTCAGAGAAACTTGATGAGTTCGTCCTTCGCCTGTCCCTGGACTGCCTTTCCGATGTTGAGCGTTCTGCCTCCGCCCAAATCGAGTTGTTCGACTTCATCTGCCGGCTCGAGGGAAGCTGTAATCTCAGCTTTATCAACTGGATCCAGCGCCAGGTTGGTGTTGGGCGGTAGATACGCGGTACTCGAGCGCAACCGCTGTTGGTTGGTTTTTGCTTTCGACTGTTCGACTTGGTGGACAGAGCCTCATTGACCCTGAATGGAAGTCATGTAGCATTCACGCGCCACCTGCTGTTGGCCACTTTCTTCCCCTATCCCGTTATCTGTGTGAAATTTGATTTTTAGGTGGGAAGGGGAGATGATTGCGCCGATTTTGTTCAGAGTTCCTCTTCCCAGGATTGCGTTGTATGCCGAGGGGGCATTAACGATGAGGAAGTCCACCACGACTTCCACCGTGCGAGGGGACTTACCGAATGTCACCTTGAGTGGCATCATACCCCGAGGTCGAAGGGCATCTCCTGTAAAGCCTATCAAAGGTGAGATATGCTGTTGGAGGGCGCGGGTGTCGAGGCCCATTTGCGTGAAAGCCGACAAGTACAGGATGTTTGCTGAGCTTCCCGTGTCGACTAACACCCTCTTAACCCGGTGGGTGTTGATTTTGAGGTTCAACACCACGGGATCATCGTGTGGGCTGGAAATCTCTCCTAGATCCTTCTCGGAGAAAGATATCGCTTCTTCCGGGCGAGGTCGTTTTTTGTCGGTCTCAACCTGTAAAACGGTGGGATATGGCTTTCGATTGTCGCGAGGCAAGATTTTTCGGATGGTACCGCGATGGCCTCCACTGATCACGTTAATGACAGGGCTGCCCTGCCTTTCCTGACGCCTTGTCTCGGGACCATCCCGAGTTTGAGGACTGGCCTCTCCAACCCGAGGTCCCGTATAATCATGTCTGTAAGGTATAGGTTTCTTAAAAACCTTACCTTTGCCATTGTATTTCCTGAAGAACTTTCTGAAGAAATCGGGGTTGATGAATTCGATCAGCTTACCCTCGCGGGCTAGTCTCTCCAGGATGTCTTTGAGTTGAAGGCAATCCGCAGTGGAATGCCCATTGAATCCATGATACTCACACTTCTTGGAGTTATCTTGTACTGTGAAGATGCCTTCAGGCAATGGTGGGGGCAGGTCGAACATCTCCTCTACGATGTTGTACATCTCATGTCGTTTCTTCGTGAGAGGCGCGTATCTCACGAAATGTTGTCGGTACCCCTCAGTGCCAGATTTGTGTTCTTGCTCGGTTGATCGATTTGGTTGGTTTCTCCGAGGTTCCCTTTGGTTGCGAAACCTATCCGGAGCCGGCTGTCTGTTAATTTGATGGCGGGGAGATCGAGATCTCGGTCTCGTGGGACTCCCGTTGTCATCTTCGGCACGGATGTAACCCTCTGCAAAGGTTACAAACTCCCTCAGGGTATTCATTTTCTTCATGTGGGCTTCGTAACGCAAGGTTCCTGGACCCCCTTTGCGGAGTCCTTTCTTGATTGCGGCTAGGGCGAATTCCTCATTGAGGTTCTGAATTCGCCGAGATGCTTGTATAAAACGGTTGACGAACGCACCTGTTCTTTCGCGCTGTCCCTGGACTATGTCCAAAAGCATCTCGCACGTGGCTTGCGGTGGTTTGATTATCGTATATCTTTCCAAGAACAGTTTGGCGAAGTCTTCAAATTTGTTGATGGACCTCCGGGGTAGCGTCATATACCAGTCCCATGCTTCTCCAGTTAAGCAAGTGGTGAAGACTCGGCACATGATGGCATTGGTGGCTCCAAGAAGGCGGAGCCGCTCAAGGAACCCGTACACAAAGTTGTGTGGATCCTGCGTATCCCCACTACCTCGGAAGCTGGGAAGGGTTGTTGGGTATTTGAAGTCCGTCATTGATTGGCGGTAGATGTCTCTGGATAGGGGGCCGTCCTCGATTCCCATAGGCCGAGAGTAAGTGCCTGCCTTCTGGGATTCGAGTTCGGCTAGTTTGGCCGCGAGTCTGGTCTGGATCAGCTCTTCGACTTGGGCCATGTTGATACCTCGGGTTGGGGTTGGTGATCGCCGGTTCCTTCTTCGGTCATGGCGGTGAGTTCTATCCCGACCTCGGGGTGGGCTTCGTTCGCGCTCTCTATGGGAGCGAGATTGATCTCTGCGGGATGGTCTGGACCCTCTGCCGTGGTTAGCTGATTCTCGCTCGTTGTTAAGGTGGGCTCTGGGACTTTCGGTATGTGGTCCTTCCGCGGGGTGTGGCCCCCTATTCTCATCCTGACCTTCCGGGCGTCTTCCTACATCGGGATGTACCCCTGCAGGCAGGACATTTTGGTTCCTGCGTTCGGATTGGACTTGTTGGTCGGGTAGTGACGGGGTATCCGTCTCATTGCCTGTTCGGACCTGTACGAACTCTCGCTCCAGATTTCTTGGCGAAACATTTGCCGGTCGACTGTGGACACGGTTTGCAGACAAAGGTCGCGGTACAGCTACGGCGGGTGGTACGGTCTGGTGGACAGGTCGCAGTGGTATTTGCTGGGAACACTGTGTTGGACCTGTCATGGGATACGTCCCGTGAGCGCCTCCCGGGCCCCATTGCACAGGTGGTGCGGCATAAGGATACTGGGGGCCCGTGGGAGTGTAAGGTGTGTAAGGAGTCGCACCGTAGTGATACAGCGGCGTTTGCTGAGGGTAATACGGTATGTAGGGTATCTGATAAGCACCAGTTACCTGATTGTGATAGGTACCGGCTGTCTGATTGTGCTCGACGTAGAGTGGCCTGGTTGTGTTCCCTTCAGTGAATGAAGGTCGAGTAACTTCGGGGCGAGGTTGAGCAGGTTGAGGACCCTAAGGTCGTACCATTGAGCTGCTAGGCCTCGCCCCCGGGAATTGATTGTGGGAAGGATTTGCTGTGGGTGATGTTACCACTGGAGGTGGTGTGATTGTTTCCCCGGGCGGGGTCGTCACCCCTGGTGGGAGCGGAGTTGATGTGGTCGGACGAGCCATCTAGTTCTGCGTTTGAGCTAGGCGTGGCCCCACGGTGGTTGATACGTCCTATCTCGGGAGATGAGGCCGTATGGAAACTTGGGCTAAGCTGGATTCGTCCTGCCAAGGAATGGCAGGCCGAGGTATAGATCGAGCTAAGAACTCGGGGTGGTTTATGAGAGATTCGGACTCTGACCTGTATGATCTCTCTCTTAATGAAAATTGCGTCCCCTGTTTCCTGGGGCTTACTGCCTTATATAGTCCAGCCATAACCGCCAACTCGGGCGTTTATGGGGGAACGTGGGCAGTTATGTCGTCCGTTATTGGGACGTGGGCATTAAACCAGCCGTTTCTGGGACGTGGGCTTTAAGCTAGCCGTTTCCACGGCTATCCCGTATGTCGGTTGGCTTTAACCTATATTCGGGCCATATACTTTTGAGGCCTCCGAGTTGGGCCCCGGTTTAGTGGATCTTTGGGCTTTTTCATATGACATCGGGTTGGCCTTGTAAAGGTCCGAATCCCAGTCTTTCATGGCCCAGTTTTGAACAAGTAAAAGGGCTTGTGGAACATGGCCCTATCACGTACACAGGCGGGGATCCATGGGGAGCATGCATTACACCTGGGGGCGGACCCATGGGCGCGCGAGGCCGTACACGATGACATGCAGGTGGATGAGGTTCACCAGAGGCGTCCGCCGTCGCAGAGGGAGCGCCGTGCACCTGAGAGATTGGACCTCTCCGGACCTCGCCCTCGTCATCGCCGTTAGGGTTTTTTTTTTTAGTTTGATAGGTTTCTAGTATTTTAGTTTGGATTATTATATTTCGTGTTTGGACTGTTATGTTTCATTTTTAGACTTACCATTTAGATTACTACTTTTATTGTTTAGACTTACCATTTCGATTACTACTTTTGTTGTTTAGACTTACCATTTCGATTACCATTTAGAAATATTTAAACATTAACAAAACTTAATATAAAACTAATCAATTATATTAAAACTAGACAATTACATAACATATAAAAATAATCGTCAATTATAAAAATATAATCGTCAACAAATAATAAATATATATCATACAATTTAATATGAAACATTCAAACAAATCATTACAACAATTTAATATAAAACATTCAAACAAATTAAAACATAAAACTCTTATAAAAAAAACAATAGAAGACCGTCCAGCCCCTGGGCGGTCAAGTTTCAAAAGTGAACCGCCCAGTAGCTGGGCGGTCTGGTGGGAAAAGTGGACCGCCAGGTCCACGGGCGGTTAGGGTAGAAATAATTATAACTTTAGAGTGGGGGCAGATTTGATAATTTGTTTTTTTTTTGAGGTTTTAATAAAAATATCGGCAATAGGTTTAATTCAATGAAGCTTTTGCGTTTAGTATTTCACGTTAATTAGAGAGAGTCTTTGATCAAATTGAAACTCTTTAATGGTCAATTGATTTTAGAAATTGAAAAATGGCATATATAAAATTCGTACGAAGTTATTCGGATCTCATCCAATCTATTTATAATTCGGTTCGTTAATTTAGTAATTTCCTAAAACAATAATTTGATTAAATAATTAATTATACCTACGACAATTCCTCAAATAATTTATTTAGACATTTGTTTAACCTAATTAATTAATGAGGGATCCACTTACAACAAAGTTACAACATTCATTGTTTTCATTTTCAAAGTCCAAATCGTCGATCCAAACCGTTCAACATGATCTCCACAATAAAATGTGCTTGCAGATCAAATTTTACATTTTTTTGAATTTTTTTACTATTTATTAAGTATTTTACAAAAAATAACCATTCTTAGACCATTGAATTTTGTATCCATCTTAATAAATAGTAAAAAAATTCAAAAAAATATAAAATTTGATCTGCAAGTACATTTTATTTAGATAATCATGTTGAACGGTTTGGATCGACGATTTGGACTTTGAAAATGAAAAAAATGAATGTTGTAACTTTTTTGTAACTCAAATTTGTTGTAAGTGGATTCCTCCTCTTAATTAATTTAAGTTTTAATTAGTCGCCAATCGTAATTATTAAACTAATTAACTAATTTTAGTTTTACGGGTTATAACAGGTTCTTTTGTGTCATATCAGACCAGCACAAAGGAATCAAAATGTTTTTGATCGCCCAGATTTCAGGTGGTCGACAGCGAACGGCGATTGTGTGCACAGGCTGTGTATGCAACACGTCGCAGACAACCTAAACAAGAACTGCGGATACGCAAAATGGGTTGCAGATACATTCATAATTGGTTGCAGGAGGAAGAAGCCGAGAGGGTGGAAGAGATGTTCAGAGACTTTGCCAAGATATGTATATTTTTATTTATTTACTTATATTTTCTGAATTATTTACTTAAATTTTCTCATCTAAAATTGTTTCTTTTTCAATACTGTCCAAAGGCAAATGCGTACTTACTCAAGGCTGAAAAAATAATCCCACCGAACTTGCTGAGCCACCCGCATATGAGAAGATATTGTAAGTCCGTGATAGAGGTTTCCGATGGGGGATTATGACCACAAATGGGTCCGAGTTTTTGAACGCTGTTTTCAAGCAGAGCCGGATGTTGCCCGTGGCAGCAATTGTAGAGGACACCTTCTAAAAGTTAAATGCATGGTTTGTTGCACGGCGTGTTAAAGCCCTCGAATTACTGTCCAGGAATCAAACGTTTTCAACAAGGGTGGAGGGGAAGCTAAGGAAACATAGGAAGAAAGGTGCAGTTATGAAAGTTGTCTCGTACAGGGAGAACCAATTGAAATTCGAAGTGCATTGTCCCAATGAGTATGCTCCAACCGATCGTAGACCGGATGGGACGATGGAGTTTGTGAAAAGGATGTTCAAGTATATTGTTAGTTTTGGACCTGACAATACCGTAACTTGCACTTGCCAAGGAATCCAATTGGCCCACCTACCTTGTTCTCATGTTATGGCGGTGTGCCGAGAGAGAAACTTCTATGAGAATGATTATATCGCAGACATGTACCGTACCGAATACCTTGCGAGTACTTGGGGTGCATCTTTCCATCCTTATCCCAACCAGTATCAGTGGCCGGTCTATGTTGGGGATAGAATCATGCCCGCAAGCGGGTGGATCAGAAAAGGAAGAAGACCCCACAAGCGTGTTGTAATGACCATAAACCAGATGGAAGGTAGGCGAATGCGACATCAGGCCCGCCGTTCGACAACTGACAGGCAGCGAGCAGGTACGATTGATTTTATTTATTTACTTATATTTTATTTTGATTTTATTTCAACTGTAATGCAATGCAGATGCCATTAACGAAGCCAACGAAAGAGAAAATGCTAGAGTTGTTGCTGAGGCAACCGGTAGTAGCCACCGCACTGAAAGCCCAGGAACCAGTAGTAGCCATAGAGAGACATCCGGTGGTGTCACACAACCAGCTGCACCCAGACCCAGATGTCGGCTGAGTTTGTTCGGTCGTCGTCACTGTTTACCAAGTTTTGTTAAATTATGTTATGAACTATTTTAGATGTATGTTGTGAACTATTCTAATTGGTAGTTTGTGAACTATTTAATTTTTTATTTGCCTTGATTATTTTATATACTACATTTTGTTATTTTCAATACTTAATTATTTATACAAAAACTAACAACATAAAATATAAACAAACACAAAACTGATGAAATAAAGTCTACGACATAAATTCTTAATAAGTCTACAACATAAATTCCTAATAAGTCTACTTCTTACAACGAGCCTTGAAAGTGCATAGAACAAAGTCATCATCGGAGTTTGCTTGATCTGATCAGTCACAGCAGACGAAGTGGTAGCCTTACCAGTACACGGAACAAACTTATCGTCCGATGTTGGAGGCTCTGGATCAACCTTCTTCTTTTTCAAACCAAAGCCGTAGGGGTTTTCCACAAAGTCATCGTCTGAAATTTCATACTGATTAGGCCGTCTACTCCATTCCTCCATCTTTCATGTCACTCAATTCCGGGGATCACGGCATACGGGCTAGTTGTTCTTTTTTCTCTCATTTTTATCTCGATCACTAATTGACCCTCCTCTCGCTACACCACGATCTCAGGTGTCCAGCTACACCACGATCTCAGGTGTCCAGAGTGGACCACTCAGTGGCCGGGCGGTTAGGACGTTTTTAATAATAATTTTCGAATGAGGGCAGATTTGATAATTTCTTTTTTTTTAGAGTATTAATAAAAATACCGGCCCCTACTCACCGTAATATACCATAATAGTTTTGTCTACTTTACAACACTATGTACTTGTTTTTCTGTCAGTAGTACTTTGCTTCACTTTTTATTTTATTTTATAAAGCACTATTTTACAAGTATCAAGTTCTGTTTGTAATATTCTTTAGGAAATTAGGTGTGTTTAGGAATTTGGCTGAACAAAATTATAAATAATTTTGAAGTTCCAAAAAAGAATTCGAAATCACTCTAACACTCTTGCTTCAGTCTCCAATTCCAATCACTATAACACTCTTCTCCTCTCCAATTCCAATCCGAACTACAATCTATCTTTTCACAAGAAAGGCAAAAGCTTCGGAAAATTTTTCCTCAGATTTTGTTGTATCGTTCTCTCACCGGAAATAAAGAAAACCAAATGTGCCACAATAGAATAAAAAAAAAACAGTGTTTATCAACATAGAAAGGGCTAATTTTGATATTTTCAAGTTTTGGAAAATAGACGACAAATTTTTCCAAACCACCACATGTCAAATGAAGACCGGCTAAATTAAACCTTCCCCGGCAGCTATCTGGCTATCTGCTACTAATTACGCCGATTTTTTTTTAATATCCATCATTAAATAAAAAATAATATAAATATGTAAGTATTCTGAAATTTATTTAAAATGACCGGACCGCTAAAAATTTTGGCGGCCGAGAAAAGATTTAGGCCGTCGATATTTTCGGCGGCCGAGTAACATAAATTTTCTACTTCATCTCTGTGGTTTCTGTCAAAACCGTTTCTTATATTTATGGTTTTTTATTTAATTATATTTCTTCAAAAATAAATGGCATACTATATAATTTGATTTATTAGAAAGACTGTAATAAATAATCCGTATAAACATTTTTCAGGTCAAATTTTTTGCAGCAGTAAAAAAAATTAAAATATTTCTGTACTGAAAAAAAATAAAAATATTTTGAATATGAGTAATAAATCCCGGTTCACATGTCACTTCTGAGTAAATAAAGATAATATTATGATCCTTCTAGTATATTTAAATTCTAAGATATTGTATCTATTTTGAAAAAAAAAATTAAAAATAAATCATTGCATCTGACAAAAGCCAGAGAAATTCTTTGTTTTTCCAAAAATATTTTCTGTATTTATCTAGAAGTAACTTTTGAACCGGAATCAATAACTCAAATGAAGGACATTTTTATTTTTTTCAATAACACAAAGAAATATTTTAATTTTTCTTCCAGCAGCAAAAAAATCCAATCTGAAAATTATTAATCCGAATTATTTGTTGCAATGTTTCTAATAAATCAAATTATATAGTATTACATCTATATTCGAAAAATATATAATATATTTCTAATACTTTAATAGACAAATAAAAAAATCATAAAAATTTCTAATTAAATGAAAAACCATAAATAAAAAAGTCAGAAACTGCAAAACCAAAAAAAGCAATGAAAAATTTATGTTACTCGACTGCTGAAAATTTCGACAGCCCAATTCTTTTCTCAGCTGCTGAAAATTTCAACGGTTTGGGCATTTTTAATTTTTCTTACAATTGTAAAAAATCCGCGCTAAAAAATATTGATCCGAATTATTTGTTAGTCTTTCTAATAAATCAAATTATATAGTATTACATCTATATTTGAAAAAATTTATGAAATATTTCTAATATTTTAATAGAAAAAATAAAAAATCATAATTTTTTTAATTAAATAAAAAACCATAAATATAAAAGTCAGAAACTGCAAAACCGAAAAAAGCAAGTGAAAAATTTATGTTACTCGACCACCAAAAATTTCGACGGCTCGGCCGTCGAAAATTTCGACAGTTTGAGCATTTTTAAAATTCTTCATAATATTTAAATATTTCTATTATTTTTTATTTAATGTTGGATATTAAAAAAAAAATCAGCTAATTACGCGTCCCATGCAAAAGTCCACCGTCCTCATTTACCTGATCCATTCCACTTTTGACCAGACTTCATATCAGCACGCCACTAAACTATATATAATTTTCTATGACAACGCCACTATTTAATTTGTTATTATCGATTCTCAAATAAATTCAATATCCAATCTTATCCAATCCGAATGGCATTCCGATAGTAATTTACAAGAAACCAATGGCTATTTGCCAAAATGATCTACCCGAGAAAGAAATTGTATATTCACCGTCTTCGCCTCTTCAGCCAGAGCGAGACACTAATTAGCATAGCGCCTCCCTCATCTAAATAACTAATCCACCACATAAATCTAACCCACTTAGTTAATCGGATATTACCTACTCATGACTCATCCAATGGGCTAGCAAATTTTGTTTAACCCAGTTTCCGCATAAAGAATTAGCGACTGATGCAATTAAATATACTTTATCAAAGTCAAATCGTATTGTCTATCCAATTTTCTATTTCACATAGAAGATAAGATATACACAGTTGAAAGTTAAGTTCCTGTTTAAAAACAGTTCCAGTTAGCATAAACAATGAATTCATCATTTCTATAACCCGTTCCTAGACCACGTATAAATTAAAAAAAAAATCAGCTAATTACGCGTATAAATTAAATTGAATGCATCTCTACTTAGCGTTTTACAATTCAGTTATATTCGTTGAATGTACATCTATATATTCCTATTCAGTGTCCGGCCAAATAAAAAATAACTATTTAGACCGAATATTAAATCCATGCTTTAAAAAAATTAAAAAGCATTCAAAACTCATTAAAAAATTCCAGACCTAAATCCATAATCCAAAATGAGTTCCAGATCCGCCAAGTAGGTATTCACTTCAAACGTCTCACTCAGAAGTCTTTTATAACCTCTCTACATACTACCTTATTGTATTTAAGCACTATAGGATACTAGAATTAAATATTTAATAAAAAATCCACATATATAAATCCAAATAAGAATCCGCATATTCGGCATCAGTATGCAGTGGTCTTCCGAATACCGCATGAGAACCTAATATTAAAACACTCTCTCTACTTATTTTATTTTATAAATACAAGTCCGTAAACACACGCACCCTTCAAGATGAAAGCCCTAATGAAAGGATTTAAACCACTACTAGTTAGACCATGGCGGTCTAACACCAGTGGCAAATGCACTTGTTGATCTGATATTATGACCTCTCAAATCATCAACCAAATTACTTCCGCACTAAATTCCATAACACACATCATAACCGCCCCTGTATGCACGTAAATGCAACTAATTATTTATCTTATATATGACCTCTCAAACCATCAACCAAAGAAACCTCCTGCACCTGCCAGCCAATGGCGAGACACCTGAGCAAATTAAATCTTTTATGCATATTGAATAATGTACTTATGCTTCCTCGATTGTATAATCAACCCGAATGTCAATACTAAACAGTCAAATTTGTTAATGATCTTATTATTGGCAATTATTAACCTACCTAGGGCTCTGAAACAGGTTTCCATTAATAGTAGCAGCATTGTCTTCCCTAGTGAAGAACTGATTCAAAACCCAAATTGATTCATTTCAAGAGTACTGGATTGCATATGCAATTGGAAAACAAAATGGAAAAGAAAGATTTTCAACATGTTGGTTAATGATGTTTTACAGTGGAATAATTGCCAAAAAAGAATCTTCGTAAACAGCTGCAAACGACCACACAAACTAAAATTCACCACCAACGAATTACAAATATATCTGAGCCAGCAACTATATATATTTCCATAAAAAGGCTAAAAAAAGAAAAATAAAATAGCAATGCTAGCATAGATAATAACCATACATTTGGGTACAATTTGAATTTTTTTTTTGTCATCATTATAAATCAATTCGAACAAAATCAACCAATTTTTCAAACAAGTAGAAAAATGGCACAAGTTCAAAATTTGCCACATAACAATTCAATACCAAAAACCAGACACAAGTTTTTGTCACTCTATAATATACCACTATCACCGTCGCAAATGCAAGCCAAAAATGATATGCAGCGACATTTATGGAAAAATTGAACAGGCAACTCAGCAGCAGAACTTGGCCAAAAAACATTTAGAAAGAGGCCCCAACACACACTACGCTACAATCCAATACTGCCATACAAGTATAATTAATATAAACCCAATTTGAAAAAGAAAACTCAACCGACCACCAATAGAAACAAAGTGAAACTTAAATTAGCAATTTAAGACAAGACAACGAGAAATAGACTAAATTAACTACTCAACATACTATTTGCTCAATTTCTTAAGAACTAAGCAATGTATCTAGTTGAAGATTGGCTCTTTTCAATTTCCTTTTGGTTAAAAGGATTCCGTCCTTTTCATTTAAAAACTTCAGAACCCCACCAATTCACCAAACTACACTACAGCCAGAATCCATATATAACAAATACAAATATGCACACAAAAAGGGGACTAAAATCATCACACTGGAGAAATGATATGCAAGAAAAAAAGAAAATTCGAAACAACTATTACTATTTGGGCTACTAAATTAAACCCAGCATCTGCTACAATAGCCATAGATACTGCAAAAGCAACTGCTATATTATCAGAGCTACCAAAATTTACAGAAATGACAAAAGAGAAAACAAAATAGCATCCCCATAATAATCAAACAAACCAACAACCAACTGATGACGCGATCTTTCTAACCCCCTTCTCTTCCAAGAAAGAAAGGAAGAAAAAAAAAAGTACCTTTGAGCAGAGCCGGACTTCAGGCTCCAAAAAAACGGAAATTAAATATTCCCATGAGGTCCACCCAGCTTTTCCTCCTTTCACCTCCACCGCTCACCGCCCCATCAGCGGTATCCTCACCGCCTTCCTCTCCTAAAACCTTCTGAGCTTCTTCTTCTTCCAGCATTTCAGGTTCCGTACTCTCACTGCTAACCACGGCTTCTTCTAGAACCTTCTCTTCCAGCTCACCGGACTCTTCTGGAATCTTCTCTTCGACTTCCCCCTTCTTGTTTTTCTTCTTTCCATTCTTATCAGTCTTATCATTTTTCTCTTTCTCGACTCGAGCCAGGTGCTCTTCAAAGGCATCAATTGCCTGGTCGATGATCCCCTTGTCAGTTGAGCTGTTCCACCTTGACCAGAAGCTCTTGTAGCACTCGAAACAGCCACAGCCGATCATCGGACGGTGAGAAGCCGCCGCCCTGGGTGCCACGTGGCACTTCATCGACCTTGTTATCAGGTAAGCCAGCACCTCCTTGTCTTTCTCCCCCAGAGCCGCCGTCTGAGTATGGATGTCCGCTGGTAGGAGCTTCAGTGCCGAGGTTACATCGCCGGAGACGGAGCTGGCCGACGGACCTGGGGAGGGATGCACTTTCCCCTTCCCCTTTCCCTTGGGGTATGGACCCTTCATTGCCTGAGTTTCTCTCCTTTTTCTCCCTCTTTCTTTTTTTTCTGATTCTTTTGGGACTGAAATGTAGAAAGTTACTAGGGTTTATCTCTTTGGTGAAGAAGAAAGAGGAGGCAGTCATCTCTTAGGGCCTTTATTCTATGGACCAGTTCACCTCGAGTTGGCTCTTTCTCTTGATTGTAACAGACAGGACCCACAGTTCAGGGAATATTATGGTCTACATTAATATTTACATCAGGTCTAGGAGACCTTTGCTTTTGAGGGGACTTGTCGCTGTTAGGAGAGCTGAGTGACAACTTTATGTCAGGTGTCTTGTTAACTGGTTAGAATATTTGGTAACCGGCTATAGCAAGTGAAGAGTACCGATGAAGTCAATACGGACGGTCCAGATTGTTTATCTGTAGAGTCCCTTACTGTAGCCTGTAGGTTTGTTTTTTGATTGGAAGAATTCTGAGTTGCCTTCGGAGATCGGCTACAGTGAAACTGTGGCAAACTTGGATCATGTCTTATAAATGGGCTTTCGGATCAAAATTGGACGGTGACTATCAGATCATAAAATCTTCCGATAGTACATATAACGTATAAACTGTATCGTTTAATTTTGATCGGATGGTCTGTGTTCGACTATGCTATTACATATCCAGCAGCAGATGTGGACTCGGCCTTTTCGGAGCTCTACCAAAAGTGGTTTCAATAATATCTTGGAGGACAGGAGGAGATTATTGATTTGTCTAATTTATCCCTGAGGAATGGGTAATTCAGGAAAAACGGAGAAAAGGTTTAAAAAATTTATAAAACTTTTTCGTGTTTGGCGCCGTGTGGGGATTGTTTTATCGAAGCGGTCCAATAGCGTTCTTTGACAAGGATGCCCCTGGTAAATAATTAATTTCATTGTTTATCTAAACAACATTTTAGGAAAAATTAGTTTGGCAAGATAAGGCAGTAATCGTTTGATTCTTTTGGTAAATTCGTCCTGGTAGTGGTAGGCTAAAATGCAGAGGTCAAAGCTAAATTGAATGAGGTCCATCTTTTGGAAATCCTTTGACCAGTTCAAAACTTCAGATAGATGGTTTTTTGTTTTAGAAAAGAAAAGTTCACGAGATCAACATCAAACAGGTGTAACACAAATGAATTTGACTTGTTTTGCTTTCATCAGCGAAATTCCCAATGGTAAAATAAATTGTTGAAGTTCATATATTGGCAGAATCGAGTATCTATGTTTAATTTTTTTTTTGTCAATTTATTATTATTATTTTTTTGTAATTACTAGATTGGTTTAAGCTAGAAGACTGATCGAACTGGGATGATAATTAGATTAAATGATTAGATTAGAAGAAATATCACGGACTCCAGTTGTAAAAAAATAGAACATAAAATATTTCTAACGATCTCGCATATTTATCTCATTTTCAAACCACCCGAATATATGCACAAAAGAATATTAATTAAAGACCAAAAAATGAACAACTTGTCTAACTTCACTCCAACTTTTTTTCGGATTCAAAACAATTTTTCTTCTATATATCATTATTTATCAGCTGAAAGGAATTAATGTTTATTAACAAAAAGTCTTAAAATTAATCTACATATAATTTATTTTCATTTGAATTTTTCTAGTTCCTTAACTTTTTTTAACCGTATATGATCATATCTTGAACTCCATGAATTACTACAAAGGTTATCTAAAACCACTTGGTAAAAAGAAGAATATAAGTATAAATTTGCTTCATTTCATTTAAACATGTGGACTACAATAAAATTCAAAATAAAATCAATTTTCGACCATACAAATTTAGTGGTTGTTACATCAAACTACACCGGGTAGTTGGAATATTCTTCGGTCCTTGTCATTGTTACGGCACCAATATATTAAAAGACATCAACCTTATCAATTTTCCTTTTTTTAAACATTGAGCACTCAATTTAAAATAAAATGGATAATTCAATCTGATCTTTTATGAAGGCGGACTATAGTGAGTCAATGGTAGTAGGGTGAATTAGTTCATATTATGAATCGCTTTTTTAATTTTTAAAATTCAGATAATTGATATGCATTGTAGTACAATGCATATTGCGAATTGGTTCATATTATGAATTATTTTTTAGTTTTAAAGTTTAAATAGTCTATTTGAACCGTTTAACGTGATCTCCATAGCAGATTGTATATACATTTTTCTGGTGCTCATCTCGCTACATTAAAAAAGTAATTCCACCAACATACTAGGAAGTAGGGGTGCAAACGGACCAGATACGGATCGGATAGTGGTAAAATCATATCCGTATCCGTTTTAATTTTTCAGATACGGATCGGACATCAAACGGATACTTACGAATACAGATCGGATCTCAGATATCCGTAGATATATACATAAATATTATCATAATATATATTAAAATATATGGTATATATACTACTATTCGGATACAGATAAGGTTTCTATCCATATCCGCATGGATATTCAGATATCGAATTTCTGTATCTAATTTCAGGATACGAGTTCAGATACGGTCGGATATTATCTAATCCGTTTGCACCCCTACTAGAAAGGTATAATCGAATTACTGTAAGAAACAAGCTTTATTTTGAATATAATCGAATAATGAATATATTTGTATATTATCTTTAAACAATTTTCAGTCCCTCGATCTTATGTAAAAGTTGAACTTGAAAAATTTTAAATTTCAACAATAAATATTGTGGACTTAGCTGAAATTAAATGATATTCTCACTAATTAGAAATGTGAACTGATACAATATACAGTGGGAAACTAAATATTAAATAGTCGGATAACTTGATCTTCAATGTTTACTAAAAAAATTATAATGAAAAACAAGAGGACCCGATGTAATATTTCAAATTTTCAAAGAGTATATATTTGAAATAAAGTCAAGATGAAATATTTACCGTTGTAATACATCGAGATGAGCTTTCTTTTTAAACATATCAGTATAATAGCATCTATAACAGTGATTTCTTTTAAATTGCTAATCTGATGTGTTAATTGCTAATATAATTGCTGGGATGTACCACAGTTTTTAAATTAGCAAGTTTGCTTTAAAAACAATTCTAATTAAATAAGCAACTCTAATTAAATTTCTGAAATGAAGTGATTTAGAAATTATGAATCTCTTTAATTGCTAAATTCAGTGACGTAGCTCAAATTAATTGCTAAACGTTTGCTGGAATGGAGATGCTCTAAAATGCTGCAATCATTTCGCATATATCAAGAATGAAACTCAGTAATTTTTTTAATACAATATTTTAGTTCAAAATGTTACCTGTTTAGCAGCGTGTACGTGTTGTTCATGAATTTTTCATATCAGTATAAAATGCGACGATCTTTTTGTTTCACATGTTCAGATTAGAATGGAACTCACCAATCCGAAAGAGTGTGTAATTTATTGTGAGCGATACATATACGCATCAGTATAATTATATAATCTTTTTCTTCTTTTTTTATAATCTTCGTTTGTTATATGAACTATTAATTATTCTAGTAAATATTTTTTGAGTAAACATTAGAGATCAAATTATCTAAATATTTAATATTCACAATATATTTTATCATCTATATTTTGAACTTGCCATGTTCCACATAGAAGGCATTACTTTTGGAACTAAATCAAAAATTGATTCATGTTCTTGTAAATATTTTATTCTGATGAATTATGAAGGATAACTCGATCTTTATATACAATAATATGTCTTTTTCACACTAAATTTTATTCTTATTCCTAGCTACTATCTTGAGCACATATCTCTTAATATATGTCTGTGCTATGCATATACAAGTTCATTTTCTTTTATTCTTCATTTGTTCGAAACTAATATTTAAAAAAAAAAAAAGGCAATGTGCAAATAATAACGGAAAAATTACGAGGGACCACCTTTTCTTCTCCTTAGTCGAGGGGCACTGAGATTTTCAATTTCAGAAATATAGAAAATATATAAACACCTTCGCTCCTTTTTCATTGGTC
This sequence comes from Carex myosuroides, assembly GCA_028015225.1. Classification (NCBI taxonomy): domain Eukaryota; kingdom Viridiplantae; phylum Streptophyta; class Magnoliopsida; order Poales; family Cyperaceae; genus Carex; species Carex myosuroides. The sequence continues at coordinate 7,357,176 of CM051472.1, forward strand.
GGTGAAAGTCTCTAGTACCGATAAATTCGTTAAACTTTATCAGCGATGTGGATTTGTCACAGCCGTCAGATGAAAGGATTGGATCGCAACGATGGCTGTCGCGATTTTGGGGTTAAAAAAGTAAACGGTGGTCCATCAGATGCACCAGGTCCAATTCATGCCTTTCTTTTTATCTTCCTCTCTTTCTACACCTTATCCTCTGTGGCTATCTCTAATGCGTTGTATCTAACTAATACGTCGTGACTTTGGTCTTGTATCGTGTCATGTCTTGATCAAGTTAATTTTTTACGTACCGTGTTGTATGATGTTCAAAATGTCAAGGGGTGGTTATGGCACGAGAATAGTCATGCCACGTGAGTCACGCTGTTCCTAAACGTGCCGTGTCCAAACGTGACTCGCGTGACTATTTGATAATAATTTAGGTTAGTTTATTCAAGATTCACCATTTGATTAAGATCTAATTGTCCTAATTACACATGACTCGCATGACTACGTGTCGTACCGTGTCAAATTTTCTAAAAATGATTACAACACACAAATAGTCATAGCACGTAACTCACACACTTGACACACGTGTCGTGTCATAATCATACTGTTCTGTGACGGAACCGGCTCTGCTGTAATATTTTTCCACTCTGGGACACCACACTAGAACTAGAAGACAAAAACAAAAAATTAAAAATTAGAGTATTTGAAAAATGTCAAGTCTCATTCATAGATTAAGTTATTTATTAATGACGTGAGTTAATAAAAGAAGATAATAATTTAGAATGAGTGAGGCTATGATACAATGCATAGAGGTGCTACTTTTATCCGATTACTCGGATCCGATTCGGAACCGAACCGGATCCGACCCGGATCAGGTTAATTTGGGTAGGGTATGGTTTAAAAAATATAACCGGTTAAATTATGGGTACGGTTACAAAATTAATAATTTAATATCCGATCCGGATCCGAACCGGAACCGATATTGTAATGGATAGGATATGGGTTTGAATTAGTTATCCGACCCATAACCGAATCCAACCCGATACCCATATAAATACCCGATAAAACATATATTAATAACTATGAAAATACAATTTTACATATAATCAAATTAACAAATGTCACGCCAGTAATCACATTTTGCATATTAATTTTTTAATAAAATTTATTGCTCTGAATATATCTTTCAATATATGCCTTATATATCCTGTGCATAATCATGAAAATTTATTGCTCTGAATATATCTTTCAATATCTACCTTATATATCATCTGCATAATCATGAAAATTTATTGCTCTTAATATATCTTTCAATATTTGTCTTATATATCCTCTGCATAATCATGAAAATTTATTGCTCTCATTGATATGTCATTTACAATAAATCTCATTGAAATCAAATATCTGCCATAAATTTAATTCTCTATTAAAAAATTAGTATTAATATTCCATTCATAGATTTTTTGAATCATAGAAAAAGGAAATCACCATCTCCAATATTTTACTTTCTCAAATTCTTGGGAGTTGTGACATATATCCGCTTCGGATCCAGAACCGCCCATATCTGGACCGGACCCGATAATCCACAAACAAGTTATGGGTATCTATCTATCCGGAACCGAAAGACTGGACCCGAAATATCTACGGGTAGATAGGTATCCGGATCCGGACCCGACCCGATTTGAAACAAATAAGTATATGGATCGAAATTTGGACCCGAACACTTTTAGGGTACGGATCCAAATATAATAGTATCCGGACCCGACCCTACCCGATAGCACCTCTAACAATGCATAACGTAGACCGGTTCGTATTATGTATGGATTTTTCTCTCTTTATATATTTTATTCTTTGTTTCAAAAAGTCAAATAATAAATCTGAACCGTTTAACGTAATTTCCATATTACTTGTATACAAAAACTTGTATTTCTAAGTTTTTTCTACTAATTCTTTTTATAAATATGTAAAAAATCATTACTTTTGAAAATGGCTGAAATGTTTAAATTATATACTTTTCTACCTATTTAAAAAGATAGTAAAAAAATAAAAAAAAATGTAAATTTGATTTGTGAGTACATTTTTATCAAAGATCATGTTGAACGGTTCATACCGCCAGTTTGGATTTTGAAAACAAAAATATTAATCCATAATACGAACCAATCGATGTTGTGCCGTTTTTTAATGCTCTAAAAATATAACAAATATGCCCTCTAATTTTAAAAAATTCGAAAAATACCCTATCCGCCCCACTGTGGAGCGGTTGTTTTCCAAAGCCGAACACCCTACTGTAGGGGGTTGGCTATCAATTTTTTATTTTTTTTATTTTAAGAGATGTTTAGTGTATATATAATAAATGTTTTACTTAACAGTAATTTGGTCTCGCTGCTTCTATGATTTTTTTTCTTTTTTTCTCTCTTTTTGGATACTCTTATTCTTCGATTTTGTAAATAGAATATATGACAAAGAAAATATATGTGTGTGAAACTAAAGCTGAACCTTAGATATTGTATAGAACCCATGTACCAAGAAAATATACTCATATTCTTTTTCATAAAATATTGGCAATTTTCTTTTTATTTTTAAGCCATTTTTTCATATTTCATAAATTATAAAAAATAGTAAAAAAATTTCAAAAATAATAAAAATTGGCATTCTACAAGTTCATTATATGACCAATTTACTGAGCTACTTAGATCGAAGTTTGAAGTATATATGAAAGGTTTTTGACTTACCGTTATTTTTCAAAAACAACAATTGCAGTTTTAAGGTCCTAAATGGTGTTTTTTTTTTTTTTGAATTTTTAGTGTGCAGGACATTTTGTAAGGTAAACCTTAGTTTATCTTCAAAATATGTATCTCCTCCTCCCAAGCTTTCCGAAAAGTGGTCGAACGCTCAAAACACTAAAAAAGTTATGGTCGGTCAAAGTTCGGTCAAAGTTAGTCCCCTCTCAGTTTGAGCTATTTTAGACATACATTCGGATTTCAAATTGAATGTACGTGATACATTTAGCTTTGAATAACTCAAATAATATTTATTTATTTACTTATTCTTAATGGATTTTGGATTCAGATTGTATCAGATTTACTGTGAGACCAATATAGACCAAAATCAAACAATAAGAGTATCCAAAAAGAGAGAAAAAAAAATCACTACTTAGTGAGACCGAAATCATTCTATACATACTAAACAATTTTTAAAAAATATCATAGTCAAACCGCCCCACAATTAGGACATTTTTCAATTTTTTTAAAATCGGAGGGCATATTTGCTAATTTTTTTAGGGCATTAAAAAAAATCGGGACGTTGTGCATATTACCATAGTGCACATTGGGAATGAAGATAGAAATTGAGTGAGATCATTGTGGTATTATACCTAGCGCACATTGGTTTGTAATTGGATCAATATCTTTATCTGATGTGAACCGTTCAAACTATTTTTGTATGAAAATGTATTTGTAGACTAAATTTAATATTTTTAGATTTTTTTTTAAGTATGTATAAGATCACTAGTTTGAATTGTCAAAAATCTTTAGATCAAGTGACTTTCTACCTATCTAGAAAATAGTAAAAAGAATCTATAAAATATATATTTATTTTTTAGGAAACTATAAAGTATAAATTTTGATTTATAAGTACATTTTTATATAGCGATCATGTTGAATGATTCAAATCAATTATTTATATTTCACAAACATATATATTGATTCAAAGTACGAACCAACATACACTATGCAGCGTACCATAGCCTCACCCTAGAAAATTTGAGAACAAAACATTACGAAATAATATAAAGTCCTTAAATTAGAAGATAACTCCGGATATTAATAGATGCATAGAAATATTATAAGTTTGGATAACACCTTTCAATTCAAGTCATACGACAAAGACATATAAGTATATTTGATTTAGACATTTTTAAATAACTGTCGTAACGAATTCTCAAATATTATTTGCAAGTGTAGTAGTAATTTAAGCTTTTGAAGGTGTTTTAATGCACCGAATAAAAGTGCATGATGATTTTAAGACATGGTAAATAAAGTACCGAACTTTTCAACTTTTGACCTTTTGACCTTACTATTTCACCTTCTTACATAGAAAATAAGGATAATTTGACCTTTTATCTAAAATGATATACCATCCTTTTCGCCTTAAATTTACTTCACTTGCAAACACAAGCTTAATTGATTTGCAAACATTAAGGCATTTTGAGGTGAAGTAAAATTTAAAATAGCTCAAGAGGTAAAGTAAAATTAAATCGCTAAATTTCTTAACTCTTGACATTTTTTTAACATTTTTTACTTTTACAACTACACTTGCTAACACAGCACATTACGAACAATTTGACAACACAGACGGCCACAAAGCACGCGGCGCATAAATAATAGTCAAAATTAGAGATCAATCAATACAATTAATTAATTTTATAGGCTATCCATGTCATACCAAAGAACGCGTCAAATATGAAACAGTTGTAACAAAACATTTTGGATGGTCCAGTGTTTTGTTCGCACAAGGAGAGTTTATGGTTAAAAGAGGCACTCAGACGCTCAGTCAAGTTATCTTTTTTAATGAATTGGCAGAGGCTGCCAAATAATTTATTAATAAAAAGTAGAATTTACAAACTATCTCAAGTGTTGGGGCTCTCTTTAGTATTTACAAAAGCATGGCTGCTATAACTACTCACTCCCCCACACATGCACTAATTACATCATTTATTTACTCAGCAATTAAAAAACCACATTCTCCCTGTGTCTACAGCTCTTGTAGCAATTACCTCCGGTGGTACTAGTACCTCTCTAAAGATTAGGTTATTTCTCTGCAACCAGATATGCCAGCAAGTACTGATAAAGAAAACCGCACCCAACTGAAGTACCTTCTTATTGCGAGAGGAAAGGACTCTCCACGATTTACTCCCAGTTGTTTGGATATCAGCATCCAATTGATCCAATGCCATGCCCGTCCTCCTTGTAACTAATGCCCAAACCCGTTTAGCATACTGACAAGAAAATAGAAGGTGAAAAGCAGTTTCCTGAGGACAGTTGGTGCACATAACACAATTACTGGGGCATGCAATGTGTCTCCTTCTCAGAACGTCCCTTGTTAGAATGCGTCCTTGCAGGAGGAGAGAGCAGAATATCCTAACCGTCTGGGGGTCTTCACTTTCCAAACCTCCTGAAACGGCCATTTGGTCATACTCTCCGATTTGACAGTGATATAAATTGAATTAGAGGAGTCCTGGCCACTACTCTCCCAATTCCATCTCAAGACATCGCCGATTCTTGTACAAGACCAGTGAAACAAGGGTAGAGCTTTGAGCAAACTTTTCCAAAAGGAACCCCCTATGTTCCACCTGGTAGTACCTTGGATTGTTGTGGTTCTGATTCTGAGCACGATGTCAGTCCAGATAGCAGTCGGGGCGACATTTGGTCTCCACCACAAGTTATCCTTTTTAATCCTTCGACAGTGAACATTAAAAACAGACCCCCTATGTCTAAATAGGTATTTATGAGGTTTAGAGAAGATGGATTGAATTCTTTATTTTATTGATTCTCATTTCATTGATTTATTACACAGTGCCTACTGCTACATATATAGTAAAATATAGAGAAGTTTCTAGAGAATCATTCCAAATACAGCTCATAGTAATCAGGGAATATATCAGAATCTCAGAGGCCGTTGTATTTGTTGTTATGCATCTTCATTAATCTCCAGTGTCACATGAAATGGAGGGTCTTGTTGGATGTTGTGTAATACCCCCCCCCCCCCCCCCCCCGCGCAAGCTGATGTGGCAGAGGCCACAGTAAGCTTGGAGCTCAACTGGAGAAAACGTGGGGCTGGTAGAGGCTTGGTAAAAATGTCTGCTATTTGATCATTTGAACACAAGAAGCAAACGGAAAGCTCTTTGGAAGCAATTCTTTCTCGAACGAAGTGATAGTCGATCTCGACGTGTTTTGTTCGAGCGTGGAACATCAGATTAGATGCGAGGAAGGTTGCGCCGATGTTGTCACACCATAAAGTGAGAGGTTGAGGCAAGTTGACACGAAGTTCACGTAGTAAAAATTGGATCCAAAGAATTTCGGCACACGTGATTGCTAAACTCCAATATTCGACCTCGGTGCTCGATCTTGATACGGTTGGTTGCTTCTTTGCACTCCAAGAAATAAGATTTGGACCAAGGAAAATACAAAAGCCCGTTGTGGATCGACGGTCGTCGGGGCAACCGGCCCAATCGGCGTCGGAGTAGGCATTGAGAGAAAGGGAAGCTGTAGGTGTAATGGTGAGGCCGTGGGTAATTGTTCCTTGTAGGTAGCGCAATATTCTTTTGACAGCCACCCAATGTGTGATAGAGGGATTATGCATGTATTGTGAAACGCGATTGACGGCGAAGGAGATGTCCGGCCGGGTAATAGTGGCATATTGGAGTGCCCCGACAGTGCTGCGGTAAAGATGTGGATCCTCAAAGGAAGAACCATCAGAGGCCGACAGTGGAGTACCAGCTATCATAGGTGAGTTGCACGGTTTGCATGTGAGCATGTTGGTTCTGGCAAGAAGAAATTGTATGTATTTTGGTTGTGCAAGTTGAAGACCAGTGGAGCATGGTGTGACTTCAATTCCTAAGAAGTAGTGAAGTTGGCCGAGGGTTTTAACTGCAAATCTTGACTGAAGATTAGAAATGCAAGTATGAATGAATTGTTGATTACTCGCTGTGATGTATCATCAACGTACACAAGTAAAATAGTAGTGTTACCATGGGCATAGGAAATGAAGAGAGATGGGTCGTATTGGGATGCATGAAACCCAAAATCAATGAGAGCGGAGCTAAGCTTGTGAAACCATGCCCGAGGGGATTGTTTAAGGCCATATAAGGATTTGGAGAGTAAACATACATGGTGGGGTTTAGATTTGTCTATAAAGCCGGGTGGTTGTGACATGTAGACGGTTTCGGTCAAGTCGCCATGTAGGAAAGCGTTTTGGACATCTAATTGTTGTATTGGCCAATGAGAGGAAACGGCTAGTGAAATGATGAGGCGGATTGTGGTAGGGCGTACCACGGGACTAAATGTGTCTAAGTAGTCAAGGCCTTCGTGTTGATGAAAGCCTTTGGCAACGAGACGGGCCTTGTATCTCTCAATCGAGCCATCAGAGTGACGCTTGATCTTGAAAACCCATTTGCAGCCGACAACGTTCATGTTAGGGTCAAAAGGGACAAGTGTCCATGTTTGGTTTTGGGCGAGGGCATTGATTTCTTGAGCCATTGCATGTCTCCACCTAGGATCAGAATTGGCTTGATGAAATGTAGTGGGTTCGGGTTCCAGAGTGGATATGTAGGCAACATGATTAGGGAAAGTTCTGGGCCGTCTTGTCTGATCCCTTGTTCTTGTAACCATTGGATGGGTTGAGTGAGAAGTGGTTGACTGTGGAATAGTGGTATCAGAAATGGGAGAAGTGGAGGTTGGGCTAGGCGTTTGTTGAGAAGGAATAGGAGTGGGCTGCTGTAAAGGTTCGGCCTGGGTAGGGAGTGGTGAATTGGGTTGTATAGAGGATGAGGCCTGGGTTGGTAGTGGCGAAATGGGCTGCATGAAGGGTTCGGCCTGGTTTGGCGAAGTGAGCTGCAGGAAAGAATCTGCCTGGTTTGGGTGAGGTGTAGGAGTAATTAAATGAGGAGATTGCTGGGCTAGGAGATAAGGCTGCGGCAGGTGGTGAAGAAAAGGTTCGGATCTGGAAGAAGTATGAGAAGAAGTTTTGGCAAAGGGAAAGGTTTCTTCATCAAACTGAACATTGCGTGACACAAAGATTTTGTTAGAATCTAAGTGTAAACAGCGGTAACCTTTTTGATTAAGTGCATAACCAAGAAAGATGCACGGGCGGGACCGAAGTTGTAATTTATTGGAGTTGTAGTCTCGTGTGTAAGGGAAACAAAGACACCCAAGGACCCGTAAAAGGGAATAATCGGGGTCCTTTTTGAAAAGTGTGGTGTAAGGGATATGATGGTTGGATGGGAGACGATTAATTAGGTAGATTATACTTGAAAAAATTTCATCCCAAAATTTTTGTGGAATAGAAGCACGGGACATAGTTGCAAGGGCAAGTTCAATGAGATGACAATGTTTTCGTTCCGATATGCCATTTTGTTGAGGCGTATAAGGGCAAGTAGTTTGATGTCGAATTTGTGGAAATTGAGAAGGAATGGGTTTATACTCGGTACCACCATCGGTACGGAGTGTTTTGATTGTGGTTTGGAGAAGGTTTTCGACTTGAGATTTGAATAGGGCAAAAATATGAGGAACCTCACTCTTATGAGTCATAAAATAATCCATGTGAATCTAGAATAATCATCCACAAAAATAATATAATAGCGAAAACCATTAAACGACATGATAGGGGAGGGGCCCCACACGTCGGAATGCACAAGTTCCAAATGGCAAGAAGAACTAGATGTAGAGGAGGAAAAAGGTAAATGTTTTGACTTTTCTAAGCAACAGTCATGACAAAGATCCAATTTATGTGAACTACAAGGTAAAGTACTAGAATTTAAAACTTGCAAAGTAATATCATGAGACGGATGACCCAAACGAGCATGCCAAGTGTTGGCGGAAGCTCGAAGACCGAAATAAGCTTGAGGAGGAGATCGGTTTGGTGGAGGCAGAGTGATGGAGTAGAGACCACTAGAGCTAGGAATGTGAAGAATGGTTGTCTTGGTGCGGAGGTCCTTCAAATCACAAGAAGTACGAGAAAAAGCAAGTGTTAGATGTGGATTATCATGAAGGAGCTTAGAGATGCTTAATAAGTTTTTTGTAAAGGCTGGTACATGAAGGATATCACAGAGAAAGATTAAATGATTAGAGATGGTAAGAGAGGCAGAACCAATGTGTGCTATGGGGAGACCAGTGCCATTGCCAATGTGCAAGTTGTCAAAGCCATCATAGTTGAAGAAGGTCGATAGATTGTTAAGATCACTTGTAACATGGTTTGTCGCGCCGGAGTCGACAACCCAATTGGTGGCCAAAGGTGACGCCTCAGTTGGCTGAGCAGAGTATGCCTGAAAGGTCGGTCGGGGTTTATATTCCTGGTCAGGGTCAAACCGATACCAGCAAAACCGAGCCATATGCCCGGTTTTGGCGCAGATCTGACAGACCGGCTTGGGTCCAGTTTGGAAGGCAGAAGATCCAGTAGGTATAGTGTTTGGATTGAAGGTAGGTCTAGGCTGATGAGGCCGAGGGCCTGAGGGATAACCTGGTCTGGTAGGGGGATTAGGGAGAAGGGGGCGTTGGTGTTGAGTATTCTGTGGTCGGGGAGAATAGGTATAGGTCGGGCGGTGGTTAGTGTTTGCAGGAAACCGAGTAAAGAGGGCAGAAGGATTAGAAAGAGAGGGAAGAGATGGTACCGTCATTTGAGACAATAGCCTGGACTCATGAGTAAGAAGTCTACCCCGAAGATCAGCAAAGGACAGGTTGTCCTGGAAGGCGGTGGTTATGGCTACTGTGAAAGAGTTGTATTCGGCTGGAAGGCCATTGATGGTAGCGATCACCAAATCCTCTTCTGGAACGGGATGGCCTATGAATGAAAGTTCATCGGCAATATGACGCATCCTTTGAAGGAAATCTGAGCAGGATAGAGAACCTTTGACAGTAGTGTGAAGTTGGCGCCGAAGATCTAGTAGCTGAGCTCGAGAAGAAGACGAGTAGGAGTGCTGGAGGCTGGACCATAAATCAAATGAGGTGAGGCATGAGATAACCTGAGATTGGATGGTTTCTGTAAGAGAAGAACGAAGCCAACCCAAGAGGAGTTGGTCTTGTTGGTTCCAGTGAGGTAGAGCCGGGTTAGGAATAGATTGGCCAGTTTCTGTCAGGATGGTGTTAGGAGGAGAAGAAGAAGTGTATTGAGATAAGTTGTAGCCATGGATAATGGGAAGGAGTTGGGATTTCCAGGTGAGGTAATTAGAGGAGGTTAATTTGGTAGAGACAGAAGGAAAGATGTGAATTATTGGGTCTGTGGTGGAAGAGGAGAGAAGAGGAGGAGGTAGAGGAGGAGAAGGAGGAGGAGGGTGATCAGTCGTAGTTGCCATTGTTAGGCTCTAATACCATATGAGGTTTAGAGAAGATGGATTGAATTCTTTATTTTATTGATTCTCATTTCATTGATTTATTACACAGTGCCTACTGCTACATATATAGTAAAATATAGAGAAGTTTCTAGAGAATCATTCCAAATACAGCTCATAGTAATCAGGGAATATATCAGAGTCTCAGAGGCCGTTGTATTTGTTGTTATGCATCTTCATTAATCTCCAGTGTCACATGAAATGGAGGGTCTTGTTGGATGTTGTGTAATAGTATTGAATTTTTATCGTGCGATAAGGAGTTCATGTCAGCTCATTAAAACGAGTGCGGTACCATAGATGATACATATTCAGATTGAGTGTGGGAACGAGAGGAGTCTGTGTTCTCTGAGAAACCTCAAATTTTCAGTTTATCTAAAATTGGTCAAATATTTTACGGTGCCTATTCGGATTGTACGGTCCATTATTACTGTACTTTTGTGATTCGTGCAGAAAGAATTTGAATGGTTTGAATTTTCCATAGATCAACTCAGAGATTGAGATATCTCACGGATGTGAATTCGATGGGAGACAATCCGATGGACCAAATTGTATCCAATGTTACATCAGAGTCATTCGATTCAAATAAAAGTTTACGTGCACAGTTTTAAAATTGGTGCAGAACAAGTATGTGTGAATCTTAACACAAATCAGACGGTTCCAATTGGAGTCCATCATACCGTCCCACTTCAAACGGGAGACACTTCCTGTTCCGTAATAATTTAGTAACTTCTTTTTTGAGAAAATAATTAAATAAATTGTTAATTCAGTTAATCAGTCGACAACGGCAAATTTTGTGCGCACGAAATGCTGCACCGCTTGTCTTGTTGCTGTTGTTTTGAAATTTTTGTGAATTATGTTTGCGCATGGAGTGTATAGTGTATGTCGATAAAAAAGGTTTCTGTGAAATATGTTTTTGAAATAAGTTCTCCACGGCCTTGTTTTGAAACTTTTTATTTCTTGAGAGGACTACTGGACTAGAGAAGGCTTTTTTTTTTTTTGAGAGAGAACCATTATATATTGCCAAACAACTGCCACATAAAAATTAGAAATGTGTATGGGCCAAAATGGGAGGAATCCAAGACTCCAAGCAGGCCTAACACTTCATACTTTCTTTTTTTTCCTTTGAATACAATAATTTCTCAATACTGTACTGTTTGTCGCCTTTAAATAATCTTCATTGCATTTGCTTCTCATGCACCTTTCTCAATTTCTTCACTTGTCAAATTGGACCACATTTTTTTTTCCACTAGGTTCTCTTAGTCTCAAAAGAAAGTATGATAACATTTTTGGATGTTGATAGGCGACTAACGAGTTCGCAAAGCTAGATTGGAAGCTTAGTAACATTTTTATTTGATACTCAAAATTTTCTTTTAAAATTAAAAGAACTTGAATATATATATATATATATATATATGTGTGTGTGTGTGTGTGTGTGTGTGTGTGTGTGTGTGTGTGTGTGTGTGTGTGTGTGTGTGAAAACGAGAAAGAACTTTTGATAGAGCATCATGTAAATAATACAGGACCACATTTGGGACTTAAGAGGAACTGCTTTGACTATTGTTGTATCCATTGTCAAAACTCAAATTTGTAAGGGGATACATTTATGTGATTGTTTACATGTGTTGCCTGGGTATAAATTTTATGTAATAATTTTATTTCATGTGTTGCTGGGATAAATTTATGTGATTGTTTATTTTATTTACAAGCATAATTTTAGTTGACCAATTAATATTTCAATGTGTTCATTAATGGGTTTAGCATTTTGTAAGGGGCCGTATAGGGTCCACGGGAGACGCTATGGAGCGATTGTGCTATTTTGATTAATACAGAGATTTTTGATGTCACGTTTTTAATTTTTTAATGCTACGAAAATAAATTAGTGAGAGTATGACTAGTACGTTTTATCTTTTACAATAGCATTTTAGTTTATATGTTTTCAGTTCAAAATCTATTAATTTGCTTTCAGACAACAATTTAATCCGTGCATACCGATTTCTTTCAATAGAGTTCTGTTTATATATAAAATATTAATTTTTTTGAATGCATTTATCAAGTCAAGGGAAGGTTTGTCTTTGCTCCCATTTCGCCCTTTTCACTTTTAAAGATTAAATTTATGGTTCTGTATGAATTTAGTCTTTACCTTGGGATCACTCCTCATCGCCTATTTGCAATGAAATGTTTAATTATATATGACACTACTGCACACTACATACGGCCCGTGAAATTTTCAGGATATTTGACATTTGACCTTAGCTCAAGCAAAAGAGAGGAGCTGGATATTTGCGGTGATGAAAGATATTACATCGGCTGTTTTGTTTGCATGCATTTTTACAAGGTATGCCTGTGTTTTTGGGTCCGACAAATCTTCACAAAAGGGTGTAATTTATTTTTACTGCGATCTGGACTTGCTCATTTGGCTCTGCTTTATGTTCTCATCTATCAATGTATTTTTTCTCTATCAAATAACAGTCGAGTTATGTTACATCTGCAATGGAATTGTAATTACCGTAAAGGAGAATACATGTTACTTTACCTTATTTAAAATTAAGAGCTTTTTTGGTTTGTTGACATGATCTTGGCTCTTTATGTCAGTACTCAGTACAAACCCTGACTAGATAGATTGTGTATATCATATATTCAGTCTTTGTTGAATTAAACTTAACTTGTATATGATTTACTGGACGTCAAGAGCCGATAACAATACCCAACATTTTTCGGACTGTAATATGTTTTTACCAAGGAAAATTTGATTCAGTTATCTACTGTACGGCATTACCTACCTTCCAATTAATCACATCCTCAAGAAATAAACAATTTGTCTGTTTGTTCCAATGACATATTAGTTTTTTTTTTTTGTTAACCAAAAGGCCCGTAGGCCATTACAGATTCCAGTAAAACTTACAGGACATTTCCTACCCCTAGTCCAGACCCGAAACCCTCTATCTGCTAAACAGCAAAACAAGGAAAGGTATACCCGGTACAATCCCAACCGTAAGTCCTACCCAATTTTGCCAGACCATCCGCTAAAGCATTAGAGTTCCGCTCAATATGAACACAGTTGAAGGCCTCATTTGACTTGAACATCTCCCAGAGCTTAAGAATAGCCGTAAAGGCCTCCCAACCCACCTCTGTGGGGATTGTGCTGTTCGACACTGCATCCACAAGTACCTTGCAGTCCGAAAAAAAGGAGCATTGTGTAATACCCAAGTCCACTATAGCATCCCAAGCTGCCTGTAGAGCCAATGCCTCCACCATAAGAGGGCAGAGACCTACGGTTTTTGCAGACCTGTAAAGAATTAACTCCCCATTTTTTAAAACCGCTAGTCCTAGCCCACCATACCAGTTCGGAGTCCAGGAGCCGTCCAGATAACGTCTGTACTCATGCATTTGCACTGGGATGTTGCTCGTTGCAGCGGCGGGGGAGGCATGTTCCCATTAGCGACAGAGCCCATTTCCACCTCCCACTGGATTGATCGGAAATAAGAGTGGAAATTCGACAGCGCCGGGGCAATTTTCCCATATGTGCCGTCATTGCGGCAACGCCAAATCGCCCAAATGGAATTCAGAAATTGTGACCATTGTTCGTCGTCCATTTCTGGACTCAGCCGCAGTAGAACCTGCATTAAAGAACCAGTCAGAGTGTCCGATCTAATTGCCAGAGAGCCCGCATAGTGACACAACTTAACAAACTGGCAGTGTAATAGATGATGCACAATCGTCTCTTCCCCTTGACCACACAACTGGCATTCTGGGTTTGCACTTTGAATTCTCTTTTGAATAATCGCACCTAAAGGTATTGCCTCATTTAGCAGCTTCTAGATATGGAGTCTAACGCGTGGGGACACAGTCCCCCTTTGCCAGACAATCCCCCAAAGAGCTTTTTGTTGGGATTGATCTGTTGGACCCCCTAAGTAAGCAAGCGATAGGCTTTCTTGACTGTGAATTGCCCATTAGTGTTGTGTTTGAAAATCAAACTATCCCGCCCCTCTGTAGGATTCGGTGGTCGAACATTCTGTACTACATGCATCGCACTTGAGTACCCAAACAGTTCCACCAAGGTGTTCACGTCCCATAAAGGAGCACCTTGGATGCATAAATCACGAACCTTCAGCCTTCTCTGCAGTCCCCCTTGTGGTTTAGTGAGCAGAGCTCCTTCAAACCAAGGTTGAGTCATCGCCCCGCACAGCTCACCATTCCCCAGGTGCCAAGTGAGCCAAGGTAACATATGTTCCCTGCTGGACAGCAGCGCACGCCAAAAGGCTGTGCAATTATAGATTCGAGCAGAGTGCCATATGTCGCTCCTTGGTAGGTACTTTGCTCTAACTACTCCAGCCCATTGCACTTCCGAACCAGCCACCAATATCCATAGAAACTTCATTAGAAAAACCCAATTCATAGCATGACATTTAGTTAAAGCTCTGAATTATTTCCACTAATAAAGCCTACATGTAGCATCTTTGTGCCTACATAAGTAAAACCATTTTACAAAAGTACGACATTACATTACACATTATAGTTTTTTGGATTATGGAATTATATTTTATCCTCATAGTCCATATAATTGATCAATATGTATACCATAATAGTGAGACGTAGTGCATCTTCGAAGTTCACACGGACGAATGAATTTTTTGCATATGTGATTGTAATTTTCGAATTAATCGTCGCCATATTATATTAAATTGACATGTTAAACAAAAAGGCTCGAATTTCTTAAATTGACAATTGTAAGTCTAATTATAATATGAATCCACATATCCTTCTATGTTGTTGATTCTGGATATGCATGTTTTACATATGTTAGGGCCTTAGGGGTGGTAGTGGCCCCCCAGGTAGTTAATTCTCAAGACACGTCTATGGGTTTTTTTATAAATAATTTACATCATTAATATTTACACTTTACTGCGTAAGTATAAATACTTGATATTTTAGAGATAAATACTTCATCATGGATCTCATTTGAAAGAGAAAATTACATAGAAAACGTTCATGATTTTAGATTCACATAATTTTTCACAGGTCGTCAGAAATATGAGCAAGATTAAATGGAGAAAAAAAAACTCACCTCTAAAAATATGTAAAAGATGGGTGTGTGATGAGAGAGAAAAAACAAAGTTGCTATGTCCATTTTTCTAGAATTGTATCTTGGATATGAATACTTGCATTACGAGGTATGTATACTTACTCGATGATGTATGAATATTTGCACGATGAGGTATGAATACTTACACGACGAGATATAAATACTTGCGCGACAGACAACCCGAAAGTATGTTATCATGGATCTTATTTGAAAGAGAAAATCTTGTAGAAAACATTCGTGATTTTAGATTCGCAAAATTTCTCACAAATCGTCAGAAATATTAGCGAGATTGAACGGAGAAAAAAAACTCACCTCTAAAAATATGTAAAAGATGAGTGTGTGATGATGTCTAATTTTTTCGAAAAACTTGATATCTTAAATATGAATACTTGATATATTATATATTAACACTTGCGCGTATAGGTATTCATATTTGCGCGCGCCAATTGTAAAATCTATCAAATATTAGGTTATTCCCCAAGTAATTAGTGGTCCCTCAGTTAATGATCATTCCCCAAGTAGTTAATGACCGGAAATCAATGGGGGAAATGAACTGGAAGATAGTTAGAAGCTCTTAAGTTGGATCAATGCCTCTTGAAAATAACGCTCCCTAGTTTTAAATAGAGCAAGTATATGAATGATGTACGGGTAACTTAACTCTGTGTTTCATATTAATGGAACGGGCTATTAAGCCTATTAAACACACACACACACACAAAAATGAATCTACATATCCTACCGTATATGCATCAACGAACCACCTGCATAAGAGAAATCATATTTTTTAAAATTAGGCATGCCAATGCCAAATTCAAATTCATTAGCTACGATGCAATGTAATTCATATTTGATGTATGATACTATGATTCATATTTTTTTTTAAATGAGTTTTTATCCATAAAAGGTCCAATTGTTAATCAAACAGTTTAGAAGCAATTATACTACACTGACCACAGTAACAAATTCGGAATTTGAAAATAATTTGACAAGATCTAAAATTTATTATTCAAACATAATACAAATATAATTTGCAAACAGTCCTTGTAATGCAAAGCAGCAATTCGTAACAGTACCAGATCTATGGATTCAGTGATAACCTAGCTAGCATCCTGATGTTTCCGTCTCTAAATATTTCTTTGGACGGGTACAAGAACAACCCCAACCCCCCCCCCCCCCCCCCCCCACACATCAATTGGTAGATTTAGAATAGAATGATTATTAAAAACATAAAAAAATTCTCTGAAGTAGCTCTGTCTTGCTATATTCATATCCGCAAATATGATCTTTACAAAGTCCCTCAAGTGCAATCTGATTCTGATTCTCATTTCTAACTCCCAAATGTGTGCCAAACAACATTTAAACGTAATATAGACCGGGTTATGATCTGATTGAGATTCTTTAATGCCTAGCACACTTTCGTGAAAAATATCAGTCCTATTGAATTTTCTTTTCAATTTTTCAGAAACATACCATACTCTCAACCAGAAAATATGACACATTAAATCGAGAAGAACATAATTTTTCTACAACAAAATTAACATTATAATCTCAATTGCAGCGAATTAATATTTCATGCACAGCGAAAATAAATTGTTAAGCCTGAGAAATGAACTATAAAACAATATGATGACAATATCTCACAAAAGAATAACGAATTTCTATCAATGAACTACAAAACAATATGATGACGTGCTTTACCTTTTTAGGTCTAGTATTATTTGACCTACATCAACTTTCTATAGTTCACAAAAAGAATCAAACACCAAGAAGATATGTAGTCTAAAGTCTGGTACAGAAGAGAGCACTTTTGACAAATAGTAATGGTGAGAAATTTCCCACGTACCTCGGTAACTCAGAATATGTCGTAAACCATTAATTGCGCCAAGCCCCACCATGCGCTCACACAATACAGTCAATACTTCTCTCTATTTTTAAGGAAATTACCAAATTGCCCTCCTTTATTGAAGGATAACAACTGCATGTTGAGCCAGTAAATTCATATGGTCAGGCTGAGTTGCAAAATTCCAACTACAAAATCTGAATTGCATTCTGTGAGCAGAATAGCTTAGACTGATGTTTGTTTTTTATCCTAAAATGCCATAGCCGCCCTTTCGAAGCCACCAAATTCTCGTCACATAAAAACTCCCATGCAAACCACCTCTCCACCGTCCGATTCACATTATGCACAATCACATCCGTTGGATTCATATCTGATCTCTTTTTAATCCTCCCAATCAACCCTGCAGTATAGATTGCACTCATTCGCCCTGGTTGGTCTGGCTCACTGCCGCTGGGCCCGTCCACTACTATAATGTCCCACCTTTTGTTATACACTGCTCTTGGTAATCCTGTCAAAGCCAATTTGCAGCGAGATGAGTGCAGTTTATCAGGCACTATCCTGCAAATTGGAATAGATGTCGAGGTATTGGTTATTTTGGATCTTTAAAATGGAGAGATGCAATGTTGCAATTAAATGTATTTAAGAAGGCCAGTAACATTTGCAACAACAACAAAAAAGGAATACCGGAAACTGTAGTTGCAGTAGCGGACATAACAGGTTAGACTTTAGCTGTAAAGGTTGGGGTTCCAGCCAAAATTTTATTTTCCTATTTTTGTTTCAATTTTTTTAGTTTAGAATTGCAAATCAAGGCTCAGTTGAGTATACTTATATAACATGACATTACACGGGTCAGATCCATTATGAGTATGTGCATATTTTGAGCCTTAATTCACCAAACATAGTATATACTACTCCGTTCATAAGCTTAATCGGTACCTTGCCATTTTGAAACCCTACAGGTCAGGTCTATGTGTCAATTTTATTACTGAAATTGGCAAGAATGGAAATTGGAAAACATTGAAATACAATAACTGATCTCAATTAAACAAAGCTAGAACTAGTGCACTGTTATTGGGCTCGGATCCTCAACCAAACCAGAATCAACCAACCAACCGAGAAATCGTACCAGCAATCTTCTTCGTTTCTAGCATAACGCAGTAGGTCATAAGCTTCACTGGCCTTGAATTTGTACTCCACCAGGTGCATCTCCACACCGTCTCTTATTCCCTCAGATCGGTGCTCCCTAATTCTTGCAAGATCATCCTCTAGAAACACAGAATTGCCACCGCGGTTCAACCTCGCCAATTGGAGATGTTGTGGGGTGCTGAGGCCAAAGAAGAGGATGTTACAAGGGGCCCTCTTGGAAATTAGAGATTGGATCAAGTTGAATTCTTTTGATGTGAAGGGGTCTTGTGAAAAAGAGTTGATCAGAAAGCGGTGGTGGAGGTGGCGGCTGGAGGGGCCGGAGAAGGTGGTGGTGATAATTAGCAGCCTGATGAAGGTGATGGTTGAGAAAGAAAGAAGCAGCAGAAAGAAAAGTCTTTTTCTACTAATTCTCATTTTTTTGTATTGGTTTGGGGTATTGGCAGTGACAGATTGTTTTCCCGAGGGGTTTCATTAATTCGATCTGGAAGAGAAGGAATCAAGGAATGGGACCCAAGATTAAAATATTAATTAATCTTATTTAAATCAGGTTGTCCTTGATTAGAGATATCAATGACACTCTTTTATCCGATTACCCCACCCGGTCGGTATCGTATTTGATAATACGGGTACAGATAATTTTTTTTTCGTAAACTTATCGGGTATGAGTATGAATAATTTTTTTTTCCATTATCTAAATGGATAAGGATATGGATAAAGTCTATTTCGTACCTCTTATCTGATCTGATCGGATAATTAAAAAAAATTATATATTATATATATATATATATAAAAGAGTAATGAATATCTATTTTTGGTAAATAAAAAAAGATATATACCTATTTTTCAACTACTTTTAGTCTTATCGAAAACATTAATCATTAAACCATCATTATCTGTGTATCTCATTCATTGCATTATTGGAAAATGCATGTTATTAAATAAAACATTAGCTGGACTGTAATTATTGATTAATTACCGAATTTGCTGGAATTTATTGTATTAATGGTTAAACTTTATTGAATAAAATATTATTAGAAGAGTATGGTTAAAATGTCCTATTGATTTTGTGTTCCATCATGCCCCAATGTCGTTATCTCTATTTTCAAAATTTAAACTGTCAATCCGAGCCACTTCATATGATCTTCATATTAAAGTGTGCTTGTATACAAAAAAGGGGGAATTTCATGTATCCCCCTCAAAAACTTCAATATTACGTATTTCCCCCTCAAAAGTTTGTAATATCATATTTACCCTTCCAAATCATAGAAACTCACATATTTACCCAACAACAATAAAATAATAAAATTTAACACTCCAAATTTATTAAACAATATTAATTAATAAAATATGACTATTATACCCCTTCCTCCTTTCTCTCCTTTCTCTCTCTGTGCTCCCTCTATTGCCCTGGCGCCAAAAAAATTGAGCAAGTGAGAATAGGACCGGTACCAAGTTTCATGCATTTTTGATGTGGTAACTCAGAACTGAAACAATACCATTCGTACCAACCAATACCAGCCCTGGGCGGCTTTCTGATGTGGTAACTTGCATTTTTGATGAATAGAAAGGTGGCTTTGATGCATCGCTCACTGGTTACTGTTGTTACAGTGGTCAGCACGCTCATTTTGTACTTTAGTTCTGTGATTCTCATAAACTACAAGGAGATTTGTTTCTAACATATTGGGTCTGACAAGGCCTTGTTTAATTTTCTGTAATTTCGGGAAAATTTTAAGGATAAAACTTGAAGGATTTCTTGAAAGCAGTCGATTCTGAAACTGAATATATATATACAATCAAATAGGGAAGGGGAATACATAATCCTAACCGACTGCAAAATACGGGTACAGGTGGTATGCAACAACAGTATCCAGAACCTTCCTCACTGGCATGCAGCTGAGATAGTAGTACTATGTGCAGCAAAATTCCAGCAGATAGAGAGAAGAACAATGTTGCAATACGCACAGAGAGAAACACTCAAACAACCTCATCAGATGGCCAACTGGGCAAGGCAAAGGAATGGGACATTCAATGGGTATCCAAGTGGAGCAGAACCATATTCTGCTACACACAACAGGGAACAAGTGGAGCAATACATGCATTTTAGATTTTACTTAAATATCTGTATTTAGTTTTAAATTTCAGATTATGTTGCATTTTGATTATGGGACAACTCTTATTTACCAGTAAACTCTATAGGAGGATAGGAGGTAGAATAGCAGCTAGTTTCTGATTAATTGTAATGTAAGACATGTTTAAGTCAAGTCATGCCTAAGGGCTTTATGTGAAAAAAAAAATGTTCTTAAACTATGTGCTAGCTAATTTGCTCCTAGAGGCAATTCGGTATGTGCATTATCTTCTCAAGTTTTTTAGGATGTGAGTTGGTGCAAATCAGTAAAATGTTTTGTCAGACTTGATAGAAACAGTAACTTGAATTCAGGAAAAACTGGCATATATATATAAAGTAGTCGGTCTACCTATCCACAGGCTTTGTTGACATTAGTTGTTTCTTATATTCGAGCCATATTTCTGTAGTCTTGCATGCTGAGGGGTCTTTTTTGAGTTCTAATTGAAAAAATTGTTGGCTTGATTTAAAAATTATTGTCAGGATTGTCAATGATTTCCTACCTGTAATATTTAGTGCTAGAATGTTTCATCAATCATCATGGTTATTACAGAATGACTGCATAAGTAATAGTTCTGATCCATCGACAACTAAATTAATTTACTCAAATTGTGGTATAGTTCATGTGCCACATATTACAGAATGACTGCATAAGTAATAGTTCTGATCCATCGACATACTTTTTTGAGTAAAAGTCAGTGATGGTTTGTACGAATGGTATTGGTTGGTACGAATGGAATTTTGTTTAACAACTCAGAACTGAAACAAAAGGATAATGCAATCTTACAAACAGACCCCTACTAAATATTTTTTCATGCATTAAGGTACATTTTTTTTAACAACTCAGAACTGAAGCAAATCATTTCATCATCAGTTAATCATAAAAAATTGATTACATCAAATAACCCTTGTACCACCCTTACCAATTTTACCCCAAGATGCAATATAATGGACAAATAATTTTGTACATATTACACCATTAGATCATCAAGCTTACAAATGAAGCACATGTAAAGCATCTTCTAAACTGTACCAGTGAATAAATCTACAAACCGTACCAGTGAAGACATCTTCCATACCATTCAAACCGTACCAGTAAACAATATATAAAACAACAATTTATATTCATCAAAACTATATTTTAGTAGATTTCATATAACCAACCAATCACCATAAGCTATTTCAAAGTAGCAAAAAGTAACTAACCTAAATGTCTACTTCTATGATCCAAAAACACCATGCAGTAGCAACAACTTTTAAACATACAAAATGCAAGTACGGGCAATCATAATCACAACCAAAAATTAGTAGACATCGCAACTATTAGAAAATCAAATGCATCAACTCATGGCATCACACGGCTTTGACTTCTTGCTCCTACGTGCTTGTGACTTCTTTCCTCCCCTAATTAAAAAAAAAGATTGTCATATTTAAGAAACTATAAGGCCATCCATAAATATTGAGATTCAATTTCTTAATAATTAACCAAATGAGAATATATACAATTTTTATAACCTTTTACTAGTTGATGGTTGAGATGTATTTTGAGAGAAACCAGATTCAAATGCTTGAGATGTAGTCTCGACAGGTGCCGGGTTCTTACAAGTCTTTTGATGATGCCCATACATACCACAACGCCGACACTTGTGCTTTCTCTTCAGTTCGTCGGATGCCACATATCTGCTCTTTTTAGGCCGTCCAGGTGGACGTTTGATGGTAGGTGGATGTATCTTCTCCTCTATTCCTACATGCACCCATTGATCCTTTCCTGGCATTGGAGCAATTTCCAAGGAATAAGCCACTTTGCATTTCTCGATTGTGAAGTATGGATCCACATACTTCTCCCAATTAACATCCCTTGTGAAAGCAATAAATGCTGCTGCATGCGCACATGGAAGACCTCTAACTTAAGTACAGATCTTATAAAGTGTTAAATGCAGTTTAGTATTTCTAAACCCAACAGTTCAGTACACTTTCCAAATGCAATTTAATACTTCATATTCAACCTAACTAGAGTACAAATTAGGTTAGTACTTTCCAAATGCAATTTAGTACTTCTAAATCCAGCATGGTTGTGAACCAAAAATTAAATGCAATTTAGTTGAGTGCAAATGCAATTTATGAAGTAAGTTTATCAAGCCCTTCTAAAGAAAATCTAGAAAATGTTGGTTTACAAGTAGAAAATTCTGATACCTTGGTGATTTTATTTAGGTATTCTTTAGCTGTAGGAACTAACATGCCTTTCCAGTTTTTCACAATTCTCCTCTTCTTATCAAACAGTACCATAATTCTTTCTCTAATGGCATCAAGGAGATCAAGCACAGGTTGGTATCGCACTTCACCTATCCAAGAATTAAATGTTTCTGAGATATTGTTAGTAATGTAATCACACTTGGCAGTTGTACCAAACTTGCTTCGACTCCATATCTTCTTGTGGTTCTCATTAAGAAATGCAATTGCATCTGCCTGTTTTTTTGGCAATTTCATCTAGTAATCTGTCATGCTCACTTGGGCAATAGGTCTTTGCTGCATCCCACATGTTATTTCTAAAGAAGTCACCACGAAATTGTTTCTTGAAATTGCTGTACAAGTGTCTCATGCATTCTCTGTGCTCGACGCTAGGATAAACTAATCCGATAGCTGCTTCTAACCCTTTTTGCATGTCAGATGAGATCACTAGACCATCTGGTGTTCCAACTGCTCTTTGTAGTGCCTTCAGAAACCATGCCCATGATTCTGTATTCTCCGATTCAAGCACGCCATAAGCTATTGGATACATGCAATTGTTACCATCAATGCCCGTGGCTGCCGCTAAGACACCATTGAACTTTCCTTTTAGATGACAAGCATCAAGGCCAAGGTAAGGCCGACAACCCAACAGAAATCCCTTGGAGCAGGCTGCTAGTGAAATAAAAAATCGTTGGAAATGCTTCTTGCCATCTTTTGTCTCAAAGTCAATGTCCACGACACTTTCTGGATTTCTTTGTAGCAGTTCCTCTTTGAAATCATCCATCTTCATAAAAGAGTCATCCCACTTACCATACATATCGGTATAAGCTTGTTCTTTTCCTCTAAAAACTCTCATGTAAGGCACATCAACATTGTAGTTCTTCATAAGCCACCTTTTGAGCTCGGCAACAGAGACATCCCCATCAGATTTTAACTTATCAATAACTACATCAGCAATCCATCCTTGAGTGGCAAACTTATTGCCGCATTTGTTGCTTCGTATACATGAATGTTTATCTATCAATCTTCTAACCTATGCAAATAAAAAAGCAAGAGATTGGAAAATAATATATGAAAACTTGATATATGAAAACTTGATACACTAAGTACTTACTTCAAAAGTAACACCATCTTGTAGGATAGAAGCATGAATCCGCCATTCACAATCTCTACTTACACATCTTGCTGTAAATCGTGTCGGCTCACTTTTCTCAATGAAGTACTCGAACTCATTCATCAATGCATGATGATTTAGAGTCCTTCTAAATACAACCGCATTTGGAAACTTTGAGTTTACTTCTATGGTTGAATTTTTCTTGCTATCTTCGCAAGTTTCACCTTCGTAAATTGGCAACTCATTTTCACTATTAGTGCTATAACGACTATGATAGCTTTCTTCAGAGGGGCAATAGTCTGAATCATCCTCTCCACGTGTCTCATTAAAAACTTCATCTTGTTCACTATACAAAAATATGAACTTACAATTTAGTAGGGCAAGAAAATGCATGATCATATATATTAATTTGTTATACTAAAATGTGTTAAATAGTGCTTTACATCAGCTAGATGCTTAAAAAAATAAACAGTACACAAATAAGATACGGGAATTACATGACACAATTAGTTTCAAAATAGAATACTGGAATGATTAGGTTAAAAGCATACAGTTCAAAATCCATATTTCAACTAATACAAGTAAAGATTAGAGTAGTATATACCTTTGTAGTAATCTATCTGTATCAATATTTTTCTCAGCCCTTACATAAATAGTTACTTCTTTCTCCTCCTCATACATGCTAAGCATCACCTTGAAGCTGTCATTAGAATCAAGTTCAATGAAAGATTGTTGGTTGGCATACTTGTCGACAAAAAGTGAGGTGAAAACCAGATCGCTTCTTGAAGGATAATGCTTCACCACCTCGTCAATTAGGTCATTCAAGTTGTACGAAGAACTATCCATATATATACTTTTCTGAGAGCCAAAACAATATCTTTTCCTACAAGAGTTCTTGATTGATCGAAAGAAACCTCCATATTTCAGTTTTAATTTATACTTTGATGAAATTTGCCTGAGAATAACCAAAGACAATGTTAAATTAGCATGAAAAATTATTGACTTAAAGAATCAGATAAAGAGTTACCAAATTAGCAACTTTTAAGTAGCTTTCAAATAAATAGAATTTACACATACTATTACACAAAAAAACTGGACAATTGTCCATAAAGTTATACTTAAACCTGGTTTGTTGCTTCAAACTACCTGTTACTTTATGACCAATTTATCTTACTACACAGTACTGCTACTTTTCAGGCACCAGTCAGTTCATATGAATATTGAGTATCGTGTACTGGTGCCTGACTGTTTGTTTGGTTTCTACTAGGATATGCTACAACACTGTGCTCAGTCAAACCTGGTTCTAAATTGATTTCATACAGGATAATGCAATTGCAAATGCAACAGTAGTATGTGATGCAAAGCTGAACTCCTTGGTTGCGATAGTGTACCTGTTTCACAACCTCCAGACGTTTAAACAAGCAGTCTCGGATTGCTTTCGATTCCCATGAATCAGAAAATACGAACCTTTCGATACGAACCTTTCAATACTTAAATCAAAAATAAGTACTTACTCACAATTTCAACCTATTAAGTACTTAATTTCAGCCTATCAGAGAATACGAACCTTTCAATACTTAATCAAAAATAAAAAAATCACTAACTTTACCAACTAGGTCTCCACTGATATTAGAGAAATCGTTGATACTTGAATTTTAAAAAATAGTTGAAAACCTAAACTTACTCGATAGTGGGCGACTCAGGTATGTTCTCCCATCTAGGTCTCGAGAGATCGCTGACAACCAAGTCCACGGATTCAACACTGTGTTGAGCAAATAAAGAGAGAGACGATTCATCCAATGCCATATCTTAGAGGCGCGGAACAATCAGAGGAGAGGCGGAGGCGACGATCAGATATGAGGCGACGATCATATATGAGGCGCGACAATCAGAGGAGATTTCACTAGCACACGATTCTGTTGAGTCGCGACAATCAGAGGCGGAGGCGACGATTCTTTGCATCAAGGTAATTTTTTTGGCGCTAATTCTCTGGAGCGGAACAATTCGAGCGGTAAAGAGGAGCGGTAATTTTTTGTTGGCGCTAATTTTCTTGAGGGGGAACACAGAGAGAAAGGAGAGAAGAAATGAGAGAAAGAATGAAGGGCATAATGGTCTTACCGAAATAGTTATATTGTTTAATATATTTGGAGTGTTAAATTTTATTATTTTATTGTTGTTGGGTAAATATGTGAGTTTTTATGATTTGGAAGGGTAAATATGATATTATGAATTTTTGAGGGGGAAATACGTAATATTGAAGTTTTAGAGGGGGATACATGAAATTCTCCCTACAAAATTTTATATTTTTTTGAATTTTTTTTGCTATTTTTTACAAAATTGTATACAAAATTTAATATTTTTCGAAAAAACTATAGCGCAACCATAGCTAGCTATTTAGAATCATTATAAAAGAAAAGCGATTAATAGTGTTATAGCTTTTGAGGTCCGAAAAAGCTATAGCGCAGCTATTGCGTAGCTATAGCAAGCTATTTAGAACCCTGAATTTTTAAGATAGATATAAAATCACTGTTTTTAGAAGATTATGGACCATTCAAAAATAGTTATTTTGTAAATCTCTAAACAGTTAGTAAAAAATTCTAAAAAATCTAAAATTTGTTATCCAAGCACATTTTAGTATGAAGATCATGTTAAACAGTTCCGATTGATTATTTAAATTTTGAAAATAGAGATAATAATATTAGAACATGATGAGGCACAAAACTAATGGGACATTTTAACCCTACTCTAGTTAGAATTTGCTGGACGGATAAAACACGTAAATAAATGAAGCTCTAGAAAATCTGAACTGTAATGAATTTATAGTTTTAATGTTTTATTTAATAAATTATAAAAATAATTATTATATTAGCATTACCCATTATTTACAAGCTACCGTTTCGTTATCCGACAACCATAACAGATAAAGGTAGAGTACAAATAAGATAAATCATAGCGCATAATAAATAGAATACGAATAAGAATAATTTGTAACGGATACAGATACAAAAATACTTCTACCCGATCCTTATCGTAGACCCTTATCGTATCCGTTAACACCCTTATCTTTGATTGAATCGTGTCCAGAGGAAATGACTAATGAGCATGATTATGTTTGTTTGTTTTTGCTTGTGTAGGAACGTGTTTCCAAATACCAGATTTAAAAGAGGATTTTTTGAGAAAGAATCTTGTTGCTGATCTAATCACCTAACAAGATTATTTTTTTATTTTAAAAAGAGGAAAATTACAGTACATAATATGTAGGGGTGTAATCGTAAAGATGAGAGTAATCTGGGCGATTGGCTGGGCGATTTTGGGCGCAACCTAAGAGACAAACTCCTCTACAACAGATCCACCATTAATAACCCCACCAAACTCACTCCCTACCTACCTCACACTCACTTAATGCAACCGCTATCCCAGCAGTAATTCTTCTCAGTTTCTTTCTGTTTGTTTTTACTGTACTCTCTTCCTGATTATTTGTTCCCAACGCTTGTTTTTTCCTTACTATTGTCAAACCCTGCTATTCTCTCCCTCTTTGCTCTCCATTCCTCACTGTTTTCCTCACAGCCCAACTACCTAAGTAAAACTAAAACATTTCCACCGCCAAATCAACATGCAACTGAATATGGAAAGACACTTCCCTTTTAGCCACAAGCAAATTAAAAAGGGATGTGTATACCTCCCAACGAACGGAATGTACAACAATATTGTCAGTGATCTCAACAGGGCAATACTGGTCAGAGCGGTGGACTGGAATTGTCACGGGGCGGGATGTATACGGGAAGTACAGGGGTATTTAGCCGGGCAATATGGGGGACCGCCGGAACGTTTTCCGCAAAAACAGAGGTCCCTAGAAATTCATACTATATACCTACCTCATGAACTAGATAGGGGAGTAGTCATCTCCGAAGGGGCCGAATGGTGCTATGAGTCGGGGTGGGTAATGGAACCATGGGACATTAGGAGAGGAGCCCACAGTCAGCCAAAACTCTTCACGGTGCATATAACAATCACTCACTTCCCACCAGAATTCTGGCATCCTTTCTTCGTGCACATGGTCACGGCCCCATTCGGGTATGCATTCCACATCAATGATGAGAATATGTGGGGTGAAAATCAAACCCAACTGAACATCTCTATAGTCTGTATCGATCCCAAAAGAATCCCTTTCTCCACTCTCTTGCCATATAGCCAAAATTGGAAAGAATGCTATTTCCATATTACTGCTTGGGAGTACATTAATGAACCACCGCCGGATGCGAGGTACGAACCAGGTCCGGATGACGACCCCAGAACATCCCTCACGGACGCCCATGAAAAACTAATGAATTCCCAAGCATTGAGGAGTCCCCCACCATCATCCGCATCCTCTTCAACAGAATCTCAAACATGGGCTAACCAACAAGGGGTGGATCACTCAGAAAGCCATGATAGTGAAATCGGCCACCATGATGCAAATGGAGATGCAAATGGAGAAAGGATGCAACATGCACCAGAGAGCAAGATCCCAGGGGTCTGGAAAGCATTGGCTGAAACAGAAAGCGATGTGGCAATTCGAATAGGAGATGTTCATGTGGCTTGCCAAAGGCTGCTAAACACTACCCTCTTTGTTGGCACCCATGTGATCCGGCGCCACACTAAATCCCAATTAGTAGTACCAGAATTGAAAGAACAGGCCCAACCTTTACAAGGAGCTGAAAAGCCCTCAACCAATACGGGCAACAAGACAAGACTGAAAGGCACTCCAGACATTACCTCCCAGCCGAAAGCAGCACAACGGAACAGTGCATCTGCACACGCTACCGTTGAAAAGGTACAATTTACACCAAAAAAGACCTGGGATAAAGTACACACAAAAGCAACATGTACGCTATGCCTTGAATCACAAAGTAATACGCACCAAGGACTGCAATATTTCCCACAACAGGCTGGCGCAATAAATGAAAAAGAAAAGGTCCAATTCCAGCCCACTCCAACAGAGGGTAGCTCAAGGTATAATGGTTGCATTAATAAGTCCACGGCTGAAACCAATAGCACAAAATATTCTCATAAAACCCACTTAAACTCCCCACCTTATTTCCTTCCAAACACTACTCAAGCCCTCAAACAGCTAGAGAACTCAAAATCCCAACCTCACATACCACCAGGAAATATGGATGCTGCAGATGAAGAATTTCTACTACAGTTTGCTTCCTTAACCCCTCACAACCTGTTGACCTCCCACAGAGCTCGATACATCATACCAACTGGACCCTTTGTGCATTAGCAACGGTCATCACAGATAGAACTGTTGTTGAGGCCAATTTTAAAAAGACTATGATCAAGGCCTGGGGAGTTGAACCAAAGACTGATATCTCCATGGTGGCAAAGAACACTTTCAAAATCCACTTTTTAATAGAAAAGGACCTCTTATACGTGCTGCACCGAGGCATGTGGAATTACCGCGAAGACGCAATTGCAATCAGGAGGGCTCACGGACCGGACGACCTTGACCGCCCGAATGTTGACCACATAGAGATAACGACACAGTGGCATCGTATACCAATGGAGTCAGTAAAAAAAGAAGGGGTGGAGCTGCTAGCTTCGGACCTGGGGACAGTTATATCCGAGGTAACCGAACATTGTACCGCGGGGAGTAGATGTTATAAAGTCCGGCTATCGATACCAACAGATAAACCCCTCAAAGACAAAATGGAGGTTACGAATCCGGTACTGGGTCACTTCACTGCCTATATTGTGTATGAGCGGCTCAACAGAATCTGTATGTTCTGCTCAAAACTGGGGCATGACATAGAAGGCTGTGTGGATAAGGTTCGGGTCCAGAGACTCAAAGTGGATCCGAGATTCAAAGATAATGAGGTATACCAGCAGATTTCGCTTAATCGAGTGGGAAAATGGATAAATGACCACACCTTGATACCGAAAAAACTAAACCGGGGTACCAACCAGCAACAGCCCCCACAAACCCAAGAGGAAACACCACCCCACGACCGAAGGCCCAAAGCCGGCTTACAAGGTGAAACCGGAGGTAGGGATGTAGGCCCCAAAAATATACGGGGACTGCGGGCAGGCCAGCAGCTGGACCGAACATTTTTTGCCCTGGGGACTCACCAGCAACAGCCCGATAAAGGTAAGGGCCCACAAAGCTCGGGTCCGGGGGAGAGGAGCCTGGCGCAGAAGAGAATGGGCCTAAATTTAGGGCCTGCCGAAAATGACTACATGGAGACCAGCAGTGGGCGAAAGTTGGTAATATTTGAGGCTAATGATGATCAAGAGTCAAGCATTGGCCATGTGAGTAAGAAACGTGCAGTGGAGGCGGGTCATGGACCGTCTCCACGGGATCAATGAGTATTATTTCTTGGAACTGTCGGAGAATCGGAGGGCCCCAAAAAATTCAGTTCCTTAAATCTTTACTCCAATCGGTGCGAGCGAACATTTGTTTCCTTTCTGAAACAAAATGTTCAATTTTGAAATCCAACAGAATTTTCCAAGACATGCCTTTGGAGAATTTTTCCTTTGTTCCGGCTAGAGGCCGGTCTGGAGGAGTGTGTTTGTTGTGGGATAGAAACACCACTGTAGATGTTAAATCGAAGAGTAAGTCGATTATACACGCTACGGTAACACAAGTAGATGGACAACAATGGGAATTAGTGTGTGTATATGGAGATCCGGGCCACTCTCGGAACCCGGAAATTTGGAGAAAAATTCTGGGCATCATTGACAGAAGTGGCCCGGTTTGTGTTCTAGGTGATTTTAATGCGATAGTGGATGAGGAAGAAAAGGTGGGTGGGGACCCGGTGTTGGATAAAAATTGCTGGGACTTCAAAAAAATTTTGTTCGAGGGAGGTCTAGTGGATCTCGGGTTCAAAGGCCCGGCTTTCACATGGACAAATAGAAGAAACACGTCAGCAGCGATTTTTGAGCGACTGGACCGAGTGGTGGCGACGGTCAATTGGTTACAATTATTTACAGAGGCGTATGTAACGCATTTGCCTCGACTGCACAGTGACCATGCGACTATCATGCTACGGCTGAGGGGTCATAGGCAACGAAAAAGACCGTTTAAAATGGAATCATGGTGGTTTGGAATAGAGGGTTTCAAAGAAACATGGCAAGAGCTTTGGAGGGGATCTACAAGAATTTCGTGGCAGGAAAGAATAGACTACATGAGTACACAAATTCGAAATTGGGCCAAAGAGCAACGCTCACCTCAAAACCGACTTAAAGAGGCACAAGCAGTCCTATATGCAAATTAAACCCTACACCCTAATCAGCAAAGTGCGCAGGTTGAAGAATGGTGCCTTACTCAAATAAATAAAGCAGAAGAAGAACTTGAAATGTACTGGCGGCAGCGGGCAAAAATGCAATGGGCATGTTATGGTGATAGAAACACAGTCTTCTTTCACACAACGGCAACAAACCGCAAAAGGAGAAACATGATTTTAAGAATAAAGAATGATGAAGGGGAATGGGTTTCGGATGAGGCTCAAGTGATAAGAGTTTTTGTTGCTTATTTCAGAGGTCTGTACAGCCCAAACCAAGTACAACCTGAGCCAGAGGCGGCGGAGTTCTTTACACAAATCGGTTTTGAGTCGGGGCAGACAATACCACCGACGGATCAACAGGCTCTTATGCGCATACCATCGGAAAGGGAGGTGAAAGAAGTGTTTTTTCAGATGGGCCCGGATAAAGCACCGGGGCCGGATGGGATACATGCTAGGTTCCTGCAATACCACTGGGAGGAGGTTCGGCAAGTCATAGTTCAACAAATGCAGGAAGTGTTTCAAACATGCAAACCGAATACAGACTGGATGGGAAGTAATGTTGTGCTCATACCAAAAACAGAGGAACCGGCAGAGCCAAAGGATTTTAGGTCGATCACCATTGGCAATATAATGTACCGCCTACAAATGAAAATCATAGCAAGTCGACTACAACGGCACATGGGGAAAATCATCTCATCAACACAGACAGCTTTCCTCAAAGGAAGGAGCATCGCTGACAATGCAATATTGGTCAGAGAAATTCTACATTCCTTTCAAAGCCCGGATTATATGGAAGATGCGTTTTTACTAAAAGCCGATGTCGCAAAAGCTTTTGATACTGTCAAATGGAGTTTTGTTTGGGCAGCCATGAAGGCGGTACAAATCCCAGATACTATGATTAACTTGGTGCGCCGGTGCATGGAGAATAGTAGGATAACGGTGCAAGTCAATGGCCATGGCAGCGGTTTCTTCAAGCCAAACCGCGGGCTCAGACAAGGGTGCCCGCTAAGCCCATATCTTTTCATTTTGGTGATGGAGTGTCTCACAAGAAGCCTTAACAAGGCGGTACTACAGAGAACTATCATGGGGATCAAACTTACACAGTCAGCACCGACATTGACTCATTCGATCTATGCGGATGATTTGGTGGTCATGGGACGCGCAACCGGGGCCGAGGCAGCGGCATACAAAACAATCTTTCAAAACTTTGCTAAATACTCGGGTCTGGAGGTGAATCCATTGAAATCTACCGTGTGGTTCAGCAAGAAGTGCACAACTGATAAAAGAAACGAGATACTACAAGTTCTCAATGCAAAGGTGGCAGGGGCTGAGAAATACTTGGGCATAGTATTGGCACCTGGAAGATCCCAACAAAGATATACGAGTGAACTTTTGAAACAAAAATTTCAAGACAAATTGGCTGGATGGAAAGTAAACTTACTGTCCCATGCAGGTAGAATGGTCTTACTCAAATCGGTGCTCACTTCGATCCCTGTTTACTATATGTCGGTGGAGAGATTAAGCAAAAAAACCATCACGGAGCTGGAGGGTATTATGCGTCGATTTATGTGGGGAAAGTTAGGCAAAGAAAGGTATTTGGCAATGGTGGCTTGGCCTAAATTGTGTGCTGATAAAGAAGACGGGGGTCTGGGCATTAAAAGTGTCGAAGCTTTTAATCAAGCTTTGATACAAAAGTTAGTATGGCAATTAGTGGCAAGTCATGATAAAATTTGGGTTGGAATTCTTAGAGCCAAATACTTTCCCCAGGGATCCTTTTGGGAGGGTGCGGTTAGGGTAAACACGAGCCCTTTGTGGAAATCCCTACAACAACAGAAGGAGACAATGTCACAGCAGGTTCGATGGGTGATTGCGGATGGACGGCAGGTCCAGGTACAGGGTCAGCCATGGTATGAAGGATGAGAACGCAATGGGCAGCATAGGCAAGGTCGGATGAATATTACAGTGGCAGATCTACTTGACCGGCAAACGGGACAGTGGAAAGCACACGTAATTGCTGATTTGCTATGAATGAGTGCGGTCAACCAAATACAAACCACGGCCAAGAAGCCGGTACAGCAATTGATCCTGGGGGACCGCCTCATATGGCTGCCGGGGAAAAGTGGAAGGTACACCGTAAAAGAAGGATACAAACACATCATCAAAATAGCCCCGGCACACATATCATATAACCCGAACACCAAAAAGACCTTAAAGGCAATATGGAAATGGAAAGGAGTTATCCCGCGAATCATCATTTTTGTTTGGCGGGCACTACAGGGCGGATTGGCAATAACACAAGAATTGTCACGAAGGATGCGAAAAGGGAGTGCTACATGCCCAAGATGTGGGCAAGAGAATGAATTTGTGATGCATCTGTTGTTCTTCTGTCCAGTCTCGAGATTGACATGGTATATGTCATCTTTCGCTCTCAGGGTGGAAGCACTACCACTACATTTTTCAGAAACCATTCTAATGATCAATGATAATTTAGACAACGAGCAAAAGGTAATGTTTTGTAATTTAATGTGGGAACTCTGGAAAGCACGAAATGAGGAGGTGATCGGGGGTAAGAAAATACCACCGCCGGGGATATTAAAAAGGGCCTCATCAACGCAAAGGACCATCCAACCCATCATTGCTATATCACAGAGCCGTCAGCCGACGGAAGTTCCACAGGGTGTAAGGGTCATTCTGACGGATGGTTCCTAGGATGACAAACATGGTACCGGGATAGGTATGGCAGTATATAATAGGAGAGGGGACCTGGTGTTTGTTCATTACGGCAAAAGGGCTGGGGTTGATGCGTTTCATGCAGAGGCAGAGGCACTGCTACAAGCTTTGTGCTACATTGGGCAGGCAAGCCAAGAAGGGCGGTTTGTGGTTTTTACGGATTGTAAGGTTCTTCAATCAGCGGTACAGGAGGGGCAAACACAAAACTTACCGTCTTGGCAGTCAGCCGAAACAGTACAAAGATGTTTACGGTGGCAACAACAACTGCAAAGTAACCGCAAAGTAACTACAAAGTAGAGTGATAATACAGCACATAACAAGGGAGGCAATGAATATGCCGCATGCATTGACAAACTGGGCCAGAAGACCGGGGAAAGAAGAAGCAGGTACACCACTACAGTGCCAGATTGCGCATCTGGAAGTGCAGCATAAGTTGGATGGGAACTTTATATCCTTGCAGTAATTAGAATTAGGTTTAAGTCCTTACTTTGTAATGTCTCTTTTAAATGTAGTCAGGCAGCAGTTAGAAGGTCTTTGCCTGAGATGGTTTCTTTATTTAAACTCCCGTAGTAGAGTTTTACAATGTTCTTTAGGTAAGAAGCAGTTAGCGAATTTCTGCTGCTAGGGGGGAGATCACTATGTAACTGTTTCTTTGCATATTTGCTTTCAATGAATTATGCCTAAGGGCTTCACCTCAAAAAAAAAAAAAAATGTAGGGGTGTAATCGGAGCAAATTCGGAGCGGATAATGTTAATATTATATCCATATCCACATCTCAATGATCGGATACAGATACGAATACAGATAGTAAACGGATGTCAAAATGTAAAATCAAATCCACTTTAAATAAATACGGATACGGAACGGATAATCTACTAATACAGATTGAATACGGATACTAAACGAATAATTGTCGGATAATTGAGTCATATAAATAATCCACTCATATAATATAATACAAGTTTTATAATTAAAACATTTTTTTACTAATGCAAAAATAAGAAGAAAAAAAAACGAAAAAATGTGTGATTGATAAGGATAAGATTCGTATAAATAAACTCAATTAATGGTGGTGAATTCCGGATAGCTATAACATAACTATGTGTGAACTTATTTATCTTTTTCCACTTATCATGGGAGCAGTCCAAAATAGTCCCTTCTTTTTTCTTTTTTTGAAAAATTGGTAGCAGCTGCCAATTGACAAAGAGAACAGCTTGGGTCCGATGGGTTTAGAGACCGTCCGATTCACTTTAAGATTCGTACACTGATAGGTGTATTTTATATACACCATCGATCTAGTTTTTATCATAAAATAACACCAAATATCTTGTATTTTGGGATATAAAGCGAATATAATACACCAAGAATCAAGTTACTGCGTTCGCTCGATGTTTCAATGCAGGAAACAGTGCAAAATGAAGAAAAACCATCCAGTGCGGACGCACTCCCAGCCAGTGCGGACGCACTGAGTACTTAGCCAATTTTCCAGCGTCGCAGACCTCACAGAAGAAAAGTCCGAGCGTAATGCGGACGCACTCACCTTCAGTGCGGACGCATTCACTACTTAACCGATTTTTGCAACTTCCAGAATTTCCAGAAAAACAGAAGTTCAAGGCCAGTGCGGACGCACTCAGAAAAATTTACAGAAAATCCAGAAAAGGAAACTTGGAACCAAAGGAGATTTGGAGCCAGTGCGACCCAGACCACACGCACTCATCTCCAGTGCGGACGCACTGGACTCGCAGACAGCCAGAAATTCGCATTTTCTAGAGGTTTTCTATTCTTGGCTTCCAAGGAACACGTTTTAGAAGGCCAAAAATAGCCATGGCAGTCTGAGGAGTGCACCCACTAACTCCACTTCTATCCTCTAAATTGGGCAAGGCCTTTGGCTATAAAAGGAGAAGAATTTCATCTCTCTCATCATCCATTATTATATCCATTTTCCACATATTGAGAGAGAGAGATCCTGCAGAAATTCTCGAAGCTTTTCAAGGAAGAGGAAGGAGAAGATTCAAGCAAGGAGTCGGCAAGATCGAGGTTTTAGATCTAAGAAAGGGTGTAATCATTTCTTTATCTTATTTCTTATTATTTTTGCCAATCTTTGTTATGGATCTCTCCAAGAGAGAGTAGTTCTCTTTCTAGGGGTTTAGGTCATGTAGCATGAACTTGTTTAATTCTATTTTACTCGGATTTTAGTTTTTTTATGATTGTTTGATTTGATGTTAATTTCTGTGATTTATTATTTGTGATGTTCCATGATTTGTACTTGAATTGTAGCGTCCCGCTTTGATCATTTAGATCCAAAGTAAATTAGGATCATATAGGATAGTGCAACTTGTTGTGTTTGACTTGTAGCGTCCCGCTTAAGTCTTCTTGATTAAAAGTAGATTAGGATCATATAGGATAGTATAAATTATGATTGCAAATACCTTAGGATTTGAATTATAAGCGACCGTACTTTTGTATTCAAATCTGGAAAAACAGAAATTAAGGTTAAGGTTTGGTGAAGGACTTAGCGGTGAAGTCAAAACTTGATTAGGACACCTTAGAACAAATATCGATATATACATTTGAAGCACGTGATTAAATATCCCTCTAGGTTAGTGACAGCCCTAGAATTCGAGGCACATTAATCCGTCCACCCAAAGTATTCGTATTAATATTTGTTCCAAAGGCTAACTTAAGTTAGAAACCTCGTCATAATCAAACATGAATTTAAACAAACCGAGTAGATAGAATTAGCAAGGGATTGTGGACCGAATACCCCTAGACTTCTCAAACTTGATTTTCACCCGACTTTATTGCTTTTTGTTACGAACTTTTGGTTTACTTTAATTTTCCTTTAAAAACGAAATTACACAAAACCCCCCTTTTTACTTTTATTGTTCAGTTTAGAAGTAGTTTTCTTTATTAAAAATTAGTATTTCCCTATCTCCTTGCGGATCGACACCTTAATACTACGATCGATAGGTTGTGCGCTTGCAACTAACCTATTTATTGAGTACGAAGGTTTATAAATTTAAAGGCAAAAAGAGTACAAAATCTCTATATCTAAAATACTCAACATACACACAAATTTTAAAGCAGATGTGAAGTTGCAAGCGCAAATTTTAAAGTAGATCGAACGGTCATCGAACCCATCGAACTTACTTTGAGTCCGATGGGCATCAGACCCAAATTGGTAGGATTGACTATGTAGGATTGACAAAATAGTCCCTTCCCTTGGTAACAGCAACATCATCCGGATCTTATGTTGAACGGCTGCTTAGTCCCACGAGAAGCATAAAAAATGTGGGAGCAGCGGGAGGGGTTATAGTTATAGAAGAGGGATCCGTATCCTCCCAGGTAGCCGACTCAACATAATTGAAACTGACGGCTCAGATTTATTCTCAGCCGGTTCTTGCTTGGGATGCGCAGGGCATTATTATTTGTGCTTTGAGATTCGTGTCAAGTTAAAAAGAATAATTTTAAACCATCCGATTTAATTGTACTCAGTCCGATAACCTGATGGAATGTGAATTCATAGAAGAGATTAGGAGGTGCGTGGTGTAGAAAGATACTCCGAATTGGATTTTGAATGGAAAGCAGGTTTTGGATAGTTTACGGATATCTGCTCCGTTTATTTATTTATGAAATCATCCGTATTCAAATTCAAATTAATTTTGTATATTAAAAAATTATTCAAATTTTGTGAAATTTTTACACTACTGATCTCATTCTACTTAAAAAAAAAAACTTGCGTATAACTTTGGAGACTTCTAGTTGTGAAATCAAAAAAATTCAACACCTCACATATGAGCCATGAGAGTTGAGTTGAGACACTTCAAAATATGTGAGGTGTTGAATAGGACCGCAGCATTATGACCGACGAAGGAATCAAAAGCTGCCATGGCAAAATTCTGGGCCCATTTCTCTCTCTCCTCTTTTTATAAAGTACGGTTGGTGGGACTAGTGCTGCAAACGAATCAAACTAAATCAAATCTAGTTTGAGTTTGAATAAGATTCGAATCGAGCTGGATTAATTTGTTTTCGAACGAACTTTAATCGAACGAGTTAATTATAATTTTTTTTTAATCGAAGTCAATTGAATCAAGAATTACGAGATTTTTTTGGCAGCCCTACCGTCCTTATTTATTTTTTGAAAATTGGATAGCTTAAACTAAGCATTATATTGGATTTATCTGATCATATCAGGTACCTATTTGTATCTATTTGAAATGAAACTTAATTTTGCACTGAGCCACTGGCGTTGCTCTAATTTGAACGGTACATGTTAATTTGAGATTTGAATCTAAATAGTTTACGAACTAATTTTGAACGAACTATACCCAGTTTGAATTTGAATTTGAATAAGATTCGAATCGAACTGGTTTGATTTGTTTCAAAAACAAACTTCAATCGAACGAGTTAATTACGATTTTTTTTTCGAATAAAAATCAATCAAATCACGAACTACAAGCTTTTTTGACAGCCCTAACTGAGACAAAAAAAATCTAAAATGTGATGTTATCCTACAAATATCGCATGAGCATGATACACTCGGAACAGTTTATTCCCTTGCATTTCTATACTCATTCCTACGTACATGCATGTGGTTTTTCCTAAAGTTCATCTTCAAAGTTGAACTATCATCTGAAACTTGTAATTTACCTAGCACAACCCAACTAAAGTAATCCTAAGCCCATCATTTGTGGGCAATTATAGGCTCCTTTGTTTTATTTTAATAAGTAGTCTATATAATGAGTGAGGCTACGGTGCTATGCATAACACGGATTGGGTCTGTGCTACGACTCAAAATTTGACTTTTTAAAATCTTAACGGTCGATCCGAACCGCAACATGATTATAAAATGAATATGTACTTGCAAATCAAATTTTACATTTTTTCGAATTTTTTTATTATTTTTTTAGATAGGCTGTTTTTGGATAGTCCAGAATGTTCAGATCAAGTGATTTTCGAAAAAATAGTAAAAAAATTCGAAAAAATGTAAAATTTGGTTTGCAAGTACATATTCATTTTACAATCATGTTGAACGGTTCGGATCGACCGTTAGGATTTTGAAAAGTCAAATTTTGAGCCGTAGCACGGACCCAATCCGTGCTATGCATAGCACCGTAGCCTCACTCCTATATAATTATCTAAATTCATATGATCTACAGAGTTTCTTGCTCATCTTATGATTAATACATACTTATTTAACCACAATAAATATTAGCTCTGAAAGAAAATTAAGCACACTTAGTGAAATCGATATAAGAACTTTTCAATTTAAAATAATTGTTCATAGTTGTCATGCTTTTAGAAACAAATCTTGCTCGTTATGTTGTGACGATTTTTTTTAGGATAGATAGGATAAACCATTTAGGTTCATTCCTTAACTTATTGATATATTACTTGGAAAAATGAGAAAAAAAAATATGCAAGAGAACTCCAAGGGATTGGAGACCCATGATAGCTTTAATATTCCTTTTTAACACTTGATAATTTTTTATTTTCACAATTTCTACAATCTTTAAAAATAAAGCTTAAAATTTAAAATTCAACATTGTATACATGATTTATATGATGTACATATCATGTCTATATAAAAGATAAAATGACGAAGAGGTTTGATATAGGTTTTCATCATACATAAAAGAGTAAGATTTGAAGTCTCAGCATGCTGATGAGATTTAAAAATAGCAATCCTTGACACATCATCAAACGATACTCAAATTATATAAAAATGATTTGTTGGATTATTTACATGTCTAACAAAAAAAAAATTACTTTTTCATTATCAGTCTTATTTGAATTGGTTTAACAAAATATCGTACAAGTTTTCAAAACAATTATTGTCAAATAATGTTCTCCTTAAAAAATATCTACCAAACAAAATTATTGGCGGATAAGATTGGGCCCCACAAGACAGCACAAGGATTTTGTTTGATTAAGCATATGTGGGCCCCATTTTTTACAGTTCTTTTTATTACGAAGACTGCATAACCATTTCTAGGCTTTCAATTAATAATATTTTGTGTAAATCACATCCAAATTAACTAACGACGTGTGTGTTTGCGACTGCTGAGCACAACAAAAGAAAATAACTAAAATGATAATGAAAGAGGGCTCGATTACATCACCTGAGACCTGTTTAATTAATAATTACTTGTTGGTAAGCATACGAATCTGCAATTCAAAAATTCAAAAAATACAGAGTTATTAAGTTTGAAGTCCAAATAAAGTTAGCAATAGCACTGCAAGCACATACTTATCCACATTCCGATGAATACAAACACAGAAATAAACATGTAAAAAAATAAAAACCAAATTTTTGCCGACTTGAATTTAATATATGCTTCAAATTTGGGTGGATATAAGGCGGACCTATACACAATAAATAAAGATGAATTGATTCTCATCTATTTTTTGTTTTTTTATTTATATATTATTTAGAGTAAAATGTTATAAATACTGTAAAATTAATTTTCTCTCTTAGTATGCAAATTTGATATGATTGACACTCATACACATATATACACATATGACCCATATATATAGTTTAAAATTTTGACTCTATTCATGAGTGGATACCAACTCTTAAGTGATTGGATTGTGTGCGACCGTAATTTAAAAAAAAAGAAGAAGCAACAATATAACAATTAGATGCAAATTTATATAAAAGAAACTTGCAAAAAAAAAATAAGAATCACACGATAAATTAGAGTCAGGGTGGAACAAGTATAATGAATGGGGTCAATTGACCCTATTTTTTTTTTATAAAAATGTATATTTATGTATGATTTTCTATATAATTTAGAGTAAAATATCATGGGTACTGTAAATTTGATCTCCGTTTTTAGTATGAAAAATTTATATGATTGATCTCAATGTGTGTTTGACCCTCCATAATTCGAAAGTCTGACTCTGCTCCTGATTGGAGTCATGCCACTACTGCAGATATGGGCTCTACTGACGGTAAACAATGCCAATAATAATGATTTTCCTACCATTAGTGATCAACACGCTAGAACAGCACTTTCAAACCGCTAGCAGAGGAGGCACATCTTCTAGTGATTTTGTACTTAGAACCGTTAGAAGAGGGTAGTTTCTTCTAGTGGTTATGTACTTGGAACCGCTAGAAGAGGGTGGTAATGTGCATAAAAAAAACCTCACAAAGAGGGTAATGTTTTAAAAAAAAATCTGAAACTAGAAATCAAACTTTGAGCGGCCATAATTTTTTGTAGGAAACTCTAATTTCAACGTTCTTTACCAATTCAGAAATCTTGTGAGGAGAAGATGTCTATTTTGCCTCGGACTAAAGTCTCTAGCAACGGGAAGCCGGATCAATCATAATTACAAAAAAACATCGTTTAGAGACTCAAAAAAAGAAACTAAGTTTCTAGCGGGTTTTTATGTAGTTATGATAGAATAAAGATTAAATTAATTATCAAACTTAGCACAATACCTCTGTACTTTCAGTTTTAATCAAAAATGTTTCAAACCGATAGAAGATAGGGCGTTAAAAGAGTCCTTATTTGTAGTAGTGTGCGAAACATGAAAAATCAAAATGATAGAATTTGAATAGCTGTGTGATAGTATCCGTATTACATCGTTATCACCGAATTCGATGCGGATGTAGCACTAGGCAGTGTTAGGCCTCCAAGGAATCAGATTGATACCACGACTAACGAAATTTTGCATTTGTGTTCGCCGAAAATTTTAAATTAATAACATTAATATGAACTTCTGAACGCAGTATCATGCGTTTACTATTCATCTCGAACACATCCATTTAAATAGTTCTGGACGCATGTGCTCAACAGCTCAAGTTGAATTCATTTTTGTTTTAACAAATTATCTAGTCACAAATACTGAACGTAATGTTTAAAAATGAGGAATAGAGCAATAAAAGTTTTATTTTTCTCGTACAAATAAAAGTCTGGTCGCTATGTAAGATAGAACTGAAACTGATGAATTGTTATTTTTTAAAGCTATGCGATTGGTGGTCAATTGTCGAGAAGTTCAAAAACCTAGAACGAAGTAGTTTGATGGACAACAGGGTTTATTTTAGAGTTTGATGGGCTTCAAAATCGTTCAATATGCTTTAAGAACTGTGCGTACAGAAATTGAAGCGAGCTCGTATGCATTTTAGAACACCTACTCCACTCTATAAAAGAACACCTTAGAGGAAGGCAATCACACTCTCACAGTCATTATTGTAGTAGTAAATTTCGATAAATGATCTTTCTGAGCCATATAAAGCATATATACAATTTTATTTTTGTAATTTCGATAACTATTTGCCGGTTACGTTGTCATTTTAATATATATTTTTTTGGTGTTACTTTTGATAGTTCTTTAAAGCTTACCGTCACTTAAATATTTGCCAATATCCCAATCCCCATTAGCATTAAAATTGGATCCATTATGAAAAAATTATGCTAACAAAATAAAAACTACAATCATCAATGTAAAAGACATGCATGCATTGATGCTACATTTTTGAAACATTTTTACGAAACGCTTATACTAAACTTGAAAATATTATAGGAAACTTTTAATGTGCGATTTGAATATATTAATTACATCATCCCTACATATATGTCCATAAGAATGAAGAATTTATAATGACTTCTCCAAACCGTGTTCTTCTAAATTCCGAAGAATAAGTCGAACACACATACCCTTGCTTGTTAATGAGATGATGGAATGGAACCACCTACCGATCTCCATCTTGTCTTATTTCTGAAATTGCTTCAAACTTTTCTTCAGAATTTAATATAATCAAATCAAATCATTACAGGAGAAACGACACGTCGACATCATCCGAATATTAAATTGTTGATCTTTTATCCCAATCCGAGAGGGATGTTCTCCTTAATTTTATGTGGGGTCAGCGGCGCGCTTATTCCAATACCGGTTTTAAGGCCTCTATCTATTTTGCATTTATTTCTAATGTAATCGCAATTATTATTATTATTATTTTTTACAATGAAATTTGTAGTCTTTTGTACTCTCAAATATTTTCATCCTTTCAACTGATCATTAATTATATTATACCACAGTAAATGTCATCAATTGATTTCATATACATATTTATTTTATTAAAGAATTTCGGTACACTTCATTATTTTTTAAATGTTATTCTCGAAAATTGAACATTCGTCTATCTGAAAAGAAAAGAGACAAAAACTCGTGCCACTACACTATGCTTGCAGAGTTGCAGTTCTCATATATAAAATTACTATTTCGTAAAATCTAACACATGTGCTTTTGCTATGTAATTTAAACTATGATGGTGAGTAAACACCATTTAATATCCGATCAAATTTGGTGCTAGCTTATTCATTAGCTGAATTTAAAAAAAAAATCAATTTGTATAATTTATATTAAAAACGTACCAACATACAAATAGTTTTAAATTCAAGTGCAGATCAACATATATTATTAGTGACGTCATCTTTGAAGAAATTTATAACACATTTTTCTTAAATGAGGAAGATCAATTGATCCCACTAAATCTTTACTAATATGTCTCTGAATAAATTATTACGTACCTTCACAGATGCACAACTTCTTGCGAGGTTGTGGAAGTCCTCAACAATAGACCTTTGTCCTAGCTTAGCGCAAGTGAAGTAGAGTAAGGTAAAAGAAGATAATATTAAATGAGGGTGGTTATGGTAATATGTATATTAGTGTTCTAATACCTCATGTCTTTTATATCTCATCATATTTCATATTTTATATCTTTGTTTTCAAAATTCAAACTGTCGATCGGAACCGTCCAACATGATATTCATACTAAAATATGCTTAGGGATGAAAGTTTACAATTTTTGAAATTTTTTTACTATTTTTAATATGGGTAGAAAATCACTGTTTTTTAACGGTCCAGAAACAATAATTTTGTACCTATCTTAAAAAATAGTAAATTTTTTAAAAAAATTATAAAATTTCATCCTCAAGCATATTTTAGTATGGATATCATGTTGAGCTGTTCGGATCGACAGTTTGAACTTTAGAAACATATATATAAAACATGAGGTATGATGAGGTATGAAAAACATGAGATATTGGAACTCTCCTCATATTACGGATAAATCCGTATTATGAATTTATATTTATATTTTTAAAGTTCAAACAATTATTGCTTTTAGAAATAAATTACTACTTTTAGATAGTTGCAAAATCATTATTTTTTAATGGTTTAGAATTTTTAAATCAAGTCTATTTCTAACTATCTAAGAGTATAGTTAAAACATTATAAATTTGTAAAATTTGATTTTCAAATACATTTTCATATAAAGATCATTGTTGAAGGGTACAAATTGAATGTTTGAACATAAAAAAACTAAAATACGTGCTCCCAGCGCGAGCTGTGAAATATGCATATTACTCTAGCCTCATTCATATAAAAGTAGCAAAATATTTTCAAAATTTTATATTAATTTGTAAGGACGATTTAATTTACAAATTGTCGTGAATAACATTTGTGAATAAAATTATTTGAACCTATACATCAGTCTGTATTTGCTATTGTGAAAGTTTACGCATCATTTTCACTTGCATTGCAGCTTTATTCAATATTTCATGTTCATTTACAAATTGCCACAAAAATTAAAGTAACTTAATTTAAATTATTCGAA
This sequence comes from Carex myosuroides, assembly GCA_028015225.1. Classification (NCBI taxonomy): domain Eukaryota; kingdom Viridiplantae; phylum Streptophyta; class Magnoliopsida; order Poales; family Cyperaceae; genus Carex; species Carex myosuroides. The sequence continues at coordinate 7,401,422 of CM051472.1, forward strand.
TGAGAGAATATTTAAATTGACTTCTTAACTTAATGATGATGATGATAGAAAATTAAATAAGAAGGAATATTTTAGTTCTAATAAGGTGACACACTTCTATCTAAAATTGTTAAAAGTATCCAATTCACATAAATAGACAGAGTACCATAGAATATTTATGGTAGATTTTTTCTATTTAAAATTTTAGACCAAAAATATTTCTTCCAATCCAATTTTTTTTTCTTTATCCGGTTGCCACATATACACACGACCAAGGTCACATAAGATTCTATTTTCATGTAATTTAGGGACTAATTTTCATGCAATTTAAAAAGTAGTTGGATTGAAAACGGTTCTTCTGTGGTCTTTATATTGTGAACATGTGGCAAGCAGGAAGAAAACTCTTTAGATCGAGAGAAATATTTTCGGTCCTAAGTTTAAATTAGAAAAAATTTCTCTAATCCATCTATGAATCGAAATTTCATGGTACTATTTTTTTCCCCTCTATTATCTTATAACATTTTTTATAAATAAAAAATTCTCTCCTTAACTCTTTACCGTCTAGTTTTATTTATGTAATTAACTATGTTATAAGCAAGAAGAAAAATAAATATTTAACCATTTTTGAAGCAGAATATTTAACCATTTTTGTATAGGAAAGAATCTATTTTCTTCATCCAACCGTCACATTTTTTCATGCACGTATCTCAATGAAAGAAACAGTTGAATAAGAAAAACAGATTCCAGCTTTTTCAAAAAAAAAAAAAAATAACAGATTTCATTCCCTGTCAAGGAGGAGATGAAAAACCGATGGTATTTAAACATTTTGAAATGTCCAGCGAACAATGAGCTCCAAACGAATTCAACTTTTGAGCTAGTTGGATACTGGAATCTAATTATAATTTGATTTATTTTAGTTGAATCAAGTGGAATCGAATTCAAGACATATTTGATCCCCACACAAGCTTCAGCTGATTTTTTTTGTATATTTTTAAAAATAATAAAGTACAAACCAACTTGAGCTTCAATTGATATTATTTTTGGTGAAATATATCTAGATATTAAATGTAAGCTGACTTTGTAACAAAATTTAGTACATTAAACAATTTGTTATTTTTTAATTCTTCAATGTTGTTAGTCACGTTATTTTACATAAATGTAAATTCCAACATTTATTTTTTCAGATGCTTCTTGCGAGTGGAAATAATGAACGTTTCAGAATTGATAAATTAAATAACTTCATATCTAAGATTCCCGAACTTTTTATTTAATAAATGTAAAATTTTATATTAAACATTTGAGAAAAGGTACTGTCGCCATTCTCATATTCCGTAAAATCTCCCCTGTAAAACTTTTCATTTTTACAAAAGAGAAAATGTTACTAAGGGGGACCACGCGCTTTTAATGAGGGGACCACGGGCTTTCATGAGGGAACCACGCGGATATATAATTGTTTTTGAGAATTCACTACTAGTTCGACATCCACTATATTAGTTTATAGGTTTACTGCAAAAATGTTTACAGGATTAGCTTCACTAGTTTACATGGACTTTGAGTTATATCCAAAAGAGAAAATGTTACTAAGGAGGACCACGAGCTTTTAATGAGGGGACCACGCGCTTTCATGAGGAGACCACGCGGATATATAACTGTTTTTGAGAATTCGCTACTAGTTCGACATCCACTATATTAGTTTATAGGTTTACTGCAAAATGTTTACAGGATTAGCTTCATTAGTTTACAGGGACTTTGAGTTATATCCAAAAGAGAAAATATTACTAAGGGGGACCACGAGCTTTTAATGAGGGGACCACGCGCTTTCATGAGGAGACCACGCGGATATATAACTGTTTTTGAGAATTCGCTACTAGTTCGACATCCACTATATTAGTTTATAGGTTTACTGCAAAATGTTTACAGGATTAACTTCATTAGTTTACAGGGACTTTGAGTTATATCCAAAAGAGAAAATATTACTAAGGGGGACCACGCGCTTTTAATGAGGAGACCACGCGCTTTCATGAGGAGACCACGCAGATATATAACTGTTTTGAGAATTCACTACTAGTTCGACATTCACTATATTAGTTTATAGGTTTGCTGCAAAATATTTACAGAATTAGCTTCATTAGTTTACATGGACTTTGAGTTATATCTGGAGATTTTTCGGGAATTGGGATTCGGGAACTATTAGCTGCTTTCTAAACATTTTAGCAAAATATCAAAACGAATTTCAAGATTTATGAAGACTGGGATGAAATCATTCTGACTCGCAACTTTCAGTTGAAACAAAAATAAAAAAGATCAAGTGTATGAATATGAATGTCCGGTCCTTTAAGAAAAGGTATATAAAAGTTCAGTCATTGAAGGTAGGGAGATGGAAGCCTAATTCAATTAGCCGTGTAAGCAAAAAAAAAAAAAAATTCAATAAGCCGGACCAATCCAACCGACCCGAGTCTAAAAGTTACGGATTTAAAATTTAAGCAGGTAGATATGATTTGAATATTGGTTAACCCCACAAATAATTTTTTCATATGTGTTATGTAAAAAAGAGTTGAGCACAACCTGACCCGAATATTGCAGATTCTTTTAAGAAAATTTATTTATGTATAACAATAATAGTAATATAACTATAATGTGGTATCTTGTTAATTTTAATTTTTAGTTAAAACTTTCTCTATATTATATATATATTTTAAGAAGAACTTTCTCTATATTATTGTTAGTTAGAGTATGTCATTTATAACTTCTTGTTACTTGTGTTTTTCACAAGAGGAAAATTCAAATGTCTTCATTTTTCATGCCTCCACAATACCTTTATTTTTAAAAACTTTAATAACTCAAAATTTAAAACTTAAAAGTTAAAATAAAACTGCTGGATATGATCTACATCATTTTATCTATACACGTGCAAAAAATTATGACATTTCAATTTTGTTTTAGTTGTCAACAAGAGCATGTAAAAACTGTACTAATGTGGATAATTTCTAGACGTTAATTTTTCAACTTATTGATTCACATAAAAACAAAATCGAAATGTGATAATTTTGTATGAGCACATAGATAAAATGATGTAGATCATATCTAACAGTTTTATTTTGACTTTTAAGTTTTAAATTTTAAGTTATTAAAATTTTTAAAAATAGAGACAGTGGAGACACAAAAATAAAGACATTTAAACTCTTCTCTTTTCATAATTAGTTCTTTGAAACGAAATTCGTCGAACTCATTAAACCCGACAACATAGTAAAAACTTAAGTTGAATGATTTTTATTTTGATTGGTTAAACACATATTTAATATCTTGTGATCAGACTATAATAAATCGGATTGACTAAAAACACAAGATCCGACTATCCCACTCCGTAACACCATTACTTGTAGAAGAACTAGTATTTGATCTTGTTCGGCAAGCTCTACTTAAGAGTCCTTAAGAGTTATTTAGACTCATTAGCTCTTTAATTCCACCCAACAACATCTTCTTAATTCAAATTAAGACTTGTTTTTTTGTTCGGATTAAGTCTCATTTGGACTTTGCCTGGATTAAGGCACTGATTATATTGAATTAAGCATCTTAGGTAGGAGTGCAAACAGATTGGATACAGATCGGATAGTGGTAAAACTATATCTGTACCCACTTTTATTTTTCGGATATGGATACGGATCGAATATTAAACGGATACGTACGGATATGAATCGGATTTCGGATATCCGTAGATATATACATAAATATTATCATAATATATATTAAAATAGAGTATGGCTAATTTGCTGCTGGCAGCATTTCGGCCAAGTGCTGCCAGCAGCAAATCTGCCATTCTGATGTTCAAATAACCAATCCGAACCGTTCAACATGTTCTAAATATTGAAATGTGCTTGGAGACCAAATTTTACATTTTTTGGAATTTTTTTACTATTTATTAAGCCACTTTGAAAATTCCAGATCCGGGTGAACAGTAAAAACAGTCTGGACCATATGATCTGGAATTTTCAAAGTGGCTTAATAAATAGTAAAAAAATTTCAAAAAATGTAAAATTTGGTTTCCAAGCACATTTCAATATTTAGAACATGTTGAACGGTTCGGATCGGTTATTTGAACATGAGAATGACAGATTTGCTGCTGGCAGCACTTGGCCGAAATGCTGCCAGCAGCAAATTAGCCATACTCATTAAAATATATGGTATATATATTATTATTCGGATATGGATAATTAAAATTCAAAACCATATATGTATCCGTATCCGCAAGGGTATTCGGATATTAGATATCCGTATCTAATTTTCGGATACGGATCCGGATACGGTCAGATATTATCCGATCTGTTTGCACCCCTAATCTTAGCACATTTTCTTAATCCGATTCTACTGAACAAGTACTTTTTAGCCCCACTTAAAATTTAATCCCAACACATATGCCGAACAATCTCTATATGTCTTCTAACGTGGGAGGTTATGAGTTCGAAACTCGTGAAAAAAATTATTTGTTATAATAACATGGAGTTTGAAAAAAATATTGAGTGACTTCAACCCAACTCCTTCGTTAAAAAAAAAATTAATCGAGGGGTGGAAACTATAATATGGTCATTCAGTATTATAAACTTGATAGTCCGGTCCTCAAGTTCAACGAACGATTTTTGTGAATTTATTTTTTGTTGGTGTAAAAGAAATAAGGCTCGGGTTTCTTATTTCGGCCTTCCTAAATAACAGATATCATTAAAAAATTTAACATTTATTAAATGTAAATTTTTGTAGATTCCTAAACTTTATTATATTTTGAGGATGCATTTTGTTATTTTTTTATTGATCTTTTTGCGAGGGAGGGAAAAAACAACCTCAACAAATTAAATAAGTCTAGACATATTTACTCTCTCAGACAATATATGAAATTGATGTGACACAGAATACAAGACGCTTATAACACAACTTCTATCCTTTCTCGTTGGAGAATTTATTCGATAAGAAATAGTCAATTCCTACTGACTAATAATAAATCCGAGTATTTGACCAATACAGCTCAATCTAATTTTATAATAATAAGGGTGGTATGGATCAAGTCTAATTTCATATCATTTTTTCTGAGGCCCAATTACTGTTCCTACAAATTTTAATACATTATTTGCTATAATACTCCATATTTCAAATTTTCTGTATTCTAACTCCCGTTATTTTATATCATACATTTTTTTAGTTCCAAATATGTTATCACGCCATCACAATATTAAATATGAAGCAGAAATAACTACATTAAAAATTAAAAATGCACTACAGATACTAAATGTAACCAACTAGTTTAAGGTTTCATTTGCCAAAATAAAAAGTTTAAGATTTTATATGTGGATCCAAATTCGCTAAGAAAAGCAAGACTCTGTTTTTAGAGAGAGAAAAAGAGAGAAAAAGAAAAGAAGAGAGAGGAGGAGATAAGGAGATAAGGAGGAAAAAATAACAGATTTGGATCCTCATATGTTGTCATATGTTGGCTAACTGACGAACCGAGTTCATGAGACACATGAAAGTTCACACTATAAAGCTTTTAAGCTAATATTTTTAAGATTCCAATATTATATTATATTTTGAGGGCTCATCTGGATGTTTTTCGTGTTCTTATAAATTGAAAAAAAAAAAAAATCAAATCTAACTAAACAAGTCGAGATATTCTTAATCTCAGACAGTATATAAATCTCACGTAACTAAGACAACAACTAAACAAGAGGTCTCTAACATATCACTTCTATCCTGTTTATAATAACGAATAGTCAATTCTAATCAAGTAATTAACAATTGAAATACCGCTTGATATAATATTAATTCTAAGTAACCAACCTGGCCTATACACAGACAGGTAAAATAACTTGTATACGATCACAACTAATCCGAACAATCCTATGATTTCCGTACGATCGGAGAGGATATCATCATATCAGCTCCCAATTAGCCGATAAACAGTTCTTTATATCTCCTCTCATTCCTCTCAGGCTCTCTCACTAACCGCGTTGCGTTGCTCTCCCAGTCTCCCCTATAGTAGTGGCCACCTTTAAACCCCCAACCCATAAATAACTCCAAAACAAATACCACCGTCCACCGAAATGAAAAACCGACCATTCACAGCCGCCTCCGTCGTCGCTGCCGCGGCGCTCATCGCCGGAGCGATCCTTCTTACCTCGAGCTTCTTCCGCATCTCCTGCTCGCGGCCCAGCTTCTCTAGCCTCACCTCGTTGTCCCACCCCGACCTCATGACAGCCACGGTCCGCTACGCCACGTCCAGGGTGGTCCCACAACAGTCCCTTGCCGAGATCTCCGAATCCCTCGCCGTACTCCGCAACCGTGCCCCGTGCAACTTCTTGATTTTCGGGCTCGGCCACGATTCGCTCATGTGGTACGCATTGAATGCCGGCGGTACGACTGTTTTCTTGGAGGAGGATCCAAGCTGGTACAAAACCGTGCTAAAGGGGTCGCCATTTCTGACGGCGTACCATGTCGAGTACCGGACCCACCTGTCGGAGGCCGATGAGCTGCTCCAGGGGTGGAAGCAGGAGAAGATGTGCGCGCCTGAGAATGCGTATCTCAAGGGGAATCAACGGTGCAGATTAGCTCTGGATAATTTGCCCGATGTGGTTTATGAGAAGGAATGGGATGTGATTATGATCGACGCGCCTAAAGGGTATTTTCTATTTTTTGTTTCTTTTTCTCCTGAAATTACTCCTCTATTTTGTTTTGCGAGTCTAAATTTAACTTACCTACCGCTTCATATTTTTTGAGAAAAAAAAAAGGTTCAAGGTTCAAACCCCTTTGGCTGCCTTTTTCAATGAATTTTTTCTTGTAGAAGGTGGCACCAGAAGTCAACTCTAGTAGTTTGCTTCTGCTGGTGGAACAATTTTTTCTTTACTGTCCAGTTAAAATACAGTCCTTCAGATCAGATATGTTCTGATTGCTTAAATGCTTAGTACAAAACCTAAGAATCAAAATTCCCAGTTCCAAACTTGGTGTTCTGAATTCTGATTTTGAATTCATATTTGGGAAGGAAGTTTCTTGGTGCAGGATGGAGTTGCATAGCATATACTATATAGTACCTTTCAAGTCACTTTGCATCTCATAGTATTGTGTTAAATTACCGAGGTGTTATATTACATTTGGTAGCTGTGGGCCTGTGGCCTGTGGAGTGGAATTCAGATCCTCTCCGGTACCGTAATAGGGAATCTTTTACAATTACTTGATCCGGACCGTTCTTTTTAAATTGGCACGAATCTCAAAGCCCAATAATACTGCCCTCTCCGTCAGCCCGAATCTCAAAGCGGCTGAGAGTTAATCTCAAACCGTAAAGTGAAGGAAATCTTTTACAGTAATGGAGAGGATACTTGTCCGAGTGGAGTGTGGGGCGTAGAAAATATTTAATTGTTCTTTCCTCCTTGTTCTAGAACTTGTATTAATTTAACAGTATTAATCTCTATCTTGATTGAAATAAATATCTAACATGTCTTCTAGAAATCCTCATATCCTTCTCTCAGACCTGCCAGGTCATTTCCCAAAAGGAACTTTTTCTCCCCAAATTTTTATTGAGTATTGACTTTTGACTTTTGATTCTATGGGATTAGGGATATATAGATAAGGTTTTAGAGTGATATTTATTATTTTTTCAGAATGTATATTTTTTTGGTAATTACAGGCCGTAGGCCCAGATCGGATAAGCATAGTATCTTTCTAGTTTATCCTTCACATTAACATGCATTTATATGCATTTAATACATCATCATAAATATTGAAACCAACTTATCATTTTATTAGAAACAAATAAAGAGTGTCAATTTTTTATGGTTTTTTCAACCAGTATCTTGTAAAAAGCTGTTTTTCAGTGACAGATTTGGCTATGACCCGTGTTGGCTTATTACTAGAGATTAGAGAAAATAACCCTGCATTTTATTCTCCAGTTTTGGATTTATGCACTATTTAATTATCTTGAGAAGTCTAAACCGCTGTTAAGTTATAAATTTACATCTTTACTTGCACGATATTGATTTTTTTTTAATAGTGGGATTGTTCTATGATATGTAATTTAGGCATTTTTTACGGGTCCGGATCCCTAAAGTAACCCAATTTTTGAGTTTAGACGTGTCTGGTGCTTATTCGGGATAGTGCAGGGGCCAGTACTATTTGAAGGGTCCGGGCTCTTTAAGATTCTTGTTAGAGCATCAAACTCAAAAATTGGGTTACTTGGTGGGATCCGAATTCATTTTTACAGGCTAGGCCTATGGTAAAAACCTGCCAATGGGCGCAAAGTATTGATGCCAAATCATTAAATTCCGAGTGAGATGTTACAAATATGATTTTCCAATTACCATGAACTATAAAAATGTAAATGTTTCTCGTAAAGACCTATTGATTATGAGTATTTATTGAGTTCTCAAAGTCGGTTTGAACTGATTATGCCGTTACAGATACTACGCAGCGGCACCGGGACGGATGGCTGCGATATACTCAATGATGGTTATGGCAAGAGCCAGAAAAGGCGAAGGCGACACCGACATCTTTTTGCATGATGTCGATCGAAAGGTGGAGAAGACATTTGCTAAGGAGTTCTTATGCAACAAGTATCGGGTTGGTGCCGTTGGGAGGTTGTGGCATTACCGAGTACCACCCGTCTCCCGGCAAGGTAATGAGACCGGCGACCCCTCAAAGAAATTTTGCTGAGTTAATTTCTTAACTGCATATTTATTGTTACATGTTTTTCTTTTTTCTTTTCCTTTTTTTTTGGGGGGGGAATGCGGAGGTAATGTTTTTAAACACGGCATTTGGATTTTGGAACAGTCTTTCATTCCCTTGTATCTGTAATATTTTTATCATTTAAAGTGGCCACCTCGCTTTCCTCCGATGTACCATGCTATATTGATATACCGATCATTTTATTCGAGAAATATCAGAAAAATTTAAATAAAAGAAGTTATTTTCTTGACTAAAATACTTTCTAACTAGTTTGGAGAGCCTTTTATTTAGCTTTTCATAAGGGTATTAAATAAATATGCCATTTGCATAAGAAAAGTAAGTATAAAGAGATGTTTCGAGTTATCAGACTCCTTTTGTGCATTTTGGATTGAAGCAAATTTTTATTACGGACTGACATAGATGTGGGATCCACTTGAAACGGAAATATCTAGGCGCTATTTCCATTAGCGGAAATTTGTGGCCGAATCCTTCTCTCCTGCGACGTGCCAACCTGTGGGATGTTTATTGCACACCACGATATATAACTTAAAAAAAGTTTCTATAGTATATTAGTATATGCTTAAAAGGAATTTCCTCTATGATCGGAATAATATTTAGACAAAATATAATTAAAAAATATAATAAAGTCTGTATTTTGAAATTTAATAATTTGAATGTCAAAATGAACTGTTAGATATGATCTATATCTTTTTCTGTAAGTACATGTAAAATATTTTTATTTGAACTCTCGTTCAATTGAATTTTATTGATCAAAATAAAAATAAGAGAGAACAAAAACATACACTATGCACTATAAATTCATTCTACAGAATTTTACGCACATTATTTGATCGAAGTGTTTGATTTAGAATCAATAATTTTATGCACATTCTAAGGACAAAACTTAAAATTTTTATGTATTTGTTTTGTTAAGCACGAATAAAGTTCTACACATTTAAAAAAGAAATACGAAAAATTTATTATCGGTTTTTGCGACTATAGGATCGTGAATGTGATCAAAATTGATTAAATGTATGAACGCTTGCACAAACACACTATAAATGTATTCCGGCATAGTTTTACAAATAATATTTGACTTTTATGTTTGAATTGGCAAGAACAAATTTATTCATACAAAGGACATGAACGCATACAAACGTACTGTATATGCATTCTAGCTGATGTTTAATTTTATGTATTTGTTTGATTTAGTATGAATAAACTAATTTACATACAATGGACATAACTTAGATTTATCTATCGGTTTTGATTATTTTAGGACACACAAAATTGTACTGTTACTGTATTATAGCAACATTTTTTGTATAATACTTGATACATATATGCGCATGTTTGTGTTTGGAGTAGAACTAGGGTGCTCTCGAGTTCACCAAGTCCTTGGTGAACTCAAGTCCAAAACTTATCGGATCGGCTTCAAACGACGAATCTGACCGTTGAAATCCATCTACCTTACGAGTGATGCGTCTACATGCAAAAATTTTAAATTTTGAAATTAATTTTGCATAGAGTCAAGTGGTCAAAATTAGAAGGTTAATAAATTAATTTTAATGCATTTATTTTTTGACGTTTTTTGACCACTTGACTCTATGCAAAATTAATTTCAAAATTTAAATTTTTTGCATGTAGACGCATCACTCGTAAGGTAGACGGGTTTCAACGGTCGGATTCGTCGTTTGAAGCCGATCCGATGAGTTTTGGACTTGAGTTCACCAAGGACTTGGTGAACTCGAGAGCACCCTAGTTCTACTCTTGTGTTTGATATAGCACCCGTAAATTTATATGCACATGTAATGACATAACATAGAGATAGGCTATGGTGAGTTGTGAAGTAAAACGTCATTTTACTTCACGCCATATTTTCATTTTGAAAATTCAAATAACTGATCCGAACCGTTCAACTTTTTCTAAATATTGAAATGTGCTTGGAAACTAAATTTTATATTTTTTGGAATTTTTTACTATTTATTAAGCTACTTTGAAATCGCTGATCCACTGTGAACAGTAAAAAACAGTAAAAATTTCTGGACCACCGGATCAGTGATTTTCAAAGTGGCTTAAAAAATAGTAAAAAAATTTCAAAAAATGTAAAATTTAGTCTCCAAGCACATTTCAATATAGAGAACATGTTGAGCGGTTCGGATCAGTTGTTTGAATTTTCAAAATGAAAATATGAGCGTGAAGTAAAAATGCCATCTTACTTCACAACTCACCATAGCCCAGCTCCATAACATATATATATATATGAGGAGGGTTCAAATGCCTCCATTTCTCATGCCTCCACCATGCCTTCATTTTTAAAAACTTTAATAACTCAAAATTTAAAACTTAAAAATCAAAATAAACCCGTTGGATATGATCTAAATCATTTTATCTATGCACAAATTATGACATTTCAATTTTGTTTTGGGTGTCATCAAGAGCTTGTAAAAAACAGACTAATGTGGATAATTTCTAGACGTTGATTTTTCAACTTATTGATTCACATAAAAACAAAATCAAAATGTGATAATTTTTTATGAGCACATAGATAAAATGATGTAGATCATATCCAACGGTTTTATTTTGACTTTTAAGTTTTAAATTTTGAGTTATTAAAGTTTTAAAAAATGGAAGCATGGTGGAGGCATGAAAAATGGAGGCATTTGAACCCTCCTCTATATATATATATATATATATATATATATATATATATATATATATAGAGAGAGAGAGAGAGAGAGAGAGAGACTACGGTGAGTTGTGAAGTAAAACGTACTTCACGTCATATTTTCATTTCGAAAATTCAAACAATCGATCCGAACCGCTCAACATGTTATCTATATTGAAATGTGCTTGGAGACTAAATTTTACATTTTTTTGAATTTTTTTACTATTTATTAAGCCACTTTGAAATCGCTGATCCATTGTAAACAGTAAAAAACAGTAAAAATTTCTGGACCACCGGATCAGCGATTTTCAAAGTGGCTTAATAAATAATAAAAAAAATCCAAAAAATGTAAAATTTAGTCTCCAAGCACATTTCAATATGGAGAACATGTTGAGCGGTTCGGATCGATTGTTTGAATTTTCAAAATGAAAATATGACGTGAAGTAAAAATGACATCTTACTTCACAACTCACCATAGCACAGCTCTATATATATATTATCTGTCAGCTGATGATTACAAAATAAATGCGATTTAAGCTTATTTCAAAACTTGAACAGACGTCCAAAAACCCTACGGCAATAGAATAGATTTATGCATTATACTTTATGTAATATTTTGATTTATAAAAATAATTTGCACATATAAGAACATAACCTAGAATTATTTAGCATCACGAATATGATAAAAAGAAGATTAATAAATATGACCAGAGACTCACAACGTGTCATAAAAATGCATTTAAGAAATTATTTATGCATAATATTTGATGTTCGGTTTAATTTAGCATTGATAAACCTATGTATACGTGACTTGATTAACATGATATAACTATTAACACAGCGTGATTGCCCTCTGCCATTTCACAACGTTACGTCACATAAAATAAAATAATAATCATATTATGTAGTCAAGTCATCACGTTTCTGCATCACTAACATCAGCCAGCAGCTGTGTTCAGAAAATTTATAACAGCGCATAATAATTTATGAAAATTTTAAGGGAGTACTTATTTAGGCTTAAGGAAAATTCTGATTTTACTCAGCTGCAGGTGGTCTCCATTGCAAAGATAACTGGAGACACCAGCATACGTCTCTTAACAAATCCCAGTTCTCCCCGGTTCATAACTTCATAGCAGTTCTAACTTCTAAAGCGACGACAAATGGCGGCTTCGGTGTACGGCGCCGAAACTCCGGCCGACGCCGCAGATTCGGAGCGCACATCTTTCCGTCGAGCGGAGAAGAAATACAAGCTCTACAAGTCTCTCCTCCCCAAAGCCAGGTCAAACTCGTCAATTAATCTCTCTGCTCGCTCAGAAAAAAAAAAAAATTGCAAACCCAATATCGTTGTTAAATCAAGCCCCCAAATTGGATTAGTTCTAAACTTCTAATAAGGGGTTCATCGTTGTTTCAAGATTAGAATTTTAAGTAAACCAAACGTAATTGTTGTAAAAATAATAACGGTTGGTTTATTGGTACCAGTACCACCCCAGTACCTCCTTCACATAATTTGCAGAATAGTGGCATTATAATCTGGGGCTAATACAGAATTCTTTACATTCACAGGAGAAAAACAAATGCAGTAAAACCAACTTTAGACCTAACTGAAGTAGTTGATTTTAGAGCCGCAATTAATGAGACACCGCCTTACCGAATGGGAATTATCAGGATTGATTGTCATGATTTTGATCAACCTGTTTTTGGATTGATTGATCACCCTGGTAGGCATTATTACTTGAAAATCTATCAATACTTTATTTTTTAAGAGTTAGTGATCTCTTTCTAAATTTATTTAATTTTCGTAGGTTTTTATTTCATCCCAAGTGCACTCTCAATTGAAGAGCAATGCCATTGGATTAGAGAAAGCTTGCAGAGCTTTCCTCAGCCTCCTAATAGAACAAATCTCACTGCCTTTTATGGCCCCATTTTTGATTTGTTTGATGCCGCGCAAAACCAGAAGGTTTTCTCTAATCTAGAAAACCTAGGCAACTGCCAAGGAGAAACACAGAGAGAGGAAATGGATTCATGCAAACATCCTCCAATTCCTGCAACTAAACTTCTTAGGAAGTTACGCTGGAGTACTCTGGGATTACAATTTGATTGGTCTATGGTAAACTCCATTATATAACATATGGTTTTTATACTATTGGCATTTGGCATATGGTTAGGTCGACTAATAATCCTTGAATTACCTCTTTTGGGTGTAGCGCAACTACAATATATCATTGCCGCATAAGGAAATACCAGAAGGGCTATGCGAACTTACTAAAAAAATGGCTTCTCCTGCCATGTCATCAGGAGAGGAGTTTCGTTCTGAAGCTGCCATTGTTAACTACTATGGACCCAGTATGTTAATCCCACCACACTTTGGTAAATATATCTTATAATTTTAATTACATTTCACTTCCTATTGACTAAGATTTGGGATTCTTTCAGGTGATATGCTAGGGGGGCATATTGATGACATGGAAGCTGATTGGACTAGACCTATTGTGAGCATCAGGTAATCTTTGTTTGTTTGTTTTGTTTATTATACTTTTATTAAGAGATCATGCACAGGTTTTTACTTTTGACTCAATGTGGTAACTGGTAACCCCTCTGATACAGCCTAGGGTGCAAAGCAGTATTTCTATTGGGAGGCAAAACAAGAAATGATGATCCTATAGCTATGTATGTTCGAAGCGGTGATATTGTACTCATGGCCGGTGAAGCTAGAGAGTGTTTTCACGGTATTCATCTATTCCGTGCATCTCTCTCTCTCTCTCTCACCGTGTGTGTATACATTTCCGTTGTGCCAATAAGCTCAACAAATGTTGCTTTCTTTGTAGGCGTGCCTCGAATTTTCACTGATGAAGAAAATGCAGAGATAGCTTCACTTGTAACTCAATTTACAAGCAAAGATGACCACTTTATTTTAGATTATATTAGAAATTCTAGGATAAATATTAACATTAGGCAAGTAACCTAGGTGTTTTACTTTTTCTTGTTTGGGTGAAAAAGGGCCTTCTTTTTGCATTTTAAGTCAGACAGTTTATTGTGGATCTGTTCGTCCAAGGAGCAACTATTGAAAGATTCAAAGAACCAAAGGATGATGCAAAAGAAATGTCATCTGCTGGGTTGTTGTGAAAACTGTTGTATAATTTTTAGGCAACAATTGCTATTATTTTGTTATCAGATGGGTGTTTCAGGAACTTCACGTTTTTTTTGTGGTTTTAAGACGGACATTTTGTTGTGGATGTATGATGTATCCAACGAGCAATTTTTGAAAGACCCGAAGGACGATGCTAAAGTTACATCATCTTCTGGTTTGTTGTATGATGTATCCACGATTGCTTTTATTTCCTTCTCTTAAGGGTGTTTTTCGGTTTTTGAAACTCAACTGCCTTAGAACCAAGTTATTTTGGTTGTTTTTATGATTTGGTGAAGTATTATAGTGTAACTCGATTCATTGAACGATTCATAAAATTAAAGTATAAATTATATTTTATCCTAAGAACATGCTACATTGCCGTGGGAGATATCGTTGTAACATCCGACGAATGTTCTTCTGAAAATGGACACGGGTGTAATATATGCACCTGAATCTATACAATTGTACACTGGTACCAACCTCTCAGCACAAATGTTCCCCATGTTTATTGCCTCTTAATATTAAGTTCAGAAAAGCAGCTTACTGTAGCTAGACAAAAAAACATCAATATTAAGGTGAATTAATTTGTCAATGAAGTAGGAGCAGCCAGTTGAGATTCATTAATAGAATTTTTAAGTACAAGAGCCAGTAGAACTGCAGCAATTGATAAATATATTTTACCAGTCATGCAACATACAGTCATAGCAAAACTAAGCAGCTAGTTGCTATTTCTGAGTATCTCCTGAAGTTGGCGTGGTGTTAAGATTGAACTAGCATCTACATCAAAATTTGCACTTTCCAGTTCTTTGCGAAGCTGTAACATCAAAAATGAACAATATCCTAAAACTACAAAGAAATAAAAATATCAAGGCCAATGCACGAAACAGCGGCTGACCTGGTGTTTTAGAAAACAACAGTATGTTACAATACCAGACCTTTTGTTTTTCCTCGGTTTAATCTTATTTGGTTTCAACAAAACTTGTACAATTGAGGCTTATAACTTCTGGCCAATTCATTTTTATGAGATTTCTCGAAGTAACTTCTGCATTACTGCTGATATTCACAGAGAGAGAGAGAGACCTTGACAGCCACTGTCAAGTTTTTCAAGAGAGAGAGAGAGAGAGAGAGAGAGAGCATACATAGTCGAGAATAGCAGATTGCTCTTCACAGCTGTAACTCCTTATGCGCTTTAACATTTCAAGTTGCTGCGATGTGAATGACTGTGAAACTTAATATATCTTTCAAGGGTTCAATTATGAAAACAGAACTCTGCATGCCTTTTACCTGATTTTGCAAAATTTGTTGAGAATTGATTTTTTGTGCAAATTCATCTGGCTCCAGCTCCGCCTCATCTATTGCCATCTCCTCTCTATTAATTAATGTTAAGTTATAAAATTACCAGGTGCAGCAGACCAAGAATTCTTCCTTGAACCTTGTGCCACATTTGGGATTTTGGGTATAGCTTTCGCTATAAACAAAATATATAAAATGCTTATTATATGAATTGTTGATTTATTTGCCTTTTATCTTATTACATTGTTTCGGATGGAAGAGAGGGCTCTTTTTGTTTGATTTTGTTTCTTAAAGGATATGTTATCTTTGTATTTAATACCAAATCAGACAGTTCATCTCAAGGTACACTCCTCCAAGAGATGAGCTTAAGCCTCAAGACCTAACACTATTGCTAAGTAAAAACCAAAAGCTGATAAGAATGCCCTACTTTGCAACAAATTGATAAAATTTGATCATCAATTCCATGTCATTCTCGTAAACAGCTCAAGCCTTAAGATCTAACACTGTTACTAAGCAAAAGCTAAAAGCTGATAAGAATGCCTTACTTTGCAACAAATTGATAAAATTTGATCATCAATTCCATGTCATTCTCGTAAACTGTGTTCACTTTTCCTAAGCAACCGATCCCAAACCTTGGATCTGAAATTTCAGGATTACGTGTTAAAAGCAAATCAATAGATCCTGAGTTTATGAAAGAAGATAAAACCCACCATGGAAAGAAAACAAAATAAACATAGAAGCACACAAATAGTAGATGAAATGGTGGCCAAATCATCACTAGCAAGTCGAAGATTATGATCCGAACCCAGTATTATGTGGTGGTTTACTGGTTTATGATTCATAACTGGTACTGCAAGTCGAAGATTTTAACCAATGAAGCAAGATAATAAAGGTGTACATTTGATATTGTTTAACTTCACACCTGCAGAGGGAAAGGATAAATCCAACACTAAAAATGAAAATCAGTTGAATTGAAGAAACATGCACCTATGCCCATCTCAAGAAGAATTTCCTCTTGAATGGCAGTTGTCACAGCAACGGCCTCCTGCGCACAAATAAAGGATATATCAAAAAAAAAAAAATTAAAGGAATACCGAGAAAAATACAAAATATAGCAGTAATCAAATGTTCCTAAAGGGTACATAGGCAAAAAAATATTCTAAAGTAGTAGTACATTGAATGGGGAAAATTAACCTGATTATCTCTGACAGCATCAACAATTCGCTTCTTGACATCTAACACCAAAGCTAAATTCTGGTTAGCAGTAACAACCAACGAGTAATAATTTCCTTTCTACAATGCAAGAAAAAATAGTGGACTGGAATTTGATAAGAGAAGAAACAGACCGGGCCGAGAGACGAGGAAGGAGAAGCGGGAGAAGAGGTGGAGGAGCTGCTCCCTTGACAGCATCTCTTCGCTTTGTCCGGAGTTCTCCGATGACATATTCCTGTTCTCCGGCGATGGTCGCTTCGCCACCTAGCAAATAGCACCCACTTCTTTCTTATCTTTGCTTTTTTTTTTTCACCCGAATTTCTGAATATTATGGGTTTATGTCAGATGACGATGGGCCCGGTCTGTTCTGTGGCATTGCCGAATAAGTCTGGTTTGATTCGGCCCAAGATCATTTAAATTGTTTTAAATTCACGAAATATTTTTTCATAATGGCTCAAGTTGTTGACAATTTCTCTTTACAATTTTTAATATATTTTTTTTCTTTTTTAATTCTGATTTGTAAGTTAATTTGAATATAAACACTATATTTTTTAATTAAAAGACTCCGGTACACTCGAGCATCTTTAATACTTTTTGAAAATTGAATTTGCATTTCTCTATCTAGAGACGAGAGCTAATTCCATTACACTTAAAATGAGGATATATTTGATATTTGATCAGAAGTAGTCAACAGACAAGTAATAGAACAAAATACTAAATAATTATAGGGAGCGGCTAGTCCGAAGTCCTTTTGGACTATTTCTGTCCAAAAAGTTTGTTGAACCGTAGGATGTAATTATTGATGATCAATTAAACCGAAATTTTCATTGTTACAAAAAAAAAATGCAAATTAAATCGTTATCACTCTGTTGGGGACCCTATCAATTCTACCACCCTCGCTAACCCAGTTCGCGCACCAAATAGACTGGTGCGCGGACTGGGTTGGCGCACCAGGTGGTGCGCTGACTGGGTTGGCGCACCAACCTCTTCTGCCTATTAAGGCACCAACTCAGTATTATTTTTATGTTGCGTATTTTAGATCGTTATTTCGATTAGTTTTATGTTGCGTATTTAGATATTATTTTCATATTACTTCTTATGTTGCGTATTTTATATCTCATATCCCGCAATACATAATACATTAAAACATAATAACACACCATAGATAAAACATTACATACAACGATACATATTCCGCAGTCATAGTATATTAAAACATAACACACAATACATAAAACATTACCGAAAGCCTTAACCTTAATACAAAACCGAAAGTTTGTACCATAATACATAACCGAAAATCCTAACCTTAATACATAAACATAAATCCCTAACCATGACATTATTGGGTACGGTTCCTAGCATCCCTTCTCCTTCTCGCATTCCTTTCGAGGGTAGCTCTGTTGGTCTCGTGACCCCTTCTCCTTCCTTCCAGTATGTCCATCCACATTGGGATCCTGTTGTGTCTTCTCCGACCCAACTTCACTAACCGGTGCTCTGGCGTTAAGATATCCCCTTCGTGCGGCGGCCAATCACCTTGATTGTCATACACGTGGAATTCTCCACTCCATGTGTCGATAAGCGTTTGAATGTTGTAATAGTAATTTACGAAGATATTTGGATCGTAGTTCCTACATTTTTCACACATTTGTAAGTTTCATCATCCAAGATTATTATGAAATTTTAACACACATTCGTACCTTATTTGACACACTGCCATCACATGAACACATGGTATTCCGGTGAGCTGAGGCTTTTGGCAAGAGCATTGCACCTCATGATCGTTCTGCACAATGACCTTGTACCTACAGTCTCGGGACGTGTACACCCATTTGCCTGCCTCTATGTCAAAAGGAATTTTCTCGCCATGTGATGTCACCATGAATTCTCCAGATCTATTGAATGGAACCGCGCTCATTTTGTTAGTCTTCCGGATGTGCTTGTTCAGCTTCAAGTGCGTACGAGTGGAGAAAAGTTGACCCTCTTGTTGGCATTGCACGGCCTTCTCTCTTCTTTGAACGAACCATGTGACACACTTATAAAACGTCTCCTCAATAATTGCAGCAACCGGTAACCTACGAGAATTACAATTTACAGTTAAAATAAAGATAACCTAAAATATTTCATTAATAGTAAACTATGGAAATTGTGAATAACAAACCTGCGAGAAGTTTTGAAGA
Organism: Carex myosuroides; assembly: GCA_028015225.1. Classification (NCBI taxonomy): domain Eukaryota; kingdom Viridiplantae; phylum Streptophyta; class Magnoliopsida; order Poales; family Cyperaceae; genus Carex; species Carex myosuroides. The sequence goes on from CM051472.1 coordinate 7,420,575, forward strand.
CATTGTTCAGCGATTCAGAACCATTGTTGGTCATTATTTCCCAACGACTCCTGTCGTCCATAGCTTGATAAACCTTCCATGGCTTAGCTGGTTCTTCCTCGTCATTTTCATTATACTTGCCACATGTATCCAAGTATGTCAGCCAATCAGGATTTCGCCTTCTGATTGCATCAAGGTCATCTTGTAATCTTCTTCGCTAGGGCCCGAGTAGGACCCGTCACTGACTGATCCATGCCCCGACTAGGGTTCTGTGAACGGTTCTGTCTAGGGTTTTGTCTACGGTTCTGTCTGGGGTTGGCAACCACATATAACTCTAGGAACTTGAAAGGTGTTGTCAAATTCAATGTCATTTGGGTATACAACCCCCAACTGCTATCGTCTAGTACAGGGAGTTGTTGGAACCATGTTTGGTTGCCTTGGCCAATATTAATTCTGGCAGAAATTACCAGTTCGTAACAATTCGGGTCAATACCAAGTTCCTGGTACACTTCCCTAGTTATACCGGTGAAATCTAAATCCGAGCCGATATTGAATATTTTCTGGGGTTGGGTACTGTAATAAGCACCATTCTGCCCTTGTAATACTTCACCCCCAAAATAACAAGCAATTCCAATCATAGTTACCTGAATTACAGAACAAACTCAACATTTAATAAATTTACAAAAAATTTAAAAAATAATTAAATAATTAAAAAAATATAAAGCACTAGAGTGAAAAAAACTTACTCTTTGGTCTTTGCGAGAATGTTCTTTGCTGCCTGCTACCTTGGGTCGAATGAAATGAGCACAGTATACTGAGTTGGTGTCTTAATAGGCAGAAGAGGTTGGTGCGCCAACCCAGTCAGCGCACCACCTGGTGCGCCAACCCAGTCAGCGCACCACCTGGTGCGCCAACCCAGTCCACGCACCAGCCTATTTGGTGCGCGAACTGGGTTAGCGAGGGTGGTAGAGAATTGATAGGACTAGAGTGGGAAAAATGGCACGCCGGAGCCGGCTCCGTCACGGAACGGCACGGAACGGCACGGCACGCGTGTCATTCGCGTGCCGTGACTCGCGTGTCCCGTGTCGTGACCATTCGTGTGCCGTGACCATCTTTTGAAACTTTGGCACGGCACGGCACGTGAAAAATTTAGTCACGGCACGGCATGACACGTAATCACGCGAGTCACGTGTAATTAGGACCATTAGATATTGATTTAATGATGAATCTTGAATAAATTAATTTAAAGTATGAATAAATGGCCACGCGAGTCACGCGGGTCACGGCACGTTTAGGCACGGCGTGACTCACGTGGCGTGACCATTCGCGTGCCGTGACCACCCCTTGATATTTTAGTCACGGCACGGCACGGCACGTGAAAAATTAACTTGGTCATGGCACGGCACGGCACGAGACCAAAGTCACGGCACGGCACGGCACGGCACGTTTTTCCCTCTCTAGATAGGACCCAACAGAATGGTAACGATTTAATTTGTATTTTTTTTTGTGGTAACAATAAAAATTTCGGTCAATTAAACAGTGATACAAAACATGTATATATAGAAAAAACGCCAGCTGTTATTTTCTCTATTGAGAATCTAACTTGCCAATTCACTATCAAGCTATTCAATAGTTTCATAAATGGAGTTGTCCATTACATATCACATTTGCTTAAATCATTGAAAACATAAACAAGCAAACAACGAGAAAAAAATCAAATTTAATACAAGTACTAATTGTTACTATGTACACATTTAAGTTAATTATTTTATTTATTGTAGAAATTTTATAGACTCGTATTTATTTAATTCTTTACTTAAAACTAATTAATACATATTATTGAAATTAGAAGCTAAAGAAAAATATATAAGGGTCTTCTTTTTCTAAAGTTTAAAAAACACCAAAAGTCGTACTTTTATATTGTTTAATTTCTTTTACAATTTTTGACAGAGTTTCGTTTAGCAAACGTTTTCTTTTAAAAAAAGTTTGTTAATTTATAAATTTTCATACAATGCTAAAATCGAAAAACAAATTGCCAAATCGGAAAATAAATTATCAAGGTAGATGCTCTTAAACAGTTTCTTAATAAGAAATTTTACTGCATAGTTTCTAAATAAAATTTTTTTTCACATCTCTGAAACTAAATTAGAAACTGTACCACGTCAAATTAGTAACTGTAATAGTAGCTATAGATGCTCTAACATATTTTGTCTACACTGCTATTCGTGCGGGTTGCATAAAGCTGATATTTTTGGTCTTTCTGACTTTTAGAGGACAAGATTTGTGTACTAACCAGTAAAACAAAAGTGACAAGATTTCTTAAAAATATCTTAACTCTACAGTCTACACTGTCTACAATATTTTTAAATTGGAGTTTAATAGTTTACGAAATGACAATAGTGTACGAGGGTTTCACTGTCTCCATTTTTCAAGCTTCTATTGAACTTCCAAATTTGAACTGTCCATCAATCATTTTCATCAACGGTCAAGATTAAAATTTTGTTGGCGAATTTTTTTGGAGAAATCGTCTCCAGTTGCTCTTCGTCTCGTCGCTCTTTTCCTTTCCTCTTCCCCCTCCCCCTTATACGCGCGCCTCCCGCCTCTACCCTCCTCCCCTCCGCGCACACCGCCCCTACCCTCTCCTAAGCCTATCTTTCGTTATCTCTCTCCTCTCACCCCTCTCCTTTGTGAATGAGAAAGACGATGGGTTACAACTTCTCCTCTTGAATCAAGGTCTGTATAAGCAATTTCTTTGTTGATTTTTTCATTTTTTTCCTTTTTTTTCCTGACTACATAAATAAGTTACAACTTCTCTTGAATCAAGGTCTGTACAAGCGATTTCTCCTCTTGAACCAGACGAATGTTGGCATCCTGACTGCATACTTGTAAAGTTTTCAATTTTGTTTGCTATTGACGTATGGTAAGACCATATTGTGCAAATAAGGCTATACTGCAATACAGGTATCATTTGATAATGAAAAAATGGGACTGAACTGATTTTGTAATTTTGTCTAATTTGCTTTATCTTATCTTATAGGTGGTGAAAAAAATGGGACTGAATTGATTATGTAATTTTGTCTAATTTGCTTTGTCTTATCTTTTAGGTGGTGAATTGCCGGCAATAATCGCCCAACTTCATTCATTTGAAATAATCTCCTTCTTACTATTTTTTCTCGGCTTCTAACTCTCATGGATCCACCACAGATTTTGCTGGTTTCGGACAGCCCCCATCCTCCTCTTATCTCGCCTGATTTTGCAACAATCGATTCTAACCCTCTGATTTGTAACTATAGAACACAAAGCCACAAAATTCAAACAAAAAAAAGGGAAAAAATATGATAGAGACTATAACCAAGTATAGCATGCCCTTAAGGCTACCTTGCACTTTTGTAAAATATTAAACAGAAGGTTATACCCATAGTTAAGCACAGCCAGACAGTGGCGTAACCAGGATTTGAGTCAGGGGTGGGCAGAACAATTCAACAACAAATACGAAATTTTCAACAAATTCAACAATTCATCCAATGATCTGATAAGTCCAATAATTCACCAAGATATATGAAATTTTCAATAAATTCAAAAATTCAACAATTCATCTATTGATCTAAAAGTCCAACAATCTAACAATAAATACGATATTTTCTATAAATTCAACAATTCAGCAATTTAAGAAACACAAAATTTAACTAAAATAATAAAATTTAACAAATACAAAATTTTCAAGCCGATGACATTGAAGCGAGCATTCCTCTACGAGTCTTCATCTTCTGAAAGCTTTGCATAATTTTCTCATTATCCACACGGCCAAATACATTTTTCTCAATATAAAGAACCAAACAATCATTCATCCATTGATCTCCCATTTTATTCCTTAAGCGACTTTTCACCACATTTATTGCCGAAAATGCCCTCTCAACACTTGCGGTAGCCACCGGCAATATCAAAGCCAATTTCACTAATTTGTAAGCCAAGAGATAAGCAGTGCGTTTATTCTTTTCCACCATCTTTTGAGAAAGTTCAACTAAGCCCCTTACCTCCAAAAAATCATTATCACTTTGCAAATCCATGTGGTAATTCACCAATTGATTTTCTAAGATAGTGAGCTCCCATTGATTGAAATCAGAGGGATAAAATTGAGCTAATTGAAGTAACCTGTCCTTGTTAAATGATGAAAAAGAATTATTTGGGTCTAAGCATGCAATACACCTAAGAACTTCGGTAGTTGTTTCTGTGAAACGACTATTAAGCTCTTGCAATTGCATATCAATAACCGTATAAAATATTTCAACACGATAATAATGCAAATTGGTTATATCTGTTGCTTGGCGCCTTGACCTACGAGTGTGCATATCCTCCATATTTGGAATTTCAATATTGTATTTCCTACAAAATGCACACACTTCTTGGAATAATGATTCCGATCCACTATCCCTCATTTCTTGCAATCGACGTTTAGCAATTTCCACCATGCACATAGCATTCACCATATCTTGATCTTTGCGTTGCAATAATTGGGACAGATCATAAGTGATGGCTAATGAACTTCTCATGACATGACAATTGAAAACAAACTCAAAAGATAGCATAGATTCTACCAAACCAGCTGCCTCTCCTCGTTGTTCGGGAAATGCTCCATCCCGTTCTACTTCCTCAATTACATCTATTGTGGCTGAAAATAGTGTAATAATGCTATTGAGAGCCTTGAAATGAGAACTCCATCGGGTATCACCTACATGTGACAAAATAAGAGAACGAAAATAAGAAGAGCATCAAACTTGCAAAAATAATGATTGTTATTAAATGAAAAGAGTGTCACCTGCACGTGTAAGACTCGTTTCTTGGTTCAAACCTCTTCCGCTTAGGGCCTCATAATGTGAAATAGCTTCCACCACTTCAATTCTCCTTTTCTCACGTAACCGATCACGCCTTTTACAAGATGCACAAGCAACATTGAGAATGCTAGAGACCATTTGGAATAGTAAGGCAACTTTGGAATGACTCTTGGCTACCGCAACAAGACATAGCTGAAGTTGATGGGCAAAGCAATGCACGAAGTATGCGGTACTATTTTCCTTCATGATCAATGTCTTGAGACCATTGAACTCCCCTCTCATATTACTAGCTCCATCGTAACCTTGACCACGCAATTTAGAGAATGATAGACCATGCTTACCCAATAAATCCTCAAGTGCCGCTTTCAAAGGCAAAGAAGTAGTCTCAGAAACATGAACGATACCTAAAAACCGTTCAACAACAGAACCTCTATTGTTCACAAAGCGAATCACAACTACCATTTGTTCCTTGAATGAGACATCTCTTGACTCATCAACTAAGACAGCAAACAAATCATCGCCAAGTTCTGCAATTATCTCCTTGGTTGTCTCCTCTGCAGCAGCATTAACTATCTCTTTTTGGACATCAGATGAAGACAGCTTTAGGTTTTGTGGAGCCTTGTCTAGAATCACCTTGTTTATATGTTCATTATGATCTCCTAAAAACCTCAAAAGTTCAAGGAAATTTCCTTTATTGCTAGAGCTTTCGGACTCGTTATGCCCACGGAATGCCAAACCTTGCTTTGCAAGAAATCGAGCACAATCTACAGATGCATTTAGTTGTACCCGATAATCCATCTTTTGTCTAACAGTTTGTTTCTCAAAGACCGTTTGGATGCATTGTCTCTGGTTCAACAAATTCAAACATTTTCTCCAAGCCTGATTGTGCCAGCTATTTGTATCACCAACATGTTCATCAAACCTTTTTTTATTTTTCCAATTTCTATAACCCTCTCCTACAAAGTTGGTCCTTCCACCTGATCCCAGGTTTTCTGGTCTAAAGAGATAACAACAAAGGCAAAATGCCGCATCTTTATCGATGCTATATTCTAACCAAGAGCCATACTGATCAGGTTTAAACCAATCTTTGTTAAATCTTCTCATTGTACCCCCTATATCTCTTTGGGGAAAATCATGGTTGTTAGGTTGACATGGGCCTTTTGCTAGATAATATCGATGAATTCTATCACGCTCATTTGGATTATATTGAGATATAGGTGGCCTTAGGGCAGGATTAGAGGGAGGTTCTTGTTCAACAATACCAACCTCATGTGATTCTTGTGAAGGTGAATCTATTGGAGATTTAGATGTCTTCTTATAGTACTTGTCCATCTTTGATACTCTAATAGACAAATTTAAAGAAAAAATGATGAATCATAGGGTAGTTGGATATAAACAGAAATCAGGTAAACATAAATCAATTTAATCTCTAAAATCGGGTATAGAATTTAGGGTTCAACTCTAAAATTGGATAATAAAAGAAATCATGTAATAACTGGATAATAAAAGAAATCAGGTAGTAACTAATAAATAAACAATTTAGGGTTTAGCTCTAAACAAACAAATTATAGAGTTTAGGGTTTAGGGTATAAACAGAGAAATCAAGTATGAACAAATGAACAATCAATATACTTGAGTCGGGTAAAACAGAAATTAAGTACGAAATATAAAAAAAAACAATCCATGACTCAAATTTACTCAATTTAATCAATTTATAAACAAAATGGAAATAGAGTTACTGAGTTAGAGTTCGAATCGCCTTCGTACCTCTCTTCACACCTCCGTCTGAGCAGTCTTCTCGCCTCCGCCTAAGCCCCGAGCCGCCTCTTTTTTTTTTCTTTTTGGAATCGATCCTTGACTCCTTTCTCCACTGGATATCTGGATTCGCTGTGATTGTTGTCCAAATCGGCGCAGACGGAGGAAAGATATTTTTTTCCAATTTCCAACTCTCCGCCTCTAATGTTGTATCTTTTTGCTAATTCTGATTTGGGGGTAGATCTCTGTATAGGGGCTGCTTCACATCTCTATGTGAGAGATTGGATGCAATTCTAAAATCAAACTCTGTAACATGCCTACGGGTTTCTGAAATGCAAAAAAAAAAAAACTCTCCGCCTCTAATGTTGCTGGCCTGCTGCTCCTATAGGAAAATTAATAACAATTGGGCTGTTTGTGCAATGGGCTTTTGTGGGCTAAAACAGGGGGAGGCAATTAACAAATCAGAGGTAGGCATAAGTTAGAATAAGTATAATCGGTACCCTATATTCTTTTGTGGGCTAAAAGAATTGGCTCCGCATCTGCAGCCAGATAATATATTATTTTATCTTTTTAGGATTTTGCTTGTATGGATGGTGGCAACTTTGTGAAGATGATCAGTGCTGAAGACACAACCCCAAAGAAGAATGATAGCAAGCCCAATGACACAACTCCAAAGAAGAGAGGTAATGACGTGGTTGTACCTTGTGAAGGTATGGAATTCATATCGCTTGATATGAGTTTGAGGCATATTACTATTAATGTCGAGTCATTGGAGGTACCTTGCCAGTGCCACTTATTTGAATTTAAAGGCATTGTGTAGCCATATATTGTATATTTTCAATAAGAAGGATGTGCATGAAATACCTTCTAGATACATCTTGCCACGGTGGACAAAGAGGGTTGCAGAGGGAATATCTATTCCTGTTTTTAAGAAGGATGGAGATGCAATTGCTCGTGATTTGTGATTTAACAACACTATAAGCTGGTTGAGACCTTATTTGCATGTATCTGTGGATGCTTTTGACACCATAATTGAGGCCTTAGACATGACACTTGAGAAGGTTTCAAATGTGCAAGAGACTATTGAGGTAGGGTCTGAAGAGAATGCCAAAGATTCATGTCATCCGCTGGTTGGTGATCCACATGTTTCAAAAAGAAAAGGGCACAAGAAAGGGTCAGTGGAGTCCAAGAGGGGACGCTTGAGAAGCGGCTTTGAAGTAGGTATGGAACGTTACAAGAGATCAAAAAGGCGATGCAAAGATTGCGATGAATTTGGACACTATTCAGCTACCTGTGTGAGAAGAAAGCAGTCCAAGGTTGTTGAGTTAGTTCCAGGACAAACCCCATTACAGTAGGATGCCAACATTTCTAATAGTTTGGTGCTTTTTATTTTCTAAACCATATCTGACTTTGGTTATTTTGATAGCAAATATAGTATGTTTTTGCTAATTTTTGTGATGATACTGCTACTGTTTTTGCTAACTTGTTGTTGCTAGCTGGTTTTTTGTTAACTGAATTGGGTCAACAATGCCCAAATATAATCTATATGTTATTTTTGAATTTTGTGGGAATATTACATACTTGAGAATTATATGCTGTAAATTTTCTGGTATAGATGCATTTGGTAGAGATTTGGAGTCACAGGTTCCAAGTCCGATCATCCAATGGTACTGGTTCAGATACAGTACCTGATTTTTGTAATTATAGGTTGTGAACTCTAGATTTATGTATTTTTTTTTAAGTAGTATTGGTGGAAGTTGTTAATGAAGCATGTTTTTATTAATTTTGTAAGAAAAAGAAGATGTGGTATTAACCAATGGGCGACAGTACCTTATTTCCTCTACAGAAGTTGTTATTTAGAGAGTGATCTGAAGTAAAAAATATTGATAAAAAAACAATATAAAAAATTGTTATGATGATCGCTAGAAAGCTGGCAGAAGGTAACATACTTGGTCTTTCTGACTATTATTACAGTATCTGTGTTTGTGCTAGCTCTTGATTGGTACCACTACAGTAACTATTGTTACATTCGGTCGAGGGCCAGGTAGGACCTTACATCATGAAAGATCGTTTAGAAACTTATTTTTCGAAATTCGTAAAATATGAAAACAAGCTAATATTGACGACAAAATGTAACATACTTGGTCTACACTGCTATTCGTGCGGTTGCATAAAGCTGGTCTTTTTTGGTCTTTCTGACTTTTAGAGGACAAGATTTGTGTACTAACCAGTAAAAAAGAAGTGATAAGGTCTTAAAAATATCTTAACTTTACACTGTCTACAATATTTTTAAATTGGAGTTAAATAGTTTACGAAAATGACAATAGTTTGATAGACATGTCATTATATAGAATCCGGCTAATATGTTTATATAAAAACTGCACCACCAAATTTTTATAAGTCAAATATCAATTATTAAAGTTCAAACAGTTCAATATGAACTTCATATTAAATGTGATTGGAGACCAAACTTTATATATTTTTGGAACTTTTATACCATATGTTTAGATAGATAGAAAATTCATTGATTCGGAAGATTCTAGATCAGAAAAAATTGTAATTTTCTACCTATCTAAAAAATAGTAGAAAAAAAAAAATCCAACTATTCCTTCATTTTTTTTTCACAAATACTCTCCAAGCACATACGAACATGGAAATGAAGTTGAACTGTTTGAACTTTGAAAACTGATATTTGACTTATATAACTTGATGATGAAGTTTTTATATAAGCGTATTAGCCGGACTCTATTATATAGCCAGTTTGTAAACTTCATACAATTTCATAACGGCTTAATAAATTGCTAGATATATTTAAAATTATTATGTACATATCATAATAAATTTCATCATTTGATGAATGATGAAGTATGGAACAATCCTCATTATTTTTGTATACATGCACTATGCAATACATATATCTTATCGATAAGATTGAGCTTCAAAAATTTTAATTGATTTTTTGATATTGTTCAAATTGTCAATGTTTTTAAGGAAAACAATAAATCAGCAAATGTTCAGTGATAACTTGTGAATTATGATGTACGGGCACATAAAATTTAGCTAGGAATTTGTGATTGAGCAAACTTACCTAATTTTTTAGCATTGCAAAAGCCTCTAATTAAGCAACCTTTATCCAGTGTCCACTAAACCAATATTGTAATCCGGGCCAGCCCACTTGCACTAATTTGGGCCCATTTTGTGGTCAACAGAATCTTTTCCTTGGATCCCGCGCGGCCGCACCACAAGGCACCTCGTGTCACACTCGGGACCGCACACGACCAACTTTCGAAAGCCAGCAAAATTTTCCGAAATATCTGCATGCACTCGGTTTACGAATACTGACAAAGTAACCTTCGCCGAACGCCCTGGTCCATGGAAAAAGGAACGCTGGTTTTTGGTGTTATGCCGTCAACACCTTTCGCAAATCCATAGAAAAACCCATTTTATTTGTAGTCTTATATGATGTAGCGAGTAATTCATAACAGTAGGTTTGGTATTTCTCATTAGAACTACATAACGATGTGCAAAGGAGAGCCGTAACCTTATCCCTAGCCCAAAATTCCACTTGCGCGCCTGCTAATGCGTCTTTCTCCCTCTCTTTTCCCCATAAACCATTTCGTTCCCAAAACCCTAGAACCGCGCCAAAACTTCAATTCCACTCTTAACTTACAATTTTAGTCCCCCCCCCCTCCCCCAAATTTGCAATCTATCCCTCCCTCCATCTTCCGGCCTAAGCTTCACATTCGAAATTCCCCCCAAAATTTTCGAACCCTTTTGAAAACGCTATAAATTCGCCTCCACCCATCACTTCCTTCTCTGTACCTCTCCTCGTATCTTATCAATCAATCTCTCTAATTAACCTTTGACCTATCAATCCGTTCCCCTCAGAATTTCATCAAAAGAATAAGAACCCACCAATCTTCAAGAAAAAAGAAGAAGAATAAGAACCCATCAATCTTCAAGAAAAAAAAGAAAATCAAGAAAATGCCGGCTGTACCATCACTAATTCCATCTTCTTACCTCGAAGAACCGCTCCTTGCGCCGAATCCGGAGCGCTTTTGCATGTTTCCGGTCAAATTCCCCTCCATTTGGGAGTTTTACAAGAAGGCTGTGGCTTCTTTCTGGACGGCTGAGGAGATTGACCTCTCGCAAGATTTGCGCCACTGGGATGTTACCCTAACTCCAGACGAGCGCCACTTCATCTCCCACGTGCTCGCCTTTTTCGCCTCCTCTGATGGCATCGTGCTGGAGAACCTTGCCTCTCGCTTCATGTCGGACGTGCAACTCCCTGAGGCTCGCGCCTTTTATGGTTTTCAGATTGCCATAGAAAATATCCACTCTGAGACATACTCTCTCCTTTTGGAGACCTACATCAAAGATGACGTTGAAAAGTCGCGTCTTTTTTCTGCCATTGAGACGCTGCCTTGTGTGGCCCGCAAGGCGGAGTGGGCCCTGCGCTGGATTGATTCGTCAGAGTCCTTTGCTGACCGGCTGGTGGCATTTGCGTGTGTAGAGGGTATCTTCTTCTCTGGTTCGTTCTGTGCTATTTTCTGGCTCAAGAAACGTGGTCTAATGCCAGGCCTGACCTTCTCCAATGAACTCATTTCTCGGGATGAGGGATTACACTGTGATTTTGCGTGTTTGTTGTATGGGTTGTTGAACAGGAAGTTGAGTGAAGAGAGAGTCAGGAGTATAGTGATGGATGCGGTGGAAATTGAGAAGGAATTTGTGTGTGATGCATTGCCGGTGGGTCTGGTGGGGATGAATGCCGATTTAATGACCCAATACATCGAATTTGTGGCGGATCGACTGGTTATGACATTGGGTTGTGACAAGATTTATGGGGCTGGGAACCCATTTGATTGGATGGAGCTGATTTCGTTGCAAGGTAAGACAAATTTCTTCGAGAAGAGAGTCGGGGAGTACCAGAAGGCGTCTGTAATGTCTAGCCTGAATGGGAACGGGGGCAACCATGTTTTCAAGATTGATGAGGATTTCTGAGATTTTTTTCTTTTATTCTTAGGAAATAATTAAGTGGTGAATGGCATTGTTCAGTTTCTGTGTTTTGTAATGTTATGTTTCCTAATTTCATATTGCCTGGGAGGTGTTCGATGAAATGTCTAGAGGTGGAAGGAGTAGTTTAGGGGTATTTCAATTGTGAGTTTGAATCGTATAAATGTACCTCATTTTCTTCTTTGGGTAAAATGAATAATTAGTTATTTGCATATTTCTGTTGATATCTAATGATATTTTTTATGACTGCAAAATTAACTGGATGATACTTGATTTGTTGGTTTTAGTAGGAAGTATGAACTAAGATGATATGCCTGTGTGGAGTGAAATTTCAACTGTTACCTATGGGGAAAACAGAAGAAACAATTTGCTTCTTGCTAGCTCGGATTTATCTTTCTGATACTTATATCAGTTGTTGAATTTATGGGGGAGGTTTATGAGAAAGTGTTTACAAATTACAACTTTACATCAGTCATTCTGAAATTGTTTTATATTTAAAATCTGAGACTGCCAGAGAAACCCGAGAGCGAGAGGTAGATCAGAGGAAAGTTCTATTTTGCAAATTCAGAGAAAATGTACTTAAATCGTCGTCAAGCTTTTGTACACTGATACTTGCTACACATTACATAAAATACAAGATTGAATTGCTATTCTGCAAAATACAATCACATGCATGTCATCCCTACATTGAAGCCAAGGTAATTGGTTGTTGCAATGCTTATTTAGGGCTGAAGGCCTGCATATGAGAAATTCAAAAAATTAGAATCCTACACGGAATTAAATAAGGACTAGTAGAGTAGTACCTAAAAGGCTAAAACAAATGCAACTGCACTTACAGCAAAGATGGTTGCATGGCCGGGGTCAGCAAGATGCGCAAAAAGGTTGTCAATAGGTCCGGTACCGGTATAATTTGCCTGAAACCATGCACCCATAACAGCCAACATAGCCAACCTCCCGTTCTTTATCTCCTTGGTTCTCAACTCCTTGATCTTCTCGGGATCTCCACTGCCCCAACCCAATGGGTCGAACCACAACCCACCTGGGTAACCCACATCTGTACCTGTCAATTTGTTGTTGGGGAATATGGGGTCGGTGTTGACACAACCAGGTTTGATGATGTCAGCCCAGCGGCGCCCCTCGGCCCATCCAATGAAGATCAGTTCGATTATGAAAAGAGTGGTGGTGTCGGTGAAGTACTCGCGTTCACCGGCGGTGTACCATGAAGGGGTGTTTAGTATCCCTATCTTGGTCAGAAATTCAGGAATGAAAATGCCGGCAGCACCAAGCATGGCCCACCTACAGTGAACCAGCTCTGCCTGTACATTCCACCGCAGGCTCTCTGGGTCGGATCCTGCATGTAAGTTTGGTTGCAGGTAAGTACACCTTTGTTACTCAATACTGTTATTTCAATTGCACAATTTCAAGACCTAATCATGTCACTTAATGGACTTATTTCAACCCCTTTTTCTTTCACCGTCTTGTGTGATTGGTTCTAATTATAGAAAATTAATTGTATATGACAAATTTGTTTGTTATTTTTGAGAAAAGGGAAACAAGAGGAAAAGAAACTACTAAGGAAAAATATTGAAAATTTGGAAGTTCATCCTTGACGTACCAAGGCCCAATGGATCAAATCCGAAGTCTCCTGGAAGGCTGCAATCAGAAATAAAACACAGAAATGTTAAACTTTTTTAAAGATGAAAATACTCTATCATAAACTATAACAGGCCAGATTTGTTTTGAATCCGATATCAACCTGATTGCTATAACTTCAGTGTAAGAAAGGATTTTGTCATAAGTAGGCCTTATGCAGGGGGTGAAATGCAAATGTAGAAAATGAAATGAAAAATAATGGGAAAAATATATTAACCTTCCATCAAGCCACGCAGGAGGGGTGCTGCCCGGGAACCAGAGAGGCCTTTCTGAGGCCTCGGCGCATACCTTGATGGATCGCCGTGCACCGGGTGCAGCGAATTTCGCACTTTGTCTCAGGCCCCTTCCTCCGAGGAAGGATGATCCCCTTGTTAGCCCATTCCTGCTTTTTGTAGGGATTTAAATTTACATTATTCTTTACATTCAAGCTTTATTTCCTTACAACAAAGGACATACACACTATACCAGTAACATAGATCTCTTGTAATTAATGATCAGAAGATCTGAATATCTACTTAATGCAATAGGAACTTAACAAATTGACATGATGTACATTAAATCATTAAAATGATCATGAAGTGGTGTTTAGTGCGCATACACAAAATCCTAATTTTTGGGGATATTATATGAATAGAAAAAGTTATAAAATCTAACCGGGCTAGAGTTGTGACAGCAGAAGAAGAAGCAGAGATAGAAGCCATCTCTCTGGTCGTATTTTTTCCCTTTTTTTTCTCCTAGAGTGGCGAGAAAATAATACAAATGAGTAGAAAGGCTTGGTGGTTTAATGCAAGATCTTGAATTGGGTTTATCCCTGATAGATAGGAGAGAGATGATGTGCGTCACTTATGTTCTGCCATGTGGCACAGAGAATCCATCTATTTTGTCCTTCACCTCAGAATTGTAGTGCTGACTACGATGTTGAGAAATTTTGTGGCTATTATGCTATTCGGCGATTTCAGATCCCAAAAAATCATGGGCCACGGGACCTTTATCTCTGGAATTTAGAAGCAGAGGTTCGGGGTCGGATCCTCTCCAATAGTACGGAAATCATTGTGCTGTTGAATCTGAACTGTTTATTTTAGCTTATTTATTTAGATTGATTTTAATGTCATCAGGCAGTTATAGAACAGAATTGATCTGATTCTTTCAACCAAAAATAAACAGTCTAAATAAATCTGCCTCATCCTTGAAATTCGAACCATTAAAAAAAAGGCCAATTCAACATATTTGCAGGTGATTTTATTTGGAAAATTTACGAAAGGCCCTTAATTAATTTACAAATTGTTATCTCTCTCTCTTTCGAAACAGGAAATAAATCTGCTGTTACTCTCAAGGAATAACAGAAAACAAACCTGTTATTAGTGCAAAAATATTGATTTTGAGTTAGTGATTGAAAATAGTACTAACCCGAGTGATAAAAAAATAGTACTACTCATGATTATTCATGTTAATAAAAATGTTGTTTGAAATATATATTTAAAATCAGGGGCAGAGCCAGACTTTCAAATTATGGGGGTCAAGCGTGAATGGGGGTCGAGCATATAAAATTTTATGCTACGAATGGGGTCAATTTACACTGTTCATAGTATTTTACTCTAAATTATATAGAAACTTATTCTTAAATACAAAATTTTTGAAAAATAATATGGGTCAATTGACCCCCATTTAACACACATAACTCCGCCACTGTTTGAAATAGTGATGGAGGGAATAAATAAAGTAATGATTTAAACTAATATTATATTATATTTAACAATCTAATATTTTTATTTAATACTAATATAATATTTAAATTAATATAATATTACATTTGTTATGCAAATAATATATTATATTACATTTAATATTTAAACTAATATTTTATTTAGTACTAATTTAATATTTTATTTAATGATGATTTAATATTTAAACTAACTCTAATATCGTAGTTGAGAGGAATGAATAAAAAAGATGTACAAAGTATTTTTTTTTATTAATATCACAAACCCCACTAGCTTGCAAATTTGCTAACTCACAATTTGTATATTTAGTTGAGTTGAGAATAAGCTATTTTTGGAGTTAGACTATTCAGAAAAGCCTATTCCATGTCTGGTTGAGTTTGAATTACTAAAATAGAGAATATAACTTGTTTGTCTTATTAGAATAGTCTATTCTTACAAAAAGTGAGATTAGACTATTCTAATAAGACAAACTGTAAAAGAGCTATTCTAGCTATTCTTGTTTTGCAACCAAACATATAGCTTATTCTAACTATTCTAGAATAGTGCTAAAGTCTAACTGAATTTTTTTTTCTTTAATACTTGTTAACATTATTGACTTGCTATAATACATTTTCCAACTATAAAGACTTGCTATAATACATTTTCCAACTATAAAGACTTGTTAACTAGTGATGTAATTTTATTGAATGATATGTATTAATTAGTCTTATTCATGCTAACGAGTAATACAATCTACCTTTAAAGAATAGATAAATTTCAATTTATCCTTCACTGCAGTACATTTTTTAAACTATTCAAGATATAGGGTTTATTTTTAAATTTATATTAATGCTATGTTGTTTTATTTTGAAACTTCTCCACCCACGCTTTTGATGACAAAACTAAAATTTCAATAGAAAATTAGTCAACGGAGCAGGATAATAGAAATAGGAATGGAGAAATTTTTTAACTTGTGCCAATACTGTTATAGTCATATGGGCGACATCATCACTCATAGTGATCGTACCGGACCGTGAATTTTATTAATATCCAAAATTAAATACAAATTAATAAATATACCTACGTTAGCTGGGTATTTTTAAAAATGTTCAAACCGGTCATTTAATGGCCGGTCCTCTTTTTTTCCCAACCGGCCATTAAAATGGCCGGTTGGGACTTTTTTTTTTTTGCTGTTGTAATAAATCAAATGGTGCAAAACCGCCATACATGAAGAGACAAGAGTAGACATACAATGGAGATCTTTAGTTCACAGAAAAATGAAACTTTTTTTTTATGAGAAATGATGTAACCTTTTCGGATTTTGTATCATAGGTGAAACAGTGCATCAAAAGAGAATTAATTTCTTGCTATGATCCAGTGAAACAGTAATAGCATGGTCGTATTGTTACTGAGTTTTATAACACACTGTTATTTTCAAATACTTTCTACTCTCATCTAACGTGTCATATTATTATGATTGATGTACAAATCAGCTGTAAAAGAAAACTACCAAGAGGAGCAGAGGTAATAATGCCGCGCCGACTTACCATAAATCGGTTTTCATTTCGTTGGCCACCAATTTCAATGTAATTTATCATGGTTATCTAGGAGGATAAATGCTATTCATGTTTAAATCTTACCCCCTAACCTTTATCACGGTTTTGCGTGACATGGATAGCTACTGTTTCTTGGTTATATTACCGGAAGATTCCCTGACATGGATAGCTACCGTTTTATTGTTTTTTTTATTGATAAAATAAACCCGAAGATGCGTGACAGGGTCTACAACAACAAAAAATAAAAAAAAAAGTCTCAATGGCCGATTAAGAAAAAAAGAGGACCGACCATTAAATGGCCGGTTTGGTATTTTTAAAATACCCAGATAATGTGGGTATATTTATTAATTTGTATTTACTTTTGGATATTAATAAAAATGTCACCGAATAGCCAATTCCATCGAATTGAGTATGACTGTATGTGTAATGTGTGATAGCATCTACTATATAAGAAATAACAATGAACCCAATTCTTGCAATTGCTCAAGATACCCTCTTTTAGCTTTTAGGTCTATTTCTTAGTTCAACATCCCTCTTACTAACTGGAATAAAAGAATTAGTGGATCTGTTCCGCTCAAAACGAGAATGGGTTAGGGTTATGAACTTATAATCATGGAATCGACTCGATAGCATGATTTAAATTGATTTTAAATGCAAAAATTACGAACTTTCAGGCCTAAAATACATTTTTGATATCATGGCCCAAATAATCAAGGCATGCTTTCAATAAATTAAAGACATTTTCACCTTAACATCAAATTTATCATGATAAGATTTAATCTTAGACAAAACACTGTAGATTTCAATGCTGATGAACACAAAATTACATATCGACTCTTCTCGTTCAGTACTCTTGGTTTGCGCTCTGGATCGTTGGATGGATGCACAATCTGTTAAGGTGTTCTATCAGTGGTGGGACGTTCCTTTTTGTTAATCTGCTGGGTCTGGGCGTGCCTCTTCTCGGTCTGTCTTGGCACGGAACATGCAAAACTCCGTATCCTATTGTACTGGAGACTACTTGTTTTTGGGGCTCATTTTTTTTTAGCTTCTCTTCAGTAGGGTTTTGAGCGGGACCCATCTGAGTAGCGCATCATGCACGATTCACGTGAGCTAAGTACTTGTTATAGCGAGTCACATCACATGGTGCTAGACAGGGGTGGAGACATGCACAATGAATTGGGATCAATTGACCTCTATTTTTGTAATTTTTTTATTTATATATAATTTTCTATATAATTTAGTTTAAAATATCATGAATACTGTAAAATTTTATATAATTGATTCTATTTACATTTGACTCTCATAAATTAAAATCTGATTACGCCTCTAATATATGTTAGGAGCTTCCCTTCACCATTCTCATTGTCAAAGTGCTCTTGAGTTCAAGGTTGGGAGGTTAAGCTCTTGGATTCGTCTTTACTCATCTCAGCCATTACCTAAGTGCACAGCACCTTAGCCGATTTATTAAGAGGAAGGAATCAAATCCTCTGCCCCTCGGTGGGCAGGATTTTCTTGCCATCTTTGGAAATTAACCAATATACATAAGCCATGTATCTTAGACTCTCTAGCTATAATTAATTACTAAATCTGTTTATTAAATATTTGTAAATTAACTTAGTAATTTTTCTATGCATAGAAAGATTGACTTGCATAATGAACAAAATAGAAGAAAAACAATCCGGTTTGTCTTTTATAAAATAATTAATAATACAAGATATTCTTTTTATGAACAAGTAAAGTTATTTACAGAAGAGCCACAATACCACAAATTTTATTATATATATGTGCAATTTGATTTATAAATTTTCAAATATAAATGCAAAAAGTTAAATCTGGACATATTATTGTAATTTCTCTTGAATCGTTTGAGAACCTTCATTGCTTTATAACCTCAAAATTGACCATTTTATTGCACAAAATTTTGTAACATGAGAACCTTTCTCGAAAACACTTCTCTATATTTGAACATCAATCTTAAATCTTGATTTAAGAGAAATTAAAATACGTTCAAATTTTTTTTTTGTTTATATTTGAACATCTATAACTCAAATTGTACATAAAATTTATGATATGAAATTCTCCTGTAAATAACTATACTTTTTCATAAAAGAATATCTTGTGGTATTTTTTTTTATAATTTTTTTATTTATATTAATTATAATATTTATCCTCTAGATAACTTGTGGTATTATTAATTATTTCATGAAAGACAAACTGAATTGTTTTTCTATTTTTGTTTATTATGCGAGTTAATGTTTCTGTATTTAGAAAAGTTACTAAGTTAATCCACAAATATTAATGATGGACTCAGTAATTAATTATTGTAAAAACTTTCATTAAGAGTTCATAACAAGTGGCACATGGAGATTGGTTAATTTTCAAGGGTGGCAGGAAAATCCTGCCCACCGGTGGGCAGAGGATTTGATTCCTGGAAAACTTCATGCAGATTAGTCTCAGGAAATCTGACGCATCTCCAACGGGTGAGTGGGGGGCCCACTTGCACAACGCCCTCTCTGGTTCAGTGCTGATGTGCTGATTCGTGGACATATGGACCCCACATAGATCAAGCCCAAAATGAGTAAATTTTTAACGAGGCCCAAAGGGGAGGCATGATCACAATTTCGCACAGAGAAAAGTGAGAGAGGTATTTCAGGTCTATTATGAGTAGAAATTTTTAAATCAGAACGGGAGAGATGCCCATTCAATTTTTCTGTGGTTGGGTTGTGTGGTCCTGTGTGTTGCGGGACTTTGCCAAGATATGATTGGTGGGTTTGGTGTTTCCTGTTGGAATTCGAATGCCGATTCTAGTCGATTGATATCTATGTTAGAAACGAAGCTGTATATTTTTGAAAAAAATCGCAAATTGTAGCCTATTTAGTGATTTTAGAGGCCGTATCGCTCTGAAAGTTTAATATTTACAGCTTTTAAAATAGATAGAGTTGAACATGATTGTGTGCTATTGTTACGATCTATCAAAATTCTCATTATTTGCTATTGATCAAATCAAACCACAAACAAATATTTTTTATTGTTTGATATTTAATTGGTGCATGCAGAGATCACTTCAGAATTACTCAAGCTCCTGCATTTATTCTTGGCAACTTTAATGATATATAGAAACAAACGAAACAAAGTTCAAATTAAGTGGTAGCATAAAAGCACTGAAGAAAAAAATATATTCAAATATGTCAATTACCCCTAGCAATTTAGATTTTAATAAATAATATTCCTAAACATACTGTAAAAAGTCTTCAAAAAATGGTGAACGCATGCATATATAAAAAGATCTAGTTCATAGCATTCTAGAATGATTGGGGATTAACTATTTTCACCATTCCGGAATTGGGCTTTATGTATACTTTAATTTAACATTCTTTAGCTTACATTATGGGGTCTTCCTTTTTGAGGATACCCAGAGTATCTGTTATAAAAACTTTAATAAATTAACATTCAAATGCCTCTAATTTTTGTGTCTCCATCATGTCTTTATTTTTAAAAACTTTAATAAATCAAAATTTAAAACTTAAAAGTCAAAATAAAACAGTTGGATATGATCTACATCATTTTATCTATGCACGTGTAAAAAATTATGACATTTCAATTTTATTTTGGTTGTCATCAAGAGCTTGTAAAAAACATACTAATGTGAATAATTTTTAAACGTTGATTTTTCAACTTATTGATTCAAATAAAATCAAAATTGAAATGTTATAATTTTTTACACGTGCATAGATAAAATGATGTAGATCATATCCAATGGTTTTATTTTGACTTTTAAATTTTAAATTTTGAGTTATTAAAGTTTTTAAAAATAGAGGAATGATAGAGACACAAAAAATAGAGGCATTTGAACCCTCCTCTATTATTAATTAACCATGAGGCTATTACAACATGCAATGCATCATTATTATAATTCATGCATGTATATTAATAATAAATAATAAGAATAATGCAGAATGTTAGGGGATGTTGGCTTGGCGTTTAAGGCTCTTTAACTAGCACCGGATCATGTGCTATATATAAATGCACAAGCGCCTATGCAGGGGTATATTATATACATGTACATTATTATACAAGTCACAACCATGAAAAGATGAAGGGAATGCTGAATGCGCCAACAAGCCAAATGGCGCCGTTAAGCAACATTCGCTCCCAAATCCCCAAAACCAAAGGGCCACTTCATTCTTTCTCTGAATTTTACTCAAATCGTTCTTCCACCCCTCTATATTAACAATTAAACTAATTAGAAGATTATAAATTTAGACAACTTATTTATCAATAAGATCTATAAAAAAATAATACGGATGTAGAAAACCACGTCTAGCGGACTAAAACATTATCTTCTACCTAGGAGTTTGTAAGTTCGAAATTCAGTATATACATTAATTAGAAGTCAGTTGAGAACTTTAGCCCTCATTTTTATTCTCAAAATATTTAATAAAATATTAAAATTGATATTTTAAATATGTTATTTGTAGTTGAGATAAACCGCTTGGCAGATGACTAAACAACATCCTTACTTTGGTACCTGATTTATCTAAATCATTAAGATATATTTATAATTTTAAATTTTTATTTGAATAAGCATTTCATTGATTACCATGTTTCAAAATTATTTAATTTGTTATGAACAGCATGAAGTGTCATTTTCTGTTTGTTTTCCCACAAAAAGAACATAATATTAATGCATGATTATATCTGTTATAGAGTCTAAAATAAAACTAAGGATGACTAATGCTTTATATTGGTCGTTAGTATTTCAGTTTTTCTTTTCCCTTGTTGTGTGTATCTTTATAGTCAAACAATACTCACATTTTTGTCTCTTGATGGCTACTCGATCATGACTTTGTAGAGCATGTTCTTAATTTGCAAACATGTCAACATGTGAATGAGAAGAGAAGGTTGAATAATATTAACATTGTTGAAAAGCATTCCCATTTCTTAAAGCAATTGCTCGGAAATGAAAGGGATGAGGAAATGGCACTTCACTGCGGTGACCCAAAATCCCATAAATATGCCTTCAATTATAATTTTTGTTGCGAAACATTGGAGAATATAATTTTTAGTCTGCTCCGGGGTAGATGCAAAAAAAAAAAAAACAAGGGTGGATAGACACATTTTACTCTTGCTCTCTTAGTTCAACCAATGAACGCCGACAATTTTGAGGAAAATTAAATTTAATAAACAGCTAGTAATGATACAATCGAGATGGCAGTAATAAAACTTTTTTTGTTAATCAATCAATTAAACGTTTGAATCACATAAGAAGTTTTTTTTAGACAAATCAGAAACTTGAATTTCCCATGAAAGAAAAAAGGGTTGAATATTAAACTTCAAATTTTCTCATGATAAAAATGTACTATAGCTAGCAAGGGATGATTTGATGAGAAACCTGTCCACACCTGTCCGAAATTGATTGACCAGTTGGTTTGGTTCTTGCTTGGTCAAATTTGCTCGCCGTTGCTTAAAATTTAGGCAATTAGAAAGCCCACAGTTTGCAAGGACAGGCGGCCGTATATGCATCCTCTATTCCTCTCTCTCTCTCTCTCTCTCTCTACAATTAGCTTGCTTGGAAAAGTTTCACATGATAGATAAGCTTAATTAATGTGGCCGATAAGAGGACGGATGCAATAATGACACGTATATTTGTACGCTAGCTAGTGCTATGAATTTGCACAAGTTGCATGTAACTCTCGTGTTATCAACGTAAGACACGACCGTGAACTGACTTTTCAAACTGCTTGATTGGTGCATGGATTGGAAATATTATATTACAAGAGATAACTTTTAGTATAGGAAATATTCGTTAAAATTTAGTTTTACTTGTATACTTGTCTTATCCTAATTTATAGAGGATGTACCACGTATAATCGATCTAATAAATTTATATATACGTGTAAACACACACAAAAATAAAATCAGGTTAATAAACAAAAATATAAAAAATATGAACGGAACTAGCCCCTTCTTTAGTACAACAATATGATGTATAAGAATCAATCTTCGGTCTTAGTCTTCGGTCTTATCAATATATTTGTTCATAGTCACTGTCAACCTAAAAAAAAAAGAATTAATCTTTAATTTAGTGACATATGACAACACTCTTCGTACGAAAGACCATGAGATAGATATTCGGAACAAAAAGTTCTCTACAAAAATTGAAATTTCTAAGGTCAGTTCATGCCAATTCCATTTTTCGGAATAAATAGTTCTCTCCTATTCTCAGGCATTGGGCTGCAAACGAACCGAACTGAATCGAACTTACCTCCAGTTTGAGTTTGGTTTGAATTAATTTCGAACGAGCTCAATTTCGAATCGAATTTTTTACGAACTTAATTTCGAACTTTTACGAACTTTGTTACGACTTACGAGTTATAACTTATGGCTGGGCCATAGTTCAAAATTACAACACTTCAATAAAAACTCAGGCATTCTGAATCTAATTACACAGTACACTAAAGTTTATATCAAAGTTCTCATTACAAATACCAAAATTTATATCAAACACCAAAGTTTAGTACAATCAATCAAAGTTCAGTACAATCACATAATCCAAAATTTTCCAAATAGTCAACAGGAGCAACATCACCAAAGTTTTAAAATATCCAAAATATTCAAAGTACAATTTAAATATCAATAGAAGTACAGAACAATCACCAAAGTCTTAAAATTATTACAAACTCAAATATTATCCTAAATAAAACATTAAAGTTCATTATCAGCGGAAATTAACGGTTCACGTTTGAGTTAATTTCGAACTAAGTTTGGTTTGCGAACCTATTTCGAATGAACTAGGTCTAGTTTGAGTTTGGTTTGAATTAATTTTGAACTAAGTTTGATTTGAATTAATTTCGAACGAACTCAATTTCGAATCGAATTTTTTACGATTTTTTTCGAATCAAACTCGAATCAAATTACGAACTACGAATTTTTTGTGCAGCCCTACTCAGGCAATCCTTTATTTTTCTCTAAAAAAGGTGATGAATGAAAGGTCAAGACGACAAAGATTAAAGAGAGTTATTTAAAAAATTTAATTTTTGAAAAGTGACCAGCCACCATATTTGATTGAAACTAAAGAAGAATTTTGTGAGTAAAAAAGTATGCTCCAACAGTTTAGTTTTAATCCAAACTCTAAATCTAATAACAACAAAAACATGCAACTACCCAAAACAAGGAACAAGAACCACGTAGCAAAACATCATATATAATAAAATTAACATCATTATCCTGGCCCATGCATCGATCTCTGGTGGTACCAAATCTCTGGTCTTTGTACCATTGCCCCTAGCTCTTCCTCCAATTGTATTTGTGCCATTTAAAGAGTGACATCTGTAGTAAAAAAAATTAAAATTCAAAATATAAATTTTTTTTTTTGAATGACACCAAATCAATGTAGCTACTCCAATACTTTTACCTATTTTGAGAAAATAACATACAAGTACAGTCAGGGTCAGGTTTTACTCAGTTTTTTTTTTCTTACAAGTTCATATCCAAATTATATTTGTTGGATATTACTCAAAATTCAATCTATACCTGATCAATTAAATTATAAATTCACAAATTTTCGAGTCAGATCTGCCGGATAGGTCGGGTTAATCATGTAGACTTACACCACTACATTTGATATTTCTATCAGAAAATGTTCAAATTATTATTTTTTAATTCCAAACATGTTTCTTATCATCAGATGATCGAGGTCATATGGCGGACACCAAATTTAATTCAAAATAATTTCAACGCCTATTAATAACTTCTTCAATATTCAATAGTTAAATTTAATGGTTTTTGATAGGCGACTACATAATTTTGAGTTGGACCAAAAGCTGATACAAGCTTAATTTTTTTTTATTGAAATCTTGATAGGGACTGTCAAGTTTTAAATTAATTAACATCCGACGATACATGCTTCATTCAAATAATTACTACAAAAAACACATTTACAATTGCCCCATTACTATCGGGTGTCCTTCGGCACCAATGGTGTATGTAACCAGGGCCAGCGCTCTAATTACTTTGAACTTTTTACCGACTGTTTGGTCTAATCAACCAATAGCGTTGATGGCCCTCCTCCTTTGCCATTGGTTAAATTTTAAGTACAGTTAGTATTGAGTGACTCTGCAACATTGGTTTGGTTCAACGGACGATGGCATTGAGGGGGTGACTTTTACCACCTGTTGTGTTACATGAGCCATTGGTGTCAGTACAAAGCAATAACAACTCGTTACTATATTGAACCGATGACATATATTCTCAGGGCAACGCTTTAAATAATTAGAACCTCGGTTTTAGTATACACTAACTGCTCCATATATTGAACTGATGGTGGTGATGTTATATATATATAGAGAGAGTGGCTAATATCAAAACGTTTGCACCAAGGCCCTCGTGCAACTAAGTCGTTTTTGGATTTTCAAAGTCCAAACAGTCGATCCAAACAGTTAGATGTGTATATTAAAATCTGCTCGGAGACCAAATTTTACATTTTTTGGAATTTTTTACTATTTATTAAGCCACTTTGAAAATTGCTGATCACATGGTCCAGAATTTGGTTGCACTGTTTTTACTGTTCACCAGGATCAGCAATTTTCAAAGTGGCTTAATAAATAGTAAAAAAATTCCAAAAAATGTCAAATTTGGTCTCCAAGCAGATTTTAATATAGATTGAACATCTAATGGTTTGGATTGACTGTTTGGACTTTGAAAATCCAAAAACGACTTGGTTGCACGAGGGCCTTGGTGCAAACGTTTTGATATTAGTCACTCTCTCTCTCTCTATATATATATAGAGAGAGAGAGAGAGAGAGAGAGATGGGCTATTGTGCTTCGCGAAGTAAATGGGGGGTTACTTTGGGCCATATTGTCATTTTGAAAATCCAAACAGCCGATCCGAACCGTTCAACATGTTCTAAATATTGAAATGTGCTTGGAGACTAAATTTTACATTTTTTGGAATTTTTTTACTATTTATTAAGCCACTTTGAAAATCGCTGATCCACTGTGAACAGTAAAAAATAGTAAAATTTTCTGGACCACCGGATCAGCGATTTTCAAAGTGGCTTAATAAATAGTAAAAAAATTCCAAAAAATATAAAATTTAGTCTCCAAGCACATTTCAATATTTAGAACATGTTGAACGGTTCGGATCGGTTGTTTGGATTTTTAAAATGAAAATATGGCCCGAAGTAAACCCCCCATTTACTTTGCGAAGCACAATAGCCTATATATATATATATATCTCTCTCTCTCTCTCTATATATATATATATATATATATATAGAGTATGGCTAAGTTGCTGCCGGCAGCGTTTCGGCCATTCTGGTGTTCAAACAACAAATTTTTTTATATAGATGTTCAATCTATATTAAAATCTACTTGGAGACCAAATTTTACATTTTTTGGAATTTTTTTACTATTTATTAAGCCACTTTGAAAATTGCTGATCCGGGTGAACAGTAAAAACAGTCTGGACCATATGATCTGGAATTTTCAAAGTGGCTTAATAAATAGTAAAAAAATTCCAAAAAATATAAAATTTGGTCTCCAAGTAGATTTTAATATTTAGAACACGTTGAACGGTTCGGATTTTCTGTTTGAACAACAGAATGGTCGAAACGCTGCCGGCAGCACCTCGCCGAAATGCTACCGGCAGCAACTTAGCCATACTCTATATATATATATATATATATATGAGCTATGGTGAGACGTGGAGTAAAACCAAGTTTTTACTCCATGGCACTATATTTCTATTTTGAAAATCCAAACAACCGATCCGAACCGCTCAACATGTTCTCTATATTGAAATGTGCTTGGAGACCAAATTTTACATTTTTTGGAATTTTTTACTATTTATTAAGCCACTTTGAAAATCGCTGATCCACTATGTACAATACAAAACAGTAAAATTTTCTGGAGCACCGGATCAGCGATTTTCAAAGTGGCTTAATAAATAGTAAACAAATTCCAAAAAATGTAAAATTTAGTCTCCAAGCACATTTCAATATTTAGAACTTGTTGAACGGTTCAGATTGGTTGTTTGGAAACTTAAAAATGAAAATATGGCCTGAAGTAAACCCCCCATTTACTTCGCGAAGCACAATAACCCATCTCTCTCTCTATCTGTATATATATATATAATCTGGCTAATATGCTACGCGTATATAAGGGCCTCTCCGTGCTGCGGCTCACTTTTTGAGTTTTCAAAATCCTAACGGTCGATCCGAACCGTTCAACATGATCTCCATATGAATATGTACTTGCAAACCAAATTTTACATTTTTTAGAATTTTTTTTACTATTTATTAAGCCACTTTGAAAATCGCTGATCCAATGGTCCAGCAGATTTTACTGTTGTGTACAAATTAGTGTTTTTTCAAAGTGGCTTAATAATAGTAAAAAAATTCTAAAAAATGTAAAATTTGGTTTGCAAGTACATATTCATATGGAGATCATGTTGAACGGTTCGGATCGACCGTTAGGGTTTTGAAAACTCAAAAAGTGAGCCGTAGCACGGAGGGCTCTATGCTACGCGTAGCACCATAGCACTGTCCTATATATATATATATATATATATATATATATATATATATAGAGAGAGAGAGAGAGAGAGAATGGCTAATATACAAACGTTTGTTCCTGAGTCCAGGAACAAACGATTCCGTTCTCCGATTTTCAAAGTCCAAACAGTCGGTCCAAATTGTTAGATATTCAATCTATATGAAAATGTGCTTGGAGACCAAATTTTACATTTTTTGGAATTTTTTTACTATTTATTAAGCTCGTTTGAAAACCGCTGTTTTTCAATGCTGCAGAAATTTAATAAAAACAGCAGTTTTCAAACCATCTTAATAAATAGTAAAAAAATTTCAAAAAATGTAAAATTTGGTCTCCAAGCACATTTTCATATAGATTGAATATCTAACGGTTTGGATCGGCTGTTTGGACTTTGAAAATCAGATAACCGAATAGTTTGTTCCTGAGTCCAGGAACAAACGTTTGTATATTAGCCATTCTCTCTCTCTCTCTCTCTGTATATATATATATATATATATATATATATATATATATATATATATATGAGCTATGGTGAGACGTGGAGTAAAACCAAGTTTTTACTCCATGGTACTATATTTTCATTTTGAAAATCCAAACAACCGATCCAAACCGCTCAACATGTTCTCTATATTGAAATGTGCTTGGAGACCAAATTTTACATTTTTTGGAATTTTTTTACTATTTATTAAGCTACTCTGAAAATCGCTGATTCGGTGGTCCAGAAATTTTTACTGTTTTTACTGTTCACAATGGATCAGGAATTTTCAAAGTGGCTTAATAAATAGTAAAAAAATTCCAAAAAATGTAAAATTTAGTTTCCAAGCACATTTCAATATAGAGAACATGTTGAGTGGTTCAGATCGGTTGTTTGGATTTTTAAAATGAAAATATGGCGTGGAGTACAAACTTGTTTTACTCCACGTCTCACCATAGCTCATCTCTCTCTATATATATATATATATATATATATATATATATATATATTTCAGTAAATCGTAGGTCGATTATCCCCAAACCCTTGATATCCCCAAACACTAGTTCACTGCGAAAATCAACTTCCCAACATCGACAGACTAAGAAGCTAGGGTATAAGCGATTTCATTCTGGACATCCTCAAACCCTTTGAAATCTAGCATACAAATGATTTTCACTAGTTATACATGTCCATAATGCAATCAATGGATGGATTGTGGTTTGCGAAAGAATTTAAACAACAACGTAAGTCCACTGTCTCGTGTCCATTTTTACACTGCCTTAAGCTTAGGTTTAAAACATTATTTAATTTTCAAAAAATATTTGTATGGATGTTGGACATCTTGTGACCCATTTCATTTTCTTTTGATTTTCTTAATGTATTATGTTTTATTTGACACTTTACAAATACTTATTTTTTTTTGTTATGTTCGAAAGAAATAGAAAAACTAACTTTTAACAGATAAAACATGTTCTTAAAATTAAATCATATTTTGATTCCAAGTTTTTGGCGGTGTATGAAAGATATGTGATAGTGCATTGTTGTTTAATTTCTTACACAAACCCCATTTGAATAAGATGTGATTTGCAAAAGAATTTAAACAACAACGTAAGTCCACTGTCACATGTCCATTTTTACACTGCCTTACACTTGGGATTAAAACATGATTTAATTTTCAAAAAATATTTTATTAGTTGAAGATTAGTTTGTCCCTTTTCTTTGAAACCTAACCAATACAAGAATTAATAATAAAACATAATAATTATATACATCACCATCGGCTCAAAATTAATGACAGATGACAAACCAGGACCTGCCAACGCTAACTTTAACAAAACAGATGGTGTAAGATACTTTTGCAATCAGTTGTTAAAATCCAACAGACAACGTTAATAACATTTGCCATCGGTTGCAAAACGAAAGAGACGGAGTTGGGTAGTCAACACCGTCTGGTCGATCGTGCGTTGCCGTTGGCATAAGTGATTAACACTATCTGTTTTGAGCCGATGGCATATGTGTATACCTTTCCTATCGGAGCGATAACTATCGGTTTAGATGTCGATTGCATATTGCGATTTCAACCGACGGCGAAGTGTTTTTTTGTAGTAGTGAATGAACTAAACAGTTGTTATTTTAGACTCTTCCTGACGCTTTAATAAGATGTCAAATAATTAAACATAAAAAGTATTAACTACAATGAAATTGATTTTAGTTTAAAACCAGAGAAATTTTACATAAAGGATTCTAGGAAAATGTTTCTTTTTCCCAAAACATATGCAAAGACCGTTAAGCAACCATCTTACATTCCCCCACACGCGCGCACAGTTATGTGCATATCATCGATCCCTAAGTAATAAAAAAAAGGGAATTATATATTCACCACCCCACTTATAACGTTGCTTATTATTCCACGAGGAGGAATGATTTTAGGGATGAATGAAGTAAAATAATATTACTAAAATGAATTCCAAAAAGAATAACAGAACTAGGTTCATTAATTATTTAATTCAACGTGTTATGATCCCTATGCATACTTTGCTTTGCTTGACAACTACTCCCGAGCGGCCGTGGCAAACAGTTGTTCTTTGTATAAAATAATTTAAAATAAACCATTTAACCAATTAGTTCATCAAAGGTACATGATTTCCATTATTTCAAGGTAATTTTTCTCCTATTATGTTCGACAAATATATAATCTCAAAACCATACATTTTAGTGTTTGCCGTTTGTTTTTGGTTTTAATATGATGTATAAAAGTTCCTAATTGAAGTAATAACTCTTTGAATTTTAGTTATCTATTATATATAAAATTCAGTTTATATTTAAACATCAGCTTTTGATCTAGTGATTAAAATACTATTTTTTGTGGACGAGTTCAAAATATATATATGAAAGATCTATATCAAAATATAAATAAGGGATTTTACCGTTATTTTTTTTAAAGAAAAATTATGTTAATTCCTATCTGAGCCTATTATGTTATAATAAAAAATAAAATAATAATCAACATACATGTCATGTGTTGATTATTTTTATACCAGATTATCAAGAGGAACAATTGTATTATTATATATATTATAGCTACGGTCCATAACATTTTAATAAAAATAAGTCAAAGGTTGCTAATATTATGACTCACGTTTTCCTTTTGTATTGTGTAAAATTTCTGAGACTAAATCAAAGGTGGCAAAAGGAAATAAGAAATTCTCTAAACATTTTTTTATATTAGATTTAAATTTTTTAATATATAAATAATGTTGGGCTAGCTAGGCGTAGGGGTGTCAATGGTACCTTTTTAGCCGTTTAACCGACCCGTATCGTATTCGATAAGGCGGGTATGGGTAAGATTTTTTTTTCGTTAACTTATCGGGTATGGGTAGGGGTAAGAATTTTTTTTCGTTAACCAAATGGATATGGGTATGGGTAATGACTGTTTCGTACCCGTTACCCTATAGGGTAATTATAAAATCTAAAATTATATATAGTAGTGGTGTGTTTTTGTTATTTAGTAGTACGTGTATGTCTTTTGTTATAAGAAATATGTCAAACATATTATTTTTATTTACATGTTTTGTTATTTAGTTAAATAATTGAATTTGTTCGAATAGATATTCGTGTTTTTGAATTTTTCTTGATTTATAAAAAATAATTTAGTTGGAATTGATTGCATATTTATTTTTATTTTTATTAGTAATGCAATTACATATATGTGAAATGAATGAGTTTTTGATGTTCTATTTGTAAAATATAATAAAATTAATTATTATATTAGTGTTATCCATTATTCACCCACTACCGTTTCGTTACCCGATAATATTAACGGGTAAGAGTAGGGTAGGGTACGGTCAATTTTTAATGGGTAAGGGTAGGGTATGGGTAAGATCAATTTTAATGGGTATGGGTATGAAAATACTTCCATCCGACCCGTACCGTACCCATTGACACCCCTAGCTAGGAGAGGTGATTGAACCACAATTTTAGGTGGCGAGCGAGTAAATGGAAGTACATTAAATACATTATTATGATCCCTATGCACCTTTAGCTTTCCTTAACAACCACTCCCCTGAACAATATATAAAAATATTTCCTCAAGAAACTTCCAAGAATGTAGAGGCCATTAGACTTACGGAGTTACGGACCTCCTAAAATTCTGAATGGAAATTATTACAAGAATCTCCTACTCTAATCTGCTCTTTTAAATCTGATGGTCTAAATTATTTGAAAAGATTAATAAATCACCAAAATTTTATTTTACTGGCTTCTTTTTGGAACCGAATCTCCATACTTCAATTATAACCGTCTATATTATGCAAGTATTTTCCTTCCCATGTGTGAACATGAGATTCAGTTTTCTTCCTTTTGATGTAAGAGCCGGAGTGACAACTTATTTCTAAAACTTATTCCCATCCCTTTTTTCCGATGTAAAGAAAGTGGCCATTAATAATTGGAATTATGAAAAAAATGTAAATTTCAGCTTTTTAACAAACTGTGGAACAGAGACATAAGCTTAACAAACTGTAGTCTATTTTCAGACAGTGATCTAGGAGAGATGCGTTTTGAGCTGGTGGGCGTACGTGTAGTTTCAACAAATATAAAAACAACTGCTTCGATTCAAGTGACTTCTACTCCAAGATATGACATTACATTTTATTTATAATTCAAATCAACCAACAGAATCACCCTTAAAAACCATAAAGATTAATTATATAACCAGCTTCATTATCCATAAATAAAGCCCTAATGAAATAGTTATATAAGTAAGACGATTTGCACGACCTACCAGTAGACATTTTCTCTCGGGTACCTTGGGCAGGGCAGGGCAAAACCCGTCCCGGGTAGCGGGCACAACGGGTACGGGTACAACGGGTACCCGGGTACAACGGGCACGGGTAGAGGGGTTTTTTTTTTAAAAAGTCCGCCCTGCCCGTTTCAAACCCGTGCCCGTCCCGAGTAGACGGGTTTTTTTTTTCTGTTTTCTGTTTTTTTTCTTATTTTTTTTACCGTGTCGTACGAATATTATTACGTGTTTATAATTCGACTTTTAAAATCTGAATAGTTCAATATCAAATATTGTATATATATATATAAATAAAATTATCAAGTCACATCTTTATAATTCCTAAATAAATAAAATTTGTAACTTATATATAAAAATTATTTGTGCGAAAATTTGTATATTTATTCGGCTAAGTACAAGTCTAATTATTTATTTCTTTACACGAGTAATTTTATTTTATTTTCAAACTCTCATTCTAATTATATAGTTTCATAATTTATTTATATCTCGAAATTTGTAGTTTACAGTTTAAATTGATAATATATTTTGTAAACGTTCAATTTAAATTGATAATATAAATCTAAATCTAAATTCAAATCTAAATTAAATATAAATTAAATATAAATATAAATTCAAATCTAAATTTAGATGCAAATTAATTAAATCTAAATTGAATATAAATGTAAATCTAAATTAAATCTAAATTAAATTAAATAAAAGAAAAACAAAAAAAAAACAAGGCATGAAGCTGCTGGCTTTCAGCCTTTGCCGAATTTCAAAAAAAAAAAAAAAGCCTCTGCCGAATTTCAAAAGAAAAAAAAACAATCTAAGTATAAATTCAAATCTAAATTAAATATAAATTAAAATGTAAATTAAATATAAATTAAATATAAATTCAAATATAAATTAATAGGTTAAATAAAATATAAATCAAAAATATCTTAAATCAATTAATTTAAAACAATAAAACCTATTAAAAAAATTTCTTAAATCAATTACCTTAAAATAAATATGAATTATTTTAAAACAATAGATTAAAAAATAAAAGTTACCCTCCTCCTTTATTCCGGGCTTGGGACCGACTATGTAAAATAACATAGGCGGAGTTCTAACTTTTTTTTTGTTAGTAATTCTTCTTTAAATGAATGATTTAAGAACTAATTGAAACGTTTAGAAATTATAATTTAAAAAATAACCATAGAGATTAAAAGAGGTTAGAAATGTATACCGACACTACCTATCTAGTAGGTTGGATTCATATACCATTGTTCGCTCTCTTTCGCACCGTCTGAATCCGAATTAGCCACGGGCCGCGGCTCGATACCGCTTTCTTCAGTGTCGACTCCGAATGATGATTCTTGATGATCTCGATGTTGGTTGCGCTCATCAGCATCAATCCAATCTTTCAAGCACACAAGTCTCTCAAAAACATGTGCACCCAACTTACTGCGTTTGTCGGAGAGGATCCTGTTCGCCGAACTAAAACAACTTTCGGAAGGGACAGTTGACACGGGTACGGCAAATACGTCGCGGGCCATCATCGCCAGTGTTGGATAGTTTCTTTGATTCGTCTTCCACCACGTTATGATGTCAAATTCATCTTCTTTTTCGTTTACCCCCGTAAAATAGCTCACTAACTAGTTTGTGTATGTGTGCGGTTGGATCTCCGATTGGAAATCTGCTAACAATCCACCGCTGCTAGTGCTCCTGGAAGTGGAACTGTTAAAAAATTAAAAAAATTAGTGGACAAATAATATAGATATTATAAATAATAAAGATTAAAATAATGTAGATATTTAAATTGTTACCTAGGGCCGGCACAGGACGAAGACGGGTTTTGGTTGTCACCCATTCTTGAGTGGTATATGTTAAACATCTCATCGAACTTCGAAGTCACGAATGCCTCCACCCCGGTGTTGTCTAAATGTAGATTCTCTTTGTACGCTGCAACTATTTTGACCGTGAAATACTTCTTTGATCAGAGTCAAAATAATGATGATTTACGTAGGGTTTTGGCTTAGGTTTTTCATATTTTCTCACACTTAGGTTTAATTAATTAGAGAAAAAGGCTACTGTCACCCTTCTTTATGTTTTATTGCAGAAAACAGGTTTTGGGACTATTTTACATCAAATGGAGCTAGAATCAGGTCAATCGGATCAGCGACGCTCATCGACTAAGTCTCTGTTACGGACCATATTACCTAATACGGACCAGGCCTAGCACAGACCAGAAGATAGCGCTGGAAGCATTAAACCCTAACCGTCAAGGTCCTAATAAGGATCGTATCACCCAATACGGTCCGTATCTGAAGGCGCCTCTTGGGGAATAACTGCCGACAGCTGTTTCCAGATCAGTTTCTTAGCCCCTACTCAACCTCTACACGTCCCTCCACTCCTATATAAGGCCCCTGGGCAGAAGGAATAGTCATCTTTGTAATTAGGGTTAGATTTGATTAAAGAGAGAAGAGAGGAGTGCTTGTAACGATGCCGTTCTGCGGCTAAGTTCATTTTTCTTAGGGCTAGGCAGTAAACCTTGTTACTCTTGATGTTTTGATATATATATTTCTGTTGATTATGATTTCTTGTTGTTGAAGCAAAATGCTTTTGTAATTTACTATCTCTTCATCTAACTTCAATGATCTAGTTTGAGTCCGTTAGGGTAGTAATAGTACTTTAATGGTAAGAGAAACTATTTGTATGAATTAGCCTCGTTGAGATTTATTAGGTTTATGTGAAGAAAACCTTAGCGGGGAAACCATAAACCAGACCAACAAAACGCGTACCACATTCCATCACTTGTGTAAAGTAAATTGCAGTGATCTGTGTAGTAATTTGGGGTATTTGAGAGATCAGACATTTGCGTAAGGTAAATCGCAGTGTCCTATGTAGAATCTCGGTGAAAGATCTGTCATTCTTGCGTAACATAAATCACAGTGACCTATGTGGTGTCTTTCATTAAACAACAACAGGAAATCAGACGCAACAGGAATATATTGTCAAGGCGGATTGAGTGACAATGGTGTGCCGAAACCCTAGGAATTCTCATCTCTATCTTTATTTTAATTACTTTTAATTGTTTCCTAATTTACATTGATCAAAACAACATCTCTCAATTTACAGATTTTGTCTAGCCTTTCGAAAGATTGTGATTCGATCGCTCAAAGTATTGAACCAATATTCCCTGTGGATCGACCTCGAACATACTACTTGATAGGATTGTGTGCTTGCAGTCCGAACCGATAGCATTTCTGAGTTTATAAATATTAAAAGAAACATTGCTCTCTTTTGAGTGATCATTCTTGTATGCCGGGTTGAGGCAGTTTGCGATAATGGCCAGGAGGGGTACATGGTCCCAATAGTTTAGAAATTTTTCTTTCATGGCATCTACGATCGGTGTGAGAGTGGAGTACTTGCTTTCAGCGATCTCTAATTCACGGTACACCTTGGAGATGCTATAGAGATGTCTGATCAACTCAAATGCCGTCGTTGAGTATGAGCAAGATAATTTGACGGTTGCATTAAAAAAGGTTCCTAAGAAATTACTCAGGGTTTGTAGTTGCTCTCATTCGTCGAGGCTGGGCTCCAATGCCATTCCCTCGGGGATGGAGCCTCTCAAAAACTCTCCTATAACGGCTTTGTAAGGAAGGCATCGGTTCAGAAACCTATAGATAGAGTTCCAACGGGTATCTATATTCCAAAGAACTTTCAACTTGCTCAATCCATAGTTGACGCACATCAAACCAAACCGTTGTTTTCTTTCTTGGTTTGAAACAATATGGGACAGACAATCCTTTAATTTATTGATCAAATCTCTTACGGCTTCTGTTTTAAGGCCCGCCTTCACGATGAGATTAAGTATGTGGCAAGCACACTTTTGGTGAAACATTGCACCATTCATAATCGGGTGTAGTGACCGTTTAAAAATCTCAATGGAAGCTACATTGTTACTAGCATTATCGAATGAAATAGAAAAAATCTTGTTATCCCTATCTCTCTTAAGGTTATACTCTTGTAACACCTCAATAATGGATTTGAAAATTACATGTGCTGAGTGTGGGGAATCTAACACACGAAAACTTAATATCCTTTTTTGTAATATCCACTGATCATCGATCCAATGGCCGGTAACACAAGAGTACCCAAGGCCATGTTTACCGGCAGTCCATATATCGGAGGTAATTGAGACCTTATTTTGTTGGTATGCAAATATAGCTCGGAGCTCATCTTTTATTTTGGTAAATTGGTTTTTAATTTCACCAACCATCTTTCTATGATAGATCCTCTTGTACATTGGTTGAGCACACCCCTGAATGACTAACCGGGCAAAACTCATGCAACCACCCATACTTATTGGTTGTTCTTTGTGGGTAATGTACCGGGCCAGTTCACTAAGCATTCTTGATTCATCGTATTTTGGGTTGGTTCTGGTACCATCCGGGTTCATAAGGGTTTGGATTTGTCTCAGTCCAACATTTTCACTTGGAACCTCACCCTTCCTTTGGTGCATTTCGACATGTCTTTTAAAGCTGGTCATACCACTACTTTGTTTATACACAAAAAATTGTTTCTTGTAATTTTTTACCTTACATTCAAGGGTATGCATGTGGCCGTTCTCATCTGTGGTCACCTTGTACCATTTGACCCACGACTGATTGTATTCAGGAATTCTTCTAGTCTTCTTTACCACTTGTTGTTCTGGGGGGACACTTGTCGGAGGAAGGATTGGTTCTTTTTCAATTTCAGTGACACTTCTCGACGGAGTACCTTCTATAGGGGGGGGGTGACTTGACTCGATGCTACAAAAGAAGTGCCTCCATATGCATATGGTGGTGTCGGTTGATGTGTTTCTTGTGTAATATACATGTTTGGATCGTTTGAAGTATAATACGGTGCATACATTTGGGGGGTTGTTGATAATTTAAATCTAGCGTTTGATCCCTTCTTTGATAATTTTGTGGATAATTTTGTGGATAATTTTGTGGTGGCATAGGTGGAGGTGGGCCAAAAATTTCTTGTGACATTCTCGCACCAAAAGACAAATCCTCATCGTGATTAGGAGATGCCATCTTTTAAACCTATTCAAAAAAATAAATGTAAATTACTTCACATATTCAAAAAAACAATCTAAATCTAAATACAAATCTAAATTAAATATAAATCTAAATTAAATATAAATTCAAATATAAATTAAATCTAAATTAAATTAAATCTAAATTAAATTAAATCTAAATTGAATATAAATGTAAATCTAAATTAGATCTAAATTGAATCCAAATCTAATTTAAATCTAAATTAAATTAAAGAAAAGAGAAAAAAAACAAGGCATTCAGCCTCTGGCTTTCAGTCTCTGCCGAATTTTAAAAAAAAATGCCTCTGCCAAATTTCAAAAGAAAAAAAAACAAATCTAAATCTAAATTCAAATCTAAATTAAATATAATTCTAAATTAAATATAAATCTAAATTAAATCTAAATTCAAATCTAAATTAAATATAAATCTAAATTAAATATAAATTCAAATATAAATTAAATCTAAATTAAATTAAATCTAAATTAGATTAAATCTAAATTAAATTAAATCTAAATTGAATATAAATGTAAATCTAAATTAAATCTAAATTGCATCCAAATCTAATTTAAATCTAAATTAAATTAAAGAAAAGAAAAAAAACAAGGCATTCAGCCTCTGCCGAATTTCAAAAGAAAAAAAAACAATCCAAATCTAAATCCAAATCTAATTCAAATTTTTAAAATTCTAAGTCTAATTCAAAATAAATACAACTTGTTCTAACTTATTTTAAAAATCTATTTTGAAAAAATAACTCTAACAAATTTCACTTATTCAAAAAAATAACTCTACCAAATCGAACATATTTAAAAATAAAATATAAATCTAACTTATTTATCTAACAAATCTAACTTATTTATCTAGCAAACTATAAATCTAACATATTCACATATAAATCTAACATATTCAAAAAATATAAATCTAACATATTTAAAAATTAATCCGAAATAAAAAAAATAAAATCTAGCCTATTTTACAATAAATCTAACATATTCAAATGATCAAATAACATATTCAAAATTTAAAAAATAAAATATAACATATTCAAAAAATAAAATCTAACCTATTTAAAAATAAAATATAACATATTCAAAAAATAAAATCTAACCTCTTCAAAAAATTAAATCTAACCTATTAAATTTAGATCCGAATTTAAAAAATCAAAGATAACCTATTTGAAAAATCTAACCTACTAAAAAAATCACCTATTTATAAATAAACCTAACATATTTCAAAAATTAATCTAACCTATTAAAAAATAAATCTAACATATTTTAAAATAAATCTAACGTATTCTAAAAATAAATAGAACTTATTTAAATCTAACTTACTTACAAATAAAATCTCACATATTTCAAAAATAAATCTCACATATTTCAAAATAAATCTAACCAATTTTAAAATAAATAACCTATTTAAAATAAATAACCTATTCAAAAACCGATTTCAAAATAAATATAACCAATTTTAAAATAAATATAACCTATTTAGCACAAATAAAACCTATTTAAAATAAAATTTAACTTACTTAAAAATAAAAACCGAATTAAAAATTAAATCTAACCTATTTAAGCTATTTTGAAAATAAATCTAACCTATTCAAAAATAAATCTAATCTATTTTGAAATAAATCAAACCAATTCTACAAAATTAACAACAAATCTAACATATTTAAGCTACTTTAAAAATTAATCTAACCTATTTATAATAAAACTAACAATAAATCTAGCATATGTAAGCTACTTTAAAATTAATCTAGCCTATTTATAATAAAACTAACAATAAATCTAACATATTTAAGCAATTTAAAAATTAATCTAACCTATTTATAATAAAATTAACTATAAATCTAACTTATTTAATCTATTTTAAAAATTAATCTAACATTTGCGAGATGAAATAAACTTGCGCCTTTGCGGGATGAAATAATCTTGCTCCACCGTATCTTGTGCCTTTGCGGAATAAAATAAATTTGCAACTATATTTTTTTTTCTAATAATTAAACTAATTTGGGAACAATAAAAAAAAATGAGAGTATGAATGAGATTATGAGAGTATGAGAAATTGAGAATTAGATTGAGAATAATGTGAGTTTGGTGTGAAAATGAGAGAAGAATGGGGTGTATTATAGGAAAATTTGGGGGGGGGGGGGGGGGAATTCGGATTGCTACAGTAAAACAGTAACTGGAGCCGTTGGATTCAAAAATTTTCGAAAATCTACAGTGCTACAGTAACCGGTCAAATCTACAGTAAAACGCTACAGTAAAATGTCAAATCGGGTCCAGCACTCCAGGCGGGTTCGGGTACACGAGTAGCGGGCACGGTTACGGCGGGTACGGGTACACCCGGGTTTTTTTCAAAAATAGGTGCCCCGCCCGTTTGAAACCCGTACCCGTGTACCCGGATATACCCGGGCACGGGTACGGGTACCCCGGGCACCGGGCACGGACGGACCGAGTTCGGGCAGCCCACCAAGGGTAGTGTCAAACCACTACCTACCAGTGCGTCGTTGTGGATCAATGTCTCTCAACTTACAAATATCATGTAGAATGTAAAGCTTACAAATACTCTTAAGATGCCTCTTTAAGAGTATGGTTTATGGTTTTAATTATATTTTTTCAAAAGAGGGATATTAATTTCCAAGGTGTATAATTCCTCATTTAATTATATTTACTGCAAATTGTGAGACATCATAGTAATTGTGCACGACTCCTATATCTAGTGCCTTCAATTAATATATGTCCGCAAAATTATTATAGAATATATATCGTGGGTCATAGAAAGGATTGTGTCTATCTGGTTGTTTGGACATTAATTATTTGGTTAACTAAAGCAAAAAGTTGCAGCGCAGAATGAAGAGATAAAGCCAATTAGCTTGGTCTTAATCAAGATTCTAGGTAGGATAGAATGAGGAACAAAATCCAGCCAAGATCTTAGCTAAAACTACAAACTGAGGAAAACGACAATCAACAACAATCAGCAATTTCCAATTAATGTATGCCTGAATTTGACTCAAACTAATTAAGCAACAATTAAGTAATTATATCGGAGAACTTAGTTAGCGCATGCTCACACTATACACTCAATAGATGAAGAGAGCATCCACCTAACACTAATTCGTCAACGTTAACTAATTATTGATCGACATGGCATGAGATGGGATTGGACCAACCAAGCAGCTACCTCTACTTTTAAGAAAAAAAAAACTAACCGCTCCATTAAAAATATATATATATATTTTTTTAATGATGAAGCTAGAAGACTCACAACTTCCTTATCATATTCCTCACCATATTATGGCTACTAATTAAAACTAACTAATTACTTTGAGAGTTATTATAATTTAAATTGCAAAAAATCATATCATGTCATGAATTGATCGCTGTTTTGAGGTTTGAGTATAATTAATTAAAATTATATCCGCATGTAGTTTCAAATATGCATAAGATCTGTTTATTCATTTTTTTTCTTCTAAACATAAGCCTATTTAATTTTCATGGTTGTCAGACTTGTAATTTTTTTTTCTTTTGGGTAAAAAGAACGCAAAATTTAGTGGATATATAGGTAAATGGACTCCTTTAATTACTTGATTGCGTTTACTTGCGCTACTTTGTGTTTTAGGGACGTAAGGCCTAATAGCCATGGAGGGCTAATAATTCAGTAGAGATTGATTAATTAATTTGCACTACACAACATAAAATTTGGATGAATTGACAAAAAAAAATAAAGTTTCTGAAAAGCTTGAGGCCACGATGTGTTTTAAGTGCTAATAAAATATAACTCTAAACTCATGGCGAAAGGAGTCTTCCCAGCTGGCGATGGCTGGTTTACTGTGCAGCGCCGGCAGCCGTCCCATGGAAAAGGTAAAGGGAGTGCCTACAGCCACTCTAGCAGGGCAACGAAAGGTAGCCGCTCCTTCCCAAGTCACTCTGCTCACCATAGGTACAATAGCTACAGTACCCAAGGCAATCATGCAAAGGGTGCGCCGAACCTCACACATCAGCGGCGCAAGTCTCCCCAGCAGAGCAGCAGCAAGGATGGCATTAATGGCTATAGAGAGGAAGAAGGACGCCTAGCACAATTATTTTCCTGCCCAGCCGCGCAGGAGCCATGTCTCATTAATTGTTCCACTCAGGAAAGCCTCTGCTTTAATACCTTAGCGAACCCTCCCTGCCCAACAGCCATTACTAGTTACCAACCACCCAGAACAGAGCTTTTACTACCCTCCACCAACATGCATTCAATGCAGCCACCTCACCAACCAAGACGCCCCCCAACCAATCACCTTCAGCCACACTCAAATGCACCCTCATATGCTCACGTTCTGCACCCGAACCACAACCCTTCTCTCTTCCCCCCGCCAGCTCAAAGATTTCAGTCTCCCCCATGGAACCACTTTCTAGACCAGAACCCCTGGCCATTAATCCAACACAGTACCTCATCCGGTCACGGCCCCGACTCCTCCCCGCTCCCCTTACCCCTCCCGCCAGGGCCTACCCATCCCAAGTGGCGAGGCCGCTGCTACAATTGCCTTCGTCTCGGTCATGACCAAAAAGAATGCAAGGCCGAGGAGCGTGTCTGCGCCCACTGCTGGCGGAAGGGCCACGAGGCCAAGCACTGCCCCACCCTTGCATTAGTCTCACAAGTAGCCTGTGACCCGCTACAACCGCGAGGAAACTTTGGAGAGTCCGGCCTTCCCGACGACCGTCCAGACCTCGCTTCGGTATATATCCCAGAAACACAGCAAATGAAGGCGGACATGGGAGAGTTCAATCGAGCAATTGTTATTGACGCGCGTCTTCGCCCGACCCGTAATACACAAGTGATACAGTCAGTTCTGATGTCTACTTGCCGATCAGAGTTTCCCTTCCGTATCACGCACATGAGCGACGCGCAGTTCTTACTCTTACTCCCCGCGGGTATGGATCGCTCTCGCTTCCTACAACAATTCACTAGACCACTCCAAGACCTCGGATTTGTGCTTTTTCACTGGAGCCCGGCAGTTAACGGGTACCCCATGCAACTCCGCTACAAAGTATGGCAGGAACTAAAGCGGCTGTCTCCGCAGGCCTGGAC
This sequence comes from Carex myosuroides, assembly GCA_028015225.1. Lineage (NCBI taxonomy): Eukaryota > Viridiplantae > Streptophyta > Magnoliopsida > Poales > Cyperaceae > Carex > Carex myosuroides. The sequence goes on from CM051472.1 coordinate 7,462,507, forward strand.
CATAGACCATCTTATCCCGGCTGTGAGTTCATTCGGGATTGTGCTGGAGCACGCCTCCATGACTAGAGCAACATCCCTCGAGACTATGATGGTTGTGGTGGCGGTTCAGGAACTATCTCATATACCGCGAGGTCTCATGATGTGGATCAGAGGCATTGGGCGTCCCATAGAGATTGCGGTTCATAGCTGGATTGATGAGCCCATCGCCCAAGCTCTACCTTTTGACACAACTCCAGCCGAAGAGTTTTTTCAGCGAGTTCACCGGGATAATGTTAAAGCGGCAACGGGTTTTTCTGCTAGTGGCGAAGGGAGCAACCTTCTTGCAATCGACTACGATACGATTCATGGGATATACGAGATGCTAGAGGAGGGTGAGCGCAAGAATAAACTCGCGGCCATCTTGAAGAATAGCCCCACATTCACTCTGAAACCCATTCGGACGGATCCCCAGTTGCCGGCAATGGAACCTCGGGCCGCTGACAGGAGCGGGTCTCTCACGGGTGAGGCAGCCAAGGACCGGCCAAAACGGCCTTTTGACCAACCGGACAGGTCCGTTTCTGCATCTACTGGAGGCGATCCCCTCCCATGCATTAAAAGCAAGACAGACGCTGTCCTACACGCAACACCTCACGCAGGGGCCCACAGGGAGTCACCTATCCACATTAATGAGGAGAAGACACATTCGGGGGGGAAAAGAATTCAAACAGCTCTCTCCAAGCCCCGTAAGGACAAAAGCCCAATGATAGACTCAACTTCAAAGCCCGTAATTCCCATTGAGATTTCGCCTGCTAAGAAAATTCGGGAGGCTGAAACAAGGCCGCACTCTCCTTCTCCCATTACGGATCGAGCCTTGGGCCTGGATAAACGCCAGCCCGGCCATAAGCCTCATCAGAATCCAACTGACTTCTCCTCAAACTTTCGGGCCCAATTCATGCCAATTCAGGATAGCCAGCTTCGGGCCGCAGACATTAACAACCCGGAATATGAGGAAATAGGAGAGGAGGCATTAGAGAAGTATCTCACCCCTATATTGCGCTCGGACCAAACGGTGACTCAGCCACCAGACCCACTAAGCTTACCGGGTCCGATTGCGGATCCGATTGAAGCTAGCGGTTCGAACAGCGCAGGACCCGATATGGCCATGGACGAAGGATATGCCTCTTATGCTTCGCCTAATACCTTTGATATGGATCTCGCCATGTGGGAAGCGGAAGCAGCGGCGTACAAGGCGCAAGAAGACGATGAGCCAATTGAAGAGGAGCCCTCCGACGAGGCAGAGCCTTTCGAAGAGGAAGAACTGGGGGATGCGGCCAATCTCCAGGCTAGCGAAACCCATCCCACACTAATGACAGCAAGTCCCCTGCTCCCGGCCGACCTGGAAAAAATTGGGGCATCACACCCCTCTGAACAAATGGCAGCACACAAACAGTCGGCGAAACCACAGGATCCAGCAGGACCCCGTCGCAGTGCTCGGTTCTTGGAGAAGGGACCACCTAAAACTTACACTCCCAAAAGAACCCGTCCTAAGAAACCCGGCGCTGAGGTGGTTGGTGCGACACCAGATACAAAGAGTAAGAATGAGGCACGCAAGGCTCTGATCCGCTCCCTGGAAGACGATATGATAGAAACCACTGGGCTATCGGAGAAGCAACTGAAGGAAGTTGATGAACTATGTGGGATTGAGCAAAGGGAGGGCAACATAGAAGTTGGGGAACCACACGAACCGGGGCAGGTTGCTGGCATGGAGGATTCGGTCTTAGGTGCCTTCGACTTTGATAGTGCTGACGAGTGCTCCACTGAGGAGGAAGGAGAGGAGGGGGCTAATTAGGCCGAATTAGTCTCAACCAGCCAAGCTATGTTTAAGTTTATGCATTTATATTTCACATTTTGTGCTAGGAACTAGAATCTGAGCTCATCAAGGAGCATGCTGTTTGACTAGGTTATCAATGAATTCTAATTCCAATTTAACTAGGCCGCTTAGATTTATGACTTGGAATGTGCGTGGTATGGGAGATTTACAAAAATGTGCAGTACTTAAGGACATGGTAATCGATGCGAAACCAGACTTAGTGTGCTTTCAGGAAACCAAACTAAATGAGTGCACAATTTTTAAAATAAGGCAAGTGTGTCCACCCAAATTCAATAATTATAAATGTTTGCAAGCGGATGGGACGAAAGGGGGAATCATACTCGCGTGGAGTAATGTATTTTCCCTTGTCGAGACCCATGTGAACCCATTTACAGTAACCATAACCCTCAAGCGAGGAAATTTCTTTTTCATGTGTTCAGGAGTATACGGGCCACAAGAGGAAATTAACAAACTTCGATTCATCGATGAATTGCGCCTCGTACGAGCTATGAACGACCTCCCATGGATTGTACTCGGGGACTTTAATATTTATAGGTCAGCCCAAGACACCACAGCTCCCATTAGGAACCTTGGTGCCACAATACAGTTCAACAGCTTCATTGAAAGTGCAGAACTGGTAGATGTGCCGCTTCAGGGGCGGACTTTCACTTGGTCAAGTAAAAGGCCCAATCCGACGTTTTCTAAGCTAGACAGGTCACTCCTCTCGCATCATTTCAATTCACTTGGCACAACCTTCACTCTGCACGATCTACCCTGCACTGCTTCGGACCACACACAACTTCTGCTTGAAATCAAACCGCATCACCAGTCACTCAGACCACGATTTAAATTCGAGACCTTTTGGCTTCGCTATCCGGAGGCACAGCAGGAGGTTCAGCTTGCATGGTCTTCGGTCCAACCCGGCTCACACCCCCCTACCACGCTCTACGAAAAAATAATGGCAACTCGGAATCGGCTCCGAAGGTGGTCACAAGCCAAATTCAGGGCTACGGGATCGCACCTTCATCTCTCCAAATGGGTCTTGAGACAGCTAGATCATGCGGAAGAGGTACGAGAACTCAACATGGGTGAATTCCATACACGAATTAAATTACGGGAACACATCTTTAACTTGGTGGCTGACAGAGAAGCCAAATGGAAGCAAAGATCGGGCAACACATGGCTCAAACTGGGTGATAAGAACACCAAGTACTTCCATGCCGTTGCCAACGGACGTAAGAATTTCAACTCTATTCTCTCACTCCAGGGAGACAACGGACAGACCATTCCGGAAAATGGGCTCCAAATCACCTTGTATAATCACTTCAAAGCATTACTCGGCACAGTGAATACCAGGCATCAACCTTTTGATATCACAGGCAAGGTGGGGATATCCTTTGCCGAGCAACTCAAAACCCTAGATAATCGTATCGAAGAAACAGAAGTCAAGCAAGCAATCAATCAGATGCCGGCTGATAAGTCCAGTGGGCCAGATGGGTTCCCCATAGAATTTTACAGGACATACTGGCCAATAGTTAATAATGACGTTATGGCAATGATCCGGTTTTTCTATGACAATGCGCATGGCATCAAAGCCTTCAACCAAGCAGCAATAACATTGATCCCTAAGAAGGAGGCCCCGACAAATGTTTCGCACTACAGACCTATAAGTGTCATCAATACTGTCGTTAAAATAGTAACGAAGGTAATGGCAAATCGTCTACAGCCCTTCCTACATGACCTAGTTGGCAAAAACCAAACCGCTTTCATCCAAGGCAGATCGATCATGGAAACCTTCATCTCGGCAAGAGAACTCTTAACCTTCTTTCACAAAAGCAAGATCCCGGCCGTCTTATACAAAGTGGACTTCGAGAAGGCTTTCGACACAATAGATTGGACCTTTATGATAAATCTGTTGATGGAACGGGGATTTCCACCCAAATGGCTAGCGTTGCTAGTCGAGATACTGCGAACGTCGCGATCAATGGTAAAGGTTAACGGAGCTCTCACTCGATTCTTTCCTCATAAGAGAGGCCTCCGTCAGGGCGATCCTCTCTCCCCACTCTTATTCATTCTGGTAGCAGATGCACTTGACCACCTTTTAAAGAATGCGGAACAGTTCATGCACCCGCACTTCAGCATGCCACCACAGGTAATTCAATTCGCGGATGATACAGTAATTGTTTGTGAGGCACATCCAACAACTCTGAGAGTAGTGACAAGAGTCCTTAGCAACTATGCGGCACTAACGGGTCTCAAAATCAATAGAGAAAAGAGCTCATTTGTGCCAATCTCATTGCCGGAAGAACTCACGCAAGGAATTCATCTCATTTTAAGGTCGCCACCGGCCCACCTCCCACTCAAATATTTGGGTCTCCCACTATCAATCAGACGACCGCGGAAAATAGATTACCAACCAATGCTCCAAGCCATACAGAGAAGAATGGAGGGGTGGACGACGGCTTACCTATCCTATGGAGGGCGTGAGACGCTTGTAACGGCAGTACTGTCAGCCATTCCGCTGCATTATATGCAAGCACTGAAAATCCCGAAAGGGGTCATCAGGCACATCGATAGCATGAGAAGGCGCTTTTTCTGGAAGGGACGCGAGGAATGCAAAGGAATTAATTGCTTGGCTAGCTGGGACAAAGTATGCGCCCTGAAAACAAATGGAGGGGTGGGTGTCATAGATCTCGAGTGTCAGAATAATGCGCTCATGACTAAGTGGCTCTGGATCATCCAAAACCACCAGCAAGGCCTCTTGGCAAGCACCATTCGTCAGCTCTATGGAGTCACTGACCCGAGGCAGATAGGTGGCCACCAATCAGACTTTCTGAAAGAACTGAGCAAATTGACATATTTCTACAGCTCTTCGATCAAACCATGCCCCCAAACAGGAAATATCCTATGGCGATGGAACGCTTCGGGGCAATTCTCATGCTCCTCAGCATACAGGAGTATGCGGCACACAGGCATCATCTCCCTAACGAACACGAAGCTATGGAAAATTCGGGCCCCCCAAAAGGTCAAAATCTTTCTATGGCTTCTTGTACAAAACAAGTTACTAACACAGGAAACACTCACACGAAGGGGGTGCGTGGTGCCAATCGGATGCAGATTGTGTCAGTCAGCCATAGTGGAAACTAGGAACCACATATTTTGGGAGTGCCCATTTGCGGTGAGTTTCTGGAGAGGGTTTCTAGCACAGAGGAATTTGACTCGTGTGATCAGCAGCGGGTTGACCGCACTATCACACAGTTCTGGTTACTTGGGCGTCGAAATTGTGGAGTCACACAAAAGAAAACTTGGGATACGACATGGGCAGCGGGCCTCTGGGTGCTATGGAAGGAAAGGAATGCGCAAACATTTGGGGAGAAAACAAGACCGATTCGAATTTTAATTGAGGCAGCTGACATGGAAGTTCAGAATTGGTCTACCCTGGGGTAAACAGGATTGTAGCGGAGCATTTGTACAAATATTGTATATTACCTCTTTTTAAACCATGTAATACTTAGGACCTTGTAAAACTTTTTTTAATTGTCAATCAATTGTTGGATCCAACCTTCAAAAAAAAAAAAACATAAAATTTGACTTCCAATTTGATATCCTTATTTTGTCTTTTGTGTTGGTCTCATATGCACTGTTTAAATATCTTCCGTCTTTAGATAAAAAAAAAACATGAAAAATGAAAAGAGAATAAATAATTAAAAGTCCGAATGCTTCCTCTAAATTCGAAAGATACAGCTACATTGCATCAAATCACGGCCGTCCGTTTTGACCCGACCGCTTCTAATTTTTATTCCTGAAATGACACCATGCCGGCGCCACCCAAGAATAACTATTCCCTTTTAATCTCCACTCATATAACCCCTCCTGTATCATATTATCAACCAATTAAACAAGCATATCATGCTATACTTGCTAAGTATAAATTAACAGTACAGTTTGACCATTAATCCCAACTATTAGGAGGTGATTAAGAAAGGTTTATTGCTGGTCGGGTGATCTGACATCTGTCATCAATTTCAGGTGGACTTGCTCATCGGTGCAATAAATTATAGATTTATTTTCTCTTAATGAACTGATTAGTTCGAACATAAATATTAATTACGTTTTTCTCTTACTAATTTTATCTCCTGTAAACCGTCCAATATAAATAAACAATTTACAAGACGGATAAGTAAATAATTTCACTACATAATTAAGACAATATGAAATCTAATTAATACCGACTAATTTTCAAATAAACTGAAGATAATTTTTTTTTTATTGATACGGACTAAGAGAAATAAGACCATAATCTTTACAAGTTTCAGCTTAGATCCAAACTTTACACTAACCATTTTCCTCTGCTGACCCATTTTGATTAAAAGAAATAATCCCTATTTTTCATTTTGAATTGCAAATAACAAAATTCTTAATATATGGACCAAGTCTTAGAAATTATAAACAAAAATGAGAAAATAAAGTATGTAGCATATATAGATAAGCAATTATCACTATAATCAGTAATAATAATGTCATGTATAGTTGTTGTAGCCGTAATATTTGTGCAATCTTTAGAAATAGCATAGACTTTGAGGCTTGAAAAGTAAGTACATATATAGTTAATACAAAAACTATCTAAAACATATTGTGTTGAAAAATTAAAGCTCGGAAGTTTATTTTGGTGCATTAATTTGATTAATTACTGTTCAACAATTTTGATCTCTTGACCTTAATTATACAAATCAAACTTGAAATATTATAAATCTGAAAACTAAGCATATCATTCATGAAATAGATAAAGATTAACTGTTCGATTTTGCTACTCATAGCCAGTTCATTTAATTTTTTAAGTTAACTCAATCCTCCTAATTTTAGGGCCGGATGTTAGACCTTATGACAATGAAACCTAATTTCTCTCCAAAATTTTATAGCAAATTTAATATATATGCTTCATATGAAAGTTTTTAAATGCAAGATAAGTACAGGGAATCTTTCATTAAGCTCAAATTTCCTAAAACGGGACAATTAAGTATTGGTTGATTGTTCGATTTAAAAGGCATTGTGATTAAACAATTTCATCCTAATTATTCAATAATATGCGTTATCTACAAGTCGAATAATGGTGAAGCTAGATAACAGAAAAGAGATAAGGCTTGGTTCATTATTTAAATTGCACTTTTTTTTTTCTTTTTCTTTTGAATGGTATTTAAAAAAAAAAGAACTTCTGAATGGTATTTTACTCATTCACATACGTAATATGTGTCATTTGATTTGATTGGTTGAAAACCTGCGGAACTATTAATACAATATATTAATATTGAAACAAAAAAAGCCACGTGGCATGTTATTAAGAGATGCATCTCTTAATTAATTAAGCTCCTTTCATATAACAGTAAACATCCTTTGGCCATGTTGTTTCGCTAGCACCTGTCCTTTCAAAACCTTCACAGATCACTCGACAAACAAATAAACCCTCATCTGGCCCCTAATAGTCATATCAGTTCTTAATATAACATTAATATGTTACTTTCCAAACGTTGACATCACCCCCTTAGTTATCTACCACGCAGGTTGTCAGCTCTTTTGCACAAACTATACATGGACAACCTCTTTAAAATATTGACGATTTAATATAAATATCGGACTACCGCAAATTTAAGTACCGGACATTGCAAATGTAAACACCTGTCGTTGAAGGGGATCTGGTCATCAGAGCACTGAAGATTCTATATCTAACATATATTATAATATGTTATATAAAATTTGAAAAGATTGGTCTTAATAAAAAATAAAAAAATAAAGAAGAATAGATAGAGATACAATTTGAGATTCGATTCAATCAATTTTTGAGTTTCATTTGAAAAAAAAATGAATAAATTGAAAAAAAAAGATAAATGTAGAACTTTCGATTATTTAATAATCAATGATAGAACTTTAGACGGTTGAAAATCAATAATTAATTAATAAAATTATTTCTGACTAAATTAAACTAAAAAAATTAATAAATGGAAAAGAAATAATAATTATAGTAGAGAAATGGATAAAAATAAAAATTGCATTTAGTCTCAAAAAAAGAGAAAGAAAAGGGGTTGGCGGTCAAAAGAGCGGATTTGATCGTGGAGAGAGATTAGAATTAAGGTAATAGAGTTATTAAGATTATATACAAGTAAGGTTAGAAGATTAGCTTAGTTTAGAAGTTTTTCATTAGAATAAGAAATTAGATCTAGAATTTACAATCATTTGATTCATTGTAAATACTTTTTTTTATCAATGAAATTGTTAGTAGACATTTAACGCTACTAATTTTCAAAAGAAAAATAATATATAAACACCAGATTATGCATGCAGGTGTTATTGATAATATATATCTAGCGTTTATATAAGATAATAGATACAACATTTTATTAGTATAGTCATATCCATGATGCAAAAATTATAAAACACTGCCATTCTTGCATTGTATCCACATCCTCTGTCTGCTGGGTCCTTTAGAAGACAGCACAAATGATCTAATCAATTGTATCCGTCCGATGTACATATTGTAAGGTTTTGAGTGCGACACTCCTGTTGAATAATATTAAAATTGTCAAGCCTGAATGATGCATCCACACTTCCACAGCCAATTTGTTACGTTTCAAATGAAAATTCGGAGTCTAATTTTAAATATAAACATTTCCTCATAATTTCCCCCCTTCTAGAATATGACATCAACTGATAGCCGAAATCAAACACGTATTTAAAAGTTGATTTTCTCCCAAAAATAAATGGATAAACCTGTAAAATTCGAACGGCGCAGACTCAATCTTAATTATAAGCTGCTCTTACTCCTAGAACTTTCTCGTTTTGGATGCAAAAAAGTCTAAATTCTTGAACAACACTCATGATAATGTTTATACTTGAAGAAAAATAATTAATTCCACGTGATTAAGATAACCACCTGCCGTATATAGTGCTTGATATTTGCATTGCTGTATTAGTTAATTATCCGAATCAGCTAAGATTTTATAAAACATGCATGAAGTATATAGCAAATTTAATTAAGATTAGATTTTGCTTCCATGAGATTCCATGCATGACTTGATCTACAGAGAATAAATTGTGCCGACCAAAAAAACCGTTAGTTCCGACAAGCTAAAAATTTATATATACAAAATAACAATTAAATAATTAGTACAGTATCTATATACATATATATTTTTATTTTCCAAAAAAATACATCGTGATTCTACTTTCCAAAAAATATATACTAATGAAAAATCTCAAATATTAACAACAATATAAAACCAATCAATATATACTATTGTATCGTATTTTTAACATACATGTTAAACTTAACAATATTTCGACGTAACTTTATTTTGATGATTATCCAAAACTTGAAGAAAAAGGAAGAAATCTTCCATGTCAAATAGGGATAGAGTTGGAAAAAACTTCAGAGCGAAACAATATCAAGTTGCACAGCAATCATCTTTACTATATTTTATTTGCACAGAAAACAAAGTTATTGTTACGAGGCAAAAGTTTGCAAATACGAAAAAATGTAGTGTCCAATAACAAAATTAACTTTAGGATTTTAATTGTTTTAATATTCATAAGAGATTTTTTTGTCTGGATTTCAAACTTATAACCTCCTACAAAGAAAACATTATTTGTCACTGTACCAAAAACTGATTCTCAATTAACGCACAATTTTTTTTTTTTTTTTTTTTGGCCCGTGGGCTTAACACATAACGTTAACATGTGATTACCAACTAATTAAACAAAGTCTTTGCATCGCCAGTGATAGCTTCATTTAGATGGTGGGTGGTGATGCGATTAAACTGATTAATTAGGCTAACCTTGTCTTATTGTTTTTAGTTATAGTTAGATTAGGTGTTGCGCTTAAGGTCCTTTTAGAGAGTTCAACTTGAACACGCCAAGCAGGGGAAGGGGCGTTTTGATTAGCTTGAAAAAGCACATTATTTAATCTACTGATCTTTATTGTCTTTATTTATTGTGTGCTCCGACAAGCTCGCAGATAATGAAAGCGACTATCTTAATTAAGACGGGATATATCATCATATATAAATATACCGACCTAGCAAATTAAATTTCACAAGGATATATAGTAATGATGTGCATACCTAATTACTAGCTAACTAATTAGTTGATACACATGTCATTGTTATATCTTTGCTTTGTGCTTGTGGTAAAATAACCTTATCCATATTAATAAAATTTAATTTAGTAACTTACTATTTGAGCTATTAAATAAAATAAAAAATTGTATTTTTTTAAAAAAGGCATTGGTCCGTTTCATTAAGTGAAACTTTTTAACTTACAAGTCCCTAAATTAGGCCCATGTATGTTGCCTGATTTTTAAACGAAACGTTCTCCAATAGAAACTAACTGAAATCATCAAAACAATTAATAAAAGTTTGTTAATAGTCTACGAAATAGCAAAGCATGAGCAAAGGTTGTAGCAAAACAGTTCAAAAGCAAATCCCAAATAACATAACAGGGATCAATCAAAGAGAGTCTTCCGTATTAGCCGATTCCACTAACATTTGCTCCGATTCTAAGCTCCTGCAGAGGAATTTGAGTTGTATCTGTCGGCATCCATTCTGTCCCAGCTGCTCCTTATTCTGCATTGGCACCAAATTGTTCTGTTCATAACAAAACCCAGTTAATAACATTCAGTACTGAAGTTCTCACACGTGTGCGTGTGTATATATATATCATGATTAACATCTTTCATTTTCTTCACAATTAGATTACAATATAAATGCAAAATAAATATATACGCAAATTAAATCGCACTTTTCTCAAATGATTACGTTTGGTGTTTTAATCCATCAATTCAAACTACATGCAATTCATTTGTCAGAGTCAGACTAATAATTAAATCTAGATCATACACAAGTTGTAAAATTTACGTGTGAAGAGTCTAATCCAACATGTTAACGTCCATCCATGATTTTTCAAATATCTCGCATTGAAAATCCATCTAATGTAGTGAAACTATGTAATATACGTGATTTTTAAAATTTACGTGGAAATTATGTAATATAATTTTTGTATAATTTGATAGTTAAAAATTATAAATGCTATGTCAGCACTTGAAATTTGAATGGAGAAGCTCCCAAGGAGAACCAAAAGAAGTGGAATAAATGTCAACATCTTAAGCAAATTTATATTAACAAAATTTCTAGGCACCAAGAATTGTTTAGTAAAATGAATCAACTGCGAGGATATATATGTAAACTGCCACAAAATGTTTGTTTTACACTTTGCAGGAGGAAAAGCAAGCGCGTCGACTGGTCAACTCTGTTTGACCCATTGCTACCGTAATTATAGCCAAAGGTCCAAGGGCAAAACTGTCATTGCTTCATATTTTCTTACTTTTCAATTTTAATCGATCCCCTTGTCCTGCTATATATACAGACAGACCTCAATGTAACTCTGTTCTGGTACGAAGCCTCATCATCGTTCCAAGACAAGTCTCTTTGACAAAATTTTATACAGCTTCTCTCAATTACTCACAAACAACAGAGAGAGAGATGTGGACAAGAAGAGGATTCTGTTACCCAAGTGTAAAGGGGGCTTCTCTGGCCAAGAGGCGGCGCATTAGCACCAACTCCAGCAGGGATTTGTTTGAAGCACTGCCTGATGATCTGGTTATCAGCATACTGACAAAGATCAGCTCATCAGCCGCTTCACCATCTCATCTCTTCAATACTTTCCTGACGTAAGCAACACAACTCTCTGTTTTTTATCTGTTTTTTTTTTTGTTTTTTTTGTTTTTTTGGTTTCTTCTTATTTTGGTTGTGAATAAGAGTAAGAAAAATATGGCCCGTTGAATATTTGGTTTTGTACTTGTTCGTTCTCAAAGAAGTTTGTGGCATTTGTTCATTTATCATTTATGTTTATTTAGTACCATGTCTCTTTCTTTTGCTTTCAAATACTGTCTATAGTGGAGTTCTCTGGAAGATGTGCTGGTTAAAAGTTGAAAGTTGAGACATTGTGTATAAACAATTAAGCACACAAGATTATAATGGTCCCCTTGTTAGTTGAGGGGTTTCTATAGATGATATATAGTTTATAGATAATCTTTAAAGAATAATGAATATATATATTATATGCCAGCGTGAATTAATATAATTATTCTTATCTCTTTTTCTTGCACATGTCTTTTCCCATTAAAATGCTCCCTGTTTTGATTTCTCTTTTGTTATATATCTTCTTATGCATAAAAGTTGCAAGAGATTTAATGATTTGGGGGCCGATCCGCTGATTCTTGCAAATGCATCACCAAAGTCGCTTCAAGTTCGAGCTAAAAGCTGGTCCGAATCCGCTCAAAATTTCTTGGATCGCTGTGCAAATGCTGGCAATGTTGAAGCTTGCTACCTTCTTGGCATGGTAATTTGCTCAACTCTTTCTTTATTACAATTTATACTTAAGAAACCATTTTTTAAGTTTTTAACAATTAAAACTCAGTTGTATATATTTTCGCCTTCCAATTTTTTTTTTTGTGCGAACAATTAATGATTAATTTTATTTATTTATGCAGATTCAGTTTTATTGCTTACGCAACTATGCCAGTGGAGCGGACTTATTAGGACGGGCAGCTCTATCGAACCACCCAATGGCGCTGTACTCTCTAGCTGTAATCCATTTCAATGGGAGCGGCCGACCGTACTGTCATCGAGATCCCTCCACGGGTGCCGCACTCTGTGCCAAATCAGCTGCACTGGGCAACATAGACGCACTTCGTGAGGTTGGTTACTGTCTGCAGGATGGCCTTGGGCTTCCTTGTTTCCCGTCGGCAGCACACCGCCTCCTCATCAAGGCCAATGCCATTGAATTCATTACGAAAAAGAAGAGAAGTGGGACTCAGCACCATTACAGACACCGTAAGGGATATTGTTGTAGGTTGAACATAGATACAGACAGCAGCGTGCATGAGGCGAACAGATTCATGGTTGAATGGTGGGGTTTGGCAGGGGCAACTACAGAGACTGAAGAGGGTTTGAACATGTGCTCGCACGTGTTGTGCGGGAGGAGAGAGACGAGAAAACACGAGTTTAGGAGGTGTTCGGTTTGTGCAGTTGTGGCCTATTGTTCTCGAGCCTGTCAGGCGATGCACTGGAAAATGGAACATCAAGCTAGATGCCGGCTGCCAGTACTGGACCCGGCAGATGGAGTCGGTGCTGGACCCGAGGACCGTGGGGAGGAAGCGTGAGTTGTAAACTTTTAATTGGTATATTTAGCTAACAAAATTTGGTTGTATATAGCTAGAATTGATCAGACATGAGAGCATATATGAAATCTTCTTTGTTTCTTAGCTAGCAAAATTTATATGTAAACATTTAGAATTGATATATGTTGCATGTTTGCACGAGAAGCTTAATTACTGCGCTCTAACATGTCAATTGGTAGTACTGATCATCTTTAATATTGAAATTTACGAGTTATGCCAGTTCGATCGTATCTGCAACCTTCTAATTTTGAAATTAGATAGTTTAGGAATACAGTCGCCCTCACATAACGCAAGAGGAGGAAATGAAATGAAGAAAACAATTAGGAAATATAGTATTATATATAGCTTCAAGTTCCTCACCACAATCACACATAACTTTCAACTGATATTAATCAAGTTTTTTGTTAAAAAAAAAAATAGAACAAGAAAGTGAGCATTTGTGTAATACTCAATCAGTGCACTCAAGTGTGTATTTTAAGGGGTTCAGAAAATGAGTTCGGAAGATTAATTGGCAGCTGTCAAAACATATTTTGACTTGGACAAATCTCTTAATAACTGTTAATAATTATGTCTTAATTGAAATAGACAACTATGCATCAATACTATAGTATATGTGTGCATCCACATAATAGATAGATGCTCATTAATATAATAGACAAGCGTGCATTCTAAGATGCATGAGATTTTTAGGAGCAGAGTTCATTAAAGATATCAATCCTGTTAGAAAATTGGAAGTTGACTATCCGTGCATCCCTCAAGTACACTCTGGCTTGTTACTTTAGTTAACATAAGAAATTTAACTGTAAGGAACCTATTAAATACTAAAAGCTGTGTCAATCATGCTTTGATTGTTTAATGTGATGATACACATATAGGAGGAAAAACGGAGTAAATAATATCCGATCCGTATTTTTATTTGTTACAAACTTTATGTAACATTTTATTATCAATCAAATGATAGTTCGACTCTTATTTTTTCTCAAAAAAAAATATCTGATCCGTATTAAAAAAATTTATGGATACCCGATATCCGAATATTCATGTGGATACAATACGAATCTGATTTTATATTTTAATTATCCGAATCTGAATAGTAAATACATATCATATAATTTAATATAAATTCTGAAAAAAATTATGTATTCATAATTATAATTAGATAAATATTATGAACTTTTGTATTTTTTAATAATATTTATATATTTTGAATAAATATCTGATTCAATCCGTATTCGTATCCGTATCCGAAAAATAAAAACGGATATTGATATATGATTTTACCACCATCCGCTCCGTATTGGATCTGTTTTCACCCCTATAAACATACCAATGATAATTTAAATCTCTCGTGTATTGCGGTAAATTGTGGAATTCATTATTTAAAAAATCATTCTTGACACTTCATATTTGATATTTGAAATTTTTTTTGTTTCCTGTCTTTTTTTTTTCTTTTTTTGCTTTTTGAAGGAGGAACGAACTAGACAATTGTTGTTTAAGCATTTTTTATTTTGTAGCTAATTGGGTAGCCATTTATTTCTTTTTTGAAGCCACACAGAAATTTGTAACTGCATGCCTCTGATATTTTAATTTGTTACCTCCCGTACATAACTGTGCTTGCCGAAACTCATTCTGAACTGATTATTCTAAGAATGAATAACACAAGCGCTCAATGCTCATGATGTAGTGCTAATTTCAGAGAAAGTTGGTTTTAATTCCTTTAATTCCCCATATTTTCTTTTCCCTCTGCAACCAGCCGTGGAAGTTATTGCAAGGCACCCATCGATCGGTAGTTATTAAACAGTACCTACCATTTTAGAACTGTTCACAGCATATTGCTACAAATCCTATAACTGATAATTAACGGAATCTCTCTAAAAATTTAGCTCTGTATATACCATTGATCATTTTCTCGAATAAGAAACATTGTCACCAACAATAGTAAAATCTAGTTTGAACTTTTTGGATGTTTGAACTACCTTGTATGTGTTACCATCGATGTATGCTCCGTGGAAGTTTGTATATTGATTGTTTGTTATCTCTATTTTCCCTAAATAATTACTTTCTAGTATCTCACAATTATTTGGCATGATTTGCACACTTGAACAAAAGTGCTACACGTACGTGCAAAGAAACTAATTAACGCTAATTCTAAAGGGTGGGGTTGTTTCGCTTAATTAATTAGTTCTACCTTGTCGTTGGATAAGAGTTTGCAATCAACAAAACTATATATAAGGGTAATATAGTCATAATTTCACAACAAACAGTTTTTTACCCAACCTATATATTTACACACAGACGACGCACTTATCTTTCGGCGGGTCATGATATTACAACTCATCGTTAATTATACTCTTTTGAGAAAGGGAGAAGGAGAGGGTAATTAATTAACACAAAATGAGAACTACAAGGGAAACACAGAGAGGGATTAAGAGAAAAAGATTAGCCAAAATCATTTCACCAATTTCTTTACACCCAAAAGAGGTGGTACCCTGCCAGAGGCCGCTGAGTGGTGGTACTACAGCCGAGTTTGTATTAAGCGGAAAACCGAGCAATTCCACCAACCCGTTTGACGCACTAAGCGATGATGTGCTCATTTCAGTGCTTGGCAAGGTCAGCGCCGCCGCCACATCGCCGTCCGACCTCCTCAATGTTATGTTAATGTAAGCAATACTGTTTCCTTTAAATTAAATCTTATTTTCCGGTTTGTCCTCAATACTGTTTCCTTTAAATTTAGCATTCTATTAGCTTCTAATGAATCAATGTACTGTACTTGTAACATTTCTGAAAATCCTTTCTGGTCTACTTCAGAAAAACTCTCTTTTCTTTAGTAATAATTTTGCAGATATATAGTGCATTCTTAATTTCTACAAGCAATTGGTAAAACAATTTGCGAACATTGAAATACTTTGTTTTGGAGATAATTCAACCTAGACACTCCAACGTTTATCGTCCAGTAATAAACGGTCAACTCCTTCATGTAGCGGGTAGCTAGCTAGCTCCACCTCTGACTACACAAATTAGTCTTTTTTTATATATATAATTTCAGAAATATTCAACCAATAATTCTTCTAATATAGTGCTCGCTATGTCTACACTTATTTGATTGCAGAAGCAAGAGGTTCAGTGTGCTTGGTGTTGATCAGCAAGTTCTGGCAAAGGCATCCGGTAAATCGATGTGTGTTCGCGCCAAAAACTGGAGTGAATCATCTGAAAAGTTCTTGACCCGTTGTGCTGTTGCTGGCAATCTTGAAGCTTGTTATTTTCTTGGCATGGTAATAACCCCAAATTATTGCATTAGCATATGTTCCCTCCATGTAAACAATCAGCTTCTTGCATAGCTTTTGCATTTACATGGTTATATTCTGGATTAAAAACTCATTCAGAAAAGCGATACAGAAAAAAAAAAATATGCCAAGTATAAAATGGTTTAACAGAATCCTGTACCCTTTTCGTAGAAATTGTATATATTGCATTTAAATTTTATTTCACCATGAACATTAGATATTATTAGAAGATCTATTGAACCTTGATATTTTTGTGCCTATATATATAGATCCACTTCCACTGCTTGAGGAACTACGTAAGCGGGACGGCTCTATTGGAAAGAGCAGCAAAGGGGTCCCACTCAGCGGCCCTTTACTCGTTGGCAATAATACGTTTTAACGGTAGTGCTGACGTGGATGGTGGGTCTTCTTGCCAGCAAGACCTAAATTGTGCGGCAAGTCTCTGTGTCAAATCTGCTAAACTAGGAAATGTCGATGCCATTCGTGAAGTGGGTTACTGCTTGCAAAACGGTGTCGGTCTTCCTCCCAGTCCGACTGCTGCTTATCACCTTCTACACAAAGCAAATTACACAATGAAACTAACCGTCAGCCCAAACAGCCCAAACCCTCTCAGTAGTCCTAGAAGACGGTCTAATAATATTTCACTTCTGACAAACTATGGATATATGGGGAGAGAGGTGCATGCAGCGAACATGTTTATGGTCGAATGGTGGTGGCTGGGCGATAAAGGCGAAGATGGACTGCATATGTGCTCCAATGTTGTGTGCGGTAGGCGAGAGACACGAAAGAATGGGTTCAGGAGATGCTCACGCTGCGGCACGACGACGTACTGCTCGCATGTGTGCCAGGAGATGCATTGGAACATGGAGCACGGTGCTACTTGCGTTCCGGTCCAAAATGGGTAACAAATTTACCATGGAGGAGGGCTTGGATTGTCAGATTTTAAATCTGAATCTGCATCAGAGCAGATTATGCTATTTGGACAAGAAAGATATAAGAAGTATCGACTGCGAATTTTACCGTGCATATATCCATTAATTGGTCGTCTTTGATAATTTACAAATATATGCAGATGAAGTGGAATGGAAGCGCGCAGCATGTGTGAAGAATTGTATCATCAATTCTTTCTAATTTTGTATAGAATTATTTATGTATTCAAAAATTCCGCATTTTGTTTAGGGTAAGGTGGCAACTTGCCATCTTACATTTTAATTGATAAGAAAGTTATTCACAGAAAATTCCGCATTTTTTACAGTTGAAATTTGTAAGATAAATGGTTTGTCTATATTGAATAAAAAGTGAAGAATGGTTTCAGGTGTTACATTGAAATAAATATCATAATATTAATATTTTTGTGTTAATTAATTTTATTAATTTGAGACAGTCAAATTGCGTTATTATTGTTTTTTCTTTAAGTAGATAGCTTCGTTATTAATGTTAGATATAAAGAGAAGCATATGTTTGTTATTGCTTTTTCTTGGTCTTAAGACTCTAAAATTAGCATTATGCTTCATTTATCTGTTGTTTTTCCTTCTTGAATTTATAATTGAAATTAAGTGATTTTATTTCTGTTCTAACAAATTCAAGCAACTATCATTTGGTAGATCAGTTCATGACTCCTAGGTCATCAAGTGACGACGTATGGATGCTCGTTCAATTATCAGCCAATTATATATAGAGAGAGGGGGGTTGGCTAAGATCAAAATGGTAGTTCCGGAGCTTTGGTGCTACCAATTCGTTTTTGTAGTTTTAAAGTTCAAATAGTCAATATGAAGTGCTCAATGTGTTCTTCATATTAAAATGTGCTTGGGAACCAAATTTTATATTTTTTGAACTTTTTACTATTTTGTAAGGATTTTTGAAAATCATTGTTTTGAATAATAAAAAAAAAAAATCTGAAAAACAGTGATTTCTAAAAATTCATAAAAATAGTAAAAAAATTCAAAAAATGTAAAATTTGGTCCCCAAGCACATTTTAATATGGAGAACATGTTGAGCACTTCGGATCGACTATTTAAACTTTAAGAACCGCAAAAAGGAATTGGTAGCACCAAGGCTCAGAAACTACCATTTTGATCTTAGCCAACCCCCCCCCCCCCTCTCTCTCTCTCTCTCTATATATAGGAAATTGCTAACATGCTACGCATAGCATAGAGGACCTCCGTGCTACAGCTCAATATTTGAGTTTTCAAAATCCTAACGGTCGATCCGAACCGTTCAACGTGATCTCCATATGAATATGTACTTGCAAACCAAATTTTACATTTTTTAGAATTTTTTTAGAAGAAAATCACTTGATTTGAAAATTATGTACCATTCAGATCAAGTGATTTTCTACCTATCTAAAAAAATAGTAAAAAAATTCTAAAAAAATTCTATTCATATGGAGATCATGTTGAACCGTTAAGATCGACCGTTAGGATTTTGAAAACTCAAATATTAAGCCGTAGCACGGAGGCCCTCTATGCTACGCGTAGCACCATAGCCAATTCCTATATATATACGACTAATATGCTTTCAGTAGCATTTTAGCCCATATGTTTCCAATTCAATATTCAAATGATCAGCTTCCAACGAAAAATCCAAACCATTCAAATCGATCTCCTTCAAGAGAGCTTCATTTACATATAATTTTTTTTATTTTTGAATTCATTTAGAATCCAGTCAAGTGGTAAAAAAATATAGATTTGTGCTCATATTGACGCGATGGTGTGTCAAAAAAGACCAATTTTCAAAAAATATAAAAATAGTAAAAAAACAGTAAAAATAGTAAAAATTGGTATTCTACAAGTTTAATATATAATCAATTTACTGAGCTACTTAACTCGATGTTTTGAATATAAAATTTTGAAATTTAACCCATAAACATTTCGGCCAAAGTGCTTACAAAAGCATATTAGCCAGACTCATATATATTATAATAAAAGTGGAGGTAAACCCACCAATTACCTTAGAAATCAAAATGATGTTTTTGTTGTTCTATGCAATTCTCTAATTACCGTATTTGACTAATTTGCAAAACATACAATGATTGAATTTAACGTTTCATTGTATGAGTGAGTTTGCAGGTTCAAGAACATTATAATTGCAAGATTAAAGTTGAAGAACCAATGAAATCAACAAGACTTTCCGAAGATCAAGAATATAGATTGTAATATCAAATAGATTAGTAAAGTAAATTTGAGATTGTTGATTTCAGGAACTATCCGTTTGGTACAGAAAGCAAACTGTTCAGTACGTAATGTATTGACACGGTACCGGACATATATGGTATGAGGCGTTACAGTACAGAATAATTATTCTATCTAACTATCGTTCAGAACGGAACTCTACGTAGAACTTTCCAGTTCGAGCTTCTAGGCTCAAATTTGTACACGAGTTAGGCCGTGACTTCCCACCGTTGTTGGGCTCACGCATCACGAGTTGTATCATTTCTTTTTAGGTAATAGAAAAGGGGCGTCGACGAGGTTGCTCAACCCCAGAGATGTAGGCATTTTACGCTGAACTCCGTTATCATCCCGCGTATCAAATTTCTCTAACTCTACTATATTTACTTTATTTGCACACGCTTGCTTGTTGAATTGATTGACTTGTTAATTTAGAGGGTTAAACAAAAAAACAACTATAAGTCTTTAAGACTACCTATTCACCCCCCTCTAGGTGCCGTTAGGGACAACAAAGTGGTATCAGAGGAAGTTAACTTGAATTAAGACATTTAATTTGAGTTT
The DNA here is from genome assembly GCA_028015225.1 of Carex myosuroides. Taxonomy (NCBI): domain Eukaryota; kingdom Viridiplantae; phylum Streptophyta; class Magnoliopsida; order Poales; family Cyperaceae; genus Carex; species Carex myosuroides. Next base: position 7,482,595 of record CM051472.1, read on the forward strand.
TCAAGATCTAAGAAATGGCACACCAAAAGTACACATTAGTCCCAATTCTTGGTGAAACCACAAGTAATTTTGACTATTGGAAAATACTTATGATCAACTATCTTAATATCTTGGAAATTTGGGATATTGTAGAAAATGGATATGTACCAAAGTTTGATGACAAGAATGAATTGACCAATAAGTCCAAAATTGAGTCTAAAGAGGATAGTGTTGCAATATGTGCAATACTCTATTGTATTGGGGAGTGTATGAAACCTTTGATAGAAGAATCCATGAATGCGCATGACATATGGAAAGTACTAAACAAATCTATTAGAAGGAAACACACGAACTTGGTGGATCACAAAGATGATCAACAAACAAAAGCCTTATTCCGCCTTGGTGGCTGTTGTGAATGAAAGTTCAACCTTTATAGATATCGATTCTCTCATTGCAAGCTAGAATATCACCGATGAATGCACCATTGAAACGCTTAAGAAAATTGCTTGCTCAAGGAATCAAGAAGCAAAATCAAACAAGGCAAGGGAGGTCTCGACCATTTCCGCTAAAGAGGTAACTCTAGAACTCGTTGATGGTGATTTTGAGAACGAAGCAGAAATGATGGTAGAATGTGATGAAATCATTGATGAGGGTGATAAGATTGATAATTCAAGCATTTAATTGAAAAAGAGTCAAAGATCAAATGAGGAAATTAAATTACAAAACTTACTTGATGAGTCCAATAAGGCCTTACTTAGAAAAGAGGTTTCAATACAAAACGTAAGGTCAAAAGTTGTTAAGCTTGAATCCAAGATAAAGGTCCTTGAATTGAACCCATTAGAAGTATCTAATTGTCAAACACACTTAATGGAGATAAATGCATTGAAAAAAAGAATCATATCGTCTAGGGGATGAAACTAGAAGCTTAAAAGCTACAAACATCATAAATAAAATTCTAGAATAAAAACTTAAAGAGTGTGAAATCAAGTTGAGTGAAGTTAAAAACTCAGAACCTCATGACAAGTGTCAATCACATTTAGGTGAAATTGAATTACTAAAGGTAAAAATTCAAGACTTAGAAAAAGATAATTTGACATATAAATCATCAAGAAAATTTAGAAATGTTATTAATCTCAAGGTTGATAAGGTTAAGGAGTTAACTAAAAATCAACGGAACCTCTAATAACTCTACCAAAGAAGGTATAAATACTAATCAACATTCAAGAAGGAAACACTCACATGACTCTAGAAATCGTGCATTTAAAGGTTCGAGACATGGAAATAAGAATGTTCAAAATAGAAATGCACAACCAAATCTAGATAATAAATTCAATCCGCAATGGTCAAACAAAGTTTACTTTAGAGGTCCAAATGGATGGTTTTATGAATTTAAAGATACAAGTACGACACAAAAAGGAAAGCAAAGGAATCATCCCTCAAAAGTCACTTCACTAGACTACACTAAAACTAATGGATTCAATCAAAGACAAAGAGAGTATACATCTAGAGTATCAACTGAAAACTCTAGAAATTCAAGGATGCAAGCTCAAAAACTCAAGGATCATTATCAACAACACAATATAGTACACAACAAAATTTTCAAAAGAAAAAGAAACTTCCTACTAAGTTTTGTAGTTTTTGTTGTCGATATGGTCATGCCTCATTTAAGTATAGATTTAGGAAGGAAGACAACAAGTCAAATGTTGCTTGGGTTGCTAAAACTAGACAAAGTTAAGTTTTGAAATTGATCTTTCCCACTATCCTAAACTTGATGTAGAGTAATCATAAGAACTTGGGAAGATCAACATTAGTGATATATATATATATAATATTTTGATTATATAAATAAATAAACTCATTGATAAATAAGTTCCATGATCCAACATGTTCACGAGTTTTTTTATTATTCTTACATATATGTGTAGTATCCAAAGGAAATGTTTATGCATATCAAATAAAGTTCAAATAACCAAATACCTCTCGTCATATCATTATTATGTTTGATTTGAGCCATATTGAGTCATCCGTATGAAACGGTTTTATCGTACATAACAAAATACGTATTTACACTACATTAGTTGACAATTTAACTATTCCGTATAAAACGATTGCTCAACTGGGAGAATAAAATAAAAATTTGAGAGAAATGACTTTTCTATACATAACAAAACATGCACGGAAGAAACACAAAAAATCATTCCATACACTAAGCGTATAACAAAATTATTCCGTATCAAGTCAGAGGCTTCAAAGTCCAAATAAAGAGAATCCGTGTTCATACAGTTCTGAACAGAATGTTGGACGGGATAAGACTTTGGTATCAAAATGGAAGAAGACCGGAACAAAAATGAACTATATGTATTGTACGAAAGTTTACCATCTGAATGGATTGCCCAGGAGGCGTTTAAAGTGAGGGACCCTCTTTCTTTTTCTTCCCTTTTCTTCTCCAAACTGATCTACTTCTCCTTCCTTGTCTTTTTGCCTCCATCTCTCACCCGTTCTGACTACCTCTGGTCACCAAATTCTTCGTACAAACACTCATTCTTCTCTCCTCCTCACCCTCAATTCGATCTACACAAGGATTTCGAGTTTTAACCTCTTTCCTTGACATCTTTTCAAAACCTAGTTTTCACCACCTTTCGAATCTAAAAAATCCGACCTTTAAATCGAAGATCAAGCTTCATCATCAGGTTTTCCTTGGACATTTCTTGAAGGTTTGAGTATCTTTCTTTCGATCGATAAAATTTTTCATTGGTTTTTTACTCTCTTGTTTTTTGTGGTAGAAATGTCTGGTCGTTTCAAAAACACCTCCGGTCATGATTTCTCAAAGCACTTCACCAAAATAAAGATCAAGGAGTTAATGAAGTACGATGAACCCGACATTCAGAAGTATGTCGACGCCATTCTCGACTCGGACCCAGTTCTTGACTCGGATATAGAGAGTGATGACTCGGATGATGCAAATGAGGTTCACAAAGACAATGGTTGGATCTTTATCGAGTGGTTCAAATATCTCTCTTGCAACAAGCAAGGAAGGGGACATGATGTTGGGTTTTTGCTGTACTCTTTGATTATGTTAAGTATGTGGAAATATCGTAAAACAAAAATTTTACTTTTAACTTAACTCTAGGATTAAAAGAGTTACGTCGGAAAGCCAAACGAAAGTTCATTTTCCAGTCTTTTCCTTGACGTAACAATTTAATCCTACGAGAATCTACTCCATTATTGATTTTCTAAAAACTTAATCTATTTAACAATTAAATAAATTAAGATAACATTTATACCTTGTATCCAAATTTCAATTGGATTGTAGTCGCGTCTCGCAGCACCAGACGTCTGATGCCTCTATCGGTTGTCCACCAGGAATAACCAGAGAGCGGTTATTTCTTTTACCAGAAATACTATAACCGTGATATTCGCAAAAACACTATTCACAAAAAAGGCGTAAACACTATTCACGATTTCGCAAAAGATGATTCACGATCGACGGCAAAATTACCGCGTACTTCGCAAAAACACTATTCACAAATCCCGAGAACACTATTCATCGTAAACACTATTCACCGCTCGTAAGATATACGTAATCAAATTACGTATTCTTTCTTTTCTCACGAAAACATTATTTGGGAGAGAAAAACTCGATTCGATTCGATCCGATCTGATTCGGCTCAAATGAAATTCTATATTTTTCTCTACCCTACCCCTCTATTTATAGTCTTTGAAAATGTGGTAAATGACCAAAATGCCCTCTAAGCAATGTGGTATTTACCAAATTGCCATTTGCCCAAAATTAAAGAATTGATTTTGGGCTTTACTATTTGGCTTTTAAATTTAATTCCAAAATTAAATTTCGGCCCAAAATAGAAATGAGCTTTAGGCCCAAAAAATATTAATTCATAATTAATATTTTAATCCATTAATTAATTATATAATTATTCTGAACAATTATATTTCTTGCGATCGTTATTTCGGTAAATTCATACAACGTGTCGTACACGCTTATAAATTTACTATGTTTACGCTTGTCATCTAAATAACATTTATAATTTAATTATATCACATATAATTAATTATAACCTTCTTATTATTAATATAATTATTCTGAACAATTCTGAACAATTATATTTTCTTGCGATTCGTTGTTGCGATAAATTTATACAACGTATCGTACACGCTTATAAATTTAATGTGTTTAAGCTTGTCATCTCTATGACATTTATTTATTAATTATAACATTTATAATTAGTCAAATAAATTAATTCTCTGATTACTTTCCTATTGGTGTGACCCGATAGGATCTGTGTTATGTTGGTAAATAGAAATTAAAACTATTTTAACTTCTACAAATCATAAGAGGCACCTGGCAAAACGCATTATGACCATCCAATTACACAGATGATTTTGTACTGTACAATATCATGATTCAGTAAACTATTTACTCGTGTTAATTCTTTTGTCCCATAGCTACCAGATCAGTTTCAAGGTAGGTGTGTGTCATCCTTACAAACTTAATATTTTCTTGATCCCGAGTAGATTATCAAATATGATTACTCTTGTAATCATACTGCTAGCAGATAACCTTACTCTATCAAGGGGCCCGGTGATACTATTACTCGTACAGAAATACGAGAGACAATAGTACTTTTGGTGAACATCTCTTCCTCTGCATAAGTTATGTATACCGAAGTGCTACCGTTATGGCTATCTTTTACGGACAGCGTTAGACAACATTCACACATATACATCTCTTATGTAGGAAAGATGAATACCTCATACTTTAGAAGTTAACACTGAATGAAAACATTAATGACACGAACACAATTTCATTTAATGTTTCATTCGGGGTCTGTCTAATACCATGTTACAGGAACATGTATCTATGTGATTAAAATGACATCTCTTGTCTATGGTCTGTAAAACTTAACCATCTTTTAATCCACATACTAATCTTGTAGCGGTTTAATTAGTGTTCCTGCTAATTACCTCGGTTAGAAACTCTTAAGAGTAATATCATCTATATTATGAAGTTTCACAATTCCAGTCATTAACTCGAAATGATTCATAAATGCAATAATACTTAAGGCAACAAAATAACATTTTATTAATCATTCAATTCATGAACAAAGCTTATATGATAAATTTATCGTATTATTGACTTCTAGATTATTACATGCTAACACATGAAATGTTTCATTGTGAAAGTTGCCTACGAGCCTCGCACCCGAAATGTGTCAGGCGCTATAAGAAGGATCTGAGGTTCTCCAAGTGGAAGTGTCCACCTTGCAAACGTAGTGGCATGGCAACTGGACGTGGAGCGACAGTGATCAAGAAGGGGGAAAGTTCTAACAACCGTTAGAATATTTCAAAGGTTTATCTAATTCCTTCTCACGACTCCAAATTTTGCTAACCTTATCATTAACACTTCTATCCATATATATATATATATATATATATATATATATATATATATATGAGCTATGCTGAGCTATAGAGTAAAACAGATTTTTACTCTATGTTTCTGAATCGTTGGATACGTTTAAAAACTCGTGCAGATCACATCGCTGATGAACAAATTTTTTCGCTGGAATCAGCGTCCAGTGGCTGGAGGTGTCCAGTTTTTCCCTCCAGCCCGTCCCCATCTCTCTCAGCGCTTCCCCCACTCCACGATTCCTGGGAAACAAAAAAAAACCCTAACCCTGTCCCCTCTCGCTCCTTCTCTTGCTGACCACCCCTTTCCGCTGCTCTCTCCTGTCTCGCATAGGACTCGAGATCTTGCACAGGCGATCTGAACTCTAAACCTAGAAGCTTCCCTTCACCCTTTGACCCTTCTTGTGGCGTCGAGCGAATTGAGTATAGTATGAGGATCGGGTGCTTTGACCCTTTGACCCTGCTCTCGGACTTGTGTATTGTTGGGAAGTCCTTGTGGTTTTCTTTGTGTTGTTGAGCCTTCGAGCTCCTTGATTTTTCTGATTATGTTAATTGAGTATGGTATGAGGATCAGGTGCTTTGAATTGTTGATTTATCACTTGACCACTCAAAATTGATTGTTGTTGGTTTGGTGATTGCTATGCTTGATTAATATGTTGTTTAAACCAATTTCTGACTTGCTATGCGATTAAATTTTTGGATTCACAATTCTCACCAACGATTCACCAGTGATACTGAGCTGGGAGGTCAGTGCGAGAATCGGAGGAGATTCTGAGTGCGATAGAGGATAGATGGGCAGGAATAGGAGAGCAGGTCGGAGGAGGGGATCGCTGTAGAGAGGAGGCGATTTAGGGTTTTTCTCGTTTCTTTCGCGTAAGGGTCAGTCAGGGAGGGAGATGGGAGCAAAATAAAACAAAATTCATTTGGAGGAGAGGACTGGACGCCTCCATTCAATGGAGAAGCGTTTCACCGCAAAAATTTGCTCATCACAGATGAGATCTGCCCGATTTTTGAAGCGTATCCAACGAACCAGAAACATAGAGTAAAAATTCATTTTACTCTATAGCTCAGCATAGCTCATCTATATATATATATATATATATATATAGAGAGAGAGAGAGAGAGAGAGAGAGAGAGATTGGCTAATGTGCTAACATTATAACTTCGGCCGAATTATAACGAGTCGTTTATTAGTTTTTAAAATTCAAACAACCGATCCGAACCGTTCAACTTTTTCTAAATATTGAAATGTGCTTGGAGACCAAATTTTACATTTTTTGGAATTTTTTTGCTATTTATTAAGCCACTTTAATCGCAGATCTGCTGTGAATAGTAAAAAACAGCAAAATTTTCTGGACCACCGGATCAGTATTTTCAATGTGGCTTAATAAATAGCAAAAAAATTCCAAAAAATGTAAAATTTGGTCTCCAAGCACATTTCAATATAGAGAACATGTTGAACAGTTCGGATCGGTTGTTTGGATTTTGAAATTGCAAAAACGACTCGTTATAACTTCGGCCGAAGTTATAACGTTAGCACATTAGCCAATCTCTCTCTCTCTCTCTATATATATAGAGTATGGCTAAGTTGCTGCCGGCAGCATTTCGGCGAGGTGCTGCCGGGGGCATTTCGGCCATTCTGGTGTTCAAACAACAAATTTTTTTATATAGATGTTCAATCTATATTAAAATCTACTTGGAGACCAAATTTTACATTTTTTGGAATTTTTTTACTATTTATTAAGCCACTTTGAAAATTGCTGATCCGGGTGAACAGTAAAAACAGTCTGGACCATATGATCTGGAATTTTCAAAGTGGCTTAATAAATAGTAAAAAAATTCCAAAAAATGTAAAATTTGGTCTCCAAGTAGATTTTAATATTTAGAACACGTTGAACGGTTCGGATTTTCTGTTTGAACACCAGAATGGCTGAAATGCCCCCGGCAGCACCTCGCCGAAATGCTGCCGGCAGCAACTTAGCCATACTATATATATATATATATATAGAGAGAGAGAGAGAGAGAGATTGGCTAATGTGCTAACGTTATAACTTCGGCCGAAGTTATAACGAGTCGTTTATTAGTTTTTAAAATCCAAACAACCGATCCGAACCGTTCAACTTTTTCTCTATATTGAAATGTGCTTGGAGACCAAATTTTACATTTTTTGGAATTTTTTTACTATTTATTAAGCCACTTTGAAAATACTGATCCGGTGGTCCAGAAAATTTTGCTGTTTTTTACTATTCACAGCAGATCTGCGATTTTCATAGTGGCTTAATAAATAGTAAACAAATTCCAAAAAATGTAAAATTTGGTCTCCAAGCACATTTCAATATTTAGAAAAAGTTGAACGGTTCGGATCGGTTGTTTGGATTTTAAAAACTAATAAATGACTTGTTATAACTTCGGCCGAAGTTATAACGTTAGCACATTAGCCAATCTCTATATATATATATATATATATATATATATATATATATATATATATATAATAGTATCTCAAAAATAACAAATTCATGCATACCACAGCTAACATAATATATATATAATGTTAGCTGTGGTATGTATGAACTTGTTATTTTTGGGATACTATTATCTTTGGATATGTTTGACGTTTGAATTACTTTTTTTTATAAAAGACCTTGAAAAAAGCCAAATATTTTGGTATGGATGTTTGGAACATGAACTTATGTATGATATGCTCGTTCTATTTATATGTGTGTGTATGTGTGTGCTTGGCTTATTAATCTTATCTATCTTAGGCATATGGATTGCCTATGTGTGGTATATGTGTGCATAATTTATTTCACAAGTTACGGTTTTAATTGTTGTTTATGCTTGAAGTGCATGATATGCGTGATTGCTTGAATTGCTTGTGATAGGGTGCATGCATATGAATTGTGTAGCATGCTTGAATTGCATGTTATTTTGGTACTTTGATCTTTAGGAAATATGTCATGCTTGAATTGTGCTTGATTTGTGATAATTGTTTTTAATTGCAAAATTGTATGCGGTGTGTGCATAATTGTTTGGATCACAAATGAATTGGATGATGGATTGCATACTATGGTTGATTGATCAAAATTGAATTGTTAGGTGTTTATACAAATGTGCAAGATCAATCAACATGCATTCATATGCTATATGACATGATTTCGATATCCTTACTTTTGGGAACATGCTTGAAATGCTTGAATTGCTTTATTGTTTAGGCCAAGAATTATCAAATCTATTGAATTGTCATTAGCCTTTATCACACTCACATACAATAAAATTTCGCAATGATTTTACAATTGCAAAACTCTATTAATTTAGAAATTTATACTTGTGAAATTTACATGCATACTACATATTATTTTCATGAAAAATATGTTGTAAATTTGCATGCATGCTCAATTGTCATTTCTTACATCTAATAGATCGTTAACTTGCTTATTGGATCCTATTATTATTGGATCTTACCTTATTTAGATGTAAAGTTACAATTACAACCCCCAATTTTTATTAAAGTGATACATGCTTAAATTGCAATATTTTTACTAAATTAAGAGGGAGTGCATAAATTGAGGGGGAGCACTTTGTAATTGTAAATGAAGTGCACAATTTGACGGGGAGCACTTCTTCCTAGTTATTTTTCACCTCTTTCGTCGATTTCCAAAAGGGGGAGAAATAGCAAGAGATGCAAAAATATTTGCTTGGCAAATTAAATTGGGAACAAATCGGTTTATACACCTACTTGCTTTGTATGTTTTGCAAATCGTCAAAAGAGGGAGATTGTTGTTCTATGCAATTTTCTAATTACCGTGTTTGATTAATTTGCAAAACATACAATGATTGAATTTAACGATTTCATTGTATGAGTGAGTTTGCAGGTTCAAGAACATTATAATTGCAAGATTAAAGTTGAAGAACCAATGGAATCAACAAGACTTTACGAAGATCAATAATATATATTGTAATATCAAATAGATTAGTAAAGTAAATTTGAGATTGTTGATTTCAGGAACTACTCGTTCGGTCGGGAAGCAAACCATTCAGTATGGAATGTATTGACACGGTACCGGACAGATACGGTATTAGACATTACAATACGAAAGAATTATTCTGTCTGACTATAGTTCGGAATGGAATGTTCCGTTTCAAGTCAGAGGACTCCCCTTGGTGTTCCATTCTGAACGGATATAGTCCATACTGTACGCTACTCGAGAAACACAGATTTGGGGAAAATACACTATATGTTTTGTACGGACCTAAACGTACTGAACGAAAGTGTAATATTCAAAGGCGAAATTCAAATTGAAATACATTTGAACTATCTGTTCCATACGGAAGATTACCGTTCTGAACGAAATAGTCCAAATACCTAATCTCGAGCTCTCTTTATAAATAGAGTAAATACCCTCACTCCAGAATTAAGCAAGCCGCTCCTAATTTCAAAAAGCACAAATTCTGTGTTATTGAGTGCTTCCTTCTTTGAGAGAGCGTAAACTTCAAAACTCCATTGATAATCTCAAATTCACTTGACAAATTTTCTCTAGATTTAGTTAGAGTGTTGGTTCTTGTTCAATAGTATGGAGATCTACTTTAGGGCTCTCTTGTCATAGTCAAGTAACTTCCCCACTTGTATGGCATTAAGAGACTCACCGGCATTTCTGCTCACATATAAACATAGTTGTGTGACGATCCTCTGCGTAGGACTCTCCAGCTCGAGCTTCTAGGCTCAACTTTGTACACGAGTTAGGCTGTGACTTCTCACCGTTGTTGGGCTCACGCGTCACGAGTTGTATTCTTTCTCTTTGGGTAATAGGAAAGGGGCGCCGACGAGGTTGCTCTAACCCGGAGACGTAGGCATTTTACGCCGACTTCGTTATCATCCGACGTGTTAAATTTCTCTGACTCTACTCTATTTTCTTTATTTGCACACACTTGCTAAATTAATTGACTTGTTAATTTAGAGGGTTAAACCGAAAAACGACTATAAGTCTTTAAGACTATTTATTCATCCCCTCTAGATGTCGTTAGGGACAACAGTTTTAGGTACCAATCAGCTGGTACACTCTTATAGAGCAACATACGGGCATTTCCATATATAATGTTCCAATTAGCAAAATTAGAATTACCTTTGTTTTTCTATGTTTTCCTTATTAATAAGAAACCTGCAAGTATTTTTCAAATACTTTAATTAGTGTAGCATGCATAAATTTAATAAACATGTCATACCCAGCTTCAGCGAATCGATATAAAAATATGAGAAATATTTGAACCCAATTAGTTTGCTTCCAAGATGAACAATTCTAAATATGTCTCTCCAATAAATATAATAATCATATTCAATTAGATAACTTTATATATCAGGAAAAATATTTCCACTTCTATAATAAAGAAAAAAGAAATATGGTTGCTTTCTTAGATATTAATATGGTTGCTTTCTTAGAAATATGGTTACATATATGAGTAGGGTTAAAATGCACCATTGGTTTTGTGCTCCAATCATGTGCCACATCTTTAACTTCATTTCTAAAGTTTGAACAGTCGATCCGAACCGCTTACCATTATCTTCGTATTAAAATGTATTTGGAGACCAAATTTTATATTTTTTGAAATTTTTTTACTATATTTTTAGATAGGTACAAAATTGCTGTTTTCAAAAGATTATGGACCATCCAAAACAGTGATTTTGTACCTATCTAAAATGATAGTAAAAAAATTCCAAAAAATATAAAATTTGGTCTCCAAGCACATTTTAATATGAAGATCATGTTGAGCGGTTCGGATCGACTGTTCAGACTTTAGAAATGAAGTTAAAGATGTGGCACATGATTGGAGCACAAAACCAATGGTGCATTTTAACCCTACTCTACATATATAACGCAGGTTGGTCCGGATTACGAATTAATATTTTTGTTTTCAAAGTTTAAATAGTCGATCGATACTGTTCAACATAATTTCCATATAAATATGTGCTTGCAGATAAATTTTACATTTTCTTAAATTTTTTGCTACTTTTTTAGATAGATAAAAAATTACTACTTTTAAATGGTCTCAAAAATTTAGATCAAGTGTTTTGTTATTTATCTAAAAAAAATATTTCTTTAAATATAAAATTTTATTTATAATGTTGAACAATTAGGGTGTGAAAACGGAGCAGATAACATATGATCTGTATTAAAAAATTTGATACGGATATCTGATATCCGAATATCTGTACGGATACGGTTACGAATATGGTTTTAAATTTTAATTATTGGATATATATTATGAAAAAAATTATGTTACACACCATTATAATTAAATAATTAATATGAACTTTGACATTTTTTTAATAATGTTTATATATTTTTAATAGAATAATTATTTCAATCCCCCACTCCAGTACCCGCATTGTACCCGCAGCAACAATAGAGGAAGGTTGTACTACGGTCCTCACTAATTAGAGGAAGGTTGTACTATGGTCCCCCTTTTTCCAGTCTCCACACTCGTCTCCACGTCAACCTTCATAGATATAAATACTTGAAACATAAAATATTAATACTTGTAAAATAAGATATAAATACTTGCATGCGTAACTTGATATGATCATCTTTTTTCCAATCCCCTAATCGTTCTCGCGTCAACCTTCCTCTAATGAAGTAGTAGAGACCCGTATCCCCCATCAACATTTCCTAATAGTATCTGCGTCAACCTTCCTCTAACAAAAATAATTGACCTTATAGGTATAAGAGGAGGGATCTAGTTACAACAATTTTGAGTTACAACAAAGTTACCACAACCATTTTCTACATTTTTAAAGTCCAAATCGTCGATCCAAACCGTTCAACATGATCTCCACAATAAAATGTGCTTCCAGATCAAATTTTACATTTTTTTGAATTTTTTTACTATTTATTAAGATGGGTGCAAAATTCAATAGTCTGAATTTTACTAGTTTTTGTAAAATACTTAATAAATAATAAAAAATTTAAAAAAAATGTAAAATATGATCTGGAAGTACATTTTATTGTGGAGACCATGTTAAACGGTTTGAATCGACGATTTGGACTTTGAAAATGTAGAAAATGGTTGTGGTAACTTTGTTGTAACTCAAAATTGTTGTAACTAGATCCCTCCTCTAGGTATAAATACTTACAATACTTGATATTAATACTTTCAGATGTAATCCAGTATCATATGTAAGAAAAATATTTGCAAGTATAGGTATAAATACTTGCGTGACGACGAGCCCGAAAGTACGTCATCATGGATCTCATTTAAAAGAGAAAATTACGTAGAAGATGTTCATGGTTTTAGATTCACAAAATTCCTCACAGATTGTCAGAAATATGACAGTTAAGGTGCGGGTACAATGCAGATACTGAAATGCGGGTACTCATATCAACTTCCTTTTTAATAAATATCTGATATGATCCGTATTCGTATATGTCTAATATTTGATCCGAAAAATAAAAACGAACACATATATAGTTTTACCACTATCCGCTCTGTATACGATCCGTTTTCACCTTATAAACTGTTCCAATTAATTGTTGAGACTACAAATAAAGATATTGATATATAATATAGATCACTATGCGCTGTGCATAATATTTTAGCCTCATTCCTTAATTTTTTTTTTTGGTGATTAAAAATAATTATAATCTATAATATGTCGCCGTTCAATCTCCTTCCGAAATATAGCAGATGAATTGGATAACCAATTCCCTCCAATCCTGCATATAGATTTTCCCCTAAAAACAACAAATTATAGTTTACCTTTTTGGAAGTTACAACCACCTTTCTCTTAGGGCAGTTTCAATGCACCATTATAGTTTACCTTTTTGGAAGTTACAACCGCCTCTCTTAGGACAGTTTCAATGCACCATTGTACTATCAGGTACCAGCATCCGTGACCGCCTAATTCTCCGCGGAAGTTTGACTTTTTTCATTTAGTCCCTTCAAAAAACTTGTTTTGTAAAGTTTACAAATTTACTCGGCAGCCCAATAAAATCCAAAGGGGGAGTGCACCCTCAAACAGATAGATGTATCATAGGTGGATCCAAAATTAAGGCTCTTTTACTATATTGGTTTTTCTAAGGACTTAGATGTAAACAACGTTACACTGTAAAGATAATTAGGAAAGTTCAACAAATTTGACCAGGGTTAAATAGTAATTGTTCACAGCAAGCTATTCTATATATATTATCGCACAAACTCATCCTCTCCAGCGGGGGCCACGGTATATACCTAATAATCATTCTCGTCCAAGATAGAGAAAGAGGGTAGGAAAGAGAGAGATCAGAGCAACGAAATGAGAACTACAATGGGAAACATAGGAATTAAGAGACAAAGAGTAGCCATTATTCCGTCTAGTGATCTATTCCAACAAGAAGTGGGACCCCGCCGAAAGCGGGTATGTGGTGGTGGCGGCGTTCGTGTAGGTGCCAGCAAGTTTGCATCAAATGAAAATCCGTTCCATGTAACCGACTTCGACAAGTTAAACGATGATGTGCTCATCTCTGTGCTCAGCAAGGTTAGCGCCTCCGCCACGGCACCCTCTGACCTCATCAATGTCTTGTTAATGTAATTATCATTTCTCTCATAATTTTTTTTTGTATGCTTTATTTATTTTCCTAGATATTCCTGTTCCATTTACGCTAGCTTCTATGCATATTTTTGGTTTACCTTTTGTGCAAGTTTCATGTATTATTATGAACTTAATTCAACTTTTCTAAATGGAACTTCAATTTAGTATAATAGCATCTAATTTATCAATGTCTTGATGTTTAAGTATTTATGACAATATCTTGAATTAGCAAAAAGTATGTACATTATGCACTCCCTACAAGTGATGGTTTGAAAAGAGGAATATTGAACTATATAGAAAACAGAAGCTCTTTTTCTTTTAAATTTAAATTATATAGAAAACATAAAGCTACAGATAATGTGGACTTTGAATGCTAAATTAACTATGACTACAAAAATAGAAATTATATTACCATTGCTAGACGGTCAATTGCTTATATTAGCACTGAATCCATCTTTATCTTTACTCCTATAAAAAAGTTCATTGTTTCTTTTACCTTTTGTAACAGAAGCAAGAGGTTTAGCGTGCTTGGTGTCGACCGACTTGTTTTAGCAAATGCATCCCGTAAAGCAATGTGTGTTCGAGCTAAAAACTGGTGTGAATCATCTCACAAGTTCCTGAGCCGTTGTGGCGATGCTGGCAACCTCGAAGCCTGTTATTTTCTTGGCATGGTAAACATTCCAGAACTGATGTTAATCATCTTCTTGCTTGTACTTTTGCAAGGTTTAATAGAACTTGTACAAATTAGGAAAAATCTTTACAATCCAGGTCTTTAATGTAATCAAACTACGAATTTAATTATTATTTTATTTGAGCCATTCCGTGTGCGGTCTAATTTGGTTTCAAAATTTTCCTTGGACATCACATATATATTTCATATAGCAACTTAATTTGGATGCTTCTAATTTTTTTTTTTTTTCCCAAACTGTCAATAGATCAACTTCCACTGCTTGGGCAACTATTCAAGAGGGATCACTCTCTTGGAAACAGCTGGAAAAGGGTCTCATGCGGAAGCACTTTACTCACTTGCAATAATACAGTTCAACGGGTGCGATGGTGCCGAGGATGGATTTTCATACCCGAAAAACCCAAATAGTGCAGCAAACCTCTGCATCAAATCTGCCAAACTAGGAAACATTGATGCCCTTCGCGAATTGGGTTACTGCTTTCAGAGTGGCTACGGTCTTCCTCCCAGTCCGGCTGCTGCCTACCGCCTCCTGAAAAAAGCAAAGACACTTGACCGTACTGCCAGCACAAGCAGTACAAACATTCTCAGTAGTCCTAGAAGACGTTCCAGAGATTTTTCACTTCTAACAAACTATGGATATATGGGGAGAGAGGTCCATGTGGCAAATGCATTCATGGTCGAATGGTGGTGGCTGGGAGATAAAGGTGAAGACGGGTTGCATATGTGCTCAAATGTGCTGTGCGGTAGGAGGGAGACGAGAAAGGATGGGTTTAGGAGATGCTCTAACTGCCAAATAACAATGTCCTGCTCTCATGCATGTCAGGAGGTTCATTGGATCATGGAGCATCGGGCGACTTGCATTCGAGTTCCAAATGTCTAACAAGGTTTCTTCTGGATCAGAGACGTTGATACGAGAAGTAAATTGTTGTGTGAAGGAATCAATCTCTTCACTTATGTGTTGTTCAATTTAAGTTACAGCTGATGTTCGCTTCAAAATGGTTATTGTATTTCAAACGAAAGGCAAAAGCAAAGGAACAATCGACGGCACATGCACCTCTGACAAAGATACATTGGAGATGACAGCAGATCGGAGGCTAACTGTGGTATTTTTAGTAATTGACTGTAAAAAAAAGCCAGTATTCTTCCATCTCGTCAATTCTTGCTTTTGTGATGCTGGACCATCATGCTTTCAATTTTTACTAGTCAAGGTCCAAACATGTTCTCTTTTCTTTTTCCTTCAAATCAGATGACAGCGAGTGTACTTAAATTTTGTTAACAGAAGGAAACTTGTACAGAAGACTAGGGTTAGACTCCACTAGAAATTAAGAACAAAAACAGAACATAACCTCCTAGTAATTTCAAGATAAGCTCTACCATTCACAGGTACCTATCTGTGCTGGACATGATACTGACATTGATTAAAAAATGCTGCATCAATCATACCAGTAACCGGTGTTTATGTCATATCAAACTAAGATAGTACATTTGTTAGGAAAAATGAAAAAGATAGACATAGGAGCGCACAGAGATAGGGCGAAGGTACCCCACTGTAAATATAATTTCATTTTACGGAATTGGTCTCGATAATGATCTTTCTATTGATTAATCCTCCTCCCTCCAATATGGTTGTCCTTGTTTTTGTTTATTATTGGTCAAGTGCCTCTAAAAACATCAATACTCCCAAGTTATAAAAAAAAAATTGAATATTTCTTACATAATTGGAGTCTGGCTATTTGTATTTCGTCAGACTCAGAATCACAAATAATCCAGCTCGAATGGATTTAACCTCTGAAATCAGAGTGTGCCTGCTCTGAAAGAAAACAGAGTGCACAAAATCAGGCTTAAGCACATCATAAAAACTTTGAAAAAGAAATTAACAGACAAATGATCTAGAAAGGCATAATAAATTGTTCTCCTCATGCAATACAATTCTAACAAACTAAAGGGCCAAAATTTATTAAGGAAAAAAAAAACATAATTTCACAATTTGAATTGAAAAAAAAAGGTACAAAGGGAAACAGCCATAGAAGAGCTGACTGGCGCAAACAAATAGAAGTAGAAAGGGAAAGAAAGACCATTATTTAATTAGGAACACCTGCACTCCTTTCCTCTTTAGCGACACGGGCCCACTCAGTGTGGAATGACCCTGGTCTGTCAACCCTCTCATAAGTATGGGCCCCGAAGTAGTCCCTCTGTGCTTGGACCAGATTTGCAGGGAGTCTCGACCGTCTGTACGCATCAAAATATGCCAGACTGGAGCTCATACCAGGTGCACCTACACCTGATTCCACAGCAAGCCCCACCACTCGCCTCCACGCGGCCTGTCTCTGCACCATCTCCCTTGCAAACTCCTCATCCACAATCAAGTTCGCCAAATTAGGGTTCCTTCCTTAGGCCTTTTTGATACGGTCCAAGAACCGTGCTCTAATTATGCAACCACCCTTCCAGATTCTTGCTAACTCACCAAAATTCAAATCCCAACCCTTTTCGTTGCTCTTGGCACGGATCAGGTTCATGCCCTGCGCATAGCTACAGATCTTGGATGCATACAATGCTTGACGAACGTCGTCAACAAGTCGTCTTTTGTCAACCCAGCTGGGGCCCCTAAGGAGGCCAGGCTGGAGACCGGCCTGCTGCAGTGCAGACTCAGCTGCTACACGCTCCTCCTTCAACCCTGAGATGTAGCGGCTATCCAAGGAGGCAGCAATCGTGGGGGCCGCTATGGCCAGCTCAGCTACCTGCTGTACTGTCCACTTACCAGTACCTTTCATCCCGGTCTTGTCTAAAATCTTATCAACAAGCTGTTGCTCCCCAGCACCCAAACCATTGAAATCATCAGGCATGCTAAAAATGTCAGCCGTGATCTCAACAAGGAAACTCTCCAGCTCGCCACGATTCCAATCATCGAACACTTGAGCGAGCTCGGTGTTAGAGAGACCACCGACGTGCTTTAATATATCATAGGCCTCAGAAATCAGCTGCATGTCACCATATTCAATCCCATTGTGAACCATCTTCACAAAGTTGCCGGAACCACCAGGGCCCACATAAGTGACACATGGGCCGTCATCCACCTGGGCAGCTATCTTTGAGAGGACAGACTGGACGTTTGTGTAGGCCCCTTTGTGGCCACCAGGCATGAGGGATGGGCCGTTGCGGGCCCCATCCTCGCCACCTGAAACCCCCATACCCAGGTATAAGAGACTCTTGGAAGCCGCATCCTCCAGCCGCCTCTCAGTGTTTTCATACCTATCAGTTTCAATTTTACTGTTAGTGGTCCTTTAAGATACATTTTAAACCCATAAACCCTAAATCCTATACTAAGTCTCGGAATTGCATAAAGTATATGGCATATGGTATCTCACTGAATTATAACTAATTAATTAATAAATTAACTGAGCAAAGGAAATAGTGAAATACCACTCATTGCCTCCATCAATAATAGCATCGCCTGGTTCGAGAAATGAAACAAGAGGAAATGAGACAATCAACAGGGGGGCCAATTTTGACGAGCATGACAATGGAGCGGGGGCGCTTAATGGACAAAACGAAGTCCTTAGGAGTGGGGTGACCCGTCAGAGGCAGCCCCCCTTCCGCCTGAGCCCAGCGCACGGTCTCCTCCGTCTTGGACGCTGTGCGGTTGTACACCGAGATAGGGAATCCCTCCTCCGCTATGTTCAGAGCCAAGTTTTGTCCCGTAACGGCTAGACCCGCTAAACCGATCCGAGATACACATCCCGCTGCCTCCATCAGCAGCCTTCCGTAAAATCCTAGGTTTTCCTTTTATTGGATAGAAGAAAAGAGTTCGGTAGAAGGTTGGTACCGGTTAGATTTGGGAGCTCAGCGAGCGACTCAGTTGGAGAGCCTTAAACTGTGACTTTTGGCGCTTTGAGAGGAAAGAAAGGGAGACACCGTTCAGAGATGGTCTTTTTAGAGTTTAGTCTCTTAGTGGAACAAAGGGGTTATTACCTTATTGGCTCTTCAAAGCGTGATTTAGCAGATGTCACGGAAGCCACCAAAGAGGGAAGGCCGTAAGTAGACAAGCTTGAGCCCAATTTCTCCATAATGCCACTGGATAGCGGACTTCTCGTTTTAGATTTGATCATCATGTAAATTTAATTTAGAAGGTGTTGGCTGCTGGCAGGAGCAATCAAACCGTTAAATCTTAACGAAGAGGATCAGATCTGTCTAAACAAGATAATTTCAGTACAATTGGAGGGCCAGATAATTCAATAAGTTGAGTTGGGTTACCAAGGCCCGTAACGGGCCCAGAATGACTCAGCTTTAATGAAAGTTGATTTGATTGCAGATCCAGGTACCTGACCTGTAACAATGAGATCCAGACCGTTTATTTTAATCTGACACAAATTGACAATTGGCGGTTTACACGTAAAGTGCTCAAAATCCACCATGTCAGCCTGAATGTCTTAGAAAACCTAGTTCAATACATATTTCTGTTAATGATAAAGAGTGGTGCTACAAAACTAAAGCACCACCAACCAAGTAAACCAACACTGTAAATTATTCAGTTCCTCTAGTTGCTCACTGCGCGTGTATCTCAGAAATATGCTGCATAAAATTTGGACGATTCGGCTTTCAATCAACGATGAGCTTATGAACAAATGCTATGATGAGTGACAGGCCTTACAAATAACAATGCATGTTCAATATTGTAAATAACGGTATGCGCTCGTCGGACAGACGAAGTATCGTCAAGAGATTAATCGGTATGCAATCCATTAATTGAAATTTATGAATAATTTTACGTTTTCATTAAAGTTATGTGCATATAGTTGTAATTATTAAAAATAATTAATTTAACTAATCAAACTTATCAAATAACTTATTTTAAATTAGCTTCATTGTTAATTAATAAAATTTAATGAAATTATCATTTGAAAAAGCTCAAATAAGACAAGGTATAGTACATATAACAAATACATGCAGAAAAAGAATAATAAAAATAACCAATTAATTGACCGTATAAACAGTAAACGAACTATTCGTAACGGTTTGATCACTGTTAGCGACTAATCAGCCGATTAGTCGGATTAAACGACCATTTTTTACAACAATGTGCATGCCTACTACCATAATTAAACAAATGCAGCTTCTAGGTTAATTAAGTCATAGGCCTTCCAAAATAAAAGGAAAAAGAAAAAAAAACGAAAGAATGGCTTAACTGTTCAGTGCTTTCTGCCTTGCAACCATAAATTAGAATTATTACTAGAATTGGACATCAATCAAAAAAAAAAAAATTAACCCTCCTCCGCTCTGCTGAGAGTCAGACGCACGCCTGTGCGCGATACGCAAAGGAGAAGGAGAAAGGATCACCACTGCGCGAAGGAGAAGGATTGCCGCCTGTGCCCTCTAGCCCTAGCCGCCTACTGGTACTGGACCTCTTAACTGTAATTCATCTCTATAAAACTGATTTGAGATTTTGTCACAGGACATTTGAAATCGGCACTACATAAAACTGATTTAATTGCAATCTGTCATAAGTCAAAACTAAGCATCCATTAATTGGAGATTGCTGTCAATTGTTGTCTGTTTACGAACTGCATCAATTTTGGGAGATGAATTTTGTCACAAGTTAAGCCAACTATATACGAACTACATCAATTGTTGTCTGTTACTGAATTTGGTTTCTAATCTGAGAATCATGATTTGATTGAATGGAGATGAGACCAAATGGTTGTTTTTCTGTTAATTTTGGGAGTTTAGAGATACAAACTTTGATGAGCAATAAAAACCTAAAATTCCATTGAGCCTTCTGTTGAACGGTACTTCAAGAAGAAATTCTTACCAGAGAAATATTGTTTTAATGAGGTTGGATTGACTATAAAGGCTGCATGTTCTGTGGGGATCAAGAGTAAATCATTTGTGAGCTATATCTATGGGCTACAGATTTAAAAATAGTTACCAGCCTATAAACAATGTGTTGGTCTTTTAGTTCTATTGATTATGTCTATTAATTTGATTATGAAGGGGGCGGGGGTTAAGAGATTTTATGAATACATTTTATGTGCTATGCTGTGATGCCTTTTGGTTAGAAAGGAATGAAGTTTTGTTTTCATTCCTCTAACCCCCGCCCCCTTCATTCAGGAAGATAATTAATAATAAATCTTATATGATTTTATATTACTAACACATTTCTAGATTGCTGGTTTAGGGTCTAGTTGAATGCAGTTGATCATACCCTTGTACCCTTGTTTAAATAAGATTTTGCTACATGCCACAAATATACATACATAATTCATTTTGTGTCTGCATTTATATAACCCTTGAGATTTCTTATTAGTAATTTATTAAGGGTTTTCATTTGTGATTTTTTTTTTAAAATTTGTCAATAGAAAATGAACAAATACTGCAAGGCGAGACCTAAAAGAATATATTAAAATATGAAAACCCGTAGAACAATGCTCCCTCCATTGACTTGACTATGTAACATTAATATATTTCATTTTTTTATATGTAAAAGAACATTTGTTATAAACTTTTAACTTAGTTGAAACCTTTGATATTCATTTATATTATCTTGACTTCTTATTTATTTTGATTGATGATGTAATTTTTGTTATGTTAAATTTTTTTTGCAACTATATATGTTCTTCTACATATGTTTGCCTACCTCTGACAAAATTTCTAGCTTCACCGCTGAGTAAAACTAGAGTATTCTTAAGTTCACCAAGCCTCTTTGTGAATTTAATTCTAAAACCTATCGGATTGACTTCAAACATAGAATTCAAACCGTTGAAACCCATCTACCTCATGAGTGATGCTTCTACATACAAAAAATTTAAATTTTCAAACCAATTTCGTATAGAGTCAACTAGTCAAAAAAACAAATACATTAAAATTAATTTATAAACCTTCTAATTTTGACCACCTGACTTTATACTAAATTAATTCGAAAATTTAAAATTTTCATATGTAGACCATTACTCGTAAGGTAGTTGAGTTTCCACGGTTTGAATTCATCGTTTAAAGCCAATTCGATATGTTTTCGAGTTAAGTTCACAAAAGGGCTTAGTGAACTTAAGAACACCCTAGTTTTACTCTTAGAATTGAATTTACAAAAAACTTTACTATGTCATGCATAACTATTCCCGTATGACTCTCTTGTGGGATCATTGAGACTCCTAGACACCTTTCATGTCTCGTGAAAAAACAACATGACGAGATTCCAGGACAACTCACCAGAAAAGATTTTGTATGGCCATAATTGAAAGCATATACTGCCTCCATAAATAACTAGAAGTCTAGCAGCTCAAGAAATATTATGGGTGTCAAATGTTAGTGCAGTTAAATCTCAATGGAAAAAACGGCGACGGCATCTTGCAGATCCAAGCTCTTCATATTCTGCTTTCGTGACACACATTGATTCAAATTCGGGGCTTGATGCTAGTAGTGACCCACCCCTCCATACACCAAGTATCGGGCTGTCCCAAAAATAAATAAACAAATAGACATCAGTTGAGTTCTGTGCCTCTAAAGAGTGAGAATGTGAGTATGTGGGTGGGTAAAAGAATGAGTGAGTGAGAGAGAGAGAGAGACACGGAGACTGAGAGAGGTTGATTGAAATCAGGACGTACTTCTCTTGACTAGTAATCTTGACTTCATAAGAATCAAGAACAAGAGGCCGAAGCTCTCTTTCTCTGTAAATATGCAATAGGGTTACACCAGTATCAAACAAGGCTATCCATCCTCACAGACTGCATATTAGATAAGTAGATAATACCCAGAAACCAGCTTACAATCTTTGCGCAAAGTAGGGAAACAATGTGCTTCCTCCAGTCAAGATAATGCTGCAAAAAAAATTCAAACCAAAGCTACATTTATAAGCCCAATTTTGATACATTATTTGTTTGATCAAATTTTTAGAGCAACGAACAGAGCAGACAGATACTTCTTAAAAAGTACGGAATGGAGATAAGGATGGCAGGAATGGACTGCTCGAACAATGCATTCAGCTAGTCCTGCTTGATTCATGCCTGTAAATGGGCAGCAAAAGTAATTAGATTGGACATGAGCAACTTGCATTTGCTTAGGTTATTTAAACATAAAATTGTGCCGATCGTTTTATGATTTAAGGAATCATTATTACAAAATGTTGAAGAGGGAAATACAAAAAGGAAGACATAGTTTCTTTGAGTGATAGACTGACCCAAGTCAGCAGGGTGAAAAAGCATCTCAGGCACAAGAAAACGCTCATTGTTTAAAGTAAACTCCTGCACCAGAGAATTGGGGTAAAGATCAGCAAAAAGTTCAAAAGAGTACCCCTTTTTTCTTTTGGTGGAGTTAGGTGTTACATTTTGAATCGTATCAATTTTCCTCCTATCTTCGGCCTTGTCTGTGCCACCCTGTCCACTCTCCATCTTACAATTCAATTCTGTTGTAGGGTTTGAGGTTCCATCAAGTAGAGAAAGGTACTGCCGAGCTTCATCCAAGTTCTTAACATAGCCTTTTGTGTGTGTGATTCCGTCAGGAAGAACATAAGTGCACTTCAATATATTGTCCTTCCCTGACTTCCTATTAAATATTCATACAATTATTCTTAATTACACATCGCAAGCATTATTGACACAAACCCCACCGCTCATTTCAAATCAATGTCTCTTCCACATGCTTCTAAATTAAATATAGCGGTCCATGCTTAGCCACCACAATGGCATGATTTGAAATTTCAGCAAAGATCATTCCAACTCCCTTTAGGAAACCAGGAAATGAATGAGACCTTACTTCAGGAACAACTTGTGAAATTTACCAAAATAAAATATAAAGAAAACAAATGATTAATCAGAAGTACTGAGAGAAAGTACTTGGAGAGATGGAGGTCACGCTGGAGGTCAAGTGAGACAAAACAGAGCTGCTCCTTAGCATGGTCAATGAGCAAGGTCTCGTCCATGACATTAAGGGCACGGTATGACACCAGCTCCTTGAGGTAGTTCGTCAGAGCCTTGCCACCAAGATCCATGCGCTTCACCCCGTAATTCAGTGTCATGCTTTGCACCACCGGAGCTGCATGTGTGTATGAGAAGCCACAATCGACCACCAGGCTAGTGACCGACGGTCCATGGGGCCGGCTGGCCTCGTAGAGATGGACCAAGGAAGGAGAATCAGCCACGCAAAGGGAGCCAAAGCAAAACTCCTCAAAGACTAGCTCATCAGTCGAGCGCTGGAGGGAAGGAGGGTTAAAGAGGGGCTCCACAAGCAAAAGGGAAGATTGGGACAGGTCGTGTAGTTTGAGCAGTGAGCGGAGTACACGGTCCCAGACCTCTTTCTGGACCTCTGGATTGATGAGGTAGCCTCGGTCGATGGGGCGGCGCAGGGACACTCCCGTCACGTCGGCGTCGTCGGCCTGGAGCTGGTCGGCGACGAGCCACTTCTTCGAGCTGTGAGAGGAGGGAGACCGACCGATACAGTTTGGAACGACAGCCAACGGGTCGGTTTCGCCTCCGAAACCCGCCTTTAAGAGTCCGCCACCATTGTCTAGCACCACCACGCTGTTCCGATCGATCCCCATGATAAACCCCAACCCAGCACAAGTTCACAAATCCGGTGTGTCGGAACTCGGAGTGAATTCGATGGCAAGAGAAGGTTCGTAGCCCACTCCATAAGAGAGGCTCCTCGGATTTCTGGGCCGGGTACAATAATAGGCCGAGATATTATACAGGCCCACTTCTAGCCCAAAATAGTTTACCTTGGCCTTTCTGGCTACCTCAACCCGTTATCCGATAACCTGCCAAGGCTGCCATCCTCATCCAATATCCCCGTATGAAATCGTATCATTTACCTTTATTTCGGTAAAACTGTAGAAAGTTGGGGGACTGGGGAGGAAGCAAAGGTGGGAAGGTGAAAGGGTGAAGCAAAACCCAATCGACCTATTATATATCCAAGCGATAATTCCAAACTCAATTCTACGTCGGACACCTCTATATTATCATCCTCCATAAACCCTATAGTAGAACCCTGAAATTTGAAATCGAGATGAGGGAGAGAGAAGCAGTGGTAACATGGCGCTCCGTTTCTCTCGTACCTTCTTCATCCCCACCTTCCTTCGCTTCCGTTTCTACTGCTGTTAGCACTACTCCCGTGAGAGGCGAAGGAGGAGAACGTGACAAGGGAGAAAGGGACTGGAGAGCACAGTCGCTGACAGGGGAACAGCTGATTCGTCACCCGCTGGCGTTACTGGCGCTCGTACCAAACAGTGTCGCTCTCTTCTCGGCCGGAGCTCTCGCCGGCGCGGCGGCGAAAACCGTGACGGCTCCGCTAGACCGTGTGAAGCTCCTCATGCAAACGCACAGCATCAGAGCTGGTCCGGGTCCAGCCAGCAAAGCAGTTGGTTTTGTCGAGGCTATAACAAACATTGGAAAGGCGGAAGGTATCGGAGGTTATTGGAAGGGAAACCTTCCTCAGGTACTTATTAATTCTGTTTTTCTTTCTTTTTCAATTTTTCCCTATTTTTTTTTTCTTTTATGCAACCAGCTCGTGCTTAATGATTTAATTTTTTTTTTCTGAGATAGTGCTTAATACTTAATTGTTGCAGGTTATTCGGATTATTCCTTATAGTGCGGTTCAGCTGTTCTCCTATGAAGTTTATAAGGTTGTAATCCTGTCTCTTCCCACTAAAATGTTTTTTGTCTACTATTTGTTTTTTTATTATTAAATTAATTGACAGTACAATTGCATATCAAATTGTAGAAACTATTCAGGAAAAAAGATGGAGATTTATCTGTATTGGGGAGGCTTGTTGCAGGAGCCTGTGCTGGCATGACTTCTACACTTGTTAGCTATTGCACTTGTTTGTGTTGTTATTTTTTCTTGTTTGGGTGGGTGGGGAGTGGGGGGCCTTGGATTTAGTCTTATACTTATATGATCATACTTATATAATCAAACTTGACCCCGGTAATAATACAAGGTAGTTTTGGGGGGGTTTGGCTGAGTTATGAAAAAAATTTGTAGCTTGACCTTAAGACCGAGAACACAACATTCTACTGGAGGAAATTGATATTATAACAGTACTAGCCTGGCATATATGGTGCCAGGGTGGTTTGGATTAATTATTGAAATATGTGAGATTGTTGATTATATATGCAATGGACAGGTCACTTACCCATTGGATGTGCTTCGCTTAAGATTGGCAGTTGAACCAGGGAGCAGAACAATGTCTCAGGTGGTTAATCCGATTTGGGATATAATTATTTCTTACATATACTTGTGTGGTGTCTTAGTATATTATCTGATTAATTGATTATGTTTTTTAAGGTGGCCCTGACCATGCTAAGAGATGAAGGGTTGGGATCATTTTACAGAGGGCTGGGTCCATCTCTTCTTGGGATTGCCCCATATATTGCTGTCAATTTCTGTATTTTTGACTTGTGAGTATCCTCTCTCCTTTCATTCCATTTTCTTTTTCAATTTTGCTATCTGAACCAGTTGGTTCGAAAGTTGGATGACTCCAATGAAGAAATTTGTTTCTTGCATAACTATTTGCCTTCTTTGGAAGAAAGAAGTTGCAATGCAATGTCAGCATTTTGTTGGAAAAGTTAAATTTTTATATTAGTAAATGCCAGTACTTCAGAAAACTAAAAGCACCAAATTTCATATTTCCACCATATCCTCCAAATTTTAGCTAAGTTCTGTTTTAGCTAGTCATTTGGAATATTCAGAATTGGGACTCATTCAAAAATCTGGGTTTTTGAAAATGGCTATGAATAGGATGAAGAAATCAGTACCAGATAAGTATAAAAAGAGGCCAGAGACCTCTCTGGCTACAGCTCTTGTCTCGGCAACACTTGCAACTTTAATGTGTTACCCGCTTGATACTATGAGGAGACAGATGCAAATGAAGGGCTCTCCTTACAAAACTGTTCTAGATGCCTTTCCAGGTACACATATTATGCACTTATTTCAGCCCCCAAGTCAAAATTGCTTATCAAGTCCTTGTTCTTTATACACTTGAAAAGTGAGAAGACCTGTTCTTGCAAGACTGGCCCAATTTTAAACTTTTGCAATCTGTCATCAATGGCTGTTGTGGACACTTAATTGATCTTTTGATTTAATTGTCTTTAACCCAAGCCAAAATTGTCTACTTCTCAGGTATCAAGTTTATTTTAATCATTGTTAATATAGTATCACACCAACTTGTTTGGGACTAAAGGCTTGGTGGTGGTGGTGGTGGTTGTTGTTGTTGTTGTTGTTGTTATTGTTAATATAGTATTTACATCTCTTTATTATGCTGAACGGTAATCTTGTTCGAAGAGGGGGGGAGGGCTAGGCTAAATCTGTCTTGGTACTTTCTATTTGAGATGAACTCTTGTCTTAGCTTCCTCTGGATTTATTTTGAGATAAACATATGTGGTGCTCAAACCTCCAAAAGCTAATAAATGTGGTTAAGGGACACTGCAGAATTATATTGACTTCTTTTCACTGTTGTTGTTGTTGTTTCTTATTACATGTGTTTACCTGAGTAGTTTAGCAGGCCATCTTGCTGGAATCTCATCCGACCTGATTAGAAATAGCATTTGTGCTTGTCTAATTTGAACAAATTTACAAGTTTGACCAAATTTACGAGTCATCCTTTACATTGTTGGTCATTAAGATAAATTTTGGAAGATGAATATATTTTGAAAATGAAATACAGGCATTGTAGAGCGGGATGGATTGATTGGCTTATACAGAGGTTTTGTGCCAAATGCATTGAAAAGCCTTCCTAATAGCAGGTCTCTCTCTCTCTCTCTCATCATTTTTTAGCTGTTGCTTTGATACATTTCTCTAATATTTTTCTGCTTTAATGCCTAATTTTTACTTCTCTTTAACAGCATTAAGTTGACATGCTTTGATGTGGTCAAGGGGTTACTAGCTACTGGAGAGAAGGAGCTTGAAAAAATTGCACAAGAAAACCAACAGAAAGTTGTTTGAGGGTTCCTGATTGAAAATTATTTCAAAAATTCAAATGAGTAACAAATTCTTTTGATAGGTCCGATTAGTTCGGGTAGGGCAGTCCCTGGTCATTTTTGTCAAATGGTATGAGATAAAATCTTTTATAGGTTTGGCTGGGCAGCTGGTGCAGGTTAATCTAATTTGTGTTGTTTATTTCTGTTTTTTTTTTTTAATTGTATGTTCCTCTTGATGTAAGAGTTTTATATTAATGTCATAGGTTGAAAAGAATGGCTAAATACCTTTGCTTTTAGAGGCGTCTTTCAGAGTTCGCCTTTGTTGCAAATTAAAAAGGACTAGTAGGAAGAGTAGAACTAGGGTGCTCTCGAGTTCACCAAGCCCTTGGTGAACTCAAGTCCAAAACTCATCGGATCGGCTTCAAACGACGAATCCGACCGTTGAAATCCGTCTATCTTACGAGTGATGCGTCTACATGCAAAAATTTTAAATTTTGAAATTAATTTTGCATAGAGTCAAGTGGTCAAAAAACGTCAAAAAACGTCAAAAAATGAATCATTAAAATTAATTTATTAACCTTCTAATTTTGACCACTTGACTCTATGCAAAATTAATTTTAAAATTTAAAATTTTTGCATGTAGACACATCACTCGTAAGGTAGACGGGTTTCAACGGTCGAATTCGTCGTTTGAAGCCGATCCGATGAGTTTTGAACTTGAGTTCACCAAGGGCTTGGTGAACTCGAGAGCACCCTAGTTCTAGGAGGAAATCGCCTACTGTTCGGGCCTTTTTATATTTAAAGTAACATCGATTTTATAAAGCGCCAATTTTATTCTACATGGTTTACAAATTTCGCTTATTTATTATAATATGACCGCACTATATAGTTTACGATTTTCTCAATTAGGACGTGATACAACAAATAATATATGACCAGAGCAATTTGCCATAAAATAAAATAAAAACTTGAACAACAATAATTCAAATTAGTGATTGATGATACGAAGAATAAAATGGCAAAAACCAAGTTCGTCAAAACCGCCTACCAGGTCAGAGCCCTCTTTTGAGGAGCTATTACAGGAAAAACCACAGTTCACTGACCTGCCGGACGATAGGCCAGAGAAGGACCTGTATTTTATTGAGAGAGATGACGCCTTCTTCAAGGAGGTAGACCACCTCAGTCGGGCAGTTGTTGTGTACGCTGAATGGCCGGATTTAGATGTTCAGTTACACCAGGTGATTAAGATCGCACTTTCCTCAAAAAAAAAAAAGATTAAGATCGCACTTGATATCGGACTAGTGCGAGAGCAAGAGCTCAGTTGGCCAAAAGTCGGTTCCTCATACAACTACCAAGAGGATTGGCGGTAGAAACTTTGTCAACAAAATTCCAAACACTCTATGGATTCAAGGGTTCTCCTTCCAGCAGCGGTCACAGTTAGACGCAACATTTACCATGCCCAAATTCAAGGTATTGCTTGACCTCATAGACCTCCCGATGCACCTGAGACGGGAAAACGCGGTGGCAAGGACACTATCACGATATGGGGTATACTTAGGAACTGTAGCACCAACAAAGCCAACAAACTGCATGGCTTGGCGGGCTGCGCTAGCAACCAATGACCTTCGCCGCATACCATATCATGTTGCTTTTGTGGTGGGAGGAATAAAGCACAAGATAAAATTGGAATCGGTAGCTTGGAGTAGAGGTGCTATTTATGAGGCATTAGATTTTCCAAGTTTGCCACAAAGGTTCTCTCGCCCACCTTCTCTACCATCGGCACAGGCACTGGAGCCCATGCCAAGGGAGGAGATGTCGAGGGGTAATCATTCCGAGGAGGGGGGCCTTGTAGCATGCTCTAGAAGGGTTATAATGCAACTGTGCCAAGGTTTCAGTATGGACGTTGTACCTCCGGAGTTAAGGGAATTACAACGTGGAACAAAGCGCATGGCGAAGGTGCCCATGGAAGCCTTGCATGAGTTGGCTGCAGCTATGGATGAACATGACTCAACTCCGTATCAGGTGGGCCACAGTGTAGCCGGACCTAAGGCGGGTCATCAAATGGCGGGAGACTCACTAGCAATTCATGCAACACCAAGTGCCACTGTAATCCAACACAGAGCATCCCAGTGAACAACAATGGCTACCCCAACCCACGCGGAGAAAGGTGTGCGCAACAAGACAACTAACAATGGCAGAACCTTCTGAACATCTAACAGTACAAGGTACTATTCAGATTCCTCTAGAAAGAGAAAAAAAAAAGGCGTGTCTCGGGTGATAGATCCTAGGGTAGACGTCATCAGGACCGAATTCCATGAGACGGGTCAGGGGTATATAACTTTTACGGCATCATCACATGAGTGGCAACAACAAAGGCCACAACTGATCTGGGGGACAACAAAACAGACCCTGCTATATACAAGTGGTAAGAATGTCACTATTGGCCCTGTGAGCACATCGAGACACATCAGGTTTAGGGGCCTAATAGGCCGAGGAAAAGGAAAAGGCGTGGGACAACGACCAAACCTTTTGTCGGGTCAAAAATCACTCTTCACGGGTCCATTGGGGACTAGCCAGGAAGTCCAAGAGACTCACCCAATCAGAGGCAGAGGGAAAGGACTTACACAACATGGTAGAAATGGACCGCTTGGAGGCAAATGATCAACCAAAAAAGGTAGCATGTCGCTACCCGTGGTAAATAGAGCGAACTTCAAGCAGAAGAGGAAATCTTTCTCTGGGCCAGGTGAATCAAGCAAGGGGGCCAACAACATAGGCCTACGGACTGAAGGGATCCAATTTCTATCTTCAGAGGATTCCCAAGAGGGCCAGCAGGCTCAACTGCATTTAAATTCTGAAGGTTTTTATGAAGTGAAAATAAAATATGGCCACTGTGTGAACATCGCAGAGGGGTGTGGACTGGGTGCAACATAAGTGGTAACAACAGTGGATGAAGATAACCTATAGCGGATGCAAACTCAGAGAGCTCAGGGCGATGCAAACACAAATCTGGAACCTGATCATGACATGGAGACAACAGAAATGGAAGGCAAGCAAATTGACCCAAGTATCTTTAAGCTTGACCCAACGGATGACCTGGAGTCAGAACTCGATTGAAATAACGCTTTCGAGGAGGGTAGCAGAGGATCAGCTTTAATTTGTTTGATGTTTTTTTATCAATTTAATGAATATAAAAAAATTAGTGTTTTGTCTTGAAACTATAGGGGTTTAGGAAGCTTAGAGAAGTGTTTAGTGATAAGAAATGTAATTAAAACTCTAGATGTGACATTTGTTGTCTTCAAGAAACAAAATGGAACACATATGATTTAAGGTATTACATGGCTGTTTTTTCGACTTATTTTGATCACAGAGGGGCTTACATAGATGCAAGAAGTACCTCGAGCGGATGTACCATAGTTTGGAAGAAAAATTATGAACTCTTGTCAAGTTGGACGACCACAAACACGGGATCATCACTCTCAAGAAGACGAACACGGCCATCATGACGATCACCAATGTATATGGTCCGAGTGTTGATGATCGTGTAGAACTAACAAGAGATCGAGATATCAACACAGCTTTTTTAGGACATAAGGGGACTGCTAAGGGTAGAAACAGAGGGGTTGCAATTCAAATCGGAGGCGTTATACCCAAACCCGAATGATCTTGAACACCTAGCGGTCTAATTTCAAGAAGAGGAAATAGAAAGTGCAGTAATGGGATTAGCAAAAGGCAAGGCCTCAGGCCCGAACGGGTTACCTAATGAGTTCATTCAAACATACTGGCACGAACTCAAGGAGAAAATAGTAACAATCATGAACAATTTCTATAATAACCGAGCAGTCCTACTGGAGATTAATAAGGCGAATGTGGTGATGGTTCCAAAAAAAGAAGAAGCCGCAAATATGTCAGATTTCATACCGATTAGCGTTCTCAACTTGATCCCTAAAATCATTTCTAAGGTTTTGGTTAACCGACTAGGGAAGGTCTTGCCGGAAATCATCTCCGACCATCAAACTGCCTTTATAAAGGGGCGCCAAATATCTAAAAATTTCATTGCCACTAGAGAGACTCTGTACCACATCCAAGCTAGCAAGCAGGCGGCGGTATTCATTAAAATTGACTTTGCTAAAGCCTTCGATTTGGTTATTTGGGACTTCCTTTACAAAATTATGAAAGCGCGAGGATTTATGACTAGATGGATTCAGTGGATTAAAACAATCATAAGTACTTCATCAACTCGGGTCCTCATCAACGGCGAGCTAACCGACTATTTCCTACATAAGAAAGGACTACGGCAAGGAGATCCGCTTTCGCCGATGTTATTTAACATAGCGGTAGATGCATTCCAAAAGATAGTGCAAGTGACAAATGAAATTTTACAGAAACCAATCACAAATAAAATCCGACAAGCGGTCCTAGCATTCCAATACGCGGACGATACAACTCTTATCGTCAAGGCAGATGTAGAAGTGTTTGCCACAATTAAAATCATACTAAAGCTTTACACAAAGATATCGGGCATCCGGGTGAACTATGAAAAAAGCTCATTTATACTGATCAATGTGCAAGTTGTGCAATCAGTAGAGATAATCCTGGGATGCCGAAAAACCCAATTCCCGGTGACATATCTGGGAATGTCGTTGACTTTAAGGATGCCAACAAGAGAACAATTTATGCCATTGATCGAAAAAATCGAACAAAGGCTGCAAGGTTGGCAAGGGCGCCTACTCTCGAGGGCAGGCAGGTTAGTACTGGTCAATTCGGTACTTTCATCGGTACCGGTCTACTTTATGGCGTGTTTTCTACTGCCAAAATGGGTAGTGAGACGTATTGACAAAATACGAAGGAAATTTCTTTCGGGTAAATCGCAAGGTGACGCAACTGGAATCTCTCTGTTAAACTGGAATACAATATGCCTTCCAAATCAATGGGGCGGACTGGGTATCCCGAACTTGGAACTGAGAAACATCTCTTTGATTTTGAGGTGGTGGTGGAAGCTATACACATAATTAAGCGGGCTGTGGAAGTATGTGGCTACGAAACTGTTAAGGAAAAAACACTTGGATCTTGAACCAAAATAGGGGACGGCCAATCTATATCATTTGGTACAATAGTTGGTGCCAACCACCGCTAGTAGACACGCTACTTGATGAGTTGAATCCGGTCAGATCAAAACTCTCTCTCAAGGAGGCTGTCCCATTGCTTGAGCAAATAGCACCGCAAATATACCAACATATGTTGCCTCTTTTTAATCGGAATAAAGATACCCTGCAATAAAGATGGGAAGCCAATGTAGAATACACGGCCAAATCGGTGTATCACACAATGATCGGGGGAGGCAAAGTGGCATGGCAGTACATGTCAATATGGAAATGCAAAGCCCCTCCAAATGCCAAGGTGTTTGCGTTTTTCATGTTAAGAGATAAAAACCTGACTCATGAAGTCATGATTCGAAGAGGTTTTCAGTGTGATCCTCAATGTCACACATGTAGGGGAGGGCAACTGGAGACACACATACACCTCTTTTTCCGGTGCAGGTATGCAAAAGAGGTATGGACTCACATCTCACACAGGTTGGGGTTCAATATTATGGTACGGGGCAATTCCTTCTTTGACATTTGGAAGAACTCAGTGACACAAGCGCTGAAACAGGGAAAGTTCCAACGGTTGAACTGGATTTCATTTCTTATTTGCGCATGTTGGTCAATCTGGAAGCAAAGAAATGCGCTCATATTCCGTGCTACAGCTCAATATTTGAGTTTTCAAAATTCTAACGGTCGATCCAAACCGTTCAACATGATCTTCATATGAATATGTACTTGCAAACTAAATTTTATATTTTTTTAGAATTTTTTTACTATCTTTTTAGATAGGTAGAAAATCACTTGATCTGAATGGTACAGAATTTTCGGATCAAGTGATTTTCTACCTATCTAAAAAAATAGTAAAAAAATTCTAAAAAATATAAAATTTGGTTTGCAAGTATATATTCATATGGAGATCATGTTGAATGGTTCGGATCGACCGTTAGGATTTTGAAAACTCAAATATTGAGCCGTAGCACGGAGACCCTCTATGCTACGCGTAGCACCGTAGCCAACTCCTATATATATATATATATATATATATATATATATATATATATATATATATATATGAGAGTGGCTAAGATCAAAGTGGTATGACCAAGGCCTTTGGTGCTACCAAGTCATTTTTGGATTTTCAAAGTCCAAACGGTCGATCTAAACCGTTAGATGTGATCTCTATATTAAAATCTGCTTGGAGATCAAATTTTACATTTTTTGGAATTTTTTTACTATTTTTTAAGCCACTTTGAAAATTGCTGATCACATGGTCCAGAATTTGGTTGCACTGTTTTTACTGTTCACCCGGATCTGCCATTTTCAAAGTGGCTTAAAAAATAGTAAAAAAATTCCAAAAAATGTAAAATTTGGTCTCCAAGCATATTTTAATATAGATTGAACATCTAACGGTTTGAATCGACTATTTGAACTTTAAAATTGCAAAAACTAATTGGTAGTACCAAGGCCTTGGTCATACCACTTTGACCTTAGCCACTCTCTCTCTCTCTCTCTATATATATATATATATAAATATTCAATTTGTATGCCTTATTTCATTAATACCAAATAATTAATTTCAGAATCTATATATCTAAACAAATGAAATAACTTTTACACAAATATTTTTGTCAAGTCATCTGACCAATGCCAAACGACAATTATAGAACGACAAAAATAATATTATCGTTTATTCAATGAGAAGAAAATTACTTTTGATACCGTAAAAGAAGACATTTAGATCATAATAAAAGCTCATGTGATGTGACCAGGTTATTTTTTTTCGCACAACTATTTTTCTAGTTAATATAATGTTTTCCCTATTATGGCTAAAAAACCTCATCATGCATGACACACAAAAAAATGCAAATTTCTCGA
Source organism: Carex myosuroides (assembly GCA_028015225.1). Lineage (NCBI taxonomy): Eukaryota > Viridiplantae > Streptophyta > Magnoliopsida > Poales > Cyperaceae > Carex > Carex myosuroides. The sequence goes on from CM051472.1 coordinate 7,517,110, forward strand.
GAACATAGCCACAATTTTTTTTCATTTGTCGACACAGTGCATGGTTTTTTAAAAAATATTTTAACAAAAATAATAAACAAAATACTTGTTGGAAGGCATACAATTAATATTAAACTGCGGAAAAACACAAGTTCTTATTTAGAATCCAACCCGATTTTTTGTTTAATATCCTCAATAAAATAAGCAATTTTAATACACAAAAAATGCCCTCCATTTTTTTTAATGTGCCAACCGTCAGGAATTCTGACGGTTCAGGTTCTTTTTCTTTTAATTGAGAAGTAATTGAGTAGTAAAATATTCGATCCTAGAAATTTTATGAATACACTGTTCTGCAAAATACGAGACACAACTAAAAATAATGAAAGGAATTACAAATAATTTCATTTGATTGCACGATGAGCACGGGTAAACAGGAACCATGTGTCACATTGCGAATATTGTATTATATAATAAAATAAAATCACGAGCAATGTACGTATTTATTTCAATCTAAAAAAAAAATCATGCTTTGGAGTTATAAATGAGGAGGATACACTTACACTCTTTTTTGGTGACACTAGATTATACTCTGCATTTTCAAAGTCTAAACAGTCGATTCAAACTGTTCAATATGATAAATATATTAAAAATATGCCTACATATCAAATTTTATATTTTTTTGAATTTTCTTACTATTTATTAAGATGCGTACAAAAATTCAATGGTCTAAAAACAGCGGTTTTGTAAAATACTTAATAAATAATAAAAAAAATTAAAAAATGTAAAATTTGATCTCCAAGCACATTTTAATATATCCATCATGTTGAATGGTTTCAATCGACTGTTTGAACTTTGAAAACATTGAATGTGGAGTGTAATCAGGTGTCACAAAAAAAGAGTGCAAGTGGATCCCTCCCCGTTATAAATTTGCAAAAAATTATTCTATAACATTACCAAAATAATCATAAAAATATTTAATATTAAACTTGTCAGATTTGTAAAAACGAGACAGAAGTATCCTTAAATTAATGTCCATAGAATTAATATTTTGATCGGGAATACTTCTTCAAAATTATCCTTACCTTATATTTGTTAGAAAAATAAAGCAATGTTATGTTTATTTGGGAGAAACAATATTTCACAATTAAATATATTTAAAAAATGTAATTCTTACTACCACTTTCATATAATATAATTTTTATTATTATTAAATTTATCTTTTTTTTTCTGTCAAACATAACTATTACAGAAAAACCGAAATAGTTTACACGGCAGTAGCCACGTGACGTGAGCATTATTAATTTTATTTTCTTGAGAAAAGTAAGCATTATTATTTTTTTTTGAGGAAAGTAAGCGTTATTATTTTATTTTATTTTGAAATAGGTGAGCGTTATCAACTTCTTTTTTAGAGTGAGCGTTATCAATTTTATTAATTAGATGGCTAAAATTATGTCCACAGAACTAATAATATTTTGATCGAGAATACCTTTTCAAAATTACAGTTACGTACTTACTTTGTATTTGATAGAAATATAAAGCAATGTTATGGTTGATTGGGATATACAATAAAAAGATAAGTTTTATCATCACTTTTATAAAAAATAATAGTTATCTTTTTTTGGAAGCATCCGGCGATTTGTACTTGGTTTTTACTCAAACTAACTGTCATTTAACTAGCGTGAATATTGTAAAACTCAATATTCCATACTGTATATCTCAATAGCAAATCATATATAATAAGTAATTCAAAATTCTAACAACTAGCGACTCTTGAAAGTGGTTATGAGTTAGTTGATAACTGTTTGCAACTTGCACAACTTGCCAAACTGCTTGTACTTCCACTGGGACCACTTGCTGTACTTTCACCGGGACAACTTCTAGAAGTTTTTAAAACGGGACCACTTCTCAAACTTGTAGTTTTTTTTCCAAATAACACATGAAATAATGCAAAATTATTTTTTTTAAATTAAAATTTTAAATTTTTTTTGAATTTTTTTTTGAAATATTAATATTTATATATGCATCTAGATCATTTAAAATAACACTATGGATACTGTAAAACAAATTTATGTATACTGTAAAACAAAATATGGATATTGTAAAGTGAATAAAGCATGAATAATGTAAAACTAACAGATGCAAACTATAAAACATGAATACTGTAAAACCAACATATGCAAACTATAAAACTAACCGATGCAAATAATAAAACATGAATACTATAAAACACATTGTTCAACAAATATAAATGTTTACAAACATAAAATGTCACTGGTCACAAATGTTGGGTTTTGACTGTTTAAACCCGGGTTTTGACTGTTCAAACCTGTTGATTAACTTTTAGACTCAAGCTGCGGAAAGACCGTAGAACAAAAATTTCTACGTCTAACTCAAGCCAAGAATTAAAAGATGGTATTGTTCTTTTAATCATTTAAGGATCTATTCCCGTAATTGATTTCTAAAACTTAAATCTATTCACCAAGTAAATAAATTTATATAACATTTATACCTTGTTTCCAAATTACAATTGGAATGCAGACCGAGCGAGAAGACCGGATCTGAGCAATGACTTCTTTCGGAGTAATGACTTCTCTCGGAGCACCAAACATATGGTGTCTCTATAGGTTATCCATCAGGACTAACCAGAGAGCGGTTTATTTCTTTTGCCAGAAATACCGTAAACTGCGGTATTACGCAAAAACACTATTCACAAGAAAAAGACGAAATAGCAGAATTCCCGACCGGCAGTTATTCTAATTTTACTAATAAGCAAAACAGAAATACCGTGACTTTTGGGAAAACACTATTCACTGGAATCCCGCAAACACTATTCAACAACTCGAAAGATAATACGTATCAGTTACGTATAACTTTCGTTTAAACCGCAACACTATTGGAAGAGAAAATGAGAAAGAGACGAAATGTTCGAACCGACTCGGTTTCGAACCACGGAATTAGTGTCTCTTCTCTCCACCCCTCCACCCCTATTTATAGGGTTTGAAGTTGGTTGGCAAAAGACCGAAATGCCCCTATGACAAAGCATGCCACCTAGGGGGGTGAGGTGTCATGTGGATAGGATTGATGACATGTCATGTGGATAGGATCGGTGACGTGTCATGCGGATAAGGACGAATCTGAAAAGACCAGAATGCCCTCGTCTTGAACACAATTAATATCCGTATAATATTCTGAATAATTACATTTCTTACGGTTGTTGATTTCGGTAATTTATACGTGTCCTGCACGTTTATAAATTAACCGGTTAACTTTTATACAACGTGTCATACACGTTTATAAATTAACCAATGTTTTTACTTGTCATTTTTACATGACATTTATAATATAATTATATCAAGTATAATTAATTATAAACCATCTTATTATTGATCATAATCAATTTATAATCAATCAATAAGATTCTCCGATTAACTCCTATAGGTGTGACCCGATAGGATCTGTGTTATGTTAGTAAATAGAATTAAAACCGTTTTAACTTCTATAATCATGAGAGGCATCTGGCAAAACGCATCATGACCATCCAATTACACAGATGATGATGTACAGTACAATATCACGATCCAGTAAACTTTTTTACTCGTGTTAAATTCTTTGTCTCATAGTTGTCAGATCAGTTTCAAGGTAGATGTGTGTCATCCTTGCTAATTTAATCTTTTCTTGATCTTGAGCAGATTATCAAATATGATTACTCTTGTATTCATACTGCTAGCAGATATTCTTACTCTATCAAGGGGCTTGGTGACACTATAACTCGTATAATAAATACGATGGACAATAGTACTTTTGGTAGACCATCACTACCTCAGCTAAGTTATGTATACCGAAGAACTACCGTTATAGCTACTTTTTACAGATAGCGTTAGGTAACAATCACACATACACATCTCTTAGTTAGGAAAGATGAATACCTCATACTGTAGAACTTAACACTGAATGAAAGCATTAATGACACGAACACAGTTCCGTATAATGTTTCATTCGGGGTCTGTCAAATACCATGTTCCTGGAACATGTATCTATATGATTAAAATGACAACTCTGTGTCTATGGTCTGTAAAACTTGACCATTTTTTAATCCACATACTAACCTTGTAGCGATAATTAGTGTTCCTGCTAATTACCTCGGTCAGTGACCTTTTAGAGTATTATCATCTATATTATGAAGTTTCACAATTTCAGTCATTAACTCGAAATGATTCATAAATTCAATAATACTCAAGGAAACAAAATGACATTTTATTAATCATTCAATTCAAAAACAAAGCTTTATATAATTAAATTATCGTATTATTGACTTCTAGATTATTACTTACTAACAACAAATACATTGTTCAACAAAACACAACTGTTCAAAAACACTAGCATACACAAACAATAATATTCTACATACAAATATATATGTTCCACAAAAACATACTATTCGACACACAAATATTACAATAGACAGAATGACATATCTTTTGAAAATTTGAAACTTCATAAACCTCTGGTGAACATTATTGGAATGAGATAGAAGCCTCATCACTAAAACAAGACGATCCTTTGAAATATCATCATACAAAAATATAAAATAAACAAGGTTATAAATTGGAGTTACCTGGCTCAAAGAATATAATTACAAATAGGAATTACATCATGAACTTACAAAAAAAATTACCTGTGTGAAAGATATATGCGTCTCCTGTGATATAATTGTGTATATTATATCATATAAAACAATGTATAAAAGATTGTAAATCAGCAAAATTTACATGTCGAATCATGTAAATCAAATCAGACGTACAGATAATACGAGATATGTGATATGTAAAATAAAGAAAAGAAAATCAATGCATAGATCCTGTAAACTATTGCATATATCTTGTCAAATCCTGTAAAATACTCTACAAGAACCTTTAAACCTGATTGATAGATCCTGTAAAATATTGAATAGATCATGTAAAATCTATTAGATTGATCCTGTCAATTTAAATCAGTAAATAACTCACTCAATTTAAATTTCGTTGCTGCTCTTCAATCCGAATCGCAAATGATGAAGATCAAAGACGAAGAAACTTCGATTATGTGAAGATTCTAAGACACGACTAAAGCTTCGATATCGCAACGATGATCAAAGATGATGAATATCGTCAATCTTCGTCGCAGAATACAAATTCCATCGTGTTCTGCTTCCTCAATGAAATCAGATACTGTAAAACAAAATATCGAATCCTGTAATTTTGTACATCAGTCACTTCAAAACAACGACATTAAGAAAACGATATATGTAATTTTGATTTCAAATATCAAATTTTAAATAAAAAATTCAATCAGACATTTAGATAATGCGAGATCCGTTATTAAACAGTAAATTACACAATTGAAATTCAAATCAAAGTTCAAATAATGCGAGTACTACAGTAATTCAAATAAAAATTCAATAGAAATTAGTAAATAACTCGCTGAATTTCGATTTCGCTGTGCTCTTCAATCCTATCGAAGATGATGAAGATCAGAAACGAGCAAAACTTCGATTGTAAGACAAGCCTGAAGCTTCCGTCGTGCTCTTGTATAGAAAAGGAGATCGCGACAGTAAAAGAAAGTAAATCGCGAAGGAAAAAGGAAAGAGCGAAGAGAAATAGGAAATCGTCCCATAATTACCACGAAATTGCCTCAGAAAGGAAATAATTAGATCCAAATTCAAAATGAGATTCAAAAAAGGAAATAGAAGGTGGGGAAGGAAGGTTTTAAAAGCAGGGAAGGTGAGGACCGGACGTGTAGGCCGCTAATAGTGGGACCGACGCTAGTTAAATTATGATTAATTACGGTTGAAAGCTAATCGGGTCAACGTGGGTAAAAAGCGGGAACAACAGCGTGGGTACGGGTGATTTATGAGCGAGCATGAGCGAGTTGGGGTATGCTCATGCTCGGCTCATTAGCTTAATGAACGAGTTGTTAATGAGCGAGTTGTTAATGAGCATGTTGTTAATGAGCAAGTTGCCGAGCGAGTTACCGAGTTGTTTAAAATACATCATTCAGAAACTAATTTTCATTTATAGAATTTAACAAATTGTCCATAAGCAAGTTTAACAAAAAATTATCCATAAGAAAATTAAACAGTACATAATTTAACATAAAATTGTCCATAAGCAAATTTAACAAAATCAAACAAACTATCTTCTTGTCGTTCTCACGGCTTGTCACGTACCTACAAATTTGCATTATCAAAATAATAATAAAAATGAGAGGGCTTTAGGTTTTGGCGGAGAGAGTCTCTGACTCTCTGTGACTTTAGTTTTGCACTTTTGCATTTCGCCTCTAAAGTTTTTAGTCTGTGAAAATTTTGCTGTCGCGCCCAAATAGTTTCAAAATTTTTAGCAACAGAACCAAATAATATTCCAGGAATTAGATGTGGCAGGATTTATGTAACTAATTTCTTAATGAGCGAGTTGGGGTATGCTCATACTTGGCTCATTAAGTTAATGAGCAAGTTGTAGCGAGTTGCTAATGAGCGAGTTGTTAATGAGCATTTAGCGAGCGAGTTATGAGCGAGTTACGAGTTGTGAGCAATTTACTCACCCCTAAGCGTGGTATAGAAACCTTTTCTCTATCTTTTTATCTTTTTAATTTATTTCACAATTAAATATAATTCTTACTACCACTTTTGTATAATATATATGAGGAGGGTTCAAATGCCTCCATTTTTCATGCCTCCACCATGCCTCCACTTTTAAAAACTTTAATAACTCAAAATTTAAAACTTAAAAGTCAAAATAAAACCGTTGGATATGATCTACATCATTTTATCAATGTGCTCATAAAAAATTATCACATTTTGATTTTGTTTTGATGTGAATCAATAAGTTGAAAAATCATGTCTAGAAATTATCCACATTAGTGCGTTTTTTACAAGCTCTTGATGACAACCAAAACAAAATTGAAATGTCATACTTTTTTACACGTGCATAGATAAAATGATTTAGATCATATCCAATGGTTTTATTTTGATTTTTAAGTTTTAAATTTTGAGTTATTAAAGTTTTCAAAAATAGAGGCATAGTGGAGGCATGAAAAATGGAGGCATTTGAACCCTCCTCAATATATATATATATTTTATTATTGTATTTTTTTTTTCTGTCAAACATAACTGTTACAGAAAAACTGAAATGGCTTCCACGCAGTAGTCACGTGATGTGAGCGTTATTAAAAAAAGAAAAATTCTTACGAGAGAGCGTTATCAATTGATAATTTGATGTGCTCAATAGTTCCCCGTGTCTGTGTCGTGTGCATCACGCATCGTGATTCGTGTCGGGCACTACTAAAATCGGGATCGCGATTTGTATTAATTAGGTCCGGTCGGACCGGTCTAGGCCGGTGAAGCAAAAACCGGAAACTACGGCACGGGCCAAAAGCAGGAGCGAACCCTAAGGCAATCCCGAACCCCGCCTTGTTCGTGTTGCCTGGTCGCAGGCGCAGCTGTCACGTTCCCCATTTCCTCCCTCACCACATTCTCGTTTCCTAAATTCATCCTCTCTTTCTCCGCCCAGGCACGATACCAGGTACCTCCCCCCTTTCTCCATTACAACTTTTTCTTACCAAATAATAATCAATATATTTCCTCCTTTCTAAATTCCAATTCGCTGCCAGATATGCAACATTGGTAGCAGTAAATGCGCGGATTTGATTCGTGCCCCCTGGCCGATCTCTACCTCGACCCGTCCGTCTATTTTTGTTGTCACGGTTTTCTAACCTCGCCATTCCATTCTAACCCCCCTTCCCCACCCATTCTCTTGATTTACAGGTCAGTCAACCTCCCCTCGTCTCCCCCCTTCTCTCTCTCTCTCTCTCTCTCCCTCTCTCTCTACCCCTTATCTCTTCTATATTTACTCACTGATTATAGATTGGTACTATTGATGCAATTCATGTCCAATTGTCGTTTCAGTATTTGTTCCCGTATACAGGGTTTTATATTTGGCGTACCGCGTACCTAAAGTTTCATCATCAACGATTGCATGTCTATTATAAACAAAATTTTTGCTATGACCGAACCTGACCGGTTATAATACCAGTACGGATAAATATAGGGTTTTCAGGGATTACATGCGCAGGTATAGACTAGTTTTTTTTTTGTACGTGCATTGCTTCTGGTGGAACTTGTTTAATATATGACTATATTTTATTTTGTTTTTCTGAGAACCAACAATATGTCTTATACTTATATGATTTTTTTTTAATTTAAAAATTATGACCTTGAAAAATCTGAAATAATTATTTTAAGTCAACTGCTTTATAGATTCAAGAATTGATTTATGAAATTGCAGAAGTAAAAACCGAATAAAATACTTAAAATGAGAAACAAACATTAGAATTTATGAAAATATAAAAGCAATAAAATAATCAACAAAAGAAATTTGTTAAGGTTCATCACAAAAGCTGCTGTGTGTTATTTATTTGATTGTGCATTTCCATCCCGAGATGACTTATACCAGCACTATACTGTCATACACCAGAAACAAAATTGATATTTTGATTTCAGCAAAATCCTACACGCGAACTCCAAGCTGACCCCACAAAACTACCTCTCAAATAAGGTGCAAAGGAAATAATCCAATCAGAATAAGAATACATAAACCGCAATTAATGGGCAATGTAGCAATGTGTCTTACCAGCTCTTTGCAAGTAAGAGCCAAAGTAGGAAAAGTGCTTCCTAAAGACATCTGCTGATGCATTTGACTTGCATATTTGAGGTATGTAATTCTCATTGTAGATCTGCAAATGATGAACCACTGAAATTGTGAAATGTCTTATTTGTGAAATTAACTCATAATAAATCACATTTTCTGTTAATCTGGATTAGGGTCTAATTGAAATTTATGTCACAATTTTCTCTCTGTATTGCTCAAGAAAGTAACTCTCAGAATAAGGAAACAACAATTGAAGAATGAGTTCTTTTGAAGAAACCGTAAATTATTTTTGTATCAAGCACCTAAACAAATTAATATAGCTTTTAACAGCCTATAGTGAACAATCTATCTGTCTATCTAAGATACAATCTTTTTGTCAGTATCTTAGTTATTATCTTCTAACTACTATTGGAGAGGTATTTAGGTCTGAATTTATTTTTGTGGTGGGGCCGGAAGGGGGGGTTGTTTTCGGTGGCACATCACATTCTTGATGGTCTTGATTACAATTTCTTCTTTTTGATCATTATCATTTTGTTACTTTAGATTATAAATCTTGTTGTAGAGGCTTAACAACAACTGGTACAACTTTTTCAAAATTGATATTCAGACCTATTGAATACGATCCGAGGATTCAAGCTGCTTACAAAGGGATATGGGGTTTGCTTTTGAAGATCACTCACTCCCATATATGGAATAATTTATAATTAAAATGAATATATAGTGTCTTAGGTCAAATATCATGGTTCAAATTGGAAAGCAAATACAGGCTGATTAATTTTACGAATTTCCTGGTTTCTGAGAAAATAATGATAGATCAAAGTCTAGTTTTGATAAAAAAAATTACCGTAGTTAAGCACGAATTTTCAGATGAAAAGTAAAACTTAGGTACAGAACACAAGATCTTACAGATTTACAAGTAGGTTAAGGACCAAAGGACCATCTATGCCTTCTCATCGCTTGATATGGAAATAGCACCGTCCAGGAAGTAATAATAGATTTGGGTTTTATGTTAGATGAGGGAAGAGGAGAGGTAGAGGCTGAACAGGGGCACACCCCCTGGACACCTCGTGTTTAGGGTTAGAGAGGAGAGGATGGGATGTGAGTGGGGGCGGCGCAGCGGAGAGAAAAGAGGAAAAGAGATTTGGTAAGGAAGAAATATATTATGCTAAGTGATAAGATATTAAGATTGGACAGTTTTGGTAATGAAGCGACTTTGATATATGCAATCTCTGCTGTTCCCAGATTAGGACAAGACAGCCAGTGACTCAGGTTGAATCCGCCCTTAGATTACTCAATCCCAGCCATTCAGCTATAGAAAATCTCAATCTCAGCTTTTCATGGACCAACATAGGACATGCTTGTTATACTAGTAAGGACGTTGTGGTATCCTTGCTTGTTGTACATAGGGCATAGACGGAAAATGATACTTTAATGTGAATTACATATTTTTAATAGTTGAGCTTGATTAGCTTAGAAATATAGTTGTACTTCAATATGAATTACATATTTTTTTTATGAGAGAGCCGCAATAGAACTTTGCGAAAGTCTAAATAGAAGAAAATTACTTTTGGAAACTAACAGTGCTTGTTTGTTAACATTACCATTATTGAACTTGAGGTACTTTTACAGTACGGTATTTAATGCAAATCTAATGCACAAATTATTCCTTTTCTTTTTGTAGGTCTACTCGGTCATTTACTATTTGCAATGGCCCACTGTGATCAAGAGGGAGTGAAGGAGGAATCTTGCTTTCAACCTATGTCTGCCACTGGTATAGATGGCAACATTGGTACCTCTCAGCAGGAGGATGATCACAGAGGGGATAGATTGGCAGTAACAACAGACAAGTGCGTAACCTCGCCATGTCAAAGTACTGAAGAAGATGGAGATGGAGAGATTGACAGTCAGAAATGTACACTTCAACATCTATCAGAGCTGGCATGCCAGATTGAACTTGAGCGCAAGGATAAATATGCATCCAATAGTAATGGAAATAATGGGCATGTTGTAATGCATGAAGCCACTAAAAATAACCTTCATGTTAATAAAGATGCTCAAAACAGCCCCACATCCTCTGAAGGTGTTGATGATTTTGCCCTTCCACTTTGGGTCAAGGTACATGCATGATTTTCATTTCCTTGCACTCTCTCATCTCTCTGTCAATTTTTTATTTTGTTTCAGAAATTTGCAAAAGGTTGTAAAGCAGCGCTCCATGTTTTGTGTATTTGCTAATTGAACCCTTGTAATGTGGGAGAACTCCAAAATCTTCCTTGTCTTAGTTACCAGAAGCAGGGAGCACTAGGATTTGCAGTATGTTATGGCCCTTGGTATGCGGTCTGTGGGTAGGGGGATAGTTAGATTCCAAGTTGGAATGGCTGCTGAAGATGAGTCATTGTTTGTGTGGAATGAAATAAAGGCTAGCCAATATTCTGAAATGTGAAGACGGAGATTCGGAACACTCCCTTTTTCTTTTCCATTTTTATGATCCTACGTTATAAAACCAGATTCAACACTATGATTAAGCCCAAAGCAATAATAGTTAGGCCCATAAACGTGATTAGTTATTAAAAAAATACTTAAAAGAAGCCCAATAAATATAGCCCTTCATATTTCCTTCTATGTTGCCATGTATATATATTTGTACATACACCATTCCGAGCAAACAAAGCAAAACCCTAGCCTCTCAGCCGCCTTTTGGACCCCTGTGGTTAGAGACACTTCCAAGGTGATTCTGTTCTCTTCTTGAACTGCAAGGTGCCTATCTAGTTTCTTTTGAGTTTTTTTTACCCTATTACTAACCCTGGGAATGTGGCTTGTAGGTGAAAGGATCAAATCTGGGAATTATGGTCCTAATGCAATTCTTATTCATCAATGAAGGGGTGTAAAGTAATAGAATAACAACATTTTCCATAAATGAAATTGATAAAATGTCCACTTGCTAAAACGTTCATTATGAATTAGATAATTTGTCAATTTTCTAGTAATCCAAATCAGCAGCCCTGTCCCACAGGTAGAATGACGGTTGTTCCTCTACATATTTTGAAGAAGTTTAGGTGCTCAAGTTTATGTAATTATAATTACTTATTAGGACAAAAGTGTTAATTATTTCCTAATCTGATCTGCATGCTCTCTTCTCTCACACACAATATACTTGCAATTGTCCTAGCTACATAATAGGCAAATTCTGTTCTGTTTAAGTAAAAGATTTTTCATTAATATATATATGACTGCCAACCAATTAAATTAATACATTGTGCATAATTTATATGCATCACACCATCATAATCAAATCTTCTGACTTGTCAGAATTATGGCTGAAATGAATCATTTTTGTTCGTTTTTTCCTTTTGTCTCAGTTAACCTTTTTACAGTTGACTTTTTAAATGGAAATTTCACATTATGATATGAACATATCATAGATGGCAGAAGTTTCAAATGTTCTGTTTAAGTAAAAGATTTTTCATTAATATATATATGATTGCCAACCAATTAAATTAATACATTGTGCATAATTTATATGCATCACACCATCATATTCAAATCTTCTGACTTGTCAGAATTATGGCTGAAAAGGAATCATTTTTGTTCGTTTTTTCCTTTTGGCTCAGTTAACTTTTGTACAGTTGGCTTTTTAAATGGAAATTTCGATATGAACATATCATAGATGGCAGACGTTCTACATAAGTGAACCCTCTAAATTATAGTTATTTGGATTCTACGAGTGAAAAGGAGTATTATGTTTTTTCTTGAGAAAGTGTTCAAGTTATACAACAATTCTTTCAAGTTTCCGATGGTTAAAATGATTCACAAAGTGCTATCCCAACTATTTTTGTTTATGAATTTATGTAGAGATTAGTGCATAGTATTCAGTATATGAAAACAAGATTATAAGCAGATCAACTAAGAATTCATGAGATCTGTTGGACCTTTCAGCAGATCACAACAGATTTCATGATAGACTAATGAATTGTCTTTTTAGAGCTACAAATGGAAAAAAAAATGCTTTTCCAGGCCCTCTTCAAAACTGTCCAATGTGATAATTTTCTAACAATTAGTTTAGAAATTAGGTGGTATGCTAGTAGCTTTACAGGCAAACTATCATTATGGATCATTTTGTTTGTTCAGTTAAGAGTTTTTTCTTTTAAAAAAAGGCTGGAAATGTAGCAACTTATTGTGAAGTAGGGGCTTTTTGTTTGCTAGGTTCCTTTCCCATATAAATTTTACAGAAAAAAAAAGAATGTGGCTAATAGCATTATTAAGAGAACCGAGTTGTTTGGTGTGCAGTGGAGAGGGAAGTGGCAGACAGGAATAAGATGCCCAAGAGGGGACTGTCCTTCGCTGACATTGAGTGCAAAACCGACACATGATAGAAAGACGTACATTGCTGTGTTTTTCCCGCGAAGCAAGGCCTACTCCTGGGTTGACACCCTCCTTGTCCGTCCCATCAACGATTCCCCAATGCCCCTTGTTAACGGCACCCACAGCAAGTGGAGGAAGATGGTTGATGACTTGAACATTCCCCGTTCTCATGCTATGCAGAAGCTCGCTCTGGCCATGCTCAATCTCACTGAGAGTTTGCACTCCCAGGTCCTTTTTTTACTATTCTCCTTGACAAAACAATTCAATGTTTTTTATTTTGATCTTTTGAACAACTTGAACTTGAATCCCTCTTTTGTTTGGTTAGGCTGTGATTGAAGATGCACGCAAAACAGAAACATGGAAATTTTTTGCTATGGAGGCTTCGTGCTGTAAAAGTTATGCTGACCTCGGAGAGTTGCTTGTTAGGTTCTGCAATGTAAGTTTAAAGCTTAAGTTCAATGCTATGCACTAGTTTGTGATAAATATTGATCTGGTCATTTCATTGTGTTGCCAACATTTACTCGTAGATGATACTCCCAGATTACATAAGTAGCAACTGGCTGAAGGATTCATTTGATTCGTGGGTTCAGAGGTGTTGCTCTGCATCGTGTGCCAAGTCTTTTGAAACTCTTATGGAGGTACCTTGTTCTAATTTATTGCAACTTTTTTTTCCCTATTTTGTATTATAGGTGTTAACTCTATTTATCCCAAATACAGTCGTGACTATTACTGATATTTAGAGTTCTTATGCTCTCCTGTTACTTTTGTCAGGAATTGGTACAAAATGTGCTCTGGACAGAGATGGACAAGCTGCATAATGGTTTCATGCAACCGGAGCTTGCTCCTGAGTGGAAAACCATAAAGCAAGATGTCACAAAATGGTTCGCTGCGTCTCGTGAAGATACCAAACGCCCAATTGGTGATGGACCTGTAAGTCCAGACCCCCAAATTAGCCGAAAACGCCCCAAACTTGAAATACGTCGAGCCAGTACTTCATCTTCCCCACATGAAGAAAATACTGTTACTGCTACTACACCAATAAGCAGTGTGAAACAGGTTGAAGTCATTAAAACGGCAGACCCGGCAAGTGCCAGTAGTGCAACTCCGAAGGGCTACTCATATAGGCAGTGTGCTGCTTTCATAGAAGCAAAAGGAAGGCAGTGCGAAAGGTGGGCAAACGATGGAGATGTATATTGTTGTGTTCATCTCAATGTGCGTGTTGATGCATATGACAGGAGGGCTCCAGTCGATGCCCCGTTGTGCCGCGGTACAACCACCAACGGTACAAATTGCAAGCACCGTGCCAAACCTGGATCAGTTTTCTGCAAGAAACACCGGCTCCAACCTGGTGCTGACTTGTCGGCAAACATTCAGACTAATATTGTGTCCTCCTCAGACATCATCTCATTTAATAATAAGCTTCAAGATAGTGCAAATAGTCCACTAAGTCAGAGGGCTCAGGGCAGTGCTGGGCCATCTACCTCCATTATCTTATCTCCGACTTTTGGACAGACAACTACTCTGATTGAAAATAAACTTGATAGTTATAATAATACCATCGCTAGTCCTACCAATCTGCCTAGACCTAGCCCTAGCCCTAAACCTACTGCTGTCACCCCTTCCCCTACTTCAACCCATGCTCTTACTGTAGCCTGTAACTCTTCCTCTGCCCTTGCGGTTAGCGCCAGTAGTTCAATTTCTGTCTTGAAATGCATTGGTGAGCGCTTCCATCCCCATGAAGTGTTCACTGAATGCCAGGAAGCTGCTAAGAAGTTTGATCTTTATTGCCAGAATCACATACCGAAATTTCTGAAACGGGCAAGGGATGGCCGCAGCCGGCCTATTACTAAGGAAGTGATTATAAAGCTTTTCAAAAGTTGTACATCAAGGCAAGAAAAGCTACTTGTGCACCGTGCCTGTGAGCTATTGTATTCATTTCTGAAGAGCAAGCTGTTGATACGGCGATCCCGACTGGACCCCACTGACCAGACAGACCTGATTTCAAATGTGGTGTCTAATGACCCAGAGGTTGGTCAATACTTGTTAAAATTGATTTCGAGTGAGAAAGAGAAACTAGCCTCCATATGGGGCTTGGGCACTGATCTTAATCCACTTCCTGGGAATAAATCTGGTAATACTAACATAGCGGAACAGGGCGAGGGATCAAATCAGAATGTCGGGGGACTAAAGTGTAAAATTTGCTTCCAGGAGTTTTTTGATGATCAGAAATTAGGGTTGCACTGGACAGATGTGCATAAGAAAGAGGCACGGTCATTGTTCAGAGGTTATGCATGTGCAGTGTGCATGGAGGGATTCACCAGTAGGAAGGTGCTAGAATCTCATGTGCAAGAGAAGCACGGTTCTGTGCAAGCATTGCAACATTCAACTCTCTTTCGTTGCAGGTCTTGCAACTGCCATTTTCCCAGCCCTGATCAGTTGTGGCAGCATGTCCTCTCCTCTCATGTATCCGAGTTCACTGGCACTGGCACTGAGGCCAAGCATACAAATACAGTAGCAGCACCTAGCAACCAAATCTCTGACGATGGCCCACAGAAATTCACCTGCAAGATTTGTGGGTTGAAGTTTGATTTACTGCCAGATCTCGGTCGGCACCACCAAGAGGCCCACATGGATAATACAGCAGGTGCCAGTTCTTCTTCCTTCACACATCGAAGAGGGAAATACCAGCTCAATCGCACCAGGCATCTGTTAAACCAACAACAGCCCTCCTTAAAATTCAAGAAGAACCAAACCAGTGCGAAAAACTCAATCAAATTGACCATTTCAAACCAGACTTCGGTGCAAGATTCAGTTGATACGGAAACAACTGGCCTCCGCCAGCTAACGGACGAGGAGTGTTCTAAAGTGGCCCAGGCTCTATTTTCTGGCATCCATAAATCAAAACCCCATCCTAGCAACTCAGATATATTGTCAGTTGCCCATTCAACTTGTTGTAGAGTAAATTTAATTGCCGAGTTAGAAGCCAAATTTGGGTCGTTACCTGACAACATCTATCTCAAAGCCGCAAAGCTTTGTAGTGAGACAGACACTCGTATTGAGTGGCATCAAGAGGGATTTTTATGCCCCAAGGGGTGTAAAGCTATTGATCCACCAGCTTTAGGCCCATTAAGCTCTATCGGGGAACCACTTGCACCAGTGGAGGTAGATTTCGAGGAGGAATACCATGTGGTTCTTGATTCAAAGCATTTTGGTTGGAGTCTTAAGAGGGACGGCATTGTTTTGCTATGTGGTGATGTGAGTTTTGGCAAGGAGAAGGTTGCTATACCTTGTGTCTTAGACGAAAAAATTAGGGATTCTCTCGGAGGTCTCGAGGAGAATCTAGCCAATGGTATCCCCACGCCCTGGAAGGAGTTTAGTTATGTAACTGAGCGGGTTGTTGACCCATCTCTTGAAGCTTCTAGAAAGGTAAATGCCATGAATTAGTTATTCATCTCCCATGTATTCTGCCTTTTTTTCTTTTTAAATTTTCTCAGTATGATTTGCCGTATTTGTACACAAGGTAAAATGATATAAAGAAACAGAAACATCTTTTGACGAGTTGAAGGATAAGTATCTTTAGTCCAAGAAGCAAAAGTTTAAGTATATGTCTCTGTAGGACAAAGGGTTGGGCTGTGGTTGTGCGAAGGAGAGATGCAGCCAAGAGAGCTGTGATCATGTGTACCTCTTCGACAACGACTACGAGAATGCACTGGATAAATGTGGCAAGCCCATGCTTGAAAAGTTTGCATATGATGAAGGGGGTCTTATTGTACTTGAGGTAGTCTATATACTTCTCTTATATTCCAGTAATATCCTCGTCTTTGCAAGTTTTGTTTGGGTGCGTTCAATTATTCTTGTGTCCTTATATCATTTCTTGGTTTTCATTATTCATTTTCCCCTTTTTGAGTTTGATTGGGTTTCTATGAAGGATTGGTGCTTGAGCTCAAATGAGGCAAAATAGAGGCCCTGTGCAGTAAAACTTCTGCATCTTCTGTGCTGGTGCAAAAGTAATGATTGAGAAACTTAATTTTGTCAAAAACAAATTATAATGTAGGAAGGGTACCCTGTGTACGAGTGCAATTCATCATGCAAATGCAATGCATCTTGTCAGAACAGAGTTCTCCAGAAGGGCATTAAGGTCAAGCTCGAAGTTTTCATGACTATATCTAAGGTATGGAAATGGTCAAGAATTTATTGTGCTAAGAAGCAACTGACTGTTGAGCTCCAAATTGTAAAAGCAAAATAAAAGATCTAACACGCATATTCTTCGTTTTGTAGGGTTGGGGAGTTAGGGCTGTAGAAGCAATCCCAGGTGGCACCTTTGTTTGCGAGTACGTTGGAGAAGTTGTCAATGGTGAGCAGGCCAGTGAAAGAAGGGAGAGGTCGGCATTGTAAAATAAATTATCTCTGCCCCGTTTTCCCTGCATAGTTGTGTTGCTGTATAGGATGTCTCAATGATTAATTATCAATTTACAGGCAATCAAAGGATGGGTGTGAATATTTGTGTGAGATTGAAGCGCATCTTGGTCATGCTGGAGGTAATTGTGAGGAGCCTATGGCATGTGCAATTGATGCCAGCAAGTATGGCAATGTTGCCCGCTTCATTAATCACAGGTATATATCCTCTGAATCTTCAACTTCTTTACATGCCAGTAGATAACAGAATATGGGAGATTATGGTTAATAAACTAAAGAGCAATGGATGGCTAGCCATTGTGGTAAGACAAACCCTTATGCTAATTAAAGATGGTTAGTGGTTGGGCTGAAGGTGCGCAATAATCTGGTTCAGTCCACACCTGGGTTGGTAATTTAATATCTGGAATCATTGTTGGGTTTAAATTTGGATTTGGGTTTATTTAGGTCTTGTGTCATTTGTTTCAGGCCATTTGTGGTCTGGTCAATTTTGTGTTATGGGTCATTTGGGACACGGGTTTTTGCAGGATTTGGTTAAAAAATGGTCGGTGGGTGACTTAGTTTTGGAATTGGGTCATTTTGGTTATCCTTCTGACAAAATTGATTTGGATTTGCTGATGACCTTTCAAGTTAGGGTTTGGCGAGTTTGGGTTTCATGTTGTGGGTCTGTTAGGTTTTTGGTCAGTTGGATTTCGGGACCATCAGAGATGTTGTAGCTCAAAAATAACTTTTTCTTGGCTTGTTGACTTGTAAAAAAAACATGAGTCAGGTTTGGTCTTTCCATTTTGTGGGTGTTACCAGATTTTGCCTGTTCTAATTGTGGTACTGATATCTTTTTTTTTCCTGTTATTCATTCATTGACGACAGCTGTTCTCCAAATCTGTCAAGTTATCTGGTGTTGGTGGAGAGCATGGACTGCCAGCTTGCTCATGTTGGCTTGTTCGCTAAACGTGATGTACAAACTCTTCTTTCTTTTTCTTTAATTTTTGCAAACTTATGGCAAACATTAATCATATTTTACTCTGAAGCTTGTTATTGGCACTACAATCAACTGAGTTTTCTTTTTGTTTTTTTATTGAAACTAGCAGAAGTACCAAAGTAGAAATATAGAAGTTGGACTATGTTTGTACCTAGTGTAATGTTAAGTTATGTTCTGGCATTTGCAGATTGAAGTAGGGGAAGAGCTGGTCTTTGACTACCGATGCAAGGAAAGAGATGGGGTTCGACAGCCTTGCTTCTGTGGTTCATTTTCTTGTCGAGGCCACATTAATTGAACCCTACCATTTTTATAATATTGATGGTGGAACTAATAAAATGATTTTTCAGATAGGATGTACATTGTAGCTTTTTAAAGAGATTCTGATTAGATGGGGGAAATTAAAGGTCATAATGTTAGGAATTTGTGAAACATTTCATCGTGTTAGGTGTTGTTTGACTAACAACTCAAAATTGCTGCCGTCGTGGTTATAGTTAACTTATCTCTTGTCCCAAAATGCAATTTCTCTTGTTGATGGATTCTAGCTGTTGTCATGTCGTTATTTTGGGGAAAAGAAAGGGGTTATTATCTGCAATCAGCGCAATAAAACAAGTTTAACTATGCTGTGGATCAATTTCCCTTGTGAACATAAAAAAAAAGATAATATGGTAGTGGTACTTCATAGTTCAGTTGAACAAAATATTGATTGCGGTTAATAGCTCTGAAAAAACTTGTTTATTTCTTTCATATAGGTTGACTGGGGAAAGATTAAACCACATCTGATGCTAGTTCCTCCCTTGACATGATGCCCTCTTTATGCAAACTGATGAAATTTAAAATCTTTTTATTCTTCTATTATAATTTTGCAGAGAAGAACTAGGGTGTTCTTAAGCTTAGCAAGTCTCGTTGTAAGCTTAACTCAAAAATCTATCGGATTGGCTTCAAACAACACATCCAAACCGTTGAAACCGATCTACTTCACGAGTGATGCATTTACATGTCAAATTTATAATTTTTCGAACTAGTTTAGTATAAAGTCAAGCGGTAAAAATATGATGAAGAATGAACTCATTAAAATGAATTTATAATTTTTTTTTTTTTTACCACTCGACTTCATATTAAATTAGTTCAAAAATTTAAAATTTTGACATGTAAACGCATCACTCATGAAGTAGATCAGTTTCAACGGTTTGGATGTGTCATTTGAAGTCAATTCGATAGATTTTTGAGTTAAGCTCACAAAGGGGCTTGGTGAGCTTAAGAACACGAGTCACATGTAATTAGGACCATTAGATCTTGATCAATTGATAAATCTTAAATAAACTAACTTTAATTATGATCAAATGATTACGCGAGTCATGTTTGGTCACGGTTTGAGCACGGCATTACTCACGTGATGTGATCATTTGTATACCGTGACCACTCCTTATATTTTGATCACGGCACGACATATAAAAAATTAATTTAATCACAGCGCAGCACGAAATTAAAGTAAGGACGTGTTAATCACACGTGTCGTTTTCCACTCTATCTCCTGCCTCCATCTGGGACCTTCGTCCGACCATAGTGCGCTGTCGGTTGATCCGCTGGGAAAAAGAGAGGTTCTGAGCCGCTGGATCTCAATTTGGTGCCTAAAATTGTAATGCATTGGAATGGATGAAATTAAAATTGTTGGGCCCCACAACTTTAAAGGGTAAGAAATTGTATGGCACATTTGTCCCAATTTGTTAAATTTATTGTAGTCAGTGTGCTGTCGTGTACAAATGAAAATGATTACTTCAGCAAACCTGTAAAGTTTTGGTGATTAATAACACAATTAGATAATTTCAACAAGTCTTGAAAAACGTCTTGCACAGTTGCACTTCGCTTTAACTATCTATATAAATGCATTGCAGTCGCACATTGCCTGAAGTAAGATTTAATCTACATTACATTCTACAATGAGAAAAAAAATATATAAATAGTTATATGGGACAAGAATCTACCAAATACCCCGATTTCACATCCAGTGCAATACCGAGGTGCGTATCCTCTGAGATATCTCATATTTTGCCTTTGCGTGACCAACGTGTCCGGTGCCTATTTGGGGATAGCGTAGAGGTAGTATTATTTGAGCTTTGAGATTCATGTAGAACACATTTGAATGGTTTAGATTTTTCAAAATGTCACGCAAAATATGAGATATCTTAGAGGATGCAAATTCATAAATAGATCAGCATCATTCTCTTAATCTAATATGAATCTCAAAACGAACCTTCTATAATTTTCATAGATACCAAATTGAATTTAATTTGATTGGAATTAATCTGAGTCATCCATTTTATTATTGCATCCCTCCAATACCGAGGGGACACGCACTCCAAATACCCATGTATCGACCAGATTATTGTACTCAAGAAGTCGGAGGATTGCAAATATATGGTTTTGTGGATAAAAATAAAATAAAATCAAAGATTCACTTCAAAGTTCAAACCCGGGCCAACGGAGATAAACGGAGAAGTGGGCTCCGTTCGGCACTTGAATGGCGAAATGATCAAGGAGCAAATCGAACCGTTCGTTTTAAAAGTGGTAGCACTTCGGCCTGTTTTGTTGAGAAAAAACTTGGATTGCGTTCGGTCCATTTCGAGCCCAGTAGCAGGCCCACGGATTTTTTCTTTTAGTCCTTAACCTCTGAAGTAACTCGAACTGTGAGTTTATTTCCGGACCGTTCGATCATAATCCGGACAAATCGGCTCGAAATGGAATGCACGGATCCTTTAATAATCCTGCCAAAATAGATCTGACGGTCCGGATCAAAACATAAAATTTGAGTTACGATAGGAATTATTTTTATATGTACTGCATGTTTACTAGGGTTTCTCTTTAGACCGCCGCTTCTTCCTCAAAACCTAAAAGAGCTTCATCGTTCGCCGAAGAAGATAGCACAACTATGGGTAATCAACTAGTTTCCTCTATCATGTCCCTTAATTTTCGCCCATATGTCGACATTGCTGATATATTTTCTATTGGTTCTGATTTTCTGCAGGGAAGGTGCACGGATCGCTCGCTCGCGCCGGGAAGGTGAGAGGCCAGACGCCGAAGGTGGCGAAGCAAGATAAGAAGAAGCAGCCAAGAGGTCGCGCCCACAAGAGGATGCAATACAATCGCCGATTTGTCACGGCTGTGGTCGGATTTGGCAAGAAGAGAGGCCCCAACTCCTCTGAGAAATAGATCTCAGGTCTCGCATTCGGTACAATGAGATTTTTAGTTTTTATTAATGAACTTTTAGTTTCAAATAGTGATGTTTTGGGATTCATAAGATGTAGTTGTTTTGGATGGGTATTATAATATGCCTTTTTGTCACTATGCTTTGAAACCTGGTGTTGTTCGAATACAATCTATGATTTTGTTGCTTTGCTATTAATTACTTATTCAGCCATATTAAAATCTGGTGTTAAGAGAATCCGCATCCCCTCATGTAAATCCTAAATTCAGAGTATAATTACGAAATTCAGACCATTCTTTAACCTGTCACAAATCTCAAAGCATACAGCGGTGTTACTTTTATAAATTTGAGAATTTTGATGTTATTTATTTTCTAAATGCCCCAAGGAAAGGAAAGGAAAAACTAAAACGTAATTATTTCGTGTGACATTCAGTACAATCGAAATTCGGGTGTTTATTTATTTTTGAAGTGCTTGTAAAAAATTGTGTGTATGAAACCGGAATGATCATACATATAGCAAGTTATAAGCATTTTATTAGGAGAAAGAGACCCTAGATGGCTAGACCCCTAGTTGAATATTTTTTTCGAGCATCTGATTTTGGTCAGATACACGTCCAAAAGATAAGTGTAGCAGAGATGTGTATATTGCGCTGGATTTGTGGCCATATAAGATGCGATTGAATTAGACGTGACAGACTTGGAGTGGCACCGATTGAAGAGAAGCTCGTTCAACACCGCTTGAGATGGTTTGGGCATCTCTAACGGAGGCCTCCTGAGGCACTGATGTGTATTGGAATTATACGTCGTATCGAAAACACAAGGAGAGACAAATGTTGGCCAAGATTGACATGGAAGGCAACAATAAAAGGTTCTTGAATGAATGAAATGTATCCAAAGAGTTGGTTTCGGACAGGAGCCCATGGAAGTTAGTGATTCACGTACCAGAATCATGACTTAGAAAATATTGATTATGCGTGTTTAGGGGTAGTATTATAGGCTTTAGGCTATGTGATTAGAGATTTGGGGTCAAGGACGTAGAGCTTAGGACTTTGGCTCCTACTTTCTATAGTGTAGGCATAATATTATTAGTTAGTATATTATTAGTATTATTACTATTATTAGTGGTATATCATTACTATTACACCTTGTTTGGATGGAGAGTAGAGGAAGGGAGGGGAGGTGAAGAATAGAAAGGAATGGAATGGAATAGAAAAGAAGATTAACATATTTATTGGATGATTAATGAA
This sequence comes from Carex myosuroides, assembly GCA_028015225.1. Lineage (NCBI taxonomy): Eukaryota > Viridiplantae > Streptophyta > Magnoliopsida > Poales > Cyperaceae > Carex > Carex myosuroides. The sequence goes on from CM051472.1 coordinate 7,539,970, forward strand.
GGAAACTAAATTTAACTATTCTTTCTGTCTTATTTCTTATTTGATTAATTAAAATTTAGAATGTTAATAAGAAATTTGTTGGCTGTTGTAGATTTGTGATAAAGAAATTATGTCATTTTTTTTCAAAATATTTGCAACAATTTTTTTTCTATTCGTTACACTCCAAATCGGGGGGAAATCGATTCTATTAATTACAAGCATGTAAGGTTAAATATTTCTCTCTAGTACTCTTCACCTCTGACATAATTTTGTCAACCAAACACGATTTAAGAAAAAAATTTCTTTTGTTTCCATTCCATCCTTTTGTTTACTTTCCATGCAAATACTATTTCTATTATTATTTTATTACTATCTACTTCATTTTGTGACTAAGGTTTCATTTTTAGTCTATCCTAACTTGTTTGGTAGTAAAGGTTTAGTTGTTGTATTTGATTTTGGTCAGACAGTCAGAGGCAAAGGGCAAAAGATAATATAGAGATCCAAGCACCTCATATATAATGTGAAATTTTGTATTTTTGTCCTTGAAAATATTTCTTGCAAATATTATTATTAGCGGTCTTTTTCAAAAAAATAAATTACGTGACATTTATTCATAAAAACAAAAACTAGTAGCATATTTTAGTAAAATGTCAGCTTTCTAATTAGTCGGTTTTTGAGGACAAATTAGTTATTTTCTATTTCTAATGTTTACACAAATATGTATCTAAATGTCACCGTATAAGCATATAAAAATGATCTATTTGTCTTCAGAAAGACAAGTATATTGTTATATGAGATGAGAATCGCAATAATATATCATTCAAGCATATTTATAACTTCATAGTGGAAATTTTCCATGTAGCATTTCAATATTTTACTTCCTGAAAAAATAACATAACCACTGTAAGTGGAACATACTGGACCTAGGAGAACCTCAAATATTCATAACTCTCAAATATACGTTATTCCCACATGAAAGACAAGATACACGAGATCAATAGTTGGCAATTTGTTTAATGACTAATTAGAAATGGGATGAGGCTCAGATTCTTTTTTTTCCGTCATTACTACTCTCTTTATCTGCTTTTTCTCATCTCTTTTTTTTTTAGGAAAATCTTTTTCTCATCTCACTCAAATCAAATTGTTATTTGGTCTCCGGAAAACAGCTAGAGGTATAAGTAGAAAAATGATCTATTTGTTTTTTTAAAACTGTTTAATTAGAAGACTAATATTTTTTTTAAACATGTTACATATTTTTATTTTTTTTAATAAAGGGTAAAATGGGTGTTTTATATATTTAAAATGAGCTTTAATTGGAAAAGACATTAAAATGAGTAAATTTTTGAATTTTTGAAGTTTGGAAGGATAAATATGATATTATGAATTTCAGAGAGAGAAATATGTAATTTTCAAGTTTTTGAGGAGTATACATGAAATTCTCCCTTCTTATTCTTCTTCTTCTTCTTCAAAGCCTTTGTTCTCAAATAAGTTGGATTAGACTAGAAATAAAATTCAATCGGAATCAGCAACAAAGAGACTTCTCAGGAGGTCACACCATCCTAAGTACTACTCATGTTTAATTCGTGAGGGTTTCATTTTTATAAAGAGATTTTTTTTACCGCTGGCTCGCTAAACCTATCACGAACCCTCTTTTTTTTCTGACTTAGGATGGGCTGTGTAGAAACTACACAGGCGGAGTTGAAATTCTCCCTTTTTAGAAAAAAAAAAATCAGTATTGTTACTCACACATGCACAAGATTAGAAAAATAAAGTTTGATTAAAACAAAAAATTTAGAAGCTCGCCCCGGTAACGTTAGTCCTGTCTTTTGGTTTCTATGGCATCTCCAATGCTGCAATACAATGAAGCCATGCTTTATGCTTACAACCTGCTTCAATCAGATAAAGAACGCAGAGCATGGATAGCTGTAAATGAGGCCTTCTGAAAAGAGATTAGTCTGATTACAATTAAGTAAGATGAAGGGATGATAAGTGAGAATTTTCATGCTATCTATTGGGACTAGGCAAAAGAGAGCTAAATAAAGAGTAATTACTCCTGTATCTTCATCATCTGGTATATACCAGTATGCTGTATACCAAAAGCAGATCGGATTATTTCTAGGTGATAATAACGATTGATTATTAACTTAATTCCCAAGCAGCTGTTCGGCAGGTCTAATTTGAGACCAAAGAATTCCCATGAATTATTTCCATTTCTCTTTTGACAGTGTAATTTTTTTGACAAAAACGAACCGAACTTGATAAATTTATTCCCAATCTTTCTCCTGTGACCAATTTTTCCTCTCAACTTTATGGAGACTCTCTCTCCTCCTCATCTCTCACACTATAATGAAAGAGGGGGTTACATGTATATAAAGAGATCAACTTTATTTACAAAATCTTTGTGGGACTAAACTGATTTGAACGATCCGGACAGCTGCAACTTTTTTTTTAAATTACATAAAAATTTAAATTGGTGAGTTCCCATATTTTTTTTATTTTCGGGTCTAGATCCTATATATATATACATAGAGAGATAGTGGCTAATATCAAAACGTTTGCACCAAGGTCCTTGTGCAACCAAGTCATTTTTGGATTTTCAAAGTCCAAACAGTCGATCCAAACCGTTAGATGTTTAATCTATATTAAAATCTGCTTGGAGACCAAATTTTACATTTTTTGGAACTTTTTTACTATTTATTAAGCCATTTTGAAAATTGCTGATCCGGGTGAACAGTAAAAACAGTGCAACCAAATTCTGGACCATGTGATCAGCAATTTTCAAAGTGGCTTAATAAATAGTAATTAAACATCTAACAGTTTGGATCGACTATTTGGACTTTGAAAATCCAAAAACGACTAGGTTGCACGAGGGCCTTGGTGCAAACGTTTTGATATTAGCCTCTCTCTCTCTATATATATATATATATATATATATATATATATATATATATATATATATATATATATATATATATATATAATCTGGCTAATATGCTATGCGTATATAAGGGCTCCTCCGTGCTACGGCTCACTTTTTGAGTTTTCAAAATCCTAACGGTCGATCCGAACCGTTCAACATTATCTCTATATGAATATGTACTTGCAAACCAAATTTTACATTTTTTAGAATTTGTTTACTATTTATTAAGCCACTTTGAAAATCGCTGATCCAATGGTCAGAAAAGTTTACTGTTGTGTACAAAATAGTGTTTTTTCAAAGTGGCTTAATAAATAGTAAAAAAATTCTAAAAAAATATAAAATTTGGTTTGCAAGTACATATTCATATGGAGATCATGTTGAACGGTTCGGATCGACCGTTAGGATTTTGAAAACTCAAAAAGTGAGCCGTAGCACGGAGGGCCCTTATATACGCGTAGCACCGTAGCACTATCATATATATATATATATATATATATATATATATATATATATATATAGAGAGAGAGAGAGAGAGCGGCTAACGTCAGGAACATATAAGTTTTAAACCGTCCGATTTGCTTTAAAAACCGCACAGATCAAATTGATCAGATCTGAGAATTGTCGCTGAAATTTGAAGTATCGCTGTCCAGTGACTGGAGGGGTCCAGTGGACTAAAACACGAACCCTTGCTCTCTCTCATCTCCTCCCGCTCCTCTTCTTCCCAAGCCAAACCTAAATCGGCCTCGTCCCGCTCCTCTCCTCTCCTCTCCTCTCCTCTCTCGACGTACACCGCACCGCCGCACCACTACTAAAACCCTAACGCCGCCTCCTCCCGCTCCTCTCCTCTCTTCCCCAACGCCAGACCTTAATTCACTCACTCCTCTCGCTCCTAACCTTAAATCGCGACTCCTCCCGGTCATCTCCTCTCTCGGCGCGCACTACACCTCCGCACCACCACTAAAACCTAAACCCGCCTCCTCCGGCTCCTCTCCTCTGTTCCCCATCGCCAGACCTTAAACCACTCGCTCCTCTCGCTCCTAATCCTAAATCGCGACTCCAGCCACCTCGCGTCCTAGCTCCACTTCTCCAGCTCTCCTCCGAAGATATGCTGGATTGCTATGGATTGAAATATATCTTTTCTAATAAGAAGTCAATTTGATAAAAATTTGTGCAATTGAAATTGGTAATTCTGAAATAGGTGCAAATTGAAGCAAATTGATTAGGTTTGTTTCTGAAATATGCAATAAATTTGTGCAATTGATCTTTTTTGGGCTGCTTCGTATTTGTTGCTTACCAATATCTCCCTTTCATTTTTTTTTTTTGTGATTGTAATTTGCTTAATATTTAATGAAGCAAGCCTTTAGATTATTCTCAAAAAAAGAAGAAGATGAACTGGGTGTTGGCATCTTTTTTATGTATCATGTTGTTTGTTATGTAATGCACTGGAACAATGAAATTGTTTGTGAATTGTGGGAAGCAATATTAATGAATTATGTGTTTATTTTTGAGTTTTTATGATGTATGTAGTATAAATATTTAGTTGGAGTGATATACAAATTACATGGAAAAATTGTAAATTAGTATTTGATTTTTGAACATGTATGCTTTATGTGGATCTAATCCTTATATTAGTTGAACATGAGCATGAATTTGATACTGGCATGGTTTTAAGCATAGACCTGATTCTCTTACTGGCCAGCACCATAGGCCAGATTTCTGGTAATTTGATTTCTTTGATTAAATCTTGCTTTGTGCCATGTTTATAAACATGTGTACAGCTCAAAGAGGATGCTTTAGAGTACATATTCATGAATTTAGCATGATTTTTGGATTAAAGGATTCATAGAAAAATGAAACTCAAACTGAATTTGAAAATTTGCTTATAAACAGACTTCTTACTTTCTTAGAAATCATGCTCATGTCTCCTATAATATACACAAAAGTGCACATTCAAAAAGAAAATTTGTTTACATTCATGCGCAGTTTACTCCCACAAAACATCAAATTACATAAAGCATCAAAATACTAATTTTAACTAAAGATACATCCATTATGCTTCATTATTGCTTCGAGACCGATCCACTACTTATTTCATATCCTACAAACAATGAGAAGGATCAAATTAAACGTCAATATTGAAATTAGTATTTTGGATAAAAGTGGAGCACGCCCACTTGTTTTATTGAAACATAAAAATTCTTATATCTAGTACCGACTGGTACCATCATCTACTTTAGTTGATTACATGAAAGAATAAAAGATCTTCTATTACATTTAAATCCACATAACAATACTTTTTTTCATTAGAACTTACAGAGGTATAGTATAGTCTTTTACTGGTACTGATAGTAATGGTTTCAGATTTAGAACTTACTATTCCATCCTTCTGGTTTTCCTGCTAAATTGCTTTGAGACAACTCAATATAAATCTCTATCCTACAAAAATCAGACAAATTAAGAAAGACAAAAGAAATATACATATACACTGCTTTTACTAATTTGCTCATATTCTCATTTGCTCCAGACAATACTCAGACCTCAAATTCATCTCCTTTCTAATCAACCAGTTACAAGTTAATTGAAGTGATTAATCTCCTTTCTAATCAACCAGCTAGGACGCGAGGTGGCTGGAGTCGCGATTCAGGGTTAGGAGCGAGAGGAGTGAGTGAATTAAGGTCTGGCGTTGGGGAAGAGAGGAGAGGAGCGGGAGGAGGCGGGGTTAGGGTTTTAGTAGTGGTGTGGCGGTGCGGTTCACGTCAAGAGAGGAGAGGAGAGGAGCGGGACGAGGCCGATTTAGGTTTGGCTTGGGAAGAAGAGGAGCGGGAGGAGATGAGAGAGAGCAAGGGTTCGTGTTTTAGTCCACTGGACCCCTCCAGTCACTGGACAGCGATACTTCAAATTTCAGCGACAATTCTCAGATCTGATCAATTTGATCTGTGCGGTTTTTAAAGCAAATCGGACGGTTTAAAACTTATATGTTCCTGAGCTCAGGAACAAACGTTTTGACGTTAGCCGCTCTCTATATATATATATATATATATATATTTTTGTTCTTATTTTAAATAAGTGACAAATTTAAATAGAAATACAAATTTTTGAAATAAATTAAAATTTCTCACAACTAATCCCACGGTACAACCGAACACTCATTTCATCACATTCTCATAGTCAATCCCGTTCGTACCCGTATCAATGGGTTTCCACTTTTTTAAAAATGGGTTCCCATTCCTGTCAAATCATATCCCGTGTATTCTCGTGACAAACGAACATGCCCATTATAGAGAGTGAATACGGATCAGATTTAAATGAACAGCAACATATCATATCATTCTCTTTTGTTAATAAAACCTTAAGAAAAACTGTAAGGACGGTTAATGAATGAGATTTTGTCGTGAACTCGTGATTGCATCTGTCAATAAAAAGAAGAAGAGATTTTGTCCTAATTAATTTGCGGATGTCTGTACTCATTTCATCAGCATAATTATGTGACAACCATTGATATTTGTTGAGATACGTGCATCAAAAAACTTTTTCATTGAGGTTTGTGCATGAAAAAATCTGAACGGTTGAAAGAGGAGGGCATATTTGGATTTTTTTTTTGTTGACGATATGAATAAAAATTTCGTCCTGTCCTTTCCATCCTTTTTCTGTCTCTTCGTCTCCATGAACTTACACAGTTCTCATGTTGTACTATTACAAGCTTAGTCAACTGTGGACACCTCTTTATGATCCAGATTTCCATTTGTAAAAATGAATACGAACAAATGAAAACATTGAGAACTGTTATGTCCTCAAAGACTGGGAGTTCTAGCAGCAAAATTGTTGCTGCCAGTTCCTACATGTTTGGATTAATAATATATATATATAGAGTATGGCTAATTTGCTTCCGGAAGCATTTCGGACGAGGTGCTTACGGAAGCATATCTTAGTATTTGATGTTCAAACAACAAATCCAAACCGTTAGATGTTCAATCTATATTAAAATGTACTTGGAGACCAAATTTTACATTTTTTGGAATTTTTTTACTATTTATTAAGCTGGTTTGAAAACCGCTGTTTTTATTAAATTTCTGCACCATTGAAAACAACGGTTTTCAAACCAGCTTAATAAATAGTAAAAAAATTCCAAAAAATGTAAAATTTGGTCTCCAAGTACATTTTAATATAGATTGAACATCTAACGGTTTGGATTTGTTGTTTGAACATCAAATACTAAGATATGCCCCCGTAAGCACCTCGCCGGAATGCTTCCGGAAGCAAATTAGCCATACTATATATATATATATATATATATATAGAGAGAGAGAGATGGGCTATTATACATTGCAATGTATTGACCCCTCTGTGCATTGGACTAAAATCGTTGGATTCAAAGTACAAACAGTCGATCCGAACCGTTCAACATGTTCTAAATATTGAAATGTGCTTGGAGACCAAATTTTACATTTTTTGGAATTTTTTTACTATTTATTAAGCCACTTTGAAAATAGCTGATCCAACGGTGAACAGTAAAAAATAGTAAAATTTTCTGGACCACCAGATCAGACTTTTTCAAAGTGGCTTAATAAATAGTAAAAAAATTCCAAAAAATATAAAATTTGGTCTCCAAGCACATTTCAATATTTAGAACATGTTGAACGGTTCGGATCGACTGTTTGGACTTTGAATCCAACGATTTTAGTCCAATGCACAGAGGGGTCAATACATTGCAATGTATAATAGCCCATCTATATATAGAGAGAGAGAGAGAGATGGGCTATGGTGCATTGCAATGCATAGGCACCCTTGTGCATTGGACCATAAATCACCGATTCAAAGTCCAAATGACCGATCCAAACCGTTCATCTTGTTCTCCATATTAATATGTGCTTGGAGACCAAATTTTACATTTTTTGGAATTTTTTTGCTATTTATTAAGCTACTTTGAAAATTGCTGATCCGGGTGAACAGTAAAAACAGTGCAACTAAATTCTGGACCATGTGATCAGTAATTTTCAAAGTGGCTTAATAAATAGTAAAAAAATTCCAAAAAATATAAAATTTGGTCTCCAAGTACATATTAATATGGAGAACAAGATGAACGGTTCGGATCGACTGTTTGGACTTTGAATCCAACGATTTTAGTCCAATGCACGGAGGGGTCAATACATTGCAATGTATAATAGCACAACTTTATATATATATATATATATATATATATATATATATATATATATATATATATAGTATGGCTAATTTGCTGCTGGCAGCATTTCAGCCAACTGCTGCCAGGTCTGTAAGCCGTCGGATCTGGTTTTAGATTCGTGCCTTGATGAGGCGCTGATTTGGTTTTGACGGAACCAAAAATTTGAAAAATGGAAGGCTCCGTTAGTATTTCCCATTCACCCCTCAGCGCCTCCCATTTACTTCGCCTCTTTCTCCCGTTCTCCTCTCCTTTTCAGCATCTCTCGTGCGCTTCCCTCTCCGTCGACGAATCAGAAAAAGGCTAAGGAACAGGTCCGCCTAGCTCGCAACACAGGTCCTTCCTCTCTCGCGCGCCTCTCTCCTTGGTTCTCTTCTCGGTCCGCCAAGTTCGCACTAGGTCCGCCCAGCTCGAGGTCGCTCCGACGACTCTCGCCCTCCCTCTTCCCTCTCTCGTGCTTGCCTCCCTCCGCCCAGTGCCTCTCGCTCCACCTCGCTTCTTGTTTGCTCACAGGTTAATTATCTTTCAAAAACTCTAGTTTTTTCAGTTTGCCTAATTTCTCTAATTTTTTTGGTTTATTTCGAAAAAATATGTTGTAAAGATGGAGAATGAAAAACATATGAGCCGATTGTAGAATCTTTGTTTTCAGTATTGTTTTTTCTAAAGGGTAAATAAATAACCTTTTGCACCTGTTTTTTTTTTTTTTAGGAAAACCTTTTGGTACCTGTTAACTACAAAACTGCAGTAGGGTGGAAGAGAAGAAGGTACAATAAGCAGAAATTGCAGTATTGTTTTTTCTAATTTACCACTATTATTGGGAAACATGTGAAGAAGGAGAAAAGTGGAAGAGAAGGAGGTACAATCGGTAAAAATTCCATGTTTTGCTAAGTGTACCCAGATTCTACATCTCCAACAGGATCATATAGCTCACTTATGAAATTTTAGTGTTTGAAAAATATCAATTTCTGTTTGAAGAATTCAAAATGTTTGTCTACTAAGAGGTAAGGTACAGGGGCCTATTTATTTCGTACAAATACAAACAAATACATCCATTTATGATTAGTTGAAGCAATTTTCATAAATTTGAGGGGCTGATTTGAATTTTTCTGTGTATTAGGGTGATTAGTCATGCTGGATATTCTCGGTGGAAGAATTTAAATTTCCTTACTCATCAGGTATTTTTATTTGAACATGCAAAGCATTTCATGACCAAATTTGGCAAGGGACAGTTTGTTTTTAAACTCTTAGCTCTATGCTTGAAATTTAGTAACTTTTCTTGTAGGGTACCATATTGTTTAGCAATTTAAGACTGTTTAGCATGTGGAGAAAGATGTTGATGAACTAAACTCCAGAGTTCAAGGTGCCAATCGTCGTGCTCGCAAGCTGCTTGGGATCTCTCTCCCCCCATTGCAAGACATGATAAACTAAACTGTAGCTTTATTGTTCAAATTGAATGTATTGTAGTGCTTGATATATATTTTGTTGTGTTGATGTAATGGGATTATTATTTTAATTTGTGTTGCCTTGTGTATGACATTATTATTTTAATGACACCATTGCCCTTCATGTTGTATGAAATTTAGAATTACAAATCTTGTGAAGTTTAGAATTACAAATCTTGTGAAGTTTAGAATTACCTTTGGACATGTACTCATATTGTGGCCTTCCTTTCTTTGACAGTAGCTACAAGTTCGCATTTTTTTGGCCTTTTTTACTTCAATCGGATGTTTGAATCGTTGTGGTTTTCTTTTTCCCTTGCATTGCGAGACCGGTGGATCATGAAACTCAAGCGACTGTGTTGCTTCAGATACAATTTTGTCCATGCTTTGCGCAGGAGTATCTAGAGAAATTCTTCGATTGCTTTTTGTTGCATCATCTACGAGCTCATCTAATTTTGTACAAACCATTTCATACGTTGCATGTTGCTTGAGGGCCTCCTTAGAAAGTATTTGCCATCGCTGGGTTAGGGCATTAAGCATGACAGAATGTACGTTTGTACTTTCAATGCTTCTCTCAATGGTACCTCTCTTTATGTTTGCATTAGCATCACGGGTCCACCTTTTTAGAATGTAGTGGTCTGGAAGAAATGGCTCCATTGATGTTAGTCGCATCACCTCTAATGCATGTGAACATAAGAAACCCTCAAATTGAAACTTTTTGCAATCACAATCTGCCTTACCATTTGTTTTGTCTATGCGAACCACGTGATTCGGTTTATACCATTCGTATCTTGCCCTTGCCTTTGCTGGACGTACCTCGTATAGCTTGTCCTTCTCCACCTCACTAATCCGCAATCCTCCACATTTCTTTAATTCAATTTTAAAACGCGAGAACATGTTGCAAGTGTACACTCGTCGCGCTTCGGCCTCTATTGGATCGGTAGTTGACAATTGTGGGATCTCATTCAATGTTCGAATGTCCTCATCACTCTCTTTCTCGTAGACACCTTGAACCATCTTCTCAAACTTTGTTGCAAAATCAAACAAAGAAGTATTAGAGTCCATCCAAATCTTTGTTATGGCATTGATGCTCTCACTTCGTTGAGTAGTCGACATCCCAGCACAAAAAGTCTCACGAAAATAAGCAGGGGCCCATCTGTCACGTTTGTCGAACATCAATTTTAGGTGCTTATTACCCTCTAATTTGTATTTCTTAACAACAACTCTCCAATTTTCTTCAAAGTCGACAATCGTCAAGCTATAAGTAATGAGATCAGAAAATTCATCTGCAAAGCCCTTTACCGCTCCATAGATCACCCCCAAGTGTTCCTTAGCTTTAATCATCACATGCCACAAACAACACCTATGTATCGTGTCAACACCGAACACTTTCTCTATTGCTGCCCTCATTGATGGACATTGGTCTGTGAATATGGACTTTGGCTTCCTACCACCCATCGCTTGCAACCATGTGGTAAATAACCAACAAAAAGTTGTCTTCTTCTCATCTCTAATTAGGGCACAACCGAAGAATATCGATTGTCGGTGATGATTAACACCAATGAAAGGTCCCATGGGCATACTATACTTGTTGGTTTGGTAGGTTGTATCAAACACGACAACATCACCGAACTCTTGATATGCCCTTCTCGACCGACCATCTACCCAGAATATGTTTCTGACAGCTTTATCCTCATCCGGCTCTATATCAAAGAAAAAATCAGGATCATCTTGTTGCCTTCGCCTGAAGTAGTCAATCAATGCATTCGCATCCACCCCTAACAATGTATTGTTCACCTTCCCAATTTGGTTGTTCACATCCTTTTTGCTGTAATGAAGGTTCTCTTTGCCTCCTGCCCTCTTTCCAAGAAACTCCCTAATTTGGGTAGCTCCGACATTTATCTCATTTAATAACTCAATATCTGCCCTATCTTCCATTGATATATGTTTGTGGGATTGAAGGTGGCGCTTCTTTGAAGGAGTGTTTGCAATGAATGCATGATTATGGTCTTTGTGGAGGCCCGTTATCCTCCACATACCGTCCTCATGAAGCCTCACGTGGCACGACGCTTTGCAACCACATCTCTTGCTTGATGTTTGCTTTTCTGGTGTCTTTTCATTTGATCCACCAATTGTCTCCAAATTATCTTCCAATTTATGTTTTTGCCTTCTATTAAAACCCGATTTGGAACACACCAATCTAATTGATGTCTGCAACCCTTCTTTAGTCTTGTTGAAGCTATTTCTACGAACACTAAAACCAGTAATGTAGCCATACGTGTTGTAGAAATCATAAGCCATTTTCTCACTAGAGAATTCCATCCCTATGTATGGCTCAACACTTTCCTCTCCTAAAGGCTCTTGAACTTTGTTCCTGATTTCATCTACTTCCAAGTCAATTATTAGATTTCCTTCCATGATATCATCCATTTGTCTAAAAAAAGAAGCATAAAAAATTCTTTGATTAATTTACTGCAAATAGAGCATCTGAACTTGCCATTGCATAAACACAACCAACAAAAAATAATTCTTAAAAAAAAAAAAATTCAACTCAAGGTATGTGCTAGGTATGGGTATACCCATTTCCAACTTAATTATTTTTACACAGATCAGTGCTTAAGGCGAGACTTTCAATATGAATTTTATTTTGAGACGGTTGAACCATAACACATGCTGGTTTTGATACTAAATTATTTTAATTCATAGCACATAAGTTCTCAGAAGTTCGAGCAAGGATATCTGAATTTAATACTAAAATTTCAGTTTAATAAAATAGTAATTTGCTTACCTTTTACTACTATAGCTTTCACATCATTTCTGCTAAGCATCTCTGTTCATAATTTTCCTTCATGTTGTATAGAACTGAGACATGGAAACTCATGCTCGACCTTTGCTTGAAACTCCATCGCTGATTCTGTACAATTGAAAAATGAGATAAAATTAATCAATTAAATAATCAACCAATTAATTGTTTTATAAGTTGTCATGTTATGTATCAAGGGCATGCTAGAGTCAATAATTATCAAGCTGCACACCAATTAATTCCAAAATTCAAACATAGCTGGACAATACCAAACCTATACCTATTAATTCTAGTCAACTTTTTTCTGAACCTCTAAAATGGTAATTGGGTTTAGAGTTGTTACAAATGAACTGAAAGAAGATATACCGGCTGGTACGATAACCTTATACAATAGTACATAGCCTGAGGTCCCTACCATCCAACTAATTAAGCAAATAACAAGGAAATGAGGTAGAGACCAACATATTCTTAACATGGTTGTTAGATGCGTACAAGTATGGGCTAGTACAGACCATATAGGTTTTAATTTTGCAACAACTGATGAGCTCCCAATTATGCAAATAAATCTTACTAATCTCAACTAAAATAATTTGAAATTGAACTAAAGAGAAAACCGCATCTAGGTTTTTCACAAGCTTTGATTAATTACTGAGAGAGATTGAGATAGAGTGTGAGAGAGAGACGCTAACCAGGAGAGGAGCATTAAGGTGTGGCCCAACAGTGGAGTCTGCGAGGATGATAGAGAGAGACGGAGGGGGGAGGCGAAATCCAACGAGATATGCACCAGAGTAACCAGCGGAGCGAGGGAGAGTGCTCGGAGCGCCACGGAGGGAGAGCGATCGGAGCGCTGCGGAGGGAGAGCGATCGGAGCGAGAAAGACCTGGAAAGAGCTAGGCGGAGGGAGAGCTTGGGAAGGGCTAGGCTGAGGGAGAAAGACCTGGAAAGAGCTAGGCGGAGGGAGAAAGACCACGGAGGGAGAGCTTGGGAGAGCTAGGCGGAGGGAGAAAGACCGCGGAGGGAGAGCTTGGGAGAGATAGGCGGAGGAAAGGGCTAGGCGCTGATTAGACGAAAAAAAAAGAAAATCAAAATCCAACATAACGGAGCCTTCCATTTTTCAAATTTTTGGTTCCGTCAAAACCAAATCAGCGCCTCATCAAGGCACGAATCTAAAACCAGATCCGACGGCTTACAGACCTGGCAGCAGTTGGCTGAAATGCTGCCAACAGCAAATTAGCCATACTCTATATATATATATATATATATATATATATATAAACAATTAAACACGAGTAAGAATAAACTATAGAATTGAGCATTAGTAAAAAAATGATACCAGGCGTAGACCGCACTTGAGGTGTAACTCTAGAATTTCAACATTTGTAATCTTATGGAGTAAAGCAGTGATCCCCTCCATGGACGATCGGGCAAAAGAATCCTTGGCATTGATGTTAAGGAAGGGCAAAGAGGTCCACAGGTTGTTCCACTTCTTAGACAACATCACTTCATAAGTGGAAGTGATGACTATAACTAAGATAAGTAGTCAAAATGATGAATTGTAACATATGTTTTCATATCGTTTAATTAGATTTTCTAATTATCCACTATATATATATATACACACACATAAGAAATGCTTTAATCCGGTGCGTATTTATTAAGTACATGCATCTACCCATGATCTGTTAATTAATTATCCAAAGTGTGCGAAATAATGCATATGCATGCATGTACATATTAATTACGGTGCTTTGAAAATTACAAAGTTTAAATTTAGAATCTGGTACATATTAAAAGCATATATACGTACATGCTTTAATCCGGCGAGTATTTATTAAGGGACAAATATCCTCTCCAATACTGTAAAAGATTCCCTTCACTTTACGGTTTGAGATTAACTCTCAGCCACTTTGAGATTCGGGCTAGCGCAGGGGGCAGTATTATTGGGCTTTGAGATTTGTGCCAAGTTAAAAATAACGGTCCAAATCTAGTAATTGTAAAAGATTCCCTATTACGGTACCGGGAAGGATGTGAATTCATTATTAAGTACATGCATCAGCTTTATTAAAATTGAAGGATGCAACTTTTGAGACTATACCCGACTTTTCGTTTAACATCACCATCGGTCCAACCGATGGCGTTACTTATCGCTATTGGTTCGAATCTCGAGCCAATGGCGGTGCTAAAGCAGGTTGATTATTTTATAAGAAAATAAATCTGCTGTTATTCCAAAGGGATAACAGGACCCTGTTATTCAGATCCCAGCCGTTGACCTTTGTCGAGATTTGTGCACAAAAAACTTTTTGTCAGGGTTTCGCGCATGAAAAAATTTGAACGGTTGGGATAGGAATAATAGGGTCCTGTGATCCCTTTGGAATAACAGTAGATTTATATCCATTTTATAAATATTAGATCACTGGTGTGTGTCATCGTTCCATCTCCCCCGACTCCAATTTCAAATTTCATAACTTCCTCTCTCTCACTTGGAGTAACCGGCCGCCATCTGAGTTCTCTCTCTCCTCCCAAGGTTCCTTGCTATCACTCTCCATCTAGGTTTTTTTTCCATGGTTTACTTCCTGCGATTTACTCTAGGTTTTATCTAAGGTTTTATTCTAGTGGTTTTTACCTAGATTAAATACCTGAGTCTAGATCTTACTGTTCTTATTTTAACTTAAAGTTTCTTGGTTATATGTTGTGTTTTCTAGTGGTTTTCTAGTGGCTTAACGAACATTTTTATATTTTCTAATTTTTAGTTTTAAGTTTTGTTTTTTACTGAGCTTAGGTTTTAGGTTTAGATTTAGGTTTTTTGGTTCTTTCAGGAGTTAGGTTATTTTCTGAGCCAATGTCTTTTGTTAGGGTTTATCTAGGGTTTAGGAATCAAATGGGTTTAGGACTTAGGGTTTTGCGTTATGTTTAGGACTTAGGGTTTTCTGAGCCAATTTCTTTTGTTGACTTACAACTTCAACCCTTGAATTGATTGGCGTGGATGAAGTAGAGGATATGTCATTCGACCATATCAGCACCTAAGTGTGCGAATGACTCTCCTCCCCTTCGTTCATGCCCATCAATTCAACAAATGGAAAGGTTAATGTTTGCAATTCATAGGTAAATTAAGGTTCTCATGTATAACCTTGAGAAGAGAGAAAGACCGGTGCGTGGTTTGGTGCATGTTGATTTACAGATCGCTTATGATCAACTTTGACAATTATTTCATGGTTAACAATTGAAATTTTGATTTACGTTTATCAATTATGTCAGATCGCTTATCTATCAAGATGAGCCGCTATCTTCATGGTAAGTCAGCATCTACTAGCGCAAGTCAGCATTCAGCCAAACACACAAGATGACCTAAAATGGATTTGGACGGAATCAGGCCTCTTCACGGTAAAGAGTGCATATCGTGCAATGAAAAACATCCCCAGGATAGCAAATCGAGCACACAAAGTTTGGAAACTCAACATCCCACCACGCATGAAAGTGTTTGGGTGGCTGATGTCGCTTAATAGATTACTAACTATCGACAACCTAAACAAGCGAGGTTGGCCATTGGTGAACAGGTGTATACTTTGCAAAGCGGCACTTGAATCCATCAGTCACATGATGGATGCTTGTCCATTCTCACTAGAAGTATATAATGCGGTATTGCTACAGAGGCCGGACAGGATGGCATCGACAAATAATTCAATACCATACACAGAAGCAATCCTAAGCTCAAAGATTCCAAAAATCCAAAGAGGCACCCTTCTAATAACACAATTCGTCATATGGAGGGTACGATGCTCACGAACTTTTAGAGAATGCAGCAAGGAGGTAGAAGAACTCAAGGATGAGGTCTTATGGCAGCTTCAGTTCGGTTATGAGTGAGATAAACAATTTCAGGAAAATAAGGGACTAAAATGCTTATTTGTCTAAGGAGAAAGACTAACAAGAGAGTTGCTACAATCTTGAGGGTACTGGCGGCATACCAGTAGAGATATTTTCCAATATCTTTAAAACTTACTTTTTCATTCTGTTTTCACTTTACTGCTTCCACATTTTCTGTTTTTATTTATTTTAGGCTCAACTGTTTTGAGCTCAATTGTGTCGTTACCACCCTTGTGCAACGGAACCTTCTTTTAATATAAATGTAGGCATGACCCTCATTTTTATCTAAAACAATAATTAAAACCAGACCTTTTTCCTACTATATCCCTGTAACTAATTTTATTATTTCTGATAAAAATAGTGATTTTTTGCACATTTGACAAACTCTCACTGATTTATTTCTTTTTTTTAGTTATTTTAATAGAAGAAATACTAATTTTAACGATACAAATACCATCTTTAATAATATAAACATATTATTTTTAATAAAAAAATGTAAACATATTATTGAACTTCTATTACTTAAATAAGTAACTTCCTTGTTATATAGTTATCGATTGTATAAATACTTATTTTATTAGTATGACCACGTACCAGAATCAATAAACAAACATCAACTTCATTTACTTAAGAAACTATCTAGTTTTTCAACTTATATAGACATGTGTTTCGTACTTTCTATTGATGGGTGTTTAATCTTGAATTTATCTGTATTTTTAGCTTGTGTAATCAGACATTTAATTTAATTTACTGGATGTCTAAATTTGAATTGTCAGGTGTTTCTTTTCTTTTTTTATAGATAGAAAGATGGTGATCTATTCTATCAACTTCAATTTAATGTTCATACATGATATCCTATTTAGATTTTGAATTCATGATCTACCACAGGGAGAGTTGCTCTTTATCACTAGACAAAGGTTGGTTCTTAGAATTCAGGTGTTTCAACTTGTATAATCAAGTATTTATACTAATTTAAGAGCATATTCACTAGATACTAATTTCAGAGCATATTTATACTAATTAGTTGAATAACTATCTTTTTGTACTTTTTTTGTCCAACTTTTAATGATTAGTGTATTACAGCTCCGACATATTAATTTTCACAGCGAAATTGTTTAATAAAATTATTTTAAAAGTCATAAAAGACTTGTAGGGATTTGTGTCTAGTGATTGATTGGTAGTTCGCTGATTCTTATTCAATTATATATTAATCAATTACTGTAATTGGTTACTCAATTGATGGTAATGTAACGCAACCACCTATCAAACTGCATATACAAAATCAAAAGTCAAATACTCGAAAAGATATAAATCTGACACGTAACATTAGCTTAACAAATACTCTCATGATGTCATTGCTTTTTAAAATTTATCTCGGAGGCCGTACCAATCTTATTTGCTTACGGATAATCTTATAAATATCTTGTTTTTCAGAAAAACATCAACCAAAATATCTTTCTTCAAATTTATTAACAAAAAATTTCTATCATGCAAGCCTATAAAACATCAGAATTAATGTAGCCTATAAAATATCAGAACTATAATGCATACACCTCACTTCCCCGTATTGCAACTGGAAGCCTTCTCTTGCACTACTCTACCTAAATAAGGCATAGAAAGAAGAGAAGGCTGGATATTGTTTTTTCACAAAATTTGAATATGATTGAACACGAACTAGCAATATACATGAGCGATAGCTAGATCAGGACACATGATATAGGAACTAAGTGATATTTAAACTTGGTAGGAACTAAGTGATATTTAAACTTGGGTCTCTGTACAATTTATTTGCCAGAAAAAAAATTAACTAATAACCGCATTAAAAGAAGAGGGTTAAGTCATTTGAAAGCAACCAATTTCCCATTTATAACCAAACAAGTTAAAAAAAAAATTACAAGAAAATATTGCACTCGCACCATTGCAAATTAACCAGTATAACATTTAGTGCTGCTTACAGATGAGTGATGGGCGATTGACTGATTGGTATTTTGATTTGTAATTTCTGTAAAATCTTTGGGTAAATCTACCAAATTCCTTTCAGCTTATATTATAAGACAAAATAGATGAGAAACCTTAGTGGTTCTACATTACTCATCGGACCAGCATGACTCATCCATGACCTAACCATTTAGCCAATCTGGTTTCATGGATATGGCAGCTGTAGATACACCACAACAACTCTCTTCACTTTAGCCTAGACTTGCCTTCTGCGCATTCTTCGTACCAGTCACTGCTGGTTCAAACACTTCTACCTTAATTCATATGAAATATGGTTAAACACATAATGTGTAAACCACGGTAAATATGGGTTTCCACATGCATTTCAACCTAAAGTTTAGAGTCAGGGCAGTTTTGGTACTTGCCAGGTCAGGGTCAGCTTCAGATTCAGGCTGGCCAGGTAGAACCTTGTAGAGTTCAGATTTTGTCAGCTCCTTCTAATAAGTTTCGTGTTTCTGTTTTTCAAAATTCCAAGTTGACTAGCGGTTTGTGATGTTTGAATTTTCAAGCTCTTCCATCAGGTTACATTATCCAGCGATAAGTTATGATTATTGTTTTAGTTTATGGTTCCTTGTGCTTGATCAAGTACCACTTTCATATTATGTGTTGCAAGCCAGTCACGGCTTGTTCACTTTAACATCATGCAAAGAAGGGTGAGAGTAATCTCAAGGAGGCGAATTTTGTTAAATTTCAAATAAAAATATTTTGTTTGATGTTGTTACAAAGCAGAACATTTAATTAAATTTTCTATTTACTTACAACTATTTAAACGGGTACATGATATGACCTTGTATACTGGTATATACCCGTATACTGTATTGTTTTAAACAGGTTTGGTATATGCCCGTATACTGTATACCACCCCCATAAGGCCCCTTTGCACCTACAAAAATTTACTTCAATTGTTTGCTGCACATGCACGTCGTAATGAAAGATGAAAGAAACTAAGCGAGAACTTTTAATGAACCTTCAATGTAATGTACTCAGAAGCAGTGCTACACAAATCCTACCTTACATTGTTTCTCTTGGACGACCTTTTAGTTCAGTATTCATATCAACTTGTACCTTTCTGCTTCAATTATTTGATGCAGACATCCATACTAGGAGTGTTATACTGACAATAAAACTTATTTGACAACCATGACAACCAAAATCAAAACTTGCCATTTAGATAAAATTAAAATCATTTTTTTCAAATTGTTCGATGAATTACAACCAGTTTTCATATTAAACCAATTTTAATGTTCAATCTATCTAAATCAAAAGTTTCAAAGAAAACACATCTATAATATTAATATTTATGATTTTGATAAACATTCTGATCATTATCCTGGCAGTCAGTATAGCAACATATCCCAAGTACTTTTTCAACAACAAAGAACAATCTCATCAAAATTTATAACTTAAAACAAAACTGACAATTCAAATACAGATTGTGCTCTCTACTAGATGATGGAACTAGGACAACAGAAACAAACAAAATTAAGAGAAGAGTTGACCAATCTGATTAGTTGTTAAGAGAAGTTTGCAGCCTTCCATCAGGGATTGCAAAGAGTACAATCGGCTTCGAATTGCGGAGAAAAGGGGAGTCGCAACGGTAGTAACCCTTCCTCTCCAGTTGGATAACCTCTCCTTGCTTGAGGTTTCTCATGTTGGAATCACCCAGTGCAAAGGTCTCCTTGCGTGTCACCGGGTTTAGGTTATCCAAGAAATCTTCCCCTTCCTCAAGCTGTTATCAATAAAAAATAATTAAAGAAGCTCGTAGATTGTAATAAAACAATAAATGGATTCTCTTTTTTAATTTGGCTAATAGAATGCTACTTTATTGCACTTCCACACAACAATCAAAATTCCTCACACTTCTTCTAAACATAGATTTCACAAGTAATTGCAACTACCACTGAAGCTGTTAAAGGAAAAAAATCACAGTAATAGCTGTAATTAGATAATACAGTAATTATAATAATAGCTGTAATTAAGAAATAGCGGTTATTTCCTATTTTAGATTTTCCTTTAGTCTATATATTTGTACAGTATTGTTAATTGAAATATATAGAAATTTTCAATTTTCACTTTTAGGTATCAGAGCCCTGACCAAAACCTAGCCGCCGCCCCCGGACCAAAACCTAGCGCTACACTGTTCCGCCCTATAGCTGCACTGTAGCGCACTGTTCATCTGTCGTACTGTAGTGTAGCGCACTGTTTCTCTGCACTATAGCACACTGTTCACCTGCCGTCCTGTAGCGCACTGTTCCTCCGCACTATAGCTCATTGTAGCTCCAATCAGCCCAAGCTGTTGTACTCTGCTATTTTTAATCTGACTTTGTTGTACTATGTTGTTTTCAATCTGACTCGCAAGTTGTGTGATCCACCACACAAAGACCGCTCTCTAACTCCAGATTCAAATGGAGATTGATCTAGATATTAAGAGCTCGAAGAATGTGCAGTGTCATTATTGCAAAGAGTGGGGTCACATGAAGTGGGACTACGCGAAGCGCCCTAAGTGTTCTCCACTCCCTCCTCGTGCTCAGGTGGCCCCTGTTGATCAATCACCCTGCAAACGCTCCAATTTAGATGAAGTTGCTACAATTGTTCAGCGACTTGAGCAGTTGGGCTTCACTCGTGCCGGCATGACCTCTCAGACACAAATTTCGAGGGCTACTTTAGCCCACTCAGATATGATTTCCAACTGTTTTATAACGTCAAGACTATCATGAATTGTTGATTCAGGTGCTACTGACCATATAACTGGTAACAAAAATATATTGTCAGGACTTACCACTACCTCACAACCACCTATCCAAATAGCCAATGGTTCTACCTGTAATATTGAAGGAATTGGATCCACCCAGATTTCACAAAATATACCCTTATCATTTGTCTTATATGTCCCTTCCTTTCCTGAAAACCTTATGTCTGTAAGCAAAATAGCAAAACAGCTATATTGCTCAGTTACCTTCACTCTAACTAAATGCACTTTTCAGGAACTCGGGACGAACAGGTTGATTGGTACTGCATATAAGGAAAAAAGTTTGTATTGCATGGAGAGCTCACTTCAGTGAGTGGCATACTTAAGTACTAGGAGTGCTAAGGAGGTTCATTATCAATTGGGGCATCCATCTCTCCAGGGTTTGAAGAAGATACGTCCTGAATTTCAATCTATCTCAGAATTAGTTTGTGAGTCTTGTATCCAGAGAAAGCATGTCCGTGCTTCCCACCCACCTCGAGTCATTAGTCAGTCTGACAGTATTTTTGTTTTAGTACATTCTAATGTATTGGGTCCTTGTCCGGTTAATCTTATATTAGATTATCGATATTTTGTTACTTTTGTAGATGATTTCTCTTGTGCAACTTGAATCTTTATTATTAAATTTAGACAATAAATCTTTGCCAAATTTTCAGCCTTTTGTTCTTTTGTGAAAACTCAATTTAAAACTACTGTTAAAACTTTTCATAGTGACAATGCGAAAGAATATTTTACAAATGAATTTGTGCAATATACGACTAATAATGGTATCATCCATGAATCATCATGTATGAATCATCATGTGCTTATACACCTCAACAAAATGGAGTAGCCGAATGAAAGAACAGACACATTCTTGAGGTGGCTCATACTATGATGATTCATGGACATGTTCTTCATCACTTCTAGGCAGATGCGATTCTAACTGCGTGTTACCTGATAAATCGCATGCCATCTTCTGTACTTTATGGTGCAATACCATATAATGTCCTGTACCCGTCTGCACCTTTATTTTTTGTTCCACCTAAGATTTTTGGTTGCGTTTTTATGTGTATGATACCCGACCAGGCCGTACAAAACTTGATCCCAAATCACTACGATGCATCTTTGTAGGCTATTCTGGAACTCAAAAAGGTTACCGGTGTTATAATCCTACTCTTAGGCGGTATTTTATATCATCTAATGTTACTTTTCTAGAGTTTGTACCCTACTGCTTAGATTCTAAGTCTAGTACTTCTCCCACTCCTACACCGGTCCTGTCTATTCTGAAATATCCTGATATTATGATTAGTTCTTCTTCAACTCCTAAGAATGGTGAGTCACCGACACCTCTGTCGCCTGCTATTACTCGGGTATATACTCGAAGGGTAAGAAACACCATGTTGGTACTAACTCTGTCCAGACTATGCAGGATTATGAGACTTGTGCATCTCCCGTAACATTACATATACCTCCTGACCCAACCACCGAATCTAAACTTGACCCAACCACCGAATCTGAACCTAACCCAACCACCGATTCTGAAACTGACCCAACCACAAAATCTGAACCTGACCCAACCACCGAATCTGCACAATCCCCTACACAAGCACCTGACCCTCCATCATCTAGTTCATCAATTCCTGCCTTTAGCCCTCCACCTCATATCTCCGATCATAATCTTCTCATTGCCCTTCGCAAAGGATCACGCACCTGTACCAGATGTCTCCTAGATCGCTTTTGTACCTATGCAGCCTTATCCAGCGGTCACCGTGCCTTTACTACACGTCTTGACAATTATTCTGTTCCTAAGAATGTGGCAGAGGCTCTGCAACATCCAAGGTGGTTTAGTGTTATGCAAGAGGAAATGTCAATTCTAGAGAAAAATGAGACTTGGAATCTATGTTCTTTCACTCCTGGTAAACAAGCAGTTGGTTGCAAGTGGGTCTTCACGGTTAAAGTTCATTCCGATGGGTCTCTTCACCGACTTAAAGCTCGGTTGGTTGCCAAAGGTTACTCTCAGTCCTATGGCATTGACTATGATGAGATCTTCTCTCTTGTTGTCAAGATGGCATCTGTTTGCATCTGCATGGCTCTGGCTGCCACTCGTCATTGGCCACTATACCAACTAGATGTCAAGAATGCATTTCTCAATGGCACCCTTGAGGAGGATGTATATATGAGGAGGTATCTAAAGTCTGTCGCTTGCGAAAATCCCTGTATGGTCTCAAGCAATCTCCTCGCGCTTGGTTTGGTCGTCTATCTCAAGCTCTCAGTCATTTCGGCATGACCAGAAGTGCTAATGATCACTTAATTTTCTACGGGCACTTAAAGGGAAAGACTATAGTGCTAGTTGTGTATGTTGATGATCTCATCATTACTGGTGATAATGACGATGGGATCTCCGCTCTGAAGTTCTTGAGCAAACAATTTCAGATTACCAACCTTAGCAAACTTAAGTACTTTCTCAACATTGAGGTATTACGGTCTCGTGGCAAACTTCTCATCTGTCAGAGAAAATGTGTTGGATATACTCTCAGAAAGCA
This sequence comes from Carex myosuroides, assembly GCA_028015225.1. NCBI lineage: Eukaryota > Viridiplantae > Streptophyta > Magnoliopsida > Poales > Cyperaceae > Carex > Carex myosuroides. The sequence goes on from CM051472.1 coordinate 7,563,423, forward strand.
GGCTGCTTGGATGCAAACCCGTTGATTCACCGATGGTCCCTGAGACCAAGCTTATGCTAGAGGATGGAGAGCTACTACATGATCCTGAGAGAGATCGAAGACTAGTTGGTAAACTGAATTACTTGACAGTTACTCGGCCTGACATTTTTTATCCAGTGAATGTTGTGAGTCAGTTCATATTGAACCCTCGCCCTACACATTGGGATGCTGCTGTTCGAATCCTCAGGTATCTCAAGAGATCTCCAGGGAAGGACTAGTATATTCTGACCAGGGACATGACAGGATAGCAGGCTTCACCGATGCTGATTGGGCAGGCTATCCTACCAGTCGAGGTCCACTACTGGAGTCTGTGTCTTCTTTGGTGGGAACCTTATTTCCTGGAAGAGTAAGAAACAGATTGTTGTGGCTCGATCCAGTGCAGAGTCAGAATATCGTGCAATGGAAAACAATGGCAAACACTTCCTGTGAGTTGTGTGGACGAAGCGTTTGCTCAACGAACTAGGTGTTCACCACGATGGTTTGATGACATTACACTGTGACAACCAAGCAGCAATGTATATGCCAAGAGTCCGGTTTTTCATGAGCGGACCAAACACATCGAGGTAGATTGTCACCTTGTTCTCCATACATCCAACTGAGTCATGTTCGAACATATCTTTAGCTCGCAGATCCTAACCAAGCCACTTCGAAAAGCACACATTGATAGTATATGTAACAAGCTGGGCATGCTAGATGTATATGCTCCAACTTGAGGAGTGTTAAAGGAAGAAATCAAAGTAATTATAATAATAGCTGTAATTAGGTAATAAGTGCAATTAAGAAATTGCAGTTCTTTCCTATTTTAGATTTTCCTTTGGTCTATATATTTGTGCAGTATTGTTAATTGAAATATATAGAAATTTCCAATTTCCAGTTTCACTTAGTAAAGAATGTTCAGACATATTCACAAATATTAACTGATATGTGGCAAACTTAAACTAGTTCTTTAACAAGCAGAGATCAAAATATAATTAAGCAAATTGAACTTGTAATTTGGACCTGCTACCAACATGCAAATATCACAATAAATTTGCTTCACTCAACAATTGAGAGATGTTGAGTGCTGTTCGCAAATACAGCAAAATGTTGCATATGATTTATAAATAAATAACCAAAACTGTCCAAATTGAAAGGTACCTTCTTCTTCTTTATTAAATAGTCGAACTCGACCAATGAAAGGTGCACCAGCTCCTCAATATCAGGTAGCCATGTTAGCTTCAGCTTGGTACTCTTCACAGAACCCTCCAGGTGCAACTCTCCAATAAGACCCACAATTTTATTATTACTATCCTTCTTTATTTCCTTCACAATAGCATTGCCCCAGTCCATTAGAGTTACTTCCTCCCCTTGAGAAATGCTTGCTGCATCATTATATTCCAGCCATATTTTGTTCGTGAAGGTCGTTGCCTTTTTGCCAGCGGGCTCATACTTCTTGTGTCTAGGTATGATACGTACGAATGACTTGTCAGGACCATTTGTCAGGGTCAGTACAACCCGGTCTTGCTCGATCACGGCTGTGTGCCGGGCACAAACTGGGTCTATTATCTTCTTGTTTATAGTCCACAGCTTATCCCATTCCATCAAATTTAGATTTTTAGAAGCACCCTAAAATGCAAAAAATAAAATATAAACAATAGCCTCTTCATAGGTGCTAACATTGTAAATGGACCTTATGTAACAGGAAATTGTCAAAAGGGTTACATATGTTCAAGGAAAAACAAAAAGAGACCCCCTTTATATCTTGTGATTTAAGACTGATTTATAATTGTAAGCACAAGTCCTAGTACTTTGAGGCTTGGTCCAATCCCCATTAAAGATGTTTTGCGAACAAACTAAGCAAGTTAAGCACAGTTACCTTTAAAGAAAGGTACAAATCTGCTTTGATGCTTCACAAGATACAGTAATCAATATACAAGTATGTTACTGTAATAACAAGCTTGTCAAAAATAGCCTATCAATGTATCATAGTAATTATTTGTAAAACACATGGACCAGCTTTTATTTTAATTTTTGAGGGTCTTATTTTCAATTTCCTATGATTTAGGGCCCTACTTTTTTTGCAAATTTCTTGAAATAGGCAGAAAGAAGTGAAGCGGACCTGCTGAAGAATGAACTGGATGAGTGCCTCAATTTTGAGGCCCCTTCTGACAATACCTTGTACAGTGGGGAAACGGGGGTCATCCCAACCATCAACCTTACCATTTTGCACAAACCAGAGAAGTTTGCGCTTACTGAGAAGCGTGTACACCATGTTCAGCCGGCTAAACTCATATATCTGCACCCTCCTCAGCTCCATATCATCTTGAATTCTGTAGTATTGAGCATTCCTGTCATGGTACTCACTCGACCTCAATGCATGAGTTATTCCCTCAATTGCATCCACAAATGGGCATGCAAAGTCATACGTTGGGTACACCTTGTACTTTGACCCAACCCGATGATGCGGGTCTGCATTACACCTGTAGTAAACTGGGTCACACAATGACTTGTTTGGGTTTTTCATGTCAAGCTTTCCCCTGACGCAGCATTGCTTGCCTCTCTCAGTCCCATGTAACATCTCATTCCACATTGCAAAATTTTGTTCTATCGTGTTATTTCTACAAACTGACTCAACACCATCCATTCTCTCCTTCTGCATCTGCTCCCTTGGCGTGTCATCAACATAAGCCTTCCCTTGCTTAATCATTTTTTCCACCATGGCCATAAGAGCGTCGAAGTAGTCTGATGTGTAGGTCACTCTGTCATACTTGACTCCAAGGGTTTCTATATCTTTCAAAAGATTGTCGACAAACTCCTCACTCTCTTTAGAAGGGTTGGTGTCATCAAACCGCACAATCAACCGGCCGTTGTACCGTTCAGCAAAGTATTTGTTTAGAAGTGCAGCTTTCGAGTGGCCTATGTGGAGGTAGCCACTTGGTTCAGGAGCAAATCGCACACAAACTTTCCCAACTTCTGCACCAGGTAGGTCGACCTCAAAGGATGAATTGCTGTTAGAATTGATCGCATCAGTTAATGGTTTTGGGGGATGCTCCTTCGATTTAAGGCTCGGTGCAGGTGATTTGCCAATGCCTCTTTTGCCTACGAAAGCAGCTACCGTTTCATTTAAGATACTGTGCTCCGCTGCTATGGAATTAAACCAGCGCACTAGGTTTTGGTACTTATTCGACTTCCTCAGGCTCTCCCATCTCTGGCCGATACCTGGTTTACAAAAATCAAGTACCACATCTGGTCAAACATCTTTGAAATTGTAAGGCCTACGATGTAAGCAAATTAATGGCACCAAAAGAGAATCAAGTACCAGCAAGAGCAGTCCAAACGGCAACATCAGCAATTGTGAAATTGAACCCAACCAAAAAAGTACAGTGTGACAGGTAATCATTGACATATGCACATGCATTCTCAAATTCAGAACCTATTGAGAAGATTGTTGCATAATCAAGCCATTCATCAATCTACAACAGTTGACCTTAATTAGTTAGTTACTCAATGAATGGATTAGATCAGTGATGTTCAAATTGTAACAATTGGGTAAAGATGGAATAACCTGGCCAGATTGGATAGCATCAGTCCCGTACAAATTGCGAAGAGATGAAACCCTTGCAATATACCGTAGAAGTGTATTCACTCCATGCAAACTCACTCTGCAAATTAGTGCAAGCTCACCCATTAAGCATAATTAAGAACATAAGCAATGTTATTTTAGCAATTGAAAAGAAACAGATCTAAAGTAGGAAGAGAAGATCGAGATAGGTCAATGGAAAGAAAAGCAACCCAGATGACAAGCGCAGTTCAGGTGGAGAGCCAGAAGGGAGAGCGCCGGCGTCGACAGAGATATTAACTCCAGCGACCTTTGCGGCGGCAAGGATCGATAGTGGCGGTGTATCGGCGGAGAAGGCTAATGTCACTGTCTCCATTCGCAATTTCGCAGTAACTTTTCCGGACTGGTGTGCTGGGGTTTTGGGATAATATAAAGGAAGAGAAACAGGAGTTCAAATCACGTAAGGTAACACGAATCCAAATCCTCCCAGGTACCTGACTCTAGCAAATTGAAGGGGACGGCCCAGATTAACTCGAAACGGTGCCTGATGGCGCGGGGGGCACCGGGCCAGTACTATTTGTGCTTTGAGATTCATGCCAAATTAAAATTCGTGCCAAACTAAAAGAACGATCTTGGACCATCCGTTTCCAATTTGTTTGAGTCTAAGTACCTGGGGTGATCTGAATTCAGGTAACGCACCCCCAGGATTAGGGCTGCTCATGAGCCGAGTTGAGTCCGAGTTGAGAACAACTTGGATTCAACTCGCGAACTCATGAGCCGAGTTGCTAATCCAGTTCTGAGTCAAAAACTTCAATTTGGAATCAACTCGCGAGCAACTCGAGTCGAAGCGAGTCGACTCGCGACTCATAATATAGTACATAGTGAGACAATCTAATTTAATTCTAACAAAAAAATATTACATAGTTTATCAAAATAATACACAATTAAAGACAGTACATAATGAGACAATGACCAATACATAATTAAAAATTATGAAAATACCAAAATAGTACATAATTAAAAATTACCAAACAAATAAAGTCTAACAAAACAATATAGAGTCTAATAAATTAACAAAACAAAAGAAATAGTACATAATTTATCAAACTACCAAATATTGTGAGAAACAGGTATAAGGTTTGGGGATGCACAGGGGTGGATCTAGGATTTTCGTCAGGGGGGGCAAAAAAATATCGAATCGGATTTAAATCCATTAACCAATTAGGTACTCGATAAAAAACAATGCTTTAACTTATACTTTCCAATGTTTTGACTTGTAATTTCTGATGCTCTGACTTATAATTCTAATTACCAATCAAAATTCAACAGATTTATTTCAATTTTAACCCTAAATTTAACTCGAATTACAAATTAAACGTCCAGAGGGGGGCAAAAAAAAAATCCAGGGGGGGCAAAAAAAAAATCCAGGGGGGGCAAAGTCGGTCGGAACCGATAAATTTCCACTAAAACTCAAAATCCAAGGGGGGGGGCTGCCCCCCCCTGGACTACACTGGATCCGCCCCTGGGGATGCAAAAATTAGGAATATATGGATTAGGATTTGGTGTGAGTCCAACCGAGTTGGACGTAACTTGGATTTGACTCATAAATCAACTGAGTCAGTTAACTCGAGTCAGTTTTGACTCGAGTTATTAGCGAGTTAAATCCGAATTGATTCCGAACTGAGTTTCGAGTCACGAGCTTTTTGTGCACCCCACCCAGGATACACTTCGGCCTGAACCGGGACTAACCCCTTGTATACTGTCCGATGGGAGCACACGGGCTGACGCCCCAACTCACAAAATACGGAGCTGCGATAAGAAGTCTGACCAAGTCGATAGCCTGTATTGTAGGCCCTTTGCCTTCCAAGCCCTCAAAAGAGTGGGCCCAAGTCGCTTTACAAAAGAAATAAGACTTATTCCGCCAGATTCGTAAGAGTAAAATTAGGATCAAATTTAACTTCAAAATCTATTAAATCTACTCTAAACAACACCGTTGAAAGTAATTCATTTCAGGAGTGATACATTTATATATTAAATTTTTGGGTCCGCCTAGCTCTCCCCCGTGAACAATCCCCCGTTTCATCCCCCGTCAGTTGCATTAATTAAGGTAGTTAGTTAGTTAGAATTTATAACTGTCAGTGTAGTTTAGGAATTTGCAGAAGTATTCATATGTAGCACAACTAGTATTCATCCATCTATATGAAGGTATTCACATTTGCAATAGAAACATATTTGGATATATTACAACAAGAAAGTAGGGGACAAACAACATGTGTGGGGGACCGCACAACTGTCAGAGCATTAATTAAGTGGGGGACCGCATAACCGTCAGCGCATTAATTAAGTGGGGGACTTCTAACTACCTTCAGCTCATTTTAGAAATTTGCAAAAAAAGTATTCATCTGTAACACAACTAGTATTCATCCATCTATATAAATGTATTCATCTTTGCAATAGAAGCATATTTGGACACATCAATCACTCATCTTTTACACGTTTTTAGAGATGGATTTTTTTTTCTCCGTTCAATCTAACCAATATTTCTGACGATCTGTGAGGAATTTTGCAAATCTAAAACCACGAATGTCTTCTACACAATTTTCTCTTTCAAATGAGATCCATGATAACATACTTTCGAGTTGTCCGTTGCACAAGTATTCACACCTCGTCATGCAAGTATTCATCCCGCATTAAGCAAGTATTCATCCTCATCGTGTAAGTGTAAATAGTTAATGTACCAAGAATATTACACGTTTTTAGAAATGGGTTTTTTTTTGTCCGTTCAATCTAACCAATATTTCTGACGATCTGTGAGGAATTTTGCAAATCTAAAACCACGAATGTCTTCTACACAATTTTCTCTTTCAAATGAGATCCATGATGACATACTTTCGAGTTGTCCGTTGCACAAGTATTCACATCTCGTCATGCAAGTATTCATCCCGCATTAAGCAAGTATTCATCCTCATCGTGTAAGTGTAAATAGTTAGTGTACCAAGAGTATTACAAACATATGTGCATACCAAACAAATAAAAAGTATTCATCCATAAGATATCAAGTATTCATACATATAAGTTAAAGTATTTATGCCTAAGATATTAAGTATTCATCCATAAACGTTGAAGTATTCATCTCTAAAACATTAAGTATTCATTCATATGTACTTAGTACGCACTATTCTAATTTATCATTAATGAAGCTTTGTTCTTTGCAAATAACTCGGATCTGACCCGGCGGAGGTGGGAGAGAGAGGAGGCGGAGGTGGGAGGTGGGAGACGGAGGTGAGAGACGGAGGTGGAGGTGGGAGAGGGAGGCCGAGAGGGAGAAGTGGGAGAGGCGGGCGGAGGCGCAGAGGGAGAGGTGGGAGAGGCGGGTGGAGGTGGAGGCGGAGGTGGAGAGGGAGAAGTGGGAGAGGTGGGAGAGGGAGGGAGAAAGAGGAAAGAAATAAATGGAGAAAATTGAGTAATTAATTTGTAGGGCCATTAGGTAGTTAGAATTTTGAATTATAGTTAGAAAAGGTAGTTAGTTAGTTGGGGGATGAAATGGGGAATGGATAGATGGGGGAAGATATAATTACCCTAAATTTTTAAATTTTCGAATTAATCAAGTATATAATTAAGCAGTCCAAAAATGAAAAAATGATATTCATTGAATTCAATGGCACCTGACGTCTGAAAATTCATTGACTTCACGTATATAATTAACGGGCTGAAAGATATTCATTGAATTCAATGGCACCTGACGTCTGAAAAAAATAGCATTAATGCGCCATGAGAAGATCCGATCAGAACTAGCGTACTCTTAAAACTGCAAATTTACGGGCTATTTCTAAAAGTGCAAAGCCTACTACACCCCTTTGTATGGAAGCAGGGCGTGTCCAGTGTGGTCCGATGCCAGCTCAGAACCATTTAATTTGTTTTTTGATTCGTGCACACCACTTCAATATTCATGTGAATCAAACACATACGAATTACAAAGCAAATCGGACGGTTCCGATGCCCATCGGACGCGCTCCACTTCCCTTGTATCTTCATATTTTGAAGATTGAAAAGATAATCTTTCATGATGCAAAGATAAAATAATGTGCAGATACAATTTAAGGCATTTTATGAAATGAACTCAATCAATCAATATATGGTTAAAAAGAGTAACAGATCTATACAATACGGAGTTAATAGTTTCCTTTGTTTTCTTATTACATTGTCCAAAGCTTTGTACTCTCAAAAGAATATACAATATTAATAATACACAACACCAAATTGTGCACCTCGCTTACAGTGCTATATATATATATATATATATCTCATAACTGTACGAGCCACACCATTTAGTGATATAGATGAGGTTGGAATGTTTACATAGCTGCATCCAGTAATTAACTAATGGCCCTGGATCGCCTTGATTTCAGATCTGGTTCTCTCTCCATTTTTAGCGCAACTACCTCTTTCTCCAGTACAGTTTTCTCTCTACGCAATTTTCTCGTCTCCACCTCCATTGCTTTTGTTAATGTATCAATTTTTCTTGATAGCATCTATGGCAAACAAGCAACTTATTCATGAATCAAACTCATAAATGAAATAAAAATTGAAATTTCTCATTTGGAAATAGTTACCTCAATAGAAGAATCTTTATCCCTCAAGCACTGCTCTTTCTCAAGGAATGTCTTCCTCAAAGATATCACCTCCTTTTGCAAAAAGTCGTAAAAAACAACAGAAACAACCTCGTCATTCGGAAATTTATCTGTAACCGATGTCTCCTCCTTTGAGTCATTCTCTTCTCCAATGGAACCATTAGTACTATCACAATCAGAATTTGACTTTGAAATCGGAGAGTTTTCAACTAATGAGATGGCACCATCAAAGGACTTAGATGCACACGTTGCTTTACTCAAGATTACACTTGATCTTGGACTAGGGAGAGATGGTTTTTGGTTGTGATTCTTGTTCTTACGAGGGCTCAAGAGAGAATCAGATCCATTAACAGAACGGCTTCTAGATAACCTATTAGGTATAGTTCGTGTCTCCTGTTGTGGCACCCCAGATTGTAGTGACGGTTTCAGGCCATCTTCTACTACCTTTAATCTTAGTTGCAACTTTTCCTACATAATCAACCATAGTGGCACAAACTATTTTAGTCTAAGCAGATAAGAGTCCGAAAGTTTGCAAATAGACAGAGAAAAACTAAACCAAGTCAGAACATATAGAATAGCTGAAACAGTATACTTTGAGCTGGGCCTCAGCCTTGGCAGCACGTTCTGCTACAGAAAGCTTGTCGCGAAGTTGTTGAATTTCTCCCTGAGAGAAAGCTATTATAATTAGCAAAACCATTTCAATATTTTTCGTGGGATAAAGAACTTTCTAATAGAAATTTGAAATGGATGGTTTTGTAGAAAATTACCTCAAGAACACGGCGTTCTTCAATCCATTGCTTGACAGATATGACCTTATCGTTCTGCTCCTTCCACTCATTTGCAATAACCACTGCAGCACGATTTTCTGTGGCCTTCACTCGTGAGAGTGTTCTCTCGAGCTTCCTGTTCTCATCCTACAATAGAACCACCAAGGCAGTGCTACATATAGTCAAAATGTCATTTCACAAATGGAGCGATTTAGCAACCTCAACCAACACACTTCTGTAAATTAGGCGATTTGGATCGATTCTCAAAATAGGAAACTGTAGATCATACATCAAAAGAAAAAGAAAAAGAGAAAGAAGGCATTACCAATGCAGGGTTTTGAGCTTTCTTTCTAAATAAGTAAAGAACAAAAAGAAAAGAAAAGAAAAATATAGACCTTAATTTGGGACAGCTGGCGTTGGTAGTCACGGACAGCATTAACTGTGGCAGCACCAGAGAGAAGAGACTCCTCAAGGTCACGAACTGCCTTGCTCAATTTCTCTACCTCGGCCACTTTTTTTCGGTGCAGTTTATCTAGTATTCTATATTCTTCCTGGCAAATGTCATTTTGCTTTATCAGCTGCTGATGCTTGTTTTGCAATTCATCGACCACTGCCGCTTTTGTCTTAGCAACTTGTACCTCCCTTTCTGCTTCCATTAAAGCATCTTCTTTGGATTTTGTTAGCCTCTCCAATGCTCTGTTATCTTCTTGGAGCTTCACCACCTGCCGGGAGGGGAGGGGAGCGGGCAATAAAGAAAGTAAAATGAATAATGTCGGAACTGAACTCCATTTGCAGCTCAAGTAGATCGTTAAGGTAAAAAAAAATACATATATATATATAAAAATATACCTCTTGCCTGAGAAACTTGATCTCAGCTTCAAGAGGTAATATAATTTCCTCAAGGGGAGGGATGTCATCGTCCTTCTGAGCAGCATGGACCCGCCTCAAAGTAGCCTCTGCCGCAAGCTGTGCTGCAACTATATCTTTCTTCTCTTCACTTATCCTCCTTATTTCTAGGTTCTACATTATTCAGAAACCCCATTTTTTTTTTATGCTACTGGTATGAAGTTATGTAGCAGATAAATAGTTAATGTGCAGGGTTCAAAGAAAGTGATCTCAAAATTCAAAGAAATATAGTACAATGAAGCAAATATACAAACCTTGTTTTCAATAGTACCTTCGGATGCCTCCAATTTCCCACGTAACTTATTGAGCTCCTCTGTAACCTATTACCAAATCATTAAATTAAAGAGCCACTGTCATTCCTCAGATGCTTAGAATATTGGGATAATCAGCAAAAGGGAAATAAAAGATACCTCCAAAAGAGCCTTATCTTTGGCTCGATCAGTTAGGCGCAAGCTCTTTATCTCGTTTTGGGCTTCTTCTAGTTCCCGATCCTTCTCTGGGTTTAATCCAAAGTAAAGTAGGTTCAATGATTAAATTATCTTTCATGTTTGTATTCTATTAACCTTTCTGTTGAAACAGGGCATCACGTTATTTAATCCATTTCATCAAGGAAGTGATATTTTTTTCAGCCAAGATAAAGCACTGCGCAAAAGCTTTACAGATTAGCACAAAAGCCTTACAGAATCCCCTTTTACAATGAATTTCTATAAAGCATCTCATATAAGCATCTCAAATTATCTTTTGCTTTAATATGCATCTTAAATAATCAAAACCTGCTGAATTGTGCTATTTACTCTGAGAAATAGTAGTGATGCTCTCTTTTAGTTTCAGATACGAAAAGATAATAATTATCATAAAAATTGTGAAGAAAATAAAGATCTAGAAAAGGAGATAGATACCCTTGATTTGATTAGTTAGGCGATTGAGCTCAATCTTGATAGGATCCATAGCGAAGGAATTAGACAATACCATGGATTCTTCATCTTCTACAAATATTGACCTCTTCCCTTGCTGATTCTTCCTCTTTGATGCCTCTATTTCCGAATCCACCAAGAACCCCTGGTTCTTCTCTCCATTTTCTCCCATCCCACCAACACACACACACAGTGTGCGCTTCTCTTCCCTTCTATCACTTAGTCGGTCTCTCTCTCTCTCTCTTAACTTTTCTTTTTCTTTTTCTCTCTCTATAATATTTTTGGGGATTTTAGAATGATGATTGATGGGATGAGAAAAAGGCGGAACTCCCGGTATTTTCTTTCCCGGTTTAAAGTGGTACGTGAGTGCCATTATTTAATTTATTATATTATTTATTGCCATTATATTTTTTGCAACGGGCCATTATTCATTCTTTTCAGTTTTAAATATATTTCTTTAATAAAAGCCGACTGTGATTTAGTTTAAAAAGAAAAAGTAAACAAAAAATAGAAAAAGGCCGACTGCCACTCACTATTACTCAGCTGCCGACAGACTATTGCAGATGACAAATACACAAAATGCCCCCTGAAACTTCTCTTATTTTGTGGTAGATATTATTTGACATCAGCACTTATTTAAGAAGAATTTTTCTTTTTCTAAAAGGATGCTCATTAATTTGAACAAGTCCTTGTTTCTTTTCAGGCAACTATCTTCTTAATTTCTTTCAGGCAATAGCCAGCAAAATTATTTCACGTCCAATTTTCAACTTTCCACTTCTTCTAACAGTTCATATTCTACACTAAGAAGCAATAAATAATTATTGCAGGGTCATTATCCGCATTCATTTGGTGTTTTGTACACAAAATTTGTAATTAACATATGCAAATGAGGTTTAGTAATCACCTATGGAGAAAAAGTGTTTAGGCTCACAAACCAATTGAAGCTTACACGTCTTTGTTATACCAATTAGCATTGATAGTCTTATCAAACATACATTTCCAATTAACTTTTGTCCAAGTACTCATTAAATATGTAACGCTTTATTCAAACTTTAATTAGTTCTCATTTATTACTTAAATCTAAAATTGACACTTCACTGATTTGAGATGGACATTGTATTATTATTATTATTATTATTATTATTATTATTATTATTATTATTATTATTATTATTTTTTTATTATTATTATTTTATTATTTTATTGCATTATTACATTACACATTTAAGGCGGACGCTTACTTGCTGATAGCCTCTATCAGTTTTTCAAAAAAAAAAGCGGACGCTTACTCTAATTGGGTTTTGCTGATAGCCACCACTCAGAGGTCCCAATGAAGAGCCGCCAATGTGGGAAGCAGAAAAGGGAGGGAGAAGAGGAGGAGAAGAAAGAGAGCGCATAAACAAACCCCAACACAAACAACATATAAAGTAAATAGCTATATGTACAACTTGTTCCACCCACCCTTCTATTGCCAAAGAGGGGAAGAAGAGCAAGAGAAGAAAAGAAAAAGTGAACCGCTTATTTTGAAGAATAAAAACCCCCAGAAGGACGATGCGAAGAGCGATGACCAAATCTATGAAGCGAAAGCACCAATAAACGGTGGCCAAATCCGCTAGATGGAAGCATCAGCTCGAACGACGACGGAACAATGAGCGGTGACCAAATCCACCAGGCAGAATCACTGAAAGTGGTGGCCAGATCCACCAGACAGAAACACTGACTCAGATGGAAGAAATGAATAGGAAGGAGGAGTGTATGGGGATGGGGGCTCATAGAGTGGGAAAAACGTGCCGTGCCGTGCCGTGACTAACACGCCGTGACTTTAGTCTCGTGCCGTGCCGTGCCGTGCCGTGACCAAGTTAATTTTTCACGTGCCGTGACTAAAATGGCAAGGGGTGGTCACGGCACGCGAATGGTCACGCCACGTGAGTCACGCCGTGTCTAAACGTACCGTGACCCGCGTGACTCACGTGACTCGCGTGACCATTTAATCATAATTTAAGTTAATTTATTCAAGATTCACCATTAAATCAATATCTAACGGTCCTAATTACACGTGACTACGTGCTGTGCCGTGCCGTGACTAATTTTTCACGTGCCGTGCTGTGCTAAAGTTTCAAAAGATAGACACGGCACGCAAATGGTCACGGCACGGGACACGCGAGTCACGGCACGCGAATGACACACGTGCCGTGCCATTCCGTACCATAACCGTGCCGTTCCGTGACGGAGCCGGCTCCGGCGTGCCATTTTTCCCACTCTAGGGGCTCGGATCACCATGGCGATTTCAGTATCGCCTTTGGCTCTTAAGCGGCACCGCTTTTTTCTTTCCTCTTTTGGTTTTGTTTTAATAGAGTTATGTACTCACTTGTTAATACAAAACTGAAATTAGTTTATAAATTAAAGATGTTAAAAGGATGAATTGTAAGCCGCTTTTCGGTTTTATTTGACTCGTTTAAGTATCTTTAATCAGGGATGTTAACATGGCGAACAATTTTGAAGTTAATGACTTTCAAAGCTGTGCAACTAAGATATCTCTAGTTACAAAAAGTTGGACTTGGGGTACAGGAAAATTGAAGTTGGACTTGGGGTACATGAAAATTGAGCTGTGCACTGATTATTATTATGGGATCGACTAACAGCCCTCCCATTCAGTCTCCTAAACGTCCCTCTAACGGTCAAAGTACAACTGTCAGAGATCTATTCAACATACATTAATTCACATACAAAATGGAAAGTATTCATACCTAAGATATCAAATATTCATATAATTCATCAAGTATTCATACCTAAGATATCAAGTATTAATTCACATACAAACTGTGGACCATTATTTTTCGGGGGCAGTAACTGTCAGACTGCATTGGGGACCACAACCAAAAAGTTGCGTGGATCACACCACTAGTGCTACATTCATTGATTAAATTAATTCACATACAAAATGGAAAGTATGAATACCTAAGACATCAAGTATTCATATATAATTCATCAAGTATTCATACATAAGATATCAAGTATTTAAAAAAAAAACTGGACACATCACTTATCTTTTACACGTTTTTCAAGATGGTTTTTTTTTCTTCGTTCAATCTAACCAATATTTCTGACGATCTATGAGGAATTTTACAAATCTAAAACCACGAACGTGTTCTACATAATTTTCTCTTTCAAATGAGATCCATGATGACATACTTTTACACGTTTTTCAAGGTATCAAATATTCATATATGAAAAATATTCTCCCAAAATGGAAAGTATTCATACCTAAGATATCAAATATTCATATATAATTCATCAAGTATTCATACCTAAGATATCAAGTATTTAAAGAAAAAACTGGACTCATCAAAATTTATATATGGAAAGTATTCATACAAAATGGAAAGTATTCATACCTAAGATATCAAATATTCATATATAATTCATCAAGTATTCATACCTAAGATATCAAATATTTAAAGAAAAAACTGGACTCATCTTTTACACGTTTTACACGTTTTTCAAGATGGTTTAATGATTGACAAAGTTAGTTAGAATGAGAGGACGTTTAGGGAACTGGAGTACGGGGGACAACATTTTACTCTATTATTATTCCAGTTTTAATTCCCCGCTGATTTATAACTGAGCACGTGATGGAAGGTACAACTGTACAAGGGCTTATGTATGAATAGATACTGAAGTTTGGACATCACTTTCCCCATAGAGAAAACTTGATTGTAGAGAAAACAATGGGAAAAAAGAACAAACAAAAAGGAGTATGTTCTCCATTGATTTTACAAAATGTTTCATAAGTAAAATGATCTTAGGATCTAGTATGATATGTTCCGAAATTTTTATTTATACTATTTTCTGAAAAAATAAATAAATCAAAACATCTCGAAATTTGGGTTTTTCTAATTCTATCCAGACCGCAGAACACCCGTGCCGCCCCATTTAATAGGGTCCGCACTATGCCGATGCGGCCCCCTGGGAGGCTATATAAGGGGGCCGCTGGTTTTATTTTTGGTGTCCATTCAAAGAAGCTTTCAATCCCTTTGAGCTCGGATAAGTTTTCTTCTTCTTTTCTAGTTTTAATTTTTAGTTTAGGGTAGTAATTAGGTTTAGGGTTTAGAATTAGATATTAATTTAGGGTTTAGAACCAAAATTTAAATATAATTGTACCAAAATTTAATTAGAATAAGATCAAAATTAATTGTTTGAGCACCAAAATTAAACTAGACTTGTACCACAATTTTATTATGTTTATTTTACAAAAATTAATTATTTGAGCACTAAAATTAAATTAGACTTGTATCAAAATTTAATTAGATTGATTTTATCAAAATTAATTGTTTGAGCACCAAAATTAAATTAGACTTGAACCAAAATTTAATTGAGTTTATTTTACCAAAATTAATTGTTTGAGCGCCAACATTAAATTAGACCAATTCCTGTAAGTAGGGTATTTTACCAAAATCCTCATATTTGACCAAAATTAGTACCAACACTAATAGCAAAAAATTATCAAATACAACATGACATCTAGTAGAGATATACCATCTTCCAGTAGGGGTGTACCATCTTCCAGTAGAGGTACACAACATGGCCCTATAGCCACTCCGTACAAGATGTCCCAGTACATCGACGGTGCATTGGTAGATGTTCCGGGTATCCGGAGTCGCACTGACAGGATCATCGACTTTTTGTGGTACCCGAACGCGGAGCACTGGATTATAGAGGCTGCCTATCAGCCAGGGTATTTCCGACATAGCCCTTTCCGGAGTTTCCTGGGTCATCCTCACAGCAGGCATTGTACCCTTCGCTCCATGATGACTCCATAGCCAGATAGGTGTTTTTATTCACGCAGGGTCAGTCTGGACAGACTACAGTTTTTGGTCATAGAGTCTAGTAGATATTCGAGATTGAGGAGATTCATGACGAGCCGGTTCAAACAAAGGATGTCCAGGTGGAGGACTCTACAGACTCAGCAGATACTGACGAGATGCCACTCTCCAGGTGGGGTCGAGGGTTCAGAAAGAAGAAGGCGAGGATGGTATTTAGTCCGGACCCGTAGGCTTTGATTTGTACTTTGTTAGATGTTTTGTCAGATACTGGAATTTATCTGTCACTTATTTATTTGATTGCTTTGTTATTTATTTTTGTTATTTATTTAGTTTGTTCATTAATTATATTATTATGTCTTCATACATAAACAATATTTCAAACGAACGACATTTTCAAAATATTTGATCCTACAAGCGAAACATATTTTATAAATAAACAACATTTCAAGCAAAACCCAAAACAAATAAAACAATTTTAAAAACTAAAACCTAAACAAATAAAACAATTTTAAAAACCAAAACCAAAACACAAATAACAGATTTCATATTAAAAAAGGGGGGGCTGCATCGGCATAGTGCGAACCTCAAGCTGGGGCCGCACGGGTGTTCTGCGGCATGGGTAAAATCAGAAAAATCAGAAATTCGGGGTGTTTTAGTTTATTTTTTTCTTCATAAAATGGTATATTTAAAAATTTCGGTGATATGTTATTTTGTGTATTGATTTTTGTTAAAGTAGCAATTATTAGGATTTATTTTTTCTATTCATACAGTTTTACGTTTGGAAGTTTCAGCTTTTTTAGTCATACCAGCTTGAATTGGCCATCAATTGAATAACAATGAAGTTGCTCTCTTCTTTATATATTTATATGAAGTTCAACCATACTTTATATTAGATTTATATATACAAACATTTTCTAATCAGTATGATGTGGCCACAGAGCAATAATATATATAGAATCATCAAGAATTGGTTGTCAGTGGAGGGAACTTGTTAGTGTGATTGATGCTTGGGATCTCCTTTAATGAGCTGTTGATAGACTGTACATGATTTTGTTAACATGGAGGTTTGGTATACATTAATAATTAAAGAATAGCCCTTTATTTAAGTATGGGGGGCTAAAAGTAGTTGAGATATGCCTCTACCTTCTTTTGCCCTTCTAATTCTCATATTAGTCCTCCAATTTGGCAACAAATTGTTTAATGGAGACAAGGGTGACAAGGGACATGCATGTTAAAAAATTATTATGAAAAAAATGACATTTAAATATATACCGTAACAGTGCAAACACAAGTAATTCAAACTAATTTAAGCTTAAATTAACCAAAGGAAGTTCATGAATTCAGTCTCAAAAATTAAAAGATGGACTTCAAGTGATGAATTTCAACTGTTGAACTTTATATTCCAAAATTATTATGTTACGAGTTTATTTGTATAAGATCAAGACGCAAAAACTGTTGAAAAATGAATACGAAAAATATTCTTCAACCTCTTGATTTTACACAAAAGGTTCTTATTATAAAATATTGGAACACAACATATGCATTGATAGACCGTAACATAATCGCATTGATACTATTCATTTAGTTTACTACAAACTTTCACTACATAAACTGCATTGAATGGCTAAAATCGACCATTTCAAATTATAAAAGTCAAAATAATAATAATAATATATTATTATTATTATTATTATTATTATTATTCCTTAATATTTTGATAGCTTGTTTGAGAGTGTTGTAATGTCACCATCAGCTGCAAAAGCCTACTCTCTGTCCTCTTGATTGTTCGCAAGTAGAACCAAGTATAAAAGATATGCTTATTATTAGTTCTAAAATTAACAGCTATTAATCACATTTTTTCATTACTAGATTAGTACATAAAAGAGCAAACACGAAAAGCCGAAATTTTTTTAGTTATCACAGAAAAAAATCAAAATGAAATAAAATCCACTTTCCCAAGGTTATTTTCATTTCTACCACCCACGCGGACTCAGTTCGCGCACCAAAACGGGTTGGTGCGCGGACTGAACTGGCGCACCAAATTGATTATTTTATTATTTTTTTTGTTTTTTTTTGTGCGCGGACTGAGCTGGCGCACCAATATATATATATATATAGAGAGAGAGAGATGGGTTATTGTGCTTTGCAAAGTAAAACACCCTCTTTACTTCGGGTCATACTTTCATTTTGAAAATCCAAACAACCGATCCGAACGTTCAACATGTTCTAAATATTGAAATGTGCTTGGAGACTAAATTTTACATTTTTTGGAATTTTTTTACTATTTATTAAGCCACTTTGAAAATCGTTGATCCACTGTGAAAAGTAAAAAACAGTAAAAAATTATGGACCACCGGATCAGCTATTTTCAAAGTGGATTAATAAATAGTAAAAAAATTCCAAAAAATGTAAAATTTAGTCTCCAAACACATTCCAATATTTAGAACATGTTGAACGGTTCGGATCAGTTGTTTGGATTTTCAAAATGAAAAATATGACCCGAAATAAAGATGTTGTTTTTACTTTGCAAAGCACAATATCCCATCTATATATATATAGAGAGAGAGATGGGCTATTATACATTGCAATGCATAGGCACCCTTGTGCATTGGACCATAAATCACCGATTCAAAGTCCAAATGACCGATCCAAACCGTTCATCTTGTTCTCCATATTAATATGTGCTTGGAGACCAAATTTTACATTTTTTGGAATTTGTTTACTATTTATTAAGCCACTTTGAAAGTTTCTGATCTGGTGGTCCAGAAAATTTTACTGTTTTTTACTGTTCACCGTTGGATCAGAAACTTTCAAAATGGCTTAATAAATAGTAAAAAAATTCCAAAAAATGTAAAATTTGGTCTCCAAGTACATATTAATATGGAGAACAAGATGAACGGTTTGGATCGGTCATTTGGACTTTGAATCGGTGATTTATGGTCCAATGCACAAGGGTGCCTATGCATTGCAATGCACCATAGCCCATCTCTATATATATATATATATATATATATATATAGAGAGAGAGAGAGAGAGAGAGAGAGAGGAGGGATCAAGTTACAACAAATTTGAGTTACAATAAAGTTACAACAACCATTTTCATTTTCAAAGTCCAAATCGTCAATCCAAACCGTTCAACATGATTATCTAAATAAAATGTGCTTGCAGATCAAATTTTACATTTTTTTGAATTTTTTTACTATTTATTAAGATGGGTACAAAATTCAATGGTCAGAATATGACTATTTTTTGTAAAATACTTAATAAATAGTAAAAAAATTCAAAAAAATGTAAAATTTGATCTGCAAGCACATTTTATTGTGGAGATCATGTTGAACGATTGGATCGATAATTTGGACTTTAAAAATGAAAAAAATGGTTGTTGTAACTTTGTTATAACTTGATCCCTCCTTATATATATATTTAGTTCTGTTTTGAATTGTTAGAAATTTTTGGACTAAATTTTTTTCTGCTCTGCGTATAATTTGTTGTATAAAACGTTGATCGAATTATGTGTATAATTTGTAGCAATTTGCGCACCAACTTACTTAGTACAAAACGCTGCTCAGATTGTACGTATAATTTGTTGTAGTAATTTTTAGTTCAAATTTAGTCTAAAATTTTATTTGTTAAACAAGTGTGTTTTATTTTCTACAATTTCACCGTCAAATGTTATGTGTACATATAATTATAAATACTACAGAACAAAATAGAATAGAACAGAAAAAAATTTAGTCCAAAAATTTCAAACAATTCAGAACTGAACTAAAAAAAATATATATTGATGCACCAGCTCAATCCGCGCACCAAAAAAACAATAAAATAATCAATTTGGTGCGCAAGCTCAGTCCGAGCACCAACCCGTTTTGGTGCGCGAACTGGGTCCGCGTGGGTGGTAGGAATGAAAATAACCTTGGGAGGATGGTTTTTGTTTAATTTCGATTTTCTGGGGGTGCTAATTTTAAAAATTTCGGCAAGGTAAATACTAAACAGTTAATAAAGGGATAAAAAAATGTCAAAAAGTAATGTTCCGTTGTTTCACTTAGGTTGTGCTCCAGAAAAGAAAAGGGAAAATGAGAGGAGAGAAGAGAGGATAATGAGTTTACTCTTCAACACTCTGATTTAGTGAAAGAAAATTGTGATATGACGTGACTAATACGCCGTGAATTGACCACGTTACGTTATCACATAGTGACCAAAATTTATTTTCACATGATGTGACTAAAATGGTGGAAGACAATTACGTCACATGTGGTTACAAACACGTGATGTATCAAACGTGATGTGACTGATCACATTTAATTATTGTTTTTAAGTTTTAAGTTAGTTCAAAGAAAATAATAACAAAATATACCAAAAAAAAAGAAACTAATAGAAAATAAATTATAATTAAGAAATAATGTTGAAAAAATTGGTCACGTAACGTGACCGGATCAATTTACGTAACATGACGTGACATGACTAAAATAGTGGAGGACATTCACGTCACGCGACACACGAGTCATGTGACTAATTTCCTTCTTACTTTGATTTGAGGATTACACAATTTGAATAGTTTGTATATTTAGTTCACCTCCTCTCTCACTCAAAATTTAATGTTACGGAGTAAGTAAACATAGATTGGTCAGGTCCGATCACCCCTCCTCTCCCATCCCCTCCCCTCTTCTACAACACCCCCTTAACAAAAGAGAGGGTAATTAGGTTATAAATAAACAAGAGTACCAACTGAGTTCTTACAACACATGCAGGGCACGCTAGGTATGTCGCAAGAAGTTATGCACTTTGATTCGAAGACGCTGTATCCAATTAATTCGGGCTTACAACATTTAGAGGCACCGATTACTGATGGGAGATTGAGGGTGCAGTTCGGGTCTAGCTAGGGCTGCTAATGGGCCAACCTTTCAGCAAAACCATAACCGGTTCAAAAATTTGAAAAACATAACCGGGCCCTGTTCAAACTGAATGGGAGGAGGAAAAGCCCGGACCCTGTTCAAACCAAATTCAATTTGAAAAGCCCGAGCCCTGTCCGGGTATCAAGGACCCTGTCTGTTTCATTTAAAAGCCCGGGCCCTGTCCGAAATTCTCCCCGGGCCCTGTTTTGGTTCCGCATATATGGGAACATAGTTTACAAGTCTTGTGAACAGCGTAGAGAATAAGATCAATATAGATAATAGATTGCCCAAGTGGGTCCCATGTGTGTGAAACAAGGTAGAGAATAAGCGGTTCGCTTTAGGTGCAAGTGCAACAATTATTTAAATATACCTTACAAGAATCAATGTTTGCTCATATACCCTTCCAATTTAGCATATTAATAGTACCTTCCATCAGAAATCATATATATATATATATATATATATATATATATATATATATATATATCAATTTCATTCACCATAAGAAATATACATCTCACAGTAACCTTAGATATATAGAAATCATTTATGTCTGAAATTCTCCCCATTTGATATTATGATAACTATAATCTGAGGATAATATAATGTACGCAACAAACAAGAATTTTAAAAACGCAACAAACAAGAATTAATACAAAATAATCATGTATGTCATCCAAATACAATCACAACCAACTCCACAATAATTCATGAGATTATCAGTCATATCCCACAATAGTCACAACCAACTCCAAAATGAATATTGTATCTATCTTCATTTAGAAATCTAATCACATCAAATTTCTTCTTAGATATACCATCTCCTTGAGCTGCTAGTAGAGACCAAATGGAATCAAGTTTAATATTGTGCAAATAGCATTTAGAAATTACAGGTACAACAAATGGTACCATGGAGTTGCTCGAAGTACTGTTAGTACGAAGGTGAGTTAATGCATGGGATAGTTACATACTTACATCGTACCTGTCAGTTCTGTACCAGTATAGTACAGAACCTATACCAGATGGTACCAGTAGTTAATGACTCATAAAAATTGTACTGTGCAATGTCATTCTAAGACTAGTTAGACACATTACCAGTACAAACCAATTAAACTAGTATCATACAGGCTGGTTACATGTTACATGGTCAATTGAATTGATAGTAAAGAGAAGGACAAAACTAACCTTGTGTAAAAAAAATTTAACTGCGCCGACATGTACCACCACATCTGTTGCCAAATCTGATGCCACGAACCTGAATTTGTACAATAGACCGTCTAGCGCGGAATAAATCATCCGGTCCAAATGGAGTACCAACTGAGTTCTTACAAACCTACTGGCCGGCACTCAAGAATGAAGTATCTCGAATTGTAAAGGGTTTCTTTGATCTACAGATTGACTTGGGAGAAGTCAACCTTGCAAACATAGTCTTGGTACCTAAGGTAGATATCCCTACTAAAGTTGGTGACTTTCGGCCAATCAGCGTGATTAACCTGATCCCTAAATTAATCTCCAAGATAATGGCTAACTGGTTTAGAGGGACTATGCCGGATTTGATTTTCACATATCAGACCGCTTTTATACAAGGGCGACAGATAACGGATAATTTTGTGGCGACTAGAGAAATGCTACACCACATAGCGGCTTCTAAGAATAAGGCGGTGTTTCTCAAACTTGATTTTGCGAAGGCCTTTGATACTGTTGAGTGGGATTTTCTAATCAAGGTAATGGAGGCTAGAGGCTTCCCTACTAGGTGGATTACGTGGATAACACAACTACTGCGCACCTCAAAATCTAGAGTTCTAGTCAACGGGGATACAACTGAGCCTTTCCTGCATAGGCGGGGACTAAGGCAAGGGGACCCACTGTCCCCAATGTTATTTAACATTGCTGCAGATGTATTACAACAAATAGTGGGCTCGCTAAACCAAATTCTCCATAGCCGTAGCCGAATGACAAGGAAAGTGAATGAGGCAATCATCGCAATGCAATACACCGACGACACGGCTATCATAGCCTCTGCATATGTCACTACACTAGTCTCCCTCAAGCTAGTCATAAGGCTATTTGTCTCCATTTCGGGGCTCAAAGTCAACTTCAACAAAAGTAATTTCGTTCCGCTAAACATCCACGAGCCAGATATTGATTGGGTGCAAAAGATTTTGAGTTGTGCACTCACGGAATTCTCAATTGTCTATTTGGGTATGCCTTTTACCGCTAATAGAAAAGGTGGAAAGGAAACTGGGAGGTTGAAAAGGCAAAATCTTATCTCAAGGGGGTTGATTAGAACTAGTTCAGTCGGTTCTGTCGGCCATACCGATTTACCACATGACTTGCTTTCGATTACCTCAGTGGGTTTATTGCAAGAATTGATAGGGTGAGACGTGGATTTCTATGGGGAAAAGGAGAAGCCACGGGGCCCGGTCTTTCGTTAACTAACTGGTCGGCTGTCTGCTTGCCGAGAAAATTTAGAGGCTTGGGGGTCTCAAACCTAAACCTCGCCAATATAGCACTCCTCTTGCCATGGTGGTGGAAGGCATATCATACCTCCGATAGCTTGTGGTCTGTCAAAGCCCGTAAGATCAAATTGAAAAGATCACAGCACTTGGGTCCTAAAATATGGATACTGGCCGGTTCCTTCTTTTGGTCGCAATTGAATAAAATCAGGCACCTTTTTAACTGGAGCACGGCATGGCAAGTAGGTGATGGACACTCCATTTCCTACTGGTTTGATTCATGGCAAGGTTTGCCAAGGGCGGTCTCAAGGGTACCGACTTCGCAAAAGCCTTCTATCTCTTTATTTGCAGCATGGGAGGATATCGGAAGTGTAAACCCGGATGAACCACAACAGACACCACCATTACTGCTGCCTGGTGCAGAAGATGTAGTCATTTGGAAATGGAATAAAAATGGGATATACTCTGCTAGGTCGATATACAAAATCATGGGGGATGGGGGTCTAATTAGATGGTGTTATAGGGCTATTTGGAAGATCAAGGTCCCTCCAACAGTCAAAATCTTTGTTTATATGGTCAAGGGAAGATTTTGACACGAGATGTTCTTAGACACAGGGGTATGAACCTGCCACTGCATTGTGAAATGTGCAGAGATTGCCCGATAGAATCGATCCTTCATCTGCTTTATCTATGCCCCTATGCAGTCAATGTCTGGTTCGAAGTTTCCCGTTTATTAAACCGCCGTATCATGGCTCCAGCAATGACGGTGCAGGGAATCTGGGATGCCTCATGGTCCTTGGTTCGCATGCGGGGTGAAATTAATAAAAAAAACATGGATGGTAATGTTCAGCTGTGTCACTTGGGCGATTTGGAAGCAACGAAACACTGTGGTATTTGGTGGCCAGAGGCTACCGCCTAACTTACTGGTGGGACGATGCGCGCAAGAAGGGAGATTATGGCTCAAGTACTGTTAAGGATTGCCAGTTTATAGTGTGTTTTTCCCTTTTGTTGATAATTCGCTTTACTTCATATTAGTACTGTACTGCTCATTCTAGTTGGAAGATAGATACAGTAAGGGTAGGACGCCATACATTTGCATGGGGCTCCTGTGTTGTATAAACTCTGTCTAATATATTTACTTGTCAGTTACTGACAAGTCTTCAAAAAAAAAAAAAAGCTAGCGTGTGCTATACTCATTAAGCTCTTTTGGTGAGCATAACTCTAAAATCTATTAGATTGGCTTCAAATAACGAATTCAAATTGTTGAAAGCGATCTACTTTAAGAATAATGTGTGTACATACAAAATTTTGAAATTTATTTAGTACAAAGTCGAGCAGTAAAAAAAAATGAAGGTTTATAAGTTATTTTAATGCATTCATTTTTATTTTTATTTTAGCGCTCGATTTTGTACTAAATGAATCTCAAAATTTCAAAATTTTGCATGCATATGTATCATTCATGAAGTAAATTAGTTTCAATGGTTTGGATTTATCATTTGAAGCTAATTCCATAAATGCTCTGATCAGCATACAAGACTTGTCGAGCGCCTATGAGTAAAAGCTTAACCAAGTTGATAATGAAATTAGTGATGAGAAAATATCACAAGATAGATAAGTTGATAATGAAATTAGTGATGAGAAAATATCACAAGATAGACGGTTTTTTATATAATGTCCTTAACAACGAAAAAAAAAATACACGAGTAATAATATTTATCTTTAAGAATTGATGTTTGGTATAAGCAGCAGCATTACGAACAGCTTACACAATTAAAGAATATTAACATTTTTTGTCAAATTAACAATAAAAGAAGTACAAAAAAGACCCAGAAAAGGGGTGAAAAATACACAGCATTGCTTTATTCAAAAGCAAAAGGAAAAAAAAAATATATCAGAAGAAAAAAGAAAAGAGGAAGAGAGAAAAACTGAACAACCTTGCCCTGAATTAGCAAAGCAACTTAACTCCCAGAAAAGTGAAAAAAAAAAATGCAGCTTCAACCCACTGCCCTATAACAAATACAAAATTCCCACACAATAAGTAACAACAAAACAAAACTGGAAATAGCATAGGTATGCATGCATGCGCATGAAAAATTGGGTATATTCTTAATGTACATCCATCAGGAATCAAGGGGGAGGTAAAAAAAGGCCGTACCGGCTAAAATGCTTCACCTTGAAGCGCCATTCGGCCTTCACAGGGTCATACGAAACGAACTCACCTCCTTGCTCCACTGTCTTTTTAGTTAACATCTCCTTGTACCTCTCCACCTTGGGTCCTGTCAAGTAACGCTCACCTGTTTTCTTGTTTATGCATTTAATATTCAGCAGTACCACCTCAGCCGGTTTATTCAGACCCTGCCCCACGACCGGTTTCTTCTTCTCATCCCTGTACACCACCACCTCCTTGTTCCCAAACTGAACTATTGCTTCTAGATCCAGCTTTCTGACATCTGTTTCACCTAAGAACTGTATGCACCCATATCCAGTTCGCCCCACCACAAAACCTGGCACCCGGGAACAAAACCCCGGGTCTGCACGCTCCCTGGCCGCCAAATCCTGTATGCGTGGCTCAGTATAATAGTCAGCATGTCGCAGCTTTGGCATCAGTGCTTCAATTTCTGCACCATGCTCGTAAACTATCGCTGCCTGGAGCCCCTTCTGGGTGCTGTGATTGCAGTCCACAGTAGAGGGAGGAGGGGCATTCTCATCATTTTCATCTAGGTTCAGATCACAATCTGCACCAACAACTCCTCAAGTCAACATAGCACAAATAATTATTGCTTAAAAGGAAAAATAGTAAGATCTTAATAAGGCACCAACCATCTAGATCCTCCTCCTGTTCAAAAGAGGGGCTGGCAGTTGAGTCTGAATGCTCTCCTGATGATATTAAATCGTCTGATGAGAAATAGAGGTGCATGCCATAAATGAGAAAACCCAAGAAATAGGATCATGTATGTGCACAAGATTCACAAAACTGGTATACAATTAAATACCATTTTGATTAGTAGGTGAATTGAGTACAGGTAGGTGACTCTCCAAGTGATTGGGCAATTTGTCGCATACTTCATCTCCCAGCCAATCGTCATTATTTACAATCGCAGGGTCAGTAACTGTAACTTTCCTCGGGTTCTGTCTTGGTATCACAAATGCATCAAGCTTTGGAGCATACAAAGCCTCCTGCCTTTGGGCATCAAATGCAACCTGCAAAAAGAGAATGATTTGATTAGAAGAAAAAAATAAACATCAGCTTACATTCTCTTTCCTGGATTTACATGTTATACACAGTGAAGAGAAGAAACTTCTATTTTCTACCTTTGGAGCATCAGTTTTTGTATGATATCTCCTCAGTGGAAGCCTCACCCGTCTCTGTGAGAGGTGCCTCGGTACTGACAAAGACCCTCTAGATGGTGCAGATCTCTCGCCAACCTTAGCAACCAAGCAAACAAAAAAACACTTGGAAAATGAAACATGCATACGTGCTCAACAATAAGGTAAAATGATTGATCTGAGAATATGGAACACACCGGCAAGCTTGAAATACCATACTGAACTGAAGAAATAGTACAACAAAGCCCCGCAGACACTTGAGGCGCCGAAGGCAGTGCACTGAACAGGTTCCCTGATGGGGCAGCTGTTGCGGACGTACCAGTCTGGCTAGTGACTCTATACACCAAGTTTGGTATAAATTATTAGAACATTGATATGTTAGACATGATAATTAAGATGACAATGATAATCATAGATACAAATTACCAAATACAATAATTTGGAAGAAAAAAAAAAGGATGATTGAAAGAAAATTACAATGAATAAAAAACGGTTTATTGAATAGGAAAAAGATACTTACTGTTGATTGGAAGCACTGGCTCCAATGCCACCTGAAGAAGAAAATTACAAAATGAAAAAGAAATAGTTAGTCATATAGAATTATAGAAGAATACAAGTGCTATTGTTGGCACCAAAAAGAAAAGGTAGAATGGACTTAAAAAAGCAAACAATACAATACCTTGTGATGTCTGAGCATCATTGTTATTCCCAAAAGAAAACACATTTGAAGTCTGGCCTGTTGTCATAGCTTCAAAAGATGAAGGTGTGGAAACAGAAGCAGCAGCCTACAAATAAGAGAAAATAACAAATAGAAGGCCGTTGCTTATATTTACTATCACAATAACACTAAATAAAATATATAAAATGGATCAGAAGGAACCTACTGCTGTTGTTGTTGGTGGTGTTGCTTGGCCAAATGGTGGCAGGCCGGACCAAGATCCATTAGAAGGCAGTTGCCCAAAACCAGAAGTAGTGCACCGGGTGAGTCCAGTTGCTTGGGTGGTATTGGCATTGCTACCAGCTGCAGGAGTACCCACTGCTTGTGTTGTAACAGATCCAAAAACAGATGGTTTAGAAGAAGAGGTTGAACTTGAACTGAAAATTGGAGAATGGTTCACTGCAAATGGGCTTGAGAATGGGTTTTGGTTTGAATCTTTGGCAAATGAAGAGAAAGGGTTTTCGTTTTGGTTTGATTGAGAGGTAAAAGAGAAAGAGTTTGCATTTGGATTTGGGTTTGATTGAGGGAAAAACAAGGAAGGGTTTAGGTTTGGGTTTGAGCTTTGGTTTTGGTTTTGTTTTGATTTCGAGGTAAAAGAAAAGTGACTTGCATTTTGATTTTCCTTTGACTGAGATGTGAAGGAGAAATGGTACGAGTTTAAATTATGAGTTTGGTTTTGGTTCGATTGAGAGGGCAAACAGAAACTGGTGGGGTTTGATTGTTTTATTGAGAACGGGTTAGGATTTGATTCTGTGACCGAAGAGCAAGGGTTCATGTTTGATTTGGAGATAGAAGAGAAGGGACTTGTGTTTGGGGTTGATTGTGAGGTGAATGAAAAAAAGTTTGGGTTAGACACCATTGGACCAAATATGGATGTTGCACCAAATGGACTTGAGGGGGTTGTCTTCTGAAAGCCGAGCCCACCTGTTAGAGCACTTGGCTCACCTACAGAGAATGCAAAGAAAATTTTGTTAATAATACCATGAAAAAAAGATGAAGGACAGATATAACAGCTGGATCCCAGCAGTTGGGTTGCAAATGTGGCAATACCAATAACACATCTAACATGTTTAACCACTTTATACTGCCTGTCTGTATGGTCTGGGTCCGTCTGGCCATAGTAGTTAGGTTGTAAATTTTCCAATAATTTTGCAGAAGATCAGGTTAAACAGGTTTCAATTGAAAAGCTGCCAAATTCACAATTAAACTAATTATTTGACTGCCTTAGTGAAAAAAAAAAAAAATAGGGAAGAACACACAACCATAACTTTATTTGGGAAAAACATGAAAAAAGAACTCTTAAATGCAATAAACATTCAAATGCCTCCTGTTTTGAGTCATAGTTAACCCCATTTTTTAAAGTCAATAATATATATTAAGCTCTCCCAACAATGGAGTAAACTTATAGTGTGTACAAGTTTCTGTTTCAGTAATAGAAACCGATGGATCCTACTTAGGGTTAGGGGAACTACTTTCCAATATATAAAAAATACAAAATGCAAAGAGCATAAAGAAACTGTTATATCACTTTCTGTATGTGGATGTAAAAAGATACAACATTTGGGTGATGAAGGGAAAAAACAATGCAAGGAAAAAATTCACATCACTGACTTTTACAGACGTCTTGATGCTCATGAAACAGAACCTGAAATATTAATCTTTTACATTTACCTGAGAAAGTGACACAAAATGAAATATGACATGAAAACATTTGGCCCTCATTTTTTATATTATGCATGGACGCTATGGAATATCCTGAGGGCTATACATCCCCAAATTACTTGTGTAAATTGTAGCATAAACCTGCTCTCTATTTGGCTCATTCTCACTAAGTAGCTATAACATGGAACCAACCAAATGTTTTGGCAGCATCATGATAATGGTCACATTATTTCTATATGAATCAAATTTAACTTTTTATCTGGTATTTTAAGTTTAAATCTCCATTTTTAATTTTTTTGCTTATCAATGGGGGCATTTGAACCCTCCCCAATCGATATATATAATTTTATCAATTAAAGAAAATATGGGAGAAGACCGAAATTTTGCTTTCAACATTTATGTCTCTATGATCCAAACAGGACAAAAGAAAAATAACAGGAATTCTTCAAACATATGAAAAGGAAAAAAACGGCAGAATAATGTAAAGATGAGAGATGATTTACTCAAATCATATTGAGTCATGTCTAAAAATGCCAAGATCACATGATTTATTTATCAGGTTAACCGTATTCAAATAAGTACC
The DNA here is from genome assembly GCA_028015225.1 of Carex myosuroides. Lineage (NCBI taxonomy): Eukaryota > Viridiplantae > Streptophyta > Magnoliopsida > Poales > Cyperaceae > Carex > Carex myosuroides. The sequence goes on from CM051472.1 coordinate 7,592,679, forward strand.
TAACCAACTAAAGTTCAATACAGTTTTTCAGGTTATGTTGGCCTTACGGGTATATGAGATCGATTGTACGCAACTACTTTCTACTTATTTTCTTTGCTTTCTGCTCCATTTTTGGAAACTTCTTCAATTTGGATAATTTCCTTTAATTTATATATGCTGGTAGGATATTGTAACAGTAATTATACTGTGACGATAAAAGAGTGGAGAAAATGACCTTTGTCACTACACTGATAGTCAGACAATCTCAACTCCTGGTAGCTGGAGTCTTTAAAAGCAGGCATGGCACTGATTGATTCCATCTTGGCATTGCTCTGTTCATCATGCGGGCTCCACTTGTATGCCTCATTTTTATCTCCAACCTGTTGACCTGACTGAGCCCCGAAGGAAAATTGACTGCTGAAGGCAGGTGTAGACCCAAAAACAAATGCTGAGCTACTAGATGAACCAAATGCAGGTGCACTGGGCATTCCAAATGAAAAGTTACTGGATGGACCAGGACCTGGAGAACTGGAGGGGCGAAAGGAAAATTCACTCGAAGCCCCAAATGCAGGACAGCTGGAAACACTGAATGCAGATCCAGTGCCGGTAAACGGATTGGGTTGATTAGGTGATAACCCAACTCCACCAAATGACCCCATTTTCTGCCCAAAAGAACCTGTAATGAGTTGCATAATTGTCAGTAATAAAAAAATATATATCCTGCTGATTAAAGAATGTCAATAAAATTAGTATAAGAAACTAAGAAGCTGCTAAGGTTTGTAATTGGAGCAACAATGTGTTTTACCTAAATAAGTAAGGTGACAGTAATGTGCAGGTAAAATGTAGCAAAAATTCACATTTTTTTTTTGAGAAATTGATAAGTTTTGATCAAACCAGTTATCGAGTACCAACGATAGTTCATACAACAGAGTTTTGTTGAACTGGATATAAGAACTAACAGCTAAAAGAAGAAGATGATGATGAAGAAGAAGACGCGCCGAATGTTGGCACAGAAGTTTGACCAAATACACTTGCGGATGTAGATGCGCCTCCAAATGGGTTGAGATTTGAGCTACCAAATGGATTAGCAATACCACCGTCCATTTGCCCGAACATGGATCGTGATCCAAATGGGCTACTTGGGATCAAATTCTACAATAAAAACGTAATGAAATATAATAAATAAACTGAGAAAGAAGGATTGCATTATACAAAGAATTCCATTCCAACACAGAAAAAGAAATGCACAGACCTTTAGGTTGAATTAGACAAATGTGGACTGAAATGGAACCAAAACACTAACCACAAAGCATAGAACATGTCTGAGCTGTACCTGATTGAGAGAATAAAATATCCCAAAATCTATAGCTTTCTTATCGAATTACATAATTTATGAGCTAAATTTTGATGAATTGTGTGTGCTTTATTTAATTCCCTATGCATATTGCAGTAAATACGAAATCAAGATTAAAGAAAGATGAGTGAGATGAACCCCCCCAGCCCCCTTCCCTCATCCGCACTACTTGTGCCGCGTTTTGGTGAAAAAAAGAAAACGCTTGAATCGGGGGCGGGGGTGAACGACCGGTTGGCTGATTCCTCCGACTCACCGTCCGAGTTACGCCGATTCTTTATAGTGAGTGATTGATTCTCCAGATTTTTTAGCGATTGTTGAAAGGCAAAGGTGGATGCGATTGATGATGGAAAGAGAGATTTGGGGTAGCGTTGCGTCAGGTCAAGTATGTTTCGTAACTTGAGAGGAGGAGAAGATGGGTCTGTCGGGTGGGGCCCAATGTTTTTACATGTAGGCTGCTCAGGAATTTCTTGGGTCTATATACTTTTCATCGGACCAGCTGTACGGGGGCAAACGGATCGAATACGGATAAATACTATAGTAAAACCGTATTACTATTTATTTTTATTTTTACATTTAGAATATATATATAATTTGATCAAATATTAATCAGATAAAAATATGAATTGACTATTAAACGAAAAAAATACGAATTGAACATTAAACATATACGAATACGGATATGAATAATAATTCAAATCTCTAATTCAGATACTGTAACAAAATTAACATATTATTCAACAACTTTTTTCTTGCTAAAAAAATAAAATAACATAAAATTCAAATATAATTCGAATATTTAATTATTATAGTGAACAAAATAATGTGTCTTAATTTGTTATGTTATTAACAAAATATATATGTGGATTCGGATACAAACAAATAATATCCGATCGGTTTGCTCCTCTCCAGCTATCATTCAGTATTGTTTTTCTTTTTGCTAGAACGTTCATAGGTTAATAGGTTAGATATATAAATTTATTTTTTGTGAAATGAAAACGTTAGCCGATGTGGTTGGTTGTAGAGAACGAGATAACTATACGCGTTTGTTATTAAAGAGTCGATAGAGAAATATTAGTTCCGATTTCCATTATAAGATTTTTTTAGATATATACCGAGCATCGTAAATATATCTATAAACTCTTCCTTATTTTTTTTCTACGATGAGACTTATGTTAAGTTGGAAACGAGATGCATATGTTGCATATGTACGTGTGTATATATTATATATTATTATTATTATTATTATTATTATTATTATTATTATTATTATTATTATTATTATTATTATTATTATTAGAATTAGAGGAGGGCTCAAATGCCCCAATAATTATGCTTCAATTCTCTCCCAAAATCTGAACAACACATCTAATTTTAGATTAGAGGTTCAGATTGTCATTGTCCATGACTTTTCATTTCCAAATAAGACGCACGTTTTATCTGACGAGTTCTCTCCAGTTCTCTCTTTTAGCTGTCAGTTTCCAGTTCTTACCAAAAATGACTGATTGCGTCTCTTCGTCTCTTCCGACCGACACAGTCGCGAGCTCTCTCTCTCCTCTCGTCAGTCAATGTGGATTCGCTAATCCTACTTTGCAACCGGTCATGGATGAAGAATACGTCAAGCCTTCACCGCCAGAATCTCAAAGAATTGAGGTAATCTGATTTTTAAATTGAGCAATAACCATCTAACTTAGCAACGATTTATTCTAGCGATTAGTAAGGGCATCAAAAGCATGACACATAGAATTTAACTTGATCAAACTAATGTTGTTTTTTCCTAACATGAAATTGAAAATCGAAATAGGGAAAATAAGTTTCAGTTTGTGAACTTACAAAATAGAAAACTTATAAAAGCATTTATATAGTTATGAGTCCTTACTAAAAATTATATCTTTGAAAACTAACATTGAAGACTTATAAAATCAGTTGATTAAAATATGAAAATATACAAACATGATTGTGCTTAGCAGTTGTTTCATTTTATTTTTAGATTAGTTATAGAATAATGTAGAGAAAACAGTAAGAGGTCTTATCTACAAAAAATTAATCTCTAAAAGCACTTCCATTGAACTGATATTTGATTGATATTATCACAGTATATCTTCACTGTACCTTCTTATATCATATTGGTCTCCATTTTTATTGTACCTTCTTTTCATCTAGGATTACACATAATGTAAAAGAAAAAGAAAAACATAGAACATTTGAAATTTAAAGAATAGAGGAACTTTATTACTATTATTTTTAAAATATTTTCACATTGTATCTTTCATCACAACAGCATAGTGCGTCTACATTTACAGTGAGCATATATATTTACAAAAATGACTGATTGCGTCTCTTCGTCTCTCCAGTTCTCTCTCTCTCCTCTCACCAGTCAATGTGGATTCGCTAATCCTACTTTGCAACCGGTCATGGATGAAGAATACGTCAAGCCTTCACCGCCAGAATCTCAAAGAATTGAGGTAATCTGATTTTTAAATTGAGCAATAACCATCTAACTTAGCAACGATTTATTCTAGCGATTAGTAAGGGCATCAAAAGCATGGCACATAGAATTTAACTTGATCAAACTAATGTTGTTTTTTCCTAACATGAAATTGAAAATCGAAATAGGGAAAATAAGTTTCAGTTTGTGAACTTACAAAATAGAAAACTTATAAAAGCATTTATATAGTTATGAGTCCTTACTAAAAATTATATCTTTGAAAACTAACATTGAAGACTTATAAAATCAGTTGATTAAAATATGAAAATATACAAACATGATTGTGCTTAGCAGTTGTTTCATTTTATTTTTAGATTAGTTATAGAATAATGTAGAGAAAACAGTAAGAGGTCTTATCTACAAAAAATTAATCTCTAAAAGCACTTCCATTGAACTGATATTTGATTGATATTATCACAGTATATCTTCACTGTACCTTCTTATATCATATTGGTCTCCATTTTTATTGTACCTTCTTTTCATCTAGGATTACACATAATGTAAAAGAAAAAGAAAAACATAGAACATTTGAAATTTAAAGAATAGAGGAACTTTATTACTATTATTTTTAAAATATTTTCACATTGTATCTTTCATCACAACAGCATAGTGTGTCTACATTTACAGTGAGCATATATATTTACAAAAATGACTGATTGCGTCTCTTCGTCTCTCCAGTTCTCTCTCTCTCCTCTCGCCAGTCAATGTGGATTCGCTAATCCTACTTTGCAACCGGTCATGGATGAAGAATACGTCAAGCCTTCACCGCCAGAATCTCAAAGAATTGAGGTAATCTGATTTTTAAATTGAGCAATAACCATCTAACTTAGCAACGATTTATTCTAGCGATTAGTAAGGGCATCAAAAGCATGGCACATAGAATTTAACTTGATCAAACTAATGTTGTTTTTTCCTAACATGAAATTGAAAATCGAAATAGGGAAAATAAGTTTCAGTTTGTGAACTTACAAAATAGAAAACTTATAAAAGCATTTATATAGTTATGAGTCCTTACTAAAAATTATATCTTTGAAAACTAACATTGAAGACTTATAAAATCAGTTGATTAAAATATGAAAATATACAAACATGATTGTGCTTAGCAGTTGTTTCATTTTATTTTTAGATTAGTTATAGAATAATGTAGAGAAAACAGTAAGAGTTCTTATCTACAAAAAATTAATCTCTAAAAGCACTTCCATTGAACTGATATTTGATTGATATTATCACAGTATATCTTCACTGTACCTTCTTATATCATATTGGTCTCCATTTTTATTGTACCTTCTTTTCATTTAGTATTACACATAATGTAAAAGAAAAAGAAAAACATAGAACATTTGAAATTTAAAGAATAGAGGAACTTTATTACTATTATTTTTAAAATATTTTCACATTGTATCTTTCATCACAACAGCATAGTGCGTCTACATTTACAGTGAGCAAATATATTTACAAAACACTCATCACAACATCATGTAATAAGCTAATTGAACAACATCATGCATTGTTGTGTATTTTGGGTATAGGTTTTGTTGGTCTATTTCGTACACTTTTGCTTTAAATTTATAAAACCCTAAATACGCAAAGTAGATTGAATTGCAAGCGCACAATCTATCCTTATAGTAATTATGGGTATCGATCCAAAGATAATGAGAAATATTACTTTTTACTAAATCAATTAATTCTAAAATAATGCAAATAAAGTAAAAGGGGGGGTTTGTTGTAAAATTGGTTTTGGGTTCAATACCCGATTGAGAGTTGAATGTAAACAAAACAATTTAAAACAAACTAATAAAAATGAATTTTGTGATTCAAATGGATAAGAGTCTAGAGGCTATCGGCATACAATCACTTGGTCAAATTTACATTTAATTGGTTTCTAAATTCATGTTTGTAATTATGAGGTTTCTAAGTCATAAATATCAAAAAGGGTCACTTTCGTGAATTAATGACGTGTCTAGATAATTCGGACTTCACAATTAAGTCATTCACCCTAGCTATCTAGACCATAAGCATAGGTTAGCCTAGTTTATCCCTAAATACCAATACTTCACGATTAAGTTCTTCATACAATATTCAGTTCAATTCTAGGTGTCCCAATTAAATATGAGGCTTCACGATTAAGTCTTTCACCTCAATTCAACTTTTGTTCTTGTGGTTCCGGACTAAGAAATAGATTTGGTCATTTCTAATCTCAATCCTAGGGTTATTCATGTATATAATTTGGTGCCATCAATTCTTTGATCCTAGCACCTTAAGTTGGTTAAACTTAAGCGGGACGCTAATTAATAAGCATTCAAATCATACAAGCACATGAATTATAAAATCAACAAGAATAAACATACATGCAAACAATCATCATAAAGAAATTAATCCAACTAAACATAGATTCAACACAATTTCATGTTTTTAGCCTAATCCCCTAGAGAGGAAATCTAGCCTCTCATGGGTGAGTTAACATTCAAGAAAGATACAAGAGAAATCATAATGAAAACTAAGTAAAACAAGTAAGATAATAGACTACACCAATCTCTTCGCTCGCTGCCTTTGACACTGTTGCTTGCTCGAGAATCTCTTCAAACCTTTGCTCTAATTGCCCTTGATCACGAGGAGAAGATAGAAAATGTGTAGAGAGATGTGGAAATTAAACCTAGAATGAAAGCTGGTTTCTCTTGCTGCCTTTTTGCCCATAATATAGCTGTTTTCGTGTCTTGGGAAACAATCCCTCAAAATCTGGCAATAAATCTGAGAAGATATCATGAATTAAGGCATTAATGGCATTGGTGCGGGTCGTACAAACCGAAAGTCGGCTGGAAATTGGCTAAGGAATGAGGAATCGTGCGGCCTTCATGCGGCCCACACAGCCACCCGCAGAACTCTCGGTTAAATCGGTGCGACCTGCACATAATTCGTGCAGTCCGCACAAAGTGGGTTCTTCGTCTGGAAAAATGGCTAAGGAAAAGGGGTCTGCGGCCTTCACAAATCTCCTGCGGCCCCACGAGTACCTGTAAAACTCTCGGACAAATCAGTACGACCCACACAAAATTCGTGGGCCCGCACAACTCGCAGTTTTGCTCTTTTTGCTCTTTTTGCTCGATTTCTGTAATTTAGACAAATGAAAGGCAATAACTTGGTTCTACGGTGCATTCTATACTAAACTAGACTAAAATACAAGGAATTTGGTATAGTTTAGGAGGTAAAACCTCGACCGAAAGTATATATAATTGAAGTTTATCATGCATTAATTAGATATGTCTTCTAACCCACTATTAACCCAACTCTATCTACAACATATTGTTGCATGCCCAATACCCTACCCTTTTACAAGAAACCATTACCAATCACTGGTATTCAACTTAAGTAAAATTTGTAGAATTTGACCTAATTAATCATTCACATTACAAAATACATCTTCAAGTAAACATCTAAAAACAAAACACAACTTAATTGAGAACTTCATGCCACTACTCTCCAGGATCAGTACCAGCGGTACCACCCTCTTTTCCCAATCCAAATCTTCAACTCAATCAAATTACCTGCCCGTAAGACAATAAGGAGTAAATTGTCAATACAGATTTTTTATTGGTAGGCAAATGGTGTTTGTACAAACTAAACCTCCCATATTGTACAAATTGTGTTCTATTATTCTTTGCATCTAAAAGGTCCATAAAATGTACAAAATATAATTTTGTAGCATAATCAATTGACTTTATTAGACTTTCTTTGACTCCTACCGTAAGAAAACATGTAATATCTAAAGTATAGGATACGCATCACTGAAAAAATAAAATTATTAGTTTTAAATTTGTCTTTCGAATTATGTAAATTCTGACCTTTACTCCACAAATTTTTTTAATTTTTTTTAATTACATTGCCCACAAGAAATTTTCTTAATTGCAATCAAGTGAAAATTTTTTATGAGCTTGGTATCTCAATTTGTACAAATAAGTGAAAATAACACAAATCAATCAAATTAGAACAAATAAATATCAACTATACTTGTTTACGAGAAAGATAGAGACAGAGACTACCTGGATTAGAACTGGGGGAGACGATTTAGAGAGAGGCGAACCAGTGGGGAGTTCCTTCGAAAGAGGGGTGCACGGAGACATAAAACCACTGGTGAGGCGCGGCTGAGTCGCGAGAGGTGCATAGGCTAAGCGAGCGGCCAAATAGCGAGAAGTGCTCGGGTCGAGGGAGATAGCACGAGAGAAGGAAAGAGTGCGACGGAGGGTAGATGAGCACTAGAGAAGAGAAGGGTTTAGCACTTTAGAAATGGAGAGAATTAGAACTGGAGCACTAGAGAAGAGAAGGGTGCTATCAAGCGCTCTGTTTGTTTTTCAATCTGAACCAATAATCTAAAATTAGACGTGTTATTCAGATCTTGGGAAAGGATTGGGGCATAATTATTGGGGCATTTGAGCCCTATTATTATTATTATTATTATTATTATTATTATTATTATTATTATTATTATTATTATTATTATTATTATTATTATTATTATTATTATTATTATTATTATTATTATTATTATTATTATTATTATTATTATTATTATTATTATTATTATTATTATTATTATTATTATTATTATTATTATTATTATTATTATTATTATTATTATTATTATTATTATTATTATTATTATTATTATTATTATTATTATTATTATTATTATTATTATTATTATTATTATTATTATTATTATTATTATTATTATTATTATTATTATTATTATTATTATTATTATTATTATTATTATTATTATTATTATTGTTATTATTATTATTATTATTATTATTATGTGTACAAGTAATCTATATATAGAGAGAGCGTAAAACTAAGGTGTGATGTGCTCACCAAGAGGGATTGGTGAGCACACCTCCAAAACTCTATCAGATTGGTTTCAAATGACGAATCCAGACCGTTGAAATACATTTACTTCATGAGTAATGCATGTACATGTAAACTTATAAAAGTTTAGAATTTATTTAGTACAAGATTAAGCGGTAAAAAAAATGATGAAAAATGAATACATAAAACAACTTATAAAATGTTCATTTTTTTGTACTAATGAATTCGAAACTTCCAAAAAAATTCATGCGCATGCATCACTCATGAAGTAGATGAATTTCAACGATTTGAAATCGTCGTTTGAAGCCAATCCGATAGACTTTTTGAGATGTTCTCATCAACCCTTCTTGATGAACACATCACACTCTAGCTTTACTATATATATATATAGGAGGGTTCAAATGCACCATGATTTTATGCTCAAATATGCTCCACATCATATATCTCCGTTTTCAAAGTCCAAACAGTCGATCCGAACCGTTCAACATGATCTTCATAATAAAATATGCTTGGATACCAAATTTTATATTTTTTAGAATTTTTTTACTATTTTTTTAGATAGGTACAAAACCACTGTTTTAAGGTGATTCTAGACAATCTGAAAAAGTGATATTGTACCTATGTAAAAAAATAGTAAAAAAATTCTAAAAAATATAAAATTTGTTCTCCAAGAATTTTTATTATGAAGATCATGTTGAGCGGTTCGGATCAACTATTTGAACTTTGAAAATGAAAATAAAGAATGTGGAGCATATTAAAGCATAAAATCGTGATGCATTTGAACCCTCCTCATATATATATATATATATATATATATATATATATATATATGCAAGTCGACTACTCTTAATTTAGACTATATATGCACATATATTATAATAATAGGTTTCATAAATTCAATATTATAATTTGTTGGTGATTTATTATTACCCAATTTTCCGTACATTCTTTTTGTTCTTCTTAATTTTCATCATAAATAAATTTTAGTGATAATATATTCGAACGTTGTCTTTTCTTCTAATAGTATTTGCATTATTATTTAAAGATAAAGGATTACTTGACAATTATTTATTTTAACAATCTTATCATCTTTAGAAATAATGTTTAAATTTTGAGATCAAACACCGTAGACATGATATAAATTTTCAAATATTACTGCTATAATAATATGATTAGATTCGGTATATGTATCACCATACATCAAAACAAGTGACTTAAAATTTTAATGGTGTTCAAAATCGGTGAATTCTAATGCAACTCAAAGAGTGCTAAATTATTCCTGTTATTTTAGAAATTTTAATTATGTACATTGGAATTTAATTGAATCTTCTTTTCTTTATGTCTTTTATATTGTTCATCCCTCTCATCTTTCTCTTATATTAAGCACGTAAGTGTCCTGGTTCGCCAACGGTTGTATACTAGATAGGATTATGCACTTGTAATCTAACCCGATAACAAACTGAGTTTATAAATTTAAAAGACATCACGTTTTGCGTGATCAGGTCTCTAGAGTATCTCGTGATCGTCTAGGTTTGGCCATACTACATTTGAAAATATCAAGTTACTAAATTTCTAACATATTTTACAATTTACATTAATTAATAAAAAATATTATTGCAAACTACCATAAAAAAAATTAATAATAGAATTTTGGACACTTTATAAACAATTAATAATTAATTTATAAACAATTTCTAATTAATTTTGGATAATTTCTATATATGCTAAACAATTCCTAACAATTTCTAAATTATTTTGGACAATTTCTAAAATCCTAAACTCTAAACCCTAAAAAAATGTGTCATGCATGTAAATGTTGGACCAAACATGTAAATGTTTAATTTTATTTTAAACATTATAGGCATAATTTATATTATTCACATAACATATTTATAAAAATTAGTGAGATTTAAAATAAAAAATTACCGTACATTAAATGATTTAAAATTTTAATGATATTTATAATTTTCACATAACATATTTGTAAAAATTAGTGAGATTTTAAAAAATAAAATACCGTACATTAAATGATTTAAAATTATAATGATATGAAATTAATGGCCTTTGAAAATTGTTATAAAAATTCAAATAATTGCTTTATTTTAAGAAACTATTTTAAAAATTCAAATAATTGTCAAGTAATTTTTTCTCAATTCAAATAACATATTTTTACAATTTACCATAATTAATAAGAATTATTATTGCAAACTAAATTAAGAAAAATAATTTCGGTATATGCTAAGCAATTCAATCGCGTTGGGAAAATCAACAATCTGCACACTATATTTAACAATTCAATTTCTACGACTCGGTACGACGTAACCAAACCAATACCCTAAACCCTAAACCGTAAACCGTAAACCCTAACACTAAACCCTAATTTTGGACCCTAAACCCTAATTTCTAAACCCTAATTTTAAAAAGGGTGTAACAGTACCATGAATCGCGTCGGGAAAATCAACAACCCGCAAGGCAATTCCTTAATAATTTCTAACAATTTCAATCTCAACACTTACGAAATATCAAAAATCTGAGCAATTCAATCGCGTCGGGAAAATCAACAACCCGCACACGATAATTAACAATTCAATTTCTAGCAATCGCTCCAATGCCATCACAAGACACAAAACATAAATAAAATAAGTTATGTCGGGTTACCTAGAAATAATCGGATTGTGCTTCGTGATTCGTGATTCGTGATTCGTGCTCCGGCCTCACCTAACCTCAAGCTTCGTGGGTTGGGATGGCCTTGTGAGAGAGAGAGAGAGGTGGGGTTGGACCGGCGAGAAAGCGGGCTTGAGAGGGGGGGTTGATCGGAAGGGAGAGGGCAAGAGAGAGGGGTGGGGGCGGATCGGAAGAGAGAGAGAGAGAGCGAGAGAGACAGACGGGTGGGGGTTGGGTGGATCGGAAGAGAAAGGGTGACAGAGAGAGACAGAGCTAGGGTGGATGGGGGCTGGGCGGATCGGAAGAGAGAGAGATAGATAGAGAGAGAGACAAAGACGGATTTAAAAAAAAGGTTATAGACCAAACCGCCCAAACATAGAGGGGTTTGGTATAGAGATTTGACCGCCCCATGTTTGGGCGGTTTGGTATGGGGAGCTAACCTCCCAAACATGAGGCGGTCAGGGCGTTTTTAAAATTATTTTTGACAGGGGGCAAATTTGTTAATTTTTTGGAGGGTATTAATAAAAATTTCGGTATTATGTAGAAGGGAGCATTCTTTTATATTAGAAAGAATTTTATGTATATTTCTCAAAAACTTTTAAATTATGCACTTCTTATTCTAAATTTTGAAATTACATATTCACCCTCTAAATTTCTGAAACTCACAAATTTATTCATTTTATTGTCTTTTGTATTAAAAAATCATTTTAATTTATAAAATATCCATTTTACTATCTATTAAAAAGCATAAACTATTTATAATTTGTTTAAAAAAAATACCAGTCTTTGAAATAACAACAGATTTATTTCCCCCATCAAGAGGTATACTTGATCCAAATGCAGGATCCTATAATCAATGAAAGTTTTCATCGTGATACGTCCTATCTCTAAGGAGGTTAGACCGTATGTTCTTGAGAGAGAGTAGAAGTTGGTAAGGTGTTCGAACTCTTCTTTATAGACACTTTGTGTAAATATAATTGCGAACCTCTGACTCGGCTGAGTTTGGGACCTTTTATAAGTCGGGTCGTAACTGTTGTATAAGAGTGGTTATGGTAACTCACGACTCCATAGTCTAACACATCGTCATATGGGGGCAGTGACGCCTGCATAGTGGCCGTCACCGTAGCGCGATTGCTCCGAGGTCGGGCTGGGTCTACTCTTGCCGAGCAAGTTTTTATTAGACCGTTGTGGAGTATTTCGGGCCTCTCTATGTAATCGGGTTTGGAGGTCTTCGACAACAGGCTCGGTACTCAGCCCACGAGTAATCCTTGAGGACCTTTGATACATGGTCTTATCACACTGTATTTTGGCCGAAGTAATTTGGAAGTAAGCAAAAGAAGGTACAAATAAAACCCATAGTATTTGTTCATGAATCGACTCTAAGAGATAGAGAAGTGTGATTTTTTTTTAAATAGAATCAAATTTAATATTTTTAACGAAACAAGCATCATTAATTTAGATTCTACAAAAAACAACTCCACCGATGCACAAAGACGTTTGCTCCTTATGGCCCATCTATACAATTTGACCACAGAAATCAATAGCAAATGGCTCCACCGATCCGCAAAGCTGTTTTTATAAAAACCAAATCAATGGTGCTTATTCGGTTGAAATATTTAAAATTGATTCTATCTTAAAAGCAAAAATCGAGAAGTGCTATAAAATAGGTTTAGCGATGGATAAATTAATAATCAAGCACATGTTGTGGATTTAACACGAACAATGCTACTCTGTTACTTGGTTTTGACCCGCAGGAGCTGAGATCCAACCACACCCACTTAAAACCCTAATCTTCTATTACAAATTTCTTAAAATGGAATGATCTATATTAACAGCATGTATATTAAAATAATGAAATTTACTATTTAACGTAAATCAAATGATTTAAATTTTAACTGTAAAAAATGAATGGTCTCTTGATTCTTGATGCATTATCAAATAATATTTAAGTTACATAAAACTTAATTGTTAGACAATCAACATATCAATTAACATATTCATATAATCCCTCAACCCTCATGTTCAAATCGTTTGATCAATATACATGTAACTTTTTAAAGAATCAATCAGTTTTAAATGCTGGGTACATGTCAATGACAGCTGGGCTCCAGCGCTGGACCCTATACTCATTGACCTTCGCTGCACCAGGTGCACGCCCTAACTAATTCGTGGACCACAGACCTCCACGGATCCCTCCCTCGTGTTCCTGAAATAACCCACGGTCTCTCTCTCGTCTCGTATGTGACGACATGGCAGGGTTAAATGACCTCCGTCGGCTGGCGTACGGCGCCTCCATTGTCGCCAGAGAGGCGGCGAAGCGGTCCAGAGCCATAGAGGCCGCAACCTCTGGCGACATCACCGGAGCCCTTAAGGCCGCGATTCTCACTGCCACCGACCTCGCCGGGCTCACAAGCGGTACCGTTCGTGAAGTTTCTCCTCCCGCCCGCAATGAATCCTCTGTTGTGTATTTTACGGAGGAATCATCGCCACCTCAATCTGAATCCGCCGAGAGAGGTAGAAGGTTTTAACTTTTAACTCGTTTTCTTTCATTATAAGATGATGTGCCAAGTAGCATTAGATTTCGGAGTTGTTTTCAGCTGGATGTAGAAATGGAACAAGCGGTTCTATTCTAGCTTGCCCGTCAAACATTTATCGCTATTGAATGCAATATAATTAACCAGGCTTAATCTCAGACCAGTAACAATTTAGTTTTACTTCAGTTGTATGGATGTCAAAAAAAATGTGAACACTGATTCATAAGAAACCGACACACATTGTCTATTCAATCACGCAAAACATGTGAATAATTGATAAATTATGCCAAAGTATGCCCATTTTGATCGCATTAATTTTTATTGTTGGTCAATACTCAATACTAAGTTTGAAACTTTTCTTTTGTTCTTTTGTTTTTTGTTTCTTTAATTTTGTAGAAATATTCACACCTAACCTCCCGACGGCATCAGAGACGACAACATCAATTAAGACTGAGCCAACATTTTCAGTAGCAGATGATAAAACCAAAGAAGATGAGGTGTTAAATGAGAATTTGGATAAATTAAATGAAAGGAGTGTGGATAGTAATGACATACTGGCGAACAAAGAAGAACGAAGCACCGGTGCTGGTACAAGTGGAGAAGAACAGAGAGGCGATTCAAGTTCCATTGGTACAGTGAAGAGAAGAAGGCCCCGTGAGAGACGAGTTCCATCGACACCTTTCACCAGAGCTCTCGGGTTAGTGTTTAGTAAATTGTTGTGTTTACAGGTCCATTTTTTCTGCACTACTCATAGAGATTATATATTTTTAGAAATTTGCAAAAACGATCTTCCAATATTCAGAACTTACAAATGAGCTGCTATATTATTAACACTTGTTAAAAGTCCCACTGTAACATATGATGCTGATAGTGGGTAGCCTTATTTATTAATGAAGTGACTAGGATCAATGCAATGGCATAAATAAATCATAATTAAATTATATGTCATCATTGATCTTAAAATGAATTTTAGGCAAGTTAGATTAATTTATGGATTATCACTATTTTAAAGGATCGCTTGAGGTAGTACTGATATGACATTAGTTACTTCGTAAGGATTGATGTTTCATTTATCTAATAATTGTTAAATACCGTGTTGTTTATTGTAAGACCACGGTTTAAAAGCCAAACCAACAGTAAGAACTATTTTCTAATACTACAACAATGCATGGCTTTTGTGGAAACACCAGAAATGCAGTCTTTTTTTGCAAACTTTTGGGTAAATTTTCTAAAGATTATATTAAATATTGAAATGACGAGGTATCAGGTTTGCGGGGCTAGGAGCTGGTCTGGCATGGGGCACTGTACAGGAATCAGCTAAGAGGATATTGTATGGGACCCCAACTGAGACGAATGGGAAACAGCAATCGGCAGTCTCCCCTTTCTTGTCAGAACAGAATGCAGAACGGCTAGCACTGGCTCTCTGCCGAATGCGAGGAGCTGCTTTGAAAATCGGCCAGATGCTTAGTATACAAGATGAGTCTCTCATCCCACCTCCTGTAAGTTTTTTTATTTCCATTTTGCTCTGTCACTTTTCATTCTAGTCCTGGCCATTTTTCATCCTTTCCCATGATCTCAGGCAAAATTGGGGATGAATTGGGTTCTATTAGGACCTGTCGAGAGGTGTACTTGCACACTTCAGTAAAAAATTTTTTGGTTATAAATTGATTGTCAGCTGAGTTGTTGGGGTGATATTGTGTTTTATTGTGGCTAGGAGTCAGAAAATTTCCGTCTAGGTTACTGATATTTTGTTTATTTACTAAAACGGCTTGGACCCGACTCGGCTGTCAATAGATTAGAGATTTAACCCACATCTGAACCCATCAGGTCACACATCGACTCAACCCTACCCAATTAAGTTCTTTATATTAAATAAATATATCAATACTACGTTTTGGAGAAACCTGGGTTCATGCCCTAGTCCCAGCTGAGTTACTAGTCTAACAAGTTGGTTCAGGTTTGGGTCCATGATAGTATCCTTATTGAGTCTCGCTCCTGGTACAATTGCTAAATTGGGATCTGGGACCAGAGCATGACATTTATGACCAATTTCATTAAGTACGAACTGTAATTTGGTATTACCAATTGTCATGATCAAGAGTTACTGTACCAAACCGTATCTGTAATTAACACCATGTTTGGATGGAGAGTAGAGGAAGGGAGGGAATGGAAAGAAAAGAAAAATTTCCCTCGAATCGTGTTTGGTTGATAAAATTATGTCGGAAGTGAAGGGTACAGGAGGTGAAAGGTTTAATCTTGCATGATTATAATCAATAGAATCAATTTCTCTCCCAATTTGGGGTGTAACGAATGGAAATTTTTTTTGTTTCAAATATTTTCCGAAAAAATGACACAAATGACACAAATGCCCAACCCTATATCTTACATATGTAATTCTAATTCAAATTTCTTTTTCACAAACCTACAACATCCATCAAACTCATTAACCTTCTAAATTTTAATTAACCAAACAAGAAATAAGACGGAAAGGAAAGTTAAATTTACTTCCTCTTACTAATCATCCAAACATGAAAATATGTTAATCTTCTTTTCTATTCAATTTCATTCTTTTCTATTCTTCACCTCCCTTCTCTTCGTCTACTCCATCCAAACAAGGTGTAACTGGCAATATTTTAATTTTAAATTGTATTGTGAATTCAAAATCAGATACTGACAGCATTGGAAATAGTGCGACAAGGAGCGGATGTGATGCCCAAAAAACAGCTTAACTCGGTGCTAGATGCCGAATTAGGCAAAGATTGGTCTTCTAAATTGAAGAGCTTTGACTATGAACCATTAGCTGCTGCTAGCATTGGCCAGGTTTCTATAATTCCTTTTTCTTTTTTTAGTAGAACTTTGGAATCTGTGGTCAATACTGTTCTCTTATTTATTTATTTATTTATTTATTTATTTTCTCTTTGTGTTTGAGATAAGGTGCACAGAGCAGTGATGAAAGATGGAATGGAGGTGGCAATGAAAATACAATACCCAGGTGTGGCTGATAGCATAGAAAGCGATATAGAAAATGTGAAATTGTTGTTAAACTATACTAATATCATACCTAAAGGCCTTTTCCTTGACCGTGCTATCAAGGTATCTCCTATGTTTGTTGCAGTAGTTTCTTCTTTCCTTATTTCAGAAAAAAATATCACCTCTTTCTTTGGGCATATTAAAGTACCAAATAACTTGAAACCGACACATGGTGGTTTTTAGCTGATCCAGGGAAATTAAAGTCATTCATTTTGTGTCCCTTCTTTAAATTTTTGCTGTGTAGGTTGCAAAAGAAGAGTTGGCCAGAGAATGCAATTATATATTAGAAGCCCAAAGTCAGAAAAGATTCAGAGAATTGTTGTCCGGTAATGAAGGTTTCTATGTCCCGAAGGTGATTGATGAAATTTCTAGCAGAAAAGTGTTGACTACTGAGTTGGTTCAAGGTACTTCTATTTCAAATTTTCTCACTTGCAGGTGTGATACTGGCGAACTGTTCAAATCATTGGACTATAAGTTGCCAAATAAAAGAAACTACCTTGACCTTATGATTGGATAAAAAAGTCGTGTTTTATTAAACTAGAATACCGGCCATAAAAGTCCTGATACTAAATACATTTATTGTAATATTCTAAAAATATTAACAAAAATTACTTGTCATATATATCACAGGGATTCCCATAGACAAGGTTGCCAAGCTTGATCAAGAGACATGCAGCTACGTTGGGGGAAAGCTTCTTGAACTTACTCTCAAGGAATTATTTGTCTTTCGCTTTATGCAGGTATGCCTTTCTAATTTGTTTGCCTTTTTAAAAAAAAAATCAGAGAACCTTTATTAGAAATGGAAGAAGTAATTATAAAACAAGAGTATTTCATGTTTCAATAAAGGTACCGGATGCACATGACTTGTACAGTTCTAGCTTTCTGGTAGACTGCAATGAATAAAAGCGAAAATCACATGTATATCACAGTGACTGTTTTTCTATCCTGTAATTTCTTGAACTTGAAATTTCAGACGGACCCTAATTGGAGCAATTTCCTGTACGATGAATCTACAAAAACTTTCAATTTAATAGATTTTGGTGCAGCTCGTGATTACCCAAAAAACTTTGTGGATGATTATCTCCGGATGGTATTCTTTCACTCTCTCCTTGTTCAAAATCATTTTTATCTTATGCGTCCCAAATTTGTGAAATTGCATTGGTCTGGTGTTCCTTGATAAACTCTACATATTGTTGCAGCACAGAGATTTTAATACCAGTTGTTTGCACCAGAAAATGACCCTGAGAGTAAATGGTGCCGGATCATTATGAGTACTTGTATCAACATGTGGGCCTGCCGTTGCAAATATACAATTATAAACCTTAATTAAAGCCAAATGGAATTTAGAATCTTACTGGTCCCAGATTATACCAACAAATTCTGGTACATATTGGTAGTATTACTGAAACATGTTGCCATTATTATAGGTCGTAGCATGTGCAAACAGTGACAGAGATTCGGTAATAGAAATGTCACGCCGACTTGGTTTCATAACTGGAGAGGAGACAGAAATAATGCTAGATGCACATGTACAAGCTGCATTTATAGTTGGCCTTCCCTTCTCCAAACCAGGAGGATACGACTTCCGTGCCAATAATATTACGCAAAGCGTCTCCAACTTAGGTGCCACGATGTTGCGCCACCGTCTGACCCCACCTCCTGATGAGGCTTACAGTCTGCATCGTAAGCTATCTGGTGCTTTTCTAGCATGCATTAAGTTAGGTGCGGTCGTGCCATGCAGAGAGATATTATATGAGGTTTATAGAGATTACAAATTTGGAGAGGAAGGCGTGGATGCTTTGTCAGGTGCTATATAGGAAAGATGATGTTGGTTTTAAGAGTCTTTCCTATTTTATTTTATTTTATTTGTTAAGATTTTTGCTATAGAAGCACAAAATGGCAGCTTATTTTCAAGAAAGCTGTCTGATAATACGTTAGGATTGTTATTAGCCAGAAATAATTTCCTCCAAGGGTTTAAAGAGTCTGGCTACTATACCACTAGTGTCATTCCAAATTAAATAACACCACATTATAAACCATTGGATCTGCTTTAATATTCGTGTACAAGATAGCTTGGATTGACACTGTCTTGTACGAATATTAAAGTAGATCCAATGGTTTAAGATGTGGTGTTATTTAGTTTGAAATGACACTAGTGGTATAGTAGCCGGACTCTTTATTCTTTGTTTCTTTTGGATTCATACAGGGTTAGCAATCCTAATAAACAAATTTGTTTGGCCACTTTGAGCTTCTTAGTAGTTATTACTCTTTCCGAGGTAATAGTAAACAAATTTGTTGGCATTTACTCGAAAACATTGATTTTGTTTGTTGTAGGAAGAGTAGAAATGAAAAACACTTGATACATTGACATTTGTTGCTGTGTAAGTAATTTCGATTGATCAGATGATTTGTCAAACTTGTGTTTCCAAAAGATTGCAGAATTCATCCCTCAAATGGCGTAAACGATTTTTTTTTTTTGGTATTTTCTATATATACTTTTAATGTTAGTCACGCAAGAAAATGGCTAGGATGTATAGTCTGTACGAGTTACAATAACATCACATATTATCTAACTCAAAAGTGCAAAATTATATATTGTCAACTGTAAAACTAGTTAACCTATAAAATTGTTTGGGTTGCAAGTTTAGTGTCAGTAAACTATTAAATTTGTTTCAAGATGATATGCTGGCATCTTAGGCGGGTTTTATTTAATTTTAAACAACAGAAATGTTGTTCAAAACACGAATGCACAATTTTATTTAACAGTCCCTGAATTTTTTTTTTTTGTATAAAAAGGCTGCTAGGCCCGTTTCATTTCGAAACTAATAAAATTACACACAAACATAAAAGTTTTGTTAGACTTACATAACTAGTCTGAGATTATAGTTCTCCTAGCATCAAAAGAGTAGAAAATAGCAATATAAAAGATACAAACAAAGTCCTTATCATAAGGACTGCAAAATAGACAAATACGGAAAGTTTTGTACTGTCATTGTCTTTCTCATCAGAGAGAGATCAGTTGCCCTTCAGTAGGGCCGGTCCTGAAGATTTTGGGGCTCGGGGCAGGAAAAAAATTTAGGCCCTTTATATATACAAATTTTTATAAGACCGGCTAATTCGTTTGCATAAGTACTTCAACACCATATTCTTATAAGTCATTTTTACATTTTCAAAATCCAAATAGTCGATCCGAATCGTTCAATATGATATCCATATTAAAACGTGCTTGGAGACCAAATTTTACATTTTTTGGATTTATTTTACTATTTTTTAAGATAGAAAATTCATTGATTCAGAAGATCTGGACCATAAGAAACAATAATTTTCTACCTACCTTAAAAAATAGAAAAAAAATTCAAAAAAAATGTAAAATTTAGTCTCCAAGCACGTTTTAATATGGATATCATGTTGAATGGTTTGGATCGACTATTTGGACTTTTAAAACACAAAAACGACTTATAAACATATGGTGTTGAAGTACTTGTGGAAGCCTATTAGCCGGTCGCATTTATTATTGATATGCCAATAGATCATACATATTTATAGAAAAGTTTGGACTCTTTATATATACAAAATTTGGACTCTAATATTTTATTTATTTTTAATATATACAGATTAATAATTTTTTAATATATATACTGATACGTCCTATCTCGGGAGATGAGGCCGTATGGAAATTTGGGCTAAGCTGGATTCGTCCTGCCAAGGAATGGCAGGCCGAAGTATAGATCGAGCTAAGAACTCGGGGTGGTTTATGAGAGATTCGGACTCTGACCTGTATGATCTCTCTCTTAATGAAAATTGCGTCCCCTGTTTCCTGGGGCTTACTGCCTTATATAGTCCAGCCATAACCGCCAACTCGGGCGTTTATGGGGGAACGTGGGCAGTTATGTCGTCCGTTATTGGGACGTGGGCATTAAACCAGCCGTTTCTGGGACGTGGGCTTTAAGCTATATTCGGGCCATATACTTTTGAGGCCTCCGAGTTGGGCCCCGGTTTAGTGGATCTTTGGGCTTTTTCATATGACATCGGGTTGGCCTTGTAAAGGTCCGAATCCCAGTCTTTCATGGCCCAGTTTTGAACAAGTAAAAGGGCCTGTGGAACATGGCCCTATCATTAGCCCCCGAAGTCGGAATGCATCGGCGAGATGCTTTCGACTTGAAGGTGAATAACTCGTAAAACACGGTTTTTATTACCGATATTTGTATACTAGACGAGCTATAATAACTCGGGTGTGGCATATGTCGGGTACATATCTTGTTACAAACGACAATGTTCTATCATATACCTATCTCGGTATTAATATACTTACCATTTTTTTTTTTTTTAACAAGAAGATATCCGAGTTAGAATGTGACGAGAAAAATGGTATCCGAGTTAATCAAAAAATAATGAAAGAAGTGAAACATAGAAATTATAAGTAATCATTGATATTTCAAGAACAGAACAAGTCGAAATATAAGAAAACATCGAAATCATACAACGCCTCGATCTAGTAAAACATCGAAATCATACAACGCCTAATTAGACAAAACATGAGACATGATATTATATAGTGCCTGGAAGAATATTTCCACCATGGGCGCTATGGCTGTCATGTCACGCCTTCCATGCACCGTGATAGCCATGTTCAGCTAAAAGACGAGTGTGATGTCGCTTTCTTTTTTTTTAAGTTGAAAATCACACTTACACCCTCTCATTGTCGGTATCCTCAAAGAGGTTATCCGATATGAGCTCGGGTTCAGTGGCGGTGTACAACGTTGGACCTCCGGTATGGCGTGATAAACACCCGGGACATTTCCAAAACCGGCGACGAGGGTCTGACTGACCTTGGATGTCGAAGAATATGTCGAGGTGGAGGTTGCCGATGAGGAACAAGAAGATGAAAGAAATACTTCTCACCGTAATGAAGGAGATACCGCTCCCTCAGGGGCGAAGCTCCTTACTCCTTGTAAGTAAGGTCTAAAATCGCAATCACCGAGATGTTGGATTTATGCCTATCCATACTAATCATTCTGTTTTGTTTGTAGGAAGGACCATGTCGTGCTTTGGAAGCAACACCGGCTTATGTAATACATTTGTACCCCCGAGATGTGGGGGATTTAAAGCTGTTGTATTGTGCACTATTTTTATTTACACCCCCGAGATGTGGGGGTTATAACAGAAATTTTTGTAATAGTATTTGATACCTCCGGGATGTGGGGGTTTGACAGAACAGTTAGATGTAACTTCTTTCTTTTAATCGTATGTTTCTTTGCCCGAGGTTGAATTTTTTGTTTATTTGATATCTCGGTTGTATGCTTTGATTTTCAAGTAAAGTGTACTTGGTAATATAGCCATGCCCCCCTTTTTTTCTTTATTTTTGACAAAAATGGTCAATGTGGGGGGACATGTACGTCAAGCAAACGTATGCGTTACCCCGAGGGGTTTTCGATAAATGTTCGCGACATAATAAAAGTCATGTTACTGGTTTACAGTCATCGTCCATTAGGACTGCATTAATTGATGTCGCGTATCTCGGGATTTTAACCAAGACATTTCGTTGCCTTAGCTTTCGTTCATATATCTCGGACCCAATACACAAAACACAATTGTAAAAAATATCATATATATTGATAAATGCTTAGCATCATACAAAAATTGTATCGTGGGCTAAGTGAATACATGAGGAGAAAACAAAAGGCTTATCTCGCCCTGAGTATCTCGCGGCTAAAAAATATAAAAAATGACATACATTAAGTGTAGAATTTACGGAGATGGCAAGTGTTCCATGGGCGAGTTAGGATGAAACCACTTGGGTCTTCCAATTCATAAGCGCCTTTACCTCGCGGGCGAATGATCTTAAAGGGACCTTCCCATTGAGGAGCAAGTTTGCTGACATGTTTGCCAGTCGCTTCCACAGTTTTGAGTACCAAATCGCCCGGCTGGAATTCCCGGGGTACCACGTGTTTGTCAAATGCACGTTTAACCCTGCGTTGATACTCTATTGTGCGGATGCAGGCCTTTTCCCGACCTTCTGTGATGAGGTCGAGTTCCGCGGTGCGTGCGTCGTGGTTGTTGTCAGTGGAATATGTCAAAGTACGGAGAGATGGTTCCATCATTTCGATTGGAGTGACTGCTTCCATGCCGAACACCAGAGAATACGGAGTTTGCTGTGTGGCCTCTCTAGGTGTAGTGCGGTAGGCCCATAGAATTCCATCAAGTATGTCGGGCCAATTCTTTCTGTTTTCGGCAACTTTCTTCTTGAGGCCATCAGAATAGTGCGGTTTGTGACCTCGGCTAAGCCATTGCTAGCAGGGTGACTGACCGAGGTAAAGTTGTTCTGAATGCCTAGGTTGGAGAGAAACGTCATGGTGCGAGCTGCGTTGAACTGCGTACCATTGTCTGAGATGAGAGCATGTGGTATGCCAAAACGACAAATGATGTTCCGCCAGATAAACTTCTCTGCTGTTGCGGCGGTGATAGTGGATAATGCCTCGGCTTTGACCCACTTAGTAAAATACTCGACGGCTACAATAATCCAACGGCGCTGTCCAACAGCTTTGGGAAATGGCCCGACTATGTCTATTCCCCACAAGTCAAACGGCCAAGCTCCCGAGATGGATATCTGATCGTATGCCGGGATGTTGCTCAGCTTGCTGTGGAATTGGCAGCGTTCGCATTTTCGGACCAAGTTTGCCGCATCTTGCTGTATGGTTGGCCAATAGAAACCAGCTCTGAGAATTCGTTTGGCGAGAGTTTTTGCTCCTTGATGACTTCCGCAGATGCCTTCATGCACCTCGGAAAGCATTCGTAAGGCCACCTCCTCATTGATGCACTTAAGCCAAGGTCGCACGTACCCCGTTTGTATAGATGGTTGTTGAATATGGAGTACATCGGTGCGATCCTTTTCAAACGTCGGGCTTCCAGCTGGTCGTTGGGGAGGACCCCGGTGTTAAGGAAATTCCACATCGGGGTGAACCAGGACTCACCGGGTTCCCCGATGGCGAGTACAGCTGTGGTGTCAAGGGTGATGCTGGATTCTGGGACATCCATAACAATCACGGGCCGATCTTTGTGTAGGTTGCCCGCGGCGCCAAGTTTGGACAAAGCATCGGCTTGGCAGTTTTTGTTGCGGGAGACATGTTGGATATCAACCTCGTTGAAATGACTCTTGAGTAGGTGGAACTGCTGTCGGTACTTGCGCAACTTCTCGTCCATGACGCGGCATTCATCGTTTATTTGTTTTACCGCTAACTCGGAATCACTGCGCAGATGAACCTCGCGGGCGCCCAATTCTTTGGCTAGCTTAAGGCCTACTATCATGGCTTCATATTCCGCGGTGTTGTTCGTTACCGGGAATTGAAAATGGAGAGCATAATTCAGGGTTTCCCCATGTGGACCAGTGAGGGATACCCCGGCCCCCGCCCCCTGTAATGAAGAAGCACCATCGACATGGATTGTCCAACGTCCTTCAGACTCGGGAGGAGCGCCGGAATACTCGGCGATGAAATCAGCGAAGATCTGTGATTTCAGAGCATTTTGGGGATGGAAAGAAACATCGAACTCGGATAATTCGAGTGCCCAAGCTAGCAATCGCCCGGATGAGTCGAAATTTGAAAATGCCTTCTTGAGTGGGATCCCGGTGTAAACCTTTATGGAATGCGACTGGAAGTAAGGTCTCAATTTCCTGGCGGCTATGACGAGAGCATATGCTGCCTTTTCGATCTGGGAATATCTTGTTTCGGCATCCCGAAGCACATGAGAGACGAAATAAATCGGCTTTTGATCTCGCCCCTCTTCCCGAACAAGGGCAGCACTTACCGCATGATTCGTTGTTGCCAAGTACAATACCAGGACATCGCCCGCGGTCGGCCTGCTAAGACATGGAGGATTAGCGAGGTAAGCTTTAACTTTTTCGAAGGCCACGGCACACTCTGCTGTCCACTCAAATTTGGCGGATTTACGCATGGCTTTGAAGAAGGGGAAACACACATCCCCGGATCTCGCAATGAACCTATTGAGGGCGGCCAACTTGCCTGTGAGAGATTGCAGTTCTTTAAGGTTCTGAGGCGGTTTCATATCGAGGATGGCTTGTGATTTGGAAGGATGAATCTCAATGCCTCGCATAGAAACCATGAAACCAAGGAACTTACCCCCGGTTAGGCCGAAGAAACTCTTCTTCGGGTTTAGTTTCATGTTGGCTGAATTCAGTGTCGCAAAGGTTTCTCGGAGATCTCGGACATGGTCAAGGTCTGACATGCTCTTGACGAGCAGGTCATCTACATATGCCTCTACATTTCGTCCGATCTGGTTGTGAAATACAGTGTTAACCATGCGCTGAAAAGTGGCTCCAGCATTGCGCAACCCGAAAGGCATGACTCGGTAGCAATATAGCCCCGAGTTGGTGGTGAAAGCGGTCTTTTCTTCGTCGTCTTGCTTCATCCGGATTTGATTGTACCCGGAGAACGCGTCCATAAAACTGAGGTAGGCATGTCCCGAGGTGGAGTCGACCAGTTGATCGATTTTTGGCAAGGGAAATGGATCCATGGGGCATGCCTTATTGAGATCGGTGTAATCGATACACATACGCCAGTCACCGTTGGACTTCTTGACAAGCACGGGGTTGGCTGTCCATTCTGGACACTCGACATTTCTGATGAAACCAGCGTCAAGTAGCTTCTGGACTTCACGCTTTACGGCCTGCTGCCGTTCTTCCCCCATATTACGTTTTCGTTGCCGAACCGGTTTTGAACCCGGTTTGATATGCAGTCGGTGTTCTGCTATTGACCTCGGAATCCCTGGCATGTCGGCGGCTGTCCAGGCAAAAACGGACTGATTTTCTCGGAGAAACTTGATGAGTTCGTCCTTCGCTTGTCCCTGGACTGCCTTTCCGATGTTGAGCGTTCTGCCTCCGCCCAAATCGAGTTGTTCGACTTCATCTGCCGGCTCGAGGGAAGCTGTAATCTCAGTTTTATCAACTGGATCCAGCGCCAGGTTGGTGTTGGGCGGTAGATACGCGGTACTCGAGCGCAGCCGCTGTTGGTTGGTTTTTGCTTCCGACTGTTCGACTTGGTGGACAGAGCCTCCTTGACCCTGAATGGAAGTCATGTAGCATTCACGCGCCACCTGCTGTTGGCCACTTTCTTCCCCTATCCCGTTATCTGTGTGAAATTTGATTTTTAGGTGGGAAGGGGAGATGATTGCGCCGATTTTGTTCAGAGTTCCTCTTCCCAGGATTGCGTTGTATGCCGAGGGGGCATTAACGATGAGGAAGTCCACCACGACTTCCACCGTGCTAGGGGACTTACCGAATGTCACCGTGAGTGGCATCATACCCCGAGGTCGAAGGGCATCTCCCGTAAAGCCTATCAAAGGTGAGATATGCTGTTGGAGGGCGCGGGTGTCGAGGCCCATTTGCGTGAAAGCCGACAAGTACAGGATGTCTGCTGAGCTTCCCGTCTCGACTAACACCCTCTTAACCCGGTGGGTGTTGATTTTGAGGTTCAACACCACGGGATCATCGTGTGGGCTGGAAATCTCTCCTAGATCCTTCTCGGAGAAAGATATCGCTTCTTCCGGGCGAGGTCGTTTTTTGTCGGTCTCAACCTGTAAAACGGTGGGATATGGCTTTCGATTGTCGCGAGGCAAGATTTTTCGGATGGTACCGCGATGGCCTCCACTGATCACGTTAATGACAGGGCTGCCCTGCCTCTCCTGACGCCTTGTCTCGGGACCATCCCGAGTTTGAGGACTGGCCTCTCCAACCCGAGGTCCCGTATAATCCTGTCTGTAAGGAATAGGTTTCTTAAAAACCTTACCTTTGCCATTGTATTTCCTGGAGAACTTTCTGAAGAAATCGGGGTTGATGAATTCGATCAGCTTACCCTCGCGGGCTAGTCTCTCCAGGATGTCTTTGAGTTGAAGGCAATCCGCAGTGGAATGCCCATTGAATCCATGATACTCACACTTCTTGGAGTTATCTTGTACCGTGAAGATGCCTTCAGGCAATGGTGGGAGCAGGTCGAACATCTTCTCTACGATGTTGTACATCTCGTGTCGTTTCTTCGTGAGAGGCGCGTATCTCACGAAATGTTGTCGGTACCCCTCAGTGCCAGATTTGTGCTCTTGCTCGGTTGATCGATTTGGTTGGTTTCTCCGAGGTTCCCTTTGGTTGCGAAACCTATCCGGAGCCGGCTGTTTGTTAGTTTGATGGCGGGGAGATCGAGATCTCGGTCTCGTGGGACTCCCGTTGTCATCTTCGGCACGGATGTAACCCTCTGCAAAGGTTACAAACTCCCTCAGGGTATTCATTTTCTTCATGTGGGCTTCGTAACGCAAGGTTCCTGGACCCCCTTTGCGGAGTCCTTTCTTGATTGCGGCTAGGGAGAATTCCTCATTGAGGTTCTGAATTCGCCGAGATGCTTGTATGAAACGGTTGACGAACGCACCTGTTCTTTCGCGCTGTCCCTGGACTATGTCCAAAAGCATCTCGCACGTGGCTTGCGGTGGTTTGATTATTGTATATCTTTCCAAGAACAGTTTTGCGAAGTCTTCAAATTTGTTGATGGACCTCCGGGGTAGCGTCATGTACCAGTCCCATGCTTCTCCGGTTAAGCAAGTGGTGAAGACTCGGCACATGATGGCATCGGTGGCTCCAAGAAGGCGGAGTCGCTCAAGGAACCCGTACACAAAGTTGTGTGGATCCTGCGTATCCCCACTACCTCGGAAGCTGGGAAGGGTTGTTGGGTATTTGAAGTCCGTCATTGATTGGCGGTAGATGTCTCTGGACAGGGGGCCGTCCTCGATTCCCATAGGCCGAGAGTAAGTGCCTGCCTTCTGGGATTCGAGTTCGGCTAGTTTGGCCGCGAGTCTGGTCTGGATCAGCTCTTCGACTTGGGCCATGTTGATACCTCGGGTTGGGGTTGGTGATCGCCGGTTCCTTCTTCGGTCATCGCGGCGAGTTCTATCCCGACCTCGGGGTGGGCTTCGTTCGCGCTCTCTATGGGAGCGAGATTGATCTCTGCGGGATGGTCTGGACCCTCTGCCGTGGTTAGCTGATTCTCGCTCGTTGTTAAGGTGGGTTCTGGGACTTTCGGTATGTGGTCCTTCCGCGGGGTGTGGCCCCCTATTCTCATCCTGACCTTCCGGGCGTCTTCCTACATCGGGATGTACCCCTGCAGGCAGGACATTTTGGTTCCTGCGTTCGGATTGGACTTGTTGGTCGGGTAGTGACGGGGTATCCGTCTCATTGCCTGTTCGGACCTGTACGAACTCTCGCTCCAGATTTCTTGGCGAAACATTTGCCGGTCGACTGTGGACACGGTTTGCAGACAAAGGTCGCGGTACAGCTACGGCGGGTGGTACGGTCTGGTGGACAGGTCGCAGTGGTATTTGCTGGGAACACTGTGTTGGACCTGTCATGGGATACGTCCCGTGAGCGCCTCCCGGGCCCCATTGCACAGGTGGTGCGGCATAAGGATACTGGGGGCCCGTGGGAGTGTAAGGTGTGTAAGGAGTCGCACCGTAGTGATACAGCGGCGTTTGCTGAGGGTAATACGGTATGTAGGGTATCTGGTATGTACCAGTTACCGGGTTGTGCTCGGTGTAGAGGGGTCTAGTTGTGTTTCCTTCGTTGAATGGAGGTCGGTTAGCGATGTCGGGTCCCGTGTGGTGGGACGGTGCAGGTTGGGGACCAGGGGGTCGTATCATTGAGCTGCTTGGCCTCGCCCCAGGAGGCTGACTGTGGGAAGGATTTGCTGTGGGTGATGTTACCACTGGAGGTGGTGTGATTGTTTCCCCGGGCGGGGTCGTCACCCCTGGTGGGAGCGGAGTTGATGTGGTCGGACGAGCCATCTAGTTCTGCGTTTGAGCTAGGCGTGGCCCCACGGTGGTTGATACGTCCTATCTCGGGAGATGAGGTCGTATGGAAATTTGGGCTAAGCTGGATTCGTCCTGCCAAGGAATGGCAGGCCGAAGTATAGATCGAGCTAAGAACTCGGGGTGGTTTATGAGAGATTCGGACTCTGACCTGTATGATCTCTCTCTTAATGAAAATTGCGTCCCCTGTTTCCTGGGGCTTACTGCCTTATATAGTCCAGCCATAACCGCCAACTCGGGCGTTTATGGGGGAACGTGGGCAGTTATGTCGTCCGTTATTGGGACGTGGGCATTAAACCAGCCGTTTATGGGACGTGGGCTTTAAGCTATATTCGGGCCATATACTTTTGAGGCCTCCGAGTTGGGCCCCGGTTTAGTGGATCTTTGGGCTTTTTCATATGGCATCGGGTTGGCCTTGTAAAGGTCCGAATCCCAGTCTTTCATGGCCCAGTTTTGAACAAGTAAAAGGGCCTGTGGAACATGGCCCTATCATATACAAACTAATTTTTTTTTTGGCCCCTTGGATCTTGGGGCCCGGGGCGGTCGCCCTGCACCAGGACCGGCTATGCTTCAGTGTTTGAAGACAAAACTTGCAGAGAGATGAGGAGATATCTTTAGGCATCCATTGACTGAGCTCCTCATCATTTCTCCTAAACCTGTCCAATAAATCATAATTATTATTATAGAGAAAATAATGTTCTTACAGTCCCTGAAATTTACAGTAGAGTGTAAAAATAGAAATGCCAATATTTTTTGTTTGGTCATTTGGGATAAATTTATGTTTGTCAACTCCACACAAGATTCAACAGGAAAAATTTCCCGTTACAAGATTAATCATTACTTTCTTCCTTAATTACCTTCGCATTTGATCCATTAATTAGAATACTGATTAGTCTATTGTTCATATTCAACAATGAGGTGGGCTAGGGTGAATTGGGAAGTAATTTATGTATTACTTCCTGCTATATCTTTATTTTTAAAATTTAAAAAGTTAATTCGAACCGTTCAACACGATCTTTATGTTAAATTTGTAAGAGAAAATTTTATATTTTTTAAAAATATTTACTAATTTAAAAAAATAATTTTAAAATTTTTTAATAAATAGTAAAAATCTCCAAAAGTAAAAAAAATGTAAAATTTGATTTTAAATGCATTTTAATATGAAGATTATGTTCAACAATTTAAATCAATTATTTGAACATTAAAATATTAAAATCATAAAATATGAATGGAAAGTAATGCTAGAGCTTTACTTCCCAAAACACGTAGCCCACCTCTTTAACAACCATTATTTCAAGTTTTCAACAATTATCAAACGAGCTCATAGAACAGAGAAAGGGAGAGGGAGAGGGAGAGTGAGAGGGAGAGGGAGAAGAGGAGGTGGGATGATCTGGAACAGAACGGAAACGGGGGCAATCAAAAAGCATTTTCAAGATTTCCCGTCTATACCTTCGGTAGAAAGTAGAATCAACGGCGCTGATTTGATGACGCATAATTAAGTACATGTTGGCGAGAGGACGTCATCAGCGTTACACCTCTTTCTTTGCTGCTCCGAAGCCGAAGGGCGAAGGCTGCGGTCAAGGCGCAAGGCGGCTATGGAGCGCCCAAATTCTTGAATCCGATGGTTACTTTTTTTATAACACCACCAAATCCAATCCACCATGTCCCATTTATCGAGATCTCTCCGCCGGCTCAACCGCCTATCTTCGCCTCTATTGCGCATTTTATCAAACACCTTCTCTTCAACCCCTCTCCCACCCCCTCTCCCGCCATTTACTCCTCTTCTCGCTTCTCCATCCCCTTCTCTCACCTCCACTCTTACCTCAGCCTTCTCCCAATGGTTTCTCTCGCATTCCCAAAACTCTACCAACTCTCTCCTAGACCGCATCTACGTCGCTCTCGCCTCCAGTAAAGACGAACACACTCTCGACCACTCTCTTTCCAGCCTCAACCCTCCCTTGTCCGAGACCTTCCTTCTCAGTTTCCTCTCGCACAAACCCATCTTAAACCCTCCCATTGCCGACCCAAATCAGCTCTTGGAAATGAAGCTTAGCTTCTTGGATTGGTCAGGCCGCCGCACCCCTTATCGTCACTCCCGCTCGGTGTACCTCTCGGTCTTCCTCCTCCTAAAGAAATCCAATAAATCACCTGTTATTCTTCAGTGGCTGCAGCGCTTTACCAGTTTGTACAACCCCTCCAATTTTCCCAACCGGTACCCCGGTTATTACGACACATTAGTAATCGGCTATGCAGTAGCCGGAAAGCCTGAAACTGCATTGGGGATTCTCGGCCGCATGCGGTTTTCAGGCCTTGATCTCGACCCTTTCACAATTCGAGTGTTGCTAAATTCCCTGGTGGACAACTCCCTGTTCTCATTTTGCGACTCGCTATTTCCGCTTTTGTCCCCAACTGACACGGGTGCTGTGTCCATTCGACTCAAGTCTCTGTGTATGCAGAAGGATTTCAATCCAGCCGAGTCATTGCTGAGGTCACTACCCAGCGAGTTGGCATCCCGAGATTTCTCTGCAGGTGTGCTTGTAAATGCATTTTGCAGGAGTGGTAAATTTGACAAAGCGCAAAAAATCGTTGAAGATTTTCCATCTGGGGAGGTATACGCAGTTTGGATACAGTCTCTGGTAAAGAAGGGCAAGTTGAGTCAAGCACTGGGGTTTCTAGCAGATAAGAAAGTTACAGAGGACTATATACCAGCTTCGTCAGTGTATGGATCTGCTACTGATAGATTTTCATGTCTAGTGTTACAGATTTACATATTGGTACATACTTGTACCACTCAGTGTCACAGTCTTTTCTGGTGACTGTTTACATATTGTTTCAACCTCTGATGTGTATGTGTCTATGAGAACTATTTTTTATAACAAATGCTGGTAGTTCATCACTCACAACAGGTTTAAGAGTAGTGGTGGAGAAAATATATATATATATATATTGTGTACATGACCGATAAACATTAACATCAAACATGGGAAATAACCTTTTGTTCTTATATGAATTTCAAAATCTGTCCTCGACATAAACAGTCAATTCTGGTGTTGGCATGTGCAGACTGATATTTCAGTTCACGTGCTATTATTAAGCAAAACCAATTGTACCTAATAGTAGCATTTCGACAAATGAAAATAATACAGGAAATACACATGTATTACAATCCATGTTCACTCGATTAGCGTACTTTTTTTACCAAAATCTGAATTATTCTAACCCTGTTTGCCTATGTTTCAGGTATAACACCCTTATCATGCGACTCTTGAAAGAAAACCATCTACGTGAGGCGTATGACTTGCTTACCGAAATGATGGAAGAAGGCATCCCACCGACACGTGTCACCATGTCTGCAGCACTTCGGTTCTTCTGCAAAGCCGGGCTTGTTGATGTGGCGCTCAAGCTATACCGGTCCCGCTGCAAACTTGGCATTGACCCTGGTGGGGCCACTTTTGATGATCTTATACGGGCCCTCTGTGCGGATGGCAACTCCGACAGAGCGTACAGTGTTGTTCAGGACGCCATGCGCAAAGGCCATTTCCCTCGTCACCAGGCATTTTCCTCCCTGGCTAATGCACTGTGCCGTGAGGGAAAGTTGGATCAGATTCGCACACTCCTTGATGCAGCAGCAAAACAGGAGATCAGGCCTGCTGCAGATATCCGTGCCCGGTATGTACAGTGCAAGATTTTGGCATTTTTTTTTTGGTTTACTACAGTAGATAACATACTGGTTGATTTTTTCTGCATCACTGATTCACTACTTTAAGTACCACTTCATCCCCATTGGTTGATTTATTCCCATTTTGTTGGTAAATCCCTTAATTGAGGTTATTTGAGAACTGAGTTGAATCTTGATTATGGTGAAATGATATTTAGAAAAGCAAAACAAAAAAAATGAAAGGATGGAATATCCTGCTTCAGCTCCATTACTGTAGTACCATTGTTTAAGTCAGCACTGGTACTGGTATGTACTGGCTTAAATTGTGGCCTTGATATTGCATTTTATGTAGGATGATATTCAAGGTCACTAGTAACAATGTTTCTAACTTTGCAATTTAGGTATCTGGCTGCTCTTTGCAAGGCTGGCAACTTGACAGAGGCTCGCCTAGATCCACATGTTGGTAAAGGCAGTATTTATACTCTGGAAAGTAATTATAAGCACAAATCCACTTATGTAAGCATGATACGTGCTTTTGCACTACTGGGCTGGGTTGATATGTTGCCAAGGCTTGTGATTGAGATGCAAGAGATGGGGCACATACCAAGTCGAAACCTGTACCGCACAGTGATTGTATCTTTATGCAAGGCAGAGAGAGATGGGGTTGTTTTGGAGTTGCTTAGCCAACAATTACAAAGAAGAGATCTAGATGTAAGAACATGCTACCTCTATTTTATAGACGGTGCAGCCCATGCCAAAAATCCTGACATGGCAACAGAAATATACAACAAAATGGTGAGTGCACGTGTGAAATCTAATTGGGAGTTTGAAATGCTCCTTCTACGAGGGTACCTAAAGAGCAATAAAATTGGCACAGCATTGATTTTCTTCGAAGAAATTCATAAAAGGAAGGAGATGACCTCAAAGATGTATAATGTGATGATTGCGGGCCTCTGTCAGGCTGGCCGACCAGAGCAAGCGGTCAATTTTTGGAAAGAAGCTAGAGAGAAAAAACTCATCCCTAGCTTACAAAGCTACGAAGAGCTTTCACTTGTGCTGGGCTCGGTAAAAGACTATAACACACTTATCAAGTTGTTTGATGATTTTTGTGAGACAGGTCGACCTGTCTCAGCATTCCTGTGCAATGTCCTCTTGATGCACATGTTGAAGGGAAATGATCTACTACGAGTGTGGCATAAGTTGAGAGAGGAGAGTAAAGAGAAAAATAGTCGTGGTGGTTTGCTGGAGAAGCTGATCCTACACTTTTCACGTGTGACTGACACAAAATATAACCTAGATAAGTTGGTTGAACATTTTGAAACGTATTATCCTGTGGATCTTTACACATATAACATGTTACTGAGGGTTCTTGCCATGGGAAAGAGGATGGACCTTGCAGATAAATTATTCGAAAGGATGTGTGAGAAAGGGTACGAGCCAAATCGGTGGAGTTACGACACAATGGTGCAAGGGTTTTGTATTAAGAGAAATAAGGATGAGGCTGAGAAATGGATGGAATCCATGTCAAGGATGGGGTTTTTGCCAACTCGACACACTATGAAGCTGTTTGACAAAATTTCATAGAGAGATAATCCTGGTCTTGTTTTTCCTTTTTTTTTTTGGATAGGTAATGATCTAATTCTAACTTCATATGTATTTTATGCCTTTATTCATTTGCATTGGAGTGTTTTGTACCTGAAATGTGTCAATGTGTCATTTATTCCCTTTCTCCTGTTGGCAACAGAGTGGCCAGTATGGTACTTGTAACTTGTTCAATATAGCACCTGTGCAAACTAATAGTTTCACTGACCCGTAGTTACTACACAATTTAATGCCTTCACTAATCAAATTTCTGTTAGTGTTACATAATTAAGGCCTCATCCTGGTTGGTTTAGACTAAGTTCATACCAGTATTGGCCTACCAGCACAGTATTGTACGTATCTTACGGTATCCTTCTTCTTACATTAGCGATTTACTATCACTGAGTTGTTGCAGAATATTATCTTTCTTGCAAAAAGATTTGTAGAAATGAAAAAGATGGTAGAAACAAATGACTTAATTGCTTGATTACTCTTCTTGTTTGGTGATTTTCAGATACCTGGAAGATAATTTTCTGCTGTAGCTGCTCAATTATTCATTTAGTCAGCTGAGAGCTAATTAAAATCTCACTGACATCCCCACATATTTGTGATGATCTTAAACCAAGGTGACATAAGATGAAGCTGTGTCTAATAAAAGAACCCAGAAAATTTGTTCAGTTTTTTTTTCTTTTTAGACAGTACAATTGCATATTTAACACCTTCGGCTACTGTAGGAAAGGAAAAAAAGAAAAAGAAGGCAAGTTCTTTTCGTTACAGATGTACTTAATATGTAAAATATCAATAAGTGTTAACTAAAGATGCTTGCATTTTCTTTTCTTCATTTTTGAGCTTAGGATCATTGATTCTTTTTGGAGAAATTTTCGAATTTTGTAATCAAGAATGCGTGGTCTGTATTAAATTTTATGTTGTTTTTGGTGTTGGACTATCCATATGTAGTTGCCATTGTTTGCTGTAGTTACTGGGACCGTATTATATTGTAGTTCTGTATAATGCACCCTTTTATGTTGAATTCGTATCCTCTGCATTAACTCAAAAGGGAATCTTTTGAGTTATCTGGACCATCCGCTCTACTTTAAGATCCGTGTAAATTAGATCTGCACTAATATTAAGGACCCCACTGTTAAAATCAGACAGCCGAATTGGCTCCGTTTAACATCAGACGGTCGAGATGCATTAACTCAAAAGATTCTCTTTTGAGTTAATGCAGAGGATACGTGTTCTTTTATGTTAGCCATACAATTAAACAAATTAAGCAAGCCCTTGCCACAGAATCTTGGCATCAGACGAAATTCATCTGATGTCTGATGAGAGCCATTTGATGGCCATCAAGATTCGCATCCATTTTATCAGTACGAATTGAAAGTTTTATGCACCAATCTTGAGGTGGATTGAATGGCTTTGACTAAGTATCAATAGACCAATACCCATCGGACGTCCCCAGTTCGCCCCGCCCCCCCCCCTGGGTTGGACAACCGATTTGAGTCAAAACTGAGCTGATTCTAATTTGGATCAAGTCCATGAGGGCTGAGGCGCTCCACGAATTGCAAAGCATGGGTTCGAATCTTAAAAAAAGTGCTTTGTGCTAACCGCAGAGCACACAATTTCATTTATTTTCTTCGTACTAAGTATAATTATCTGTATTATTTATATTAGTTTGAATATAATTTTGGCTTTCCAAATTCCGATATCTATCATCTGCACTGCAGGTTTCTCTGAATTGTAAGAAGGGTTTGACAAATGTCGTAGTGTTATTGTCGCTTTATATTTGTTTCAGTTATATTTTGTTTTGGGCTTTCCAAAGTCCAATTTCTTTCTTGAAAAATTTGGTAGTGGCTGTCAAATTATGTTTAACACCAAAGTCCAATTATGTTTGCTCCACTTCATTTTCTTTTGCGCTGTTCAAATTTCAAGTTACAGCAGGGTTTGACATTTGAGTCCCTACTGATATGTCACTTCAATGTTTTTGTTTTGTGTTTCCCAAGATTAAATTAGTAATAACCTAACTTGCTCCTTTGAGTAATCACTTTCTGACAATTATTGTATGGTTGTTTAAACTTTAATCTCTTTTTAACGAACGAACTAATAATCTGCTCCGTTGGGTGGGGCCCACATAGTAGATAGGCCGCACCTTTCCGCTATGGTCCATGCCAGAAACCTTCCAAGAAAAATATTAATGAAAAGCGTGGAAAGGTGTCCTTGTCAGATTGACCCTTGTCTACATTCTCTCATTCTCTTTCTTTCTTTCTGCTTCAATCATGCAATCTATTATTAGCAAACTTCTCCCTTAGAAAGATAGATCTGCTATCATAAAAAACTAATTTGATTGAAACTCACGACCAACTGCCTTACTGCCATGCATGCATTGCATTCAAGAATATGTGGACCCTAATTATTAAATCCAATTAAATAACATTTATTCAAGAATATTAGCAAAATAGAGATTGCTAAACACACACACAAACACACTGCAATTTTATTTTATTTTTATGAGTGAGGCTATGGTAACTTGCAATGCGTACATAGGTCTGCACTTTGAATCCATATCTTCAATTTTTAAATTCAAACGGTAGATTTGATTGTTTACGTGTCCTTTATATAAAAGTATACTTGAACACCCAAATTTACATTTTCAAAATTCTTTTACTATTTTTTTAAATAAGTAGAAAATCATCTGATCTAAAGATTCTGGACCATCCCAAAATACTAAAATAGTGATTTTCTATCTATTTAGAAAATAGTAAAAAAATTTGAAATTTGATATGTAAGTTTATTTTCATATAAAGATCATATTGAATAGTTCCAATCGTCTATTTGAACTTTAAAAAACATAATATAAATTCATGATACGGACCAATCCATACATTGCAAATTAGCATAGCGGCATAGCCTCACTCTATTTATTTTCTACTGATAAAAGAATCCGAATCAGTAACATGTTAAAACGGACAGAAACATTCACTGGCAGATTCCGCTCTTTCTGCTTTAATCATTGGAAGAAGATCTCCTGTGGCTCATTCTAGTATAGCTAATAGTGTAATGATTCATGTCATTGTTTATTTGGAATTATTAACATATTTGCACAGTTAAATTCGAATAAAAAATGAACCCCATATCAAAGTTCTGCAGGGAGGGTGTCAAATCAAAGTCGAATTATACAACCATTTGTATGTAAACATAAATATATAATGACAATATATATTAATTATAGACTAAATATATATAAAATGCATATACAGTCCTCTGCACAGTGAATGACCAGAAGATAACAGATAACTTATTATATATGCAGGGGCGGACCCATAAAGGCCCAGGAGTAGGCAAGTGCCTACCCTGAATTTAAAAAAAAAATTAGGCCCAGTATAAATTTATCCAAGTGCCTACTCCTGAGCTCAGAAAAATTTAAATAGCAAGGCCCATACTCCATTAAAATATTCCTGGGTCTAGAATTTTTTTTTATTAGTATTGTGCCTATCTCTGATTAAATTCCTGAGTCCGCCCCTGTATATATGTTATATATTACACTGGTATTACATTTAGTGCCTATGAATTTTATACATTCTTGCTATGTAAGAATAGCAGAACGACTACGCTTTAAAAATGCTCTTTCGGCGGAGAGATCTAGAATTCTAGATAGGAAAGAGGGACAGATTTCTTTGAAATTTTAAAAAGTGAAAACGATGGCAACTAATAGAAGTATATCAAATTATCAAGTGGTCAAACCCACTAGGCGTTGTTTTGTGCCAGAGAACAATGCTAATTAAGTGGGACCATCTCCACAATTTGATTGTCAATTTCAAACAAAACATTGCACAAAGCAGAAGTAAAATTAATTTATGTTGAACCCAATAACGCAAAAAATAAAAATAAATAATAACTGAGTTTTCTAGTGAGTTTTTTCACTAAAGATAGTAGCTCCCTTTGATGTACTTACAAAAATATTTTGTTCTTTTCCAAAAATTGAAGTTATCTTTGCAATGATGCAAATTCTTCTGTAAGGAATAGGTTCAGTTTTAACTTCTAATGTAGACTTTTTGAAAAGAAGGATAAATATAATTATAATAATAATTGAAGAGGACACATTTTGTATTTCAATTTTTAAATTCGGATAGAGGAAATCTTTTGTTGTAATAACAAGGGTATTAAATAGTTGAATGACTTGACCTTCAATCTTTACTCAAAAAAAAATAATTGAAGAGGAGAAATTTGGTGCCAAACGTGCCATTGTCTTTTATCAGATATATTAATTTGATAACTGATTTAGTTTCATAAATTCTAACTTCTTGCATGTCAAAAATGAATTATTCTCAAAGCCAGTAATTTACCAACAAAGAAGGCATCTTACCATCGTCCTAATTTTTACATATAATACTCTGTTTTAAAGAAGTAAATTTATATGCTAATCAGCTAATTACTACTTCGGTCTTTCTCCAATTTAATACATGAATAATTAGGCCCGGTTCGGATTGCACCAGAAATGTTGGGATTTTAGATTAATTGGAATAAATTTCTCAAAATATGTTCGGATGAAAATTTATGTGACGTGGGAATGAGTATTTTTTTTCTAATGTCTCTTCCCATCTTGATATAAATTGAGGGGAAAAAATATTGAGTTGGATTGAATACTTTTTTTTCCCAAAGAGTGAAACGCTAGGTGCTTGTAGTTAGTAGTAATTTCTTGAAGGTGCACCACACTCATCTTTGGATTTTTGAAGACATGGACATTGTGCCCCTCCAGTCCATGCCCCCTCTGACTGTGCCAGCCCTTGAGATGGAAGGTGGTACCAGTGTACCACTGATACCAATGTTGCTTGCCAACTAGTTTACATGGCTTGTTACATAATTTACTTAGCCCTATTAGCTGTTATGCTTATGCTTGTAATAATCATGTTGTGCCCATGTTTTTTATTCTTACTGGCACATCTGTTAGTGTCTTGCTGTTATGTTTATTGTTCTGGAACCTGTTAGTGCCATACTGGTACCACTGTTCTAGCACAGTTGTTGTTGCTTGGGGCTTTTGCTTAAGGGTTAGAGATAATTGTGTTTTGCTATGGTCGATGATGAAACTAAATAAATAAGCTGAAATCTTGATACTGCCCTTGATGGGTCAGTCAAGGATTCAGTATCTGATACATGATGCTGGGGACCAGTAAGGAATTCTGGGTTTTGTTTGGGTAGTTTTACTTTTTTATGCAATGGAAAGGCATTTTTGCCTATTTTAAAAAAAAAAAATTTGCATACTAATACAAGTTTACTTTTCTTTCTTGTGTGTTGCATTATTAAATACAACAGTTAGATTAATTTCATCCATTTCATTAATTTCATCCGGTCCATTAAATACAATTATTTTTATTATAGAAAATAAATATTTGTTTTTTATGAAATAATAATTAATAAATATTGTTATGTTATTGTTAATCATTTTAGTTAATTACATTAATAATTATTAATAAGAATAATGTATTGATATCAAACATTTTAGAAAAAAAAGATTTCTCACAACTAATCTTACGGTATAACCGAACACTCATTTCAGCATATTCTCATAATTAACTCCGTACGTAAAAGTATCTATGGGTTCCCTTTTTTAAAAATGAATTATCATCTCTGTCAAATCTCATCCCGTACAATCTCGTGACAAATGAACAAGTGTCTCTCTTATTTTAACCCCCCCTGAAAAATCTCCCATTACTAGTAGTCCGGATTTATTTTTCTCTTTTAAATCAAGGAACCAGATTAAATTTTGTTTCCAACACGCAACCACATTGAGTTACGGATTTCTAACATTAACACATTTAAATAAATATAAACACTAAATAGAGTACACAGAAAAACGAAATGAGTAGAATCCTAGAGCTATTAGAAATAATATATACTAACATAATCACCTCATCCTAAAGCTATTATCCATCTGTAGGATAAACACAATCAAATCACCTATATCTATTAACAAATATACCAACTGGAAGTATCCTCCCAGGTACTGTAAAGATTCTCCTCACTTTACGGTTTGAAATTTACTCTCAGAGCTTTAAGATTCGAGCTAGCGCAGGGGCATTATTATTGGGCTTTGAGATTCGTGCCAAGTTAAAAAGAATTGTCCGGATCCACTAATTTTTAAAGATTCTCTTTTCAGGTATACGGATCCAAAATTGTCGACACCCTTTCGCTCTAATCTGATGCCTTTTTTTTGTTAAGAGGATGAATCATAGAATCAAAATTAAGTGGTTTCACAATGTAAAAAATTATAATAAAGCACAAATATTGTGTTTTTTTTTTTCTTTTCAGTTTTTCTATTAGATACCCAACAAAAATTTTGATGCCCCAAGACGTTACACCTAACAATACTCAATTTAAATTTAATATTTTAATCACTGAATCTCAAAATATTAACCTTAAAAAAAATCTCAAAATATTAATGCGTTTGCATGGAGAGGAGTAAATCCTGTGAGGGGTGCAACGAATCCTAATTAAAAAGACCAGATGAAAGCAAATATTTTAAAGAACCGTATCTCGTCGCTTGGAAGAAAGAACATAGCAAGCATTTAAAGCTCAATTTGCATAGCGTCGTTTCATACTTTGATACATTCATCTCTTATCTCTAATAACTGACCCACAAAATTCTTAAATTTCTGATGTAACGATAAGCACTGGAAACCGCATGTGAACACCTTCATTCGTTTATTTTCTAATTCAACCCTCGTTAAAAGCGTTTATTGCATATATAACCGAAAAAACCCAAGAAAAGCATATTCATCACATAAGATAAGAACAATCACTATTGAAAAAATACAAAAGTAAAAAAGTATAATTTCGGTTCCTTTCCAAGGTATATAGACAAATATCATTATCAGTTTCACACTAAACTGTTTTACAAAAAAGATAGATACAAAAATACTGTAAGGTCGAATTCCTTGTTAACTACACTACCATACATATATAGCATTTAGGACCCATGTCGTAACAGTACCATTTCTCTCTCTACGCTTGTATCTCTATCACATATATTATCTTATATATATTATCTCATATCTCAAGTTGAAATTCGTTGCACCACCGTTTGTTTGCTTCCTGAAACACCCCCATTGGGTCATGAGCTGTCCGTTTCCTTCCCCTGTTATATACCCAATTTGAATACCACATATTTAGCGCATCAATTATAGTAAAGATCTAGAGGAAGGGAGGGAGAGAGAGAGAGAGAGAATGAGAATTGCCCAGGCATTTTGGATTGTTGGGCTTATCGGGTTATTGGGTCTGGTGAGATGGGTTCATGGAGCAGGGTCTCCTCTCATGGTACCACTTACCATTATCCAGTCTGCCCCTTCTAAAGGAGCTGGTACACAGTAGTTTAATTTTTTTTAATATGCATAATTTATATCCAATTTATTGAGTGATCAACTTTCTTTGAGTTTGCTTTCGTCACCTTTTTGCTCTCTCAGATATGAAGTATAGGCAATATTAGGAAGACTTTTAAGTAATTTTTCTTCAACATTTGGATTGTTTGACATATGAGTAAGAAATTGACATTTGGAATTGCTTCAGCTCCCATATTTCTCTACATTACTTTTCTTGAATTTTTGAAAAAAAAAAAACATTTTTTATTGTCAGAACTCAGAAGTGAGCACCAACAATTTTTTTAGTTGGCTAAATCATTTTTTGCGTGAATGTAGTTTGCTTGGATGGAAGTGCACCGGCATATCACTTCTCTCCTGGATTCGGATCAGGGGCTAACAATTGGGTCATAGATCTAGAGGTCAGTTTTCAGTATCTGTACCAACTGTACCAGTATATACCTATACCAGACCTCATAGTACTGCTAATTAATTCTCAAAAAGGCATCTTGATTTAACAAATTCAATCCATGACTGGTACGTGAAGGACCTTAATGAAATTCTTGGTTCACCTCTCAGATTTCGTAATCTACCATTGTTGTTTTGAAATGTCTAATTGCATGTGGGTGTATAGGGAGGAGGATGGTGCAATAATAGAAGGACATGTCAGTTTCGCAAAACAAGCCGTCATGGATCATCGAAATATATGGAGAAACAAATTTTATTTAGTGGTATCTTAAGCAACAAGCCCAATGAAAACCCTGGTACATACACATATAATCTCTACCCTTCTATTATAAAATAGTCATTCATGGGTTCTAAAATCAAATGTCATATCACATGATTTCATCGGCACTGGTAAGTAGAGAATATACCCCTACATGCCTTTCGTTTTTTCAGTTTTTTATAATGGATTAACAATAAAGACGTAATGCCAGCACATATGCTGGAGCAAAGCAAACTTGGAATTTACTTTGTACTTTTGTAGGTAGATAGTCAAATTTCAGAAGTACATGTTGATTTGATTCTTTGATTGCTAACTTGTTTTTCATTACTATGATAATTTTCAGATTTCTATAATTGGAACAGGGCAAGGATTAGGTACTGTGATGGGGCTTCATTTGCTAGTGAAGGATATGATCAGGTTGGTTAAACATGGGTAGTTAAAATGTGATGTAGTAGGTGAGGGGTTAGTTTGTAAATAAGTAGGTTGTAAAACTTTTGTTTCAGTAATGAAACGGGTGGATATACCACTAATTTAGAAAAATACATTGCACAGTATTCACATTACAAGTTGAGTTCGGTGCATTTAAATTAAGCACATGATTTGTTTTATTACATAAACAATGATTATGTTCATTTTTTTATATGTATTTACATGGGTATTTTCTTATTAATTAATAATGAGAATAGAACTACTGAAAACTTGGTACATATAATTCATATAACAAAAACTAATAAAAGAAAACTTGGTACATAAACAGGCCTCGGGGCTATATTTTAGGGGACAGCGCATCTGGTCTGCTGCTATGGAAGAAATGATGTCTAAAGGAATGCGCTCTGCTAACCAGGTATACAATTAAACCCGGAGTTTGTACCAAAAACTGTACCAATACAGCAATACTAAATGGAGTCACCATAACTCCACTATATGTTACCTTCTTTTATTTGGAAATTTACATGAATTTGGTCTCCACTCAAGATCATTCTAAAAAATGAAAAAGAAAAACATAATTTAAGAAAACAACATATGAAATTACCGTTGAACCATTTGTCATATTTTATTTGCTTGTAGGTCCTTCTATCTGGATGCTCAGCAGGGGGTCTTGCTACGATATTACACTGTGACCAATTTCGAGCATTGTTTCCCGGAAATACAAAAGTCAAATGCTTGGCCGATGCTGGCATGTTTCTTGATGTGTATGTATCTCTCATATAATCCTGTACCACAGAGGTCAATTATAATGTGTCCAGTGCATATTTTTCTTGCCCCTGACTCTGTTCATTTTCTTATGTTGCCTTCTTTGTTCCCTTATTTCTCTTGTTATATACTGTTTTATTTTATTTTAATTTTTTCTATTTTCAGAGCTGATGTATCAGGTGGTAATGCCATACGATCTTTCTTTCAGGGTACCGTGGATATGCTTGTAAGTTTTAAATTATCATATATTCTATAATGTCAAGTTGAATTTGTGTTATCACAACATACATCATTTTCTTATTACAAGTTTATTAGCTAATATAAGAGTTTTATTTTTGTATAAAGGGAGTCGCCAAGAATTTGCCAGGGACGTGCACTAGCCGCATGGATGCAACCTCGGTAAAGTATTTTCTTATGTAAAAAAAGGCATTTACTAATGGGGTAAAATTTGACTAATTCCTTTTTAAATTTTGGATTACAGTGTTTCTTCCCTGAGAATTTAGTTGGTAATATCCAGACTCCAATTTTTCTCCTAAATGCGGCATATGATGTATGGCAGGTACTGATATCTTACATTTCAAATTGCTTGTACTGCATTAATTTGCAGTAGAAAAGAAGTGAAAATTGCTAAGAAATATCAGCTCGCAAAAAATATTTTTTGTGTTTTTGTCATGCAATTTTAGTTTATATTCATTGCCTACTACTAAAGAAATCTTTGTTTATGCTTGTAATTACAGTTACAGGAAAGTCTAGCGCCGGGAAAAGCAGACCCGACTGGTGCATGGAAAAATTGTCGGTTGAATTATAAGACTTGTACTCCTGATCAGATCCAATTTTTGCAAGGTAAATATGTCCATTCACACAAAAGGGCAAATAAAAAACTCTAATCGTTATTTTTATTACCAGACTAATGTTAATTTGAAACATGCAGGATTTAGAAATAAGATGGTAAATGTGGTACAAGGTTTTTCGGGATCACGGAAGAACGGGGTGTTCTTAAATTCGTGCTTTGCGCATTGCCAATCAGGGTTGCAGGATACATGGTTTGCAAACAATTCTCCTGCTCTTGAAAATAAGGTATGAATTTTGTCCCAGATCAAATTTTAGAGTTTTTTTTTATGTACTTTGCGTTCTTGCTGCCTCTTGTTCTTTCAATTGTATGTAGAAACTGGTACCGTTTGTAAATACTGTAAACAAAGATTAAACCTAGTGTAGCTTCACCATGCAAGTCTCGATACAACAACAGCGTGTGACCAGAACAATCTCCAACCTGGAAATTTTCTCGGACAAAAAAAATGGGAATTTTGAGCCCTTTGCACTTGAAAAAATAGTAGATAAATAAAGCCCAGACTTGAGCAGTTTGT
Source organism: Carex myosuroides (assembly GCA_028015225.1). NCBI lineage: Eukaryota > Viridiplantae > Streptophyta > Magnoliopsida > Poales > Cyperaceae > Carex > Carex myosuroides. The sequence goes on from CM051472.1 coordinate 7,637,317, forward strand.
TCTTTAAGCAGAGAAAAAGCTAATTACCATTTTTGTTTCCTGATGCTCTGTATAGGGAATAGCAAAATCAGTTGGAGACTGGTATTTTGATCGGGCCGTGGTGAAGGCGATAGATTGTGCGTATCCCTGCGACAACACATGCCACCATGTTGTCATGTGATGAGATACAGATAAATTTACTTAATTTACTTAATTTTCTATAGGTTATGCCAGTGAATAAATACAAAATAGAAAAATGTGATTGATAATATAGTATTTAGTTAGAGCCAATTAATGTAAGAGGAAATGTTTCTTCACTTCTTTATAGGTTTAAAAAAAAAATTCAATTGTTCTATAGTCAAAAGAAAGGGAGGAATTTAAAAGTGTATGTTTAAAGTGATGCAGTGATCATATAATTGCAGAACTATTTCGCATGAAATGATCATAGATAATTATAATCTAAGTTCTGATCTTGGTACTATGTTTATTGAACTGGACCCACATATATAGGATTTAACTTTTACTTGTATTAGAAGTACAAGTGTTTACTCCCAAGTGTAACAAAATTTAGTTACGTACCCTTGAAGAATAAACTAAACATTTCATAATGATAATATAAGCTACAACAACTAACCTAAAAGTTAAATAACATGACAAAAGCTATTAAATACAAAACCTAGCTAAATTATGATAAAGTAAATTGAACGTCCCTGAACTCAGAAAACAATAGAGAGCTAAAGTTACCCTTTTTTGCATGAACTGGTCATATACATTATTGCTTAAAAATAGTAGTTTATCTATATAACAAGTAATTCTGTTTGGAAGTAACAATGCAAATGATTTCAAAAAAAAATTAAGAAAGTAACAAGACCACAAATCAGGTTTAACAAGCCCACTTTGTGTTGTGACATAATAATATGTTCCCTACTTGGAACTCCAGGCCCAACCCAAGCATTTGGATTTCTAGCTACCGAATAGAGCGCTTCAATTAGGTGAAGTGCTTTGAAGTCCTGCCCCGTCGGATCTGCTTTAGATTTATGCTGATGATGGGATTTCGTGCCTAACGGCTAACGCCCAAACAAACGGCTCTCTAAACTGTCCGATTAACGGGCTCGCACTTATATATGCAATTAATCGGACGGCTCCGGCACTCACATCTCTGCCTTAAGCGGTTAAGCCCATGGAGCCATGGAGGAAATCTTGCATCGCTCTCTCCCTCTCCGCCTCACTCGTACTAACCACCAGAATACCAGATCTAATTCTGAACCCGAAATTTTGGAGTTAGGGTTAGATTCAGTTATGGAAGTTTGCACGAATTTTCTTGTGGTTCGAATTAATAAAATTTTTGCACGAGTTCCATTCGTATTAGTTTGTATTAGTTATTAAACTTTGCACATTTGAGTGCAACTTAGTAGAAAAAGGTTTGATTCCTGCATCAGCAATTTCGTATAATCCACTGATGGTACTGTGTTGTTTCTGACGTCCTGGCTAGTTCTTAAAAGAATATTAATATATATCAAGGAAAAAGAACATTGTTCAAGCTGTACCAAATTAGTTCAAAAATGTCTATCCAATTTCAAAATTTTGGCGGATGTTGTTAACTTAAGGCTAATTGTAACATTCCAATTAGCGGCCATGTGATGTTGTTATGATCCCATTTTTTCCTGGTTTTAAATATTTTTTTTTCTTGTTTCTGTTTCCAGGGAGATTCCAACAAGTGGTAATAACTTACAATACAGAGCATTTTGGTGGTGTGAAGTTGTAAAGCTGATTTATTTCTTTTTGACAATCTACTAGGTATTCTCATAATCAATTTATCTATGCTCGCAGCTATCTAGTCTAATTGCTGAATGGTGTCATACCATTATAGTTTTGTTTTGTACCATGGCAGTTGATGTGGTGACTACACTGGTGTATTACCAATTGATGGCTGGATTTGCTGATTTTCCGATGTCCATGCCTGATTCTGCTCAAGTATAGTAGGTACATTCATGTATTATAGTGACAGCAAAGTAGAGGGTATTTTGGTCATTAAACAGCTTGCTTGCTTTATCTTGCTTGTCTGTACTGGTATATGCATCAGTTAGTTTATTAATTTGATGCCTGAATTCGGTGTCATTTAATGTACTGGTATATGGCTCATTTTATAATATCTCACTAGGTAGGGGTGACAACAATGTCATTCTAACATGTCTTCAAATTATTTAAGAAAAGCTTGCATTGTTGCTTGTATTTTTTTTTTTGCCCTCAAAACATGTCTTGGCTACAGTATCTATAACCTCGGGAAATTTTAATCAGAAGCATTCAGAAATTGGGATCTCCAAAAAACCAAGATCCTCTATTGCGTAATTAAACGATACGGTAGGATGAATTATAAATTGAAATTTCTAGCTTAATAGTAAGCTCTTTTTTACAAATAATGAAGCTATACCGATGGTCTTTTAATAAAATAACTGGAGAAAATCTAAATTTTCAGTAACGTAACAAACAAACAGTTATATATGCTCGGATTATAGCTACAACAAAAACTACATCCGGCCCATTAAGTTCTTTTTATTTACTTGAAGATTTATAAGCTAGAACAGGAAAGATCAGTTATGCAAATACCACAAGTAGATGGGGTACGAGATGAGGGATTCCAGACATGGACCACTAAAATGGGTCCGATCAAGAGCACAAAATTTGGGTCCAAAGACATCATCATTAAATAAAAAATATGTGGTCAAAGTCGAAGTTACTGATATGAATCTTTGCATGTTGTTCTGTCGCTTCAGTTATTGCTTGTCATGGTTAGTTTCTAATTCCAAAACATTCCAAATCAGGCCTTAGATAATCAGATAAGATCTATATACTCACATGATATACTCCTCTCCTTTTCTTTGCGGGCCAATTAATATTCCGGTTTCATTTAATATTTTTCTTTTAATTGGAGTTTTGTCATTTTTGTGCTCCTATTCTTTAAAAATATTTGTTTCGTCATTGTTTTCTTGGTTGGAGGACTTTGTCGGTAAAAAAAGTTATTAATAGGACCAATTTTTAGAAAATACTACAAAATTGAGGACTATTAATCAATGTGTACCGTTCATAGATTCAATCTAATTTTTTTTTTTTGAGTTGAAGCCCTTAGGCATCATAGATTCAATCTAAACACACCACATGGGAAACAAAAAAAGCAAGTAACAACTAAGCACATACTTTACATACGTATTATTATTGAAATCATTTTTATGCTGTATATTCATTTTGAAAGGGGAGGAGCCGTGGAGGGTTAATGGCTAATGATAGGAGAATTAGAGAGCACATGTGAGGCTATGATTGCAACTGGTTTTGCTGTCAGACTTGTGCTCCATTATTATCTAATACCACTATGTTCGTTACCTTATTTAATTAATGTAAAAAGTAACCAGGCAAGCATCCTTTTCTGTACCTGTAACTTTTTATTAAAAAAAAAGAACACCCTGTGCACATTGTCTGCTCTGAGTGGGGCATCTTTTTGCCCCTTCTCTCTTCTCTTCTCATTTCCTATTGGCTGACTCTACTGGAATTTTGTCTGGCATGCACAAAAGGAGCAAAATATTATATAAATTCTTTCTGGAGATGCGTTCGAACTTAGAACTGATTTAAATGCAGGGTTCTCCATTTGAGAATTGTTAGTTTTGTAGAGACCATACATCAGCTTTCTTGTTTCTTTCTCCAAGCAGCAGAGAAACCACTGGAGAAAAGAAAGTGAACTTTTCATTAGAAAGGAGATAAACCAAGGTGAGCTTTAGTTACATTTTACATATCCTTCTTTCTGGCTTGATATATGATGATAATATTATGGTTTTCACGTGATGTATGTAAATTATAACGTATGACACATTTTCTTGCTTTATTTTCTCCTCCTTTTTAATGCCTACTGGCTTTTCTTAAAAAAAAAAAAAAACTCTGTTGTTTACGGATTCTTTCATTTTCAGAAATTATTTTCTGAGAAATATCAAAGCACTGGAGTTGGTTTGTTCAATTTTATGCTGCTTATTGAATACTGACCACTTCTAGTTCTATTATATTATATGCAGATAAGATCAAGTTTAGGGTGTTCTGTCGACAATTTACAATCCGCGTTTAATCATATAACGATTGGTTGGAAAGAAATTAAGAAACATAGATAAATCGCACAAATCGAATATTTGAATTTGAATTCAAAATGGAGTACTTCCTGAAGCAAAGTGATAAAGAATTCATGAAGATGGCTATGCTCAAGCATGAAAATACCTTCAGACAACAGGTACTATCTTCTAAAAATTAAGTGTTCTTTCTTTTTATTCTATTTTGTTGCATGAAGCACCAAAACTTCCATTTCATCGACTTGAAAAGCGTAAACTTGGCTTCCTCTCTCAGATGACTATTGTAGTTAAGATTTTCATCAAACAGAGTATTAGGAAATCTTAATTAGCATGTCCCTTGACTAGAGAAAACATAGTTAAATTACTTTATGTGGACATAATAAATTAATGACAACATTTGTTAAGATTTCAGAGAATAAAGTACACACTATTAAGTATTAACATTATCGGTTTTTGTTTTCTTATCTCCTAATTTTGCTGTTTTTTTTTTTGCCTCCTCTTAATTTAGGTTCATGAACTTCACCGTCTATACAGACTCCAAAAACAACTGATGAGAGATGTGAGATGCACTAAGGAGCTTAAAAGGCAAAGGAGCCCCATATCGCCCCCGAATCACCACACTGGACTGCGCCGAGCATTAAACCTCCAACTCTCGGCTGATGAATACATAGTGAGCACCGAAAATGAATATAAAACAGAGCTCGAGCTAACACTGGCTATCAGATGTCCCGGAAAGAAAAGAGAAAGCACGCCTCTGGCATCTGATTCTGGCGGTAGTTTTTCTTCTTCTTTGACCGAGTCTGGTCGACCCGTAAACCACGATTGGGTCCCTCATCATGCCACTGATCATTTCCTGCTGCGATCGTTCGATGAGAAAAAGAACACGCCTTGGTTTGTGCAATGCTTGAGCCTTAGAATGACATGATAGGGGTAGTTCCTAGTTTCTACATACTAATGTAGATTATTTTAGTTTGAGATCTTTTTTTCTTTTCCGTTTGTTCATGGTAGTGGGAATGAAGAAAAGCCTGCACCTTGGCATGTCTATTAGTTTGCTAATTTGGTAATGGTTGATGTTTAGTATCAATTTTCATTGTTATCTAGTTTTCATGATTTTGTTCCATAATGCACAATACATGAAGGAAATTTGCAATGGTGAAAAAGAAAGAAGTTGTGAGAATAAAAGAGTAAATTTAGAAATTAGATTCACCTGATTTGTTGTAATACGGTTTTTATCAATCGAATTGTTAATAAGCATAAAGCTACTAATCTTAAAAAAAAAAAAAAAAGAAGTCGCCCAGAGCAAATTATTTGAAAAGAAAACAGCCCTCTGCACACGGACATGCTTGGACATTGCTAACAGAAGAACTAAAGTAATTTGTTAAAAACAGATAGTTAACTATAGAACTAACTAAAGTAATTTGTTAAAGAAAGATGTCTAAAACAATAACTCGGACTAGGTCAACAACTTTTTATTTTTATTATAGCATATTTAATTTTTTTCAGCATATTTACGTTTAGCATATTTAAGTTTTGCACTTTTATTTTTAGCATATTTTCTTATTTACGCAAAAATTCAAAAATAGTTAGAACTAGTTTAATTTTAGCATATTTATTTTTAGCACTTGCATTTTTATTTTTCTATCTAGGAGCAAGGTACCTTAATATTGTTTTTTGTAGATTGTCATGCTGGCAAGGATTTGTAAGTCCTGCACCACCAACAATTCCAATAAGAAGGGCGTTATTCTACCATCTCCTAAACGAAAGACAAAAATCACTCGCCAAACAAAGGAAGGCACGACTGAAGACGAGCTAACCTCAAGTTCTAGCAACATGAGTACCCCTAGCGTTCCTCCAGTCACCGCCAATCCACCTCTTGACACGCCACCACCTGCAGGACGGTAAATCAACCTCCCATCGCAGACCCAACCACAGGAGCAAACACTAACACGTCACGACCACTAAAGGACTTCGCCCTCCCACACGAACTGAAGGATCAAAGTAGCGTCAAGATGCCTGAGTTAAAGACAAACAATTTCGACATTAAGAATTCCTACATCAACCTGGTGACTAGGAGTATTTTTGAAGGAATATCAAATGAGAATCCTCAGATTCACCTAAACAAGTTCAAGAGAGCATGCAACGCGATCAAGGTGAACGGAGTCACGCAGGATGACCTCAGACTCCGCCTCTTTCCATTCTCCCTAGGAGAACGACCACAATCATGGCTGGAATCATTGGAAACCGGTTCAATCACAAACTGGGCTAAGATGACCAAGGCCTTTCTCGCTAAGTACTTTTCACCCGCCAAAACTGCGCAATACCAAAGCAGTATCACTTCTTTCACGCAGAAGGATGGAGAAACTCTAAGCGACGCATGAGACCGTTTCAAGAGCCTCGAGAGGGAATGTCCTCACCATGGACTAGAGAAGTGGCTCATGCTTCAATCCTTTTACGACGGATTACAAGCTTATGCAAGACAAGCAATAGACTCAACCGCCGGAGGATCTTTCATGAACCTAAATGCCGAGGAAGCTGAGAAAACCATCTCCGACTTATGTCAAAGTCAAAACTACTCGACATCAGGACGAAGCGTAAGAAGTACCACAGCTGGCAAGTTTGAAGTTAGTAAAAATACCGCTCTCGATGCTAAACTCGATGCCTTATACAAGCTTGTCAATGACCTTTCTAAACAAAAGGGAACTGTAGCTAGTGTGGCGCTGTGTCAATCATATGGAGAAGTTCACAACCTAGAAGAAACATGCCCACTTCTCGCAGAAGTAGAAGTAAAGCAAGTCAACGTGGTGAACTTTCAACTCTTGAATTTGTTTCCAAGGTTCATTTGGACGCCAATCTACTATTTTAGGTGAAACATTTTTATTTTGGTAGGATTCAAATTCATTGTGATGTTGGGAAACATTTCTAGTTGAACCATTAGTTTGAATTCTATTTTGTGAAATATTTTTATCTTTTAAATCATGAAACCATTCATTCGGTCCTTTATAATAAATTTTGTTTGATCCTTGTGAATTAAATGTGCTTCTTGAATTGTTGTGTACATTATTACCCTTATAACTTTTATTGTTATATCTATACCTAAATGCATATTTATGTGACATTTGATTATTATTAACATTTAAGTTTTGTGTATATTTTCCTTTTTTTTGCGCTTTTGGTATATTTGCAATTTCTAATCAAATTACCTACCTTATCTTGTTCAAGATTAACTACATTCTTAAACTCGTTATATGATTTTAAAGCCTTATTTCGGTCTCTAAAGTTTGTATTCTTACTTTTAAAATCCCTATTTCACCTAAGTGTGATTGACAATTATTAACTTTACTAGTCATTTCCAACTCTTTAACTTTGGATTCATAACTTTTAATCTTACTTTCTAACATTTTATTTATAACATTAGTTGTTTTTAAGCTTCTATTCTCATCTTGTAATTGGTTTGCCTTTATTATAACGGATTCTAATTCGTCTAAGTGTAATTTACAATTGTGTGACTCAAGTGTCATTGACTCAAATTTATTTATCTTGGACTCAAGTTTAACAATCTTAGACCTCAAATTTTGTATAATTTCCTCTTTCCTAAGGACTCATTGAATTCATCAAGTAGATTCCTCAACCTAGTTTCATTTTTACGAATTTGACTCTCTTTAAAAGAAATGCTTGGCTCATTTGTGAATATATAATTGTCGGATAAATCGATTTGAGTCTATTTGGTTCCTAAAGAGTTACAAGTTGATTCATTTTCAGATTCATACCCATTTAGATTAAAATTTAATTGTGCATCATTAGTGGTGCTAGATGATCTCTCGATTGAATCCTTCCTTTTGGTTTTTGATTTCGCCACCTCTCTAAGAAATTCAATGGCAAGTTTGTCGGTGATGTTCACATCCATATCTATCTCCGAGTCATCATTGACATTAGCCATCAAGGCTAGATTGATCTCTTGTTCATTGTCCGACTCCGAGTCAAATCTTTCATCACCACTTTCATCGGAACTTGACTCAACAAATCCTGCATTGATTTTACCTTTTTTTTACCTTTGTATTTATTATTTCTTGGTCTAGACCGGCGGTCATGTTGCCTCCCTTCCTCTTTGTCCTTAGGAAAGAGTTTGATAAACATGTTTGGATAGTGTGTCATTCTTTATTGCATATGAAGCATACTACCCTCTTACTATCTTTGTCATGCTCCTTGTTGTGTTTTCCCTCGAACTCTAGCATTCCTCAAAGTAGGGCATCTTTAGAGGATTCATGGTCTACTTTCTTTAGGAAGAGGTCATTTGAGAGACGGAAGTTTGAGGAGTTATATGATCTTTGGTTAGAATATTTTTGGTTTTGTGCTGTGAAGGCTATGACTTTGGTTTTGGGTTCAAGTTCATGGGCTTGTCGAAGCTTTTCTTTGAAATTTTGAAGTTGGGCAAATAACTCGTCGAGTGTGTAGGATTGTGTTCCCGAAATAACTTCTAAAGCGCTCACAAATTCTTCCCATCTAGGTTCCCTAAACATCACACGCAAAACCTTTCCTACAATTTTATTGTTAGAAGTGGTTCTCCAAGTTCGATAAAATCATTTTGAATTTGTAAAAGTCTATAATACATTTCCTCAATTGATTCACCATTTTCTAATTTAAAAGTTTCAAATTTGATTTCTAATCCAGTGAGTTTGGTCATTTTGATTTGGGCGTTACCTTCAAATTTATTTATGAGAGCATTCCACATATCTTTGGCACTTACAAGGTTTCCAAATATCAAGGCTACCGACTCACTAACAGAGCTTAATATTGCATTAACCACGTAGTCATTATCCCTATTTTCTAATTTTGAGGCAGTGGTCAATTCATTGGTAGATTTATTATAAACCGGGGTGTAACATTTTTCAATAATACTCCAAACCTCAATTACGTTTAAGTAATTGATCATCAATCTTTTCCAATAACTAAATCTCTTGGTTTTATTGCTTAATATTGGGGGTTCTCTAACATATCTAGTTGGTGCCATTTTGGATCGATATAACTCAAATTAAGTGTGCCTTAATTTAAGTAACACTGCTCTGATACCACTTGTTGGTCCCTAACGGCACCTAGAGAGGAGTGAATATCGGGGCCTTTTAAATTTTAATACTTAATTAATTTAATATTCACCACTAATGAATTTAACTAACGTGTGCGTGAGTTATTCTTGGCGAAAATAAGAATAAACATTAAACTAAGCAAGTGTACGTAAAGTAAATAGAAGAGTTAAGAGACACTTGACACGAGAGTTGTTTACGGAGTTCGGCACTAATGCCTATGTCTTAGGGGCTTCACGACCTTCTTAATGGCGCGCCTTTCTTTACTCAATGAGAAAGGATTACAAGGTGGAACCGGTGAACCCTTACAAACTCTAGAAAGTCACACGGCACAAGCACGAAATTGGCTCACGAACACTAAAGGCTCTAATACAGAAGCAAGCACTCAAGGCTCTAGTGTTTGAATACATAAGAGAATCTCTCACAAATCACTCTAATTTTAATCAAGATTGAGGTTAGTGGAATAGATTTTCGGTTGTTGAATGAGTATTGAAGTTTCAAGATCAAGCAACCATGGTGGCTCACTTTTTCAATAGGGGAGAATGTGTTTGACGGCTGGAGCACTTGTAGAAAACCTAATATTTGTTTCTATTTATAGGGAGAGAAACAAATATATGTTTATAAACGTTTTCATAACTGACGTCGGTCTTCCACGGTCCACAGCGACCCATCACTTCATAATATGAATAAAGTTACAACTTTCTAACATGAAAGTTGTGGATCTCGATTCCTGAATTTTTCAAGCTTTGATTCAATCAAATCAGAGTTCGTATGACCAACTGCGGCCCAAATATGAATGGTGTGTAAGCTGATCGATTTAAAGCGTTGCGATGTTTAATCAATTGTTGCAACGGAATAATTCATTTCCGAAACCCAATTTTCTGCAAAAACTTCCAGAGCTAATCGTTGTGACAACCGTTACAACGTTTGTCAAGCATTGTGGAATTTCAACAATCTTCAAACTGGCGTATCTCGGCGCTCGAGTATCCGATTTTGGCATATGACCACTTTTCGAAAAGCTTGTGAAGAGTAGATATTGATTTTGAAGTCTTCGCCTTCATCAGAAAAATGGTGCAGCCAATTATCTCAAAGACAAATGAAAGAGTCTTAACAGTCATGTTGCAATTCTAAATCTTATGAACCTGCAAATATATCAACTCAAAAAAATTGTTAAATTCAATAAATATATGTTTTGCAAATCTAGTCAAATAGACTAAGTGGATTATTGCATAGTCCAACAAATTCAACACGAATGTAGATGACAAAGACATCATTTTTATTTCGCAAATGAAGGGACATAATTAACAATGGTCACCTAACATAGGGTTCTTCGTTGTTGACCACCTAAAAAACATAGCTAAGGAGAAACATAAGGATCTTGACATAACTATCAGCGCATATGTTACTCTTCTCGCAAAACACTTAAATGTGGACATACTAGAAAAAGAAGTATGATTAGGCGATCCATGCATCAACCTTAAGTACTTTGTTGACAACAATCAAGTGAACACCGCATACCATAGGAGAAGTAGACACATACATATCTACATCCGCATGACAGACAGGTTGTTAGGGTTGATTCGTTCGGATCCCGTCTATCCAACTTCTAACAAACCCGCAGAAACTTTGGAAGATGAACCTATCGAGGAACTAGAAGAGGATCATCATCAAACTTTTGAAGATGAACCTATTAAGGAATCGGAGAAGGATCATCAATAAGCCAACCAAGTCGTTACATATGCTCTAAACCCTTCACGAGCAAGAGGAAGAAGAGGTGATAAATCAGAACATTGCATTAGATCTAGAAGCAGAAGATGGTATGTGCAGTAAACAACGTCAAATTTGGAGATAGCTGAGCCACCTGTACACAAAGTTTCTGGACCACCTGCAGCTTGTGCGGTGTCACCCACCCCACACACGGCCAACCCTATACCGCAAGCAACCAGGCAGCCAAGTCTGACTGAAATAGCCTCCACGGCATCACACATGCTGCATGCGACCTCAACCTATGCCACATGCATTCCAGATCGCAACCAATCCAATCCGTTCAGCTGTCGGGAACGGTACATATCAACCACCGCCTCTGAACCTAATACTTCAATAAGACCAGATCAATCTCACCGGTGCCCAGCCATGGAAGAACTCGTAGGAATCAAGCGCAGACTTGAAAGCCTAGAGTTTCATAAAGCTTTAATGGACAACACAAGCAAATTTTTCAAGAGCTACAGTGCTAAAGAAGGTTCATCCTTCAGCAGCATGCCTCGTCAATTCTAACTGTAAGTGTTTTCCCGGGTTCGAGATGTTCTTTGAAGATTTTATCTTTGCATTGGAGACAATGCAATATTTAAGCTTGGGGGAGGGGATTGAACCCTTGTATCTTAGGTTTTAGGGTTAATTTTTTTTTTTTTAGGATATAACTAGGCTTTTACCTGACCACGAATAGGATTTGCATGACTGAACTTAATTGATTGATATTGCAAGCTTGTCAGGATGTTTTCCTAAGTTATAGAATTAGAGTCTTGCATGATTGAACTTAGTTGTTTGAGATTGCATAAAATATAGTTTAGATAGAGTCCTCACATAAAAACACATGAAAATTTTGAAAATTTTCGAAAGAAGAAAACTTAAACAATTTTGTTGAGGTAATTCCTAAATAAAAAAGTAGCATAGTCTCCAAGACACTTGTTTGAAATTTTAGATTTAGAAAGGCTAAGGCTAACAACATATTGATTGAAAAAGAAATATTTTTGAAAGATAATTTTTCTTATGCATTATGTAAGCAAAAATTTCTTAAAGTTGGGAATATTTTCAAAATACATCCTTTTTAAATTGTGACCCCGATAATTTGGTAAAATTATAAAATATAGTTTTTAGATATATATAAATTTGAAATAGTGTGTATCCATAGTAGATGCAACTAGTTTTCAAAATAACAAATAAAATATGACATAAAATAAGTTCCACTAAAAATCCAAAAATATATAATTATTAGAAGATGACGCAAAATAGGTCCTACCACCTTAGTTCAATTTGGGATTCGATGAAATCCTTAGGTGCATTCGGAACACATAATCTCTTGTTTGTATCTATGCGCGAGAAGAATCACCCGATGAAATCCTTAGGTACATTCGGAATGCATTACCTCTCGTTTGTATCTATGCGCTAGAAGGGTAAAGCCAAATTGGGTAAGGTGTATTTACTTTCTTGCATTTATTTATATCATAAAGTTGCATCTTACTAACACACTTAGTATATAAAATTTTGAGCTCAAATAAGGGATCGAAAATTTAAAAGGATGAAAAGTGAGTATTGATTGATTTTAGGATTTCTTTTACCATAATAATGTTAAGATGTGGTCTTCCAAATATTTCAAAATAAAATCAAAGTATTTGTGAATGCAAAGATTTCTATTTTCTAAAAATTTCACCAAGTACAAATATTAAGAATTGAGTAGATATTTTTGTATTAAGTAAATTCTTAGAAAAATTCATCAACAATTTCAAAATCTTGTTCAAGGGACAATTTTTAGTCAACCTATTAAGTAGTTTTTTACTTTGTTTGTTTAAGGACGAACAAAAGTTTAAACTTGGGGGTGTGATGACGCCAAATCATATGGCAAAAATCACTATCTTTTTATTCGAAAAATGGCAAAAAGCGAATGCAAAGTAGCCATTTTTCCGATTTATTTATCACAAACGTGTTTTTGAGTCATTTTTGCAGGTTTTGGAGAAAATTGTGTATTTAGGTCAAAAATAGAGCAAAAATATCGTAGTTAGGAGTTAGGCGATGATTGAAAAGGCACCGAATGGGACATTACATAGAGCATGTAACACCTCACACGAAGTGCACAACATGTGAAATGAAATTACAACAAAATCTGCTAAGTCAGAAAACTCTACGGCCTCCTCCATGGCGTACGCGGCATAGCCCAGAGGCCGCACGATCCATATGCCATGTCTTCTTGGGATTTTTCTTGGGACTTCTATAAGCTGCATTTTTCTGATGGGCCGCACTATTTTTAGACAATTCTTGATAGATCATAGGTGGACTCCATGCCCCCCATGATCTCCACTACTTCCACTTACTCTATAAGTGCTTAGGAATATTATAAATATCTCTATTGTAATAGGATTTAGGGTGTGTGTTCAATTGTATCAAGTCCAGAATTATAGCTAGCAATCTTTATTGTTATGTTAGGTTAGAGAGTTACTTAGAGAGAGAATGATAGTCATTGGAAGCCAAGCAAGAGAAGACATCATCTAAGGAGACAGATGTTCTTTCATCTTCAATTGAGTTGTAATTTATGTTCTCTTTATTTTATTTCTTTTATTTTTCCATGGCCATGAGAAACTAAACTTCTAATCTCTAGGGTGAGGGTTATACTTGAATTCTTAATTATGTTTTAATATATGTTTATGTTTTGTTTTGCGTTAAGATCTGAATTTCTTTTGCACTTTAATCTTTTTATGATATCCTTGCATACATTGTTCTGTCTACTATATGACAATGATCTCCACATACTACTAATAGATTGTTAGTCATTGTATCCTTGTGTGAGAAGGATAAACTTGTAAGTACTAACGCTTCAGCTAACGAAGCTTGGCAGCAGTTTAAAGACTAGGGTTAGAACCCAGTAGGCTCCCTTGGCAAGATAAAATAAATTGCATCTTAGACTAAGTTTGGTTCCTCTACGGACATACTAGACTTAGTTGGAACAATATTAGAAAACACTTAGATTAGGTGGGGTTTTTGGGATATTTCAACTACGGGATAGTATAGGTAAAAAATATAATTTTGTACCTAAAACACTTTAGTCTTGGTAGCCCAAAAGCTGATCACAAGATCGAAAAACCTTTCAAATCGCATAAACAAACACTCAGTTCACCGTGGGGTAGTGACAGTGTCGTACGCGGAGTACTTGGGCAGGGTACTTGAGGACAGTCTATACTGCATGCGGCAGTGACAGTACCACATGCGGCATAGATAAACGTCGAAACTTATATTTTGCATGATTAAGAAGGACAGGAAACCTAAATCTTAGAGGCTCTCTATCTACTGTTTAGCCATTTCTAGTTATAAAACATTGATTGCATTTTTCACCTCCACATAGTTTACAAAAATCTTATAACCTAGACTAGTAAAAATTATCTAGAAATTAATACGCTATCCCTGTGGACCGACACCCCAATCATACTACACGATAGGATCATGCGCTTGTGATTTGAACGTAAGTTGAAATTAAGATTTATAAATATTTAAAAGTAGTAGTTCAATTTGAAATCATCAGATCGGAGTAGGTCTCTATCGCAAATACCAATCTGAATACGGACAAACTTCCAGTTACAGCGTTGTCCAGCACTAGGATCCATCTCAAGTAATATCACCCCCAGAGGATTAAGCATCTGTGAAAACATACAGCTAAATAAAACTAAAAACGCACAGAGATATGTGCATTCTGTGAACATAAATTGATCATCCTTACTTGATTGGAGTGATATGAGTCTAGTGATGGATTCCTATGTACGCATATCACAGTTGAGAAGGCACTGATCCAAATCAGACCGGAAACTTAATCGACCAGATCAGGACAGTCACCCATCAACTGAGACGGCACTAAATCAAACAGACTGAAAACTAAATCAACCAGTCCAGGACAGTCACCTCTAAACAGAAGAAGAAAAAGAAAGGAAGAAAACTAAATCAACCAGTCCAGGACAGTCCAGGACAGTCACCTCTAACTGAGACGGCACTAAATCAAAACGTAAAGTATATGTACTGTACATAGACGGAAGACCACTTATCCTTCCATCGCCGAAGAGGAGAAGGCACCCGCGACTAATCCGTTACTTCAGTCCAACACCCAGCAGAAAATCGCGATAGTGTTTCCTTTATCGTTGCGCCTCTTGTCACCACCGCCGCTGAAGAGCACCGCTCTGTTATTACTCGCTCTCCGCAGCGCCATTTCTGAGTACCGGACGGTATCACAGAGATTTAGTGCATCTTCTCTCAATTATATAATGAGCCCAATTTTGGGATGGGCTAAACTGGGCCGAGTTATATGGACGAAGCCCAATAATTTTGCATTTCAGATTGACATAGAAGTGACTGCCGACTGGCGCATTAGCTTGCAATTAAACTGGCTGGTTTTTCGGCATTAATTACAGAAGCACGATAAACATTATAATTATCAATTATTTCATTACTTTCAAACTCCGTGACTCTTCAGATTTCTCGCATATTAACATTACTAAATTAATAGGAAATACCATTGACTTAGGCAGCCTCTTAATTTCCTTGTTTGATTATTCATTTTCCCCAAGTTTAACTCTTTTTAACTCATTTGATGTTCGATCTGATATCAACCTGAACTTGTTTGTACTTGCTCTTTCCTCATGGCTTCCTTTGTGAAATTATTGGAGGAAGAGAGAGAGAGAGAGAGAGAGAGAGAGGGAGGTGCGCATAAGAGCACGTGGAAGAAATGGATTCCTGGGATGTGCATGTGGGGCACATGCGTCAAGAACAGGTAATGGGAGACATTTAACAAAGTTTAATTAGGTGGGTAGGTAGATCGATCTTGGCCGAAATTATGTAGACCAATTATTCATTACTTCATATCATTTCTAACAATTGGAATTTATCACATGTAATCTTATAACCTTGTCCCCTTATTCTATAATCAAGGGGCAGAAATTATTTTCTAACTTTAGTCTGGAAAGGTCGCTACATTCTCACATAAGTTTGGGTTAAACAATTAATTGCACATACAATTTTCAATTTTTGAGGTTAACAACAATTAATTAGTCTGTAAAGATATAAATGTTAGACTGTTTTTTACTATGAAATTTTCCATGAATGGAAACTAAATATATTATTTTTTATATTATAGGTAGCGAAGGGAACTTATCATGCATGAATATGATTAAATAAAAAGGTCGGGGTACCACTTTACTTTTTTTATATGAATTTATTGTTTTAAAATAGCTCGTGGTAGATGTAGCGCTTTACTGAAACACGGATATGCATGACTTAACTTTAGAAAGGTTAGTAGCATGAAGCATGTGCACACACAGCCAAGGGTGAACAGAGCATGGTATAATTCTTTCTATGAAGAGAAGTAGCATTGTCGGTTCCATTTACAAATTTTCTCTCTCCTTCTATCACTATATAATGCTCAAAAACCTCACCTCCTCTCTCTACTCAATAATTATCATCTAGAAAGCCATTAGAAAATCAAACACACAAATTTCCCAATGGGTTCATGGGTGAATACCATAACTTCTCCTTTCAAAAAGGCTCGCACAATTATTAAATCGCCTAGAGATAGCAAGGATACCCAGAAAGGTACTTTTTTTTTTTTTTAATCTTCTTAGTTGCTTGAACATTTTTAATTTTACTCGAATGTAGTGTAGGACCTCTAATTAATGTTCTTCTTTGTCAATGCAATCTCGGCTCTCAAAACTTTGCAATCAAATATTTCTTTTCTTTTTTAGGTTTGTTGAGCATTTTTTGAAATAATAGGATTTCCATAAAAAAAAACCCAAAATCGATTGAGGAGCTAATATTTCTTAAGAAAAAAAAAATTGTAAACTTAGAAACAAGGCCTTTATATTCTGTTTAATTAATTAATAAATGTGAGAGTAGTAACTAATTGAAGAATTGAAATGAATTGCAGGGAATGGAAAGGATGAGAGAAGAGGAATGGCTTTGGAAGAGGAAGTGATGGCATGTGGATATGAAGATGTGCGAGTAATGTGGTCCATTCTTGACAAATCCAAAAATAACACACATAACAATAGGGAGTAGATTTCATTTTTATTTTTTTTCTTTTTGTTGGATCAGTTTTGAATTGAGAATTGGGCTCCACTGTGCATGCGCAGTTAAATTGAGTCCTCTCATTTCCTGATAGCAATCAATCCCCATGGATGTAGGTTGTAGGATATATATGAATTCCATGGTGTGATTTAGTCAATTGCAGAGCTTCTTCTATTGTCTGAATATATATATTTTATCTTTCCGGATGGATCGGTTGATAACTAAATATATTATTTGTTTTTTCTGCAATGGGTTAGATAATGTTGAGAATATTTTTTTTTCAAATCTATTAGAAACCTAAACAAAATTTGGTATGCTGTAGATTTCCAGGATCGTAAATAGGTCAAGGTTTCAAATATAATGTAATTTTGAATTTTTAGTTATAATTAAAGTAACAGTTATTCTATAATAGAATTTTTTATATCATATGACTGATAAAAAAAATTATGTCAAATTTATTAGTTTTTATATTTATGACATATATTACGTGGCGACATTTTTATAAAAAAAAAAAATTGTTTCTTTTGTGTTCTAGCCGGCAACTATCAGCCAATAATATATTAATCAAATAAAACTTTACAAAATTCGTAATAACTTTTAAAATTTTCAAATAATAGTTGTCAAAATATGTTACTTTTTTTTCAATATAGTTTAATATTAAGCGTAGTGTGTCTAATGGAAGACATGGAGTTTGACTAATGGCACATTATTGTTATACTTACAAATAAAATGAAGCTCACATTTTGCAACTTAAAGGTGTGACCAAGAACTTTATTTTGATTTAAGAAGAAAGTTATATCATAGGCATCTTAATTCTCGTACGGTGTTACTCTATTTTACCTTTATCTTTAAATTATAATAACTTTCAAAAACTAAAACATTATAATAAGTCCTTAAATATGATCTTATCATCTTTTCTACGCCCGAAAATTTTATGGTATTTTGAATTTATTTTTAGTCAGCATCAAGAACATGTAAATATAAATTGATGTGGGCAATCTTTTGATAAAAATTTATCAAGTTTTGATTCGCATCAAAACAAATATCATGATTTTTGCGTGCTAATAGAAAAACTGAAAAACTAATAGAGATCGTATATAGCAATTTTATTTTGAAAAATATACTTTAGAAGTATTGTCATAAAACATCTCAATCCTAATAGCAAGCCAATCACAAATGGTGATGTGGTAATTACAACATTAATTGCAATGATGTAGAATAATCATTAATTTTACAAGATTCTTTAATTAGCAGTTTTGTTGAAATTGTTGTATCAACATGCAATTGCCATTTGCGGAGGTGTAAAATAAAAATCATTTATAAAGTTGGAAAAAGAAAAGATATTTTAAGATGTTTAATGAAGATGATTTAAAATTGGTGGGTAATCACTTAATTGAGCTGTTGATGAGGACCCCAACCGCAGTGTCTTACAAGTGGGGCCAACCCGCAGTGAGATAAAGCATACAGGATATGTGATTATAAAATATCTTCTTTTTTTTTTTTTAAAACTTGGTAGATGCTGTGATTATAAAATATCAGAAGTCCTTGGTCCAAGCATATGGTTGAGATTCTCAAAATAAAATATCTTCAATACGTGTCAAAAGTTGTGGCCCGCAGAGCACCGTACTGTGGCACAAGATGAGGCTTCGTTTCAAACAACTATTAGCTAGTAAATGCTAGTCAGACAATAGACAATTATATGATTTATATCCATATACCACATGCATTTTATTAGATTATTATTATTATTATTATTATTATTATTTATTATTATATGTAAAAGACAAATAATTTTTACCTCCTTGTCTTCACTCTGAATTAATGAGTGTTCATATATAAATATACAATTCGTTTAAAAAATTAAATTTCTTTTTTATAGTAATCATAAGAAAGTCCAAATTAAATACAATTTTTTTGTATTTCTTGTAACAAACATTGTTTTCGGAAAAAAAAATATCAACATATTTGGAGTATAAATATAGGAGTAGAACCAGAGTGTTCTTAAGCTCACCAGTTCTTTGATGAGCATAACTCTAAAATTTATCAAAATGACTTTAAATGGTGAATTTGAATTGTTAAAAGCTGATATATTTCACAATTAATGTGTCTACATGTCAAATTCATAAATATTTCAAATTAATTTAGTATAAAGTGAAGTGGTAAAAAAATGAGTTTATAAATTAATTTTAATATATTCATTTTTTATCAATTTTTTACAATTTGACTTCAAAAGTCACTTCTAGTAAATATAGAAATTATTGTGTTCTTTCTATTTCTAAAAGTTATTAAACAATTATTATAAAATCAAACGAATCAATCAAAGTTTGAAGTTTAATTAGTTTTGGCAGGGACCGAGGGGCATTTAGCGGCCCCCCGTTTTTGGGGCCGCAGATTGACTTGGAGGCCTGGGTGATTTTGGAAATCTCCAAAATCAAAGTGTTTCGGTTTATTTATTTTTTATTATGGTATAAATAAAATTTTTGGCATACAAGACGTACAGCTGACATTTTTATTAATATCCAAAGTTTAATAGAAATTAATAAATATATCCAGATTCGCTGGGAAGTTATAAAATACCCATACTGGTCATTTTTTGGCCGGTACTCAATTTAATCCATTACCAGCCGGAAAATGGCCGGTACCCAAATTTTTTTTTTTTTTAGAAACTATGAGAGCAAGATGCTGAAATCTAACATTAATAATTCGATTTTTTTTAAATATTTGTTAGATTATTTCTTTTGATATATAATTAGCATATTTAAACTAAAATACGCTAAATTACGCTAAATTACACTAAATTACGTTAAATTATACTAAAATATGCAAAATTACAATAATTACAAAATGAAAGATACTCAATTTTAGGATGTTGGTTATTGTCAAATTAAATTCACTAGCCACATGCGAACACTAAACTACGGTTTTTTTATGTACTAACTTTTAACAATTTCACTATGCTGCATATGGGTCATTGTGTGTCTACCGATGATAAAAAACTTTAACTCAATTTTTGAGGCACTAAACGATTTTTTTTTTTTTTTGCAATTCTGATTCCGTCAGCCCCCTAGGGGTGACCTCCAAGGCGCCATTGCCCCCGTCTCGTCCCAAGCTTTCCGAATTGGGGTCATACGCGCAAATTCGAGTTTTCTAGCCAAAAGTTATGGCCGTTTAGAGTTTAAAAAAAAACGATACTTTCGTGCAAAAACACCGATGACGCATCGATGCTTTATGCACGGCCTAACGATGGCAGAAGTGCATTGATGTTTCACTTGCAAAAATATCAGCGACGCACCGATGTTTTTTTAGCACTACCCTGCTTAATTGCCAATGCTAAATCCAATAAAACATTGATGTTTCATTACAAAAACATCAGCGACGCACCGATGTCTTTTTAGCACTACCCTTCTTAATTGCCAATGCTAAGTCCAATAAAACATCGATGTTTCATTACAAAAACATCAGCAACGCACCGATGTTTTTTTAGCACTACCCGGCTAATAAAACATCGATGATGCACCGATACATGCAACCGATGTAACACACGCATCCAACCAAATGCATTTGTTTGATCTTAGCCAAACCGAGTGCAAACTTCAATCTGAGTTTCCTACGATTTTTTCTTCTAGCCAATTATACTATGCCCATCCTCTAAACAAAAAAAAAATTAGGTACCGACCATTTTTGGCCGGTAATGAATTAAATTGGGTAATGAATTATTTGTTAGATTACTTCTTTTGATTTATAATTAGCATATTTATACTAAAATACACTAAATTACTTGAAATTATGTTGAATTACACTATATTACAATAAATTATGTTGAATTACACTAAATTACACTAAATTACAATAACTTCGCTAATTATGCTGAAATATGGTAAATTACGTTAAACTACGCAAAATTACGCTAAAGTAGACCGATTTTGTGTCATCTTTCATGAATCATAAAAAATAGTAAAAAAATTCTGAAAATAGTAAAAATTGGTATTCTACAAGTTCATTATGTAACTAATTTACTGAGCTACTTAGATTGAATAATAGAAATGAAAATCTTAATCGGAAACTTCAACTCAAGTTTTGAGGCTATTCCCTTAGTTTTTTTTGGCAATTCTGAATTTTGAAATCCGGCGTAGCGGGCACAAACGCATGCGTCTTTTCACAAGCTTTCTGAAAAGTGGTCATTTGCTGAAATCGGACACTCGAGCGCCGTTTTATAACCGTTTGAAGTTTCGTCGTCGTTTTTTGCTTTTTCAGTGAAGATATCATCCCTATTCATATGTAATTTAGCGTAATTTACCGTATTTTAGCGTAATGTAATGTAATTTAGTGTAATTTAACTTAATATAGTGCAATTCAACATAATTTCAAGTAATTTAACGTATTTTAGTATAAATATGCTAATTATATATCAAAAGAAGTAATCTAACAAATAATTTAAACAAAAAAATTTAAATTTTCAGTGTTAGATTTCATTATCTTGCTCTTCATAGTGTCTCTAAAAAAAGAGTAAACCGGCTATTTTATGGCTGGTTTGGGCATTTTTAGAGAAAGTCAGGAATTCTGAGCATAAATATTAATTTCTAATTAACTTTGGATATTAATAAAAATGTCGGCTCTTGCCATCTACATATTTATCTACATATTTTAATCACATATATTTATTTTATCTACATATTTTAATTCCAGACAATAAAATATTTTGCAATTGCATCTATAAAATATGTGAATTGGCAGCTTAAGATATGTGACAATAAAATATGTAGACCGAGTTGGCAACTCGGTCTAGGCAAAAAAAAAAGGTGGACCGAACTGCCAACTCGGTCTGGCTCGTTTTTTTATTTTCTGTGGCGTTCTTTCTACAAGCCTGTGAAAAACAGCTGGACCGAATTGCCAATTCGGTCCGAAAAAAAATTCATCAGACCGAGTTGGCAGTTCGGTTCTTATGGTTTTTGTAAAAAAAAAGTAATCAAGTTGTTTTTTTAAAATGAATTATTTTAATTACGTTTTAAAAAAAAATCCTTTAAAGTCAATATAAAAAAATGTTTTTACAAAATATCTGACTGCAGAAAAACACATCTTGCAAAAGGCAAAAATATTACTCACATTCAGGGGGCGAGGCAAGTATAATGAATAGGGTCAATTGATCTCTAATGTTTTTTTATTTTTGTTTTTTTAATACTTATATATAATTTTTTATATAATTTAAAATAAAATATTATGGATAATGTAAATTTCATCTTTATTCTTAGAATGAAAAATTTATATGATTAATTTAACTCTTATAGTTTGAAAATATAACTTATGTTCTTCTAAGAAAACAAAAACAATGTTCTTGTATGTATTACCCCTACAGATCAAATTTGCAAAAAGGTCCTTTTTCGTAAGGATCCTGAAGGATAAGAACAGTAATTTTGTCTTTTTTTAGACTGGAATACAAGTTCAATCCTTCAATCATAAATTATATTTTCTAGTAGGTCCAGTTATTTATTAAAATTCCCTTCTATCCCTCACCGCTCACATTTACCTCAATTCTAAGCTGCAAGTTTCTGACACATGTCATACTGTGAGTCTCCACTGGGACTCCATTTTGTTCCCTCTCAATGCATGCCGACATTTTTATTAATATCCAAAGTTTAATAGAAATTAATATTTATGTCCAGAATTCTGGATTTTCGCTAAAAATGTCCAAACTGACCACAAAATGACATGTTTACTCTCTCCCTAAGCCGGCCACAAACATTTTGTGGCCGGCTTACTATATTTTTTTTTACCGTAATTAATCCTATAAAATGGACCATTTTTCTCTCTCCTCCACACAATTTACTCAACTCACAAAAGAGAGAGGGAGGAAGGGACAGAGAGAAATAGAAGACGATTTTTGAGGCGAAAAGACTAATATTTGAAGGGGCCAAAAGGATGAACAATAGCAACCAAGGTAGGTCGGTCAATCGTGGCATAGCGAGAGGAGGGTCAATTAGTGATCGAGGTAAAAATGAGGGAAAAAAGTACAAGTGTCAAGTATGTCGTGATTTTCTTAATTGTGTGACATGTAAGATGGAGGAATGGAGTGGACGGCCTAGTCGGTATGAAATTTCAGACGATGACCTTGTAGAAAACCCCTAAGGCTTTGGTTTGAAAAAGAAGAAGGTTGATCCAGAGCCTCCAGCATCGGACAATAAGTTTGTTCCGTGTACTGGTAAGGCTACCAGTTCGTCTGCTGTAACTGATCCTGATGTGGCAAAATTCGATGATGACTTTGTTCCATGTACTTCAAGGCTCATTGTAAGAAGTAATACTACTTATTAAGAATTTATGTTGTATATTTTATTCCATGCAGTAGTATTAGTAGGGTTTAAAATTTGGATGCATTTGAGCTTGGTTCTAAAAATTAGTATTTTATTGTAGTTCGATGAATTAGGTTGTAATTTCTTTGAGTATTAATTAAATAAAATTATTTTTTATTTAGTAGTTCCATGTTGCTTCCTTTGAAAATGAAGGCGTGAGAAAGAATTCAGAGTCACAATTAAATTACAAATAAAGTCCACACAATTTAGAGTGACAATTCAGAGTCTCGTACAAAACAATAAAGTACACACAAATTGCAAATAGAGTCCACACAATTTTCACAACATGCATATAAATCATCTATTACTACCACGTTTAAAACTAAATTGTTGAGTATTTTAGATATAATAATTTTGTACTCTTTTGCCTTTAATATTTATAAAACCTTCGTACTCAATGAATAGGTTAGTTGCAAGCGCACAACCTATCGATTGTAGTATTTAGGTGTCGATCCGCAGGGAGAGAGGGAAACACTAATTTTTAATAAAGAAAACTACTTCTAAAACAAAACAATAAAAGTAAAGTGGGGGGGTTTGTTCTTAAAATCCTAAGTTGGGTTCAATACCCGAAAAAGAGGAGTTTCAAACAATAAATGTAAATAAAATAAAGGAAAGAAAGATTGGTTTGTTTTCAAGTTTAAGGAGATCTAGGGGTATTCGGTCTACAATTCCTTGCTAATTCTATTTATTCGGTTTGTTTAAATTCATGTTTGATTTGATGAGGTTTCTAACCTATGTTAGCCTTTGGAACAAATATTAATACAAATACTTTGCGCTTTATGGATTAATG
The DNA here is from genome assembly GCA_028015225.1 of Carex myosuroides. Classification (NCBI taxonomy): domain Eukaryota; kingdom Viridiplantae; phylum Streptophyta; class Magnoliopsida; order Poales; family Cyperaceae; genus Carex; species Carex myosuroides. The sequence goes on from CM051472.1 coordinate 7,661,426, forward strand.
TGCCTCGAATTCTAGGGCTGTCACTAACCTAGAGGGATATTTAATCTCATGCTTCAAAGCATATATCGATATTTGTTCTAAGGTGTCCTAATTAGGATTTGCCTTCGCCTTTCGGTCCTTCACCAAAATCCTAACCTTAATTTCTATAGTTCCGGATTGGATATCAAAGTACGGTCGCTTCTAACCCAACCCTAAGGTGTGTCTTTATGGTTTCAATTAGTAGTCTCCTCATGACCAATGCCGGAATTTAATAAACTTAAAGCGGAAAGACCCGATCAACGGGATTTCAAAACTACTTCAATTCAATAAACCCTAACCAGGTGAACTCAAAGGAACGAGTACTAATGAAATTCATAAAGAATAAATCACAGAAATTAACAATCAAATCCGATAACACAATCATAATAAAAACAAATATCCGAATAATCTAGAATTAAACAAGTTCATGCATTGACCTAAACCCCTAGAAAGAGAACTACTCTCTCTTGGAGAGATCCATAACAAAGATTGGCAAAAACAATAAGAAATGAGATAAAGAAATGATTACACCCTTTCTTAGATCTAAAACCTCGATCTTGCCAACTCCTTGCTTGAATCTTCTTCTTCTTCTCCTTCCTTGGAACTTCAAGAATTTCTGCAGGATCTCTCTCTCTCTCAATTTGTGGAAAGATGGATATAATAATGGATATGTACAATAATGGATAATTTCTCCTCCTTAGCCTTATATAACGTTTTCTGAACTTGGAGATCAAGTCGTTTTATTTTCGGCGCCCACTAAGTCTACTAACTTCTATATTTCTAATTCTGTGATTCTGAACTTGGAGACCAAGTTATTCTAATTTTGGCACCCACTAAGCCCACTAACTTTCCATATTTAGCAGTTTTTCAGGCTGATGCGGCCATTGATGCGACTTTACAGAATTATACATTCCGAATTTGGATATTTTTCCTTCATGAAAGTTGTAGATCTCTTTGTCCTGGTTCCGTCAAGCTTTGAATCACTCAAATCGGAGTTCGTATGACCAAGATATGGCCAAAATACGAACTGTGTGTCGGCTGAGTGCGGGTGGTGCGGCCCGAGTGCGTCCGCACTGCGCTCGGATTATCTGTTTTCTGTGTCAGTGCGTCCGCACTGGGCTCGGTTTCTCCTGTTTTGCTCTGAAATTCAAACGGGCATAACTTATGATCCGTAACTCCGTTTTCAGTGTTCTACCACTTTTCGGAAAGCTTGCGAGAAGATCTACAATTTGCTCCATTTCCTGTAATTTAAATAGACTTCGGCAGTAACTTGATTCTTGGATATATTTCATTATATTCTCTATTAAAATACAAGATATTTGGTGTTATTATGTGATAAAAACTAGATCGAATGTGTATATAATTTAGACCTATCATAAATCCGCGAAATAAACCACTTCCAAAAGACGACTTACCAGATGGCCTACCAGATGGCTCTGCTTGCTTACCAGATGGCACTGCTTGGGTTCCAGATGGCCCTACTTGGCTTGTAGATGGCCCTGTTTGGCTTGTAGATGACACTGCTTGGCTTGTAGATGCCCTTGTTGTACGTCTAGTAGTTGACCTCCTCGGTTGGATTCCAGATGGATCCCCTTGCACCCTAACTGCCTCTCCCATTGCTTCGGCATACATAGCAGTTGCATCTAAACGGCTTGTAGCTGTGCTATGCCGTGACCCTCCGGACCCACTTTCCTCTGCCATAACTCGTTCATTTTTTGCCGCATTTGCTGCGTTTCTTGCCTTTGCATTTGCATGTATTACTTAGTAAGTTGGTATAAATTGAAAAGAAATATAATTTTTGATGAATGTTACATACCTCTTCGTTGCCTATCGGAAGTGGAAAGGCGAAGAGATGCCCCCTTCGTCTACCTTCCATTTCATCCATCGTCATTACATGACGGATGTGTTTTCGCCTCCCAATCCTAATCCAACCCTTACTCGGAAGGATTCTGTCTCCAGTATTAGGAGGCCAGTCTGGCATATTGCCAATCGGTTCGAACACATGATCCCAAGTACTTTCAAGGTAGTTCACAGTGTACCAGCTTGCAACAAAGTCGTCCTCGCACTAGTTCCAGTCACGACAAACAGCTAAGACATGAGCGCACAAAATAGAAGTTAATTGGATATCTCTGCAAGTACATTCCATTTGTCTGTCGGGACCGCGTGTCACAATGTACATGAACTCCCTGTGAGTGGCTTCCATATTGCCTATGTCGCTAGGGTGTAAGGAACGTACTCATTTGGAGATGAAACTTGGTACTGGCTTTGGCCGTGCGTATAACGACCAAATGCATTTTTGTGGCTTTCTCCCAACGTTTTCTGATCTTTTGCAAAACCCAGTCAGAAAGAACCTGCCATTTGTCTTTTAATTTCATTGCTTGCTGTCGCCGCTGAACAAACCATCTGCTGCACGTGTAGAACGTATCCTCCACTATGGCAGCCACGGGTAGTCTACGGCTTGTTCGGAAGACATTATTGAGCGACTCGGAGCCGTTTGTTGTCATGATACCAAACCGGTATCCTCCATCACAGGTTTAGAAAATCTTCTCGTAATTAGACGGCTCCATCAAATCACCGGGTCATACCTTGCCCACCTTCCTTAAAAAAGTATTACACTGGGGATTTAGCTGCACAAAATAAAGAGATGTTATTTCATTTTCAGAAAATTCTTATAAAATAATTAAAAAAAATGTTATAAATTAGACATAGATGAGCAAACTCTTTGAACATCTCTCAACCTTCTTGGCTTCTTCCTCCTCGCTCATTCCCTAAACCTCCATCCGTACCACTTGTCTTTTTCACAGTTATGGACCAGGTTGTCAGCAACATGCTGCATACAATACCTGTGCACAAAAAGCTCAGGAGACCATCCGTATTCTGCTGTCAGTGCAGCTTTGATCCCCTTGTGCTGGTCCGATATAACACATACAAATTTACTACATCCGAGCACTTCATTCCTCAACCACTGCAAGAAAAAAACTCCAATTCTCAGTATCCTCCTTCCGCACAATTGCAAATGCAATAGGCAATAATTGGTTCTCACACTACTAGAATTTCCGCTTCTTCCAATGGCAGGAAATCTCCTTTTCCATGGGCGTACCGTCGGAAGAAGCCCTAAAATCTTCATTTCCGTGCGCTACCGTCGGAAATACTACCGTCGCAACAACCCTCGATGGAAATAGCACTTATTTCCGTCGACGCCGTTGGAAATACTCAGAAATGAGTATTTCCGTGCGATTACAGTTGGAAAAAGGGCGCACGGAAATACTTCGACACTCGGACACTGTCTGGAGTATTTCCATCGGCAGAGAACGTGGGACCCACCTAAGTATTTCCTTCGAAGCGCAAGTGGCCCCCACCCGAGTATTTCCATCGCCAACAAATGCGGGGCCCACCTGGTTATTTCCAACGGCAGCGTCTGTGGGACCCTCCAGAGCATTTCCAAGGGCAGAGTACGTGAGACCCACCCCAGTATTTCCAACGGCAAGGGAGCATGGGGCCCACCTGTTTATTTCCAAGGGCAGTGTACCTGGGACCCACCTCAGTATTTCCGAGGCAAGCGATAGTGGGGCCCACATGTTATTCCAAGGGCAGCGTATGTGGGACCCACCCCAGTATTTCCAAGGGAACATTATTTTCAATTCGGTTGTTGTATGTGGGCCCACCAGATTTATTTCCATGGGAATTTTATTTTTAATATCCGAAGATATACCCATGGAAATAATAACCTGGATGGAAAAGTATCTGTTGGCCCTCATCCTACAATCCTCCCTGTACCAATTGGGTACTCCCATACATTCCCCATTTAACATTGAACCAGATAAACATAAAAAAAACATGTAAATAGATTGAAAACACATTCGTAAATGGATCGATAGCATTTAATAACTTCAAAGCATGAACATAGTATAATCATCATGCCCTTCCTCCCTAAATTTGCAAGCCCCAATTACAACAACAAAACTATACATTTGCATCATTGACAATATATATACCCAAAATATATACCCACTATGAGTTAACAAAAATTCACAAAATAAGGTTCCATTCCAGTTGTCATATGTTAGAACTTGTAAATTAACCAAAAAATGTGCACTTTTGCGCATTAGAAGCTAACGCTGGTTCACGTGGAAGGTGGACTGCCCGAACCATTGGCTCATATCATCCTCACCCCTTGTATTGTCATCATTTCCAGCTTGAGTTTGATTTAGTAGTTCTTGGAAACTACCTCCCTGGTTTTGTTGCATAGGAAAAGCACGACCCTATGTATACCACATAGAAACAGAGAAGTGTCAAACAAAGAAGATATAAACTATGTAACCAAGAAGTGTCAATCATTGATGAAGACGTGCAAAAATAAGCACATTTTTAAGAACACCCTATCGCGCTTACAAAACAATTATAAGAACACCCTATGTATACCACATGATGGTTACCAGAACATTACCAGTACAAGACATGCCCTGTAGAGTAAAAAGACAAAACGCTAAATAGATGAAAATAAAAGGAAACATTCTATTGAAATGATCATAAGAACTCTAAATAGCTGGAAATAAAAGACACTACCGAGATCAACCCAATTTCAGCAAGCTGACAATTGCAATGGAGTTGAAAAATAATTTCGAATCCGGTTTCCATAAAACTATGTTGGTGTATCATTGTTTTCTTTTAATAAAAAAATAATGCACCTTTGAGAAATGATTTGTGGGTATTATGTCACAGGCAATACAAATTATTGATGGTTTCGCACAAAAACTAATACATCTTATATAAACCCTGTTGGTGAACTGACAACATAAGAGTTTAACTTATTAGTACTGTGCTTCAGTAGTTTCAATTATTAGTACCGTGCTTTAGTAGTTTAACATATGACTAGTTTAACTTATAAATGCCCTTAATCCCACTTGATAATTGAATTTGGCGTTGTACATTGACTACCCCTAGCTAGTCAACTAAGCTTTTACTGCGTTTTCTCATACTTAAAGCCAATAGCTACATGAACCCTCATTTAGCGGGTTTTCATAAGTTAAATCTCAAAGCAACATTATATAACTCATTACCTGGGGAATGGGCATTTGCACAAGTGAAGCTCCTCCATGAGATGGTTGATTGGTAAGCCCATGACCCTAAACATATAAAATGCAAGCATTGTTATAATCCGTAGATCACAAAATGGAAGATGAATAAAATTTACATCATTAAGTTTTGTAAAATTTAAAGTGTGACCTGAAGAGAAGGAACTACAAGAACAACACCGAGCTGAGTTCCAGAACCGTTTGCTCCATCCTAAAATTAAAAAAATGCACATGAGGTAATGTTAGTATATTGCTATATCTCAACAGCAAAGACAACTACCAAAATGGTGCCAACAGCAGTGTCATATCAAAATCTGTCAACACAACCAAATTTATAACCATAAATTAACTACAAAATTGATTAGTTAATTACCTGTGGAGTAGGCATTTGCGCCCCATACATAGTGAATAATTGACGGAAGTATAAGTCATAAGTTGCCAGTTTTCTCTCCCTCACGGCCTTTTCCTCATCAAGACGACGATCACGGTCAGCTAAGAGCATTTCCAGTTCTTCGCGGGTTTGGATTCTCTGCCCTTCAATGTTTGTCAAACCAGAGACAGAAGAAGCTGTGTGTTTCTGCCTGGCTCGGGTGGTTGCTGTTGGCACCTTGTCGTGAAGCATGCTTCCAAACCCCCGCACCCTACCGTGCCTTGATCCACCAACAGCTGTCAGAAACATGGTGCTCTCGTCCATGTCAGAAGTGGCCTGATCAGCCGCCATGTCCTTCACTTTTTCCTATCAGTTCCAACATATTAGAAATCATAAAATTAATATTAGAAAGGCATCAAGAACGGTATTTTCATCTTAGTTGTTACATATATGGATAGAGGGACGTAAATATCAGCACTTGTTTTTTTATCAGAATTCATTCTCAGTAGCTATATGGGACCTTGTCAGAACAGTAAATGAGAAATTTAAACTTGGGTCTCTATATTATGTCCTATTTGTGTTTTTGCCTAAAAAGGACAATGAATATCTAGTGTAGTTATGCATATATATATGATCACTGTTTACTAATTCTATTTACTTATTTTACTCATTCACTAACACTCATATGTTTAATCGGGTTCAAACCCATTAACTAATCGGGTATGCTAACTGATTCCTTCGTGCAAGGGATAGAAATGGAAGATCGTTGGATGGGCGCTTGTTCACCACTGAGTAGATGCTTTAATCAACCCAATCCAATTTTAAATTACCTTAGGCTAAACAAAATAGGTGTTATTTCTAAGCTGTTTTTAATTTCCCAGTTTAATTTCTTTTCTGTTGCAGTAAAACAGTGGCAGACAAGGAACTGGTATAATGTTGCCCTGTTACCTTTCTTGTAGTGAAATTTTGATTTATGAATGAAATTATTCCTACGGACATTGAATAAAAATAAAACTCAAATGACCAGAACCCACTTAGTTATCTTGACTGGGCCGTGTAATTTCCGGGCCCGGGGTAGGCACATGTGTAGAATTGTACTGGACTTTAAAAAAAATTCAAATTCAGGGGTAGGCCTTTATGGATCCACCCCTGACCCCTACCCATGGCATCATTTTTTGGTTCTGTTTAAAACCAAATAAACCGAACCATTTGAATACCCTACCCATGGTGTCAACTGACAACAAATATAGGCCACATAAGCTCACAACATATTTGCTAAATTATATTTATTGTGACCTTGTTATGCACTACGGTAACAATAAATGCATATTAATGAAAACAATACTACTTACATAAACTGCTTTCGCATTCGAGTTGGCAAAATGCAAGGAGTTGATATCATAATCTGGGACCTGTGTTGTAGGCTCCTCGGTACTTGGATCTGGAAGCCCATTACCATCAGTGTTTTCATTAGGTTCCGACCCGGCCATCATGGTAGACTGTATTTGGATGACCACCGGTGATTTCCCATCTTCTCGACGACTATGAGTATGGAGGTAAAGTTCCCCCATCGATGGCTCTTTTCCATTTTTTAATGTTGTCTCCACATGAAAAGGAATAAAACAAATATTCATAAAGGTCAGATGAATCCATAACTTACAAGTATTGTTAATTTGGGAACATTATATTTGATGACACTGACCAGTTTGCCAAAATGCTGGTGTGAGCTGGCTGATCCACAGTGATGGGCAACCAAAAGTCCCGACTGGGTGCGGTTTACCAGGTTTTTTTTACTCAAATCTTGCCAGTCCTCTGTGAAAAAAATATCGCACAAACCGTGCCAGTTGGGGTTGTCAAGGTACTAATGGGGAATGTGGTTTTTCCATGCTTCTATGTCTCTGCCAAATTTTTTCCTGCAGATGTCCCTGGCCTCGTATAGCTCCTGGCTATACCTTTTTGCTGCTATCGCCTCCATAACATTTCTGCAATGGTCGGGATCTTCCCCTTCACGGTATCTGAATTTTTTCTTTAAAACAAAAAAAAGTTAGTCTATTAAAAGCAAAGTCTATTACTTATAAATGTAAGTCTATCTACTGTGGATAGCTATCTGTAACCAGACGTGAACTGTAGTGTGCTATTGGTTTGCTAGTTCATGTAATTTGCTTCTTGTTTTTTTTTATGAGAGGTGAACTGATAATCCCAGTTAGGGTTGTCCATGTAATTATGTTTGGCTCAGATCCCCTGCCAAGATTTGGCCCTAAAAAAATTGAATATAAATCAATATATGGTACCAAAAACAAGAACTCAATATTTTTCTTCGTGGCGTCATCAAATGAGAAGAAGCTTCTCAACGGTCCAGGCATGAGATTTAGGGCTAGCCTAGTGATAGAAATACGGAAATATCAGCCATTGACTTACAAGTTTAAACAGTGTAACCCTAAGGTGTACAAATATTAAACATGATCTCTTTAGGTCACACTTAGTTGTTAGCTGTACATTCAACCCGTTTGTTAGCAACTACAAGTTGAACCTGATTTGTGACCATAACACTAAAAGTTGAACCAGACATCGGCCTTGATAGCACTCAAATTTTTGTTTCACATCAGATTATGATTTCGTCATTTCTTCGAGCACCTTGAGTGCATCAGAATATGTTGTTTTTAACTTACCAGAGACTACTGTTTTTGTACCAATTTCTTGACACAACAGAATAAATAAAAAAGCAACTGATTGAAGCATAAAATCCCTAAATACAATATATCGATTTCTGGTTGTGTAATTTCAAGTACTCAAGTTAGAAGGGGTACCTAGTGATTGCTGCTGTTATTTCCTTTGGTTTGCAATCGCCCAACTGGTGATTGCACGTGAACTCACAATCCCCAACTGGCCAGATTACCGGTCTGTCCTCCACTACATCTGTTGACTTTCTGATCTTTCCGGCGCCTCTACCCTTTTTATTTGGCGGTTCTGGTTGTGTAATTTCTCTTTCAGGGTCAGCATTTGAACCCTCGCCAACCTCAAGAATTGGCTGTGAAGTACACTTTCTCTTGGAGTGCTTTTTACGTGTTGCTCTTGTAAGACCAGACTTCCTTGGAGCCATTGCTGTTGTTCTAATAAAAAAAATATGTGTTACGTATGGTATGGAACCAGATATCAAAGCAACACGTAATACAGGGACACTGCTACACAATACCAGAACTTATTGAACAATCCCAATACAAATTAGATATCATGAAATATAGAACTCTAGAATCAAATCTGAGTGCATCTCTAATATGGATATCTATAAATTATCTCTGCACCCATAACTCAAGAGACAACCAAAAGTTTAACGCATTGAACAGATTAAAAGACAAAAAAAACATCAAAATCTACTGCAGCAAGTTAATTTGATAAAATATGGGCTGGTATTCTTTATATAAGTCGATGGATTTACAGTTCATTTATTTTATTTGATTACATAAACAATGAGCATCTAAACTAAAAAAGATATATTAGTAAACTTTTAATCAGTTGGCATGGTTGTTAAAAAGCGGAAAGTGGAAATTATAGTAGTGATAACAGTTATTACAAAAGCAATAATTACTATAGTAATCATTGGAAATATAAGATACAAGAACCAAAATACTAGAGCATCACCCTTAGATGTCAGAGGGACAAATTAAGATACCTAAACAAAGGGGAGCGCTATCTTAAGATCACAATTTCTAATATTCAGGGGCAAAGAGAAAAAAATTCTTTTTAATGTCTGTTTTACCCCTCAATAAACACTGTCTTGTTTTGTCTCTAATTAAATCCTTGCTATTAATTGAAAAAGTTAACATATTTGGTAATAACTCTTATGGCATTCTAATAGAAACTTTTAGTGTATTTAACAGGTGATATTTAGAAACAAACAAAAGAAATGAATAAAAGTGGAAATAGTAATTGGTTGGAAAAAAAGAATATGAATTAATGCTTATATGGTGTGGACTAATTAATTTGTTTATTTTTCCGATATCAACTATTATTATATCCAATGCACAATGTGACAAGTTAGGAGCTGAACTATCTATGCCCCAAACCGGTATGTAAAAAATTACAAAGATAATAATCAAATGACCTATTATTTTTTGGCAGAACAAGTCACATGCATTGAAAGGCTTGATAGTACTAGCTAAAATCTCAATCTCAAAACAGAATATCCACATATGAAAAATATCTAGTATATATGATACGATCAAGACAAGTATAGATTTCTGCTGGTACGTATTTAACACATGATACGATCAAGACAAGTATACGATCTAGTATATATGATATGCCCCTACAAGTATATAATATGCCCCTCTCAAAATACGTACCGAAATCAATCACAACACGTATCCAGCACCCAAGGGGAGACAGAACAGGAAATCGGCACCAAGGCACACCCCGCAAACCCCCAATGTTCATCCCCCAATCGGGTTTGGAAAATCAACAACCCGAACCCAATCAATCAACACCCCAATATATCACAAAATTCCACAATTTAGAAATGATTTACTGACGGGCGATTAAATCCTAAGTGTAATTAATTTTTTTATTCTAAACACTAAACCCTTTTATTTCTGTAGAAAAAACAAGCATAGCATCACAACACAAGCATAGCATCCATTTCATGCTTGTCCGATCATTTTTTCTAAAACCAATCATTTCTGTTTTTTCTACAAAAATAGGAGGAGTTTAGATAAATCAATTTCTGTTTCAAACCAATCAGTTTTGTAGAATCCATGCTATGCATGCTTGTTTTTTCTACAAATATAGAAGGAGCAGGTGATAAATTAACAACCCGAACCCAATCGATCAACACTTACCATTTATGGGAAAATCAATTAAATGGAGGTCTAGCTTTTTCTGAATGGCCTCAAAATTCAAAAATAGAAGGAGTTTAAATTGGTTCGGGTTCTCATGCTATGCATGCTATGAAGCCCTAAACCAATTTCAAAATAGGAGTTTAAATTGATTTTAGTTTAAATTGATTTGGGGGATAGAAAGAGGAGTGACATTGGGGGATAGAAAGAGTTTGAATTGATTTTAGTTTAAATCAATTTCAACTAAAATCCTCTTAAATTGGGTGATATATCCCTGAAATTGATTTGGAGGAGTGACATTGGGGGATAAAATCAACTAAAAACACAACAATCGAATTCCTAACAGGTGAAGAGGTTAATGTAAATAAAATCAACTAAAAAACACAACATATACCATCTCAGGCTCAAAGAAATGAAATTAAAGTATTTCAGGGGGGACTTACCAAATAAGTTTGTATTGGAGAAGATATTTGCGCCCCTCTTCGGATTTCAGAGGGGACATGCACCGAGACGTGCCACCAGATGGAGAGGTAGCGAGGTGCTCAGACCAAATACAAGGATTAGAGGAGAGGCGATGTGTTGTAACTTGTGAGAGATCGACGGATTAGAGGAGAGGAGTGTGAAACTGAGGGTCGGAGTGAGAGGGAAAATTTGGGCGGCCGCCTAAATATCTCTGGGTGAAATTTGGGGGGAAGCATGATGCGAATGGGAGGGAAATTTGGGTGAAATTTGGGGGGAAGCATGATGCCTAAATATCTCCGGGTGAATTTTGGAGCTCCCAGATTTGAAATGTTGGGAGGGAAAGCCGAAAAATGGAGAAGGTGCTCTAGGGCTTCCTCTTAACTTACGGTTTGAGATATAACCTGTTATCTTTGAGATTCGGGCTAGCGTTTGAGATGTATGAATTGAATGGGTTTTATGATTCGTGCTAAGTTAAAAGAACGGTCCGGACTAAATCTTATGAAGATTGACGCATGTATGCATCCAGAGAGAATGTTTCCTTGGAACAATTTTCTTTCAAATTAAATGGACAGAGCAGTTTCCTCTTCATGCGGTTTATCTTATATGTTGGAAGGTCCTGTGATTATATACCCATGCGCTCCTCGTAGTCAGAACTGATGTGTTAAATAAATCACATATAAATTTGATATGTGAACATTTAATTTAGAAATAGAGATGATTTGCACACTTGATAAATGAAATTTACTCAATAATGTTTGAAGTAGCATGTTTGTGAATTACTAAAGAAAATTGTATAAAAAAAACAATATAGCATAACATACTTATTGTATGAATAACACACATCCATCAAGTATCAACATAGAACATTAACTCCTGTAGTATGAGTTAATGAGGACCCGCAATTGTATGTTGTCCGACAGTCGATCAGAACCGTTCAAATCGAAGAGTATCGCATTCAGAGCATTGCAGTGAAGTTGGATGAGATTTGATGTTCGTTTACCTTTCCATCAAGCCGACGGAAAATACAAACATCGTATGGCCCCAATTAGTTTGCGTTGGATGGAAGCTTCGCCACATTGAAACTTATGTTTTTATTTTATTGTTACGTACAATATTTGCCCTTGATCATTTAAAAACTAATTTGGAATCATTTCGATAAAGATCAATCGTTGAATTTTGATACGAAAATGAACGGTCCGTAATTATTTGCCCAATTTCAAGGGGCAAATATTAATGAAATGATATGATATCAACAATTAATGAAAAGATATATTCCAAGGGTATGTTTAAATATAGAGATTATTTATTTAGGATTTTAATCATATTATTTGCTGTACAAAAAACACTAATTAGTTGGTCTGCTTATACTAGCCGTCTGATGGGTGATGAAGGGTCATACTCCGGAAATGGAGACCTCCATTAGAGAGTTTTGAGCATGATAACCATTTCGATGAGGTGACACAAAATTCATTTGTTGATCCGGCGCACCCTCAATCATCTCGATTCTTCAAAAATCGTGTAATTAAAATCATACGGTCCGATCTAACAATAAATATTACGGTACCTCAGGTGATATCTAAGTTTGGTAGGTGTAGATAGCATAAATGCTCCCTGGGACTTAGAGATTTTTTGAATGCTCTCTGGAACTTGAATCCATATCCTCGACGGTACCGTAAAAGACTCCCATTTACAATTAGCTATTTCGGGCTGACTGAGGGGTCGCATTATTGGGCTTTGAGATTCGAACCAAGTTAAAGGAACGGTCCAGATCCAGTAATTGTAAAAAAATTGGGATTACGGTACCGTCGGTGATTGAATTCCTGGGACTTGGCGATTTTTTTGAAAAGACGCCCAACCCCAGCCCTCTCCTCTATTTCTTCTTTTTGACATACCAAACGCCACCCGGTGCTTTCTCCTCTATCTCTTCGTTAAAACCCTAGTTAGCGGAGAAGAAACCCGATCGTCCCCGCCGCTCCCGCGATTCTTCCTCTCAGTTACAGCCTTTTACTCAACCACATTTTGCACTGCCTCGCAGCTCTCTTCCTACTACCTGCACCGCCTCGATCGAAGGGCGAACCAGTGACATTGGGAGAAAGGCGGCTACAAAAGGCGGCGATGGAACCCGAGCATCCTTCCGACACACGTAAGAGTTTAAAGGGTTTTTGTTAATTTCACAAAAGTTGCTTGTTAGAATCACAGAAAAAGGGTTCAGAAGTGAGGGTTTAGAAGTGAGGGTTTAGAAATATTCGATGTAGAACTGAAGTGGGGGTTTAGAATCACAGAAAAAGGGTTCAGAAGTGAGGGTTTAGAAGTGAGGGTTGTTGATTTAATTTTCATTTCACAAAAGTTGCTTGAAATTCTACTCCCAACTGTGAAATTCCTGTCTCCATTTTATCAACTTATCATTTTTTTTAGCAAAAAAGGTATTGTATAGAAAACAAGTTAATGGAAAGTTATTTACAATCAAATTGTAACAATTAACTGTGAGATGAAAAAATGAAAATCTAATCAAATATCTGTTATCTATGTTCAATTTCTTAATGAAAGTTATTTACAATCAAATCAGAAGCAGGGTCTAAATTCTGCACAATGTGTTATCAACTTGTCATTAGTGGGTGCTGGTACAAGCATCTAGGACGATGCTTGTGCTTTTTCAGCGAGGTTTCAGTAAAAATATCTTATTAAGTTTCAGAGTTTAGACAGAGAGAAAGAAGATAAATGCAAGGGTATAATGGTATATACTTAAATTTCAAAGTTTTAAATATTATCATTTAATTGTTTTTGGAGATATTTGATGTATTATAGAGTTATAGTGGGTAAATACGTGAGTTTGTACAATTTTAAAGGATACTCAATAATTAGTGATTTTGGAGGGGGAGATACGTAATATTGATGTTTTTGAGGGGGATATATGAAATTACCCTTTAATTTAAATGATTACTTAGCCCATGCCGACACTTTAGGAATTAGCGGCTTGTCATACCATTTGAGAACCATACCAGCTAGCAATGGTGCTGGTCGATAGACCACAATAATTTTTTAAAACTAAATAGGCTGTTTCAATTTATTGATTCAATTTCTGTTTCAATCTCTGTTTTATAGATGTCAATTTCTGTTTCTAAATAAGCTGTTCTAAAAAGATCACTTTAGAATTTCTCTATTAGGTTTCAATCTTTCGCTTTAGAATTTCTGTTTCAGTCTCCCAACAATGTCACTCCTCTTTCTACCGAAATAGAAGGGTTTAGTCTTTAGAATAAAAAAATTAATTACACTTAGGATTTATTTGAAGAGAGAAGCTATGCATAGCATGAGCTGTTCAGAACAAGGGTAAATATGTCAATTTATTAATTTGTCAATAGGACAGAGATATTTTGGCTGTCAGTCGGTGGAAATTATGCAAATCAACCCTTGTGTTTATTACTTTGTGTTTTCATAATATGTTTTAGGGTACTGTTTTGGAAAATACCCTTCAACTTTTCTTAATAATTGATTACTATGTTAGGGTTCTGTTTTAGGGTACTGTTAAACCAATTTGAAATCAACCCTTGTATAATTTTCGTAGTAATTGATTACTATGTTATCTCATTTTATTAAGATGCTTAGAATACATGCATCGTGATGAGAATACATAGACCTCGCCAATGGTAGAGATACTCTTGACAATAATATAATTCAACTAATGCTGTATTGACTGCCCTTTGATTGCCCTGTAATTTAAGAAATTTACCCTATGTTATAATTGTTGCAGAAAATAATGGTAGGGACGAAGATTGCTCCCATTTTGTTGTACTTCAACGTCGAAAATCCCCGAGGCTAAATCGTAGCCCAAGTATGACAGCTGCTGCCCAGTCACAGCAGATGCCCCCGCCCCCGCCCCTGTCACCGCAACCCTTGCCGGCCAAAACTACAACCGCAACCACCACCCGCAACCCACAAGCGCAACCCCAACCCGCAACCGCAACATGCAATCAGCAACCGTCACTGTCACTGCCACCGTCATCGCTGCTGGAGGCATCCCACCCCCTTCTGTCACCGGCTCAAACCAAGGAGCACCCAGTCCAGCTGTCACCGCCTCAACCAGATCCTCGTGCACAGTCCCGGAAAAAGCGAAAAACTGACAAGTTGAGCACACTGGTGATCCGTGAAGTCAGGAGATCGAAGAGGCTAAATCCACTTGATGATTTACCCCCGCCCCCGCCCCCACCAGTTCATGAAACAGAGGTATCGGCCCGATTGTGGTTTGGCCCAGGTCCGCCCCCCCTCGTGCCAAGTCCCGGACTCGGGCTGAGACGGCCAAAGCTGCCCAACCGACTCTGGCCGAGACAGTTGCTGCACAACCTACTAATGCTGAGACAGCTGCTGCCCAGTCCGAGCCAGCTGCTGCCCAACCGACTCTGGCCGAGACAGCTGACGCACAACCGACCCTGTCCGAGACAGCTGCTGCACAACCTACTGATGCCGCGACAGCTGCTGCCCAGTCCGAGACTAGGGTCGAGCTAGCTGCTGATGCACAACCGACATGGGCCGAGCCAGCGGCTGCCCAACCGATTCTGGCCGAGACAGCTGATGCACAACCGACCCTGTCCGAGACAGCTGCTGCACAACCTACTGATGCCGCGACAGCTGCTGCCCAGTCGGCTGATGCCGAGACAGCTGCGGACCAGTCAGGGACTCGGGCCGAGACACCTACTGCCCATTCACCTACTCAGGCCGAGACTGACGCTGCCCAGTTCGGGACTCAGGCCGAGACAGCTGCTGCCCAGTCAGGAGATAGCTCCCCTCGCCCACATACTGACTGGTCATCGTCTACTGACTGGTCACCGTCTCGGTCCGAGACAGCATTAGAGCCCCAGTCAGGAGACAGCTCCCCTCGGCCTCTTGACGAAGGGGTGTATACCGATGATGGCAGCATTAGGTGCCGGAATCGTCGGACCCTCCGTAGCTGTCCTGATGCTTTTCAGGCCTGCGGGAGAGAGCTTGATGCGTCGGCAGCTCAAGAGACAGCTGACAAGAAGAAGAGAAAGAGAAAAAAGGGGAAATCTGATGTGAGGTGTGGTCGGGGACTTGCGAGGCCTCGTGACCCGGTGCGTCCAGATGACAGACCATACCTGATGGTGGTCGGGGACGCGGAGTTCACGACCTCGCCATTTTGCACCAAGGTGATAACCACGGTACGGGTTCTAACTTTGGAGAACCTGCCGGGACCGTATAGGTCCTACAACATGTTTCCATCGCGGATTCGGCTGGTTATCCTCCAACAGTTCTTGCAAAGGTACTCATGGGGGCCTAAGGAAGACATTGGCCGTGGTCTTGATGTCTTCAAGAAGATTGCGGCGGAAGCATACATGCGTGAGCTGAATGAAACAAGACAACAATTAACGAAGAAATATGGAAATGAGAAGGAGAAATGGAAAGACTTTCCTCCTAAATGGTGCAAGAACATAGAAGCTTGTGTCACACCCCAAACCAGGATTTCCGGATTAGGATGTGATTAATCCCCGCCTCGTGTCTAATACTCAATAAACACGCAAGGCTAAACAACATAATAATCAAACAGCAGCGGAAGCAATATAATACAAACAAGCAATAGTCATAAATATCAAGTAAACATACATATACACACATCCATACAATCCACCTCGGGATAAAATAAACATAACTAGTCAAAAGGGATACATGATCTATCGAGTCCAATATATATAACAAAACATTGGACTCGTAAGATCCTAAACAAAAGCCCCTAATCTACCTCAAGTGATGTGACCGTCGGGGACAGCTCCTGACGCCTCCTGCTGCGGACCGTCAGACTCTGTACCTGCCCACATCCATAAAAAGGAGGGGATGAGCGAATGATCGCCCAGTATGTGACCCAGTATTATCCCTTCAGGGATCCTCTCAAGTCAAAGCACATTTTAATTTGAAATCTACGTAAAGTCAGAAATTTACTTTTAATGCATATGTTGCGAGAATTAAACCTATCATAGTACTACAAAAGAAAAATATACATATAATAGATGACATGATGTGATTATCCTATTATGCCAAAAATGCCAAAGTTTCCCAAAATAAAATATGAGGATCAATATTATACTCAACCGAAGTCCAGTACAATAGGTACTGTGTGTACAAATTGATGTAGTAATAGTACGGATAATTTTGTCACCCCGTGCCGTGCCAAGTTCAATCAAATTGGATTTACGTCTCAAAGGTGACATAACACAAGGACTGCGATCAGCGGGGCAAAGATACCCGATGCCTAATGACATCGAGCTTTGCCCACAGCAGAAGGGCACGCTAGCCGATGGTTATATCGAAATTCGTGTAACATCCAAGGACTGCGATCAGAGGAGCAAAGGTACCCGATGCCTAATGACATCGAGCTTTGCCCACAGCAGAAGGGCACGCTAGCCGATGGTTACACTTAATTCCATGTGTTTTCCTTCTCTAAGACGATTCATCACCAAACATATAAAATAGGAGAAAACTACAAGCAATGCGTAAGAATAAGTTAATTCATCTCCTCATGAGCAGAGACGAAACTCCACCATCCGGCCAGATCAATGGGACAAGGGCTCGTGAGCGGCCCATAACAACAAAAATAAAATCTGCCACCGCATCCTCGGCAGCCGTACTAGGCAAGTAGCTCCTAATGTAGGGGGGATAGCTCCCGAATCGTCTTCAGACTCGAGATCGGTCCGCACAAAATGTAAAATGATCGAAAATGATATAATACCAATCTCATGCATATAATAATAATAATCCTAATAAGACCTCTAAGGGATCAAGTGATCCCTCAGCCCAATGACCCACGAACCGCCTCGCATCCCATACTACGAGAACGGAAAGCAGTCATTCGGTCTTCTATCTCACGCTCACCAATGCACATGCTTAACTACAATAATATGTTGTCCTCTACGAGAAGAGGACAACTAATATCCTAATATATTATTAATTAAATTACACTACTCCTAAGAAAGCATTTAAATTTTCAATTTAGAAGGGGTGGTGCAAATCCTAAATTACAGTTCAGAAAGGATTAAACATGCCCTAATGCAACTACAAAATTTAAAGTGCGGATGTCAGGTCAAGTGGTCGACTGGTGAGAGTACGCCACGAAAGAAGAATGCAGATATCCCACACCTGATAACTGTAGGGGTAGAACGTGCTAATAATCTCCGAGATCCACGTAATCCTCGCCTGCTCCTGTACAAGCGTCAGCAGAATCGGTCCACGGGTCGAACTCGGTGTAGGTCGGCTGACCTGTAATTTAGTCGTAACTTAATTAAAGTCTACACTAAGTATTCGTAACCTTTATTACCTCGTTTGATTATTTTCACCAAGTGTTCGAATCGGCTCAACCGGTTCGATCGCTTTTATTCGATTCCGATTGAGCGTAAAATTAGGTCAAGGTTGGTTTAATTTAATCTAATGTAATTTAAATATTCATAACTTTTAACTTAAGGATATCATATATTTTTACAATAAAAATAAGTAAGGTATAACCTACGTAATTTAATTTGTTATTATTAATTTTCTATTTAATCACTTGTAAAATAACGTGTTTTCCTAATTAATTAAGCTACAAATAAATTTTAAATCCTAAGTACGAAATTTATAAGCGTTAACTATTTAGTTATAATATTTCTAAAGTTTTACGAATTTATCCTAATAATTTGTACAAGTCAATAACTTATAAATATAAAATAATACATGATTATCTAGTTGTCCCGTTAGCTAAACTTTTGTAATCGTAATGATTCGAAGATATTAGTATGTTGTTAATTAATTGTCCTTTATTAATTAACAACATAGTTTATTTAGAAATCATTTCCTTTATTTAAAATTTCTACTTGCATAATTTATAACTTCTAATTTCCTAATTTATTATTTCTAATTGTCTAAGGTGTGTAATTAAATGTGTTCCTTTGAATTAACGATTCATTAAAATATTTCAAGTAATATATTTAATAATCGATCTAAAAATTTTTTTTGTATACCCATGTATACAAGTATTGTATAAATTGTAATATGCGCTTATATGTCATGCAACTTCAAGCATATAATTTTAAACAATAATGTATTGATATTCATTCATATACTAAGGTAAGTGATACTAAGATAAGCGATCGGATTATATTATAACTCTTACGTGTTTATGTGTGTATATATTAGTAGTATAATATTTTGATATTAGATTATAATTCCATATGTATAGCTATAAACTATCAAGTATAATTATATACATATTTTACATTTAATAATTCGTTGTACCTATTTATGTAAAGATTGAACATATACTGATTAAGCATGTAATGCATATTAAAATTTTAATAAACTAGATATGATATGATATATATATAGGCTCAAATCAACATTCTAATTCCACCATTCAATTTAGGCCGATCTCTATAATTAAAGGTTCCAAATTTTCATTTAAGCCCTCATAAAAGGGAAAATTTCTAACGTTGCATTTATTAACATAGCAGCCCACATATTTATAAAATTTTCAAGTTTTACACACAAGTCCCTCTGATAAGGGAATATTACCACAATCATATAAATTAACGTCTAGACCCTCAATTTTATTAAAATTATAGATTGGTCCTTGCCATCATAAACCGTACCATTATCAACCATTACAAACGTTTCAAAGCAATTTAATAAGAGTGTTCAAAATAGAAAGAGGGTTGATTTATTCAATTATTCAAGAAGGCATTGGTACAAGCATTCAAAGAAAAGGAGGGTTACTAAGGAGATCAATTTCTGACCCGTATACGACAACAAGGATTTTCTTCCGATAAAATCAGATTTGAATAGGATTAAATATTCACAAGCAATTGACCCCAATTATCAGAAATTTCACATTCAATAAGAAAGGGTCGATGCCCTCATGTAATCGCAAAGCAACCTCGAAATTAACAATCGAATGAGGGTTTGTGAATTTACCGAATAATGCTTCCAATTCCATGTCGTGGCGAAGGTCGGTACCAAGATCGAGCCTCGTCACACGGCCGTCCCAAATCAGCAAGCACCACAGTTTTCTAACTGAATTCACAAATAAAACCTTAACGGGTTGAATTGGGGAAAAATCCGAAATCACAAGAGGGAGTAGAGAGAAGAGCAAACCCGGGAGAGAGAAACTGCGAGCCTAGAGAGAGGGCTTCTCCAGCGGCTTGTACAAAAGAGAGACGAAGAGAAGAGGGGTGGGGTTTCGGGTTCGGGTCTCTTTATCAGCGAGATAGAGAGAAGAGAGAAGGGAGAGAGTAATAAATCGGAGAGGAGAGATTGGCAGAGGAGTGATCGGCGAAGAGAAAAGGAAGAGGCAGGGGATCGGAGCAAGTATCACAGAGAGAGAGAGAGAGAGAGGTCTGGAGTTTTCGCTGGAAGAAGGAAGAGAGGGGATGGAGAGATCGGGAAGGAGAAGGAAGAAAAAGGGGGGCGGCATTGTAGGGTTTATGTCGGCTGCTTTAAGATTCGTGCCAAATGTTAAAATTGAATGGTTGAGACCTTTCCAAAATCCATAATAAAAGGGATCCTATGCTGTTTTGAGATTCGTACAGAACAAAATTGCACGGTTTAGATAATTCCACATTCAAAATATTTATCCATTGATGTTTAATAGAATGAACACAGATTGAATTAACTTGAATTAACGAATTTTGCGTTCAGAACTTGATACAAAATTTTATCGAAAGTTTAGTCGCGTTAATTTATAAATATTAATTTACAATTTGATCTAGTCAGAAAATCTCAAATTCAATAATTAAATATCACGACGAAACGAAACTAATAAATTCTTTTTGATATATCAATTATAAGGATCATTACGATGAGTATTTCTAATTAGGAAAATTAGCATTTACTAAAATTGATTTACAATTCATAAATCTTAATTTGATTGAATATACAAATTAATATAATCTAACTTGTAACATTTTGTGAATTACACATTAGATTAACAACATATCTAAATATAGTTTAATTATTTTGTTTAATTAAGTATATTCAAATTTATCTAGTTTTAACTTTAATCTAAGACTTGTTAACATACAACTTATTAATTAAGAAATTTTAAATTAGCTACATCATAAATTTGATTATTTAATCGTCACTCTAGTTAATTTATTAATTAAAGTTTTAATTAGTTGTAAATTTTGATTATTAGTCTAATTAATTAGATTTAAAATTTACGGGTTATAACATTCTCCCCCCCTAATAAAAAGTTTCGTCCCGAAACGAAAAGATCATTCGTAAAAGATGAACTTCTAGTAGCATCGCGCTATTCGTTGTGGTGCACTCCATGCACAAGTCGCGTGAATTAAATAGTCACTGGAGCTGATTTCTTGGCGTTTACGTCTTTTCTTACGCATGTCCATGATAGGATCTGTGATCTAGCATGTTCTTCGAGGCTTTGTTTTGTCCCTAAATTATGTCTTCGACGAGGTTCGTAGTTCGTAGTACGTAGTTGAGTGTTTCAATATAAGTTTCACTCTCGACTTTCCAAGTCAACGTGGGGACGTAAGGCCCTCATATACGCCGATTTTAAGTTATGCAGATGAGTTACCAAGTTTCTAAAACAGGGTGTAAGAATGTCGAGAGGGTAAGAATTTCCAACAATTAGTATAGCGTATTGAAGCTTTTAGGAAATGAGCAGAATCTAAATCGGGTCGAATCAATTAATTTGGTTAATTTATGTAAGATCAAGAACGACTTCGTCAAGCTCAGTCTATTCGAATAACCCGAGCTAAGTTTGGTTTAGGAATTCAAAAAGGGTATGTAGAGTTTAGGAGTCATAAATTCCAATTTGTTGGAATTCATACGATATGGTCATGCAATGAGCTTCATCGGATTGATAGCAAGAAGGGGCTAAACATATTCAAAGCGATATGATTTAATTTAGATGACAAATTTGAATTTTTTTTTTTTTTTTTTTTTTTTAAATGATGAAATGGATTTACTTAATTTCAACCCGATAATGATTCCCACTTGGACTTTATTTGACGGACAGTCCTTCGGAATTTTGGGAAGAGTTTCGGGTCGGCATGTTCTTTTCAAATGACTTAAACGAGGATTAGATTACAAAGACTGAATTTTCGAGTTAGGGGTTGTGTTTGTGATTTAATAGGCACACAGAATATAGATAAGTAATTCATTAATATTGGAGGGGAAGTGAACCAGATTCAATCACATAACTGATCCAATTTAGGTAGGTCAAAGGAGATCATTTCTAAATGATTTAATTCGGATCAAATTTAAGAAACGGCAGGGACGCGAGTTACGCTGGATAGTTCGAATAGAGCTATTCTAGAGATGGTTGAAACACAATCTACTTTGAGTTTAATCAGAATTCAAAATAATGTTTTTCAATAAATAACTTGATGGAAGTGGATCACATTGAATTAAGCTGTATTGACTGGTTGAACGACAACTTGATAAGATTGATTATCAGTCAAGGAGTCAAGTAGAAGAATTAATTTCTCGAATTTGGATTGCAAATGTACGCTTTAAGTTCAAATGGGATGATAATCACTCTTTAACACGCAAGGAATCGTTTAATTTAATTTAATTTGATCTTGTCTAGCTCATCCATACATAGTTAGGGTAAATATAGATCCAAGTCTAATAAATTTTCATTCGGTGTAATTGAATCCAATTTCGATTGGATAATTTCCAACGGAGTCAAGCTGACATAATAGAGATGTATATAATTTTAAACGGTCAAATTATTGACACGTTTTCTAGAGTTGGTAACAAATGGAGTGCTCGAATCACCAAGTTAAAATCAAGAATAGCCACATCCTTACAATTCAATTAGGTTTGGAATGACATGGAATAAGTCTCGTTACGGGAGGATATTGGATAATTATTAAATCATGACGGAAATAACACATCTTAAGGATTCATGGTTATATACGGATTCGTGCACTAGCATTGAGTTTCAAATTTTGGATTTTGAATGATGATCAGGAATGATTGAATTAGCGAGAGAGGTTTCGTTAACGGTCAGCCCAACATTCAACTAAAATATAGGAATCAACTATTAGGGAATGATCATGGTTTGAGTCAAATTGGTTTTAGTTAAAGGAAATGTCGTATCGATGGTTTAGGACATTATCACTATATTTCAAAATATTTTTGATAGCTGGAGTTAAAATCCGTACAGACGGTAGTTCGATTCAAACGACATTTTTCTCCAGACATTTCTCTCAGAGAGAGAAATCAATTGGAACTTATTCGATCGTCACTGCAGAAAAGAAGGCCGAAGTATCGAGGTGGTAAGACGAACCCATTTTTTTTGTGTTTGGACAGTTAACGAGAAAGTACACGCAGATCTTCTATAGATAGTCGCAGTGGAGGAGATGAGCTACTACCGGTCCCTCGGGTGGAAGAACAACAAGTCGAAGGAGACTGTCGCACAACTGCGTCGAGTCCATACTCCTCTCGAGGTGGTGGCGGATGAGACGAGGTTGGTGATGATGGCGGAGAGGGTGGAGGCTGTATGCCTGTAACGCTCTGCGGTAAACCTTCTCGATTATATTCCGCTACTCTTCTGGGTAAGCACGTGGCACTACAAGAAGTGGCATTGTGACCTCGCACTATGGATGGCTGGAAATGAACCATAGGTGGCCGTAATGAAGCGTTACTCGCATATTACGTCACACAAAATACTTGGTTTTCACAATTTAAAACATTAGCGCATTTACTATGTTGGCATTCTCGAGGTGACACCGGTTCTCCGTGTCATAGTCCTTCGCCAGTTTGACTCCCTTCTATCCTTCTACACGAATACTTGCTTCGCGTTCTTAAGGTCGGCAATTGAGGTAACGAACTATCTCCTGAGCGTTTCAGGACTTATGTCGCGTAGCAGTCCACTCGAACTAGCTCACGTTTTGTAGCAATTAGGTTAATAAGAAGGTAAGTCGTGAGAATTCATTAGTGACGATAACACATTTTTTTTTTTTGTAATTCCCCACCTAAAAGGTAGAGCAAAAGGGCAAACAAGGGTTCGATTTAGAAGAGAAGGTAGGGCTATGATCATAATCTAGCGTACGTCAAATAAAATCTAATACATACTCGAAATTCTAAACTATCGATGACGAATAACTGCGAATTTAAAGAATTTGCTACATGTCCGTCCATCGTATAACTAAAGAAAAGTAAGAGTATAACCAGGATACATCATAGATGGGGCGTATGATAAGAAGGAAAATTCGATTGTCGATGTCTACGTGAGATAATACTTAAAGTATCGATCAAGTGCTTTGACTCGTATACATATATAAATATTTATCAACTTATGACTTTGATTCTTATTTGTTTATTGAATGGTATTCGGTTTATCGTACAAAGGATTACGATAAACCTGGCTCTGATACCACCCAAAGGATGTCACACCCCAAACCAGGATTTCCGGATTAGGATGTGATTAATCCCCGCCTCGTGTCTAATACTCAATAAACACGCAAGGCTAAACAACATAATAATCAAACAGCAGCGGAAGCAATATAATACAAACAAGCAATAGTCATAAATATCAAGTAAACATACATATACACACATCCATACAATCCACCTCGGGATAAAATAAACATAACTAGTCAAAAGGGATACATGATCTATCGAGTCCAATATATATAACAAAACATTGGACTCGTAAGATCCTAAACAAAAGCCCCTAATCTACCTCAAGTGATGTGACCGTCGGGGACAGCTCCTGACGCCTCCTGCTGCGGACCGTCAGACTCTGTACCTGCCCACATCCATAAAAAGGAGGGGATGAGCGAATGATCGCCCAGTATGTGACCCAGTATTATCCCTTCAGGGATCCTCTCAAGTCAAAGCACATTTTAATTTGAAATCTACGTAAAGTCAGAAATTTACTTTTAATGCATATGTTGCGAGAATTAAACCTATCATAGTACTACAAAAGAAAAATATACATATAATAGATGACATGATGTGATTATCCTATTATGCCAAAAATGCCAAAGTTTCCCAAAATAAAATATGAGGATCAATATTATACTCAACCGAAGTCCAGTACAATAGGTACTGTGTGTACAAATTGATGTAGTAATAGTACGGATAATTTTGTCACCCCGTGCCGTGCCAAGTTCAATCAAATTGGATTTACGTCTCAAAGGTGACATAACACAAGGACTGCGATCAGCGGGGCAAAGATACCCGATGCCTAATGACATCGAGCTTTGCCCACAGCAGAAGGGCACGCTAGCCGATGGTTATATCGAAATTCGTGTAACATCCAAGGACTGCGATCAGAGGAGCAAAGGTACCCGATGCCTAATGACATCGAGCTTTGCCCACAGCAGAAGGGCACGCTAGCCGATGGTTACACTTAATTCCATGTGTTTTCCTTCTCTAAGACGATTCATCACCAAACATATAAAATAGGAGAAAACTACAAGCAATGCGTAAGAATAAGTTAATTCATCTCCTCATGAGCAGAGACGAAACTCCACCATCCGGCCAGATCAATGGGACAAGGGCTCGTGAGCGGCCCATAACAACAAAAATAAAATCTGCCACCGCATCCTCGGCAGCCGTACTAGGCAAGTAGCTCCTAATGTAGGGGGGATAGCTCCCGAATCGTCTTCGGACTCGAGATCGGTCCGCACAAAATGTAAAATGATCGAAAATGATATAATACCAATCTCATGCATATAATAATAATAATCCTAATAAGACCTCTAAGGGATCAAGTGATCCCTCAGCCCAATGACCCACGAACCGCCTCGCATCCCATACTACGAGAACGGAAAGCAGTCATTCGGTCTTCTATCTCACGCTCACCAATGCACATGCTTAACTACAATAATATGTTGTCCTCTACGAGAAGAGGACAACTAATATCCTAATATATTATTAATTAAATTACACTACTCCTAAGAAAGCATTTAAATTTTCAATTTAGAAGGGGTGGTGCAAATCCTAAATTACAGTTCAGAAAGGATTAAACATGCCCTAATGCAACTACAAAATTTAAAGTGCGGATGTCAGGTCAAGTGGTCGACTGGTGAGAGTACGCCACGAAAGAAGAATGCAGATATCCCACACCTGATAACTGTAGGGGTAGAACGTGCTAATAATCTCCGAGATCCACGTAATCCTCGCCTGCTCCTGTACAAGCGTCAGCAGAATCGGTCCACGGGTCGAACTCGGTGTAGGTCGGCTGACCTGTAATTTAGTCGTAACTTAATTAAAGTCTACACTAAGTATTCGTAACCTTTATTACCTCGTTTGATTATTTTCACCAAGTGTTCGAATCGGCTCAACCGGTTCGATCGCTTTTATTCGATTCCGATTGAGCGTAAAATTAGGTCAAGGTTGGTTTAATTTAATCTAATGTAATTTAAATATTCATAACTTTTAACTTAAGGATATCATATATTTTTACAATAAAAATAAGTAAGGTATAACCTACGTAATTTAATTTGTTATTATTAATTTTCTATTTAATCACTTGTAAAATAACGTGTTTTCCTAATTAATTAAGCTACAAATAAATTTTAAATCCTAAGTACGAAATTTATAAGCGTTAACTATTTAGTTATAATATTTCTAAAGTTTTACGAATTTATCCTAATAATTTGTACAAGTCAATAACTTATAAATATAAAATAATACATGATTATCTAGTTGTCCCGTTAGCTAAACTTTTGTAATCGTAATGATTCGAAGATATTAGTATGTTGTTAATTAATTGTCCTTTATTAATTAACAACATAGTTTATTTAGAAATCATTTCCTTTATTTAAAATTTCTACTTGCATAATTTATAACTTCTAATTTCCTAATTTATTATTTCTAATTGTCTAAGGTGTGTAATTAAATGTGTTCCTTTGAATTAACGATTCATTAAAATATTTCAAGTAATATATTTAATAATCGATCTAAAAATTTTTTTTGTATACCCATGTATACAAGTATTGTATAAATTGTAATATGCGCTTATATGTCATGCAACTTCAAGCATATAATTTTAAACAATAATGTATTGATATTCATTCATATACTAAGGTAAGTGATACTAAGATAAGCGATCGGATTATATTATAACTCTTACGTGTTTATGTGTGTATATATTAGTAGTATAATATTTTGATATTAGATTATAATTCCATATGTATAGCTATAAACTATCAAGTATAATTATATACATATTTTACATTTAATAATTCGTTGTACCTATTTATGTAAAGATTGAACATATACTGATTAAGCATGTAATGCATATTAAAATTTTAATAAACTAGATATGATATGATATATATATAGGCTCAAATCAACATTCTAATTCCACCATTCAATTTAGGCCGATCTCTATAATTAAAGGTTCCAAATTTTCATTTAAGCCCTCATAAAAGGGAAAATTTCTAACGTTGCATTTATTAACATAGCAGCCCACATATTTATAAAATTTTCAAGTTTTACACACAAGTCCCTCTGATAAGGGAATATTACCACAATCATATAAATTAACGTCTAGACCCTCAATTTTATTAAAATTATAGATTGGTCCTTGCCATCATAAACCGTACCATTATCAACCATTACAAACGTTTCAAAGCAATTTAATAAGAGTGTTCAAAATAGAAAGAGGGTTGATTTATTCAATTATTCAAGAAGGCATTGGTACAAGCATTCAAAGAAAAGGAGGGTTACTAAGGAGATCAATTTCTGACCCGTATACGACAACAAGGATTTTCTTCCGATAAAATCAGATTTGAATAGGATTAAATATTCACAAGCAATTGACCCCAATTATCAGAAATTTCACATTCAATAAGAAAGGGTCGATGCCCTCATGTAATCGCAAAGCAACCTCGAAATTAACAATCGAATGAGGGTTTGTGAATTTACCGAATAATGCTTCCAATTCCATGTCGTGGCGAAGGTCGGTACCAAGATCGAGCCTCGTCACACGGCCGTCCCAAATCAGCAAGCACCACAGTTTTCTAACTGAATTCACAAATAAAACCTTAACGGGTTGAATTGGGGAAAAATCCGAAATCACAAGAGGGAGTAGAGAGAAGAGCAAACCCGGGAGAGAGAAACTGCGAGCCTAGAGAGAGGGCTTCTCCAGCGGCTTGTACAAAAGAGAGACGAAGAGAAGAGGGGTGGGGTTTCGGGTTCGGGTCTCTTTATCAGCGAGATAGAGAGAAGAGAGAAGGGAGAGAGTAATAAATCGGAGAGGAGAGATTGGCAGAGGAGTGATCGGCGAAGAGAAAAGGAAGAGGCAGGGGATCGGAGCAAGTATCACAGAGAGAGAGAGAGAGAGAGGTCTGGAGTTTTCGCTGGAAGAAGGAAGAGAGGGGATGGAGAGATCGGGAAGGAGAAGGAAGAAAAAGGGGGGCGGCATTGTAGGGTTTATGTCGGCTGCTTTAAGATTCGTGCCAAATGTTAAAATTGAATGGTTGAGACCTTTCCAAAATCCATAATAAAAGGGATCCTATGCTGTTTTGAGATTCGTACAGAACAAAATTGCACGGTTTAGATAATTCCACATTCAAAATATTTATCCATTGATGTTTAATAGAATGAACACAGATTGAATTAACTTGAATTAACGAATTTTGCGTTCAGAACTTGATACAAAATTTTATCGAAAGTTTAGTCGCGTTAATTTATAAATATTAATTTACAATTTGATCTAGTCAGAAAATCTCAAATTCAATAATTAAATATCACGACGAAACGAAACTAATAAATTCTTTTTGATATATCAATTATAAGGATCATTACGATGAGTATTTCTAATTAGGAAAATTAGCATTTACTAAAATTGATTTACAATTCATAAATCTTAATTTGATTGAATATACAAATTAATATAATCTAACTTGTAACATTTTGTGAATTACACATTAGATTAACAACATATCTAAATATAGTTTAATTATTTTGTTTAATTAAGTATATTCAAATTTATCTAGTTTTAACTTTAATCTAAGACTTGTTAACATACAACTTATTAATTAAGAAATTTTAAATTAGCTACATCATAAATTTGATTATTTAATCGTCACTCTAGTTAATTTATTAATTAAAGTTTTAATTAGTTGTAAATTTTGATTATTAGTCTAATTAATTAGATTTAAAATTTACGGGTTATAACAGCTTGGAAGGGGCTGTGCGATGTATGGTCCACAAAAAACTGGGACCAACAATCGGCCACCAACCGTAGTAACAGAATAAGCAAAGAGGATGAGGTCCATCACGTGACTGGTTCCAAGAGTATGTTTCGGCACAAGCAAGCATTGGTATTGAAAAACTACATTAATTAAATTCATCCTTAAAACAAATTTTTTTTTCATCATCACTGACAAATCTTCCATTTTTGAACATCAGATAAAGGAGAAGGGCGACTCTGTCGGATTGAAGGATGTTTTTGATAAAACTCACATGCGCAATACACCGGAGGAAAAGGTGTACCTGACCAAAGGAGCAAAAGAGGCAGCGGTAATTTCCTTTCTTTGTTGTGATTATATGAACATGTCTAAAATTAACTGGTACACTGCTATGACAGAATTATGTTTCCTTTTGGTCCAATAGAGTATATTTAGCGATAGATAATTATACTAAAAATAAAGGTTTTCAGAACCAATTCTAGCACAAGAGTCACTCATTTCAGTTTAAAGTGCCTTTCTCTGAGGTGGAAATATGACATTGTAGTTGACAATTTGCATGATATGTGCCACCAGAGGCTCTTGGATCTACCAGGCCATTAATTTGGGGCACTTTTGTGGCCTTTTTTAAACTGAAATTGTTGGAAGATAGAAATGCAACCAAATTTGATAATAATTTTGGCTAAAATCAGTGAAAGCATTTATGTCCAAGAATGACATATAGTCTGTGTGTGTGTGTGTGTGTGTGTGTGTGTGTGTGTGTGTGTGTGTGTCTGTATTATTCCGTCTCCCCCGTGTATTATACAACTTCCTAATTCAAATTAGCTTTAATTCCTGCAGCTTCCCTTTTTTTGTTACTGTTTTCATTACATATAGGTTTGATGCACTTGAATTTTTTCAAGCTATGACTTGTGATTTTTTCAAGCTTTTCCAAGCTATGACTTGTGATTTTTTCCTAACCACTTCAGGAAAGATTTGATGCACTTAAGGGGAAATACGGGGATCAGATGGAAGAGGATCAAATATGGGAGAAAGCTGTGAAAGGAGAGGACTCCAGAGGCAGGTTATTCGGGTTTGGCTTCCGGGGAAGAACCAGCAAGTCAACCCGAGTACTCGAGACAGTTGAGGCGAGCCCATCGGGTCCAACCAGGAGCACTGCCACCTCTGCTGCAGATGCGAATAGGAGTTTCTCAAATGTAGAAGTGGCACAGTTACTAGCAGCTGAACGAACCCAGTTTGCTAATGAGATAGCTGCCCAGGATAGGCGACACAGAGCTGAAATGGATGCTCTTCATAAACACCATGAGTACACAAGAGCGTGTTTTGATGCGCTCTTCAGAGCAGGTGGAGTGAGGCCGCCACCGGTAAGCATTTTTATAAATTAATATATGGTAGTTTCTCACTAAATACTAATAAGGCTAACAAGAAAATCATATTGGAATATAATTAGTAAATGAGTATTTTCGCTGATTGATTTTCTCACTAACACTCTTCTTTTCCACTAACACTCTTCTTTTGCCAATTGTTTTGTAGGAGCCGTCGTCGGAGGCCAATGCTGATGGGGGTCACAATGGGAGTGGAGGCCACCCCAACCCAGCAGAGGGCAATTCGGGAGGGGGAGATATCAATGAACCACCAAGGCCTACTAAAGGAGGGGAAGTGCAGGGCTCTTAAGGCCAAGGATCTCTGATCCACTGTGTTAAACTTGCAATTTGTAATAATTTAATTTACTTTCTAAGGGCGCTACCTTGTGTTGATATGTCTGACTGTGTTAGGACTATGGCTTAACTTGAATTTCAAATATGTCTTAGGATGTGTGCTGATATGGTCTGCTTGTGTTAATTGTATTAACTTGCATTTCAAATATGGCCTGCTTGTGTTAACTTAGGATGCATTTCAAATATGTTTAACTAGCACTTTGTCACTTTAAATCTCTGGACCATGTGGGTTGTATTAATTAAAATATTATGCGTACAATGGGTACGCAACAAAAAAATTAACTAAATTAACAAATAGATGCCACTATTTCCATTGGTATACCGTTGGAAATACATATGACCTCTTGAATCGGGCCGCCGCATCGAGTAGTACTTTCTTTCAGGGACCCCTCGGCCAGCTCTTTAATCGCCAGCTCCTCTCTTGTTACCTCTTTAATCGCCAGCTCTTCCATACTCATATTACCTCTTTAATCGCCAGCTCCTCTCTTGGACCCCTCGGCCCCTGTCACTTGGACCCTTCGCCTGCCACTCTTTTCCACCACCTCTTTCTTGGAGCTCATCTCGTTTCATCCCAAGTGAACTCATTTCGTCCAAAGTTAACTCATCTCGTTTCCTCTAGGACCCCGACCGAATCTGTTGTTGTGTTCGGTGAGCTAGGGCGAGTAAATTGACTGAGGTTAACATATTCTATTTTTCATTTGCGCAGGGACCTATTTTTATTTACTTATTTGACTTGTAGAGTTGCAGCAATGAAAAACTGAGAGTAAATTGATAAGGTGATAATAATTGAGAACAGTTTTTAGATAGTAAATTCACCTAATTAATCCCCAACTACTTAATGCACTGCCTTGTCATCATTGAGAACAGTTTTTAGATAGTAAATTATACCCAATGCACTTTCTTAACAGATGCACTACCTTGTCATATTTGTCATTTGTGTATTTGTGCTTGCTCCATTGTGTAATTAACTCAAGTATATATAATCTGTACAGATATGGCAACTGATCGGGGGTGGATGTACAATGGCAGAAATAAAACTGGTGGAAATCTTGAACCCGAATTTGTGAAGGGTGTCGCTGAATTTATTGCAACAGCAGTGTCCAAACCCTCTGTTGTGCGTCTCGATCGACAGGGCCAGAAGTGTATCCCGTGTCCGTGTACATCATGTGACAACCTCTACAACAAAGATGTGGGGACTGTCGAACTACATCTTTATCGTTTCGGATTTTGCAACTCATATCATGTTTGGCACAAGCACGGCGAGCCACACCCCAATTCAGCTAGCTCTCAACCACACAGTCCACCAACTTTGAACTTTGCGACAGACTGAATGGAAGACATGGTAAGGGATGCCGCTCCTCAAGGATTTGATTGGAATGAGGAGACACCTACTGGAGCAGCTAAAAAATGGTTCGACATGATGGAAGCATCGCAAACACCGCTTTGGAAAATTAACTCAACGGGTGAAGTGAAATGCGAGACACACACCGTCTTATCGGCTGTGACACGTGCCATAGCTTTGAAGTCCAAACACCAATTGAGCCAAAGATGTTTTGATGATATGTTGGGTCTCATGAAAAGCACGCTTCCATGTGGTGCAGAAATGCCAGAAAATTTCTACCAAGCAAAGAAATTGGTTTCCGAATTGGGCATGGACCATGAGAAGATAGATGTATGCCCTAACTTTTGTATGCTATATTACAAAGGAGCGAACAAGAAGAAAACACAATGTGATGTATGTGGGGAGCCAAGGTATAAGCCAACTGGACCCAACAAGAATGCTAAACCTATTCCACAGAAGGTACTCCGTTATCTACCTATCACACCCCGATTGCAAAGGATGTACATGACCAAATCATCTGCGAAGAATATGAGATGGCACAAGGAAGGTGTGCGTCACAAAGCACCGATGATGGTACACCCGGCGGATGGTGAGGCTTGGAAACATTTCGCTCGTAAACATCCTGATTTCGCAGGAGAGTTGAGAAATGTCGTGTTGGGGCTAACAACGGATGGGTTCATGCCATTCAACTCGAGTGCAGCTCCATATTCGTGTTGGCCGGTATTTGTCTTTCCGTATAATCTACCACCTGGGATGATAATGAAAGAAGAAAGCATGTTCCTCGCGCTTGTCATTCCGGGACCGAAGCATCCGGGTCGGGACATTGACATTCTCCTCGAACCTTTAATCGACGAATTGAAAAAATTGTGGTTACATGGCGAAATGACATGGGATGGGTACAAAAAAGAGAATTTCAAGATGCGTGCACAACTTTGTTGGACGGTGAGTGATTACCCGGCTTACGAGATGCTTTGTGGGTGGGGTACAAAAGGAAAGTTGGCTTGTTTTTATTGCATGGACAAGACAAAGTCTTTTCAACTCGAGAATGGTGGAAAAGCATGTTGGTTCGATTGTCATAGGTGCTTCTTGCCTCCGAATCACGCATTCCGTCGAGACAGGAAGAATTTTAAAAAAGGTAGAGTCGAGAATGATCCGCCACCGCGACGATTGACGGGAGAGGAGCTTGAAAATATAGTGAGTTTAATTGGGGAGATTAAATGGGGTAAAGAAGGAGCATTAAACCAGATTCCGGGTTATGGTCAGACTCACCATTGGCAAAAGAAGAGTATTTTTTGGAGTTTACCATATTGGAAAGACAATCTGTTGCAACACAATTTGGATATGATGCATTTGGAGAAGAATTTCACCGAAAATTTGATATACACACTTTTAAGCATAGGCGGCAGAACCAAGGATAATGAAAAAGCTAGAAAAGATCTAGCTCTATTGTGTGATCGTCCCAACCAGCACCTAACTCCAGCCGATAATAACCCGGGAAAGATGAAAAAACCAAAGGCGCCATTCGCACTCTCTCCAGATGATAAGAAGATTGTTTTAAAATGGCTCAAGGATATAGTAAGGTTTCCCGATGGCTACGCATCCAATTGGTCAAGGTGTGTTAACTTAGTCACTGGAACCCTCATTGGGCTCAAAAGTCATGATTTACATGTGTTCATGGAGCGTCTCCTCCCCGTCGCCTTTCGGGACTTTGTCCCGGATTCCGTATGGGATGTTTTATGTGAGATTTCAGCATTCTTCAGAGAGATTTGTGCCAAGGAGCTAGATCCAGTGAGGGTGGAAACCTTAGAAAATGATATTATCGTTACAATGTGCAAGGCAGAAAAAATATTCCCACCCGGTTTCTTCGATTCAATGGAGCATCTTGCAGTGCATGTAGCATACGAGGCAAGAATGGGTGGGCCAGTAGGGTCCCGATGGATGTATCCATGTGAAAGGTGTGTTGCATATTGCTTATATTTGTCGACCATGAAGATATTTGTAACAACTAACACTAAACTATTGTTGCAATTACAGGCGTAACAAAGAACAACGTATGAGAGTCACAAACAAGGCGCGTGTTGAGGGTTCGATCGTGGAGGCTACAATTGCCAAAGAAATTGGTACTACTTCGACACACTATTTTGCAGAAAAATCTAATATTGGCCAAGAAGTTGGAACAAGTACCCGAGTAGCTAGGCCACTTTCGATATTCGATACTCCGGGCCGGTTCATTGGCAGGGAAAGACGGAGGACTCTCGATGACACGGATTTTAATGCTGCACACACCTATATTATCCTCAACTGTCCAGAGATCTGTGAGAAGTACTTGGGGTACAATATTATGAATTTTCTTTTGATGTTTCCAAAAGTATCTATTCTAAAACCAATGTCAAACCTAATATTTGGACATATTCTAATGTGCAGAGAGTTTGATACATGCATGCTCAACTCTGGAGTAGCCACAAGCCCCCAAGATTTGCCAAAAGTTCGTCAAGATGGTTTTGCACAGTGGTTGCGAAAAAAGGTAATAAATTCTCGTGATGAGGACGATTACTACATACGAATGGCAGGAGTCAAGCCTAGCAAACAAGCGTACTTCTATGAAGGATACGAAGTCAACGGGTATCGATTTCACACAAAATCATGTGGGGAAGACAAGACAACTCAAAGTTTCGGTGTTTGCATCAAAGGCGAGTGGGGTGCAAATGCCCCACAAATTGATTACTATGGAGTTCTCCAAGAGGTCATTGCACTAGAATATGATGCCCACACGGTAGTTCTCTTTAGGTGTGATTGGTTCGACATAATAAACGGTGTAAAGGTGGACCACGAACATGGTCTTGTTGAGGTTAACCATACTTCTCGCCTAGCAACTTACGAGCCGTTTGTATTAGCAGCGCAAGCAACCCAAGTGTGCTACCTACCATATGCATCGCAAAAGCCCGAAAGACGTCAATGGTGGGTGGCATTTAAAACAAGCCAGAAGTCGAGGTTTCATGCCGAGGGTGACGATTCAAACTTAGAATTTTACCAAGATGAAAGGCCGGATAATCCAATATCGGTCTCAGATGGACCAGACTTTGATTGGGATGGTATGGTCCTTGGAGAAAACGACTTCGAGCTAGTAGACGAAAGAACAGTCCTCCCCCCCCCACAACATCAGCTGCACCGCAATCAATTGCAAGGGACGTAAACCACGTAGATGAAGGTGAGGAAGAGCATGGCAGGGAGGAAGAGTATCACATGGAGCAAGGTGATGAAGAAGATTATGATTCCGATGAAGAATATTAATTGGTAAAGCAATTCCGACGTTTGGTAAACACATTGTTGTACTAATTGTGATTTTACTCACCTAGCATATCAAGTAATAACCATGCTTGTACCAGCCCCATACATAAGTGAAACTAAGCCAAACACATGCTGGTATATTTAGTTGCCTAAACAGCCCCAATTTGACCTACTGTCAGTATAACATCTGTACATAGAACTCTGAACTGAAATTGATCAAATCCTTGTACTTACACACACTACAGACATATACAAGCACACTGAAAAAAGAATCTCCTAAAAAGGATTTTTCTACAAATTTTGGTGGCCATTTGAATCTCATATCCTTGCACACCAGCCGACCCTCACAAAACAGTGAACTTCACTGAGTTCCAAGCCTTCATAATTTTTGAAACTTTTTTAGTATAAACTACACAAGGTAACCATCATTTCCATATAAAGAAATAAGAATTTGTTGTAGCCATTTGCTCACAATAATTTTCTAAAGATGGACTGTCAAAACTGCACTGTTTCATGTATAACTATCACCAAAATCATGCATGTTCATCACAGTTCTAGTTATAATAAAAATTTGATACTTGTCCACTGAAAAGCATGTACATCAATGGTTATTTCCATATAAAGAACACCCAATATAGTGTAGCCAATTAATTGTAATAAAAAGGACAAATCAGCATGCCAGAAAAGGGCAAACTAGTCCATACTAGCTAAGCCACATCTCCTGAGTTGATGTTAACTTTCAGATTTAGCTTTTTTTAAACTTTGTTAGTGGTTGAATTAGTTTTTTTCAGGAAAATTATTGTGCTTTTGAGCTGGTTTAATTTAGTTTTGCTTGTGTGAAACCGATATCGCTGTGCTAATTGAGTACTTTTTAGATGTCATATCAATATGCTAGTACTTTAACACATCTAATAGATTGAAATTATCAAAATAGAGATGAAAATCTTGTATATGGATTTTTCTTCAATTAAGAACAGGAAAACTTGATATTTTGGTTAAATTGAGTACTGAATAATGGAGAATTCAGTAGTATCTCATGGGTTTCAGTTGTGAATATTTTAGGCTTCTATGTTTGCTTCTAGTAAAGTTTTATTTCTTACTTTGATTTTTATGCTAATTTTTCTAATTTAGTAACACTAATATGTTTAAAAACATATATTGCAGGAGGACAAATTAAAGAGACATTCAAGGCAGATCTTATATATTGTTTTTATTTGACACAATGTTTTGTATCTCAATTAAATGCATTACCTTATTCTAAAGACCAAAATTTATGTTTTCATTGTAAAGTTTAGTTTATATCAATTAAATATTGCTTGTTGCTGTGATTTATTTTTATGTACCATTTAAAGGGATATTTCAAATAAACATAAACGTTTCTGTCTCCAGGTACTTAACTTTTCCAACGGTAGCCTCATGGAAATAATAAGTCTATCTATAAAATAATATAAACTGAATCAATAAAACATTTCCAACGGCAGAGTCCTTGAGTATTTCCATGAACCTTCACAATAAAATAATATAAACAAATTACACAAAACATTTCCAACGGTAGCCCACGGAAATAATAAGTCTCCTTACTTCACACTTATTTCCAACGGCAAGGGGAGAGGTATTTCCGTGAACTTTCAATAAAATATAATATTTGGTCTGTTCGGCGGGTCATGGGTCATGCAAAAGTTTTTCCAACGGCAGATAAGAAACATTTCCATACGGAGACAGCAGGGATTTCCAACCGCTACTATTTCCATGAGGTTACCGACGGAAATTGTTAATGGTGTCAGAAAACCCAATTTCATTTCCGTCGACCCTTCCTCCGGTTGGAAATAACAATTGCTACGGTTGGAAAAAGCGGAAATTCTAGTAGTGTCAGCATCGTAGCCGCAAGCTATCAAAAGCCTCTCCTCATATCGCCCAGACAAGAAGCATGCATCTATGCTGATCACAGGTCTCAAGAACTGAAACGCTGCAATGCATGGACCAAAAGCCCAGGCTACGGCTCTAAACTGGCAACACCTGGCATTATTTCTCCTGTTTCTTTATCCTGTGTATCGGGCTGGTCAGAAATTAGTACGTCGAGAAGGGATTGTTGTTGCAAATTGCCATCAATAGTGGTCTCAGCAAGCTGTATGAAGTCTCCCAACTCCCAAATTGTCGGGCTATTGCAAGCTCATGGCCCCTCCACAGTCGGTTGTATTTAGGTTTCACATTGTCATACACAACCAAAACACAGTCTGCCACCGTCTGGATGCTCATACATGGGTCGTTCTTAATGCTTCTCTCAATGACATCGGCAATGAGTGATGCCGTCAGACATTCGTGGTCGTCCCTTGTATGCTCAGTCCTACATGTGTGAGGCCTGTCTTGCTTAGTTATAACCAATGCGTCTCCATATCCCGATGGTTTTCCCTGAAGTTTGTAACGATAATTTGGGTCCTTGCACACCACATAAATCCAATCCTGTCACTTTTCTTCATTCTGAACTCCTGATTCTTTTTGATATGGTGCTCTCTGATCTTCTTCATTAGATCTTCTTTGCTTCTAAAATATTGGTTCGAAGTCAGCTCACCTTTGTACTCAATCCGTTGCCCATAATAACTAATATCTGCTTCTCTAAACTCAGATACATCATTGAGGTCTGGGAACGGGTGCGTATCAGTCCGGCCACTAAGCAGCATGTTCTTAACATTACGACCTATTTGCCCTTCAGCTGTTTCAACCGGACCATCTTCACCACAACCATCCAGGTGATCCGAATCCCCCACATTTCTCCCTCAAATTCATCCCCACTCCTCAGATCGTCCTCCGGCATTTCATTAATATTTTCAAAGTTCGGCCAGGTTGCATCGTTTACTGGTGCCGGTCTGGGGTAAGGTGATACTGGAGATAATGGTAAAGGCGCCACATTTACGGGTCTATGTGGAGATGAAACTAAGTGTCTTGGTCTGTCTCGATGAGGTCTAGGTGGGGATGAAACTGAGTGTCTTCGTTGGGGTGCTAGTGGAGTGACGTAATTGTATGTTTCTGGGTCAGGTTCGATTAAAGGAACGAGGGGTCTGTATGTTTCTGGTTGTGTTGTATAATGAGTGAGATATCATCTGGAACCAAAAATGAATGAACTGCATCTTTGTTGTAATAAGCCCCGTGTGCATTACTAAGCATCTTTCCACCATAGTGTAATGAAATAATTGCCATGGTAAACAAACTACATTTTAGAAAATGGTAAACAATTTTAGAAATGGTAAATAATTGTCAGGTTACTAAATGGTAAACAATTGTCAGGTTACTAAATGAACACATGTCAGGTTACTAAATGGTAAACAATTGTCAGGTTACTACTTCAGATTTTTGGGTTTTGGGTTTTTTAGTAATTAAATTTAATTATTCTATAAAATTAAAAAAATATAATAAAAAATAAAAATAAAACAATACCTTATTTTATCGCTAAGGAGAGTGAGGCTCTCGGTGTGTGTGAGTTAGGAATGGTTAGGGGTCATTTTATAGGATTAATTATGATAAAAAAAAATATAGTAAGCTGGCCACAAATGGCCAGCTTAGGGGGAGAGTAAACCGGACATTTTGTGGCCGGTTTGGGCATTTTTGGCGAAAATCCAGAATTCTGAACATAAATATTAATTTCTATTAAACTTTGGATATTAATAAAAATGTCGGCAATGCATGTATCATATCTCCTAATATAATCCCCATTGGTGCGTGCATTATTTCACCTCAATGCATGTTCATTCCATCCGGTTTATTTGGTTTTTAAACGAATCGACAAATTTTAGATTAAAATGCTTCAGTTTTTTGGTTTAAATGGTTAGGTTGGGTTGAAATTTTGACTGAATTCAGTTATTTAGATTTGATTTGATTTAATCTCATTTATTTCAATTTAACTGGTGTGTATCTTGATACTTATTTATATTTATTTATACAAGTATTAAATGTGTTTGTGCATGTATTGAACTTTGACTTTTCGAAATTTAATCAATCTTATTTCAATTCAACCAAACAAATCAATATTTACTTCGTTTTTTTATTCGAATGTTATTCGGTTGACAAGTTTAATTCGACTAGTTCGATTAGATTTTTGAAAACCAAATAAATTTTTATTCGACTATTTTTAACCAAATTGTGAGTTCAAACACCCCTTGACATTGTTATTACTTCACAAATGAGTCCTTGGTCGAATCGGGTTCGGGCACGGGCAACTGTTGCCCGTATGCAATATTGGTCAGAGTAAAGCTCTCCAAAGAAAAAAGAAAGAACAAAATGAAAAAAAAAAAAAACTCTTTACATTTAAAATTAACACAAAATTCCCTCAAGAAATTTACAATTTACTTTGAGCAATACTCTCGAGCTTATTCTCGTTCACATTTCTTTAAGAACATCAGTTCTTTGTTGCCCGGATGCTCTTATCTTCAAAATTTTATTACGCGGTTTGTGCGGCCTCCTTGTCTTTTAATTCCTTTTTTCTGGATTTCTTATCATCCTCTTGCTTCTTCACCATTAATGGTTGGAACTACAAATTTATTTAAGTACAATAAATTTAATCCATAGTTTTCATATTTTATGTTCTCAATTTGGACGTACATAGTTTTTAACCATTGCACGTACATGTAAGGTGCTGTTCTTGTACCATTCATACACCAAGTATGAATCGCAAGCATTACCAAACCACTCCTCACAGGTCCATTTCAGTACCGATTACCATACCATTTGTCACAGATAGATTTCTGTACCAGTTGGTATTCAGTATTTCAACATTGCAATTGAACCCCACAACTCGAAAAAAAAAGAAGAAGTAATGTTTGAGCCCAAACCAGGTATACTAACAGAGACATATCCCTTGTATTAAACATTTGTACCATATAGTACCAGTGCTATATATTTCTGAGAACAGGGAAAAGATGCTTGCATCAAATAATACCTGATAAACAGCGTAAATAACATTTCTCCGTATCTGCGCCATCATATCCAGAAATAGATTATACCCTTCAAGCTTGTACTCAATAAGTGGGTCCCGCTGTGCATAGCCTCTCAAACCCACAGCTTGTTGCACGAATTTCAGAGCTTGTAAATGTTCTTTCCACAATTTATCAATATTGCTCAAGATCAGGAATCTCTCGGCCTCTCTCATCAAACCAGGTGCCTGCTTCTCAATTATCTCCTGAAAATAAAAATTATACATACCTTTTTCAGAATTGCAAGGAAAAAGTATTTCCAAAAAAACCCTTGAACTGTTGTAAGGACTTACAGTTTTCTGAAAGTATGCTTCACGACCCCTGAGACGAAGGTACTGTTGTAATTCCTCGTATGTTGAGCACTTAGATGCGATCAACTCAGGCGTCAGATCATTTAATAGATAGCAATACCTTAATACAATAATGTTCAATTCATCTCAAGACAGTCCACGATAATAAACTAAACGAACATTATTAGTCTTTTCTTGGAGGTAAGACTTGCTATTAAAATTATGGAATTGGTAAGGTTTTCAATTTTCTTTTACAGCAATACTAAGAACAGGATCGACTAGCATTCAGGTCCTTTTTAGAACTTCAAACAGAACCATTGCTAAATGTTCGGGGTTGATTTAAGTCTTACCTTCATCCTAAACTGACATCTCAAATTAAATTAAGCTAGCATTTATGTTATAGAGGAAAGAGTCTGAAAGATTGCAATACCATTCGACTCTTTTTCGATCTTCTGTGGATGCTAACTAAAGACACAAATCAATCCCAAATGTTAGCAATGATTCCTTTCAGGTTTCAACAATGACCCCAAAAGTTAGCAATGACTCAATTCTTCTACTTTCACTAAATAAATTGAAATCCTTACCAGTTTTCTAATTTTGATATTTAGACTTGCCAAAATAAGAAAAAAAACTGATTTGTCGTGTAATAAAACTTACTGTTGAAGTTTTGCAATCAGCTTCTCTAGATCCCAATTTTCTCTAGGTGTATCAATACCAATATTTGCCTAGCTTGCAAAAAAAAAACTTTTTAGGCAAGATATATACGTGTCGAAAAACACACAAGGGAAAAAAAGAAAAGAAAAAACCATACAATCCTCATTACAAAACCATAATAATCCTTGATGTCCGTTTGCTTTATATTCTTAAATTAAGAAATTTCAAAATAAATAAAGCAATTAAACAAATCCCTAATTTCAAAAGACATTGTAGGAAAGCCCTCTCTTTCAATTATTTGCACACAAGAAAGTCTGCTTGATTACGTAGTTTTGAGACAATCTTTATGTTTTCTAAGAGTATCCAAGCATGCTTCCTACAATTTTATATTTTATACATCATTGATGACATTTTACGTATTATTTACCTCTAGAATGTCATCCATGGTAAGCTCTGCATATTCAACAATAAGAGATTGGAGGTTGTCAGAGACAAGAGCCCGCCTCCGCTCAGCATAGACACGGTCTCTCTGGCTGTTCAAAACCTCATCAAATTCAAATAGCTGCTTTCTGATGTCAAAGAAGTAGTTCTCGACTTTTCTCTGGGCCTCATCCAGGGCTTTTGTCAGCATCTGTGATTCTATTGGCAGATCTTCTACTCTAAAAGCGCGCATTAGACCCTACGTAGTTCATAAATTCAATAGTGTACCATTCTCTTCTCCCTGTGTGTGTTTCGTGTGCATGTGACTTTGTTCTAAGACTCATTATTACTTTCCATGATGATTGGCAGATTATATACAACTGACCATATCTACAGTGCTAGGTAGTACTGATATGCTGAAGTAGGGGTGTGGCAACCAGTCTGGTCAGGTTGGTATTATTTTAATAAAATCTGCCAGGTCTAATCCAACCCATCACAAGGTAAAAGAACTGCAGCACAATCTCAACCTAAAGGGACAGGTCAGACTCAATTAATTATTGGGACAGGTCTGCTTAGTATTCAATGGGTCCACATTGTCAATTTAGCAAGCATCTGATACTCGTTAGAGATTTATTTTTCTCATTTATTTACGGATAAATTGGGAAGAAGTTACAATTAAGCATTGATGAGTCAGGATGGACCCCACCCGATACACCAGCAGATCAATAAGCTTCCAACCCAATCTACTAACCTAACGGACAGCTTTAACCAGCCAGGTGAAGTTTTGAGGCTTAATTTAGATCGATTGCACACATGTAAACAAATACATAGAGGAGAGGGAAACAAACCTGAATGCGGTCTCCACCGAAGATGCGGAAGATGTTATCCTCAAGGCTAAGGAAAAAACGAGAGCTTCCAGGGTCTCCTTGCCTACCGCTTCTACCTCGAAGCTTTGCACAACAACCAAAAAGCAAACTATTAATGGAATATTTCTAGAAATTAGTTTTTAATTGAATATATCTGCCTCAAATTCTCTAAATTACTACCTGATTATCAATCCGACGTGACTCATGCCGCTCTGTTCCAACCACATGGAGACCACCTGCTTCAATTACCTTGCAAAAACAAAAAATAAAATAAAAAGAGTCAAAATTTAACTTTTACTCTAAATGAAAACATATTAACTTTAGAAGGAGATCAAATGGAATGGTTACCTTCTTTTTCTCCTCTTCAGTGTATACTTTGTATTCTTCCACAATTTTTGTAAAGGCATCCCTCAGCTTGGCAATCACCTCATCTCGTGTGGGCCCCTTACATATGAAATAGACTCATCAAACCTACTCTTACTTCTAATATCTCTTCTTAGTATTTCCGTGCTTTGTAAGGTATGTGCGACGAGTCCTATGTTTTGTAGGGGACAGTACAATTGTTTTGCATATTTACTTTTGCGCTTTCCAGGCACAGAGAAATGGTCATAATAATGTGTGATATATACCTTTTCACAAGAATACGAGAGGCGGTCTTCCGCTTCAAGCTCAGTCAAAGACGCCTTACCCCATGATTTCGCCGCCTTTTCTACTGCATCTTTGGCTATCAACAAAGTATCTTTAGATAGATCACATGGGAACAAGCTTTCATTCACCTAAAAAAATGACATGTAGAATATGTAACGTATGAACTTTGGTCTTTACAAAAAGTTCTTATTATGAAAAGGTTGATCTAAGGTACGCATACCTTCCAAGACTTTTTTTCCAAAAGTTTCTTCGGGGACACATCTGCTGTATCAAAAGGTTTCACCACTCTGTATCAAATTTGTTAGAAATTCAGTTTTGTGCTAATATAAATTTGGGAGGAAAATATGCAAAAGCAAACTTCCTAAACGTCGTCAGATTTCAGCTGTTAATTCAAGGTTACCAATATAAAGACAACAATGGCATAAGTACTAGGAATTTAAAGTTACTAAAATGGTGCATTTGAAAATTACAAGAAAAGTCCTTCAATTTTGTACGGTCCATGAACTAATTTATCATATTGAAGATCCAATTTAACAGTCACGGGCTATTTTTTACCTCTTTGCAAATAATGGTGAGACTTATAATTTCTTCAAATGTAAGGATGCTTTTGTAAATAGTTTTAACTAAAAAGAAGACTGCACCTAGGCATTAATATCTCTCGAAGCTTTAGCCTCGCCATGAACTCAGCATTGCCACCAAGTATAATATCTGTACCACGGCCTGCCATATTTGTTGCTATTGTCACTGCACCCACACGCCCACTTTGTGCCACTATTTCTGCCTCCCTCTCCACATTCTCAGGTTTTGCATTTAGCACCTTCATTTTTTTAAAACATTTTGATAAGCTATTGAAAGCCAAAAGGCACCAATAAATCAAGTAAACAAAGAAGAAGAGAAAAGAACAGATGGTAACTCACCTTGTGATAAAAAAAACGAGAGACAGAAAAAGACAGTAAATTGGTAACTTGCCTCATGCGGAATTCCAGCTTCAAGCAATTGTTCTGACAAGACTTCACTTTGTTCAACGCTTGTCGTGCCAACAAGCACTGGTCGACCTGCCTTGTTCATTCTAGCAATTTCCACAACTGCTGCACGCCATTTACCAATTGTTGCTCTGAAAACCACATCCGACTCATCCTGTCAAGTAAAAAAAATACTAACCAATATTACCTAAAAAATCCTGCAAAGGACTGTAAATATTTGCACAAGATGAAATGTATGCGTCAATTAATCTGAAAATAACCCCACATAAAATATG
Source organism: Carex myosuroides (assembly GCA_028015225.1). Taxonomy (NCBI): domain Eukaryota; kingdom Viridiplantae; phylum Streptophyta; class Magnoliopsida; order Poales; family Cyperaceae; genus Carex; species Carex myosuroides. The sequence goes on from CM051472.1 coordinate 7,705,777, forward strand.
AAATTCAGCCTCATTTCAACAAAATTGAAAAGATAATTAATACAAGATGTACCTTACGGATCATGGGCTTGTTAGTGGGAACGACTGTGACCTTAAGCTTGTAAATGCTCTCGAACTCGGTGCTCTCGGTGGCGGCTGTGCCGGTCATCCCACACAGCTTTGGGAACTGGAGGAAGAAGTTCTGATAACTAATGGAGGCAAGAGTGATAGTCTCGTTTTGGATCGGGAGATTCTCCTTAGCCTCAACAGCCTGGTGAAGGCCATCGCTCCACCGCCTCCCCTGCATAACACGGCCAGTGAACTCATCAACGATCAACACCTCCTTGCCCCTGACAATGTAGTTAACATCCCTCAGGAAAAGCTCCTTGGCCTTTATTGCGTTTAAGACGAAGGAGGCCCACTGCTCTCTTGGATCGTAGAGATCCTTTATGTCCAGTATTTCTTCGGCATCTTCATATCCCTGCTCTGTTAGAAGTACAGTCTTTTGCTTCTCATCCACCTGAGATATGTTTATGACACTGTCAGAGGAGGGGGTGGGTTATGAACCGATATTCCCAGGAATTTGCAAATAATTTGATATACATCTCGGTCTCAGCTTATGCAAATATGTTTCTTCGAGACAACCGATTTGCACAGCAATTGTTATCTCAGAACATATGGAAAAAAAGTTTTATTTTTGACAACATTGGGCCTAATCACAATCACATGCCCGCCAACTAAAGTTTGTTTTAAAAATTAAATTCCATGCAACTATGTGTATTTGTTGGGCCCCGAGACTACTAGATATCAAGAGATTTGGTGTTGTTACAGCAAAGTTGGGTGAATTTGGTCTATTTGTTTGACTTGAGCTCAATTTTGATCATCCTTAGTTATTTGCAAATAACCCGAAAAACGCTGGGTGGCTGGATTTGAATTTGCAAAACCCAGAAAAAATGCTGGGCGTTAGTCAGAAATACAGAAAATTTGGGTATCATTTGAGAGTATTGCAAAACATTTATTGAGGGTCGGGCGTTTAAAGGTAAGCAAGAAATGAGTGCTTCTTGGTATTGTACCGTGTAATGGATATCTCTTTCAAAAGCCGATGCTATCTTGGCCGCCTTGTAGTACTTATCACTCGGTTTTTCAGCAAGCCCGGATATAATAAGAGGTGTCCTCGCTTCGTCTATCAGAATTGAATCTACTTCATCTATCACACAGTAATTGAAATCCCTGAGAACTAGGTCATCAACAGTCTGGAAGAAAATAAATAGATAATTGACTGATCAATAAGTAATTACACATATAAACAATGGTCTATATAAATATGAGGTATTGATTAGGCCAATCTGCAAACTCACCATTGCCAGATTGTCCCTTAAAAAATCAAAACCGAGCTCACTATTTGTGACATACGTAATATCACATGCATAGTTCTCTCTCCTCTGTTCGCTTGTCATATTCTCTGTTCATCATAAAAATTAACATGAATGTCAGCGGCTCAGAATTAGAATAAAACCAAGGGCCGAATTGTAAGAGTGAGACCGGGACATACATACGTTGGATGAGACCAACTTGGAGCCCCAGAAATCGAGGCACCTGGCCAACCCATTCACAGTCACGTCTCGCCAGGTAATCATTTACCGTTACAATATGCACCCCTTTTCCTGAAAGTGCATTCAAATATGCAGGTAAAATAGCAACTAAGGTTTTCCCTTCTCCTGTTTTCATCTCTGCTATTTCTCCTTTGTGAAGCACCATCCCACCTACAAATGCAAATAGAACAAAGTTCTACATTTATTTTATTTTTACTTACTGTTTATCAGTTTTTTGTCTGACAAAGCTTACCATATCTAACATGTGCAACTAGTCCCAAACATATTCTTTGAATTACTCACAAATAACACATTACTATTACACTGCACTACAAAATCGATTCTTAGTCATAGTTGGCAGCTTTTTGACTTCACCTTAATTTAAACAGTGGAGTGTGTTATGCTCAACTGAACCCAAAAAAAATGCTGGGCACTGTTTTCAGATATGGTAGAAGATTGGTTCTAATTAGCAAAGTGTACGACAGATAGAGAGAAACATGTACCAATTAATTGTACATCGAAAGGCCGAAGACCTAATACTCTCTTTGAAGCCTCTCTTACTACAGCAAATGCTTCCTTCACAATAAAGGAAATGTGCAACACAGATTATGCACCTAGATTTGAAAAGGGAAACAAAAAGAAAAGCAGCAACTGATAGTGATACTCACAGGTAGGAGCGATTCTAGCGACTCATTATTTTGAGCTCTCTCCTTCAACACTGTTGTTCTTTCTCTGAGTTCTGAATCTGACAGATTAGAGATTTCTGATTCCATCTCATTTATCAGTTTGACTGTTTCTGAGTACTTCTTCCTCGTTCCTTCTCCAGTGTCAGTGCCTTTGAAGAGACCACCAATCAATCCGCCCAAGGAAGCTCTTACAATCTCTTTATTACGCCTTCTAGATGAAAAAGTTCTCAACTTTTGATACTTCTTAGGGGAAAAATTGCCTCCCAGTTCAGGCTTTTTGATGAATTGTGGTTGTGACAAGAGAAATCTTTGAGGGGTTATCGAAGGGAGCTTGGAAATGGAGGAGGGAAGTGAGGGTGCAGCTGCCATTAGCGGCTTCCACTAAAGAGAATTGAGGTAATTTTTTATGATTTTGTGAGGCCTTTTTGAAGTTTGTTAATTTGCTTGCGTATTTCCCTTTTTTTCTCTGAGAAAAACTTGGAGGGAAAATAAAAAAAAAAAAAAAAAGGAGAGAAACGACGACATAATGAGTTAATAACTAGATAAGGCTGGTCTTACAGTTCCGTCCTCCAGAATATTTTATTTTAAATTACAAAAATTGATATCAAATTTCTAAAGAGATAACAAGTAAAATTCGGATTTCAGAAAGGTCGAAATATAAAATTCATATATTTTTTCTGACATCGTAAAATTTACAAAAAGGCAGAAATTAACAAAAGCGGCCTGAAGATTACATACTTGTCCTCTTAGTTTTCAAATATGATTTTAATATAACAACAAATACTATAAATAAACATATGAATTCTATAACGACGCAACTCGAAATGATTGGATGTTATTTTATAATATATCAAATAATGATTTTTTTAGTTGCTAATAGAATCAAATTCTCATTATTTGCAAAAGCATAAAGTGAAGACAAAGTAATAAATAGAAGAGAGAGCACCTAATTTTTTCACAGTAGAAAAAAAAAATTAGCTCCAACTTGATGTACTTTTTTCCATCAATTTATACTAGATGGAAAAAATGAAAAAAAAAAATCCAATTTCATTTTATACAAAGTTCCATCCGAACGGATCGTAGGAATTTTATCCCAATTAATAAAAAATTCTATTCATTTTCATGGGATTTACTGACACTATTACTGAGGCCGGAGTTTCGGATTGTTTTTCTAAAGTCTGTACCGGATCAAAATACCACCGATTTCAAATACTGACTTTTAAGTTTTAACTAATACCCGGAGTTGCGTGTTTCTATCAAGATTTTCGGCCGGACGATGAAATTTCGGTCTAAAATTTGTTTTTGTTTTCTAAAGAAGGCCGAGTTTATATCTGAACCAGAATTCTAAATGCGACCTTTTTAAGTTCCGAATTCTATATTTTATTTTATTTTCATGTATATTTGAATTTCATAGTTATGTTTCTTAAATTATATAATTTTGGTTCCAGATTTCCATCCGAGAAATTATTAATTTTACATTATATTTTTCCGACACTGTCCTCAGAAACATTAAATTTGAAAGTACTTAAAACTTGGGAAAATGTTTTTGTTTCTTGGATAATTGTGCGCCACTTGCTCTCATTAAGCATCATGTCGTGCCGCAAATGTTCATCAATGTCAACGTGTTTTTCTTCGCACTTGACTTGAATAGAATTGACACACAAGGACAATGTAAGCATAAAATTGGAGTCACCATTAGTAATCTATAATATGTTTAGATGGTTGAAAAGATAGTCCAACTTAAAACAAGTAAACCGCAATATCAATTTATGATGATATTTTATACGCTTAAATAAAAAACTTCTTATACGAATTTTCAATACAACCATAGATTGAACTAACAAAATATACTGCGGATAATAATGTTGACCCTCACGTTGTTGCAAAACCTCTTTTCTTCATTATCAATTGAATATCAGAAAACTAAAAAAAAAATTGAATTCAACAGTAAAAAAAATTAGATTACAAACCAAAATTATAACGCTGAAAAACCTAGTATTTTTTTCTCACTTTTTTGTCTAATCTCTTTACTCCATTCCACTGCCATCTTGCACAACATTTCTCCCCATGACAAAAAAATAAAACTCAAGCTCTGAAACATGGGGAGATCAGATTTTGGTGTTATTCATCTCTTATTTCTCTCAAAAAATCAATCGGGTTGGTGTATGCATGGGCGTGCTCTTTACTTAGCTAGGCTCCGGTGGGACCAACTTGAGGCTGCGCATCCACTCACAAAAGCTATAGTCGTCAAAGTGCAAGAAACTACTTTTAAGCCGAGACCTCTGGTCTTGACTAAGAGTCTTCAACTGAGGAAACCTCGCCTCCTACCAAGTTGTTTGATTTATGAAAATCATGAAAAATTATGAAAAAAAATACTGTATATAAAAAAAACAAAAGGAATGGTCTAATAGTCATCTTTGAGTGGACTGCAGTTCAAACCCTGTATTATTAAATTAATTAAAAGAATAAGATATGTAGTACAGGAACTAAATTGGAACTCATAGAATTACAAGTGTTGGTGCATCTGCTGAAAAAAAAAAAGATGCATAATTTTTTTTTACTATTTAGGAAATTGGGAAAGGATGAACGCTGCTGATCTTTACCATGCTTCAGAGGGTGTAGTTGAAATTAATCATTTGTAGTGCAAATATCAAAAAATCAGTTTTTAGGGACTTAAGAAGACATTAAGATTTCGAAAGCAAAAATGATTAACTCCAAACCTCTCTTTCAAAAAGCTTTCAATAAGAAATGAGTTCTAACATACAGTTTTCTTTTTTCTTTTTATTACCTGCTCATAAGTAGGATCCTTGTGCGCCGGGATAAGGCGTGATACAAAGTATCTGGCCTGAGAGCTTCCCTCCTATTCCCAAAGAAAATGAAAAACAATAATGTGAACATTCAAGTGTCGTCATCCTCTGTTTAGCTACAAATTACATAATGTTTAAAACATAAATTCTTTGATCATATGCCCCTTTTGGACTTGACTGGAATCCCATGTTGGATCTTTTACTTAAACGGAGGTTACTCTTGACTTCAGTTCTTTTTTAACAACTCTTTCCTGATTTTACCATACCTCAAATTACTAACTAAACTAAACTGTAAACTGGGGGGGGGGGGGGGGGGGGGGGGGGGTACCTTAAATGAAAGGATGCGCGGTGCGGGGAAACGGGTTTCGCTAAGCTCCTCGGCTAGTGTTCTACATGCTGCCAATGCTGATGCGCTTTTACCCTCTTGCCCTGCCAGCTCAGCACCCTTCAACAAAATAAACATAATGATAGGTCAAACAGAATAAATCCCCAAAGAACCACAACAAACAGAGGAGATACGGTCAAATGGTAACATCTCCAATTACCCAAAAATTGAAGGTTTATATTATCAGGTCAGCAACTGTACATACCCATGCTTAGGTCATGGCTTGGATTAGCACCCACAGACAACTCAACTTTCATTCATCCAAATTATGTCAACAATATAATTTTAGAAGTCAAAATTGCACAAAATATGGATTGATTTGACAAACAACAGATCCGGTCATCAAAAACAAGCTATGCAATATACCTTTTTGGTTATAATTTGCGTGAAATCATGTTTTAGTTAGCTTTCAGATTTTCAAAAATTTTACAACTCGATTCCATGCTATAATAAAAATTCATGGGATTATATGCTTATGTGAAATGTCTAACCAATCTATGTTAGAGGACAGACTATATCAAGAACTAAAGTCATATTTCATATCTTAAAATTTTAACCCATTCAGACAAATCAAAGTTTAGTGGCTGTGAAGTTGGGTGACAAGATGGGTCCTAGCTGATGCCAGCCCAAACTTAAAAGCTCTTTTAAGTGTAAACCTACAACTACGCAATGGTAGCAACAATATAAGAATAGCCCGTAAATTTGGCGCTGCTTAGTGCCCAATATTTTATCTCATAACTTTTAACAGTTCTCAACATCAACCATATAAACTAAGATGAGTAATTAATCTAATTTTGTTATCATCACAAAACAAAATATACCGAGTACAGATTCTGTAAATTTGAAAGTACTTATACATCCTTTTTCTTAATGTTAGGTTGCGAAGTGTGAAAAATAATGTTTATTACAGTCAGGGACAGACATTGTCAACATTAAAGGAATACAACTATATCATCATGCTAATTGTAAATGCCTCGAAGCTTGTTGGGTGTTGTGTAAGTATAAGAAATCTTGAATATGATTTGCAATTTCAGTATTACTTTTGTAGTTAGTTGCAAAAAGAAGCCTATTAAACTTAAGTACAATATAAAATCGATAATAGCAAGTGTGTACCAGCCATATGAAGATATCGGTACCATGATCAAGAACAACAGCAGCATTACTCTGCATAGCGAGATCATAAGCAGGTAACTCTTCGAACGTACCTCCCACTTTGTGCATCAGACACCTGGGACCCACCATGCGAAGAGACAGATCAAGTGAAGCATTCAAGAAAAGATTCCTCAACACTGACCTCTCATCTTCGTGCCCAATTATGCCACCAAGAAGTGGGCCCCGTCTCAAATGAAATAGCAGCTCTGGCAAAAATTGAAGTTCCTTAGGAAACCGGTACATCTTCGATTTCGGCATCTGAGACCCAAATTTACAGGCCATGTCCTTGACCCGCTCATCGATCTGGTACCGCATGTTTGCTGCCTCTGCCGATGTACTAGCATGGAGTACTGTTCGTTTCGCAATTAGAACTGCAGCAACATCATCATTCACGCTTGACAGGTAGGTTGAGACACTATCAACAGTTGGGAGCCGTACTGTTATTACCCTGGTAACATCTGACAGGTATGGGGTAGAGTACCGAACAGAGAACTGAAAACAAACAAAGTCATTCTTTATATCCCCCTTCGTCTCCATTGAAATGGCAAAGCTTTGAGTCTCCTCCACACTGTGCATTTGTATATAGAAGGAAGTATCCTTTTTAAAGGTCTCATGTGAATCAGGTGCTGCTTCATCACCAGGCCCTATAACTTGGGTAACAAGTATATCATCCGAGCATCGAATCTCAAATAACCCATTTGACCCAGAAGCACGTGCTGAGGCTCTTTGCAAATTGACCCCAAAAGCCTCCCCAAAATCGTCATGCAAGATCAAGACCCCTCCCGAGGATTTGGCAAGTGGTTGAAGAACTGGTACACGTACCGGGCAGTTACCTGCACAGAGTAAATCAACCACAGCCCCATAACGGCGTGCCTCATGCCCCAATTTTTCCATATACTTTATTGAATTCTTCTCTAGGTATGCATAGTTGGGATGGTTAACCGAAGAGGGCACAGATCCTGGTCCATACGTGCAGGGCCCGCCGGCACATACCAGTATCCTACAGTTGCCTCCTGACCGTCTGATGATCCCTCGTGAAATCTCAGCTGTTGGTCCTCGTACCAACCCTAGAGCCACCTCCACGGCAGCGCCAAGACACCGGTCCCGCGAGACCTCTGGTTCATTTAATTTATATGGTCGAAGAGATGAGAATATACTGTGTGCCACCGGGAGGGATGCATGCATGGGCGAGATGTAGAGGCCTGTACCATAAATCAAGGGTTTGAATAAATCTTGGCTGGGAGAGTTGTCACCTGGTACTGTATCAGCAGAGACAACTGACCCCTCAGAGAAATCATATACTGAGATGGTACGGCCATAAGTTATGATACCAACTCGAGTGGTAGGAGGTAGTGAATCCACAAATGCATGTAGAGAACCTTGTAAGTGCGTCAGATGTACCTCATCTAGGCACTCATCTATCAAGAGAAATATCGGGCTGGTAGATCGGGCTTCAGGAACCGGAACAAATCCGGGTCTTCGGTTACCAGACACATAGTCAACTGCTGATAGGGATAGCTCGGGCCAACTCAGCAGCTCTTCTCTCGTGTTGCATATGTAACTTCCTTCGCTGGAGTTTAAATTCTTGCAGATCGCACATTGCCACTGACCTGACCCTATAAGCACCTGGCAATAGAGGTTTGAGTAGGCACCGCAGTTCTGGCAGCGGTATGGATCCCGTTCGACAACCTCTAGTCCAGAAGCAATCTCCAATCCTGGGGAGACAATTGCACCAAACCCAAGGCTCGGTACATTTGCTACTTTCTTTCGTTTTAGCACCTATATGTAACAAAGTTCCAAGTGACTACAGTGCAAATGAGAAAAAAATAAATCCCAATCTATAGCTTTATGTTATATCAAGCCACATTTAAATGACATTACATTTTTCAGTACCAACATATAACACAGGTTTATAATTTTTAAAGCATAAAACACAGTTTTCAAGGAAGATATTGAAACCCTTTTACAATGGTAATTCATAGTCAGTGCATACAGGATAACTATCAGTACAAACAGTATGCCGGATTATCAGTTGAGTACCAACTTGGACATTGCTTGGGTGTGAGTACTTTTGTTTAGTCACTTAGCATCTGAGCTGTTATAATAAGAATTGCAGACTATAGACAATAGCTAGGTATGGAAGTGGCATGTACCAAGACATGCCAGTTCTGCCAAAGATGCATTGCTACAAGGTTATACAAGTGAAATCCAAAATTATAAGTTCCACTTTAAGTCAAAAAAACAAGATATAATGAAGAGGCAATGCCTTTTGAGCTGAGAAGAGAACATATGGAGACTCAGGCCCAGAGTCATCAGAACCAGCAGGATAGCGCAAGGGAAGCTCTGTGGACCCGTTGATAAAATGGGCTGGGGATGAGGTAGGTAGAGAACTTGACCCAGGGGTGAAGATGGGTGCTTGATGGGGCGGTGAGGGGGTGGCATGAAATGGCATTGAAGGTCGTAGAGGAGAGGAGAACACTGGTGGGCCTGGTGGGGTGCTGAATTGCGAGCCCAGGCTGCCAGCAGAGGAAGGGGTTTGATTTGGAGGTCTATGAGCTTGAGGAGTAAAGGTGGTCGGTGGTGGTCCCGGTGAGGGATATCGCGGCGGGGCCAGGGGTCCACGTGGAGCGCCCGGTGAAGGTGAAGAGATCACATTTGTTAAGGGAGTGGATGTTGGGGTTTTCTCCATGTTTTGTTGCAAAACTTGTGTCTTTCTCTGTTTATAAAAGCAAAGGAAATATTTTTTTTATTTCACATCATGCTAAATCAATAGTCAATTTAAGACCTCTTATTTTATGAAAATAGCACAATGGTCATGAAGATCAATTCACAAAAACAGAAACAATAAAAATGTTGCAAGTCTTATTATAGAAATTAAGCTGCACAGGAACTAAGATTAGTGTATTCATCTTATAAGCACTACGCATGTGTGAGAAATTATTAGTTCGGTAAAATACAAACGAAGGAGAAGTGCGCTTCAAACTGGATTCATAGCAAGGTCGTATTTACTGTAGAAAAAAATAGCAATAGAGGGGGCGAGATCTTTGATTAACCAAGAGAAAAACAAGGTAAGATGATTTCAATTTGAGCGTATGGTAAAATAGAAAGGAAAATTAGCGGATCTAAGTTGGGATCATTTCCTGGTATAAATTCACCAGGAAATTTGAAACTGTAAAAAGGTGCGAAATTTAAGAACTAGAATATACCTGATAAAAAATCGAAAGCTCGCGCACTCTCTCTCTCTAGACTTCGACGGTTCGTCTCCGATTCAACGGTTCGTCTCCGCACTCTCTCTCTAGATTTCGACGGTTCGTCTCCGATTCAATCGATATGGACTCATTTTCGCGAGAGAGAGGGGGGACTATGCGGGGTGTATGATTTGATATTTTGATTACTGTAATATTCAATTACGGCGTCATAATACAGAGAAGAGAAGCTCTGATTGGTTGCGCCTCTTTTTAATGGAACTCTTATGAAAAAAAAAAATGTAACAAAAGGAAGACCCCACGAATTCGGTCCCCTAAAGTACTACAAATACTGTGTTTAGATCTGCACCGTCCGATCTGCTCTGGAACAATATTAAAGGAGACCGTATATTCACACGATTCTGATCGGACGGTCTTGATCTAAACTCCAAAGTTGGGTTACTTTAGGGATCCTGACCCCATTCAGACTCGATTTGGATCCGAGCAGAACCCAACTAATGAACTAAATTACTGATAAATGCAAAAGCCCGGATGTCCGTCTTGTTTATCGGTTTGGTTGGGTTAAAACTAAATTATAATAGGTAAATTAAATTTGTATTCGATTTTTAAAAATATAACTAAATCGAACGAAATAAATTCATCAATCGAACTGAATTTTAGTTTGTTCGGTTAAACATAAATAAGAAGATTAATTATAAAAATAAATATTTTGTTGTTAATCTTTTGTATTTTCTTAAGATGAATTTAAAAAATTTGATTGCTTCAATCTAGCTGTTTTTTAACCGAACCAAGCAATATACATTATGTCATAATTTTTTATTTTTTTTAAAGATGTTTGGTTCAGACAGAAGACGGGTTTATAAATTTCAATCGGTTTGCGGTTTTAAAATTTCTAAATCGAACCGACCGGAACTATTAAACCGGTTTTAAAAAATAAACCGAACCGATTCATTTAACCGTTTAAGCTGGATCGGTTCAGTTTAAAACCAATTAAACCGGATCCAATGAACACCCTACTCTTCTATGCGCTTAGAGTAAATTTTAAGGATTTAGTCGCGGAACTAAACTTTCATTCGATCAACCCGTTAATTCAAAATGTGTATTATTTGTTAGTATGGAGTTCATACCAACTATTATCATTCAATTCAAACTATCAGATAAAAATTAAATGACTCTCATAGTCGATTGCACGAAATAAGAGCTGATATAAATTTATATATCCAATTATTTTATCGGCTTATCTTGTGTTTTGACAATTTTTTTTGTAGTAGGATCAAACAACACTGAAAATCACCAAAAAGTGAGAACTCAATTGTTTTTTTTCTTTTCAGTTGTAAGGTTGAGCCTTTGAGCCTTTGCCTATGCTTATCGGGCCTGGACTTGAGATGGTTTTATGGGTTTCAGGTCAAAATGTACTAAACCATTGTGATTTTAATATGAGGAGATTTCTAATACTTCATGTTTTTCATATTTTATATTTTATATCTTTATTTCTAAATTTCAAAATGCCGATTCGAACCGCTCAATATGATATACATACTAAAATATACTTGAAGACTAAATTTTATAATTTTTATAATTTTTTTATATTTTTTTAAATAGATACAAAATCACTGTTTTTGAACCGTCCAAAAACAATGATTATATATCAATCTTAAAAAAATAAAAGTTTTTCAAAAATTATAAAATTTCATCTCAAATATATTTTAATATGGATATCATGTTGAGCTGTTTGGATAGATAGTTTGAATTTTTAAGATATAAAACATGAGGCATGATGAGATATAAAAAACATGAGGTATTAGAACTCTCCTCTTTTAATTATAGATACACAAGGACAGAGCATGCAATTCTGGAGGGCATTTGTTGGAATACTTGCCTCAGAGTGGGCTTACTCTGAGGCTAAGCAACGTCTCATTCACTCACCTCCGAGATAAAATTTCTTGGAGATAAGAACATTCTGGATCCTTTTCAGTACAATCAATAAATAAGTTGCTCATTTTTAGAGGGACCGGTAAACAAAATGCTATGATATTGTAGGGTTTGCATGTTCCCAAAAAAAAGAATTTCATGTGGTTTTTTTAAGTAAAGATTGGAGGTCAAGCCACTCAATTATTTTATATTCACAAAAAATTGTTTCTTCTGAATTTCGAACCTGCAACTATCCAAACAGAAAGCATTGACTTTGTCACTAGATCAAAGGTTGATTCTCAAATTTTCATGTGGTTGATGTTTAAAAAGAGAATTCTTACCGGAGGCAATCTGATAAAAGAGGGGATCGCAAGGCAATTCCAACTTCCAAATGCTCTTTTTGCACCTTAGATGAATATGTTGATCATATGTTCTTACATTGTACACTAGCTCAACAAATATGGTTTTGCTAACGAAATGGCTTTGGGAACTGGAAAAAAGCCCAGCGGGCCTTTGGGCATCCACACTGGGAAAACTTTATGGAATCTCCACATGGGATGGACATAACTTAGTGGACAAATCCTTCTTTCTCCGCTCACTATCAGCACTGCTCCCCTTATATGCCTGCTCAGTGGACCGCGTGCATGGTCTGGCTTGGAAATGGACAGAGAGCGGACTTTTCACCTGCTCCTCCACCTACAAACTCTTACATCACAGGGGTATCATCTCCCCTAATCATGGGTCTCTCTGGAAAATTAAGGCCCCAATGAAAATCAAAATCTTTCTCTGGCTAATGCTGGATAACAAGATTCTCTCGCAGGAGGTACTGCTCAATCGGGGATGTATGGTGCGGAATGAGATCTGCTGCGATCCGAGTATTGAGTACAGTAACCCTGCAATTCCTGCTTTTCCAAATCCAGCCGTCCAACTTTTTAGTGCACGCATCTCAAAACAGATGGTTTTTCTGTGCACGCATCTCGAAACAATTCGACAGCTGGATTTGGAAAAACAGGAATTGCAGGATACTGTTCCCAGTACCCGGATCGCAGCAGATTCTCACCCTGTATGGTGCAGCCGGGATGCAAATTGTGCAACTCAACGGCAATTGAGATGACGCAGCACATTATGTGGTCCTGTCCTTATGCAAGGAGCTTCTGGAGGGGATTGAGGCTACACTATAACCTCCCTCATGGGTCGGATACAAATCTCAGACGCAGTTGGGACATGTCCCAGCAAGGAGCATCAAAGGACGAGCACACACACCGGAACCGAGTTTGGGCTGCCGGATTCTGGGCACTCTGGAGAGAAAGGAACAGAAGAGTGTTTGCCGCAAAGCGAAAACCGAGCTATGTTTTGATTAATGACACAACAACGGACGTTTTATTTTGGTCTCAGGATAGGTGATAAGAGAGGGACATGGTGGCATAGCTGTGCGGGACAGTACTGCGCCTTATTAGTGGCAATATCAAATAGCTGAACAATACCATTTATTATCGTTAAGGGGGATTCGCCACCGCTTGGTGGGAATAACCTTGTAATTAAAACATTTTCTTAATATCAATATACTTGTTGGTGGCAAGTTCGCCACTAACCATAAAAAAAAACAAATATGGTTTTGGATGGGGCATACACATGATCATTTCAAAAGTTATCATTTTTTAGAGGACATTGTACAATTTGCTTTACAATTACCAAAACATAGAAGTCAAGCTTTTTAGTTGGTGTTTAGTGCAGTTTGTTAGACCATCTGAAAATATCCTAATGAAATTTGTTTTCAATCCAGTGCTTTTAAATCTGCTAGAAACATAATCGTTCTAACTATATCTCTTGTTGTGTATTGGACATGTAAAACCAAGGAGAAGACTAGGGAGGCAACACATGAATGGAATGGATGCCTGAAGTATTGGATGTGATTCCATTGCGTGTCTGGGACCCAAAAGATACTCGAGTGCTGATTTTTCGGCAAGCAGCAGGGGAGCAAAGTGGCTAGGAGAATAGATCACAGCGATTATATTAAGTAGATAGTATAGATAGTAGTTGATTAGGAGATGCAGATGGTGTTCCTTTTTATATCGGTAGATCTGCGGTTGACCATATAGTATAGCAGGATTTTGTGTTAGCTATTGATATATGCACTATGGTAGTAAGATATTTGCACTGGAGTTCCTTCTTTTCTTTTCTTTTTTTTCTTTTTTTCATTTCAAAATGATATTTGCACTGGTATTAAAGACTTCAGTAATGACTGCAAGCTTCAACAAAAATGTTTGTAATATATAGTTTTGTTAAATGAAACTGGGCCTAAGTCTTTTTACTAAAAAAAAATATGATTTTCATATAAAAATATATTTGCAAAATAAAGATTTATCTTTTTTAGATTTTTTTAATCATTTTTCTAGATAGATAGAAAATCACTATTTTTTAATAGTCTAGAACCTTTAGTAAATAATTTTCTACCTATCTAAAATAATAATAAATTTTCATAAAAAAAAATATAAAATTTGATCTACAAGTACATTTTTATACGGAGATCATGTTGAACAGTTCAGATCGATTATTTGGAATTTGAAAATGAAAATATTAATTCATAGTACGGACCAATCTGCCCTATGCATAGTACCACAGCCTCACTCCTTACAAAAAATAACAGTAGTAATTATTTAGTTTCAACTTTTTATTTAGACCCGGTCAAAATCAATTATAAGCTCATACAAAATGTAATTTCAACTTTCTTATATATACAAAACTCTAATCAAGGAGTCCATATTATATTAACTGAAGTTTTGGCTATATTTTGTGAATCTAATATTTATCTAGACAGCATCACCCCAGGTAGCAACTCCTTCGATCCGGATCCATGTTCTTGTGCCCGGATTCGCTCTCTTAGCTCCTCAAACGCACCCATTGTCTCCGAGTCTAGACCTCCCGCAAACTGCATTGCATGCAAGTTGAGTCACAAATAATCACAAGCAGCTCTGTTATAAACTTATAATATAATAAGAGGTGGGCTATTATGTTTCGGAAGTAAAAGGTTGTTTTACTTTCCGAATCTCCATTAAAATATGCTTGGAGATCAAATTTTTAGAATTTTTTAAAATCACTGTTTTTCAGAAAATTATGGACCATAAAATACAGTGATTTCCAAAAATTCTAAAAATTAGTAAAATATTTCCAAAAAAAATGTCAATTTTGGCCTTCAAGCACATTTTTTATGGACATCATGTTGAACAGTTCCAATTGACTGTTTGTTTTTTAAATCGCAAAATATGAGCGGGAGTAAAACATGGGCTTTACTTCCCAAAGCATGGTAGTCCACCTCGTATAATAATAATATCATCACATTTGTAATACTAATGCTAATAAGTAAATTTGCAAAGTTCAAACGATCCTATACCTGGTGAACCCGGTATGCAAAACGTACACCTTGAAAGAGAAGCGACTCTTGTACTGTCTCTCTCTCTGAGTTTCTTGCAGAGTCAAGCTCTCGTGCCACTCTCTTCATATACACCTTTGCCAGCTTCACTGATGCTAGCTTTATCTACAGCGTTTTAACCCGCAACCAAATTTAAGTAACATATAACCATCCGTTTATCATGGACTCCAGCAACCAGTGTGGATAATACAGTATTAATTAGGAACACATTTTTTTTGTTTATTGTATTGTTGGTTATTTATTTTATTGTTCTTTTTTTTTTTTTGAAGAAGAAAGACACCTCTTTAGTAATTGGTTGCCTACTTGAGATTTATACTCTCCTTTGATATTTTAAACTACAAATTGTTTCCTTTACTTAAGTGTACGTCTACATTTAAACCTTGGTTTAAGAGATAAGAAAATTTAATTTACAAAAGTAACTGAACCAAAATATAGCACTGGATTCCTATATATTTTGTTGAATTTAAGAAAATGGCAGCTGACCTTGCTGACCATCCCTGATTCTTGCAGCCAATCAGTCGGTATTTTGCAATCCTTGTAAGAGACCATATTCAAGCTCCTTAGCCTGATCAGCCGTTCCATTCCTTTCTCCAACCTGGAAAAGTAAACAAATAAGAGCGCTATATTAATTAGAAATTCCAGAAATGAACAGCCTTTTTTGGGAAAAAAGTCTCTAGTTTACTAAGAAATTGAAAATTTTGTGAATTTAATTCTTTATCAAGCTGTTATTTGGTCTTTTGTGTTATTTCATACTTGCATATCGGAGTGTACAAAATACTGGTGTACTGTTACCAGTATCTGTTGCCCCAATACAACCTACAATTGGCATACTATCGGCGTCAGATAAAGATGTCAAATAAAAAATGAACTATACTTGTCTAACAAAGACGAAATCTTTCGAAGAGATACATCACATGGCACACTGACATCATCCTTGAAGTAATCAATCTCAGATTCTAGGCTTTTAAAATATCTGAACTCAATAGCAGCTTCACGCATTGAATCGGCTTTTCTCTCGGGCCAGTTGAAGTGCTTCAGCACAGCTCTCTCGTCAGACTGCAAAGTTAGATAATATATGTAACATGAGGGGGGGGGGGGGGGTTCTGATAAATTATACAAGGATAAAATTAAAGATGGTTTTTCAAAAAAGAAAAATATATTACACAACCTAAGGTAAAAAGGTGCAAAAGGTAATTTCATATTACAAACAGATGAGTGAAATGATAGAATTACCAAGGTAGAGAGCTCTCTGTCAATCCAATCAACAAATTTGAGTACATCTTCCATCTTCGTGTAAGCCGCCAATTGAACCTTTTCAATTAGGTCCCTGATAAAGTCTCCTTTTGTCTCCACATCCGACTTTATCTATGGACCATTGATTATTACAGCATTAAAACAAAAAGGTCATTTGACAGTGTCCATTTAGCATTCCCAAAAGTAAATAATTCCTGTTTACTGATGGAAATGCCCACAAACAAAGGTGAGTACAAAGCACTGGCCAGTACCAGTAACATGTCTTTTCTTTTGGTCAAACTTCTTATCACTTTCACTAATCTACAGCTATGAAAAGATAATAAAAGAATTTAACCTAATGAACAATTCAAAAAAGGATGATGATACATACTGCAATCAAATGAGCTGATCTATTCTGAAGCTCTCCGAGAATATTGCTTTGCTGATTTCTCCCAATAGGGCTCGAACAATTTCCATTTATGATTTGGTCCTTCTTTCCATTTTGTTTTGTCATGGAATTGTACAGCTCCACTAGCGCACTTGCCTTATGTACCGCATTTCCATTTGACTTTAAATTTGCATGCTGATGTGGCGGAGGTGGAGGCGGTGGTGGGCGGCCAGTAACAGGAGGTGGTGGAGGTGGTGGTGGGAAGGGCCTTTTAGTAGTTGTAACTTTTGTTTGAGTTTGTGTATTATTTGACCTTAGATCTATCGTGATGGCAGCTTGTTTGGTTGCTTCTTCAATTTTGTTTGATATTTGAAGTTTTCTCTCAGTTGCCTTCTGTAGATCCTGAAATCCTCGTTTCTGCCATTTTGTGAGATAAATTTTAATAAAGCAAGTAAAAGAAATAAAAGTGAGATGTTATATATATAAGAACTTTCATAAATGTTGCATCTTAATCAGTTTTGTTAAATACAAGTTCATAGTAAAATTAAAACAAAAAAACAGAGAAAGCATCACAAATCTATATATTCATAATTTCACATGAGAAGTCAGACATAAAAGGGAAACGTACTATTTTTGTTTTTTAAATGGATAAAGAACACAGACGGAATTACTAGGGGAAAAATAACATGGGACAACTATGGATCATTACGTGAAATATTATAATTGTGCTTCAATAACAATGGATGTCGAGGAGCAATAAGGAATTTGCCAATTGGACTACAAAAAGTAGGCATTATAATTAGATTGAATAAAACAAAAAGGTTGGTAGAAAAATTCAGAAAATGGAATTATATACTTTAAAAAAAAAACTTGGTAGGATAATTTCTTTTAAAAAAATATTTTATCATGTAATAGCAAAATATGTTTCTTACTGCAATCATGTACTACAAACCAAGGGGCATTTTATCTTAAGCTGTTTATTTATCTTAAATATTTTCCAAATCATTAACATGTTTGCAAGAAATTTGAAAAAAAAAAAAAAATTGAACAACCTGCGCATTTATCTCAAGCTGCCTGATTTTTTCTTTAGCTGCTGCCAATTCTCCTTCAAGTCTCTTCTTCTGAGCCTCCAGCTCAGAATTAACCCCATTCAGTCTTTGACAGTGGGCCCTCAACTCTGATACCTCCCCTTGCAACTCCTTCACTGAATTATCACTTGCTTCAACTCTCCTTTGCAACTCTTTCACTGTATTCTCGCTCAAATCAACTCTCTTTTGCAACTCCTTGCACTTGTCTTCTTCTGTCGATACCGGTACTGGTACCCCTAAAACCGGTACGGGTCTAACCCTATTGAAATTGATGGACCTCCTAGTAGTATTACTGGTTGCCGTGATTGGAGTTACACTTTTGGGTCTTACACGATTTGGTGAATCTGTTGTAGGGTTCTCTTTAGTTTTAGGTGTTGGTCGGTACCTGGTGGCTGGTACAGGTGTAGAGGAGGTTTTTTGGCCATTTGTATAGACCTCTTGTTTCATGATTTGGCTCTGCCTTTGGCGAAGAAAATGGGTTTGTATGGTTAGTTCTCTCAGATTTGCTTTATTTGGGTCTTCCTGTTACTAGTTATTTTTTTGCTCATGGGCAGAGAGAGATAGAGAGAAGAGAGAGAGGGGCGATGGGAGGAGAATGTAAATGCTCAGAGCGTGTCAATGCACTCAAGGCCTCGAGGGTTTGAGTTTGGAGGGGGGTTCATGTGCTCTGTCTCTCTCTAAATTGTTTAGCTTTTAAAAGAACAGTAGCTCAACAGTTGACTGTGGGAAGGCACAGCACAGACAATGGCTTAATTTATCTAAAAATTATTTTATGCTTATATTCCTCTGCCAATATAATAATACACATATTGCAAGAGCATTAGAGCAAGCAATGTATTATTTTATGCTTCAGAAATTGCAAATGAAGTATCTATTTCATTGGAAGTTTGACATTACGAAGTATATTATTGTATATTCCTAATATCCATCTAATTAATTAATTTTTATAGTGCACTTGTTGGTATCTTGATAGTATAACTGAAATTAAAAACTTAAGCTTATAAATGTATTTTTTTATCATTTAAATAGTACAAATGTCGAATTTAATCTAACTTAAGAGCAAATTGGCACCAATCAAAATTGTTTCGTATGAATGGTTCTTTTATCAGCGATCAAACAAATTTAAACTAGATCAAATTTGACGTACATCGTATATAATAATT
Organism: Carex myosuroides; assembly: GCA_028015225.1. Taxonomy (NCBI): domain Eukaryota; kingdom Viridiplantae; phylum Streptophyta; class Magnoliopsida; order Poales; family Cyperaceae; genus Carex; species Carex myosuroides. Next base: position 7,724,797 of record CM051472.1, read on the forward strand.
TAAATGATAGCAGACATGTCTAACGATATTTTCATTCAAATAGTTTTCGACAATTATTCCAAAATTATTAACAATCCAGTTTTTATTTATGTATCGTTTTCTTTTTTTAAGAAGTAGAAATTATTGTTTGCCTACTGTATTCTTACCCAATCAAATTAAAAACTTGATACACGAACCCACAAAATAACAGAGAAACGGAGAAAGGTGTTATTAGTTTGCGTTATTTTTTGTGGTTGTGTTATTTTGAAGGCAATCAAAGGTTGAGCTGCACTAAATAGACACTGACCTACCATAATCTAAAAATATATATATATTATTTTGTAGGTGTTGTCATGTTGTGTAGTATGTGAGGAATCTGAAACAAGACAAATACAAAGGCTATAGACTAGAGAGTAGAGAGAGTGAGAGCGAAGCATTAGTGGAAAATGATATAGAAGAATGAATTGCAATCAAAGACAAATGATTCCATGTGTATAGAATGCTGATGCTTTTCCTTGCATTATAATTTATTTTATCTTATTTTGGGGTATGTGGCATATATAAGGTTTGCTTTATCTGATGCATGCTTTCGCATTGAATGTGATTGAAATATATTTGTACCAAAATTCCGAGAGTTGTTGTTGTTAGATTCAGTTAGCTTTCTTTCTCATGAACTGCAATGACAGAAGCATGATTGCATACATAATGTTGATTTTTTTTTCTTTTAATAGAACCAAATTTAATATTTTTAACGATTCTTCAAAAAATGACTCCACCGATCCGCATAATCGGTGGAGCTATTTTTAATAAAATCAAATAAATAGTGCTTGTTCTGTTAAAATATTTAAAATTAGTTCTATTAAAAAAAAATCTATAATGTTGTATTAAATATCCTAACAAAGTTAAAAAATTTTTTCTGCTATCCTGTTTTTATAAAGATTTCATAATTAATATCCTCATTTTAAAAAACAAAAATTATGTCTGAAATTGAAATGAATGGACTCCCACAAATAATGTCCGAACGCATTGATTGGGAGCAATAGATGTAAATATCTAGATAATTTATAATTTATTTTGAGATTTATCATATGAAAACATGTGTTAGCTAGGACAACACTAGTGAACACATAGCATTGCTATTCTTTATAATAAGATTTATTATAAAAGTATTCTTTTAATTTTCTATAAAATGGGGGATGCATAAGACAACTTAGACAAGTCATGTCTTGGACTCTTTTCAAAACTTTATTCAACGAATTAAAGAAAGCATTGCAGCGTCTTTTCTTTTCCTTTTTCGTGTTCCGTAAGAAATTGTGCAGGCATCATTTTTCACACGTTTGTTAGCATATCAAAATCATATCTAAAACAGCGAAAGGTATATTGATGTCTTGTCTTTATGCCGACCATTTGTTTTATTTAAAATAATGTCTGAAAAATGATTATGAATAAAGTGTTATGATCAGAGCAGGGCTTAATGTCGGTCAAAGTGAACGATGACTTCTCTCTTCAATTTTCATGACTATATATATACGAAAATAAGAAGTTAAAAAATTTATAATATATATAACTAGGAGATGATGCTTTGGTGATATGTTTATTACAAAGTGGTTCGCACTATAGATTTCTTGAAAAAAATTCGTGCTATAGACTTATATTTTTGTTTTTAAAATTCAAATAGTTCATGAGCACGGTTCATTCTCAACATGATCTCTATAAGAAAATGTAACTGCAGACCAAATTTTTCATTTTTTAAATCTTTTAATTGTTTTCCTAAATAGGTAAAAAAATTATTTATCTAAAAATTCTGTCATATAAAAGTTTGTAGTGATTTTTTTTCTATATAAGAAATAGCAAAAAGTTTCTAAAATATATAAAATTTGAGCTCCAAGTAAATGTTTATATGAAGATCATGTTGAACGGTCCGAATAGCTTATGTAAACTTTCAAAATTGAAATATAAAACTATAACACAAGTCAATCCGTAATATACATATTATCAGTCTCATAGACTAACAACAGTCTACCAATTTGGCAGTTTGGTCTCACCTAAATCCTTAATTTTCAAATTTCAAATCTACAAGAATGAGAATTCACATCCCCTCAGGTTACCGGATTGAGTACAATTGAATCAGACGGTCCAATATTATTCTTTTTAACTTAGCACGAATCTCAAAGCACAAATAATAATGCCCCTGCGCCATCTCGAGCAAGAATCGGCTGAGAGTAAATCTGACCGTCTGTTTCAATTGTGTTGAGTCAGATACCAGATACCTGGAGGATACGGAACCCAAGAACGATGCGTCGATCTCCTCTTAAAGTTTTACCCAAGTTTCATTACTGAGTACGACGGTTAGTGACAGCATTTTTTGACTATAGAGAACAACGGGTTCAAATTAATTTTGTCCTAGAAAAATGTCTCAAAAAAAAGTGTGAAAGGTCGTCCTTCATTTTAAAAAGGTGAGTTTCCCATCACCATATCTTAGTTAGGGTCTGTTCGGAAGCCTTAAAATTATGGAAATTTGAAGGGAATTTGGATCCGGTGGAAAAAATTTCATGCACCCCGTTCGGTTAACCTTTTTCTTTGGAGATGGGATTGAGTTTATTCCCAACTTTGTTCCCAATCCTTTGTTATTTGACGGGAAAAAAAAAATTTGATCGGACTTCGTTATTTTTTTCCCACGCTCTATTGATGATGTCTCTCCAATAAAAAAATATTATGTCAAGTCAAAAATATTTAGAACTATTTTAATCTAAATTAATTTTCTGTTTTGTACAAATGTCCGAATATTTTTTTTTGCTATATATTTTATACATAAAAAATATAAAAAATATCAATAAATTAAGATTTTTTTACAATCTTTTTGTAGAACATTTAATTATTTTTGGTATAATTTGTTTTGTACAACATTTAATTATTTTTTGTATTATTGATATTTTATTTATTTGTAGAACTATTGTTATGTTATTATTTAATTTATTTATTTAATTGTATTATTGATATTTTATTAATAAATAAAATTGTGTAATATCAAACATATAAAATATTTTAGAAAGAAAAATAGAATTTCCCATAATTAATCCCATTGTTCAACCGAACACTCATTCAACACATTCCCATAATTAATCCCATGCGTACCCGCATTCATGGGTTCCCGCTTTTTCAAAAGTGAGTTCTCATCCCCGTCAAATCCCATCCCGTGTAATCCCGTGACATCCGAACAAGCCCTTAAAGAGCAATGATGCCGGGACACCAATTTAAATAAGGGGCGGTACCCCTTAGTTGGACGTACATGAAACAAATACAAAATTAACAAGTAATTAATGGATCTATGTTAATCCCTAATTAATTACTCAATAAAAGAGGTGACCATTTTGGACTATTCTAAACCATGTGAAAGCGCTATGGTACATAAGTAAATATAATGATATCTCCAAATGCCAACTCTATATATATATTACTTATTTACTTATGTACCGGACCCTCTATGTAATATATCCCCACCGACGGCTATTCTATATATATATTAGCCGGACCCTCTATGTATATAATATTTGCCATTGTGTGCGTGGCGGTGTGCCGTCGGTGGGGCTAACATAGCGATCCTAGAATTTGGAGATATATTACCTATTGCAATGCACCATAGCCCAACTCTATATATATATTACTTATTTACTTGGCATTTGGAGATATCATTAATTGTTATAACGAGAATCATAATACCCCAATGTTATACTACTTGGTAGGTAGCCTTAAATTTAATTGTGTAGGGTTAACATAAGTTCGTTCACTAATTGGTGGGCCTTTGAGCGAAGTTTCTCCTTGTCCTTTTGTATCTCTGTTGAATTATTAGTTCAACCACCCTCTTAATCTTTTTTGCACTTTGACCCTTCTTTGTCACCCAATAACCTCAAAATTTGTAGAAATTGTACTGTGGTACCCACCTGTCACAGGGCACTAGAGGCCACCACAGCACCACTAACCTCCACTTTGTCATTCAGTGACCCTTCAACAACTTAAAATTAATTAAGGCTACCCTTATAGGCTTTCATCATTTTCATCTAATAAGAGATTTCTTCTAAGTTTGAATTTTTTAAAATTCAGCGAATTTATGATTCTGCATAAAAAGTTAAAGTTCATAGAAATGGGATTCTTTGTTTTTATGTTGCATCTCTCATCGCCGTTTGTATTAATAGACAAACTTCTATGCAAAAGTTGGTAGAAAAGGGATTTCTTTGTTTTTATCTTGCCTCCCTCATCCCCGTTTTTTTTATTAATAGACAAACTAAGTGAAAATTGACAAGATGCTGATATTTGTTGTTGGGATTTAATATACAGATAATTTCGTTGTTGCTGCCATCAATATTATTTTAGTATTTAGCTTTATAGAGTTATTATTCAACTTATAGGTTATATTTCAATAGAATTTGAATTGAATAATAGCGAAGGGGTATAATTGAAAATTTTAACAGTAGTTTAGATCAAACCAAATAACATACGTTTTTTTTTTATTCAGTTTAATATTATTATTGTTTAGTTTATGGATGTTATTGAGTCGGTTTGCTTGAATTAATCATGAACCAATTTAGTGCAATAATAGCAATAGTGATAACAAGAGCGAGCCTATGCATAGTGTACATCCATCTGTATTATGGCTTCATATTTTTATTTTTAAAATTCAAATAATTAATCTAGACCGTTCAACATGATCTCTACATGAGAATGTCCATAAAAATTAAATTTTATATTTCTCAGAAAAAATTTACTATTTTTTAGATAGGTAGAAAATCACTTGATCTAAAGATTCTGGATCATTCGAAAGTAGTATTTTTCTACCTATCTCAAAAACATAGTAAAAAAATTCTACAAAATATAAAATTTAGGCACTAAGTTAATTTTCATATAGAGATCATGTTGAGCAGTTCCAAGCAACAAGTTGAACATCCAAGGCCGACATATGAAATCATAGTACAAACCAGTGTGCGCTATGCATAGTACCGTAGTCTCACTATGGTAACAACAAAGATCTATTGTCTATCGCCTAAATATTTTTCTTAATTATTAGCATTATGTAAAGATATGAAATATTAGGAATAAAAAGCGTCTCAAAAAATACTTCAGACATAAAACCTATAACAAAAGTAGTGTCAGCATTCTGTTTATTTAAAAAAAAAAAAATCAAATTAACAACAGATGAAGAACTTTATCTAGTCCAGAAACTAATATATTGTCTTTTTGTATAAGAAATTCATATATTAAAAATATAATATCCATGTTACGACGTTACAGATAAATAAAAGAACTCCAGCTCTCTATCTCGTGCTCACATAAATATTGCCCCAACGATCATGCTTATATATAAATATAATTGGCTCCATCTAGCATTTACTTGGCATGATTGCAAAATAAAACAAATATCTTTCAAGCATGAAAGCACACTTAATTTTGTTTTACACGATGACATTGTGATTTCTACTTGTTTTGGAGCGCACATGATATTCAGTTCTTGTGACTATCATCAATTAATACGACAGCTACCTTTCTCTTGTCCTTTTTATTTATTTATTTTATATTTATAATCTGCCTATACCAACAAAATAAATGCAATCAACTCCTTCCTCAACAGTAAACGACCAACGGACTTGGAACATTTGTGATCATTTGGAGTATAAAGTATTTACTTTTTAACTTTTACGAGCTATAGATAACCTAACAAAAATTTGATGATTCTGTTGGTCAATGGCATATATATACAAAGAGATGTATTTCAATGTCCCTCTCATGTTTGTTTCATCAATAATGAAATCCGATCCAACGGCTGCCAGAGGCTTATTCTACTGGACCGAATCGTGCAATTAACCTGTCATTTTTGTGCCAATTAACTGCTTGCCGAGTATTAATCGGCAAACTTAAAAATAAAATCTCATTCCTCGAGTTGTCGCTGTTTGGGAGGTCAAACAATTACAGCTCATTTAAGGATCAAACACTTGTACTCTAAAAAAGGAGAAACAGTTCCCCACCTTAATCCTAAAGACCGTCATATGTTAAAGCTGATTCATAAAACATAAATCTTAAGTGCGGAACATAATACCTGATTTCATGAATGTTTCTATGGAATAACTCCATTATTTGAGAGATCGCTAACCATCTCAATGAGCGCGATACTATACTCTAATGGCAAGAAGTCATTCTTGTTGTTTTGTCGTATGGTCGTAAGAATATATCTTCAAGACAGCAAGATTTAGCCCTTGAGAGATCATCTCCAATTTTCTTAATGAATCTCTTGTCTCTATTCTTTAATGGTGGAATAAGAAGAGAAACACACATATCTGTATTTTCTGTAGAGAATAACTTATTTTCAAAATCTGTGTTTTTCATTGAGTAGGGTTAAAATGCACCATTGGTTTTGTGCTCCAATCATGCTCCACGTCTTTTTCTCCGTTTTTAAAGTTCGAACAATCGATCCAAACCGCTCAATATGATCTTCATATTAAAATGTGCTTGGAGACAAAATTTTATATTTTTTTGAAATTTGTTTACTATTTTTTTAGATAGGTACAAAATCACTATTTTGGATGGTCCATAATCTTATGAAAACAATGATTTTGTACATATCTAAAAAAATAGTAAAAAAATTCCAAAAAATATAAAATTTGGTCTCAAAGCACATTTTAATGGAAAGATCATATTGAGCTGTTCGGATCAATTGTTCGAACTTTGAAATCGGAGAAAAAGACATGGAGCATGATTGAATCACAAAACCAATGGTGCATTTTAACCCTACTTTTTTTCGTTATATCTTGTATCATGGGGGACCGATTCTTATATAGGGCAACTCTAAATCTGGCACACCATATTTAGATGTCTAATTTTTGACGTCTATATGTAGACATCCAAAATTAGACATCTAGATTTAGATGAGAACCTATTCCACATTTAGTGGTTATTTGTTGAGTATTTTGGATATAGGAATTTTGTACTCTTTTTGCCTTTAATATTTATAAACCTTCGTACCCAATGAATATGTTAGTTGCAAGCGCACAACCTATCGATTGTAGTATTTAGGTATCGATCCGCAGGGAGATAGGGAAATACCAATTTTTAATAAATAAAACTACTTCTAAAACTAAACAATAAAAGTAAAAAGGGGGGTTTTGTGTAATTTCGTTTTTTGAGGGAAAATTAAAGTGAATTAAAAGTTCGTAAAAAGCAATAAAAGTCGGGTGAAAAATCAAGTTTGAGAAGTCTAGGGGTATTCGGTCCACAATCCCTTGCTAATTCTATCAACTCGGTTTGTTTAAATTCATGTTTGATTATGACGAGGTTTCTAACCTATGTTAGCCTTTGGAACAAATATTAATACAAATACTTTGGGTGGATGGATTAATGTTCCTCGAATTCTAGGGCTGTCACTAAACTAGAGGGATATTTAAGTCACATGCTTCAAAGTATACATCGATATTTGTTCTAAGGTGTCCTAATTAGGTTTTGACTTCACGATTAAGTCCTTCACCAAACCCTAACCTTAATTTCTATAGTTCCGGGTTGGATATCAAAGTATGGTCGCTTCTAATCCAAATCCTAAGATATGTATTTATGATTTCAATTAGTACTTTCATTACCTTGACCAATGCTAGAATTTAATAAACTTAAAGTGGAAAGACACGATCAACGCGATTTCACAGCTACTTGAATTTCAATAAACCCTAACCAGGTGAACTACAATTCAAGTACTAATGAAATTCATAAAGAATAAATCACAAAAATTAACATCAAATCAAACAATCATCATAAAAACTAAAATCCGAGTAAAATAGAATTAAACAAGTTCATGCTACATGACCTAAACCCCTAGAGAGAAACTAGCCTCTCATGGAGATGCAAGTATTCATCATGAATTCAAGTACAAAATAAGTAAAGACAAAGAGAAACTAACTAGAGAAATAGAATACACCCTTCTCTAATAAAAAACCTTAGTCTTCCTTGCGTTTGCTGTGAGAATTCGCTTTCTTCCTTCTTGATTGCTCCTGTGGTTGATGCTCTATCTCGTGAATTTCTCTCTTAGAATGGTGATCCTTATGGAGAAGAAATTCCCTTCCTTTTATAATGGATCTGGAGCATATGGACGTGGGGAATCATTCTAAATCTGTCTCAACATGTTCCCCACGTTTCCACCTTCTATTTCCCACCTTTGGGTCGTGGTCTGAAGTGCCGAAAATAGAAAATCCTCCGAAATAGCAGTTTTTAGGCTGAATGCGGCCCAAGTGCGTCCACACTGCGTCCGCACGGGTTTGGTTTCAGTTCTGATTTCCTCTCCAAGTGCTGAGTGCGTCCGCACAGCTTCCTAGTGCGCCCGCATTCTTCTCGGACTTTTCTGTTCTTCCTTGGATCAGAAATCTGAATTTCTCTAAGTAGAAAATGCGGGTCAGGTGTGAGTTAGTGCGTCCGCACTTTTCTTCTATGCTGCTGGATTTCTTCTGGAAAATTCGGCTAAGTAGGAAATGCGTCCGCACCAATATTTAGTGCGTCCGCATTCCGCTCGGTTATTTCCTCTGGAGCTTGCTCTTTCTTCCAAGTGTTGAGTGTGACCGCACTCTGGTGCTGTGCGTCCGCACTTTGCTCCTTTTTCTTGTTTTCCTGCGAATTGCACACAGACAAATGCAGTAACTTGATTCTAGGGGTATTTAATCCTATATTATACTACAATACATGATATTTGGTGCTATTATGCGATGAAAATCAGACCGAACATATATGTAAATTAAACCTATCATTATTCTTAATTGAAAATCTCATAATCAGTCTATCAATGAGTATGAGTTTTGCATGTATTATTCTACACATTTATAGACCATGCCCTAATGAATACATAGTTTGTCAAATATTCTTAATCCATATTAGATCACTTTAGTTAGACAATCGTACATGACAGTATACAACTCATAATTATATTATATATATGCTCAACGTTGGATATATGATCCAACAATCTCTCACTTGAGCAATATTTCATACTCTTTAATTATGTATTGTTAAACCTAATGCGCGCAAATTTTTCTGTCGTCCTTATGTATTCCCAAACTAATTTCATCCATCAATTACATTAGCAAAGGATTAAAGCGGCCTTTGTCACATTTATTTTAGTCGTAACTAAACCATCAATAATCACATTACTAATATAATCAAATGACATGAATCATGATGTGGATGTGTATCATAGAAATTACACGCAATTGTGATCTTATCGTGCCAATTTCTAGCTTGGTCTCCAACTTAAAATCTTGAAACTGAATTTCATGAACTTGTTGTGAAAATTCATATCCAAATAAGCCATTTGCAAAACACGTATCCAAAATTTAAAAACTGAATTTTATAAACTTGTTGTAAAATGCATATACATATGAACCTTGCAAGTTACATATCTCAAGTTTATATCATATCTGAATAGAGACATAATGCAAACATATTATCCTTTTGTTAAACATGCATATCCATACAATTTGATGCAAGTTGACATATACAAATTACAATAATAGACTCTCACTAAAACTTGACATCTCTAATGAAAATTACACCCATATGAGCAACATGCTCGTGAAACTATTTGAGTGTCAATCTTTTAATGAGTGGATCTACCAACATGGAGTCTGTTCCTATATATGTTCAATACATAATTGACTATTCTGTACGCTTTCCTTTACTTTACTTTAGTTTAACATTGTTTCATATTCCAAAGAATACTTGGGGCATTGGTTGAGACTAAATTTATCTCCTTTTGCTACTGGGGTATTTCTTGATTACTATTTTGCATGTCATACACAAAGAGAACTTTATCGATATAATTCCTTTAGGACAAACTTAGAGTACTTTGAGGTTCTATCACTAAGTATTTCAATTCCTAGGCCAAATAATGCATCACTAAGATATTTCATCTCTAAATTCTTTATCAAAAAGTTCTTAGTTTCTAGCAACATATTTATATCGATATTGATAAGCAATATGTTATCCACATATAAAACAAGAAACACAAACTTACTTCTACAAAACTTAAAATGTATACATTAATCTAACAAATTTATCTTAAAACCAAACAAGATAATCTCATTATGAAATTTGCAATACCATTGTTGAGACACTGCTTTAACCCATAAATGAATTTCTTAAGTTTACACACCATAGACTTTGCGGTCTCCCGACACAAAATTTTCTGGTTGCACCATACATATCGTTTCATTAATGTCACCATTTAGAAATGTTGTCTTAATATCCATCTAATGAAACTTCAAATTAAAATGCGTAACTAATGTCAATATAATATTTAAAGAGTCCTTCAATAATAGAGTATTGATGATTCAATAACATGTCAATCAATATACCTTCCTTTAGGCCGACAATATTGATTATATGAAAAACATAATAATTATCACTATACTCTATGCACACATAATTTTAACAATCATCAACCTTCATTTGAGTCAGTTAATGCTCGCATTAATTAAATGAAACCAAAGAGAAAGTCATTAAAACCTAAAGCGACAAGACGAGATTTATATTACTCCTCATTACTTTTCGAATATCTTTTGATTTAAATATCCATTTGCAACCAATGGATCTCGCATCTTTAGGTAATGGGGTAATTTTCCCAATATCATTGTCAGTCATTGATTATATTTCTTATTGACAATTCTGAACTTTCTTGAGAAATTTCAGCATTGTCTGTAGACCGCACAACTGGCCACAAACAATCTAGCTGACAATAGCATATTTCAGAGATTCTGAAATCTGACTTTGTGTTATTTGATTATGTTGAGTTTGGTCTTTAATAATGATTTCGTTTTCAATAATTGTATGTTGAGTTTAAAATGGAGTCTATATCCATACAACTCACAATACCTATGAAAATATTTGCATACTCCTCTTCAAAATAGTTTGAATTTGATAGTCATCATATCTAAATGTTGAACAGTACATTTATAATACTTCAAAATATATTAAACAGAAAGATCATTAAAAAAAAAAAAAATGCTGCATGCATGATTATCCAAAAAACCACAGTGCAATTTAATAAAAACATAATAAAAATCATAATAACCTATATTAAAATCATATATGATAATAAATTAAAAAAGATATCTGACTGATCTACATTTGGGCAGTCCAATGTTGGGCGTTGAAAAAATGCAACAGGTGTGAATTTTATACGACAATGTAAAGGGGGTTCACATGGTTCAGGAATCAGGAGCAGATTGTCAACATTTTGATCTATTGGCTTTATTTTATGTTTCCTCAACAAACGCCGAACAAGTATCCTCTCCAATATGTGTAAAAGATTCCCTTCGTTTTACAGTTTCAGATTTATTGTGAGCCGCTTTGAGATTCGGGCTAGTGCAGGGCAGTATTATTGGACTTTGAGATTCGTGCAAAGTTAAAAAGAACAGTCCGGATTCACTAATTCTACAAGATTCCCTTTTACGGTACCGGGAGGAAGTGAATTCGAACGCCTTTGCAATGGCTTGCTGGCTCGCTTCAAATTTGAATCCCTTGATTAAATGCAGCCTCTCAAGTCTTCACCAAAAATGGGGAAAAAAGTTGTGTTTATCTCTGTAATAAATAAATATAATAATATTTATATTTTAAAATAATTATAAATTTTTATTTCATCTTCATAATAATTAAGTCAGCTCCGATATTATTTACTTACGAGATGGAAATTTAATAAGAGATGATTCATGATTCACCACCAATGACATACCATTACTTTAATAACAGATTACCTCATAATTCGTTACTGAGGAAATATATTACCATTGTCAAGCTCTTATTTTAGCAACTAAACCTCACTAGACAGAAATTAAGATTTAAAAAAATCAATATTTATAAATTTTCTACATCGATTATTGGTGTTTACAAATTACAGAAATCTAATAAAAAAATATAAATATCTTTAACGTACGTACATATATATACAAAGACAACATATATCACATCTAATAATTTAATTTGATATTTAAATTTTATGTTCTAACTTTTTATATATACCTTGAAAATTAATAGTTTGAAGGTATTAAAATATAAATGTTTACACATTCATTGTAGTTGCAACTACTCTTCTTCGTTTGAATCTGTATCCCCTCAAATTATCTGAGGATAGAACTGTTATTTAATCCAGACCTTTCTTTTCTCATCGCACCCTCGGATAGCTGAGGTGATACGGATCCCTTCCAGTCTACCACAATTTTTTGATCTAAAGGATTCCAGCTGACTTCCTGTTCACAATTCACGGATCTAAAGGTTTCAAACGATTTATAACCTAAGAAAATACCTCCTCGTTGTTTAATGACCCTTATCGGATGGATTTATTTAATGACACATAAGCGTGATATAAATAAATGCCGCTAACGATTATAAAAAATAAATTAATGAGTGCCGGTAACAAGGACCAAAATTAATTTCCAACCTTAAATTATGTATATATAAGCTGATGAACAACAGTACAACACGACTGTAAACAATTTTATATTTTTAAAGTTCTTTATTTTATTTAAAAATGCTGTAAAAATTCAAAAATGTCAAATTAATTCATAATCAAGGATCTTGTCTAGTTTCATGACATATGATTATATGAGAGGTATTCAAAAGGTATTTTTTTCGCTTGCAATGATGTATTCTTTTTTTTTTCAGTACAACAAATATATATATGTATTATTAATTTAGTAAAGTTAGAGTGAGCTTAAGTTTAACAAGAATCTCAAAATCCTCATTTATAATATTGGCTTGAAAACAACTTCAAACTATACAAACGGATCTATTTACACGACACACTTGTATATTTTAAAATTTTAAATTTATGCAATATAAAGTCAAACGATCAATAAACAAAAATACTAATGCATTGAAATTAACCTCTAAACTTTTATTTCTTGATAGCTTGACTAGATATTAAATATATTAAAACATATTTTAGTTTAGTGTCTAAACATGTACCAGTACTGTACGACTCGCAAGCTTTCCTTAGCCCACATAAAACTATGCATTAATTGAACGTATCATTTGGTCGGTATGGATGCATGGACAACAGATGGGCTCATGGTCTCATGGACCCCAAAAATTTAATGCACTCTCTTTTTGTGTGCTGGATCCGAACCTAGAGAGAGCCTGTCCTGGCTAAGCTCGTAACAGTCTCCATTTGTTTCATCTACCGCTGCTTAGCCAACTGTACTGTTACTGCCCCCAGAAGAAATTTTAAGTTAAAAAACCTAGACTGACATGTTCGTTTGTCAATTGTCATCCATGTGGACCAAAGAGGAAAATGCATCCTTTGAATTATTTTCACTTTATACTATTATAAAAACAGACGAAAAGATGGCACCAATAGCAAGGATCCGGAAATGTAGATAGAATTCTTCATTTCACTTTAAATAGCTAGGATTTAGTTTTGTCAATTACTGGAACAGCACAGTAATGCAATAGCTTGTTTATTCTGGTCGAAAACGGTTGTTAAAATAGGAAACTAGCATCCAGGAGTGTCAATCCCGTTTACCTGTTTACTCTATCTGTATCGTATTCGATAAGACTGGTATGAGTAAGATTTTTTTTCGTTAGCTTATTGGGTATGAGTATGGATAAGATTTTTTTTCATCACGCGAAACATTTCAAGAGCAAGAGAAAGAAGAAGTGGAAGATTGGAACGTCACGTAAGGTCAATAAGCAAGACCAAGCCATACAAGGTACCTAGTCAGGCCCTAGTAGTACTTGAATTGTCATATGCAGTCAACACACCAGATCAGGAGACAACCGAGCCACCTGCATACGATCCTGCTTAGCCTGAACCCCGTACGACATTGCCCATACCGCATGCGGCATCACTAACACCGCACGAAGTCAGGCAGCCGAGTCGAGTTAGAGTAGCCCATACAGCACAACACATGTCGCATGCGACCTCAGCCCATGCCGCAGGCTTTACAGACCACTGTCGCGAACACCGCAGATCGACCACCACCTCTAATCCTGGTACTTCTACAAGATCAGACCATTCCCACCAGTGCCTAACCACGGAAGAACTCACAGGAATCAAGCGCAGACTTGAAAACCTCGAGTTTTATAGAGCTCTCATGGTGAACGCAAGTGAATTCTTCAGGAGCTATGGTGCCAAAGAATGCTCGTCCTTCAACGGCATGCCTCATCAATTCTGATTGTAAGTTCTGACATAGGGTTCGAGATCTTCTTCGAAGATTTTTACCTTTGCATTGGGGACAATGCAAGGTTTAAAGCTTGAGGGGGAGGGGATTGAACCCTTGTATCTTAGGTTTTTTTTTTTTTTCAAATTTTAGAGGGAATAACCAGGCTTTTTACTTGACCATGAATAGGGTTTGCAATTTTGAACTTAAATTGATTGAGATTGCAAGCTTGTCAAGAGGTTTACCGAGGTTATGAAAATAGAGTTTTGCATGACTAAACTTAATTGTTTGAGATTGCATAAAGTATAGGATTATGTTAAATAGAGTTGTTAGGTTAGGTAGAGTCCAACACATGAAAACACCCGAAATTTTGAACTTTTTCGAAAGTATTTTACTTACGCAATTTTGTTTAAGACAATTTCTAAATGAAAAAGTAGCATAGTCTCCAAGACACTTGATTGAAATTTTAGACATGGAAAGGCTAAGGCTAACAACATAGCGATTTGAAAAGAAATATTTTTGAGATGATTTTTCTCATGCATTATGTAAGCAAAAATTTCTTAAAATTGGAGATATTTTCTAAACTACATCCTTTTTAAATTGAGACCCCTATATTTTGGTAAAAATTATAAAAGATAATTTTTAGATGCAAATAAATCTAGGAATTGTGTGTATTCATAGTAGATGCGACTAAGTACCAAAATAGGACATAATAATAAGTCCCAGCAAAAAAAAAAAAACTAATTATTAGAAGAGGACGTAAAATAGGTCCCACCACTGTGTTTCAATTTGAGATTCGATGCAATCCTTAGGAGCATTCGGAACGCATAACCTCTTGTTTGCATCTATGCGTTAGAAGAATCACTCGATGAAATCCTTAGGTACATTCAGAATGCATAACCTCTCGTTTGTATCCATGCGCTAGAAGGATAAAGCCAAATTGAGTAAGGTGTATTTACTTTTTATAATGTTGCATTCTACTAACACACTTAGTCTTTAAAGTTTTAGCTCAAAAGAAGGGATCGAAAATTTAAAGGGATG
The DNA here is from genome assembly GCA_028015225.1 of Carex myosuroides. NCBI lineage: Eukaryota > Viridiplantae > Streptophyta > Magnoliopsida > Poales > Cyperaceae > Carex > Carex myosuroides. The sequence goes on from CM051472.1 coordinate 7,739,991, forward strand.
AGAAATGAATATGTTGGTTGATTTTAAGATCTCTTTTACCATAATGATTTTAAGACAGATTGTCTCCAATCTATTTCCTAGTAAAATTGAAGTGTTGTGAATGCAAAGATTTCCATTTTCCAGAAATTTTACAAAGTACAAATATTTAGGAATTGGTTGAGCATTTTTGTATTAGGTTAGTACTTAGAATTTTTTTTTCATTATTTCCGAAATTCTTTTGCAAGAGATATTTTTTAGCCAACCTATTCATAGCTTTTTCTTTGTTTTGTTCGAGGATGAACAAAAGTTTAAGCTTGGGGGTGTGATCGGGCCAAAACATATAACGAAAATCCATATCTTTTATTATGGAAAATGGCCAAAAGAGAATGCAAAGTAGTTATTTTCCTAATTTATTTACCGCAAACGTGTTGTTAGGCTATTTTCGCAGGTTTTGGAGAAAGTTGCGTATTTAGACCAAAAATAGAGCAAATGTGTCGAATTTAGGCGATTTCTGAAGTTAGCACCAATCAGGGCACTGCTGGAAGCATGTAACACCTCACACGAAGTGCACAACATGCGAAATAGCGAAATTACAGAAAATCCGCTAAGTCAGGAGGTCGTGCGATGTCACTCTATGCTGCACAATCCGTGGACTGTTCAGATTCTGATCAAATCTCCACCATTGATGCTAATTTTGGCAGAATTTTTCTAGAAGGGCGTGATTGCTTCAGAGCCAAGTTTGGCTCGCTATTTTTGGCTCATTCTATGCAAACTTTGAGTGCACTCCAAGTCTCTACCTTTTCCACTACTCCGACCACTCCAGCTCTCATTTAGGAAGGTTATAAAAGCCCCTCTTATAATAGAATTTAGTGTGCGTGTTTAATTGTGTTAAGTCTATAGAATCGATTAGCGTCCTCATGCTAGGTTAGGTTAGAGGGTTACTTAGAGAGATGAAAGTAGTCATCGGAAGCTGAGCAAGAGAAAAATGCGTCATCTAAGGAGGTTAGGGTTCTTCAATCTTCAATTGAGTTGTAGTCTATGTTCTCTTTATTTTATTTCTTTTATTTTGCCATGGCCATGAACTAAACTCCTCATCTCTAGGGTGAGGGTTTGTAATCGAATTCTTTGTTATGTTTTAATATATATATATATATATATATATATATTGTGTATTTTTATTTTGTGTTTGCTTTATTATTTAAATTCCTTTTTATTAAGTCATTGCATACATAGTTATGTCTACTATATGCCAATGTCCTCCACATACCAATAGGTGTAAAGTCTGAGAATCCTAGTGCGAGTGGGACACCCTCGTAAGAACTTCAAACACTTTGGCTAACGAGGCTTGGCAGTGGCTCAAAGACTAGGGTTAGAACCCAGGGGGCTCCATTGGCAAGATAACATATATTGGAAATTTAGATTTTATTAGTAGATACCTAGTTTAGGTAGGGTCTTTGAGATAATTAATAGAGGGGTAAAATAGGATATGAACAATTGGGTTTGTGTGAGAAAGTTAATTGCATACTTATAATACTCTGAATTGTTACCCCAAAAACTGATCACGAGATCAGAAAACCTTTCAAATCAAGTACACAGAAACCCAGCACGCCCTGCAGGGTAGTGATAGTGCCGCATGCAGGATAGCTGTAAGACAATTCTATGCCGCATACAGGGTGACAGACCGCATGCGGGGTAGGAAGACGTCAGAGATATATATTTTGCATAATTTTAAAGGAGAAAACATGAACCCTAGAGAATCTCTATTTAATTATTTAACTCAAACCTTAGCATAATTAGCGCCTCCGCCTATAACTTTAGGGTATTGAACCCAACAAACTATTTTCAAAACTATTATAAAATTATTTTCTAAACTATTTTCAACCAACCGGAGCATGTAGACTAGTGAAAAGTATTTATAATCTAATACACTATCCCTATGGATTGACACCCCAATTATACTACACAGTATGATCATGCGCTTGTGATCTGAACGTAAGTAGACATTAGGGTTAAAAAGAATATTAATTTATACTGAAAGTTAGTAGTTCAATTTGGACTCATCACTCGCCTGAACCATATTACATGAATATTCCTTACCTTATTATCTTTGGGCCGAAGCCTTTAATATGGCTTGTTATATAGTTAATCGAGTAAACATTAGACTAATTCTAAAGAAAACCCCTTATGAATTGGAAGGGATATAAACCTAATATCTTTTACTTTAGAGCATTCAGTTCTAAATATTTTGCCCTTAATGAATCACAACGACTTGCCAAATTTGATCCCAACTATTGAAGGAATTTTTGTAGGATACTCGGTGACAAACAAAGCTTAAAGTATATTTATTCCTCAACATCTTAATGTCATAGAGTCCGTTCATGTTAGATTTGATGAAAGTACTAATAAATTGGCCGATGAAGGTATTTCCATTGTAGGTAACAATGATTCGACGAATAATAAAGGTGGAGGTATAACCATGGAGAAAGATAAGGTAGACACACCACCAAATGCAAATACTAGTGTACCAACACTAATTTCACCGATGAGTAGTGAAGCACTTTATGGTGAGGATCATGCGCAAGACTCACTACAAAATGAGGAGGATGTACCACCTCAAGATTCACTAGAGCCACAAGAAGATGTATATCATATACCTGAAAATTTAAGGGAAGTTCCTTCTCATTTCTTACTAATGTTATAGGTGATCCTAGGGAATGTGTTAGAATTAGATCGGGTGTACACCAAATGATTTCTAATTGTGCATTTGTATCCCAAGTAGAACCCAAAAACTTTAAGGAAGCAAATAATGAAGAAAATTGGATTTGTGTCATGCAAGAGGAGCTCACTCAATTTGAACGTAATAAGGTTTGAGAATTGGTACCGAAACCAAATGACCGCATGATAATAGGTAAAAAATGGATTTAAAAAAATAAAAGAGATTGAAATGGTAATGTTGTTAGGAATAAGGCTAGATTAGTAGCTCAAGAGTACACACAAATACAATAATATGCATGAAATTTTACCTCAAACATGTTTTTAGGTTTGTTTGGTAGGTTTTTGAGAAAGTTGCGTATTTGGGCCAAAAACAGAGCAAAAGTATCGTATTTAGGTGATTTCTGGAGATGGCACCAAAACAAGGCATCACATGGAGCATGCAACACCTGACACGAAGTGCATAACATGCAAAATGGCGAAATTTACAGAAAATCTGATAAGTTAGGAAGCCGTGCGGTCTCCTCTATACCACATGCGGCATGGGCTTATACCGCACGACTCATGGACTGTTTCCTTTGGATCAGATCATCCACCGTTGATGCTATTTTTTGCAGAATTCTTTTGAAAGGACGCGATTGCTTCAGCGATAAACTTTCATAGCTATTTTTGGCTTCATCTATCCAAACTTGGAGTGTACTCCAAGTTTCCACCTTCTCCACTACTTCCACGTACTACTCCCCCTCTCATTTAGGAAGGCTATAAATACCTCTCTTGTAATTGATTTTAGTGTGTGTGTGTGTGTGTTTAATTGTGTTAAGTCCATAGATTAGAGATTAACAATCATCATTACTAGGTTAGGTTAGAGAGTTACTTAGAGAGAGAAGAGCAGCGATCGGAAGCCAAGTAGGAGAAGAAGGCATCATCTAAGGAGGCAGAGGTTTATCCATCTTCAATTGGGTTGTAATTTATATTATCTTTATTTTATTCCTTTTATTTTGCCATGGCCATGAGAAGCTAACTTCTCATCTCTAGGGTGAGGGTTGTACTCGAATTCTTAATTATGTTTTAGTATAAGTTTATGTTTTGTTTATGTCAATTCGAGTTTTCTTTATTATTTGAATTCATTTTTATTAAGTCCTTGCATACATAGTTCTGTCTACTATATGCCAATGACCCTCCAGATACTAATAGGTGTGATTTTATTGCATCCCGGTGTGAGTGGGATAATGCATGTAAGTATATATGTAACACTTCGGCTAACTAGACCTGACAGCAGTTCAAAGACTAGGGTTAGATCACAGTGGGCTCCCTTAGCAGGATAGCGTAAATTGTACATTTAGATTATATTAGAAAACACCTAGATTAAGTAGGGTCTTTGGGATATTTAATTGTGGGGTATAATAGGAAATGATCAATTGTGTTTGTGTGAGAAAGATAATTGTATACCTAGAATACTTAGAATTAATAACCCAAAAGCCGATCGCAAGATCGAAAACCTTTCAAATCGCATAAGCAAAAACCCAGTAAGCTTGCGAGGTAGTGACAGTACCGTATGGGGGTTACTGTGGGACAATCTATGCTGCATGCGGGGTAGAGAGACGTCGAAATTATACTTTGCATAATTAAGAAGGAGAGCACATGATCTCTAGAGAATTTCTATTTAATTGTTTAACTCAAACCTTAGCACAATTAGCGCCACTGCATAAACCTTGAGGGTATTGAACCCTACCTTAAACTATTTTAAACCTATTTCAAAACCCCTCGAGTACCTAGACTAGTGAAAATTGTTAGAAAATTAATACATTATCCCTGTGGATCGACACCCCAATTATACTACACGGTAGGATCATGCGCTTGTGATCTAAACGTAAGTAGAAATTAGAGTTTATAAATCTTTTAAAAGTAGTAGTTTATTTTGGACTCATCAAGCTTTTTGACGTCGTTTCCAGGGATAGAGTAAGAATTCTCTTTTTGAGAAATTCTTGCGCTGTCATTAGGTGTCTAACATAATAACTGAGACTAGATCAAAAACTTTTTATTGTATCTTACTTTTCCGCACTTTTATTTTCAGCACTTTTATTTGCATAAAAACTCCGAAAATATCAATTAGGATTAGTTTAATTTTTGCATATTTATTTTTTAGCATTCTTATTTACATAAAAATCTCAAAAATATCAATTAGGATAGTAGCATATTTATTTTCTGCACTTGCATATTTTATTTTCGAAAGGTTCCTTAATATTCTTCTTATAGATTGTCACGCTGGCAGGAGCCTTCGAGCCCCGTACCACTAACAATTTCAATAAGAATGACGTTATCTTACCTTCACCTAAACTATAGGCGAAGACCACTCGCCAAACCAAGGAAGGCGCAACTATAGACGAGCTAGCATCAAGTTTTATCAACATGAGCGACCCTAGTGTTCCTCTAGCCATCGTCAATCCACATCATAACACGTCACTAACCGCTGGGACAGTAAATCAACCTTCCAATGCAAGCCCGGTAATAGGAGCCAACACTTCACGGCCACTAAAGGATTTTGCCCTTCCACAAGATTTGAAGGATCAAAGTAGCATCATAATGTGCGAGATAGAGGCAAATAATTTTGACATTAAAAGCACCTATGTCAACTTGGTGACTAGGAGCATTTTTTAAGGAAGATCAGACGAGAACCCTCAGATCCACCTCAACAAGTTCAAGAATGCTTGCAACACGATTAAGGTGAATGGAGTCACACATGACGACCTCCGTCTACGTCTATTCCCACTCTCCCTAGGAGAGCGACCGCAATCATGACTTGAATCATTGGAGCCGGGTTCGATTACGAACTGAGCCCAAATGACAAAAGTCTTCCTCGCTAAGTATTTTTCACCCGCCAAGACTGTGCAGTATCGGAGCCGTATCGCTTCTTTCGCACAGATGGATGGAAAACCTCTAAGCGACGCATGAGACCTCTTCAAGAACCTCGAGAGGGAGTGTCCTCACCATGGACTGGAGAAGTGGCTTACGCTTCAATCCTTTTACGACGGACTACAAGCCTACGCAAGACAAGCAATAGACTCAACCGTCAGAGGATCTTTCATGAACCTGGATGCCGAAAGAGCCAAGAAGACCATCACAGACTTATGCCAAAGTCAGAATTATTCGACTCCAGGACAAAGCGTGAAGTGTACCACCGCTGGCAAACTCGAAGTTAGTAGCAACGCTGCCATCCACGCTAAGCGATTGGACCTAAGAATTTATAAGAATTAAATTGGACCTGAGCTTAATAATTCGGATAAAAAAAGTGGTTTTCATTATCACTGAAAAGAGTGTACTCTAAACGATTCAAAGACCAAGAAAAAAAAAGTAAAAAAAAAGGTCAAGAGAAGTTGAGGAATCCAATGATTCATTAAATGTTATGAATTTTCAAAGACATCATTTTAATTAGCCCTCACTAGTTATTATTAGTTAAGGACCAGCCTAAAGAAATAAAATAAGAGATTTTTAATAAGCACTTGTGTTTATCAATTTATATCTTTGGCAGCTGTTCAGTTTGATTGGAATGCCTCAACCATATTTTCACTGGGCTTCACCAACCATAACCAACAACATGTCAGACTGTCCATTTCATATTTATTCTGTTTGCCACGTGTGAAATAATGGCAGCTGAGATATTTTCATCAAAAAAAAGAAGAAGGAAATTTCACAATATCCATAATTCATAATTCATGTGAAGTGTTATGGACCTTATGGTCCATTTATAAATCATAATCTATTTGTTTGGATACGCTAGGACTATCATTGGCTCAGCCAATCTAGATGATTACGAAAAATATTGGATAAAGTAGTTGAACTTGAACCATATATATATATTTTTTTTAATTCGAAAGGTGGAGTTTTGAAAAAAAAAAAATCACAAAACACGCATTACTTCAAATTATATTCAGCATGTACATCACATGTACTTGAAAGAAAGATGTTTCCTAAAAAAGAAAGAAGAAAAAAGTAGCAATCAGATGGCTCTGCGTGGAATGATACTCTTTGTAATTCCCCTAAAAAAAAAAAGATACTCTTTGTGATGAATGCTTGTGTCAGAGACAAATTTGCTATTTAATATAGTAATGCAAGTATGCAACAATAACATTTCAATCATTTTAAAGAGAGAGAGAGAGCACAATAGCATAAGAGACAAGAAAGAGAAGAAAATTATTTTTTAGTTATTTTATTCATTGCCAAAATACTATTTTGAATAACACTCTTTTTTTTTTTTTGAGAAAAAGCCCTTAAGGCAATAGTATTAAACTGAAATAACAGAGTTACATAAGTCTGATTACAGACCATATCCTTCCTCAAATAAAAATTAAAAACAGTAAAATTAAAACAGTGTGAACTGTGACAATCACGAAATTGGGTCACCGTTTTTACATCATATTCTATCAATCACGAAATCAGGTCCTCTCCCGAGGTGTAATTATTTACTGAAGGTTGTGGTTTTAAATGTCTACTAATAGTTTCGGATTCTTATGAGGTGTAATAATTTTTTGAAAGTCAGTAGTTTTAAATGCCTACTAATAATTTCATTGATAAAAAAATCAAACTGACCCTCATTTCTATATCTAATCTTTTATTCTCATAAATTCATCTAAACTATTTTAATTTTCTAATTCTACTTATATACACTCTTAATAATCCTATTATATTAATCCCTATCTCTTCCACAACCAAATCCGCTCTTATTTAACTACATTTTTCTGTCACTATTATGTGCATCGACAATTAATCTCTAAATTATATAATGGTGTATTAGTTTTAAATAAAAAAAATTAAACATTAAATAAAACATGAATTTATTTTTCAAGAGGTAAATTTTAGAGGAAAGTATTTATATATTTAGGAGGATCACTTGACAAAGGTTATTTGAAAATGTTCAAAAATGATTATTTAAAAAAAACAATTAAATGAAAATATATATTTAATACCTAAATTTATAGGTATGTTATTTGATGTATAGATAGCCTTACAATCAAGTTCATGCAATTAAAATGTTATTTGATGATGCATTGATGATAATTAGTTTTGGATTGTCGAAATTTCAAATCACTTGGTATACGGTGAAAAAACAATCTCATCAGTTTTACAAGCATGATATGGGAATAATATAGATCATGTCACTGAGATTAGATTTTAAATTGAAATTTTATTTTTGTAGATTGTCAAAATTGTAAACAAAAAATTTACGTGATCCTCCTCTTATATATTTATACTTTATCAATACATTCGTATTCTTGTTGCACATTTTTTACATAAGACGAAAATTAAAATATTAAAATAATTTAATTTGTAGCATTTATTTCGAATTTGCCTCTCGGCTACGCTGCAAAACAGACAGTCTTCTCATGTTGTTATCTCAATAAAAATTTCATATTTTATCTCCAACGATGGCAGTCGCATCAAGTGCATATAATTATATAAACAAAAGGAAAATTACTATTTATTGTATTATTATATAGGGAGAATTTCATGTATCCCCTCAAAACCTCTTCAATATTCAATATTACGTATTTCTCTCACTAAATTCTATAATTACTTATTTCCCCCTCCACATTCTAATAACTCACATATTTATCCAATTAATCAAAAACTGAAATTAATTATATTTAATAGTCTATAAAATTAACTAATCACTTAATTATGGGCCTCTGAGATATCTCAACTTTTGAGTGGATTGATCTGTACTGTTCATTTAATTTAACGGACAAGATCTCACAATCCTTTCACAGTGCTGACCGGCTCTCTGTCTCTTCGCTCCTCCGTCTGTGAAAGAAAAAAAATCGCCCCCCCCTCTCCGCCTCGATCCCTGCGCGAGCAGCTCTTGTCCGATTCTCGTGCTCTCCTATGTGGAACTCAACACCTCGGTCTCTCCTCCCATTCTCGCACTGACCTCCTTTGCTGATCCCCTCCTTCACATGTATGACAGCTTAAATTGTTGGTGACTTCACTGACATCCTTAAAGATTGTTAAGTTTTGCTTGTGTGCAAGTTTTAGTCAATTTGTCTGTTATTATGGTAAATTGTATCTTTTCTTAGGGGTTCAATTTAAGCTCCAATGATTAAATTCACGAATTAGGTCTTAATTGAGCCATCATATGGATTTGTATTTGAATTAACTGTAAATTGTAACAATGTTTTGATGTAATGAGTAACAATTGTTATATCAACTTGAATACTTGAACTGTGGATTTTATGCAATCAAGCAATCAACCAACTGAACTGTGGGCCATTTTTTCTTGTGAATATGCACACAAATATATTTATATCTTTTACTGAATTGCTCGAGCAATTGAGCGATCAATCAACTCTCTTTTCTTTTAGTGGCACCCAAATTACCGACATTTTTATTAATATCCAAAGTTTAATACAAATTATTATTTATGCCTAGAATCCTATCTGATTTCGAAAAATGCCCAAACCGGCCAGAAAATGGCCGGCTTACTCGTTTTCTAGCCGACCCCTCCTAAGCCGGCCATTTTTAGACACTATGAAGAGCAAAATAATGAAATCTAACACTGAAAATTTAAATTTTGTATTTAAATTATTTGTTAAATTACTTCTTTTGATTTATAATTAGCATATTTATACTAAAATACACTAGATTACTTGAAATTATGTTGAATTACACTATATTACAATAAATTATGTTGAATTACACTAAATTACGTTAAATTACGCTAAATTACAATAACTTCGCTAATTATACTGAAATACGGTAAATTACGCTAAAATAGACCGATTATGTGCCATCTTTCATGAATCATAAAAAATACTAAAAAAATTCTAAAAATAGTAAAAATTGGTATTCTACAAGTTCATTATGTAACTAATTTACTGAGCTACTTGGATTGAATAATAGAAATAAAAATCTTAATCGGAAACTTCAACTCAAGTTTTGAGGCTCTTCCCTTTGTTTTTTGGCGATTTTGAATTTTGAAATCCGGCGTAGCCCCAGCGTAGCCGGCACGGATGCATGTGCATTTTCGCAAGCTTTTCCGAAAAGTGGTCATTTGCTGAAATCGGACACTCGAGCGCCATTTTATGACCGTTTGAAGTTTCACCGTCGTTTTTCGTCTTTTCATAAAGATATCGTCCCTATTCATATGTAATTTAGCGTAATTTACCGTATTTTAGCATAATGTAATGTAATTTAGTGTAATTTAACTTAATATAGTGTAATTCAACATAATTTCCAGTAATCTAGTGTATTTTAGTATAAATATGCTAATTATATATCAAAAGAAATAATCTATCAAATAATTTAAACACAAAATTTAAATTTTCAGTGTTAGATTTCATTATTTTGCGCTTCATAGTCTCTAAAAAAAAAAAAAAAACGAGTAAGCCGGCCAGAAACTCCTACCCCTAAGCGGCCATTTTCTGGCCGACTTGGGCATTTTTCGAAATCAGATGGATTCTGGGCATAAATAATAATTTGTATTAAACTTTGGATATTAATAAAAATGTCAGCCCAAATTAGCTCCTTCTGTATCGAAGGAGAATTCACATCCTCCCCGGTACCGTAATAGTGAATCTTTTACAATTACTGGATCTGGACCGTTCCTTCTAACTTGGCACGAATCTCAAAACCCAATAATACTGCCCCTGCACTAGCCCGAATCTCAAAGCGGCTGAGAGTTAATCTCAAACCGCAAGTGAAGAGAATCTTTTACAGTAATGGGGAGGATACTTGTCCATCGAAGGAACCTTTTCTTGTTATTCATTTTCTTTTGGGGTATATTTAATACTATTGACATACTGCACACATTAAAATTGCCTCATTCTGTCTAAATGAGATGATAAAAGTTAATATTTTTACCTCTTGGCAATCTATTTTTGAGAGATTTGACCGTAACAGAAGTGGCAAAATTGACTCATGAGATCTTATGAGGCCTTTATGTTGACAGTTTAACCCTTCCTCATAGATCTGACTGGGCCCATAATTAAGTAATTAGTTATATTTTATAGAATATTAATTAATAATTAATTTTAGTTTTTGATTAATTGAGTAAATATGTGAGTTATTAAAATTTAAAGGGAGAAATACGTAATTATAGAATTTTGAGGGAGAAATAGGTAATATTGAAAGTTTTGAGAGGGATACATGAAATTCTCCCTATTATATATATTAAGAGATTGCATTGGAGAATAATTATTTTGAGTTCACATTTTCACATCCAACTGCATTGTAAAACAAAATGTTTGTATATAACTTGATCACGGAAAAAAAAATAAAAAATACCACAAAAGTGCTCCCTATGCCCTGTTTCCCTGCACGGTATATCCCCGCCTTTGTTGTAGGGGCATTTTGGTCCGTAAAAAATGAGTTCGCTGTACGCACCAAAATTCACGCTGTAAAAATGGGTTCCCCAATTCTGCATAGTGCAAGTGCATACGCATTTATTTATACCTTGCTCACTAAGAGCATCTCCATCGGCTTGCAAAACAGAATTGCAAATGCTGATCTGTCAATTTCTCTCTCCTATCTGTCAATTGCATTTTGGCTTTCACGGATGGGGAACTATTTCATATTTTGAAAGCTTTCATATTATGAAAGCTTGCATAACGCTTTCATTTCACTTCCCACTCGCTCCCTCTTCCACGCTGGCGGAGAAAATCAATTAAAATCGTCGGTCGATTGAGTTAAAAAAATATTCTTCCCGCAGACGCCTTCGTCGCTGCTGAGCTTCTTTCCTAACACCTCCGCCTCCGCTCAATCAAATTCGCCACCGCCTCCACAGCGACGCCCTCCCCGTTCCCCTCCCTCCGCTCTCAAGGTCGAGGGCGAATCCCGCTGGGAAGGGGAAAACCCCTTTAAAGTGTTCCAAACCAAAAATAAACAGCCAAAAAAGTTTTCCAAGTCGAGAAGAGAAATTCAACTGGAGAGGAAGAGAAAGGACTGTAGTAAAGATCAGTTCCTTGCACACTTTTTAGTCGATTTTTGGTTTGCTAATCCTGGGAACCAGTACGAATGAATACTTGTGAAAGGGATGAATTGGGAGAGAGACAGTAGTGGGAGTGTTAGTTCAAAGGTCCTTAATACTTTAAGATCCGTGTAACGGTTCAATTTGCAATTAGTATAATTTCACCAATGGAACTGTTTTGCAATATATCGCTAACTTTAAATTGACAGCTTGTCTTGAAATTGCAAACCAATTTCAGCGGTGGAGATGCTCTAATAGGGGTTTTGACAGGGTCATAAGTGCAACTTTCTCAGAAATCGTACCGGGAAAGGACCAAGGAGCAAAAGAGAAAAATCCTGACAAGCATATTTCTGGGGTTAAGGTTCCAGTCTTCTGGAGAGAGAGACAGAGACAATTAAGAGAAGAAATGGCGGAAGAAGAGGCAACTAACGCTCCGACTATTAGGCTTGTCAATTTCATCTCGGAAGAACAGGTATCTCGATCTCTATTCTCTTTCAAATTTCAAACCCTAACCCTAAATTTGAAGTAATTAATGATTTTGACCTTAATTAACGTGAACTGCGCTTGATTAACTGTAGTTGGACCTGGCGAAGAAGTCCAGGGGAGAGAGAATAGAGGATGGCAGTGCTCAGTGCGACAAACCCCTTTATGATGTTCGTACCTATCCTTATTTTGAATGGATTTGGATAAATTACCAAGTAATTCTACCTTATTCAGTTATTCCTGTCTACCGAAAATTAAATTTGGAATATAGCATCCGATCCTTGCCCTGATCAAATGTGCTCTCTTCAGCCTTCTCTGTTTATTATACTAATTTTTTCATGCTTTTTACCAAGTGCAACCAAGAACTATAGCAATGGTGTGTTCATCCTTGTTGTCATTTCTTGGTACTTTCCAAATCGCAAAAGAACAGTTTATGCATTCGCTTTATTTAATTAATATACTGAATTTGGGAGGCTAATTGTTACCTTCACCATATTTGAAGAAAAGCTGCAGAAATTATTAGGATTTTACCTAACTGAGTTTAAATGGCAAGTTTTTATTTTTTATTGCACAATAAAGTGAAATGTGGCCTAATTTTTTGTAGTCCTTGGTTTCACTTCATTGCACAAATCAGGGTTTATTCAGGCTTATTTGGGGCTAACTTGCATGAAATCTGGGCCGTTCCTTACTTAGATGTTTTACCAATTATTCCAGATACTAAAGGAGAACAAAGATAAGAAGGATGCTGAATTCAATGAAAGGTTCAAACACCGTAAGTCTTTTATTTTTATTTTTTTTTCAATTTCTTAATGTTGTTTTATTGTTTTCATTTATTATCAGAAGGTTAATGTGTACATGATACTGATATGATATCCTAATTGTTTTTAATATATCAGGACCTCCAAAAGCTCTTGATGAGGATGAAACTGAATTTCTTGATAAACTCGAAGAGGTTTTGCTCCTACTGATTCATTTAATTTGGAAATTTTTTGACAAAGGAAATTTGTATTGTGATTCTTGAAACCAATGAGTTGAAATATGTCTCTTGACCATTTTGTTTCTGGCTTGTACTGAGTGTTGGTTTATGTAATTGCAGTCAAAGAGGGAATATGAGAAGCATGTAGCAGATGAAGAAGCCGAACAGCTTAGAAATTTCCAAGTTAGTTTATTTTACAAAAAGCGCTATGATTTTCTGAAATTACAAAGGAGCAATTACTTTGGAATGCAATATCTGATATCTCTAATATTATAGTAAGCAACACCTTCAGGTTTTCTATTATTATAAGCTGCTTTAATGTTGCTTTTGACAATTCAAAGTGGCTGAACTGTGATTTTGCAAACAATATGCTGTTTTCATAATACCAGATATCAGAAGGATGAAGCTGCTTTGTGCAAAACTGCTGTTATTTATTAATTTTCTCTTCTGACATATTATTCTGAAGCTCAAAGAGTCTAGTCGGGATTGCTTTTACAGATTGGTACTGCTTTGTACAATGAGATTTTTTTTTTTTTGTGTGTTTCTGCTTTGTCAGAGGTAAATGTGCAAAAGAGGGTGGCTTTCTCCTGGTATTTAGTATGTATTATTTACTACATCAATTCATTCAAAGTTAGTCAAGGCTTGTACCATTTGGACTCATTTTGCTATGCAAGCAACATTTCGTCGTCTTACACCTGCTCCTGTTTCTTTTCGTATTTTTTTTTTAATTTCAGGAAGCATTGGTTGCTCAAGCATCGTATGTTCGGGAAATTGAAGAAACTGTACCAGTACCACCAAAAGAAGATAGACCAACCGCGGTGAAAAGACACCCACCATCACGTCCAGTAAATGTAATTATTTCTGTAAAACCACAAGCTAAAAAGGCAAAGACCTCTACTGATGATACTGAAAAATATTCATCCGGGAATCCACCAGTCAAGTATGATACTAGCAATGAGAAAGATAATAGTCCTAAGAATACAATTGGTGCGCTTGGAGCTTTGGTCTCTTACAGCGATGAAAGTGACGAAGATAGCTGACATTCTTTTCTTTTTCATTTTTGGTTTTTTTTTTTTTATCATAAAACTGCTTGTACTGGGAAACCTTTTGGGCTCTGATGCAAATATTTTCATTTCTCCCCCTATATTTAGTCTTTATTTTTTGTACCTTTTGTATTCCTTTTGGGCTCGTTTGGCAACATGTGGAATAGGGAAAGAATAGAGGAAGAGTGGAATTTGGAATGAGCTTCTATTTCGTACTATTTCAATTGTGTTCGAATGGTGGAAGAGTGAAAGTATTGATAGATGAGTCAATTTCATCTCTTGAAAAAGATTAATTCATTTATTTCACTATGGAATAGAGAATTGACTCATAGAGAAATAGAGGGACTAGAGTATAAAAAACAAGAGTTTGACTACAAAAGTTCAAACACTATTTCATTTTTCTCATTTCTATAATTCACTCAATTCTTTTTTTTGTTTGTAGTTAAAGTAGCTATGTGCTGCAAAATATTTTCTGTGGCAACTACTTCAATCGTTTCTTTTGCTGTCTCCTGGTTTTTGTTTAATTCAGAAATGCAAATGCAGTAATTCAAATGTTAGGGTAAATTTCACGGGAGGCCACTAAACTTTGCTGTTTGTTACGAATTGGTCGATCAACTTTGATTTGTCCCCCGATAGCCACTAAACTTTGTATTTGTTTTGATTTGGTCACCACGTTACTTTTTCCATCCAAAAAATTAACGGAATCCAATGTGGCACTCAAATAACACACAATTTTTCACTTTTTTTTAACTTGTGTGGCTTTTGGATACTTAAAGTTAATTTCACTCCACTATTCTAATTTTCTCTGCCATTTATATACTATTTTTCTATTTGTTTGCAAATGAATCTAAAATCTGATGATCTATTATAATCTCATTTTTTTTGGCGCATATTTTGTTTCCCTCCAGGTATTTACTGACCCTTGTGCTAGTTTTTTTAAATTCTGTTGTTGTAATGCTTAGAAGCAATATTTGTTATATAAATTTTTTTCACGTGAATAAATTGAAGAAAGCAAGCTTAACTGCTGCATTTATTTTATTTATTTCTTTGTTTTTTTTAAGAAAGACGCCCGTAGGCCGAATATCAGCATTTACACGACTATTTACCAGCAGTTACAGTGTTCTTCAGAAAACTTAGAAATGTAATAGTACAACCGCGTAAACTACCCCTTCAATTTCTAAATATTGGAAATGTACATCCTCCCCCCCTTAAGAACTTTGTTCAGTCCTCTGAACAACTTCGTCCACAACTGTATCGACTAGTGTCGGATATTTTGAGCGCATGGTTTTCTCTAGTTCCCAGGTTGCTTCTCGGCTGGTGTGGCGTCCCCATTGAACCAGGACTTGTCGAATCGTTTTGCGTCGAAGCCTTATTTCCTTGGTGTCCAAAATTTTCATCGGAAATTTTTCATACACTAACATCTCGTCTAGGCTTAAGTTAGAATGGTCGACGATCTAGGATGGGACGTCTCGAAGATATAGTTACAGTTGTGAGACGTAGAAGACTGGATGTAGTTTATTCTGGTTGGGGTTAGTGCTGACTCTTAGGCAAATGGTTTTATGTGCTTTAATATTTCGAAAGATTCTACATATCTAGGGTTCCTCATTCTCGTGACTCCGAAACGTCGTACTTCTCTTCGTTGAGGCACATTTAGCCGCACGTGATCTCCTGCCTTGAATTCTAGGGACCGTGTCCGGATATTTGCATACTTTTTCTATCGATTGCGAGTGGTATCCCGTCTCCGGATATTCAGCACTGTCTTTGATTGTTGTCTTGTTTACACACTTTTTAGATAATACTAAACTGACTACATCCGGTGTCTATGACGAAATGTTACATTAATATATAGATAAGTATATAAAAACAAGTTGGGCATCTTATTAATAGAATATTTATTATTTTGCTAGACAAACTTATTATTAATATTAATAAGACAATAAAATCTAATAAACATAACTTTCACATTTATTATTAAAAGAACCATAATGAAATCGAATCTATGGCCGAACTCCATTTCATCAAATAATGAAATAAATTTACATTAAGTAAAATAACTTAAATAAAGATTGAATATAAAATTCTACGATAGTTCGAGATTTGAAAATAATAAAACAATAAAAGAATAGAACAGAAAAGAATTGTACACATATAAACTACCATTTATTCATGATTATCTAGTTACTATTTATCTAAATCACTATTTTAGTGAGGATTGAATCACTGCACTAACTTAAATATTTAAATCTAATTAATTAGCGATCTTAGGTTACCTTGGGAGCTCAGAACGCACAAGAAATTAAGAAGGTCGGGACTGCGGGTTGTGTCCGGGTTTAGCGCACGACGGTCGAAATACATATATAGTTACGGTGGTTGCCGGGGCTGCGGTGGGCTGCTACCTTGGTTTAGGGTGGCTGCCACAACTTTGACATATATATTTTTTTTAAATAGAGATAGAGGCGCTAGGGTAATATAATGGGCAGCACCGTGTATAGCTTTTTTTATAAGAAATTTTACTTGGTGCATCCAGCTGTGTAATTGGTCAAGTTCAATTCGAGAAATTATGAAAATTGGTAGAAATCAAGGGATGATTTGTGTTATGACTTTATTATCCATTAATTATGAAAATCTTAACATTTTGGAAAGAGCCTCCATATATCTGTACATATATCAAATGACCATTATATAGAAGGAAAATACTATTTCTTTGAATATTAATTTATATTAGAAATAACGTACGCTGGTATATATATACATATATATAAAAGACAATTTATTATGCGGGAGCAGGATATATTGTTAGTGTAGAAGTTATGTTGACCATATGTAACTTCAAAGATTATTGTTGATAGGATGATATCTTATATTATATTGTATCATAAAGATATGGTTTAATAATAAGGAAATGTACGTTTGTTGTAGTATGTTAACTCCATGCATGTTAATTTAGAATATCATGAGTTTGATACATGTTAATCATCTATAAAACATCTGCCATATGTTATATTTTGGATTAGCTTATTTGCACCTACATATAGGTAGAGCTTATACGTTCGTATTTTGGAAGACATCAGAATATATAAGTTGTAGGTCTCGTAATTAACTTTCTGTAAAATTAATAACATAGAAATTGTGCGTAAGAATTGTTAATACATAGATCATATTAATATTTAATAAGTTATTTCTTTGGACATTGTTAGAGAATCTCTTGTATGAATCAACAAGTCAATTACGACTAGCGTTGTACATATAATTTCTGAAAATATGTGATCAAGTTATAATTTATTTATATGTTCCATATTATTTGTATTTTATGATTTATTTATACATAAAGTATGAATATTATTTGTTCTTATATGTTTATCGAAAAAAAAAGTGACGGAAGGTTACATCCCTCTCTCCTTAAAATCCTTGTTCAGTCCCTGAACAAGATTCTCTTCCTATCTCTCGTACGACTCATGATGCTCTTTTTTTTTTTTTTTTTCTTGAGCCCTTCAACGTCCCAGAAGCATCATGGACTGAACATCATTTCCTTCATACAAGAACATGTCCAATTGTCCTAATCCTTGATCTAACTTTCTTCGTGTCAACAGCCCATGTTGGTACTTCATATGCTCATGAACATCCATATGTGACCTCGAGTAGCCGACATGCGTGACAGGTTTTAGACGTATTGTCAGTAATCATGAGCAGGTTTTACTTTCATGTTTAGAATTGGTAACAGGGAGAATATGAGAGTTATGAGGACGGGGGGCACATTAATTCATGAGGCCACGCTGGTTTCTTTTATTTTTCATGTTTTGATATGGAAATATATCAAATTCATAATTTAGGAATAAAGCAAAATTAGAAGTTTAGAAAAATAATTCGCTGCATGCATGTAATCAATCAGTATTAAAAGGAAATTTCGAATTTCGTGCTTAATAGGAAAAATCCATATACTTTCCCTTTTGATGCTAACTGGAGTATCCAAATAATGATAATTAATTAATTCCTACGCGTGAATAGTTCTTACTTTAAATGCAATGTAATATATTCAAATACAAACCAATTAATTCTGTTAATTGAGTTCCACAAATCTCTCTTCAAATATATCAATTCTACTATTTCATTCTTCTTCTTTTAAAATACTAATAACAATATTGGTTTAGAAACTTTTTTTTTTTTTTTTACACAGAGACATATCAAATTCCTTAATATTATGAAATATTTTTGTTACAAAAGACCTATAATTTTATATTTTAAAAAAATATTCTAAGCATAAACAATAATACAATTAGTAATAACCTTCTAAGCATAAGTTGCTTAAATTCTCAAAATTAAAATATTAAATTGTTATTACTTTTACTAATTGTGACAAAATATTACATTTTTTTCCCTTTCAAAAAGAATTTTGTCCTCAAAATTCAAAACATAAAATTATAAATGCTTTCACTACGCTTCCGCTGCGCTACTCTGATTAAATAGTCCATTTTTTGTCAAAAGTAAATTAAATGAAATATTAACCATAAGTTTAATAAATGAGGATTTAACTAAAGTCAGATGTGGTCAAATTAGATATAGATGAGCGAGGTTAAATGAAGATTAACGACTTCATTATCAGACTTTGTTAATTTATCTACAATAATTGAGTTAAAAATCTGATTTTTTTTTTTTTCGTTTCTTATAATACGATTGTGCAAGTGACTGAAGATAGTTCTATAATATATAGCGGAAGTTATCAAATATAAATTGGAAAGTTTATCTATGTTGAGTTTTAAAGACAAGACCTTAACGTTTTTGCTCTCTTCGCGGAAAGTTATTTATTGATATTGTATGTGCTGGCTCTGATATCAACTTTAGTTGTCACACCCCGAGACAACCTGCCACGTATTGCTACGTAAGGCATATGCACATCACATACATTATCAATAACAATATAAATAAAGCCACATTTATTTCATAATCAAAAGAGTTTAACAAACGATCACGACAGACATGGCTAGTAACACAACACTGCCATGCCTGCTCAATGTATCAATTATTGAATTATGGAAATAAGACTAAACAACATGTGGCAATTTATCAATCATAAGCTTTCCCGCTTGGTCTCACTCTTGTACTTGCTCGAATCCTTCCTCTTCGTTACCTGGAACCCACATAAAAGTGGAGCGAGTGAGAGATCGAACCTTCTCTCAGTGCGGGATTTAGTTCCAGCCCAGAGCTTATAAAACCTTTACTTTTTCTCACAAATATGAATATACATAATTAAAATGCGTATGCTTCTTCTAATGCAATGCATATCCTATCATTACTTACTACTTTCATTTACTTTTAAAATTCCGTTAATCTATTTCGTGTGCCTCACTAGACGGTGAATTCATATGCCACTAGGTCTTGGCGGTGATAGGACCGCTTCCGCCTACAATCACGTCCGCGACAGGACCGCTTGCGCCTACAATCACGTACGCGATAGGACCGCGTCAGCCTGCAATCACATCCGTGACAGGACCGCTTTCGCCTACAGTCACATTAACGAGGGGTCCAATCGAACACTAGACCCAATGTATACATCCCAATATGCAAGCATATCGGCCCCTGTTCAGTTTCCTTGTTCGTTCATGTCACGTACATTTTATTAAATCACACAATTCATGCCATGCTCAACACATCCTATTCATGCAAGTCCATTGGTCAATGTATGAATCTTATCCTTTCATGCAATTTATTTATGTACTACTCAACTCATATGAATGGTTCGAAAAACAACATGCACAATTCCAACTAATGCCATAATAATAAACAGTTGAATGACAATAAGTAAGTAAGATAGTTTTATAAAGTCTAGGAAGCCCGCACCTGTTGTCATAGGGAAGTCGTTAGACGTCTCAAGATCTTCTTCTAGGACTCCAGAATTTGAACCTAAACGAATGTCCACATTAATACCTCGTATTAATCATTCTAGAGTTCTTTGATTTACTAATTAAAGTATTTTTATAATTCTTAAAGTCTAGGTTACGTAATTAAATTATTAAAGGTAAGAAGTTAAAGTTCAAAAGGTAATTAGATACTCTAACCGAAAGTGAATACTCATGAAAATTCTTAGCAGCAATTAAATCGAAGCATTAACAATTAAACCTTTAAGGTTCAAAAAGTCGAACAATTAAATCGAAGTTCAAATAAATGAGCTATATTGAATTCGGTAGAGATAATGAATGAAAAAAAATATAATATTTAAATGAATGATTGAAGTTTAAATAATTTAATAAGGGTCCGAATAGGTTGAGATAGGATAAGGAAAGTATCTATTAGCAGGGAAATCTGGAAATTTAGAATAGGTGACTAATCTAGAAAGGAATTTTACTGTACATATATAAATATATATATTACTAACAGAAGTCTTGGACTTTTGAATCAATCATGTGAAAAATTTAGAAATGCATCCTCACTAGTATGTATCTATCTATCACTATAAGATAAGTGTATTTAAATAAAGAAACTAAGTTAACAGAAGGCATCCGAATATTTGAAAATATGGAAAGTAAATTATTAAAGGAAGGTATTATTTGTGATTACCATTAGGTGCTAATAATAACGAAATTTCTAACTTCATATACTTTCTTCAGTACTATAACTCGTAGTGATTAATTTAAAATAAGATAAATTAATGGAGAAAAGAAATTCATGATATCATCTATGTATATTTATAAAACTAATCATTTTTAATTGAAAGGAGAAATGAATTGCGGGAAGAATTAATAGAATCATCGTATAAAATTACAAGTTATTGTTACTTCAACTATTGGAACATCTAAGGTTCCCTTTGGAATTGTCATCGTAACATGACCCGTGTAGATGTCTTGCACCGATTATAGGTCGGATTATGAAAAGATCGAAATAAACAAAAGAACAAGAATCAACCCAAGCCGTATAGATGTTATACATCGTTTATGCCTTGGATTTTATTATTTTATTTTTGTGGAGAAGAAATAAAGAAAACAAAACCAAAACAAAAAGAAAAAAATGAAACGAAATAATACAGAGAAGAAAATACACGTCCCTTAGGTCTTGTTTATTTGATGGATTTATTATTAATCTATTCAAGTAAGAAATAATAACTTAATTAGTTTGAAGATAAATGTTACCTTGAGGCCGACAAGAGAAGATGAGGTAGCTAGAGGGTTTAGTTTATTATTTTATTTTTGTGAGAAAGAGTATGTCGGCTGTGGAGGGGGAAATGTGGGGGTTTAAATAGGGGTTATTAGGTTTAGTAAATTAATTAGGGAATTGGGCTTGGAATTGTGGGCTAGGCTTTGAAATTTTGTTTGGGCCTCTAAATTAATTATATTCTCATTAACCTAATCTGGTTTGGGTTTCTTAATTAATTTAATAATGTAATTAAATTAGTCCATTACCTAAATGCCGTGGCGTTACAACATTTGTCTCATTTTGCCAAATGTGCGCCTTATCAGTAAGTCTACTGCCTCCTTTTCAGGTATAGAATGGCTCGACTTGATACTTAAATTTCTCCATCGATTGATATACGCCAGTAGAGTTTCATTTGGTTCTTGCTTGGCCCATGCTAAGTCAGCGAGCCTTACTTGAGTACTTGTGGTGACAAACCTGCTTGTGAAGGCACGCACCATTTGATCCCAGGATCTTATACTTTCCGGTTCTAGAGAGCAATACCAGTAGAATGCTGGTCCTGAGAGACTTCGAGTGAATTGACGGCAGAGGAATGCTTCTTCTCTCGAAGAATCCCCACATTGAATCATGAAGTGATTAATGTGTTGTTTTGGTCCAGTTTCATCTGTCCCGTTGCCTGAGAATTTGGAGAACAAGGGAACAGAGTATGTTGGGGGATATCTTGGTATATCAAACTCAGGAGGATATAGTTTCCCTACCCAGTATGTTGGTAGTTTCGAGGTAATTCCCATTTCTTGTAGTTGCTGGCTAATCATTTCCTTAACGTCAGCTGATGTCTCAATATTAGACCTATAAATCCGACCAATTTCTGTACCAAAATCTGTGTTTCAAACCATCAGATCGTGTCTTTTACATTGAAAATACATTGAATATCTATAGAATGTGGTACTGCTGTGTTTTTATTTTTACTTTGTAGAAAACAGCGAAATCAGGGAACAATATGAAGTTCTGGAACCATCCACGTGGGCCGCATCACATCCGAAGCAGGCCGCATCAAACCCTGACGCGACCACAGACGAGACCTCCATTCTTACACGCGAGGAGCACAGACATGCGGATCGCGTCCACTGCACGCGGGTCGCGTGAGTCTATTCCGGAAAGAAAACAGAAAAGGAAACATAGGCTCAATAAAGGAAAGGTCGACCAGAAAGGCTATATTACGGGATCCCTTGCCACAGAAGGGTAAGCTATTCATTATTCTACATTCCAGAGAGTGAGAGACAGATTCTAGGGTTTGGGCTTGACGGCTAGCTTGGAGACGAAGTTGAGAAGCGAAAGACGAAAGTTCTTCACGGATCTTCTTTGTATTTCGGGTTTTGTCATGACTATTTCATCTATCATTTGTTCTATTTGTTCTTTAACTATGTGTGAGTAGTTTTTTTAGTTTCTAGGGTTACGATGTAGTTTGATACCTTGTTTTGTATGCATGTTGTTTGAATCTATGTTGAATGTTAGTGTTTAATTGTTTGAGTAGTATTTTAATTGCTTTGTTGAAGTTGATTGAATGATTCTTGATTGTCTACTGTTAGATGTCTATAGCATCTTTCTTGTAATTTGGTCTTGATGTTTCTCTCAACCAAACTTAGAATTTGAGGTAGGTTTACGAGCCGCGAGGCGAGACCAAAAAGTAACTGAGAGGTGAACTTTTCCACTTATCGAGAGGTAGTGGTTACCTTTAGTAAACCGGACAATTAACTTGGATTAAAAACTTAAGAAGGTGAAATTGCATTTCCGATACCAGGTTTATTAAGCTAACAAACGAGAGTTGAGGTTTAGGAACATTAGTTTCGGTCAATGAATCCTTACACCAAAGAACAACGCAGAAACAGACAACTGCTACATTCACTCGAGGTCCACGCAGACCGCGTATGAGAGTACGCGAGTCGCGTGTTACATGCGGGTCGCGTATGAAAGTACGCGGGTCGTGTGGGTACCGAGAGGCAAGGTTGATAATGAAATCGAAAACCCTAGAAACGCTTTTCTCTATTTGATAAAAACCAAAATTTACCTTCTATCAATTTAATTATTTCTGTCATCGATTGAATTTAGGAAATTAAACAAACAAACCAACCTTTTCCAACTTCTAGTACCTAATTGATTTAAGTAGAGTTCCAGATTTGATTTTGAACCGTCCTGTGGATCGATACCTGACTAGACTATACGACAGGATTGTGCACTTGTAATCTTAGTCGGAAGTTAAATCAAGGTTAAAAGCTACAGCTTGCTGTAGTGAAACTTTGTGATACACTTTTGTGCGAACAAGTTTTTGGCGCCGTTGCCGGGGACGGCATCATTTATCTTTTCCGGATTTTTGCTTATTTTAATTAATCTAGATTTTAATCTGTATCTTTTCTTTTATTTTTCTCTCTTTCAGGAACACTGGCTTTTATACCACCTCCTACGGGCGATTACCATCTCAGGAGCAGAGGACCGATACCTGACGCGACCCGTATAGAATTGCATGCAGACCGCGTCCCTCTTCTCGAAACTGACACAAGATCTGTGCACTCAGCCCCAGCTGCAACACCTCCTCACGCGACCCTCATACAAGACACGCGGTCCGTGCAAACCGACCCAGACAGAGAGGGACATTCCAGCAGAGCATCAATGAGCAACAACGGAGACGAGGAACGGGCTGAGAATCTGACTGATGATGAGTACCAGGAGGACATCGTGCCAAGGACATTGCGAGAGTTCAATGTGCCTAGGGCTGGAGACGTGAGAGGAGCAATCAGACTGCCACAAATTCCAGGACAACAACCGAACTTCAATCCGGGCGTTGTTAACATTGTGCAGCAAAACACTTTCCATGGGTTGGATCATGAGGATCCACACTCTCACCTCCAAACTTTTCTTGAATGTTGCACTACCATTAGAACAAATGGCGCAACTAACGATTATATCAGACTTGCTTTATTTCCTTTCACTCTTAGGGATAAGGCCAAAAAATGGTTAGGGTCACTACCAAGGGATTCGATTACCAACTGGAGGGAATTGTCCAACTCATTTCTGACTAGGTTTTTCCCACATAAGAGAACTGCCAAGGTAAGGACCCAACTGACCAGTTTTAGGCAAAGTCTGATGAACCCCTAAACGAAGCATGGAAAAGGTTTAGGGAGTTGCAGTATTCTTGTCCACACCATGGTATACCTGACTGGTTATTGATTCAGACTTTTTATGATGGTTTAACAAAAAGCACTCGTACTTCTGTTGATACTGTTGCAGGTGGAGCTTTGATGTCAAGGGAACCTCTTGAGGCAATGAACTTGATCGACAATATGGCTCAAAACCAACAGTGGTCCGGCCGCGACAATTCTAGACCTAGAGGAGGCGGCCGATTCGAAGTCGATCCAATCACAGCTCTAATGCCAAGATGGAAGCCATGCAGAAGGCTTTCGACAAAATGAGTATGAAATCTGTTGGTAGCCATCCATCACAGCCAGAGTCATGTGCCATATATGGGGAGGGACATTCTTATGAACACTGTCCATTGGCGCAAAGGGATGATGACGAGCTCGAACACGTGAATTCTCTCAACAGCGAGCCATCCTACTTCCCAAAACCTCCATTCAACCGAACCTACTCCAAAGACCCGGTTGAGCAACAAAACTGGAGGTGGAAGCAGAACAACCCAGCACCCTTCAACAGTGGCTCAAATCCCTCCTACAACAACTCTTTCAACAACCCCTCTGGCAACAACAACAACCGAAACTTTTACCACAATGCATCCTTCAACAACCAGAACAACCGAGCAGCTCAGTCCGGATCTTCCAAGCCATATATCGCTCCCGCTGTGAGTGATTTCATGCATGAGCAAGGAAAGATGAACCAGATGCTATTCGAGCAAATGCAATCAATGAATGCTCAACTGACTACTCAAAACCAGATGATGGAGCAATTGGGGTACAAAGCCGGTCCAAGCCAACCACAACCTGGTAAGTTACCCAGCCAGCCAGAGATCAACCCCAGAGGAGAAGCTAAGGCGGTCACACTGCGAAGTGGAACCCAATACGAAGGACCAGCCAAGCCAACAGATCAGACCGCATAGCACGCGGGCCGAACCAATGACACACGACCCGTGTCACCACCTGAAGAGGAGAACCCAAGCCGCGTCGAATCGACTCGACCGGCAGTCACACCTGGAGAACCTGTGAACACGACCCGCGTCAGTGACACGCGAGCCGCATCAAAAGAACCTGAGAGTCAAAAGAAGTCAGGGGCCGAGAAACCTCCACCATACAGGCCACCTGTACCCTTCCCCCAAAGACTAGCTGAGACCAGACTGAATGCACAATTTGCGAAATTCATTGATGTTCTCAAACAACTGCACATCACCATTCCATTCACCGAAGCTTTGACTCAAATGCCCACCTATGCCAAGTTCTTGAAAGACATCCTATTTAACAAGCGAAGCTTGGGGGGGCACGAGACGGTGAAACTGACAGAGCAGTGCAGTGCCATTCTGAGCAACGAGCTGCCACCCAAATTGGAAGACCCTGGTAAGTTTTCTATTCCTTGCACTATAGGGAAAGCCATGATCAAGAAGGCTCTATGTGACTTGGGAGCTAGCGTGAGCCTCATGCCACGCACAATCTATGATCGAATGGGAGTAGGTGAGCTCAAACCTACGCGAATGACCTTACAGCTAGCAGACTCCTCGGTAAGACTTCCGCTTGGCATAGTGGAAGATGTACCTGTTCAGGTTGGTAAGTTCTATGTACCTGCTGATTTTGTTGTTATGGAAATGGAAGAGGACAAGGAAGTCCCCATTATTCTGGGACGACCTTTTCTCAGAACTGTAGGTGCAATAATTGATATGTCTCATGGAACACTAACCTTGAGCATTGGAGATGAAAAAATGCGATTTCAGATCGATGTGCTATGAAGTATCCTTCAACTGAATCTTGTTTTCGAGTAGATGTGATCGAAGAATGTTTAACAGATTTGGCGGATGATTACTTTCTTGAGCAGATCAATGAGCGCATGAATAAACACACTAACTATTTGTCTGAGTTGCAGGTTGAAATGAGCGAGACAGAATCAGTTTTTGCAGCAGACTTGAAGTTAGACGAAAATGAGGAGTTTGGACACGGGCCTGATGAAAAACACGCGGGCCGCATGCCACAGCCAGAGGACCTGGAAACTGAAGGAAGCGGGTCGGATGAGACCAACGCGAGGTCCGCACGCGAGCCGAGTGCACCAGACGCGGACCGCATCAAGACCCAAACTTGGAGCCCAACTCCTGAACTCAAGCCCCTTCCAGCCAACCTCAGGTATGAATTCCTCGGTCTAGATAACTCTTTTCCTGTGATTGTGAATGCAGTTTAAACCCCGATCAAACCGCCAAACTTCTGGAGAAACTGAAAATCCACAAAGGCGTGATTGGGTACTCGATCAAGGATCTGAGAGGAATCGACCCATCCATCTGTTCACACAGAATCTTACTTGAAGATGATCACAAGCCATCAGTTGAGCACCAGCGATGACTCAACCCAAATCTGAAAGAGGTAGTGAAAAAAGAAATACTTAAACTTCTTGATGCAGGTATTATCTACCCGATTTCTGACAGCAAATGGGTGAGTCCTGTCCATGTGGTGCCAAAGAAAGGAGGCGCGACAGTGGTGAAGAATGAGAAGAATGAGCTCATCCAAACTCGCGTAGTTAATTGATACAGGATGTGTATCGACTATAGGAAGCTCAATGCCGCCACGCGCAAGGATCACTTTCCGTTGCCGTTTGTCGATCAACTCCTTGAAAGGCTTGCTAATCACTCTTACTTTTGTTATCTTGATGGTTATTCTGGTTTCTTTCAAATACCCATTCACCCACAAGACCAAGAAAAGACCACCTTTACTTGTCCATATGGTACATTTGCATATCGTAGGATGCCCTTTGGTCTTTGTAATGCACCAGCAACCTTTTAGAGAGCCATCATGGCTATCTTTTCTGATTTCATTGAGAATGAGGTTGAGGTCTTTATGGATGATTTTTCTGTTTATGGTGTTTGTTTTGACTCTTGTTTGACTAACCTTTGTAAGATTTTGCAGAAATGCAAAGATGTCAATCTCATTCTGAATTAGGAGAAATGTCACTTCATGGTTCAGGAAGGCTGATGTCTCATTATTTGACCTATAAATCCGACCAATTTCTGTACCAAAATCTGTGTTTTAAACCACCAAATCGTGTCTTTTACATTGAATATCTATAGAATATGGTACTGCTACGTTTTCATTCTTACTTTGCAGAAAATGAGCGAAATCAGGGAAGATTGTGAGTTCTGGAGCCCTACACGCTGGTAGCGTCAGATCCCACGCGGGTAGCGTCAGATTCCACGTGGGTAGCGTCAGACCCTGAAATTTCAGCACCCGAACTTACCACTTTTCAGAAAGCTTGCGAGAAGATCTACAATCTGAGCTAAAGGCATGCGGGCCGCGTCAGATCCCACGCGGGTCGCGTCAGACTTTTTTAGAAACAGAAGCAGAATTGGAAACAGAGGCTAATTGAAGGAAGGTCGGCCAGAAAAGCTATAAGAGGGGATTTCTTGCACCTGAGAGGGCATTCTGTATCTGAGAGACAATTCCTAGGGTTAGGAGAGACGGCTGGCTGGGAGACGAAGAAGAGAGGAGCTGAACGAGAGTTTTGCGACGAATCTTCATCGTTCTTCTAGTTTTTCTATGAACTCTTTTATCTTTATTTGTTTTGTTTGTTCTTTGACTATGCTTGAGTAGTTTACTTAGTTTCTAGGGTTACGATGTAGTTTGATACTTTGTTTTGTATGCATGTTGTTTGAATCTGTGTTGAATGTTAGTGTTTAATTGTTTGAGTAGTATTTTAATTGCTTTGTTGAAGTTGATTGAATGATTATTGATTGTCTACTGTTAGATGTCTATAGCATCTTTCTTGTAATTTGGCCCTGATGTTTCTCTCAACCAAACTTAGTATTTGAGGTAGGTTTACGAGCCGCGAGGCGAGACCAAAAAGTAACTGAGAGGTGAACTTTTCCACTTATCGAGAGGTAGTGGTTACCTTTAGTAAACAGGACAATTAACTTAGATTAAAAACCTAAGAAGGTGAAATTGCATTTCCGATACCAAGTTTATTAAGCCAACAAACGAGAGTTGAGGTTTAGGAACATTAGGTTCGGTCAATGAATCCTTACACTAAAGAACAACGCAAAAACAAACAACTGCTACATTCACTCGAGATCCACGCGGGCCGCGTATGAGAGTACACGGGTCACGTGTTCCATACGGGTCGCGTATGAAAGTATGCGGGTCGTGTGGGTACCGAGAGGCAAGGTTGATAATGAAATCAAAAACCCTGGAAACGCTTTTCTCTATTTGATAAAAACCAAAATTTACTTTCTGTCAATTTAATTATTTCTGTCATTGATTGAATTTAGGAAATTAAACAAACAAACCAACCTTTTCCAACTTCTAGTACCTAATTGATTTAAGTAGAGTTCCAGATTTGATTTTGAACCGTCCTGTGGATCGATACCTGACTAGACTATACGACAGGATTGTGCACTTGCAATCTTAGTCGGAAGTTAAATCAAGGTTAAAAGCTACAGCTTGCTGTAGTGAAACTTTGTGATACACTTTTGTGCGAACAAAGGCGTTGTCCTAGGACATGTTGTGACCTCCAAAGGCATCGAGGTTGATAAGGCGAAGATTGAAGTAATTGAGAAACTCGCAATCCCAACTTGTGTTAAAGGGGTTCGCAGCTCTCTGGGTCATGCAGGATTCTATCGTCGCTTTATCAAGGACTTTTCTAAAATTGCGAAACCATTGACCAATTTACTCATTAAAAATTCTGATTTTGTTTTCACTGATGATTGTGTCAAGTCTTTTTGTAGTTTGAAGGAAGCCCTCATCTCAGCACCCATTTTGCAACCACCTGATTGGTCTCTTCTGTTCGAGATCATGTGCAACGCGAGCGACTATGCTGTAGGAGCAGTTCTTGGGTAAAGAAAGACAAGAAGCTGTTCGCCATTTACTATGCTAGCAAGGTGCTAGATCCAGCCCAGATGAACTACACAACCACCGAGAAGGAACTTCTTGCAATTGTGTTCGCTCTTGACAAGTTCAGATCATATCTAGTTGGCTCGAAAATAATTGTTTACACCGACCATGCCGCACTCAGGTCTTTGTTGAATAAACAGGATGCCAAACCTCGCCTAATTAGATGGATTCTTCTTTTGCAGGAATTTGATATCGAAATTAGGGACAAGGAGAGAGTCGAAACCACCGTGTCTGACCATCTATCCCAACTGCGATTTGTTCAGGATCTCTCCGATCCTGCCTCGACCAAAACTTAGCAAAAGGTGGTCGAGCTTGAGACCTAAAACAAGCGCTTCTTGGGAGGCAACCCAAGTCCTTTTTAATTTTCTTGCACTTAGGGTAATTTCATAGTCCTCTTTGCATAATTTTTGTTGTTTGCATGTATTTTGCATTTAGGGAAGTCAAAGGAGAAAACTGCTGGTTCAGTACTGTAGGGCGCAGAAAGTTGCACAGCTGGTATGTATGGAAGGTGTGTGTGCATGTGTGTTTAAATGTCTCGTGGTTCAATGCTCTCTGTTAATTAAAGAACATCGAACTCGAAACATTCATTTCTTTCTTTCCGCTATTCCTTCTGGTTCACCCTCGACAGACCTACGATTCGTGATCGGTCCGTCGAGAGAGTTTAATGATTGTGGGGACGTTTAAACTCCAAGCGGGCGCAAGCCCCCGCTGTTAATTACATCAGATGGCCCTCCCAAGCCATGCTGAATACCTCGTTCATTCCAGGATTTATGCCTATTTGTTGTGAATTGAATAAATGGGCTAAAAGGGGAAACTCATGTACTTGGCTTTCGTGTGTGTTTCTTTGATTATCATCGTTTCGGGGTGTTTGATTAGTGTACATGCACGAGATGTAATGATTATCATTAAAATACCTTTATTACACATTTTTATTTATTTCATAAACATATTTGTACTTGAGAAAATATATTCACACTTTTTTGTATTTTTAGTTGAGAGAAAGTGATTGAAATATGAAGAAAAGGGTATTTTCGTCATTTCAGGGCCTGGCTGATGTCTGGACATGTTCAATTTTGGTTTAGAAAGATGGAGGGTTCAATTTGGGTTCGTTTGGAGGTGGTTTGAGTCAATTCGGACTTGAAATGAAGAAGTTATGGCCAAAAAGGACTTATTCGTAAGTATTTATGTTTTTCCAGGGGTTTATTTACAAAGCTGGAAGGGCGTGGGTTTGTGATTTGGGTTTTAGACAAGGTTTCATGTGAAATTTGGGCCTCTAGGGGCTTATTTGGAAGAGTTTTGTGCTGTCAGGGGCCTTTTTGTAAATTCACAGGGGCTTCGCTGCAAATATTGGAAAATCAGAGGGGGGTCTTCCGTAAAAAGGGGATTAATTTGTAATTTTATTTATTATTCGGGGCTTTGAAATTCGGGTTTTTGGGTCTCTTAAATTCGTGTATTGGGCTTTGAGATGTGGGTCGAGCTTCAGGACTCGTGCTGGCCATTCGATGTGTATTCTGGACTTTAAAACCCGTGCTGTCATTCGAATTCTATTATGTGTTGAGTATTTTAGATATAATAATTTTGTACTCTTTTGCCTTTAATATTTATAAAACCTTCGTACTCAATGAATAGGTTAGTTGCAAGCGCACAACCTATCGATTGTAGTATTTAGGTGTCGATCCGCAGGGAGATAGGGAAATACCAATTTTTAATAAAGAAAACTACTTCTAAAACAAAACAATAAAAGTAAAGTGGGGGGTTTGTTCTTAAAATCCTAAAGTTGGGTTCAATACCCGAAAAAGAGGAGTTTCAAACAATAAATGTAAATAAAATAAAGGAAAGAAAGATTGGTTTGTTTTCAAGTTTAAGGAGATCTAGGGGTATTCGGTCTACAATCCCTTGCTAATTCTATTTATTCGGTTTGTTTAAATTCATGTTTGATTTGATGAGGTTTCTAACCTATGTTAGCCTTTGGAACAAATATTAATACAAATACTTTGCGCTTTATGGATTAATGTGCCTCGAATTCTAGGGCTGCCACTAACCTAGAGGGATATTTAATCTCATGCTTCAAAGCATATATCGATATTTGTTCTAAGGTGTCCTAATTAGGATTTGCCTTCGCCTTTCGGTCCTTCACCAAAATCCTAACCTTAATTTCTATAGTTCCGGATTGGATATCAAAGTACAGTCGCTTCTAACCCAACCCTAAGGTGTGTCTTTATGGTTTCAATTAGTAGTCTCCTCATGACCAATGCCGGAATTTAATAAACTTAAAGCGGAAAAATACGATCAACGCGATTTCAAAACTACTTCAATTCAATAAACCCTAACCAGGTGAACTCAAAGGAATGAGTACTAATGAAATTCATAAAGAATAAATCACAGAAATTAACAATCAAATCCGATAACACAATCATAATAAAAACAAATATCCGAATAATCTAGAATTAAACAAGTTCATGCATTGACCTAAACCCCTAGAAAGAGTACTACTCTCTCTTGGAGAGATCCATAACAAAGATTGGCAAAAACAATAAGAAATGAGATAAAGAAATGATTACACCCTTTCTTAGATCTAAAACCTCGATCTTGCCGACTCCTTGCTTGAATCTTCTTCTTCTCCTTCCTTGGGAAGCTTCGAGAATTTCTGCAGGATCTCTCTCTCTCAATTTGTGGAAAGATGGATATAATAATGGATGATTAGAGAGATGAAATTCTTCTCCTTTTATAGCCAAAGGCCTTGCCCAATTTAGAGGATAGTAGTGGGGTTAGTGGGTGCACTCCTCAGACTGCTATGGCTATTTTTGGCATTCTAAAACGTGTTCCTTGTTGGCCAAAAATAGAAAACCTCCTGAAAATGCGAATTTCTGGCTGTCTGCGAGTCCAGTGCGTCCGCACTGGAGTTGAGTGCGGGTGGTCTTGGTCGCACCGACTCCAAATCCCCTTTGGTTCCAAGTTTCCTTTTCTGGATTTTCTGCAAAATTTCCTGAGTGCGTCCGTACTGGATCTTAGTGCGTCCGCACTGGCATGTTGTTTTCTGTTTTCCAAAGAATCCGAAGATTTCAAAAATAGTCTAAGTACTGAGTGCGTCCGCACTGGCTGTGAGTGCGTCCGCACTGGAGTTGAACTTCTGTATTTCGGAAGATTCTGAAAGTCGCAAAAATCGGCTAAGTAGCGAATGCGGATGACCCCACTCGCACTGGAGCTGAGTGCGGACGCATTACGCTCGGACTTTTCGTCTGTGAGGTCTGCGCTGCTGGAAAATCGGCTAAGTACCTAGTGCGTCCGCACTGGTGGAGAATGCGTCCGCACTGGGCAGTTTTTCTTCATTTTGCATTGTTTCCTGCATTGAAACATCGAGCGAACGCAGTAACTTGATTCTTGGTGTATTATATTCGCTTTATATCCAAAATACAAGATATTTGGTGTTATTTTATGATAAAAACTAGATCGACGGTGTATATAAAATACACCTATCATTATGGCGCCAGAATTGAGGGTCTCAGATCACTTTAAGATCCGTGCAGCTGTTTTATTTGATTTCTACTTAGCAATTAAACCTTTAAAAATTCATATCAATTTGAAACAAAGTCAGAAAAATATGATCTTTATGTCTATGTGTTTTGAAATGTTCTATCTAATTATGATGTTTATTTCATGTTTTGATTTTTTTTGTCATTCGGTACTGCCCATTTTTCAACAGCAGCCCCTTTTTATTTAAATGCTGTTTTTTCTATTTTTGAACCTGAACTTTGAAAATTCGTATAAAATCAAAATATAATCAGAAAAGTGCAAACTTGATGTCCATTTTGTGTGTTTTGAAGTCCTCTATCTAGTGGTGAAGTCCATTTTTCATTTTGGTCCCTGTACCGGTCCAGAAGGTACTGTTTACCAGAGAAGGTCATTTTGACAATTTTGAGTGCTTTTATTGTGTCATTGGTGCATGCCTTGTAGTGTAATATTGGTCCATTATTCCAGAGGGTATTAGGGACTGATTTGAAACATATACAATTAATTCCATGAATTAAGCATCATTTTCAAGGACTTTCATGGCCTTTATTGCTATATCTTTGGTACCAATGAACAAAGGAAAAGAAAAAAATCCAAAAAATTCTGAAAATGATACCAAAAATCTGCCAAAATGTGGTTTTATGCAAGGAAGCCCCTGATTTTGTTTAAAATCATGTTTTTGATGTTTTTTGAAGAACATGTCATTAAGATTTCCTTAGGTTTAGAGTTGCAAACATCCAACTTGTCATTTGTCTACACTTTAAACCTTCCATCTTTCACCATTTATATATATTTAGAATATTTAATTTCTTTTAGCATATTTGCTTAGGAAATCAAGTATTCTTCCATACACAAATGGATCCAAAAAAGGGAGGGTCATCGAAATATCACAAGTTTAAAGCACAAATGACATATCATAGCCAAAGCTAATATCATCTAATACCTTAGACTTCAATTTCTCCCCATTTGCACATAGTTTTTAATTTTTGCCAATATTCATGCACGTAAATGCACTAATTATTGACTAAATCAATCCCTTTGCACAAATAGGCCCTTTGATCATTTAGGTTGAGAGAATAATAGGGGATACCTCATGGCTCAACCCTACTACCTCTTGTGTTTTAATTTTTTTTATTGTCACTTTATTATTCTTTTAACATCCTCACAAAATAATTAATATAGTTTTCATATGAAGGGAGACCTCATGGCTCAACCCTCATACTTCTACTACTTAATTATTTTTAGAAGAAGCTAAAGGAATTTAAAGAAGGAAAGAAAATATCAAAGATTAAAACTTTACTATTTTTATTTCATAAACTCCAAATAAAAGAGATGATAAAATATTAACATATGTATGTATATATATATTAATACTTGTGCATATATATATATATATATTTTTATGCAAAGTAAAAAAAAAGGTAAGAAAAATCACATTTTAATATTTTTCATTATTATTTCATGAAAGATGCAAAGAAAGGAACTAAAAAGGGAAAATATATTTTTATTTGATCCTCAAGTTACATATTTCACTTTGTTCATAAACACCTAGCATCACATTATGCTCCTTAACGTGTTCCAGGGTATATTAACTCTTGTCAAGAGCCAATTTTGTCATTTTCCACTATGCCCGAATTGCATCATATTGGTTTCGGGTGCAGGCCTAATTCAATGCGTATTGCATTAAATTGGGACTCTCAGTGGTGTCGTGTTATGCATAAAGAGACCCTGTCAAGTTCTCAACCCTTGGTTTTAGCTATCTTGGCCGAGCCATTTCGTTATACTCTTACCATTCGGGTTTGAATCAATAGAGAAGAAAGGTGCTCGGGTTTGAAAGAGGGCAGAGGAAAGCAGAGTGTGAGGTGTCTTATTAACCTCAGGTGAGCACTTATGCAATTCCTTTCCTATTAATTCGGGTTCTAGCTTGATTTCGGTTGAAATGGCGAGATAAAGGAAGAAGAGAACACTGACAAGGTGGGACCCGAGCATCAGCCTCACCATTCAATCCCTTTCATCTCTTTTAAATTCTCATTTTCGTTTGATTGCACTCGGTGCTCGGTAGGCCATGCATAGGCTTTACATGGTGTATGGCACACCGGGTTCATATCAAACGAAGGGGTCACTTAAGTCCCGCTCCAGATCTCTTATTTCGGGTATATGGGCAATCTAAACCTGGTGCATCATGCACCGTACAGCTGACCGCTTTGTCTAGGAGGTTATGTTTATATAAACCGAGTCCACCCATCTTGGCTACCTAGCGAATTTTGTTTTAAGCTACTAACTTGTGGGTCCCGCTTGCATAGGTTCTGTTTAGTGCACCCAAACTGTACCCAAAGTGGTTTAGGGGGTGATTTTGCTGAGTATACTCCACCTTTTTGTACCCAGAATATTATCCATGCATTGTTTAGATTGTAGGAAATTATTTCCTTTGTAATTTTGACTGTGTGACACATCAAAATTCGTGGTTTCATATGTATAATACTATCACGAATTTTAACATGCTGTACTCAATTTGTTTTTGAAGGGTCTGAGTACAACCTTGGCATTTTAATTCCCCATAAATTACTATTTGTCGTGCTGAGTTTAAATAACAACTTTTTAGGGTCAAGCAAGTACATTACGCGACCCGCGTGAGAAATCAACATGACCCGCTTGCGAAACATGACTTGGTTAAAGATCAATGCGACCCGCGTGAATAAATTGACGCACCCCGCGTCGGTGCCGGCCGATGCAGCAATAAAGAAGCGCATCCATTACGGGTCGAGATGGCGAGACCCTTTCTTCTTAAACTCACCCCGCTTCGCCTTTCTCCTTCCACAGTACATCCGACCATCTTCTCAACACGACCGCATCACCTCCTTCTCCTTCTACAGTGCACCCGACCCCCTTCAATCTGACCACTCGAGCCATCCTGTAGACCCCTCCTCTCCACTTGCTCTCTCTCGGCCGCCAGCACCACCTCGAGCCTTCTCTCCCAGTGGCGTGCCTCAGGTAAGTCTCTACACCCTTCTCTTTATTTCCGTTGCTACCATCACCTCTCCACCCTCAAGAACCTCAGCCATGTCCATTTCACCGAAAACCTAACCCATGCGACCCGTATCAATTCTATACACCCTGCGTCACCCTTGTCCGCCCCGCATCAGAATTAACTCGACCCGTGTCACTTGAATCCTGAGCCATACAATGAACCGTGAGCGACGATCCAAACAAACCCAGGACCGTAGGCAACTGTGTAGCTGAGCCCAGCCACAACCTGCATGCACTCCTTCTCCACCTGAGTCTAGTTCACACCACTCTGAGCACCATGACTCCGAGGACTCCCTCCACTTCGAGTCCTTGCGCCTAAAGAAGTTCGAGAACACATGCCGGGTTGACATGACCACCCTCCGCACATTCGGAGTTGAAGAGGACTTCCTACTTCTCACTGGTAGGATTGGCTTTACCCCCACTTTTTGGGCTATCGACCACCCTGCCTACGAGAGACTCACGCTTGAGTTCCTCTCCTCTCTCCAGCTCAAAGAGGATAACCAAGGCAGCCTCTCCCGTCACTACATCAAGTTCCTCCTCTGTGGTCAGCCTCACCGCGTTACGATCATTTAGCTCCGCGAGTGGTTCGGTTTTCAACCGGATCCCCAGACTTCATCTCTTGAGTTCCGTATGGGCCTGGACAAGGACCATTTCTGGAGCTTGATCTCCGGCTCGACACCAGGAGCTGTTCACAACAAGGATTTCAGGAGCCTCAACATTCCTCACCCTTCTCTTCGTTGCATCCAGCGTGCCCTTGCTGTCACTATCTTGGCGCGTGGTGAGACAGTCTCCCGCACCAACATTAAGGATCTCAAGCTTCTGGATCACATGCTCCGGCCAGACGGTGAGATAGAGCGGCCCGACCTGATGCTCATCATGATCCGCCACTGGCTTGATCTTCAGCGCTCCACGAGGGCCGGGGCGCCATCACCATCGGTGCCTATGTCACCCACATTGCTGAGCAGTTAGGGGTACCGACCACAGGTGATACACTCTGTAGAGGTCCACGCCTCCTGGACGTCGAGGCTTTCCGTTTGGCGACCTTTATCACAATCAAGAAGCATTGTGGCCGCCGCATCGGCTACTGTTGGCGCATGCCAGACGGCTCCCCTAGATTCCAGTTGCCTGTTCACGCTCCTCTCTCCTTTGAGGACAGGTCTACTTGGCTTTCACTGGACCATTACCGGATGCGCCTCCTCCCCCTCCTCCTATTGTTGATGATGCACCTATGAGAGACCTATACCGCCTCATCTCAGACATGCGGGCGACTCAGCTCCAGCATGGCGACACACTTTATGACATTCAGTGTCAGCTAAAGGACTATCACGACCGGCTCAGTGGTGTCGAGGACGAGTTGCGTGACTGGAGCTACTATGATGAGCACGGGTATTACCCCGGGCCATCCTCCCTGCGCGATTGATCAGGTTTGTTCTTCTCTTTCCCTTGCTTATTTACTTTTTCTATCTTTCAGTCTTGAAGCATTGAGGACAATGCTCGGACTAAGCTTGGGGGGGGAGACTTTTGACTTTTAGGATTTATTTTCTTTTTATTTAGGTCATGTTTATTTTTCTTGCATTCATAGGTGAAAATTGGCATGATTGCTTGAATTAGGGACTTTGATGAAAAATTTTGGCTTTAATTGCGATGACCTTGAAAATTTAGAACTAACCCCACAATTGATAAAAGAACTGATTAGGAATGAATGTTTTGAGAACTTGAGAGGAAGAGAACTTGAATCGAATCGAAAAACCATTTTGAAACTGAACTGTGCCTTATAAATAGGGAAATGGGGATTTAAAATAAAGAAAGATTGGGATATCCATTAGTATGAATGAATACCATTGGATGTGTGTATTCATGGTGTAGGCGTAAAATAAAAAAAAATGATAAATGAAAAGAAGGAGAACATAAGAGTACTGGCAATAAGTCCAATTGGGCGCCTTTGAGCTCGTCTCCTAAATTTAGAAAAGAAAAGAAACTTTGCATACACCAACACACGAAGTCCTCGACTTTCTAATCTAAGCTTGTTCCAAGCTTGGGGGGTCAGAAAGAAAAGAAAAATCACCACAAACGAGGGCATAGTTTCAGCAAAAGAATGAGAAATTGATCAATTCGGGTAATTAACTTTGCAAGTCTTAGAAACATTTCAGAATTTGAAGTTTGATTAGTCAATTTGTGGGGTGAATCAAAATTGATCAAGGAAAGTCTAAATTATACCAAAAGGATTCTCGAAGTTTTTGATTAAAGCAATTCACGTAGATTTTCACTTTTAAGAACTTAATCGGCATTTAGGTAAAGAGTAGAGTCCAACCCGGTACTTGAGTACGATCTTTGCTTGAGGACAAGCAAGATTTAAGCTTGGGGGAATTTGATGTCTCAATATTAGACCTATAAATCTGACCAATTTCTGTACCAAAATCTGTGTTTCAAATCATCAGATTGTGTCTTTTACATTGAAAATACATTGAATATCTATAGAATGTGGTACTGCTGTGTTTTTATTTCTACTTTGCAGAAAACAGCAAAATCAGGGAAGAATATGAAGTTCTGGAACCATCCACGCAGCCCGCGTCACATCCGAAGCGGGCCGCATCAAACCCTGAAGCGACCACAGACGTGACCTCCATTCTTACACGCGAGGAGCACAGACACGCGGATCGCGTCCACTGCACGCTGGTCGCGTGAGTCTATTCCGGAAAGAAAATAGAAAAGGAAACAGAGGCTCAATGAAGGAAAGGTCGACCAGAAAGGCTATATTACGGGATCCCTTGCCACAGAAGGGTAGGCTATTCATTATTCTACATTCCAGAGAGCAAGAGACAAATTCTAGGGTTTGGGCTTGACGGCTAGCTTGGAGACGAAGTTGAGAAGCGAAAGACGAAAGTTCTTCACGGATCTTCTTTGTATTTCGGGTTTTGTCATGACTATTTCATCTATTATTTGTTCTATTTGTTCTTTAACTATGTGTGAGTAGTTTTCTTAGTTTCTAGGGTTACGATGTAGTTTGATACCTTGTTTTGTATGCATGTTGTTTGAATCTGTGTTGAATGTTAGTGTTTAATTATTTGAGTAGTATTTTAATTGCTTTGTTGAAGTTGATTGAATGATTCTTGATTGTCTACTGTTAGATGTGTATAGCATCTTTCTTGTAATTTGGCCTTAATGTTTCTCTCAACCAAACTTAGTATTTGAGGTAGGTTTACGAGCCGCGAGGCGAGACCAAAAAGTAACTGAGAGGTGAACTTTTCCACTTATCGAGAGGTAGTGGTTACCTTTAGTAAACCGGACAATTAACTTGGATTAAAAACTTAAGAAGGTGAAATTGCATTTCCGATACTAGGTTTATTAAGCCAACAAACGAGAGTTGAGGTTTAGGAACATTAGGTTCGGTCAATGAATCCTTACACCAAAGAACAACGCAGAAACAGACAACTGCTACATTCACTCGAGGTCCACGCGGACCGCATATGAGAGTACCCGGGTCGCGTGTTCCATGCGGGTCGCGTATGAAAGTATGCGGGTCGTGTGGGTACCGAGAGGCAAGGTTGATAATGAAATCGAAAACCCTGAAAACGTTTTTCTCTATTTGATAAAAACCAAAATTTACCTTCTGTCAATTTAATTAATTCTGTCATCGATTGAATTTAGGAAATTAAACAAACAAACCAACCTTTTCCAACTTCTAGTACCTAATTGATTTAAGTAGAGTTCCAGATTTGATTTTGAACCGTCCTGTGGATCGATACCTGACTAGACTATACGACAGGATTGTTGTCACACCCTAGATTTTAACCATCCGGAGCATGATTATAACATCATCATTGCACATTTCCTTGGTCCGTCAACCTACGTCGCCAACAAAAAGGAAAACAAAATACAAAACGGAGTCAGCTACAAAGCTCAGTAACCGGTTATTTAACGACGCGCTTCTCTATAATTGGCTTATTTTAACAACCATTCAAACAGGCCGGATTAATCCACACAATTACACATAAAATTATGCATGCATATTTAACCGGTCATAGCACGTCGGTCTAGGTTATCCGTAAAACAAGTCTCATCATATTCGCATAGTTGGAATCCCATCACACAGGCGATTCCCAACTTCCATAACACACAATTGCTTAAACCGCCAATCCAATGGGAAATCCATCCAACATTGGAAGGCCGCCAACCCACTGGGAAATCCATCCAACAGTGGGAGGCTACAATCACAAATCAAATTCCAACCTCAGACCCGCTATCCCGTTAAATATGCCTTCATAATCCAATATGCAATACCAATATTCAAATCAACCATACAAAATGAAAACACATATTATAGAGAAGTCCGGTTACCTGATAGCGAGATATTCATAACTTCAAATCGGATTATAATAACAACTCAAATTCATTGCGATATAGTTGGAATTCGAATCGGACAAGCAGTCGGATAATAATCGATAATTCAATCTTTCTTACAAGAATAATTTTTCTTTCCTTTTATTTTTCTCTTCTTCTTTTTGTTTGGTTTCTGTCTCCGAAGAGATAATGAGAGAGGGAGATAGATTAATTAAATGACTTAATAAAATGATGAGCGGATATAAAGGGGTGAGGGAGCGGGAATTTGGGGTGCATGAGAGACGCGCCTCATCAAAAGATTTCTTTCTTTTTAATATTAAAATTTAAAATGGATATGAATAGAAATAAATTAGGCGGTTACCATTTATCACAATATTTTATAAGAACTTATGGTAAATGGCATGTGTGCCGTGCGAAGAAATCAGAGGAATAATTAAGGAAATTGGCATTTTTTTCTAAATGGAATTAAATGCAATAATTTAATGATTCAGAGAATTAAATAAAATAGAAATAAAGTTGACCAAATCAATAATTTAGTAAATAAAATAAAAACATCGAACTTGAAACATTTATTCCTTTCTATTGTTCCTTCTGGTTCACCCTCGACAGACCTATTATTCATGATTAGTCTATCGAGAGAGTTTAATGATTGTGGGGACGTTTAACTTCCAGCGGGCGCAAGCCCCCACTGTTAATTACATCAGATGACCCTTCCAAGCCATATTGAACACCTCGTTCATTCTGGGATTTGTGCCTACTTTTATGTGAATTGAATAATGAGGCTACAAAGGGGGCTCATGTACTGACTTTTGGATTTAATTTAGTTGGTTCTCTCTACTTGAATACATGTGTGTGTGTATGATTTTATTGTTAAAGTAATGTTTATTGCATCTTGAAAGGGAATTTGGATGCTTAAGAAGTGTATATGCATTCTTTATTTATATTTAATTCCTGACATGTTTTATTTATATTTTGTTTATGGATAAAATCATTTAAGTTTGAGAAAAATTGGTATTTTGGTCATTTTTAGGATTTGGTTGACGTTTGAACGTATTCAATTTTGGTTTAGAGACATGGAGGATTTAATTTGGGTTCATTTGGAGGTGGTTTGAGTCGATTTGGACTTGAAATGAAGAAGTTATGGTTGAAAAGGACTGAGAAGGGCTTATTTGTAAAGTTTTATATTTTTTTAGGGATCTGTTTGTAAAGCTGAAAGGATTAGGATTTGTAATATAAGTTTTAAATAAGGTTTGAATGGGAAATTGGGCTTCCAGGGGTTATTTTGAAGAGAATTTAAGCAGGTAGGGACCTTTTTCTAATTTTATAAGGATTTCTCTGTGAATATTAACAGTCAGAGGGACTTATTTGTAAAAGGGGTTTGATTTAATGATTTTTAGCTGATTATCTGGGCTTTCAGATTGGCATTGGGCCTTCAAGATTTGCGCTGAGGGGTTTGAAATTTGTGCTTTAGGCTTTAAGATCTGCATAAGTATCGGATATAAACATTGGGCTTTGAGATTTGATCATTGGGCTTTGAGATTTAGTTATTGGGTTTTAAGATTGGTGTTGGGTCCTTGGATACAATTTCAAGATTCGGTCAATGGATTTTGAGTTTTTAATATGGATTTGCTGACAGATGGGCCCCGCAAGGCAGAGGTCTGTTGGTTGTTGGGTTTGAATCCCGCTTTGAGATTTGCACTTTCCATTTAAACTTTCACTTTGGCGCTCTAATCGAACGGCTTAGGTTTACTTCAATTCTCGTGCAATCTGGATATGAGCTAGGGTTTGAACCCGAGGCTAGGGTTTTGATCTCCGGTGATACTCCGGTCACGGCAAAGACGGGGGAAGGCATGGTTGTGATCGTCTCATCTTCCTGAGTCCATTTCAACTATTGTCGGTGGTTGTCAGTCATCGGAGGTGGCAGTTCTCGGCTGAGGTACTATTATCAGTACTGGTTGAGAAATTAAACCCATTTCTTCATTTTCTTTGCGCTTTTCTTCAATTGATTGTTGGAATGGCATCGTTTCGTCATATTGAAGCTATTTATAACTTCAATTTGGATTTTAATCAAAGGTTGAGTATGATTGGAACTCGATATTTCCTAGTGTGATACCAGTTTGGTACCAAACCTTTAATTCATTGGTTCTGGGTATGATTGAAGGTTAAAAAGGCCTCTGTAAGCTTGTAGAAACTTGCCAAAGATTGCAGAAGATCCAGTTCATTTTTAAATTGGTTTTGAATTTAGGTATGTCATAATGTTCATATACTGTCAAATTTTGAATTTACATATCTTTATTAATTTGGTTAAAAGACATATGTAATTTTATTAGGGGATCACAGGGGAGTGCCAAAGAACATTTGTGTGAATTTTTATGATTTTTAGAGTTTTATTTTCATTTTTAATGCTTTTATTAAGACAGAAGGGCATTGGAGGTCATTTTCCATTTTAATTAGCAGATTTTTATATTTCAAATGCTGAACTTCAAAAATTCATAATAAATCGAAATAAAATCAGAAAATATGAAATTTGTGTCTATTTTATGTGTTTTGAAGTCCTTTACATGATTGTGATGTTCATTTTTTATTTTGGTCATTTCATCAGTCTGGACTGTTCAATTTACCAGCAAAGGTCATTTTAACAATTTTGGATGTCTTTCATGTACCAGTGGCATTTAACATGTAT
Organism: Carex myosuroides; assembly: GCA_028015225.1. Classification (NCBI taxonomy): domain Eukaryota; kingdom Viridiplantae; phylum Streptophyta; class Magnoliopsida; order Poales; family Cyperaceae; genus Carex; species Carex myosuroides. Next base: position 7,782,910 of record CM051472.1, read on the forward strand.
TTTATTGATGAGTCCTTATTTGGTCATGTACCAGGGACTCGCTGAAGGTCATTACAAACTTGTTACTAGGGCTATGGTCATTTTAGTAACTTAAAAGCTACTGAATTGGTACCAGCAAACAAGAAACAAGCTCCAAAAATCATTGTTTTGTTGTTTTAAATGTCAAGAAGCTGTCAAAAATTGGTTTTATGTAGGGAGGTCCCTGACTTCATTAAAATCATGTTTGTTGCATATTTTTCATTTGATCAAAGGACAAATCATCAAGATATCATGGGATTAAGAATATAAATGGCATGGTGCAATTATGTTTGCTGCCTATTTATATCTTAGCCCTCCATCTCTCACTTTTTGCAAATAAGTTCTTCAAGATATTGTTATCTAGCAATTTTTCAGCTTTATAACATTGTATCTTGAATCTCTTCTTTTGCAAATAGGTCCTTTATGGTTGAGAGAATGTAAAGGATACCAGCCGGCTCAACTTCACAATCCATTGTGTGTTTAATTTTTTTATTTGTCACTTTATCCCCATAAAGAAGATCTTTTAATTAAAATGAATAAGAGATCTGATATGCAAGGATGCCAGCCAGCTCAACTACACATATCTTCACTAATAACTCATTTTATTAAAAGATCAAAGGAGTGTATAAAAAAAAGAGAAAGGAAATGAAACATGAGAGATAAAGGTTCTCTTTTTTTTATCATTAGGCTAAACCTTGGTTAGTCTTATTATGAAATAAGCAACCATGCAGCCTTCACTTTATATTAATTCAAGAAAATTCCAAACAAAGAAATAAAACAAAAGAAATCAAAATAAAAAGAAGACAATTTCTAAAGAAAAAAGAACTTCATTTCAACATTGAATATTTACACAACATAGCCTCCTTGAGGCTTACATCTTCAAGCTTATTACCTATTTAACCTTGTTTTTGGCAGAGAGGAAAGAAGAGAAGAGGGACGCTTTTAAAAAAAAAATCTAATTTCTTTCTTTTTTTGGAAGGGGCTTTAATCTTTTTGCTATAGTTTTCCTTCTATCTCTTTCTCCTATCCTTCTCTCTTTTCTGAGATTTATGTGCCCTTTTATAGGCAAATTTAGGTTTAGGGTTTAAGGCCCTGCTGATGTGACTTTCATCATGCCCACCAGCTGCTCAATCCATGGTCTTCATTTGATTATTTCATATACTCATGTATACATGGCAATAGCTGTCCAATAAGGATGTAACATGTCATTGATCCTTGGTTGGATGATTTTCAACCTTTAGGTCAATCTTCAACCTTGTGTATTGTTTCTCGGCCTTTGATTAACCGGCTACATATGGCAACACTTAATTTATGTGCTCCTGCATCTCTGAAAGAGAACCTTCCATTTTTTTCTTCCTCCAGAGGTTGATTAACACGTGTCCTGGGGACCCTTTATCGTATTAACAGCTGTAGATGCCTATATGCACTAAACCGGTAGTACACCGATTTAAAAATACTCTTTCTTTGATATTAAATGCTTTAACATCGAAGAAAAGCCATGTAGTGTTGCAATAGGTCGCTTAAGGTGTTCCAGGGTATATTGTACCCTTTGGTGAACTAATTTTTCATGTTCGAACTATACCCGAGCTGCACCACGTCACCTTCATGTGGAGGCTTGCTTCAATGCACGTCCAACTAAATTAAGGCTTTTAATAGCATCGTAGAGGTCTATTTGTCATGCCTTTCAAAATCAGAGCCCAATTTACCTTGTATCTGAATTTCCATTTTCATTCTTCTTTCGTTCTCGACCGAAATTGAGGCTCGTGAGATGGAGATATGATCAGAAATTTAGGCAGAGGAGAGAGGCAGGGAACCATCATTGATCTCGGGTGAGGTTTTGAATTAAGGCTTAGCCATTGCCCTAAGTTTTGAGTTCAAAAACTCGCTTAAAAACGCAGGTTGGAGGAAGAAGAAGAAGAGAGGGGTGACGTCAGCAAGGGGCCCATATGTCAGCCTCTCTGCTGTACAGTGTCCTTCTCTTTTTTATTTCCTTTATTCTGGCTACGCGCGGTGCTTGGTGAAACGTACAATGGTTTGGGTACAGTGCACGAGCGCTAAGTGCACGTGAGTTGAAGGGGTCGAAGGCGCTCGGGCGCTGGGTTTTAATTCGGTCCTGGGTTTTAGCTAGGCATAGTGCATCGTAAACCATGTAGTTGTCGATTTGGTTCACACGTTCAATTTTAGTGAGCAGAGTCTGCCCAATTCACTGAACCACCGAATTTTAAGTCATTAGACTGACTGGTGGGCCCAAGTTGCAGGTTTAGGTCTTGTGTGCCCCAATTTTCATCCAGAGAAGCATGGTTAATGCTATGGGTCCCCAGGGCCATGTGGCACCAATCAGACACTTTTGTCTTATAAATTTGATATCTTTCTAACCATTTTGAATTAGGAAGTGTGCCATATATCAAAATTCATGATTATTTGAGTGGATTTAATCATGTATTTTTGTTCAATAAATTTCGTCTCCTATTTTGTGGCATTGTGTCGAATTAAAGTATGGTTAAACCTTTAATTGACCAATTTATGTAGTTAAGTGACATCTTTGTCCAAATAACAAAACCCTGACTTTTTAGGGTCAAACAATCAGAAGTCCCTGTGTTACATCCTTTTTTTATTTTTTTGAATTTCGTTCACTCTGTATTTTGGAGTATCCCATCATAACGCCGCCTATGAGAATTCCCTGTTTTGCAGTCCATTTTCTTTTCTCGTCTAATTTTTATTCACTCTGCATTTCAGTGTATCCCCCCATGTAGTTTCATATAAGAAGTCCCAATGTTACATCCCTTTTTCATTTTTTTGAATTTCGTTCACTCTATATTTTGGAGTTTCCCAGCATACCGCCGCCTATGAGAATTCCCTATTTTGCAGTCTTTTTTCTTTTCTCTTCTAATTTTTGTTCACTTCGCATTTTGGTGTATCCCTGCATGCAATCGCAAATGAGAAGTCCCTGTGTTACATTCCTTTTTTATTTTTTTGAATTTCGTTCACTCTGTATTTTGGTGTTTCCCAGCATACCGCCGCCTACGAGAATTCCCTGTTTTGCAGCCTTTTTTCTTTTCTCTTCTAATTTTTGTTCACTCCGCATTTTGGTGTATCCCCGCATCCAGTTTCATATGAGAAGTCCCTGTGTTACATCCCTTTTTTATTTTTATGAATTCCATTAACTCTGTATTTTGCAGTTTTCCAGCATACCGCCGCCTATGAGAAATCCTTATTTTGCAGCCCTTTTTCTTTTCTCTTCTAATTTTGGTTCACTCTGCATTTTGGTGTATCCCCGCATGCAGTCGCATATGAGAAGTCCCTGTGTTACATCCCTTTTTTATTTATTTTTTGAGTTTCGTTCACTCTGTATTTTGGAGTATCCCAGCATACCGCCGCCTATGAAAATTTCCTGTTTTGCAGCTCTTTTTATTTTCTTTTCTAATTTTTATTCACTCTGCATTTTAGAGTTTCCCAGCATACCGCCGCCTATGAGGATTCCCTGTTTTGCAGCCTTTTTTCTTTTCTCTTCTAATTTTTGTTCTCTCCGCATTTTGGTGTATCCCCGCATGCCGTCGCATATGAGAAGTCCCTGTGTTACATACCTTTTATACTTTTTTGAGTTTAGTTCACTCTGTTTTTTGGTGTCTCCCAGTATACCGCCGCCTATGAGATCACACAAGGCATTGAGATCATGAGCCACACAAACCCACTTTTTGCTGCAAAACAGAGTTAGTCTTTTGTGCAACTATTGCACACATGCACAAACAATTCATGCATTATAATTAATCAATTAATTCCCAATATCATAACTAAAATTTCATATTTTGCGATTCAATTGACTAATCTTATTTGGAAATTTGGCCAAAATCAATCACACATAAGCCCTATGCTCTGATACCACTGTTGGGTTTTATGGTACTTAAGGCAGCGGAATTTCAAAATTTTTGACAAGAAAAGTACCAAAAGAGATCATCATGTGCGATTGAAATCAAACCAAAATCAATTTCCAAATCATCAAATATCATACCTTTAGTTTCTTGTCTCCAAACAAGAAAGGAAGGTCCTTGAGATGTAGGGTTGTAGCCTCCACCTCCTTATTGATGCTAATGGTGGTTGATGCCTTGCAGCGCCTTGGTGGTTGATGTGTGCATGACCTAGAATGCCTTGCACCAAGATGAGACTCAAAAGTAGAAGTCATCCACGGTATCCACCAAGAAATTAATTAGAAACCAAATATTCCTCTTGCTAGCGAGTACTAACTTGGTTGCTCCTTAATCCATATCCTTCAAGAAAACTAGATCTTGATCTTTTAGGGTTTATGGATTCTCAACACATGAGATATGAAACAAAAGAGATAGAGAGAGTTCTTGGCAGAACTTTTTCTCTAAAAATGAAATCACCCTCAAAAGGAATGAGAGGGAAAATATATATAGCAAATGAGGAATGTGAATTCAGTTTCCAAAACTAACCCCACGTTCTCTCACGTTTTTTACCATGATTTAATTCGAATTTGACTTCACTCCAGAAGACAAAGTTCTAGATCTTTCTCTTACCTTTCTAGAAAGATATAGAACTCCGAAAACTGACTTCGGATGAGGGAGATATGATCAAAATAAGAAATGTGTGCGGCAGTTTTCAGAATATGACGGTCCAAAATAACCACCACGTTCTACCACATTTTTTGTCACGATTTAATTCGATTTTGGCTTTCCTCCAGAGAGGCAAAGTTCTAGATCTTTATCTTACATTTCCAGAAAGGTATAGAACACTCAAAACTGACTTCGTATGAGTGAGATATGGTCAAAATAAGAAATATTGCGCACCAGTTTTCAGAAAACGTGGTAGTTATTAAGAAAACAATTCACAAACATGGGCCACAATTAACAACAGCCATTGGACTTTGTTTATTGGGCCAAGTTCTATTTTTCCTTATTTGAATTAATACAATTAATCTAACTAATTGTAGTATCATATAATTATTTCAAATAATTATATTTCTCATGTTCTAGTGGAGAAACCAATTTATTTTTCATGTCATACATGTCAGATAAATTAAGGAGCATTTCTAATTAAGTTCTTATTGGTGTGACCCTGTGGGTTCTATGTCAAATGGCAATGGAATCTGAAACTCCTTTCGATTCCATAAACTACAAGCGGCACCTAGCAATATGCATTGTAGTTACCCAAATAACACAGATGATAAGTACCATACTGTATCACGATCCCTAAGCAACAATTGCCTCGTGTCAATTCCATGTCTCATGATATCATGAATAGATCCAAGGTAGGAATGTGTCATCCTTGCAAATCTACTCGTTTCTTGATTCTGAAATAATTCAGTAATTATGATTAACTCCTTAATCATATGTGCACATACTTGTATTATTTCATCAAGGGGCCCAGTGATATTATCACTCATTTACATGAGGGACATTGGTATTCTTGATAATTACTATCGCTCCACATGAGAGATACATACTGAGATAGAATCTGTATAACTGCCAGTTACTGACAGCGTTGGATAATACCCACGAATATGTATTCTCATGTGAGAGAAACAATCATCTCATACCTTAGAATTCAAGACACAAATAAAACATTAATGACACAAACACAATCCATATTAAATATTTTATTTTGGTCACGTCCAATCCCCTGATCTCCATCAGGTATCCATTTGATTAGATTGACAACCCCTTGTCATATGATCTGCAGAACATGATCATCATCTAATCCAAATGCTAATCTTATGCTGGTAATTAATGTTCCTTGTTAATTACCAAGACTAGGGACACTTTAGAGTATTTATTAACTCCTGTATAGAGTTCCACAATTCCAGGTCCTCAACCCGAATGATCTATAAGTAATAAAATACTCAAGGAACAAAATGATAAATATATCATCCAATTACATGAACGAAACTTAGAAAACAATCATCATATGATTGGCTTCTAGATCACAACACTAACAAAGTCCCTGTGTTACATACCTTTTTTATTTTTTTTAGTTTAGTTCACTCTGTATTTTGGGGTCTCCCAGTATACCGCCACCTATGAGAATTCCCTGTTTCGCAGCCCTTTTTATTTTCTCCTCTAATTTTTGTTCACTCCGCATTTTGGTGTATCCCCGCTTGCAGTTTCATATGAGAAGTCCATGTGTTACATCCCTTTTTTATTTTTTTGAATTTCGTTCACTCTGTATTTTGGAGTTTCCCAGCATACCGCCGCCTATGAGAATTTCCTGTTTTGCAGCCCTTTTTCTTTTCTCTTCTAATGTTTGTCCACTCCGCATTTCGGTGTATCTCCGCATGCAGTCACATATGAGAAGTAACTGTGTTACATCCCTTTTTATTTTTTTGAATTTTGTTCACTCTGTATTTTGGACTTTCCCAACATACCGCCACCTATGAGAATTCTCGGTTTTGCAGCCTTTTTTCTTTTCTCTTCTAATTTTTTTTCACTCTGCATTTCGGTGTATCCCCGCATGCAGTTTCATATGAGAAGTCCCTGTGTTACATCCTTTTTTTATTTTTTTGAGTTTCGATCACTCTGTATTTTGGAGTATCCCAGCATACCGCCGCCTATGAGAATTCCCTATTTTGCAGCCCTTTTTATTTTCTTTTCAAAAAAAATTTCACTTCACATTTTGGTGTATCCCCACATGCAGCTTCGTATGATAAGTCCCTGTGTTACATTCCTTTTTCATTTTTTTAATTTTGTTCACTCTGTATTTTGGAGATTCCCAGAATACCGCCGTCTATGTGAATTTTCTATTTTGCAGCCCTTTTTATTTTCCTTCCTAATTTTTGTTCACTCTGTATTTTGGAGTTTCCCAGCATACCGCCGCCTATGATGATTCCTTGTTATGCAGCCTTTTTTCTTTTCTCTTCTAATTTTTGTTCTCTCCGCATTTTGGTGTATCCCCGCATGCAGTCGCATATGAGAAGTCCCTGTGTTACATCCCTTTTTTATTTTTTTTGAGTTTAGTTCACTCTGTATTTTGGTGTATCCCAGTATACCGCCGCCTATGAGAATTCCCTGTTTTGTAGCCTTTTTTCTTTTCTCTTCTAATTTTTGTTCACTATGCATTTCAATGTATCCCCGCATGTAGTTTCATATGAGAAATCCATGTGTTACATCCCTTTTTATTTGTTTGAGTTTAGTTCCCTCTGTATTTTGGTGTATCCTAGTATACCGCCGCCAATAAGAATTCCCTATTTTGTAGCCCTTTTTATTTTCTCTTCTAATTTTTTGTTCACTCCGCATTTTCGTGTATCCCCGCATGCAGTTTCATATAAGTAGTCCCTGTGTTACATCCCTTTTTCATTTTTTTTGAATTTTGTTCATTCTGTATTTTGGAGTTTCCCAGCATACCGCCGCCTATGAGAATTCCCTGTTTTGCAGCCCTTTTTCTTTTCTCTTCTAATATTTGTCCACTCCGTATTTCGGTGTATCCCCACATTCAGTTGCATATGAGAAGTCCCTGTGTTACATTCCTTTTTTATTTTGTTGAATTTCGTTCACTCTGTATTTTGGAGTTTTCAGCATGCCACCGCCCATGAGAATTCTCGGTTTTACAGTCTTTTTTCTTTTCTCTTCTAATTTTTGTTCACTCTGCATTTCAATGTATCCCCGTATGCAGTTTCATATGAGAAGTCCATGTGTTACATCCCTTTTTTATTTTTTTGAGTTTCGATCACTCCGTATTTTGGAGTATCCCAGCATACCGCAGCCTATGAGAATTCCCTGTTATGCAGCCCATTTTATTTTCTTTTCTAATTTTTGTTCACTCCGTATTTCGGTGTATCCTCGCATGCAGTTTCATTTGAGAATTTCCTGTGTTACACCTCTTTTTTATTGTTTTGAATTTCGTTCGCTCTGTATTTTGGAGTTTCCAAGCATACCGCCGCTTATGAGAATTCCCTATTTTGCAACCCTTTTTCTTTTCTCTTCTAATTTTTGTTCACTCTGTATTTTGGTGTATCCCCGCATGCAGTCGCATATGAGAAATCCCTGAGTTGCATCCCTTTTTTATTTTTTTTGAATTTGGTTCACTATGTATTTTGGAGTTTCACAGCATAGCGCCGCCTATGAAAATTTTCTGTTTTGCATCTCTTTTTATTTTCTCTTCTAATTTTTGTTCACTCTGCATTTTGGTGTATCCCCGCATGCAGTTTCATATGAGAAGTCCCTATATTACATCCCTTTTTTATTTTTTTTTATTTCGTTCACTCTGTATTTTGGAGTTTCCCAACATACCGCCGCCTATGAGAATTCCCTGTTTTGCATTTCTCTTCTAATTTTTGGTCACTTCACATTTTCGTGTATCCCCACATGCAGTCGCATATGAGAGGTCCCTGTGTTACATCCCTTTTTATTCCTTTGACTTTCGTTCACTCTGTATTTTGGTGTTTCCCAGCGTACCGCCGCCTATGATAATTCCCTGTTTGGCAGCATTTTTTCTTTTCTCTTCTAATTTTTGTTCACTCTGCATTTCGTTGTATCCCCGCATGCAGTTTCACATGAAAAGTCCCTGTGTTACATCTCTTTTTTATTTTTTTGAGTTTCGTTCGTGTTCGCACAAAAGTGTATCACAAAGTTTCACTACAGCAAGCTGTAGCTTTTAAACCTTATTCAACTTTCGACTAAGATTGCAAGTGCACAATCCCGTCGTATAGTCTAGTCAGGTATCGATCCACAGGACGGTTCAAAATCAAATCTGGAATTCTACTTAAATTAATTAGGTACTAGAAGTTGGAAAAGGTTGGTTTGTTTGTTTAATATTCCTAAGTTCGATAACAGAAGAAATTAAAATAACAAAAAGTAAAAGTTTGGTTTTATCAGATAGAGAAAAGCGTTTCCAGGGTTTTCGATTTCATTGTCAACCTTGCCTCTCGGTATCCACACGACCCGCGTGCTTTCACACGCGACCCGCATGGAACACGCGACCCGCGTACTCTCATACGCGGTCCGCGTGGACCTCGAGGAAATGTAGCAGTTGTCTGTTTTTGCGTTGTTTTTTAGTGTAAGGATTCATTGACCGAACCTAATGTTCCTAAACCTCAACTCTCGTTTGTTGGCTTAATAAACCTGGTATCGGAAATGCAATTTTACCTTCTTAGGGTTTCAAATCTAAGTTAATTGTCTGGTTTACTAAAGGTAACCACTACCTCTCGATAAGTGGAAAAGTTCACCTCTCAGTTACTTTTTGGACTCGCCTCACGGCTCGTAAACCTACCTCAGATACTAAGTTTGGTTAAAAGAAACATCAAGGCCAAAGTACAAGAAAGATGCTATAGACATCCAACAGTAAACAAACATGAATCATTCAATCAACTTCAACAAAGCAATTAGAATAATACTCAAACAATTAAACACTATTGTTCAACACAAATTCAAACAACATGCATACAAAACAAGGTATCGAACTTTATCATAACCCTAGAAACTAAGTAAACTACTCAAGCATAATCAAAGAACAAACAAAACAAATAAAGATAAAGGAGTTCATAGAAAAACTAGAAGAACGATGAAGATTCGTCGCAAAACTCTCGTTCAGCTCCTCTCTTCTTCGTCTCCCAGCCAGCCGTCTCTCCTAACCCTAGGAATTGTCTCTCAGATACAGAATACCCTCTCAAGTGCAAGAAATCCCTTCTTATAGCTTTTCTGGCCGACCTTCCTTCAATTAGCCTCTGTTTCCAATTCTGCTTCTGTTTCCAGAAAAGTCTGACGCGACCCGCATGGGATCTGACGCGGCCTGCGTACCTTTGACTCAGATTGTAGATCTTCTCGCAAGCTTTCCGAAAAGTGGTCATATGCTCAAAACGGAGTTACGAGTCAAAAGTTATGACTGTTTTAAGTTCGGGTGCTGAAATTTCAGGGTTTGACGCTACCCGCGTGGAATCTGACGCTACCCGCGTGGGATCTGACGCTACCCGCGTGTAGGGCTCCAGAACTCACAATTTTCCCTGATTTCGCTTGTTTTCTGCAAAGTAAGAATGAAAACGCAGCAGTACCATATTCTATAGATATTCAATAGATATTCAATGCAAAAGACACGATCTGGTGGTTTAAAACACAGATTTTGGTATAGCAATTGGTCGGATTTATAGGTCAAATAATGAGACATCAAATTCCCCCAAGCTTAAATCTTGCTTGTCCTCAAGCAAAGATCCATACTTAGGTACCGGGTTGGACTCTAATACCTAAATGCAAATTAAGTTCCTAAATGTGAAATTTACATGAGTTGCTTTAATCAGGAACCTTGAGAATCCTTTTGGTATAATTTGGATTTTCCTTGATCAATTTTGATTCACTGCACAAATTGACTAATCAAACTTCAAATTCTGAAATGTTTTAATATTTGCAAAGCTAATTACCCGATTGATCAATACTTCATTCTTTCACTGAATCTATGCCCTCATTTGTGGTGATTTTTCCCTTTTTAACCCCCCAAGCTTGGGACAAGCTTAGGTTAGAAAGTCGCGGATTTCATGTGTTGATATATGCAAGAGTCTTTGAAAGTTTTCGAGCTCAAAGGCATCTCGCCGGATTGTGCCAGTACTCTTTTTTTTTCTAAATTTGGGAGACGAGTTCAAAGGCGCCCCGTAGGACTTATTGCCAGTACTCTTATTTTCTCCATCTTTTCATTTGTTACATTTTTTATTTGCATATACCATGAATACACACATCCAATGGTATTCATTCATACTAATGAATATCCCAATCTTTCCTTATTTAAAATCCCCATTTCCCTATTTAAAAGGCACAGTTCAGTTTCAAAATGGCTTTTCGATACAATTTAAGTTTTCATCTTTTCAATTTCTCAAAACATCTCATCTTAAGCAGTTCTTTGATCGATTGTGGGGTTATTTCCAATTCTCAAGGTAATCCAAATCACAACCGAAAGTTTTCAAACAAGTCCCTAATCCTAGCAATCATACAAATTTATCACCTAAAAATGCAAAATTTTTGAAAAATAAACATGTCTAAATGCAGATACAGTTTTCTTCTATTCCACCCCCCCAAGCTTGAATGAAGTATTGTCCTCAATGCTTGAATTTACACAAGGAAAAAGTAAATAGAAGAAAATATGGAAACTTACTAGATGGTGAGCGAGGGATGAGGCGGGGGCGCCTCACTGGTTGGTGGGAGGTGGATCGGGTGGCACTGGGGGAAGCACCCACTTCTGAGGTACACGGATCACGCGATCAAACTCTTGCATCAGAAGAATCCACAAGATTTCTTTCAAGTCCTTGATCGAGCATCCGATCGCGCCTTGGTGAGCTTTCAGTTTCTCCAAGAGTGTAGCAGTCCGATCAGGTTTAAGATCTACACTTATGATCACAGGACAAGATTTATCTGGGTCCAGGAACTCATACCTGAGGTTAGCTGGCAGAGGCTTGAGCTCAGGGGTCGGCTGCTCTGTCTGGGCCTTGACGCGTCCCGCGTCTGGTGCACTCGGCTCGCGTGCGGACCTCGCGTCAGTTTCATCCGACCCGTTTCTTCTATTCTCCAGGTTCTCTGACTGTGGCACGCGGTCTATGCAAGATGCATGCGGTATGTGTGTCAGTTGTTCCAGGTTGTCAGCCTCCTTCGACGCAGCTCGCGTGTCAGTTACGCGGCCCGCGTTCACATGTTCTTCAGCAATGACTGTCGGTCGAGTTGGTTCGACGCGGCTCGGGTTCTTGATAGGTTTAATTTATATATATGTTCGATCAGGTTTTCATCGCATAATAGCACCAAATATCATGTATTTTAGTATAACTTAGGATTAAATACCCCTAGAATCAAGTTACTGCATTTGTATATGTGAAATTCGCAGGAAAACAAGAAAAAGGACCAAAGTGCGGACGCACTGAACTTTAGTGCGGCCGCACTAAGCACTTAGAAGAAAATCCAAGGTCCAGCAAGCCCCAGAGGAAAAGTCCGAGGGGAATGCGGACGCACTAAACATTGGTGCGGACGCATTTCCTACTTAGCCGAATTTTGGTGAAGAAATCCAGCAACTCAGAAGGAAAATGCGACCAGAGTGCGACCGCAGGGGACCCGCATTTTCTACTTGGAGAAATTTCCACTCCTGAGCCAAAGAAGAACCGAAAAGTCCGAGAGTAATGCGGGCGCACTGGGAGGCAGTGCGGACGCACTCAGCACTTGGAGTCAAATCCAGAACTGAAACCAAAACCCGTGCGGCCGCAGTGTGGACGCACTTGGGCCGCATTCAGCCTAAAAACTGCCATTTTGAGGATTTCCTATTTTCGGCGCATCAGACCACGTCCCAAAAGGTGGAAAATAGAAGGTGGAAACGTGGGGACACGTTGTGACGGATTTAGAGTGATTCCCCACGTCCATATGCTCCAGATCTATTATAAAAGGAAAGTAATTTCTTCTCCATAGGAGGACCATTCTAAGAGAGAAATTCAAGAGATAGAGCATCAACCACAGGAGCGAATCAAGAGGAAGGAAGGCGAATTCTCACAGCAATTGCAAGGAAGACTAAGGTTTTGATTAGGGAAAGGGTGTATTCTATTTCTCTAGTTAGTTTCTCTTTGTCTTTACTTATTTTGTACTTGAATTCATGATGAATACTTGCATCTCCATGAGAGGCTAGTTTCTCTCTAGGGGTTTAGGTCATGTAGCATGAACTTGTTTAATTCTATTTTACTCGGATTTTAGTTTTTATTATGATTGTTTGATTTGATGTTAATTTCTGTGATTTATCATTTGTGATGTTCCATGATTTACGACTTGACTTGTAGCGTCCCGCTTTGATCATTTAGACCCAAAGTAGATTAGGATCATATAGGATAGTGCAACTTGTTGTGCTTGACTTGTAGCATCCCGCTTAAGTCTTCTTGATTAAAAGTAGATTAGGATCATATAGGATAGTATAAATTGTGATTGCAAATACCTTGGGGTTTGAATATTGAAGCGACCGAACTCTATTATTCAAATCTGGAAATATAGAAATTAAGATTAGGGTGTGGCGAAGGACTTAGCGGTGAAGCCAAAACTTGATTGGGACACCTTAGAACAAATATCGATATATACACTTGAAGCACGTGATTAAATATCCCTCTAGGTAGTGACAACCCTAGAATTCGAGGCACATTAATCCGTCCACCCAAGGTATTTGTATTAATATTTGTTCCAAAGGCTAACTTAGGTTAGAAACCCCGTCATAATCAAACATGAATTTAAACAAACCGAGTAGATAGAATTAGCAAGGGATTGTGGACCGAATACCCCTAGACTTCTCAAACTTGATTGTCACCCGATTTTATTGCTTTTTGTCACGAACTTTTAATTACTTTAATTTTCCTTCAAACAACGATTTTACACAAAACCCCCCCCACTTTACTTTTATTGTTCAGTTTTAAAAGTAGTTTTCTTTATTAAAAATTAGTGTTTCCCTCTCTCCCTGCGGATCGACACCTAAATACTACAATCGATAGGTTGTGCGCTTGCAACTAACCTATTCTTTGAGTACGAAGGTTTATAAATTTTAAAGGCAAAAAGAGTACCGAATCATTATATCTAAAATACTCAACAAGCTTTTTGGCGCCGTTGCCGGGGAGTATAGGATAGATACTAGTTTTTATTTTAGGAAAATACTTTTAATTCTTAGTTTCCTTATTTACTTTTCAGAAAATTAAAAATCCAAAAATATTTTACTTTCCTTATTTAATTTCTGCATTTTACTATTCTCTATTTCTATTCTCTCTCTTTCACATCTTTTCTTCTCTCATAAGATTTGAGTGCTGGCACCGGTCACAAGGAGTCAAACCGCGAAGATAAAAGCCGGCGAACTCTCTCTCTCTCAACCAATGGCAGGTCTAGATCCTAATCTAGGCATGCCCCGCAGTTTTGAGGTAGAAGTGGAAGACTATCCGGAAGGCCTCCTTCACCAAGACCTTCACGATAACATTCCGCCTCCTCCTCCTCCAAATAACAACCAACCGCCACCACATCCACGCAACAATGATCCACCTATTCTCAATAATAATCCTCTCTTCGGTGTCAATCCAAACAACAACGGAAATGGCCGTATTCGCCAACAAGGCCACCGCTTCGGTTTCATTCCTCAAGGCCAAGATCCACGCGAAATCAAGCCCTCTCTCATCCACTTGCTTGGCCAAAGTCAGTTTGGGGGAGCCCTAAACGAAGATCCACACGCCCACTTGGCGGTCTTTGAAGAATCTTGCGGAACCTTCGCTAGAGAAGGAGAAGAGCTCGACAACCTCAAGCTCAAATGCTTCCATCTATCCCTCCGTGACAATGCAAGGACCTGGCTAAGGACCGTGAATCGGGATCACATAAGAAGATGGGACGACATGGAGAAGTTATTCTTAGGAAAATACTTCCCTCCATCCAAAACCCAACACTTCCGAACAAAGATCACGACGTTCAAGCAAGCCGAGGGAGAGTCTTTAACCGAGGCATGGGATAGATGGGCCGAGCTCCAGCGCTTGTGCCCTAACCATGGCCTTGACATGTGGTTGCTTTTTCAATTCTTCTTTGCAGGTTGCACAATAGCCACTAAGACTCACTTGAATTCAGCCGCAGGGGGCAACATGTCAAAGATGGATCCTGAGCAAGCCATGCTAATGATTGAGGACATGGCGATCAACCAAAGGGAATGGACGGCCGAAAGAGGTGGACGAGCCCAAACCACACCGGGGATCCTGAAAATCGATGAAGTTACCGCCTTGAGAGCCCAGATGGAAGCCTTGCAACATCAAATGGCACAAATGCAAAACGCCAAATCCGTGACGAACAAGGCTTCATGCGGCATTTGTGGAGAGTCGACTCATATCACCGCCGATTGCAAAGTCCTCTTAGAAGGAGAGGACGTCGAGCAAGTCAATGCAATGTTTTACAATCAAGGTGATAAGAGAAATGACCCGATCTACAATAAGGTTAGGCCAAATGATAATTTCAATTCGAATACATATAACCCTAACACAAGGTGGAACCATCCAAATTTCAAGTGGAGGACTGAAAATGAAAACTCAAACTCAAACCAATACCAAGGTAATCCCAATCAATACCAAAACCGGTCGAACCAAAACTCGTACCAAGGACCTTCTCAAAACAACAAATTAGAAAAATTGATAGAGGGCCTTGTTATCTCTCAAAACGAGTTCATGAACCAACAAAGAAGCACCAATACCGATATTTCGGATTCCTTGAGAAACATGAATAATAGATTTGAGTTTTTAGAGACCAAAACAAAGATGCTAGAAACACAAATTGCACAACAAGCATCTTCATCCTCCCGTCAACAAGGGACGCTTCCGGGCAAGCCCGACATCAACCCGAGAGAGCATGCGAATGCCGTGACCTTGAGTAGCGCCAAGGAGTACGAAGGACCTACCATGCCCAATGAAGAGGAGCAGCAACCTCCCAAGGAAACACACGACATTGCAATTCCCCTTGATGCAACCGCAGCACCTACAAGAGTGGATGCACCGACATCGGAAAAGCATCAAACATTGGGTAATTCTAGCTCCACAAAGGTAACAAATGCTGAAACTCCTAAGTACATTCCCCCGCATAGGTTTGTACCTTTTCCTCAAAGGTTAGTGAAGCAAAAATTAGACCAACAATTTGCCAAATTTGTCGATCACCTCAAAAGGTTAAATATCACCATACCATTTACCGAAGCAATTACCCAAATGCCCACTTATGCAAAATTTTTAAAAGAGATTTTGTCAAACAAAAGAACACTTGAGGAAGTGGGTACGGTGTCCCTAAATGAGGAGTGTAGCGCCCTCTTCCTAAACAAGCTACCTCCAAAACTTAAGGACCCGGGAAGCTTTGCAATCCCATGTAAGATAGGTGATACCAAATTTGATAGGTGTTTATGTGATTTAGGGGCAAGTGTTAGTCTCATGCCAAAATCGGTATATCTAAGATTAGACTTAGGGGAATTAAAACCAACGAGAATGTCCTTGTGATAGGTCTAAATTATATATACATTCGATCTAGTTTTAATCACATAATAACACCAAATATCTTGTATTTTAATAGAGAATATAATGAAATATATCCAAGAATCAAGTTACTGCCGAAGTCTATTTAAATTACAGGAAATGGAGCAAATTGTAGATCTTCTCGCAAGCTTTCCGAAAAGTGGTAGAACACCGAAAACGGAGTTACGGATCATAAGTTATGCCCGTTTGAATTTCAGAGCAAAACAGGAGAAACCGAGCGCAGTGCGGACGCACTGACCCAGAGTGCGGACGCACTCAGCCATCAGACAGAAAACAGAAAAGTCCGAGCGCAGTGCGGACGCACTGACCCGAGTGCGGACGCATTCAGCCGACACACAGTTCGTATTTTGGCCATATCTTTGTCATACGAACTCCGATTTGGGTGATTCAAAGCTTGCCGGAACCAGGACAAAGAGATCTACAACTTTCATGAAGGAACCAGATCCAAATTCGGAATGTATAATTTTGTACAGCTGCATCAATGGCCGCATCAGCCTGAAAAGTCTCCCAGTGCGGACGCACTAAGATCCAGTGCGGACGCACTCAGGAAAATTTGCAGAAAATCCAGAAAAGGAAACTTGGAACCAAAGGAGATTTGGAGTCGGTGCGACCCAGTGCGGACGCACTCACCACCAGTGCGGACGCACTGGACTCGCAGACAGCCAGAAATTCGCATTTTCAAGAGGTTTTCTATTCTTGGCTTCCAAGGAACCCGTTTTAGAAGGCCAATAATAGGCATGGCAGTCTGAGAAGTGCCCCCACTAACTCCACTTCTATCCTCTAAATTGGGCAAGGCCTTTGGCTATAAAAGGAGAAGAATTTCGTCTCTCTCAGGATCCATTATTGTACATATCCATTATTATATCCATTTTCCACAAATTGAGAGAGAGAGATCCTGCAGAAATTCTAGAAGGCTTTTCAAGGAAGGAGAAGAAGAAGATTCAAGCAAGGAGTCGGCAAGATCGAGGTTTTAGATCTAAGAAAGGGTGTAATCATTTCTTTATCTTATTTCTTATTGTTTTTGCCAATCTTTGTAATGGATCTCTCCAAGAGAGAGTAGTTCTCTTTCTAGGGGTTTAGGTCAATGCATGAACTTGTTTAATTCTAGATTATTCGGATATTTGTTTTTATTATGATTGTGTTATCGGATTTGATTGTTAATTTCTGTGATTTATTCTTTATGAATTTCATTAGTACTCGTTCCTTTGAGTTCACCTGGTTAGGATTTATTGAATTGAAGTAGTTTTGAAATCCCGTTGATCGGGTCTTTCCGCTTTAAATTTATTAAATTCCGGCATTGGTCATGAGGAGACTACTAATTGAAACCATAAAGACACACCTTAGGGTTGGGTTAGAAGCGACCGTACTTTGATATCCAATCCGGAACTATAGAAATTAAAGTTAGGATTTTGGTGAAGGACCGAAAGGAGAAGGCAAATCCTAAATTAGGACACCTTAGAACAAATATCGATATATGCTTTGTAGCATGAGATTAAATATCCCTCTAGGTTAGTGACAGCCCTAGAATTCGAGGCACATTAATCCATAAAGCGCAAAGTATTTGTATTAATATTTGTTCCAAAGGCTAACATAGGTTAGAAACCTCATCAAATCAAACATGAATTTAAACAAACCGAATAAATAGAATTAGCAAGGGATTGTAGACCGAATACCCCTAGATCTCCTTAAACTTGAAAACAAACCAATCTTTCTTTCCTTTATTTTATTTACATTTATTGTTTGAAACTCCTCTTTTTCGGGTATTGAACCCAACTTTAGGATTTTAAGAACAAAAACCCCCCCCATTTACTTTTATTCTTTTGTTTTAGAAGTAATTTTCTTTATTAAAAATTAGTGTTTCCCTTTCTCCCTGCGGATCGACACCTTAATACTACAATCGATAGGTTGTGCGCTTGCAACTAACCTATTCTTTGAGTACGAAGGTTTATAAATTTTAAAGGCAAAAAGAGTACCAAATCATTATATCTAAAATACTCAACAAGCTTTTTGGCGCCGTTGCCGGGGAGAATAGGATAGATACTAGTTTTTATTTTAGGAAAGTACTTTTGATTCTTAGTTTCCTTATTTACTTTTCAGAAAATTAAAAATCCAAAAATATTTTACTTTCCTTATTTAATTTTCTGCACTTTACTATTCTCTCTCTTTCACATCTTTTCTTCTCTCATAGATTTGAGCGCTGGCACCGGTCACAAGGAGCCAAACCGCGAAGATCAAAGCCGGCGAATCCTCGCTTTCTCAACCAATGGCAGGGCTAGATCCCGAACTAGGCATGCCACGCAACTTTAGAGAGGATGAATTTCCGGAAGGTCTCATCAACCCAAACTTTCACGATCTCAATAACAATCCACCACCTCTTCCTCCACACAATAACCTACCGCCACCACATCTAGACAACAACAACGATCCACCTATTCTCAATAACAATCCTTTGTTCGGTGTCAATCCAAACAACGGAAATGGTCGTAACCGCCAACAAGGTCACCGATTCGGTTTCATTCCTCAAGGCCAAGATCCACGCGAAATCAAGCCCTCTCTCATCCACTTGCTTGGCCAAAGTCAGTTTGGGGGAGCCCTAAACGAAGATCCACACGCCCACTTGGCGGTATTCGAAGAGTCTTGCGGCACTTTCGCTCGAGAAGGAGAAGAGCTCGACAACCTCAAGCTCAAATGCTTTCATCTATCCCTCCGTGACAATGCAAGGACATGGCTAAGAACCGTGAATCGTGACAACATAAGAAGATGGGACGACATGGAGAAGTTATTCTTAGGAAAATACTTTCCTCCATCCAAAACCCAGCACTTTCGAACGAAAATCACGACCTTCAAGCAAGCCGAGGGAGAATCTTTGACTGAGGCATGGGATAGATGGGCGGAGCTTCAACGCTTGTGCCCTAACCATGGTCTCGACATGTGGTTGCTCTTCCAATTCTTCTTTGCAGGTTGCACAATCGCCACAAAGACTCACTTGAATTCCGCCGCAGGAGGTAATATGTCCAAGATGGATCCCCAACAAGCCATGCTAATGATCGAGGACATGGCAATCAACCAAAGGGAATGGACGGCCGAGAGAAGTGGACGAACCCAAACCACACCGGGAGTCCTAAAAACCGACGAAGTTACCGCCTTGAAAGCCCAAATAGATGCCTTGCAACATCAAATGGCACAAATGCAAAACGCCAAATCCGTGACAAAGAAGGCTTCATGCAGCATTTGTGGAGAGGCGACTCATATCACCGCCGATTGCCAAGTCCTCATAGAAGGAGAGGAAGTCGAGCAAGCCAATGCAATATTCTACAATCAAGGTGATAAGAGGAACGACCCGATCTACAATAAGGTTAGGCCAAATGATAATTTCAATTCGAATACATATAACCCTAACACAAGGTGGAACCATCCGAATTTCAAGTGGAGGACTGAAAATGACAACTCAAATCAATACCAAGGTAATTCCAATCAATACCAAAATTGGTCAAACCAAAACTCGTACGAAGGACCTTCTCAAAACAACAAATTAGAAAAATTGATAGAGGGCCTTGTGATATCTCAAAACGAGTTCATGAACCAACAAAGAAGCACCAATACCGATATTTTGGATTCCTTGAGGAATTTGAACAATAGGTTTGAGTTTTTAGAAACTAAAACGAAGATGCTAGAGACACAAATAGCACAACAAGCATCTTCGTCCTCTCGCCAACAAGGCACACTTCCGGGCAAACCCGACATCAATCCACGAGAGTATGCAAATGCTGTGACTTTGAGGAGTGATAAGGAATATGATGAACCAATCCAACCACAAGGACTCCCTCAATCCACACAATCTGAACCGATTTCAGCCGCACCAATCGATCCACCAATTGCAACAACTCCGAAAAAGCATCACAAAACGGGTAATTCTAACTCAACAAAGGTACAAAAATCTGAAACTCCAAAGTATGTTCCTCCTCTTAGGTTCCTACCTTTTCCACAACGGTTGGTAAAGAACAAACTAGACCAACAATATGCCAAATTCATTGAACAATTGAAAAAACTGAACATTACCATACCTTTCACCGAGGCAATTGCACAAATGCCAACCTATGTCAAGTTTCTCAAAGAAATGTTGTCAAACAAAAAGAAACTTGAAGAGGTTGGAACCATTTCTCTAAATACGCAATGTAGTGCACTTTTCTTGACCAAACTACCTCCCAAACTTAAGGACCCCGGTAGTTTTACTATTCCATGCAAAATTGGGGAGACCGAATTCAATAGTTGTTTGTGTGATTTAGGTGCTAGCGTATGTTTAATGCCAAAAGCGGTTTATGAAAGGTTAGGTCTAGGAGAATTGAAACCAACAAAAATATCGCTCCAATTAGCGGATAGATCCGTTAGATACCCGGTAGGAATTTTGGAGGATGCAATTGTCAAAATTGGTAAATTTTTCTTACCGGTAGATTTTGTTGTGGTGGAGATGGAAGAGGATACACAAACTCCCCTTCTATTGGGACGTGATTTCCTAACCACAGCAGGTGCAATCATAGATGTGCGTGATGGAAAGATTTCTTTCCGAGTAGGTGATGAAAAGGTTGAATTTAATGTTTTTAAATCTCTCCAATTTCCATCTAATAATAATGATTCGATATGCAGGATAGATGTTTTAGACTCTACAATTAATGATCATTTAGATAGGATGATGGAAGGAGAACAACCGAATGAAATTCTGAAAGAAATCGATAAAGAAACAACTCAAAACGACGAAAACAACCAATCTTGCAGCTTAGGCAGCCCACACGAAACTTTGCAGAGCCAAGTTTTTGCCGTTTCAACATGCACAACGCCACCGAAGGTCGAACTCAAATCATTGCCAACAACCCTCAAATACAAATCTCTTAGCCCAAATGAGATACATCCCACCATAATCAATGCCGCCTTGAACCAAGAAAAAAAGACGAGGCATTGGCACGACAAACGCATCAGAAGAAGTTTTCAAGAAGGACCATATCAAGTATCACGAGTTTTCGACCATGGTACCTTCGAAATATGGAGCGAAAAAATGAGTTCATTTAAGGTCAACGAACAGCGGCTCAAACATTTCATTCAAGATGAACCGATCATCGAAAAGGAGGCAATTGCCCTCGATGATCCACCACCTTTAAACTGAGCCTCAACAAGTCGAGCTCCCGACGTTAAACCGAGCAACATCTTGTGAGTTTCTATTTTTCTTTTTAATTTCCTCTTCTAGAATCAATTGACACATTGAGGACAATGTTTTGTTTAAGCTGGGGGGAGGGTTAAATGAAAAACTGAAATTCACAATTGTATCTTGCATTTAGTTTAGGCATGTTTAAATTTTTTGTTTAAAACTAGGGTTTTACCTAACCATGAATAGGGTCCAGTCCGACTTGTTAGGATGTTTACCTAGTTTTGTGTCATGCATTTTGTGAATAAATTTGAGTGATTGGCAAAATTAGACGTATTCATGCATAATTTTTTCGAATTTTTGGTAAATCCCTTGGAATAATTTGAAATGACCACATAATTTGGCGAAAAACTTTGTGGAAATAAAGGTGTATGACATTAGGTCATTTGGAATTTAAATTGATTAGAGAAGCTATTTAGATTTGGAAATTTTAAGTTTGGAAATATTGGGATATCCCCAAGTATGAAAGAATACTTAGGGATGTGTGTATTCATGATATATGCATATATGTTGTGAAATTGGGTAAAAATTGAAAATTTTGGAAAATAAAAGGTGACTCCAATGACCTATGTTACGGCTTCATGACGTACTTATGGTTATGAGTCCTTAGCACTCTTGCTCCGCTAGTCTCCCGATAAAATTGACATTCGTGTTAGTGGAAGGGTTAGACTAAGAGCATGCAAAGCACCCTTGAATTAGAACGGTTGGGTATAGTTAACTACTTGTAACTAACCGGTGCTTAAATGAGGATTGGGAAAATAGTGCTAAATCATGAAAGAAAATCAAAACAAGAAAAATCAAAAGCAACAACAACAAAAATGAGAATATGCATGTATCAACACACGTAGTCCGCAACATTTCTAAACCTAAGTTTGATTCAAGCTTGGGGGAATTTGAAAAATTCCACGTTTAAGATGGCATTTCTTTTAATAAATTTGGGTAGACGAAGTTTGTAATTTCTAGACCTTTAAGGAAATAAGAGTTAGAGTAATCAAATTGTGGGTTGAGTAATAATTATCCGAGGGTTAAACTTAAAATTTGGGAAGTTTGCATGAAGGTTTTAATTTTTGGCAAGATCATACAAATTTTTCACTTGAGAAAACAAACTTGATATAAGGTGTATCAAAGAGATCGAATTGTAGTCCCAGTTTAGATGTTGCTTGGGGACAAGCAAGGTTCAAGCTTGGGGGTATTTGATAGGTCTAAATTATATATACATTCGATCTAGTTTTAATCACATAATAACACCAAATATCTTGTATTTTAATAGAGAATATAATGAAATATATCCAAGAATCAAGTTACTGCCGAAGTCTATTTAAATTACAGGAAATGGAGCAAATTGTAGATCTTCTCGCAAGCTTTCCGAAAAGTGGTAGAACACCGAAAACGGAGTTACGGATCATAAGTTATGCCCGTTTGAATTTCAGAGCAAAACAGGAGAAACCGAGCGCAGTGCGGACGCACTGACCCAGAGTGCGGACGCACTCAGCCATCAGACAGAAAACAGAAAAGTCCGAGCGCAGTGCGGACGCACTGACCCGAGTGCGGACGCATTCAGCCGACACACAGTTCGTATTTTGGCCATATCTTTGTCATACGAACTCCGATTTGGGTGATTCAAAGCTTGCCGGAACCAGGACAAAGAGATCTACAACTTTCATGAAGGAACCAGATCCAAATTCGGAATGTATAATTTTGTACAGCTGCATCAATGGCCGCATCAGCCTGAAAAGTCTCCCAGTGCGGACGCACTAAGATCCAGTGCGGACGCACTCAGGAAAATTTGCAGAAAATCCAGAAAAGGAAACTTGGAACCAAAGGAGATTTGGAGTCGGTGCGACCCAGTGCGGACGCACTCACCACCAGTGCGGACGCACTGGACTCGCAGACAGCCAGAAATTCGCATTTTCAAGAGGTTTTCTATTCTTGGCTTCCAAGGAACCCGTTTTAGAAGGCCAATAATAGGCATGGCAGTCTGAGAAGTGCCCCCACTAACTCCACTTCTATCCTCTAAATTGGGCAAGGCCTTTGGCTATAAAAGGAGAAGAATTTCGTCTCTCTCAGGATCCATTATTGTACATATCCATTATTATATCCATTTTCCACAAATTGAGAGAGAGAGATCCTGCAGAAATTCTAGAAGGCTTTTCAAGGAAGGAGAAGAAGAAGATTCAAGCAAGGAGTCGGCAAGATCGAGGTTTTAGATCTAAGAAAGGGTGTAATCATTTCTTTATCTTATTTCTTATTGTTTTTGCCAATCTTTGTAATGGATCTCTCCAAGAGAGAGTAGTTCTCTTTCTAGGGGTTTAGGTCAATGCATGAACTTGTTTAATTCTAGATTATTCGGATATTTGTTTTTATTATGATTGTGTTATCGGATTTGATTGTTAATTTCTGTGATTTATTCTTTATGAATTTCATTAGTACTCGTTCCTTTGAGTTCACCTGGTTAGGATTTATTGAATTGAAGTAGTTTTGAAATCCCGTTGATCGGGTCTTTCCGCTTTAAATTTATTAAATTCCGGCATTGGTCATGAGGAGACTACTAATTGAAACCATAAAGACACACCTTAGGGTTGGGTTAGAAGCGACCGTACTTTGATATCCAATCCGGAACTATAGAAATTAAAGTTAGGATTTTGGTGAAGGACCGAAAGGAGAAGGCAAATCCTAAATTAGGACACCTTAGAACAAATATCGATATATGCTTTGTAGCATGAGATTAAATATCCCTCTAGGTTAGTGACAGCCCTAGAATTCGAGGCACATTAATCCATAAAGCGCAAAGTATTTGTATTAATATTTGTTCCAAAGGCTAACATAGGTTAGAAACCTCATCAAATCAAACATGAATTTAAACAAACCGAATAAATAGAATTAGCAAGGGATTGTAGACCGAATACCCCTAGATCTCCTTAAACTTGAAAACAAACCAATCTTTCTTTCCTTTATTTTATTTACATTTATTGTTTGAAACTCCTCTTTTTCGGGTATTGAACCCAACTTTAGGATTTTAAGAACAAAAACCCCCCCCATTTACTTTTATTCTTTTGTTTTAGAAGTAATTTTCTTTATTAAAAATTAGTGTTTCCCTTTCTCCCTGCGGATCGACACCTTAATACTACAATCGATAGGTTGTGCGCTTGCAACTAACCTATTCTTTGAGTACGAAGGTTTATAAATTTTAAAGGCAAAAAGAGTACCAAATCATTATATCTAAAATACTCAACACCTTGCAATTGGCCGATAAAACGGTAAGGTTCCCCGAAGGAATTATGGAAGATGTAATTGTCAAAATAGGTGAATACTGTCACACCCCGCAGCCCAACGAGGCGCGACAGGTGCTCTCCTGCCGTAGACATACGGTTTCCCGTATGCCTACAAGGCAATTACGATATAAAAGTAAAGGAAAACATAAACAAACAACCAACAACAAATAACATAAATCCCAGCTGGTCAGGTAATGTCATACAAACCCGTATCTCGATGGATACGCATCACCAAAAATGACATAGAGACTATATATGTACATCAACAAAACATATCTATATACATAATCTCTAATGTCCCCATACCAGACAATCTAGCAGCGGAATGACCAGGCCTACCGACCTCGTGTCTCTCTCGGATCTGCTGATCCCGGACCTGAAAAGATAATCCAACAGGGGGTGAGAAATAAATTTCTCAGTGCGATAAATTTGCCACGTTTCGCTCCTAGACTTGCAATCACAGATTATATTCAAAAATAAAGCACAAATAAAGCTCAGAACAGTTCATAATGATATATAAACATGCACGCATAAAACCGACATCAATAAGCCAAATGAAATCCAACTCAGGAATTGCCAAATCGAAATTCAATCACACAATATTTGGTTTAACTCGGATTCAGAAGATCTGGTAGTTATAGGTTTAACCGTGTAAATAAAAGTCTGGTTCCATTTCATATCCGGAAAAATTCATATAAAAACCAAATGTCAATCCAACCACATTCACCCCCTGGGTAATGCCTCCGATACATGTAAACCAATCGACCATTCAAACGCATTCACCCCCTGGGTAATGCCATCCGATACACAAGTCACATATAGTCCAATTCATAATACAGAGTCACTTACCCCTCATCCCAACCGGTACTGGGAACTGCTGAGGGCCAGACAAACTAAAGCTTTAGAATACTGGGTCGTCAAAGTCCGTGCACAGACTTTGACAAATCCGAACACACCCCCTGGGTGTCGTCGCCACGATGGGGGACGGTAATACCATATCCACCAACCGATGGTGATATAAATCACGGTGACTTTTAATTCCAAATTAGATCATTCAGATCCATACACAAATAATACCATACCAGCATGCAGATCAATCAGATAAAACAATTCAATTTTCAATTAATTTGGGCAATGCAATGCATATGCAACACAATCCGATAATGCAATTTAACCGATAATCAACATGTCAATCGAAACACAGTTTAATTCTGAATATAAACTATCAAACAAGTCCAGAAACCCCGCACCTGAGTATATAGTGCACTCGTCTAAGGCTCAGGCGTCTCGAACGATCCCGAGATCCGATGCCTCGTAGGTTTACCACCTATTTATATGTTTAGACTCGATTAAAACATTCGATTGGTATTCCGTAGGTTAAACCGAGTTAAATTAGGTTAAACACGATCTAATGTTCGTATTCGGGTCCTAATGGTATAGGTTTAAGTCATGGTTCAACCAATTAGGTTTAGATAATACAAAATACACATTTTCAGAAATTAAGCAAAAGAGCAAAACAGCCTTTTTGTGCGGGCCGCACGGATTCTGTGCGGGCCGCACGGATTTGTCCGAGAGTTTTGCGGTTCCTCGTGCGGGCCGCAGGAAATTTGTGAAGGCCGCACAAAAATTACATCTGTGACACACAGTTCGTATTTTGGCCATAACTTTGTCATACAGACTCCGATTTGGGTGAATCAAAGCTTGACTGAACCAGAACGAAACGATCTACAACTTTCATGAAGTAAACACATCCAAATTCGGAATGTAGAATTTTGTACAGCCGCACCAATGGCCGGCCAGTCTGGATTTGGACAGATTTTATTGTCATTTTCGCCCGATTCACCTCCAAATTTTGTTTTGATCGAGGTTCGACATGGTTAACCCTTGCTACGTATTATCGGTTCAGAAGGTATATTACATCTAGGTTATCGAGAATCGACACCTTAAACCATATATTCAATTGGTATACAATTTGGCATAAAACCCTAGTTCCAAAATCAACCCAAACGAATAATTCAATCGAACAATACGAATCGATATGTTCAAACGACTATAACTCGATCAATTCAGATCCAAATGGTGTATAACACCTGAAACCTTAGAAATTTCCCCAAATCCCACCATTTTTACCAAACCCTAATTCCATTTCCAATTTCCCAAACAAAATCAATCGATTCAATCCAAATCAAACCGAATATCGAGTTATATCGAATCAATCGAACTTAAATTCGAATTCTCAAAGAAATATATCAATTCGAACAACTTAGGGTTTCTCAAAAGATCACAAGGAAGGAAGATTATACCAGATTGAAGCTTTAGAATTGATCACGATCGTCCAATTAGCTCGAATCTCCGATTTCCGACAATTTTGACCCGATTTCGTGCTCGATTTCATTCTCTCTCTCTTTCTCTCTTAGGTTCGGCCAAAACCTAGCCCCTCACGATATAAGAGGTGTAAATGGAAATATTAAAGATGAGAAGAAAGGTGTCATGTTTAATATATGGAATTTTTTGCACATAAGCCCTCCAAGTTTATAATATCGCATAACTTAAAAATCTTCACAAATAGGCCCTTTTTGCATATTTTTATTTATAAAATCTTTACAATTAAGCCATTTTTATATATTTTTAATTAAATCAAGGATTCATAATGTAACAAATACTTTGTGCCTATTGATTTTGTGGTTGTAGAAATGGAAGAGGACACTCATACCCCTATCTTGTTAGGGCGTGATTTCCTCATAACTGCAGGTGCCAACATCGATGTTAAAGAAGGAAAAATTTCCTTTGACATTGGTGGAGAAAAGGTCGACTTCCACATGTTTAAATCTATTAAATTTCCTTCTAATGATAATGACTCAATATGTAGGGTTGATGTTTTAGACTATATAATTGATGATCATCTAGATAGGATGATGAAAGGAAAACAACTGGACGAAATCCTGGGAGAAACCGACCTCGAAACAAGCAAAAACTGCAAAAACAACCCTCAGTGCGACCGCACCAGCCCTGAGTGCGTCCGCACTTTTGCCGATTTAACCTCTGTGCGTCCGCACCCCACCCGCACTGAGGCCGCAGATGCTCAAATTTCACTTATCCAGGCGCAGTGCGTCCGCACTGAATATGAGTGCGTCCGCACTAAGGCCCAAATAGCTCAAATCGAAGCCAATTCGACCAGTTCCACACCACCGAAGGTCGAGCTCAAACCATTGCCACCTACTCTTCGCTACGAGTACCTGGGGACAGATGAGACTTATCCGGTGATAGTCAATTCCGATCTCAACAAAGATCAAACCGAGAAGCTCCTTCATGAACTAAGATTACATAGGAAGGCTATCGGGTACACAATCGATGATCTAACCGGAATTAGCCCCTCCTTTTGCATGCACAGAATTCTAATGGAGGATGATCACAAGCCTTCAATCGAATCTCAAAGGCGACTCAATCCGAATCTCAAGGAAGTCGTGAAGAAGGAAATCATCAAACTCCTAGATGCCGGCATCATCTACCCAATCTCCGATTCAAAATGGGTAAGTCCGGTTCATGTTGTGCCAAAGAAAGGAGGTACCACTGTGGTGAAAGGCGAAGGCGACAAGATGATATCAACAAGGGTGGTAACCGGGTGGCGAATGTGCATCGACTACCGCAAGCTAAACAATGCAACAAGGAAGGACCATTTCCCTCTACCATTTGTCGACCAAATGCTCGAAAGGCTCGCTTACCATTCACATTTTTGCTATTTAGATGGGTATAGTGGTTTCTTTCAAATTCCAATTCACCCCGATGACCAAGAGAAAACAACATTTACTTGCCCTTATGGTACGTTCGCGTATCGTAGGATGCCGTTTGGTTTATGTAATGCACCAGCTACATTCCAAAGAGCCATGATGGCTATATTTTCTGATTTGTTAGAAAATTCTGTGGAGATTTTCATGGATGATTTTTCCGTATTTGGTACTTCGTTTGACAATTGCTTAACTAATTTAATCAAAGTTTTAGAACGTTGTGAGCAGGTCAATTTAGTACTCAATTGGGAGAAATGTCATTTCATGGTGCAACAAGGAGTTGTCCTAGGCCATGTGGTGTCATCCAAGGGATTGGAAGTCGACAAAGCCAAGGTGGAGGTGATAGAGAAATTGCCCTATCCAACATGCGTAAAAGATGTGCGAAGCTTTCTAGGACATGCGGGATTCTATAGGCGATTCATCAAAGATTTTTCGAAAATTTGTAAACCTCTTACTAATTTGACAATGCAAAATGTTGAATTTAAATTTGATGCACCTTGCATTGAAGCTTTTTGCAGGATTAAAGAAGCACTAATTTCAGCTCCAATTCTCCGACCTCCGAATTGGGATGCTCCTTTTGAAATTATGTGCGATGCAAGCGACTACGCCGTGGGAGCCGTCCTAGGACAGCGAGCTGACAACAAGCCACATGTGATCTATTACGCAAGCAAGGTATTAGATGAGGCTCAAATGAATTACACCACAACCGAAAAGGAATTCCTAGCGGTAATCTTCGCCATCAACAAATTTCGACAATATTTGGTGGGATCTAAGGTGGTGGTGTGTTACCACCAAAAAGGTATAGTACAAAGTTTCAGTACAGCAAGCTGTACCTTTTAACCTTTAATACACTTCTGGTTCAGACTGCAAGTATACAATCCTACCGCGTAGTATATCGTCGGGTATCGATCACAGGGACGGTTCAAGTGTTAACCGGACTCTACTTAGATTAATTAAAAACTAGAAGTTGGAAAAGGTTGATTTTGGTTGTTTAAGTTTCCTACAGATTTTAAGACAGTAATAAAGTGGAATAAAGAAGATTAAACTGGTTTTAAACAATAATAAAAAGCGTTCCCAGGGTTAAGACTTCATCTCAGTTTTGCCCTCTGACTATCCTGTCCGGGCCGTGTCATTTCCTACACGGGCCGTATCAGTTTACACGGGCCGTGTCATTTTGCTACACGGTCCGTGTCAGCCTCGGGTTAATGCAGCAGCTATTGTTTCTTTGTATCGTTCCTTTGTGTAGGGTTCTACTGACCGGACCTAATGTCTCTGGACCTCAACTCCCGTTTGTTGGTTCATTAACTTGGTACGGAAACTGCAATATATGCCCTCGTCGGGTTCTAGACCTCAACTTTCGTGTATTGGTCCCTACTACCTAGTTGCTTGATTGGTATACTAAAGGTAACTCCTATCCGCCGATAGAGAGTAACTTTCACCTTCCGGTTACTACTTGGTTTCACCTCCCGGATCACAAATCCTACCTCATGTACTTAGGTTGGTTGAAAGACGTTAAAGGGTTCTAATGCTTTCTAGATGTGGCCATTCATCTAGTAACAAACCAATATAAGTCAAACACTACAATCTAAGCAATTAAAATACTACACAATCAATCAAACACAAATTTCAATACAAAGATTCAATAACTAGCATGCAAGACAAAACATTCGATTACATCAAAACCCTAGAAACAAAGTAAATTACTCACTCATAGTTCTAAAACAGCAAATACAAATAGAGATAGAGTTGATCATGACAAAACCCAAAAAGCAAAGAAGATTAATCGAAAACTCGCGTCTTTCGCTTCTCAACTTCGCCTCCAAGCTTAGCCGCCAAAGATGAACCCTAGAACTTGCTCTCCTGTCCCAGAATTACCTTCTCTGGAGAGAAATCCCGATTATATGCTCCTTTGGTCGACCTTCCATCAATAGCCTTCTTTCCAGATTTCTGGATCTGTTTCCGGATTTGCTTGACACGGGCCGTGTCAAATCTTGTCCGGCCCGTGTGACTTGTGTTCCTTAAGTGGTCGAGTCAGCAGTTGTATGTGGTCGGATCAGCGGTCGAGTCGAGGTTGACACGGCCCGTGTGGAATGTGACACGGCCCGTGTAGAGACTTCTTGATTCCAGATTTTCTCCTCGATTTCGCCCGAATCCTGCAAAATAAGAACAAACTTGCAGCAGTACCACATTCTAAAGATATTCAATGAAATACAACTGAATTAATGATTTAAAACACAAGTTTGATACAATTTGAAGGTCGAAATATAGATAAGTTTGCGAGATATCAAATTCCCCCAAGCTGAAATCTTGCTTGTCCTCAAGCAAAAATCCCAACTTAGGAATCGGGTCGGTCTTTGGATTACCTAAATGCAAATTAAACTCTAAGTGCGAAAAGTTTACGTGAGCTTGCTATTGTTAAGAACCTTGAGAATCCTTTTGAATGACAATTTGGATTTACTTGATAAACTTTGATTCACCTCACAAATTGACTAATCAAATTTCATATTTTGAGATGCTTCAATTATTTGCCAAAACTGGTTGCTTAAATCGATCAATCTTTCATTCTTATACTGAAACTATGCCCTCATTTGCGGTGATTTTTTCCTTTTTACTCCCCCAAGCTTGGAACAAGCTTAGGTTAGAAAGTCGCGGACTTCGTGTGTTGATGTATGCAAAAGTTCCTTTCTTTTCTAAGTTTGGGAGACGAGCTCAAAGGCGCCCAACAGGACTTATTGCCAGTACTCTTATATTCTCCATCTTTTCATTTTAATTCATCATTTTGTTATATATCGTTTTCGCATACATCATGAATACACACATCCAATGGTATTCTTTCATACCAATAGATATCCCAATCTTTCTTTAATTTAAAATCCCATTTCCCTATTTAAAAAGGCACAGTTTAGTTTCAGAATGGTTTTTCGATAGACTTTGGCTTTCATTCTTTCAAATGCTCAAAATATCTCATCCTATTCAATTTTCTCGTCAATTGTGGGGTTATTTCCAATTTCTCAAGGTTATCCTAATTACAACTCAAAAATTTTCGTAAGGGCTCCTAATTCTAGCAATTCGCGCAAATTTTCACCTAAAATGCAAGAAAATGCAAGAAAATGTAAACATGAGCTAAAAGTGAAAAGAAAAATCCTAAGTGCAAAGTGCTCCCCCCCAAGCTAAGTCCGAGCATTGTCCTCAATGCTTCAAGACAGATAGAAAGAAAATGTAAAGCTAGGGGAAAAGAAAACATACCTGATCAGTCCTGTGGTGGGGGTGGTGCGGGGTAGTACCCATACTCATCATAGAAGCGCCAATCACGCAGCTCATCCTGAACCTCGCCGAGTCGGTGGTGGTAGTCCGTCAGCTGACACTGAATGTCATAGAGGGTGTCATCATGCTGGATCTGAGTCGCCCGCATGTCAAGCTGAGTGGTCCTCATGTCAGACATGAGGCGGTATAAGTCCTGAATGGAGTGGTCTGCGGGCTGAGAGGTGGGTGCAGAAGAAGAGGCAGGCACCTGCTGAGAGGTGGGTGCAGAAGAAGAGACGCGCCGCCGCCGCCGAGTGTAGGCGGGAGCATCCGGCATAGGCTCATCGACAACGGGAGGAGGAGGTGGGTGTGGGGGTGCGTGGGCATCACGTGGTCCAGTGAAAATCCAAGTAGACCTGTCCTCAAAGGAGAGAGGAGCGTGGACAGGTAACTTGTACTCGGTAATGCCGTCTGGCATGCGCCAACGGTAGCCCATGCGGCGACCCCAGTGCGTGTCGATCCTGATAAAAGCCGCTAAACGGAAGGCCTCGGGATCCATGGGACGAGGGCCTTTGCAGAGTGTGTCACCTGTGACCTGTACGCCTAGCTGCTCAGCAATGTGAGTGACGTAGCCACCAATGGTGATGGAGCCCCCGGACCTCGTGGAGCGCTGAAGGTCAAGCCAATGGTGGATCATGATGAGCATCAGGTTTGGCCGCTCGAGCTCGCCATCTGGTCGGAGCATGTAATCCATAAGCTTGAAATCCTTAACATTGGCACGGGCGACTGTCTCGCCCCGTGCAAAGAAAGTGACAGCCAGGATGCGCTGTAAGCAGCGAAGAGAGGGGTGAGGAATGTTGAGGCCCTTGAATTCCTTGTTGTGAACGAAGCCTACTGTCAAGCCTGAGATCAAATTCCAGAAACGGTCTCTGTCCAGATCTGCATGGAACTCAAAGGAGTCAGTCTGGGGTTCTGGGTGGAAACCAAACCACTCGCGGAGCTGGATAAGCGGGACACGGTGGGGTTGACCTTGGAGGAGGAACTTGATGTAGATGCGGGTGTGGCCGCCCTGGTTGTCCTCCTTGAGCTGGAGTGAGGAGAGAAACTCAAGTGTGAGTTTCTGGTAGGCAGGGTGGTCGATGGCCCAGAAAGCGGGTGTGAAGCCAACCCTACCAGTCAAAAGGTTGAAATCGTCCTCAATTCCAAATGCACGGAGGGTGGTGAAGTCAACCGTGCGTGTGTTGTCAAACTTCTTCCGGCTCAAGTACTCGTAGTGCTCGAACATGCGGCGGGTGGGAATGCGAAAGGACTCTGTCTGGTGGTCGTCCGCCCTATCAGTGTACTCCCCAGAGAGGTGGTGGGAGACATCGGAGTCATAGTGCTCAGAGTGATGTGAGCTAGACCCAGAGTGTGTGTAGGAGTGATGAGAAGAGGTAGGGTTGGACTCAGTTGGGGAGGGAGTGCGTGCGGGTGGTGGTGGTGGGCGGGGACGCAGCTGCCGACGGTCCTGGGCATGTTTGGATCGGCGCTCACGGTTCATTGTATGGCTCAGGTTATGATTGACACGGGTCGAGTGGTTTTGGACTCGGGTCGGACAAGGTTGACACGGGTCGAGTAAGATTGACACGGGCCGTGTCAGGTTAGGGTTTCGGCCGGACTGAAAAGACGGCGGGAGTGGAGAATCGAGAGGTGCGCTGTCGAGAGAGAGAGAGCTGCCGGCCTGAAATAGAGAAGGGGAAGGGGAAGAGACACTTACCTGGAGCGCGTCGTCGGGAGAGAAGACTGGGGGTGGTGGTGGTCGACGAGGCAGAGAGTGGCGAAACGGTCTCGAGAGAGGGAGAGGGTGCTGTGACGATCGAGGCAGAAATGGGCGGCGGCGGCTACACGACGGCTTGGACGGTCGGATCGGCGGTCGGGTGCACTGTAGAAGTAAGGGAGAGAGAGAGAGATATCCGCCCGTGTGAAGTAGATCGGTCGATTTAAAGAGAGGGGATGGAACTTGCGCGATTTTGCATAGGCGTCGGTTCGGATTGACACGGGCCGTGTCGATTTTGTCCGGCCCGTGTGGGATTGTTTCCAGCTGCTTGGACTCCTCTGCCCGGCCCGTGTTGAATTGATCCGGGTCGTGTCCAGATTTTCCTGGCAGGTCTGTTTTTGCCTCTGCTGCACATACTGATTCTAACTCACTTGTTTCGACCTGCAACTCAGATAAAAAGTCAGAATAATACCTTAGTGAGCTGTTTACTTGCTCAAGAAAGTAGTCCTCGCTCAAATCCGTCAGACATTCCTCAATCACATCAATTCTGAAGCAAGATTCGTCTCTCGACGGGTACTTCATTGCACGGTCAATCTGGAATCGCACCTTCTCCTTTCCAATGTTCAAGGTCAGCGTTCCATCCTTCACATCAATTATGGCACCTGCAGTTCTTAGAAAAGGTCGTCCCAGAATAATGGGGACTTCCTTATCTTCCTCCATTTCCATTACAACAAAATCAGCAGGAACATAAAACTTACCAACCTGAACCGGTACATCTTCCACTATGCCAAGTGGTAGTCTTACCGATGAGTCCGCTAGCTGAAGAGTCATTCGTGTAGGTTTGAGCTCACCTACCCCAATTCGATCATAGATGGTGCGTGGCATGAGACTCACGCTAGCTCCCAAGTCGCATAGAGCTTTCCTGATCGTGGCTTTCCCTATAGTGCAAGGAATAGAGAACTTACCAGGGTCTTCCAGTTTGGGTGGTAATTTGCTTCTCAGAATGGCACTACACTGTTCAGTCAGCCTCACCGTCTCGTGCCCCCCCAAGCTTCGTTTGTTGGATAGGATGTCTTTCAAGAACTTAGCATAGGTGGGCATTTGGGTCAAGGCCTCGGTGAATGGGATAGTGATGTGCAATTGTTTGAGAACATCGATGAATTTAGCGAATTGCTCGTTCAATTTGGTCTCAGCTAGTCTCTGTGGAAATGGGACAGGTGGTCGGTATGGTGGCGGTTTGTAGGTCTCCTTCTTTTTCTGACCTTCAGTTTCCTTCTGCACGGCCCGTGTAGGATTGACACGGTCCGTGCCCACTGGGTTTTCTGTGTCGGTTGCCGGTCGAGTCAATTCGACACGGCCAGGATTTCCTTCTTCAGGGGGTGACACGGGCCGTGTGAGATTTGTACGGGCCGTGTCCACTGTTGTCTCAGAGATTGTTGGTGGGTTTTCCTCAGTCTGTGGGGTCTGTACGGGCCGTATGAGATTGACACGGTCCGTGTCAGCTTTAGCTGGTGGTTCAGTAGGCATGGCTGGACCTTCATAGTTGGTCCCACTTCGCAGGGTGATTGCCTTAGCCTCCCCTCTCGGGTTTACCTCTGGTTGGCTGGGGAGCTTACCAGGTTGTGGATGGCTTGTTGTGACAATGTGACTTAACTGCTCCAACAACTTGTTCTGAGCAGCCATCTGAGTGGACATGCTCTGCATATGTTCCCACACCATCTGGTTCATCTTCCCCTGCTCGTGTGTGAAATCGGTCGCATGAGGAGGCACGTACGGTTTGGGTGGAACGGAATGAGGTGGGCGGTTGTTGTTGAAATTGGCATTGTGGTAGAAGTTGCGGTTGTTGTTGCTGCTCGAAGAATTGTTGAAATTGTTGTTGAAAGAGGGGTTGGGAGCATTGTTGTATGGCGCAGAGTTGTTCTCTTTCCACCTCCAATTCTGTTGCTCAACCGGATCTTTGGAATAGGTTCGGTTGAAAGGAGGTTTTGGAAAATAGGATGGCTCACTGTTGAGAGAGTTGACTTGCTCAGTTTCCTCATCATCCCTTTGCGCCAATGGACAGTGCTCGTAGGAATGCCCCTCACCACACATGGCACAAGATTCTGGCTGTGACTGATGGTTTCCAACAGACTTGACACTCATCTTGTCGATAGTCCTCTGCATGGCTTCCATCTTGGCTGTGAGAGCTGTGATATTATCGACTTCAAATCGGCCGCCTCCTCCAGGTCTGGAATTGTCGCGGCCGGACCACTGCTGGTTTTGGGCCATGCTGTCGATCAAATTCATTGCTTCTTGAGGCTCTCTCTCCATTAAGGCTCCACCTGCAACAGCATCAACAGATGTGCGAGTACTCTCTGTCAAACCATCATAAAAAGTCTGAATCAATAACCAGTCTGGTATACCATGATGTGGACAAGAATACTGTAACTCCCTAAACCTTTCCCATGCCTCGTTTAGGGGTTCATCAGACCTTTGCCTAAAGCTGGTTAGTTGGGTTCTTACCTTAGCAGTTCTTTTGTGGGGGAAAAATCTGGTCAAAAACATTTTAGACAGTTCCCTCCAAGTGTTTATTGAGTCCCTTGGTAATGACCCCAACCATTTCTTTGCCTTGTCCCTAAGTGTGAAAGGAAACAATGCAAGTCTAATATAATCAGATGTTGCCCCATTGGTCTTAATGGTGGTGCAACATTCAAGAAAAGTTTGGAGATGTGCATGTGGATCCTCGTGATCCAAGCCGTGAAAGGTGTTCTGTTGAACAATGTTGACAACTCCCGGATTGAAGTTCGGTTGTTGCCCCACTATTCTTGGAAGTCTGATCGCTCCTCTCACATCCCCAGATCTCGGTACATTGAACTCCTTCAGAGTTCTAGGGATGAAGTCGGCTGCGTCATCATCAGAGTCGCGGTCGCCTTGCGGCCCCTCTTCTCTTTCCTCTCCATTCTGACTCATGTTCCTGTCAGGCTCCGAGTGCACGGACCGTGTCTCTTCTGTACGGGCCGTGTCAGGTGGTGGCTGTGCAGGGATAGTGGTTCCTGGAAGGGCTGTACGGGCCGTGTGAGATCTTGTGCGGCCCGCGTCAGGTACTGGCCCTCTGCTCCTCAGCTGGTAATCGACCGGAGGAGGTGGATTGTGAGCCAGCGTGTTCCTGTAAGAGAGAAAAGAAATAAAAGAAAAGATACAAATTAAAATCTAGATTAATTAAAATAAGCAAAAATCCAGAAAAATAAATGATGCCGTCCCCGGCAACGGCGCCAAAAACTTGTTACCACCAAAAAGGTATAGTACAAAGTTTCAGTACAGCAAGCTGTACCTTTTAACCTTTAATACACTTCTGGTTCAGACTGCAAGTATACAATCCTACCGCGTAGTATATCGTCGGGTATCGATCACAGGGACGGTTCAAGTGTTAACCGGACTCTACTTAGATTAATTAAAAACTAGAAGTTGGAAAAGGTTGATTTTGGTTGTTTAAGTTTCCTACAGATTTTAAGACAGTAATAAAGTGGAATAAAGAAGATTAAACTGGTTTTAAACAATAATAAAAAGCGTTCCCAGGGTTAAGACTTCATCTCAGTTTTGCCCTCTGACTATCCTGTCCGGGCCGTGTCATTTCCTACACGGGCCGTATCAGTTTACACGGGCCGTGTCATTTTGCTACACGGTCCGTGTCAGCCTCGGGTTAATGCAGCAGCTATTGTTTCTTCGTATCGTTCCTTTGTGTAGGGTTCTACTGACCGGACCTAATGTCTCTGGACCTCAACTCCCGTTTGTTGGTTCATTAACTTGGTACGGAAACTGCAATATATGCCCTCGTCGAGTTCTAGACCTCAACTTTCGTGTATTGGTCCCTACTACCTAGTTGCTTGATTGGTATACTAAAGGTAACTCCTATCCGCCGATAGAGAGTAACTTTCACCTTCCGGTTACTACTTGGTTTCACCTCCCGGATCACAAATCCTACCTCATGTACTTAGGTTGGTTGAAAGACGTTAAAGGGTTCTAATGCTTTCTAGATGTGGCCATTCATCTAGTAACAAACCAATATAAGTCAAACACTACAATCTAAGCAATTAAAATACTACACAATCAATCAAACACAAATTTCAATACAAAGATTCAATAACTAGCATGCAAGACAAAACATTCGATTACATCAAAACCCTAGAAACAAAGTAAATTACTCACTCATAGTTCTAAAACAGCAAATACAAATAGAGATAGAGTTGATCATGACAAAACCCAAAAAGCAAAGAAGATTAATCGAAAACTCGCGTCTTTCGCTTCTCAACTTCGCCTCCAAGCTTAGCCGCCAAAGATGAACCCTAGAACTTGCTCTCCTGTCCCAGAATTACCTTCTCTGGAGAGAAATCCCGATTATATGCTCCTTTGGTCGACCTTCCATCAATAGCCTTCTTTCCAGATTTCTGGATCTGTTTCCGGATTTGCTTGACACGGGCCGTGTCAAATCTTGTCCGGCCCGTGTGACTTGTGTTCCTTAAGTGGTCGAGTCAGCAGTTGTATGTGGTCGGATCAGCGGTCGAGTCGAGGTTGACACGGCCCGTGTGGAATGTGACACGGCCCGTGTAGAGACTTCTTGATTCCAGATTTTCTCCTCGATTTCGCCCGAATCCTGCAAAATAAGAACAAACTTGCAGCAGTACCACATTCTAAAGATATTCAATGAAATACAACTGAATTAATGATTTAAAACACAAGTTTGATACAATTTGAAGGTCGAAATATAGATAAGTTTGCGAGATATCATGGTGTACACCGATCATGCGGCAATCCGATACCTTCTCAACAAGAAAGATGCCAAACCACGCCTAATTAGGTGGATCCTCCTCCTCCAAGAGTTCGACCTAGAGATTAAAGACAAGAAAGGGACCGAAAACTCTGTGGCGGACCACCTTTCACGCATCAATAACACACCGAAAGAAGGAGACTTGCCGATAGACGATTCATTCATTGATGAGCAGCTATACGCAGTACAAAGTTTAGACGCCCCTTGGTATGCGGATTATGTTAATTATTTAGCATGTGGGTTGGTACCCCCGGAACTCTCTCACACACAAAGGAAGAAATTCTTTTCAGATGTTAAAAACTATTATTGGGATGAACCTTTGTTATTTCAATTGGGGGTAGACGGTATACATAGGCGTTGTGTACCACAAGAAGAGGTGAACCAAATTCTCCAATGTTGCCATTCATCCGCCTATGGAGGACATGCCTCAACCGACAAAACCGCAGCAAAAGTTCTTCAAGCCGGGTTCTATTGGCCGACAATTTTCAAAGATACACGAGAATATGTGCTTAAGTGCGACAAGTGTCAACGAACCGGCAACATATCAAAGAGACATGAGATGCCTCTCCAAGGGATCCTAGAAGTTGAGATTTTCGATGTATGGGGAGTTGATTTCATGGGCCCTTTTCCGAGTTCATGCAACAACAAATACATCCTTGTAGCGGTCGATTATGTGTCAAAATGGGTAGAAGCCGTGGCAAGTCCAACCGCCGACTCCTCCGTGGTAAGAAAGCTTTTTCAAAGAATTATTTTTCCTAGGTTTGGAGTACCACGAGTGGTGATTAGCGATGGCGGCTCTCATTTCATCAACCGCCAATTCGACAATCTCCTACTTAAATACGGAGTCAAGCACAAGGTAGCCACACCTTACCACCCTCAAACAAACGGGCAAGTTGAAGTTTCCAATCGTGAGATAAAAAGCATCTTGCAAAAGGTTGTCAACACATCGAGAAAAGATTGGTCGCTAAAACTTGATGAATCGCTTTGGGCATACCGCACCGCCTACAAGACACCAATAGGTATGACTCCCTTTAAATTGGTCTATGGCAAACCATGTCACTTACCGGTTGAACTCGAGCACAAGGCGTATTGGGCGATAAGAGCGCTATATTTCGATCTAAAAGCCGCCGGTGCAAAACGAATTCTCAACCTACATGAGTTGGATGAACTGCGCCTCAATGCATACGAAAATGCCAAGCTATACAAGGAAAAGACAAAGAGGTGGCATGACAAACACATCATGAAGCGAGAATTTCACGAAGGAGAAATGGTCTTGCTATACAATTCGCGACTTCGCCTCTTTCCCGGAAAGTTGAAGTCAAGATGGAATGGCCCATACCAAATCCGGAAGGTTTTCAACAATGGAGCAATCGAAATTTGGAGCAACAACACAGGTTCTTTTAAGGTAAATGGACAACGCCTTAAGCACTTCAACCATGAAGATCCAATAGAAAAGGTGGATGGCTCCTACCTAACCAACCCCACTCGTCAATGAGCCCAAAGCCATGTCGAGCTCACGACGTAAAATTGAGCGCTTCTTGGGAGGCAACCCAAGGTTTTTACTGTTTTTATTTAATTTTTATTTTTTTTCGAAAATTACAATTTTTAATGATTCAGCCAATTTTTCAGGTCAAAAACTCATGATAATAACCTGAGTGCGTCCGCACTAAACTTCAGTGCGTCCGCACTACCTACTTAGAATATTTTTTAGACAGGTTAAACCATCAAAATTGACCAGACTGAACGCAATGCGTCCGCACAAAAATTTGGTGCGTCCGCATTTTCTACTTGGCCGCAAAATTGGGAGAACATTGAAGCAATGCGACCACAGGAGCCGCACAGAGGCCGCATTTAGGATTATGCCAATTTTTTCTATCTCCAAGGCCTTAATGCGTCCGCATCTCATCTCAGTGCGTCCGCACGCAGTAAAATTAGAAATTTTTTTGCCTTTTTAAACCTAGGCACCCCTTCACCTTCTCTCTCTCTCCGGATTTTTCTCTCAAAACCGTCGGTTTTCTCTAAAAATAACCGAATCTCTCTCTTTTTCTCTTCTCTCCCTCTCCCACTACAAATCCCTCTTCTCTCCTAGCCCTAAGTGCCGCCATTGCCGCTCTCCTCTCGTCTTTGTCACACCCCAGGACAACCCGCCGCGCATTTATGCGCCAGGCGTTAAGCACATCACATACATTATCAATAACACAACCAAATAAGCCACTATATTAAAATAAACAGGGTTCATAAACAAACAAAGGGGAAAATATGTCAGACATGGCTAGTCAAACAGTTACCGCCATGTCCGCATCATATATGATTCATACAAATATAAATTAAAAACAAATAGTGGCTACTCTTAATAGTTTCCGCTAAATTTTCTCACTCACGGCCTTCCTCCATGTCTCCTTCTTCATTTCCTGGAACCCACATAACAGTGGAAACAAAACGGGTGAGAGATCGAACTATCTCTCAGTGCGGGATTTAGTTCCAGCCCGGTGTTTTTACAAATGAATGCATTAAATACCCAAATAACATAAAAGTAAAGGTTTTTGAAATAACCCCCAAATTTCCTATCAATTTTGGACATGCAATTCTTTCAAAAACATTCTCAGTTCTGTTCCTGTTTCTCTTTAAAATTCTCACACTCCGGGTTCGCCACACATGGACAATCCGGCCTTTCTCCTTTGGGAATCCATGCCCGTACATGAAAACTTAGTTGGAGTCGCCACACGAGGACGAGCTGTTCTGTTCTGTTCTGTTCTGTTCTGTTCTTACTCCGGATCACCACACACGGATAATCCGGCCTTTCTCTCTGAGAACCCATGCCCATGCAGGATAGCCCAAAGAGTCGCCACACGAGGACGAATCTGGAAGGGTCGTTGCGGGGACCCAACCGGCAGATCGCCACACACGGACGATCCGATTTTCGAAAACACATGCAGAACCGCCACACAGGGACGGCCCCAATTTAAAACAGTTCATTAAAACTTTCCTTGTTCACATTCACACTATCCTGTCAGTTCAAATCAATGCATCCAACAAGTTCCTAACATGCAATTCTACACAAAACGAAAGAGAATTCGACATTCTCAACATGCAGTTCATCTACCAGATTGGGAAAAAGGATTACCTACCTTAATCCACGCATTTCTTATTATTTGTAAAAAGACCAGGAAACCCGCACCTGTATTCTCAGTGATCTCGCGTGTGTCGAAATCTCGTGTATTCTCGGCGTCTCCTAGAACCTCGCGGGTTGCTCCTAAGTTTATAAACGCTTGATTAGGTTCTTAATTCTATTCGTATTTAATTCAATTGTCATCTAAACCTTTTAAATAAAGTCCTTAAATGGGTTAATGGGTTTCGGTTTCGGGTTAATGGATGTATGGATTTCGGCTAGGGTTAGGGTTTCGACTGAGTAGGTACGGCCTGGTCTGACCTAGTTGGTACGGCCTGGTCTGACCTAGTTGGTACGGCCTGGTCGGACCTAGGTAGGTACGGCCTAGCCGCACGGCCTGGTACGGACCGTACCAAATTTTAGGGTTTTGGGTTTTGGCCGGCCAAGGGAAAAAAAGGAAGAAGGTCGGCCAACAAAGGGAAAAGGAGGGGGAAAAAAGCCAGAGGGTTGCGGCTAGGGTTTTCCTTCGGTTCAGCGGCAGTCAAGGGACAAGAGAGGCGGTAGAGAGAGAGGAAAGGATGGGGTTCGGTTGGGGTAGAGAGGGAGGGCGGCGGCAAGGAAAGAGGGCAGCGGCGAAGAGGCAGCGGCCAGGGTGGAGTTCGGCTTGGCCTTGTGGCCGGCGGCAGTCAAAGAGGGAGGGGGGGAAAGTTTCGGCCAAAGAGAAAAAGAGAGAAAAAGAAAGAAAAAGAAAACTTACAGAATAATTGGAAATGGAGAGGAATGAGAAGAGAGAAGGGATTGGGTTGCTTATATTATTGGATATGGGCTGAATTTAGGTTTGGGCCATGCTAAATTGAGTTTGCTAAATTAAAAGAAAACAAATTTTGACATCTATTAAATATATGTTGCTAAAACGAACCGTCATTTCTTCTCATTTTTACTATTTATTATATTTTTATTCCTATAATTTGCTGATTATTAATTTAATTCCTATTTATTATTTTCTAAATTGGATTTTATAAAAATTAATTCATACCCATATTGAGAAGCGTTACATCCTCCCCCCCTTGGAAATCCTGTTCAGCCCCCTGAACAGCCTCGGTGTCTATGTCTTCGAACAATTCTGGGTATGTGGCACGCATCGTCTCCTCCATTTCCCAAGTCGCTTCTCGGCTGGTGTGTCGTCCCCATTGTACTAAGACCTGTTTAATGGTCTTTCGCCGGAGACTTATTTCTTTGGTGTCTAGT
This sequence comes from Carex myosuroides, assembly GCA_028015225.1. Classification (NCBI taxonomy): domain Eukaryota; kingdom Viridiplantae; phylum Streptophyta; class Magnoliopsida; order Poales; family Cyperaceae; genus Carex; species Carex myosuroides. Next base: position 7,825,318 of record CM051472.1, read on the forward strand.
ATTTTCATGGGTCGTTCTTCATACACTAAGGTTTCATCTAACCTCAGATTTGAAAAGTCGAGGATGTGGGAAGGGTCTCGGACATATTTCCGTAGTTGAGACACATGGAAGACTGGATGTACTTTATCTAAGGCCGGAGGTAGCGCCAGTTCGTAGGCAAGTGGTCCGATTCTTCTAAGAATTTCAAATGGTCCAACAAATCTAGGACTTAATTTCCCTGCTACACCGAACCGTCTTACTCCCCTCCTTGGAGAGACCTTCAACCAAACATGGTCCCCGGTTTCGAATTCCAATGGTCGTCTCCTCAAATCCGCGTACTTCTTCTGTCTGTCTCGAGCAGTGCTTAGTCTGTCTAGGATCAGTTGAGTTCTGTCTGCGCAATCCTTTACCATTTCTGGCCCTGTTGGTAATTGTTCCCCGTGGTTTCCCCACCACAAGGGGGTTTTCCAACGATGTCCACACCAGGCTTCAGATGGTGCCATGCCGATACTGGCATGGTAACTATTATTGTATGCGAACTCGGCCATGGTCAAGTGGTCTGCCCACGAGCCTTGGAAGTTAATAGCACACGCTCTTAGCATATCCTCTAAGGTTTGAATTGTACGTTCTGACTGGCCGTCGGTCTGAGGGTGATGAGCGGTACTGAAATTGAGCCGGGTTCCCATTGCCTCCTGGAAGCTCTTCCAGAAATGCGAGGTGAATCGCGTATCCCGATCTGATATGATGGTTTCGGGAACTCCATGGTATTTGAACTGACATTGAAGAAAGAGTTCTGCTAGTTCTCCACCCGATGTAGGGGTTCGTAGGGGTATGAAGTGAGCTACCTTGGTCAGTGTGTCTACAATGACCCAGATTGAGTCATATCTCTTTTGGGTTCGCGGTAGCCCCGTGATGAAGTCCATGGTGATGATTTGGAACTTCATTTGTGCCCTGGAGTTTGGGTATAGCAACCCTGCCATCTTCCTCCGTTCTGCTTTCACTTGTTGGCAGGTGATGCATCTAGCGACAAATTCTGACACATCTTTCTTCATGTTGGGCCACCAAAATTGGGTACGGAGGTCCTTATACATCTTTACTTCTCCTGGGTGAATGGTATATCCCGATTCGTGGGCTTCTCGTAGAATTTCGTTTCTCAATCCCCCCTGTTCTGGGACACAAACCCGCTGGTTGAAATAGAGGAGCCCATCCTCGTTTTCCTTGAAGGTCGACATTGGATTGGTACGGGCCAATTCCCGGTACCTTTGATGTCGCTCGTCGCCTTGGTCTGCGTCCCGGATTCGAGACTTCAGTTCTGGTTGTACCGATATAGCCGCTAGGGTGAGTACCGCATCCTTCGCGGTTCCCTTGAGGTCAGTTTCTTCCTGAATCCAGCTGGCCGATACACACACTCCCAAATTCATGTGTCGCATTTCTTTGATCAGTTCTGTCTCTTGGGTTATTGCCTCTGCCAAGTTTGACGCCCCTTTCCTACTGAGCGCGTCTGCCACCACATTTGCCTTCCCAGCCAAGTACTGTATGTCTAAATCATAATCCTTCATTAGTTCCAGCCACCTTCTTTGTCTCATGTTCAATTCCTTCTGGGTAAACACATATTTTAGACTTTGGTGATCCGTGAATACTCGGCATTTCGCCCCATAGAGGTAGTGTCTCCATGCCTTGAGCGCGAAGATTACTGCTGCTAATTCCAGGTCATGTGTGGGGTAGTTTTGTTCATGGTTCTTCAATTGCCGTGACCCGTAGGCAATTACTTGTCCGTCTTGCATGAGCACACATCCCAGGCCGTTTCTTGACGCGTCCGTATACACTGTGAATTCTTGGTCCGGTTTGGGTAATGTTAATACTGGGGCACTGGTTAGTAGTTTCTTCAGGGTTTGGAAACTCTCTTCTTGACTTTCCGTCCATTTAAAAGTAGTTCCCTTGTGCAGGAGTTGGGTCATGGGTCGGGCTGTCTTTGAGTATCCGGGAACGAAGCGCCTATAGTATCCCGCTAACCCTAGGAAGCTGCGTATATCCGCTACGTTCTTGGGTTGGGTCCATTCTACCACTGCTTTGATTTTATCTGGGTCCACCCGGATACCTTCTCCCGTCACTACGTGTCCCAGAAATTTAACCTCTTTCATCCAAAATTCACACTTGGAGAATTTGGCGTACAACTGGTGTTCACGTAATCTTTGCAATACTGTACGCAGGTCCTCGGCATGATTCTCTTCCGTCTTTGAATAAATCAATATGTCATCAATAAAAACGATGACACAGCAATCAAGTAGGTCATGGAATACCCGGTTCATCAAATCCATGAATGCTGCCGGAGCATTGGTTAACCCAAATGGCATGACAGTAAATTCATAGTGCCCGTAACGGGTACGAAACGCTGACTTTTCTACGTCTTGCGGTTGGATCTTCAACTGATGATACCCCGATCTCAAGTCAATCTTGGAATAGACCGCCGCCCCTTGGAGTTGGTCGAATAGGTCTTCAATTCGCGGAAGAGGATATTTGTTTTTGATTGTGACTTTATTTAACTCTCGGTAGTCGATGCAGAGTCTCATACTACCATCTTTCTTCCTGACGAATAGCACTGGTGCGCCCCACGGCGATGTGCTTGGTCTTACGAATCCCAGTTCTAGAAGTTCCTCTAACTGGACCTTCAGTTCCTTAAGTTCCGCCGGTGCCATTCGATACGGGGCCTTAGAGATTGGACGGGTACCCGGTAGTATGTCTATGTGGAATTCGATTTCCCGATCAGGGGGTATTCCTGGCAGTTCCTCCGGGAATACATCGGTATACTCTGAGACGATAGGTACCGACGTTATCTCTGGTTTTCCCGTCTCGAGTTTCATCACGGTGACTAGGAAGGCGGAACAGCCACTGTCGATGAGTCTCCTTGCTTGGTTGGCAGATATTGTAGGGGTTCCGCCTCCTCGTTTCCTGAGCCGGATAGTGAGGTCATGGAGACCGGGCCTGTTGATGACCATCCTTCCCTTCAGGCAGTCAATCGTCACGCCGTTTCGAGTGAGCCACTCAAGACCCAACATTAGGTCATAGAGACCCGTCTTAGAGACTATGGGATTTATCGGGAATTCCCTCCCCGCTAATTGGAGTTTTAACCCTACGCTTCGAATTTCCGGGGTAGTATATTGCACTGCGGGGGTACTTATAGTCAATAGTTTACCCGAGTCCCGGGTCGGTACTCTGTGTTTGTCTACCCACTCCCTTCCTATGACTGAATGACTACAACCAGTGTCTATGAGTACAAAAGCAGGAATTCCAGAAAGTTCAAACGTACCAGTTAGAAGGTCAGTAGCCACATCCTCTTCTTCGTAATATTCCTTAGTCGGGTTCACACCCATCTCACAACTGCAACATTCATGCGCATGCACTCCCACCCTTTGGTTTCCTTGGTTCCCGCTGCGGTTGTCAGCCACGATTGGGTCCACTCGCCATTTTCCATTCTGCGTGTTCACATGAAGATCCGGACAGTATTGCTCTTCCACACTATGTTCGAGTCCTGCGAAGAAACGGCGTCTTCCGGTATGCTTCACTCTGAATCCGCTAGCCTCCACTACGTGTGGCGAGATGACGGAGTAAGGACAATTGACAGAGATTGCAGTATTGACGGTGATTCCGGACACGTCTACCCATCCAACCATTTCCTTGACTTTTGCGGTGGTTGCGAATGTCCTTAGCCAAGTGGGCTGTCCGTTACGTTGATTTGCCATCTAAGGAAAGAATCTATTTGGTTTATTTCTACAAAATTACATTAGTTCAATCTTTCAAAAAGAAAATATCCTTGTTATATTTCAAAATAATTTGTATCGTTACTAAAAAGCATAATCCGTCACTAAATATATATACATTTGTTACTAATGGTACGCTCGGTCCACATGGTTTGGTCTATGACCTAAACGCCGCAGCCTATTGCTAACGCTCTCTTAGCGGAAGTTTATTGTTATTGTATGTGCTGGCTCTGATACCAACTTAGTTGTCACACCCCAGGACAACCCGCCGCGCATTTATGCGCCAGGCGTTAAGCACATCACATACATTATCAATAACACAACCAAATAAGCCACTATATTAAAATAAACAGGGTTCATAAACAAACAAAGGGGAAAATATGTCAGACATGGCTAGTCAAACAGTTACCGCCATGTCCGCATCATATATGATTCATACAAATATAAATTAAAAACAAATAGTGGCTACTCTTAATAGTTTCCGCTAAATTTTCTCACTCACGGCCTTCCTCCATGTCTCCTTCTTCATTTCCTGGAACCCACATAACAGTGGAAACAAAACGGGTGAGAGATCGAACTATCTCTCAGTGCGGGATTTAGTTCCAGCCCGGTGTTTTTACAAATGAATGCATTAAATACCCAAATAACATAAAAGTAAAGGTTTTTGAAATAACCCCCAAATTTCCTATCAATTTTGGACATGCAATTCTTTCAAAAACATTCTCAGTTCTGTTCCTGTTTCTCTTTAAAATTCTCACACTCCGGGTTCGCCACACATGGACAATCCGGCCTTTCTCCTTTGGGAATCCATGCCCGTACATGAAAACTTAGTTGGAGTCGCCACACGAGGACGAGCTGTTCTGTTCTGTTCTGTTCTGTTCTGTTCTTACTCCGGATCACCACACACGGATAATCCGGCCTTTCTCTCTGAGAACCCATGCCCATGCAGGATAGCCCAAAGAGTCGCCACACGAGGACGAATCTGGAAGGGTCGTTGCGGGGACCCAACCGGCAGATCGCCACACACGGACGATCCGATTTTCGAAAACACATGCAGAACCGCCACACAGGGACGGCCCCAATTTAAAACAGTTCATTAAAACTTTCCTTGTTCACATTCACACTATCCTGTCAGTTCAAATCAATGCATCCAACAAGTTCCTAACATGCAATTCTACACAAAACGAAAGAGAATTCGACATTCTCAACATGCAGTTCATCTACCAGATTGGGAAAAAGGATTACCTACCTTAATCCACGCATTTCTTATTATTTGTAAAAAGACCAGGAAACCCGCACCTGTATTCTCAGTGATCTCGCGTGTGTCGAAATCTCGTGTATTCTCGGCGTCTCCTAGAACCTCGCGGGTTGCTCCTAAGTTTATAAACGCTTGATTAGGTTCTTAATTCTATTCGTATTTAATTCAATTGTCATCTAAACCTTTTAAATAAAGTCCTTAAATGGGTTAATGGGTTTCGGTTTCGGGTTAATGGATGTATGGATTTCGGCTAGGGTTAGGGTTTCGACTGAGTAGGTACGGCCTGGTCTGACCTAGTTGGTACGGCCTGGTCTGACCTAGTTGGTACGGCCTGGTCGGACCTAGGTAGGTACGGCCTAGCCGCACGGCCTGGTACGGACCGTACCAAATTTTAGGGTTTTGGGTTTTGGCCGGCCAAGGGAAAAAAAGGAAGAAGGTCGGCCAACAAAGGGAAAAGGAGGGGGAAAAAAGCCAGAGGGTTGCGGCTAGGGTTTTCCTTCGGTTCAGCGGCAGTCAAGGGACAAGAGAGGCGGTAGAGAGAGAGGAAAGGATGGGGTTCGGTTGGGGTAGAGAGGGAGGGCGGCGGCAAGGAAAGAGGGCAGCGGCGAAGAGGCAGCGGCCAGGGTGGAGTTCGGCTTGGCCTTGTGGCCGGCGGCAGTCAAAGAGGGAGGGGGGGAAAGTTTCGGCCAAAGAGAAAAAGAGAGAAAAAGAAAGAAAAAGAAAACTTACAGAATAATTGGAAATGGAGAGGAATGAGAAGAGAGAAGGGATTGGGTTGCTTATATTATTGGATATGGGCTGAATTTAGGTTTGGGCCATGCTAAATTGAGTTTGCTAAATTAAAAGAAAACAAATTTTGACATCTATTAAATATATGTTGCTAAAACGAACCGTCATTTCTTCTCATTTTTACTATTTATTATATTTTTATTCCTATAATTTGCTGATTATTAATTTAATTCCTATTTATTATTTTCTAAATTGGATTTTATAAAAATTAATTCATACCCATATTGAGAAGCGTTACAGTCTTCAAGCCACCTCGCCACCTTTTCGCCATTCAAGCACCATACCACGGGATTTTGCGATCTACAACCGGGTTTGATCTCTCTTACTCTTCAATTTCACAATTTCGTTGTTAGAACTTAGCGATCGGTACCAAATTTGGCCAATTTGACCAAAATTTCACCAAAACCCTCGGTTTACCATTGACAGAACCCCAGTGCGATCTCAGTGCGTCCGCACCAGACCCGCACTCAGCCATTAATTTCAAATTTTAACCAAATTTTATCTACTGGTTTATGCGACCGCAGTGCGTCCGCACTAGGGCCGCATTTTGCTCTGTTTAGGTTAAATTTCATATTTTTGAGTTGCGGTTTGGGAATTAGTGCTTACATCTCTTTGTTAAGAATTTTTCTTGCAGGTTACCATGTTTAAAAAAAAGAAACTAGCTGGCAAGAAGCGAAAGGGTGAGGAAGGGCAATCTAGCCAATCGAACTATCCACCGGCACAGCCCTTGAATGACGAGCAACGAAGCCGCAAGAGTTTCAATGAGCGGCGCCGAACCGTTGAACCATCTCGCTGGATCGATGTCGAGGCCCTCGAAGTTCTAGGTCTCACCAACTCGGTCCAAATGCTAACTTCGAGACTAGATCTTTGGGACTTCCTATGCGACGAAGTTCCAACCTACAAGGGAATCACACTCGAGTTCCTCTCCTCCGTTGAGTTCGACCGAGCTAGGCGTGTCCTTGAATTCAACCTCGGAGGATATGCCCATTCCATGACTTCCGCCGAACTCATGTCTCTCCTCCATATACCCAATCAAGATGTCAATGCAATGCGTACAACCACTGATTTCTTCCATGACATGTCCGTTGCACAATTCCGGCGTCTAACTTGTGAGGATGGCATTCTCGGCCATCAAAGGACAAAGAACATTCTCCACCCTACCTTGCGATACATCCAGCGAGTTCTTAGCTACTCCATCTTTGCTCGAGGAGAGACTGCCTCCGTCATCAACATCAAGGAGCTATTCTACATGTGTTGCATGTTGCGAAGAAACAACGGGGAAATGAACTACATGCCTCACATTGGCTACAATTTGGCCAAGCATCTTCACACCGTGGCGACCAATAGACAGCAACATGGTAAAATTCGAGTGGGAGGTATTATCACCAAAATTGCAAGAGGTCTCCACTTACCATTTGGGGATGATATCGTGGATGGTCCGACCCTTGTCGACATCCCCGGCCTAGTCCGTGCCACGTTGATTGAGAGATCCATGTATGATGAATACTGGATCAACATTGGTCCAGGGACAATCCGACACCGGCTACCTCTTCAAGTTGATATCGATCCGTTGAATGATGCAACATGGTCTATAGCGGACGACCCTCTTCCAACCGAAGTACCACAACCAGCTCAAGCCGCACCTCCTCCTCAAGAAGGTCCAACCAATCAACAAATTATGGACTACATGATGGACTTCCGCCTTTACCTCGACGGGCGTCTCATTTTTGATATCGATATTTGTTCTAAGGTGTCCCAATCAAGTTTTGGCTTCACCGCTAAGTCCTTCGCCACACCCTAATCTTAATTTCTATATTTCCAGATTTGAATAATAGAGTTCGGTCGCTTCAATATTCAAACCCCAAGGTATTTGCAATCACAATTTATACTATCCTATATGATCCTAATCTACTTTTAATCAAGAAGACTTAAGCGGGATGCTACAAGTCAAGCACAACAAGTTGCACTATCCTATATGATCCTAATCTACTTTGGGTCTAAATGATCAAAGCGGGACGCTACAAGTCAAGTCGTAAATCATGGAACATCACAAATGATAAATCACATAAATTAACATCAAATCAAACAATCATAATAAAAACTAAAATCCGAGTAAAATAGAATTAAACAAGTTCATGCTACATGACCTAAACCCCTAGAGAGAAACTAGCCTCTCATGGAGATGCAAGTATTCATCATGAATTCAAGTACAAAATAAGTAAAGACAAAGAGAAACTAACTAGAGAAATAGAATACACCCTTTCCCTAATCAAAACCTTAGTCTTCCTTGCAATTGCTGTGAGAATTCGCCTTCCTTCCTCTTGATTCGCTCCTGTGGTTGATGCTCTATCTCTTGAATTTCTCTCTTAGAATGGTCCTCCTATGGAGAAGAAATTACTTTCCTTTTATAATAGATCTGGAGCATATGGACGTGGGGAATCACTCTAAATCCGTCACAACGTGTCCCCACGTTTCCACCTTCTATTTTCCACCTTTTGGGACGTGGTCTGATGCGCCGAAAATAGGAAATCCTCAAAATGGCAGTTTTTAGGCTGAATGCGGCCCAAGTGCGTCCACACTGCGGCCGCACGGGTTTTGGTTTCAGTTCTGGATTTGACTCCAAGTGCTGAGTGCGTCCGCACTGCCTCCCAGTGCGCCCGCATTACTCTCGGACTTTTCGGTTCTTCTTTGGCTCAGGAGTGGAAATTTCTCCAAGTAGAAAATGCGGGTCCCCTGCGGTCGCACTCTGGTCGCATTTTCCTTCTGAGTTGCTGGATTTCTTCACCAAAATTCGGCTAAGTAGGAAATGCGTCCGCACCAATGTTTAGTGCGTCCGCATTCCCCTCGGACTTTTCCTCTGGGGCTTGCTGGACCTTGGATTTTCTTCTAAGTGCTTAGTGCGGCCGCACTAAAGTTCAGTGCGTCCGCACTTTGGTCCTTTTTCTTGTTTTCCTGCGAATTTCACATATACAAATGCAGTAACTTGATTCTAGGGGTATTTAATCCTAAGTTATACTAAAATACATGATATTTGGTGCTATTATGCGATGAAAACCTGATCGAACATATATATAAATTAAACCTATCAAATTCCCCCAAGCTTGAACTTTGCTTGTCCCCAAGCAAAACCTAACTTGAGCTATCAATTCGATCCCATTGGTACACCTTATATCAAGTATATTTAAATGAAAAATTTGTATGATCTTGTCAAAAATTAAAAAAACTCATGCAAATTTCCCAATTTTCAAGTTTAACCCTTGGATAATTTCGACTCAACCCCACAATTCGATTACTCTAACTTTTATTTCCTTAAAGGTCTAGAATTCATGAACTTTGTTTACCCAAATTGATTAAAAGAAATGCTATCTTAAACATGGAATTTTCAAATTCCCCCAAGCTTGAATAAAACTTAGGTTTAGAAATTTTGCGGACTATGTGTGTTGATACATGCATATTCACATCTTTGTTGTTGCTTTTGATTTTTCTCATTTTGAATTTTTCTTTTATGATTTAGCACTATGTTCCCTATCCTCAATTAAGCACCGGTTGGTTACAAGTAGTTAACCGTACCCGACCGTTCTAATTCAAGGGTGCTTTGCATGCTCTTAGTCTAACCCTTCCACTAACACGAATGTTAATTTTATCGGGAGACTAGCGGAGCAAGAGTGCTAAGGACTCATAACCATAAGTACGTCATGACGCCGTAACATAGGTCATTGGAGTCACCTTTTATTTTCAAAATTTTCAATTTTACCCAATTTCTCAACATATATGCACATATCATGAATACACACATCCCTAAGTATTCTTTCATACTTGTGGATATCCCAATCTTTCCAAATTTAAAATTCTCAAATCTAAATAGCTTCTCTAATCAATTTAAATTCCAAATTTTCTAATTTCATCAACCTTTATTTCCACAAAGTTTTTCGCCCAATTATGTGGTCATTTCCAATTGTTCCAAGGGTTTTACCTAAAATTCGCAAAAATTGCATGAACATCCCTAATTTTCGTCAATCACCCAAATTTATCACATCCTACGAAAAAATTTAAAATTGCTGAAATTTAAACATGATCCTAAATGCACATGCAAGATACATTTTCTTCCCATCCCCCAAGCTTAAATCAAGCATTGTCCCCAATGCTGAAAATAAACAAAAGTAAATAAGAAGAAATATGGACTTAACTTATTGGCGGAAGTCGGTGGTAGTACGAGGCAAAGTGGCCTCACGGGGCGTCGCCCCCATCCATGTCCTCATCCTCATCGTCTTGCTCTTGCTCCTCGGTCTCCTCACCATCAAAAAGCTTGTTGAGTATTTTAGATATAATGATTTGGTACTCTTTTTGCCTTTAAAATTTATAAACCTTCGTACTCAAAGAATAGGTTAGTTGCAAGCGCACAACCTATCGATTGTAGTATTTAGGTGTCGATCCGCAGGGAGAGAGGGAAACACTAATTTTTAATAAAGAAAACTACTTTTAAAACTGAACAATAAAAGTAAAGTGGGGGGGGGGGGTTTTGTGTAAAATCGTTGTTTGAAGGAAAATTAAAGTAATTAAAAGTTCGTGACAAAAAGCAATAAAATCGGGTGACAATCAAGTTTGAGAAGTCTAGGGGTATTCGGTCCACAATCCCTTGCTAATTCTATCTACTCGGTTTGTTTAAATTCATGTTTGATTATGACGGGGTTTCTAACCTAAGTTAGCCTTTGGAACAAATATTAATACAAATACCTTGGGTGGACGGATTAATGTGCCTCGAATTCTAGGGCTGTCACTACCTAGAGGGATATTTAATCACGTGCTTCAAGTGTATATATCGATATTTGTTCTAAGGTGTCCCAATCAAGTTTTGGCTTCACCGCTAAGTCCTTCGCCACACCCTAATCTTAATTTCTATATTTCCAGATTTGAATAATAGAGTTCGGTCGCTTCAATATTCAAACCCCAAGGTATTTGCAATCACAATTTATACTATCCTATATGATCCTAATCTACTTTTAATCAAGAAGACTTAAGCGGGATGCTACAAGTCAAGCACAACAAGTTGCACTATCCTATATGATCCTAATCTACTTTGGGTCTAAATGATCAAAGCGGGACGCTACAAGTCAAGTCGTAAATCATGGAACATCACAAATGATAAATCACATAAATTAACATCAAATCAAACAATCATAATAAAAACTAAAATCCGAGTAAAATAGAATTAAACAAGTTCATGCTACATGACCTAAACCCCTAGAGAGAAACTAGCCTCTCATGGAGATGCAAGTATTCATCATGAATTCAAGTACAAAATAAGTAAAGACAAAGAGAAACTAACTAGAGAAATAGAATACACCCTTTCCCTAATCAAAACCTTAGTCTTCCTTGCAATTGCTGTGAGAATTCGCCTTCCTTCCTCTTGATTCGCTCCTGTGGTTGATGCTCTATCTCTTGAATTTCTCTCTTAGAATGGTCCTCCTATGGAGAAGAAATTACTTTCCTTTTATAATAGATCTGGAGCATATGGACGTGGGGAATCACTCTAAATCCGTCACAACGTGTCCCCACGTTTCCACCTTCTATTTTCCACCTTTTGGGACGTGGTCTGATGCGCCGAAAATAGGAAATCCTCAAAATGGCAGTTTTTAGGCTGAATGCGGCCCAAGTGCGTCCACACTGCGGCCGCACGGGTTTTGGTTTCAGTTCTGGATTTGACTCCAAGTGCTGAGTGCGTCCGCACTGCCTCCCAGTGCGCCCGCATTACTCTCGGACTTTTCGGTTCTTCTTTGGCTCAGGAGTGGAAATTTCTCCAAGTAGAAAATGCGGGTCCCCTGCGGTCGCACTCTGGTCGCATTTTCCTTCTGAGTTGCTGGATTTCTTCACCAAAATTCGGCTAAGTAGGAAATGTGTCCGCACCAATGTTTAGTGCGTCCGCATTCCCCTCGGACTTTTCCTCTGGGGCTTGCTGGACCTTGGATTTTCTTCTAAGTGCTTAGTGCGGCCGCACTAAAGTTCAGTGCGTCCGCACTTTGGTCCTTTTTCTTGTTTTCCTGCGAATTTCACATAGACAAATGCAGTAACTTGATTCTAGGGGTATTTAATCCTAAGTTATACTAAAATACATGATATTTGGTGCTATTATGCGATGAAAACCTGATCGAACATATATATAAATTAAACCTATCAAATTCCCCCAAGCTTGAACTTTGCTTGTCCCCAAGCAAAACCTAACTTGAGCTATCAATTCGATCCCATTGGTACACCTTATATCAAGTATATTTAAATGAAAAATTTGTATGATCTTGTCAAAAATTAAAAAACCTCATGCAAATTTCCCAATTTTCGAGTTTAACCCTTGGATAATTTCGACTCAACCCCACAATTCGATTACTCTAACTTTTATTTCCTTAAAGGTCTAGAATTCATGAACTTTGTTTACCCAAATTGATTAAAAGAAATGCTATCTTAAACATGGAATTTTCAAATTCCCCCAAGCTTGAATAAAACTTAGGTTAGAAATTTTGCGGACTACGTGTGTTGATACATGCATTTTCTCATTTTTGTTGTTGCTTTTGATTTTCTCATTTTGAATTTTTCTTTTATGATTTAGCACTATGTTCCCTATCCTCAATTAAGCATCGGTTGGTTACAAGTAGTTAACCGTACCCGACCGTTCTAATTCAAGGGTGCTTTGCATGCTCTTAGTCCACCCTTCCATTAACACGAATGTCAATTTTATCGGGAGACTAGCGGAGCAAGAGTGCTAAGGACTCATAACCATAAGTACGTCATGAAGCCGTAACATAGGTCATTGGAGTCACCTTTTATTTTCCCATATTTTTCAATTTTACCTAATTTCTCAACATTTATGCACATATCATGAATACACACATCCCTAAGCATTCTTTCATACTTGTGGATATCCCAATTTTTCCAAACTTAAAATTCCCAAATTTAAATAGCTTCTCTAATAAATTTGAATTCCTAATGTCACAATTTCATACACCTTTATTTCCACAAAGTTTTTCGCCAAATCATGTGGTCATTTCAAATTATTCCAAGGGTTTTACAAAAAATTCGAAAAAATTATGCATGAATACTCCTAATTATTGTCAATCACCCAAATTTATCATCAAAATTCATGACACCAAACTAGGTAAACATCCTAACAAGTCGGACTGGACCCTATTCAAGGTTAGGTAAAACCCTAGTTTTAAACAAAAAATTTAAACATGCCTAAACTAAATGCAAGATACAATTGTGAATTTCAGTTTTTCATTTAACCTCACCCCAGCTTAAACAAAACATTGTCCTCAATGTGTCAATTCATACTAGAAGAGGAAATTAAAAAGAGAAATAGAAACTCACAAGATGTTGCTCGGTTTAACGTCGGGAGCTCGACTTGTTGAGGCTCAGTTTGAAGGTGGTGGATCATCGAGGGCAATTGCCTCCTTTTCGATGATCGGTTCATCTTGAATGAAATGTTTGAGCCGCTGTTTGTTGACCTTAAATGAACTCATTTTTTCACTCCATATTTCGAAGGCACCATGGTTGAAAACTCGTGATACTCGATATGTTCCTTCTTGAAAACTTCTTCCGATATGTTTGTCGTGCCAATGCCTTGTCTTCTCTTCTTGGTTCAAGGCGGCATTGATTATAACGGGATGTGTCTTATATGAGCCAAGAGATTTGTATTTGAGGGTTGTTGGCAATGGTTTGAGTTTGACCTTCGGTGGTGCGAAATTGGTCGAATTGGCTTCGATTTGAGCTATTTCAGCCTGCGTGCGGACGCACTCATAGTCAGTGCGGGCGCACTGCGCTTGGTTTATGAAATTTTTAGATTCTGCGGCCTTAGTGCGGGCTGAGTGCGGACGCACTTTGGCTTGAGTGGGCAAAGTGCGGACGCACTGAAGGTTGGTGCGGACGCACTGAGGGTTGTTTTCGCAAATTAAGCCAGTTTCGAGGTCGGTTTCTTCCAGGATTTTGTGCAGTTGTTCTCCTTCCATCATCCTATCTAAATGATCATCAATTATAGAGTCTAAAATATCTATCCTGCATATTGAGTCATTATCATTAGAAGAAAATTTAATGGACTTGAACATGTGAAAATCAACCTTTTCTCCACCAATGTCAAAGGAAATTTTTCCTTCTTTAACATCGATGTTCGCACCTGCTGTTATGAGGAAATCACGCCCTAACAAGATAGGTGTATGAGTGTCTTCTTCCATTTCCACAACCACAAAATCAATAGGCACAAAATATTTACCTATTTTGACAATTACATCCTCAACAATTCCTTCGGGAAACCTTACCGTTTTATCGGCCAATTGCAAGGACATTCTTGTTGGTTTTAATTCCCCTAAATTCAACCTTAAATATACCGATTTTGGCATGAGACTAACACTTGCCCCTAAATCACATAGACACCTATCAAATTTGGTCTCACCTATCTTACATGGGATGACAAAGCTTCCCGGGTCCTTAAGTTTTGGAGGTAGCTTATTTAAGAAGAGGGCGCTACACTCCTCATTTAGGGACACCGTACCCACTTCCTCAAGTATTCTTTTGTTGGACAAAATCTCTTTTAAAAACTTTGCATAAGTGGGCATTTTGGTAATTGCTTCGGTAAAAGGGATGGTGATATTTAACCTCTTGAGGTGATCTACAAATTTGGCAAATTGTTGGTCTAATTTTTGCTTCACTAACCTTTGAGAAAAAGGTACAAACCTATGCGGGGGAATGTACTTAGGAGTTTCAGCATTCGTTACCTTTGTGGAGCTAGAATTACCCATTGTTTGATGCTTTTCTGATGTCGGTGCATCCACTTTTGTAGGTGCTGCGGTTGCATCAAGGGGAATTGCAAAGTCGTGTGTTTCCTTGGGAGGTTGCTGCTCCTCTTCATTGGGCATGGTAGGTCCTTCGTACTCCTTGCCGCTCCTCAAGGTCACGGCATTCGCATGCTCTCTCGGGTTGATGTCGGGTTTGCCCGGAAGCGTCCCTTGTTGACGGGAGGATGAAGATGCTTGTTGTGCAATTTGTGTTTCTAGCATCTTTGTTTTAGTTTCTAAAAACTCAAACCTATTGTTCAAATTCCTCAAAGAATTTGAAATATCGGTATTGGTGTTTCTTTGTTGGTTCATGAACTCGTTTTGAGAGATCACAAGGCCTTCTATCAATTTTTCTAATTTGTTGTTTTGAGAGGGTCCTTGGTACGAGTTTTGATTTGACCGATTTTGGTATTGATTGGAATTACCTTGGTATTGATTTGAGTTTGAGTTTTCATTTTCAGTCCTCCACTTGAAATTTGGATGGTTCCACCTTGTGTTAGGGTTATATGTATTCGAATTGAAATTATCATTTGGCCTAACCTTATTGTAGATCGGGTCATTTCTCTTATCACCTTGATTGTAAAACATTGCATTGACTTGCTCGACGTCCTCTCCTTCTAAGAGGACTTTGCAATCGGCGGTGATATGAGTCGATTCTCCACAAATGCCGCATGAAACCTTGTTCGTCACGGATTTGGCGTTTTGCATTTGTGCCATTTGATGTTGCAAGGCGTCCATTTGGGCTCTCAAGGCGGTAACTTCATCGGTTTTCAGGATTCCCGGTGTGGTTTGGGTTCGTCCACCCCTTTCGGCCATCCACTCCCTTTGGTTGATCGCCATGTCCTCAATCATTAGCATGGCTTGCTCAGGATCCATCTTTGACATATTACCTCCGGCGGCTGAATTCAAATGGGTCTTGGTGGCTATCGTGCAACCTGCAAAGAAAAATTGAAAGAGCAACCACATGTCGAGGCCATGGTTAGGGCACAAGCGCTGGAGCTCGGCCCATCTATCCCATGCCTCGGTTAAAGACTCTCCCTCGGCTTGCTTGAACGTCGTGATCTTTGTTCGGAAGTGTTGGGTTTTGGATGGAGGGAAGTATTTTCCTAAGAATAACTTCTCCATGTCGTCCCATCTTCTTATGTGATCCCGATTCACGGTCCTTAGCCAGGTCCTTGCATTGTCACGGAGGGATAGATGGAAGCATTTGAGCTTGAGGTTGTCGAGCTCTTCTCCTTCTCTAGCGAAGGTTCCGCAAGATTCTTCAAAGACCGCCAAGTGGGCATGTGGATCTTCGTTTAGGGCTCCTCCAAACTGACTTTGGCCAAGCAAGTGGATGAGAGAGGGCTTGATTTCGCGTGGATCTTGGCCTTGAGGAATGAAACCGAAGCGGTGGCCTTGTTGGCGATTACGGTCATTTCCGTTATTGTTTGGATTGACACCGAAGAGAGGATTATTATTGAGAATGGGTGGATTATTGTTGTTGTGTGGATGTGGTGGTGGTTGGTTGTTGTGTGGAGGAGGAGGTGGCGGATTGTTATTGAGATCGTGAAAGCCTTGATTGATAAGGCCTTCCGGAAATTCATCCTCTCCAAAGTTGCGTGGCATGCCTAGTTCGGGATCTAGACCCGCCATTGGTTGAGAAAGAGAGGATTCGCCGGCTTTGATCTTTGCGGTTTGACTTCTTGTGACCGGTGCCAGCGCTTAAACCTATGAGAGAAGAAATGTGATGTGAAAGAGAGAGAATAGAAATAGAGAATAGTAAAGTGCAGAAAATTAAATAAGGAAAGTAAAATATTTTTGGATTTTTTTCTAAATAAGGAAAGTAAATTTCAGAAATTGTAAAAAAAAAGGAAATAAACTATTTTTGGATTTTTAATTTTCTGAAAAGTAAATAAGGAAACTAAGAATTAAAAGTATTTTCCTAAAATAAAAACTAGTATCTATCCTATTCTCCCCGGCAACGGCGCCAAAAAGCTTGTTGAGTATTTTAGATATAATGATTCGGTACTCTTTTTGCCTTTAAAATTTATAAACCTTCGTACTCAAAGAATAAGTTACTTGCAAGCGCACAACCTATCGATTGTAGTATTTAGGTGTCGATCCGCAGGGAGAGAGGGAAACACTAATTTTTAATAAAGAAAACTACTTTTAAAACTGAACAATAAAAGTAAAGTGGGGGGGGGGGGTTTGTGTAAAATCGTTGTTTGAAGGAAAATTAAAGTAATTAAAAGTTCGTGACAAAAAGCAATAAAATCGGGTGACAATCAAGTTTGAGAAGTCTAGGGGTATTCGGTCCACAATCCCTTGCTAATTCTATCTACTCGGTTTGTTTAAATTCATGTTTGATTATGACGGGGTTTCTAACCTAAGTTAGCCTTTGGAACAAATATTAATACAAATACCTTGGGTGGACGGATTAATGTGCCTCGAATTCTAGGGCTGTCACTACCTAGAGGGATATTTAATCACGTGCTTCAAGTGTATATATCGATATTTGTTCTAAGGTGTCCCAATCAAGTTTTGGCTTCACCGCTAAGTCCTTCGCCACACCCTAATCTTAATTTCTATATTTCCAGATTTGAATAATAGAGTTCGGTCGCTTCAATATTCAAACCCCAAGGTATTTGCAATCACAATTTATACTATCCTATATGATCCTAATCTACTTTTAATCAAGAAGACTTAAGCGGGATGCTACAAGTCAAGCACAACAAGTTGCACTATCCTATATGATCCTAATCTACTTTGGGTCTAAATGATCAAAGCGGGACGCTACAAGTCAAGTCGTAAATCATGGAACATCACAAATGATAAATCACAGAAATTAACATCAAATCAAACAATCATAATAAAAACTAAAATCCGAGTAAAATAGAATTAAACAAGTTCATGCTACATGATCTAAACCCCTAGAGAGAAACTAGCCTCTCATGGAGATGCAAGTATTCATCATGAATTCAAGTACAAAATAAGTAAAGACAAAGAGAAACTAACTAGAGAAATAGAATACACCCTTTCCCTAATCAAAACCTTAGTCTTCCTTGCAATTGCTGTGAGAATTCGCCTTCCTTCCTCTTGATTCGCTCCTGTGGTTGATGCTCTATCTCTTGAATTTCTCTCTTAGAATGGTCCTCCTATGGAGAAGAAATTACTTTCCTTTTATAATAGATCTGGAGCATATGGACGTGGGGAATCACTCTAAATCCGTCACAACGTGTCCCCACGTTTCCACCTTCTATTTTCCACCTTTTGGGACGTGGTCTGATGCGCCGAAAATAGGAAATCCTCAAAATGGCAGTTTTTAGGCTGAATGCGGCCATTGATACGGATGTACAGAATTATATATTCCGAATTTGGACTTTGTTCCTTCATGAAAGTTGTAGATCTCTTTGTCCTGGTTCCGTCAAGCTTTGAATCACCCAAATCGGAGTTCGTATGACCAAGATATGGCCAAAATACGAACTGTGTGTCGCTGAGTGCGGATCGAGTGCGGCCCGAGTGCGTCCCTTGTTGACGGGAGGATGAAGATGCTTGTTGTGCAATTTGTGTTTCTAGCATCTTTGTTTTAGTTTCTAAAAACTCAAACCTATTGTTCAAATTCCTCAAAGAATTTGAAATATCGGTATTGGTGTTTCTTTGTTGGTTCATGAACTCGTTTTGAGAGATCACAAGGCCTTCTATCAATTTTTCTAATTTGTTGTTTTGAGAGGGTCCTTGGTACGAGTTTTGATTTGACCAATTTTGGTATTGATTGGAATTACCTTGGTATTGATTTGAGTTTGAGTTTTCATTTTCAGTCCTCCACTTGAAATTTGGATGGTTCCACCTTGTGTTAGGGTTATATGTATTCGAATTGAAATTATCATTTGGCCTAACCTTATTGTAGATCGGGTCATTTCTCTTATCACCTTGATTGTAAAATATTGCATTGACTTGCTCGACGTCCTCTCCTTCTAAGAGGACTTTGCAATCGGCGGTGATATGAGTCGATTCTCCACAAATGCCGCATGAAACCTTGTTCGTCACGGATTTGGCGTTTTGCATTTGTGCCATTTGATGTTGCAAGGCGTCCATTTGGGCTCTCAAGGCGGTAACTTCATCGGTTTTCAGGATTCCCGGTGTGGTTTGGGTTCGTCCACCCCTTTCGGCCATCCACTCCCTTTGGTTGATCGCCATGTCCTCAATCATTAGCATGGCTTGCTCAGGATCCATCTTTGACATATTACCTCCGGCGGCTGAATTCAAATGGGTCTTGGTGGCTATCGTGCAACCTGCAAAGAAAAATTGAAAGAGCAACCACATGTCGAGGCCATGGTTAGGGCACAAGCGCTGGAGCTCGGCCCATCTATCCCATGCCTCGGTTAAAGACTCTCCCTCGGCTTGCTTGAACGTCGTGATCTTTGTTCGGAAGTGTTGGGTTTTGGATGGAGGGAAGTATTTTCCTAAGAATAACTTCTCCATGTCGTCCCATCTTCTTATATGATCCCGATTCACGGTCCTTAGCCAGGTCCTTGCATTCGTCCCGCTTTGATCATTTAGACCCAAAGTAGATTAGGATCATATAGGATAGTGCAGTTCTCTTCTTCAGGTGGTGACGCGGGGCGCGTGTCATTGATGCGGCCCGCGTGCAGTGCGGTCTGGTCTGTTAGCTGGGATGGTTCTTGATATTGAGTCCCGCTTCTCAATGTGACTGCCTTAGCCTCTCCTCTAGGGTTGAGCTCTGGCTGGCTGGGTAGCTTACCAAGTTGTGGTTGGCTTGGGCTGGCTTTGTATCTCAATTTCTCCATCATCATCTTGCTCTGAGCAATCCGAGCAGTCAGTTGAGCATTTATTGATTGCATCTGCTTGAATAGCATCTGGTTTATCTTCCCTTGCTCATGCATGAAGTCGCTCACAGCGGGATCAATGTACGGCTCGGGTGGATCGGATTGAAATGCGCGATTGTTCGAGTTATGGAATGGTGCAATGTTGTAGAAATTGCAATTGTTGTTGCTGAGATAGCTGTCCTGCTCGGGTTCTTCATCCCATTCTGCAAGTGGGCAATACTCGTAAGAGTGCCTCCTGTCCCCACACATGACACATGGCTATGGTTGAGGGTTACTGACTGCCCTCACGCTCATTTTGATAAAAGCCTTCTGCATGGCCTCCTCCAGCTCGGCAGCTCTAGCAGATAGAGCTGTGATCTGATCAACTCTGGATCGGCCGCCTCCTCCAGCTCGAGAACTGTCGTGGCCAAACCACTGTTGGTTTGTCGCCATGTTGTACATCATATCCATGGTGTCTTGAGCTCCTCAGATGGTAATCGCCCTTCGGAGGTGGTTTGAAAGCCAGCGTGTTCCTGAAAGAGAGAAAAAAATAAAAATAAAAGAAAAGATACAGATTAAAATCTATATTAGTTAAAATAAGCAAAAATCCAGAAAAGATAAATGATGCCGTCCCCGGCAACGGCGCCAAAAACTTGTTCGCACAAAAGTGTATCACAAAGTTTCACTACAGCAAGCTGTAGCTTTTAAACCTTATTCAACTTTCGACTAAGATTGCAAGTGCACAATCCCGTCGTATAGTCTAGTCAGGTATCGATCCACAGGACGGTTCAAAATCAAATCTGGAATTCTACTTAAATTAATTAGGTACTAGAAGTTGGAAAAGGTTGGTTTGTTTGTTTAATATTCCTAAGTTCGATAACAGAAGAAATTAAAATAACAAAAAGTAAAAGTTTGGCTTTATCAGATAGAGAAAAGCGTTTCCAGGGTTTTCAATTTCATTGTCAACCTTGACTCCCGGTATCCACACGACCCGCGTGCTTTCACACGCGACCCGCATGGAACACGCGACCCGCGTACTCTCATACGCGGTCCGCGTGGACCTCGAGGAAATGTAGCAGTTGTCTGTTTTTGCGTTGTTCTTTAGTGTAAGGATTCATTGACCGAACCTAATGTTCCTAAACCTCAACTCTCTTTTGTTGGCTTAATAAACCTGGTATCGGAAATGCAATTTCACCTTCTTAGGGTTTCAAATCTAAGTTAATTGTCTGGTTTACTAAAGGTAACCACTACCTCTCGATAAGTGGAAAAGTTCACCTCTCAGTTACTTTTTGGACTCGCCTCACGGCTCGTAAACCTACCTCAGATACTAAGTTTGGTTGAAAGAAACATCAAGGCCAAAGTACAAGAAAGATGCTATAGACATCTAACAGTAAACAAACATGAATCATTCAATCAACTTCAATAAAGCAATTAGAATAATACTCAAACAATTAAACACTATTGTTCAACACAAATTCAAACAACATGCATACAAAACAAGGTATCGAACTTCATCATAACCCTAGAAACTAAGTAAACTACTCAAGCATAATCAAAGAACAAACAAAACAAATAAAGATAAAGGAGTTCATAGAAAAACTAGAAGAACGATGAAGATTCGTCGCAAAACTCTCGTTCAGCTCCTCTCTTCAACGTCTCCCAGCCAGCCGTCTCTCCTAACCCTAGGAATTGTCTCTCAGATACAGAATACCCTCTCAAGTGCAAGAAATCCCTTCTTATAGCTTTTCTGGCCGACCTTCCTTCAATTAGCCTATGTTTCCAATTCTGCTTCTGTTTCCAGAAAAGTCTGACGCGACCCGCATGGGATCTGACGCAGCCCGCGTACCTTTGGCTCAGATTGTAGATCTTCTCGCGAGCTTTCCGAAAAGTGGTCATATGCTCAAAACGGAGTTACGAGTCAAAATTTATGACTGTTTTAAGTTCGGGTGCTGAAATTTCAGGGTCTGACGCTACCCGCGTGGAATCTGACGCTACCCGCGTGGGATCTGACGCTACCCGCGAGTAGGGCTCCAGAACTCACAATTTTCCCTGATTTCGTTCGTTTTCTGCAATGTAAGAATGAAAACGCAGCAGCACCATATTCTATAGATATTCAATAGATATTCAATGCAAAAGACACGATTTGGTGGTTTAAAACACAGATTTTGGTACAGCAATTGGTCGGATTTATAGGTCAAATAATGAGACATCAGTTCGCTCTGTATTTTGGAGTTTCCCAGCATACCGCCGCCTATGAGAACTACCTATTTTGCAGCCATTTTTATTTTCTTTTCAAAAAAAATATCACTCCATATTTTGGTGTATCCCCGCATGCAGTTTCGTATGATAAGTCCCTGTGTTACATTCCTTTTTCATTATTTTAATTTCGTTCACTCTGTATTTAGGATATTCGTAGAATACCGCCGCCTATGTGAATTCCTTGTTTTGCAGCCCTTTTTATTTTCCTTTCTAATTTTTGTTCACTCTGCATTTTGGAGTTTCCCAGCATACCGCCGCCTATGAGGATTCCCTGTTTTGCAGCCTTTTTTCTTTTCTCTTCTAATTTTTGTTCTCTCCGTATTTTGGTGTATCCCCGCATGCAGTCACATATAAGAAGTCCCTGTGTTGCATCCCTTTATTATTTTTTTTAGTTTAGTTCACTCTTTATTTTGGTGTATCCCAGTATACCGCCGCCTATGAGAATTCCCTCTTTTGCAGCCCTTTTTATTTTCTCTTCTAATTTTTGTTCACTCCGCATTTTGGTGCATCCCCGCATGCAGTTTCATATGAAAAGTCCCTGTGTTACATCTCATTTTCATTTTTTTGAATTTTGTTCACTCTGTATTTTGGAGTTTCCCAGCATACCGCCGCCAATGAGAATTCCCTGTTTTGCAGCCCTTTTTCTTTTCTCTTCTAATGTTTGTCCACTCCGCATTTCAGTGTATCCCCGCATGCAGTTGCATATGAGAAGTCCCTGTGTTACATCCCTTTTTTATTTTTTTGAAGTTCCTTCACTCTGTATTTTGGAGTTTTCAGCATACCGCCGCCTATGAGAATTCCCTGTTTGGTAGTCTTTTTTCTTTTCTCTTCTAATTTTTGTTCACTCCGCATTTTGGTGTATCTCTGATCACTCAAAAGAGAGCAATGTTTCTTTTAATATTTATAAACTCGAAAATGCTATCGGTTCGGACTGCAAGCGCACAATCCTATTGATCACTCAAAAGAGAGCAATGTTTCTTTTAATATTTATAAACTCAGAAATGCTATCGGTTCGGACTGCAAGCGCACAATTCTATTGAGTAGTATATTCGAGGTCGATCCACAGGGAATATTGGTTCAATTCTTTGAGCGATCGAATCACAATCTTTCGAAAGGCTAGACGAAATCTGAAAATTGAGAGATGTTGTTTTGATCAATGTAAATTAGGAAGCAATTAAAAGTAATTAAAATCAAGATAGAGATGAGAATTCCTAGGGTTTCGGCACACCATTGCCACTCAATCCGCCTTGACAATATATTCCTGTTGCCTCTGATTTCCTGTTGTTGTTTAATGAAAGACACCACATAGGTCACTGCGATTTATGTTACGCAAGAATGACAGATCTTTCACCGAGATTCTACATAGGACACTGCGATTTACCTTACGCAAATGTCTGATCTCTCAAATACCCCAAATTACTACACATATCACTGCGATTTACTTTACGCAAGTGATGGAATTTGGTATGCGTTTTGTTGGTCTGGTTTATAGTTTCCCCGCTAAGGTTTTCTTCACATAAACCTAATAGATCTCAACGAGGCTAATTCATACAAATAGTTTCTCTTGCCATTAAAGTACTGTCACTACCCTAACGGACTCAAACTAGATCATTGAAATTAGATGAAGAGATAGTAAATCACAAAAGCATTATGTTTCAACAACAAGAAATCATAATCAACAGAAATATATATATCAAAACATCAAGAGTAACAAGGTTTACTGCCTAGCCCTAAGAAAATGAACTTAGCCGCGGAACGTCATTGTTACAAGCACTCCTCTCTTCTCACTTTAATCAAATCTAACCCTAATTACAAAGATGACTATTCCTTCTGCCCAGGGGCCTTATATAGGAGTGGAGGGACGTGTAGAGGTTGAGTAGGGGCTAAGAAACTGATCTGGAAACAGCTGTCGGTAGTTATTTCCCAAGAGGCGCCTTCGGATACGGACCATATTGGGTAATACGGTCCGTATTAAGACCTTGACGGTTAGGGTTTAATGCTTCCAGCGCTATCTTCTGGTCTGTGCTAGGCCTAGTCCGTATTAGGCAATACGGACCGTAACAAAGACTTGGTCGATGAGCGTCGCTGATCCAATTGACCTGATTCTAGCTCCATTTGGTGTGAAATAGTCCCAAAACCTGTTTTCTGCAATAAAACATAAAAAAGGGTGACAGTAGCCTTTTTCTCTAATTAATTAAACATAAGTGCGAGAAAATATGCAAAACCTAAGCCAAAACCCTACGTAAATCATCATTATTTTGACTCTGATCACGCCTCCCAACTTGAATTGTTGCTTGTCCTCAAGCAACGACATCCCGGCTGGTCAAAGATTCGGTCTAGGTTAAACCATACAATCTCAAGGTTTTGTTAAAAATTAAATTAGGGCTTAGGTTTGGTACAATTGGCATGACAAATAAAAATTTAGAACTTAAAAATATTAATGACCTCTCCCTTGAACAATTTATTCACCCCATGATTGACCTCATTATGCTTACCCTAGAAAAATTATCATCGAACAATTTATTTCACAAATATCCTTAAATTTGAGAGTATTAATTTCCCCTTCGATTATAAATGGATCCCTTCCAATCAATAGGAATTATAATGATATAAATTTTGATTTTCCTTCCCAATTGATTGGAGTAAAGTATGACAACTAAGTGTGTTGGTACTTGTGACTATTTTTTTTAAACAAGAATTTAAATTTGGGAGGTTTTCTCGAGCCTATTGGTAACCAGTCTTGCGTAGGCACCCGTACTCTTTTTATCCTCCATCTTTTATTCTATTTTTTTCTTTTTCTGATTTTTCTCATTTCTGATTTTTTTTTGTATTTTTTGTTTTTTTTTCTGAAAAATAAAATATTTTTGTGTCACAAGCACCATGATTACACACAATTCCAAGTATTCATTCATACAAGGAATTATTGCATAGTTTCGCTAGGGGTCTATCTATAATAAATGGGTATTCTAAAACACTATCAAGTTTAAAAGACTTTGCAAAAATAAATTACTCAACAATAAAAATTCTAGAGTTTGTGATTTTTGGTCAACACTCATGGTTAGCAATTAATTGTTCATTTTGAGATCACTAATTATTTTTAAAAATTCTGAATTTTTTGTATCATGGACGATTGTCTAAACTTTAGCCAAATTCAATTAAAAACAATTCCTATTTGATTAACCTACTCCTAAGGGAAAATAAAAATGCAAGCTAGCTAAAAAGCGCAATCTAATCATTCTAGGATTTTCGGTAAAGCCTCTAACCCTAGTCAAAAATTGAGTAAAACTACTAGCACCTAAGAATTTAAATTGCGAAAAATTTAAAGATAAATGGTCAATTTACCTTCCTACCCCCCGAATAAAATTGAGCATTGTCCCCAATGCTCGAGAGATAAAAATAAAGGAAGTAATAAAGTAAAAAGATTGGGAAAAGATACAACTCACTGCACCTCAATCCTCAGGTGGTGGAGGTGGTGGTGGTCGCTGGATCTCCTCGTAGAATGATGGGTCGAAAAGTCCGTAGAGCGGTGGTTGGTACTAGAGTCCGGATCGAGGGTGAACTGGTAGTACTGTTGATTGAGGTAGCGCGCTTGTTGGATCGCGTGCCTACACCCGTCATCACTTCTCCGGATCTCCTCCATGCTGTTGCGGACTTGATCGACCTTTTGGTGAAGTGAGGAGAGGTTTTGCTTAATTCGTTGGCTGCTCTCTCACGAGCGTGTGGCGAGATCTTAAAAATTCAGGTTCATCCATTGCATAGCTTGGATGAACTGATCATATTCACTTATAGGGGCATTGGATGGTGCAGAGAGGAAGGCAGCGGCGGCAGCTCCAAGGAGAGGCAGTGATGAGTGTGGTGGTGATGGTGATCGGCGGCAAGGAGGTGGGCTCGGTCTCAGCAAGGAAGGAAGAGGGAGGAAGATGAGAGATAGAGGGAGAGAGAATAGAGGAGAGAGAGAGAGAGGTTTAGGAGTTCAAACCATAGGATTTAACGGTTATGAGATGTGATTCTCACGGGTTTTCAAATGTCTCTTCGTTAACGGGTTCGCATCTTCCGAATTAGCCTTCAGTCTTAACTTCTTTGAATACAGACCGTATTGGGAAATACGGGCCGTAATCACCACTTCTCTTACTCTCCTTTTACCCCATATCCACTGATATGATCCGTATTGATTGATACGGACCGTACCAGGGTTATTTTCCTGTCTTCCGTGGTGTCGTTGATCGAGTCCTTCCTCTGATATGTTCACCTAATCATAGGAAAAAGGTAGATATGAGTTGTTTCTTTGTTAAAGTCCTAAATAAACTAGAAATAAGTATTATGAAAAATATAAAAATGGCCTTGGGTTACCTCCCAAGAAGCGCTTGTTTAAAGTCATTAGCTCGACTCCTTGTTTCATTGAGATTCCAGATGAACCACAAAATGTTTTATCTTCACCTTCCGACCATGGACCACATCATAGTTCTCCTAAGAACTTTTTGGTGTGATAATGTTGAGAACTATTGGAAGAGGCCTTGATTCTGCGATTGGAACTTTGGTTTCTTCTGGTTTGGTAGAAATTAAAGTCAACAGAGGATTGGAAAGCTTGTTTTCATGCGGTTGTGTATACCAACTCTTTTCTAATTCTTGCGTTTCCTCCATTGTCTCATCTTCAAGTAGGATGTGGTATATGGGGATGGTCGGGCTAAGGCCTTTGATGTTATCTATTTTGTTGCCAATAGCCTTTCGGTGTATCTTGAGTATATTGACGAGCTTGTTGGATTGAACATTACCGAGCTGAGAACTGACAATCACTGGGTAGGTTTGGTTGGGTCCCAGGAATTCGTAACAGAGGTTAGATGGAAGAGGTTTGAGCTCGAGTTGTGGATGAGAGGTTGTCTTCTCCCTTTTCTTCACTTTTGTACTGACCATGCTCGGCGACACGGACTGCAGAATTTTAGATTTGGGGTATTCTTCCTCTTCTTTTGTTATGACAGTGGCACAACTTGCACAAGTTTCAGCGTAGGCTTCATCAGGTTCAGCGGTGGTGTATTGCTCGAGTTGCCTTTCGTCATCTTCCCCTCTAAAAAGGTTGTCCAATTCCTCCATACCCATGGATTCTCCCAATTCATCATATGGATATTCTTTCTCTTCAAATTCATCTGTAATACTCAAACTGAAGACACGATCAATGTTAGCGTCATCTTCTCCTCTAAAAAGGTTGACCAGTTCCACCATACCCATGGATTCTCCCAATTCATCATATGGATATTCTTCCTCTTCAAATTCATCTATGATACCCAAATTGAAGACACGATCAATGTCAGAAGGGTATTTCAAAGCTCTGTTTATGTCGTAGACCGCCTTGTCTTTTCCGACATTCAGTGAAATTTTCCCGTTCTTAACATCAATCATTGCTCCGCATGTGGCGAGGAATGGCCTTCCAAGGATGATTGGAATGTGTTCATCTTCTTCCATGTCAACCACAACAAAATCTCCAGGTATCCAAAAGTCTCCAACTTTGATCGGTACATCCAGCAACACTCCTTCAGGATATCGAATTGATCGATCATCCAGTTGCAGTTTAATTTGTGTTGGTGAAAGTTATCCACATTCTAATTTGTCAAACACCGCCTTTGGCATTAGACTCACACTTGCTCCCAGATCACATAAAGCTCTCGTAAAATTCATCGTGCCAATTGGGCATGGTATCGAGAAGCTTCCCGAATCTTTCAACTTTTCTAGTAATTTACTTTGCACGAGCGCACTACATTCCCGATTAAGCAGAATTGTTGAGAATTCTTGGAGTTTGTTGCGATTTGAAAGGATCTCCTTCAGAAACTTAGCATACGAGGGTATGCTTGCAATTGCCTCAGTGAAGGGGATTGTAACTTGTAGTTGCTTGAGCGTCTTCATGAATCTCGCGAATTGTGGCTCCATCTTATGCTTGGCTGGCCTTGGAGGGAATGACAGAGGTGGCTTGTAGGGTGGTGGTGAAATGTATTCAGGTTCGGTTTGTCGCTCATCTCCACCTACGGTGTCATTCTGCTCCTCAATAAGGTCTGCCTGCAGTTCGAATACGAGCGGCTCTGGTTGTTGCGACTCGTATTCTTCGGAATGTGATGGCTCTGCATGTATCTCATCGGAAGTTAGATTGGGCATAGGAGGTCCCTTGTAAGCTGTGCCGCTCCTTAGTGTGATGTTCTTGCAACTCTCTTTAAGATTTTCTTCCGGTTGGCCCAGAAATATGCCTTTTCCGCGTGTGATGCTTGAGAGTTCTTTTGCCATCTTGGAGATGTGACCCTCCAAGTCCTTGACGTGGCTTACTAAGGTTTTGACCGTTTGCGTGATTGCGGCATTTGTCTCGTCTTGCTTCTCTAAGAATCTCTCCATTAGTGATGTGATGTTAGGTTGCTGTGGTTGGTTGCACTACCTCGGTTGGTAGTTCGGTTGAGATGCAGCAGGTCTTTGATTGTTTGCGTATGAGAGATTTGGATGGTTTCGGTTATTCGGATGGTATGAATTGTAGGCGGGCTGAGGTCGAAAACTGTTGTCGATGTCGTTTACTTGCTCTGCTTCTTCCTCAGTTTTCGTCACATTCATACATTCGGTCATCTTATGCGCTCCTCCACAATAGCCACATGTTGTTGCGGCATTGACTGCTGCTACCGTTCGCTGCTTGGTCTACTTGTTGAGTACTAGTTGCAAAGCATCGATCTTCGCGCTTAGCATAGATATTTCATCTACTTTGTGTATGACAGGTGTTGGAGTTGGCTTCTTGAGCTCAGGGGTCCAGTAGTGTTGGTTGATCGCGATCTCTTCAATTAGGTTGTAAGCCTCGTTAGGTTCCTTATTCATGATTGCTCCTCCTGCGGAAGCATCAATAAAAAACCTATCGGTAGGGTTTAGACCACTATAAAAAGTTTGAACAATCAACCATCCTTCTAGACCATGATGTGGACAACACCTTAACATATCCTTGTATCTATCCCAAGCTTCACACAATGATTCACCATCCCTTTGTTCAAAATTAGTAATTTCTTTTCTAAGTCTTGAAGTTTTAGAAGGTGGAAAATATTTTGCACTGAACACACTAAACAATTGGTCCCAAATTTGAATGGAATTGGCCGGTAAGGAAAACAACCATGCTCTTGCTTTATCTTTTAATGAGAATTGAAATAGCCTTAGCCTGATTGCTTCATCGGTAACTCCGTTGATCTTTATCGTCTCGCATATCCCTAGGAAAATTGACAAATGAAGATGTGGATCTTCATGTGAAAATCCTCCAAATTGCTGTTGCGAAACCATATTTATGAGAGCAGGTTTGATCTCAAAATTACGGTTCGTAACAGTTGGCGGGTTTATACTAGAATTAGGATCATTCGCGCGCGGTACGCAATAGTCTCGTAGAAGTTTGGGTCTCGCTGCATCGTGAACTTCATTATCACCATTGTTTTGTCTTCCATTGTTGATCGGTTCGTTCGGTGGGATATTCATGTTGATTGAATCTGAGTCTTCTTCGCTTTCAGAATTACTTGATGAAGAACTATGATTGGTTCTTATCGGTCATGTGGAAGCAAATTGTCCTCTCCTACTAGCAATCCTCTCGGATCTTCGTACGGATGATTCGGCCAGCGTGCAGTGTCCTAAAAAGAAAAGAAAATCTGAAAATTAAACTAAAAACTGAAAATAAAAAGCAAATAAAAATAAAAAACGAAATTGAAAATAAAAGAAAAAGAAAAATGCAGAAAATAAAAAGAAATCTAGGCGTTTCTAATTAATAGGATTCAATGGTCAAAACAAGGGCGTCTCGCGATGCCTTGCACAATGAACCGTTATTCCCTGGCAACGGCGCCAAAAAGCTTGATCACTCAAAAGAGAGCAATGTTTCTTTTAATATTTATAAACTCGGAAATGCTATCGGTTAGGACTGCAAGCGCACAATCCTATCGAGTAGTATATTCAAGGTCGATCCACAGGGAATATTGGTTCAATGCTTTGAGCGATCGAATCACAATCTTTCGAAAGGCTATACGAAATCTGAAAATTGAGAGATGTTGTTTTGATCAATGTAAATTAGGAAGCAATTAAAAGTAATTAAAATAAAGATAGAGATGAGAATTCCTAGGGTTTCGGCACACCATTGCCACTCAATCCGCCTTGACAATATATTCATGTTGCGTCTGATTTTCTATTGTTGTTTAATGAAAGACACCACATAGGTCACTGTGATTTATGTTACGCAAGAATGACAGATCTTTCACCGAGATTCTACATAGGACACTGCGATTTACCTTACGCAAATGTCTGATCTCTCAAATACCCCAAATTACTACACAAATCACTGCGATTTACTTTACGCAAGTGATGGAATTTGGTATGCGTTTTGTTGGTCTGGTTTATAGTTTCCCCGCTAAGGTTTTCTTCACATAAACCTAATAGATCTCAACGAGGCTAATTCATACAAATAGTTTCTCTTGCCATTAAAGTACTGTCACTACCCTAACGGACTCAAACTAGATCATTGAAATTAGATGAAGAGATAGTAAATCACAAAAGCATTATGTTTCAACAACAAGAAATCATAATCAACAGAAATATATATATCAAAACATCAAGAGTAACAAGGTTTACTGCCTAGCCCTAAGAAAATGAACTTAGCCGCGGAACGTCATTGTTACAAGCACTCCTCTCTTCTCACTTTAATCAAATCTAACCCTAATTACAAAGATGACTATTCCTTCTGCCCAGGGGCCTTATATAGGAGTGGAGGGACGTGTAGAGGTTGAGTAGGGGTTAAGAAACTGATCTGGAATAGCTGTCGGTAGTTATTTCCCAAGAGGTGCCTTCGAATACGGACCGTATTGGGTAATACGGTCCGTATTAAGACCTTGACGGTTAGGGTTTAATGCTTCCAGCGCTATCTTCTGGTCTGTGCTAGGCCTGGTCCGTATTAGGCAATACGAACCGTAACAAAGACTTGGTCGATGAGCGTCACTAATCCAATTGACCTGATTCTAGCTCCATTTGGTGTGAAATAGTCCCAAAACCTGTTTTCTATAATAAAACATAAAGAAGGGTGACAGTAGCCTTTTTCTCTAATTAATTAAACATAAGTGCAAGAAAATATGTAAAACCTAAGCCAAAACCCTACGTAAATCATCATTATTTTGACTCTGATCACCTATCGAGTAGTATATTCGAGGTCGATCCCCAGGGAATATTGGTTCGGGGTTTTGAACTATCGAATCACAATCTTTCGAAAGGCTAGATGAAATCTGAAAATTGAGAGATGTTGTTTTGATCAATGTAAATTAGGAAGCAATTAAAAGTAATTAAAATAAAGATAGAGATGAGAATTCCTAGGGTTTCGGCACACCATTGCCACTCAATCCGCCTTGACAATATATTCCTGTTGCGTCTGATTCTACATAGGACACTGCGAGTTTCCTTACGCAAATGACTGATCTATTAAATACCCCAAATTACTACACAGATCACTGCGATTTTCCTTACGCAAGTGATGGAATTTGGTACGCGTTTTGTTGGTCTAGTTTATGGTTTCCCTGCTAAGATTTTCTTCACATAAACCTAATAGATCTCAATGAGGCTAATGCATACAAATAGTTTCTCTTACCATTAAAGTACTGTCACTACCCTAACAGACTCAAACTAGATCATTGAAGTTAGATGAAGAGATAGTAAATCACAAAAGCATTTCGATTCAACAACAAGAAATCATAATCAACATAAATATATATATCAAAACATCAAGAGTAACAAGGTTTACTGCCTAGTCCTAAGAAAATGAACTTAGCCGCAGAACGGCATTGTTACAAGCAATCCTCTCTTCTCACTTTAATCAAATCTAACCCTAATTACAAAGATAAGTTATTCTTCTGCCCAGGGGCCTTATATAGGAGTGGAGGGATGTCTGAGGATTGAGTAGGGGCTAAGAAACTGATCTGGAAACAGTTGTCGGCAGTTATTCCCCAAGAGGCGCCTTCGATTACGGACCGTATCAAGTGATACGGTCCGTATTAGGACCTTGACGGTTAGGGTTTAATGCTTCTAGCGCTATCTCCTGGTCTGTGCTAGGCCTGGTCCGTATTAGGCAATACGAACCGTAACAAAGACTTGGTCGATGAGCGTCGCTGATCTGATTGACCTGATTCTAGCTCTATTTGGTGTAAAATAGTCCCAAAACATGTTTTCTGCAATTAAACACAAAGAAGGGTGACAGTAGCCTTTTTCTCTAATTAATTAAACATAAGTGCGAGAAAATATGTAAAACCTAAGCCAAAACCCTACGTAAATCATCATTATTTTGACTCTGATCAATCTCTGCATGCAGTCGCATATGAGAAATCCTTAAGTTGCATCCCTTTTTTATTTTTTTGAATTTCGTTCATGTTCGCACAAAAGTGTATCACAAAGTTTCACTACAGCAAGCTGTAGCTTTTAACCTTGATTTAACTTCCGACTAAGATTGCAAGTGCACAATCCTGTCGTATAGTCTAGTCAAGTATCGATCCACAGGACGGTTCAAAATCAAATCTGGAACTCTACTTAAATCAATTAGGTACTAGAAGTTGGAAAATGTTGATTTGGTTTGTTTAATATTCCTAAGTTCAATCAATCACAGATGTAATAAAAATAACAGAAAGTAAAATTTGGTTTTTATCAAATAGAAGAAAAGCGTTTCCAGGGTTTTTGATTTCATTATCAACTCTGCCTCTCGGACTACACACGACCCGCGTACTTTCATACGCGACCCGCGTACTCTCATACGCAGCCTGCGTGGACCTCGAGTGAATGCAGCAGCTGTCTGTTTCTGCGTTGTTCTTTAGTGTAAGGATTCATTGACCGAACCTAATGTTCCTAAACCTCAACTCTCGTTTGTTGGCTTAATAAACTTGGTGTCGGAAATGCAATTTCACCTTCTTAGGTTTTTAATCTAAGTTAATTGTCCGGTTTACTAAAGGTAACCACTACCTCTCGATAAGTGGAAAAATTCACCTCTCAGTTACTTTTTGGTCTCGCCTCACGGCTAGTAAACCTACCTCAAATACTAAGTTTGGTTGAGAGAAACATCAGGGCCAAATTACAAGAAAGATGCTATAGACATCTAACAGTAGACAATCAAGAATCATTCAATCAACTTCAACAAATCAATTAAAATACTACTCAAACAATTAAACACTAACATTCACCACAGATTCAAACAACATGCATACAAAACAAAGTATCAAACTACATCGTAACCCTAGAAACTAAGTAAACTACTCACACATAGTCAAAGAACAAATAACACAAATGATAGATGAAATAGTCATGACAAAACCCGAAATACAAAGAAGATCCGTGAAGAACTTTCGTCTTTCGCTTCTCAACTTCGTCTCCAAGCTAGCCGTCAAGCCCAAACCCTAGAATCTGTCTCTCGCTCTCTGGAATGTAGAATAATGAATAGAATACCCTTCTGTGGCAAGGGATCCCGTAATATAGCCTTTCTGGCCGATCTTTCCTTCATTGAGCCTCTGTTTCCTTTTCTGTTTTCTTTCCGGAAGAGACTCACGCGACCCGCGTGCAGTGGACGCGGTCTACGTGTCTGTGCTCCTCACGTGTAAGAATGGAGGTCGCATCTGTGGTCGCGTCAGGGTTTGATGCGGCCCGCTTCAGATGTGACGCGGCCCGCGTGGATGGTTCCAGAACTTCATATTCTTCCCTGATTTTGTTGTTTTCTGTAAAGTAGAAATAAAAACACAGCAGTACCACATTCTATAGATATTCAATGTATTTTCAATGTAAAAGACACTATCTGATGGTTTGAAACACAGATTTTGGTACAGAAATTGGTCGGATTTACAGCCGCCTATGAGGATTTCCTGTTTTGCAGCTTTTTTTCTTTTCTCTTCTAATTCTTGTTCTCTCCGCATTTTGGTGTATCCCCGCATGCAGTCGCATATGAGAAGTCCCTGTGTTACATCCCTTTTTTATTTTTATTTTAGTTTAGTTCACTCTGTATTTTGGTGTATCCCAGTATACCGCTGCCTATGAGAATTCCCTGTTTTGTAGCCTTTTTTCTTTTCTCTTCTAATTTTTGTTCACTCTGCATTTCAATGTATCCCCGCATGTAGTTTCATATGAGAAATCCATGTGTTACATCCCGTTTTTATTTTTTTGAGTTTCAATCACTCTGTATTTTGGAGTATCCCAGCATACCGTCGCCTATAAGAATTCCCAGTTTTGCAGCCCTTTTATTTTCTTTTCTAATTTTTTTTCACTCCGCATTTCGGTGTATCCTCGCATGCAGTTTCATTTTCCTGTGTTACACCTCTTTTTCATTTTTTTGAATTTCGTTCGCTCTGTATTTTGGAGTTTCCCAGCATACCGCCGCTTATGAGAATTCCCTGTTTTGCAGCTCTTTTTCTTTTGTTTTCTAATTTTTGTTCACTTCGTATTTTGGTGTATCTCCACATGCAGTCGCATATGAGAAATCCTTGAGTTGCATCCCTTTTTTATTGTTTTTTAATTTGGTTCACTCTGTATTTTGGAGTTTCTCAGCATACCGCCGCCTATGAAAATTTCCTGTTTTGCAGCCATTTTTATTTTCTCTTCTAATTTTTGTTCACTCTGCGTTTCAGTGTATCCCCGCATGCAGTTTCATATGAGAAGTCCCCGTATTACATCCCTTTTTTATTTTCTTGAATTTTGTTCACTCTGTATTTTGGATTTTCCCAGCATACCGCCGCCTATGAGAATTCCCTGTTTTGCATTTCTCTTCTCATTTTTTGTCACTTCGCATTTACGTGTATCCCCATATGCAGTCGCATATGTGAGGTCCCTGTGTTACATCCCTTTTTTATTTTTTTGACTTTCGTTCACTCTGTATTTTGGTGTTTCCCAGCGTACTGCCGCCTATAAGAATTCCCTGTTTTGCAGCCTTTTTTCATTTCTCTTCTAATTTTTGTTCACTCTGCATTTCGGTGTATCCCTGCATGCAGTTTCATATGAAAAGTCCCTGTGTTACATTTATTTTTTATTTTTTTGAGTTTCGTTCACTCTGTATTTTGGAGTATCCCAGCATACCGCCGCCTATGAGAATTTCCTGTTTTGGTAGCACTTTTTATTTGCTTTTCTAATTTTTGTTCACTCTGCATTTCAGTGTATCCCTGAATGCAGTTTCCTATGAGAAGTCCCTATGTTACATTCCTTTTTCATTTTTTTGAATTTCGTTCACTCTGTATTTTGGAGTTTCCCAGCATACCGCCGCCTATGAGAATTTCCTGTTTTGCAGCCCTTTTTCTTTTTCTAGATATTTTTCAACTTGTTCAGGTTCTTTCATATTCTACTGGTTTGTCTTGCATATTCTACAAGTTGTCTTGCATGCTCTACTGGTTGTCTTTGATCTTCTTCTAGTTGGCTTTCATCTTCTACTAGTCGTCTTTCATATTCTTCTAGTTGGGTTTCATGCCTCTAGTTGTTTTTCATCCTTTTCAAGTTGTATATCATACTCTTCTAGTTATCTTTCATTATTTACTGGTTGTCTTTCATCTTCTTCTAGTTGTCTTTCGTCTTTTACGGGTTGTCTTTCTTGTTTTAATGGTTGTCATTCATCCTCTTCTAGTTGTCTTTCATCTTCGACTAGTTGTTCTTCATTTTCTTCTAGTGGTCTTTCATCATTTTCTAGTTGTTTTTTATCTTTTTCAAGTTGTCTTTGACCTTGTACTGGTTGTCATTCTTGTTGGTACTA
This sequence comes from Carex myosuroides, assembly GCA_028015225.1. Lineage (NCBI taxonomy): Eukaryota > Viridiplantae > Streptophyta > Magnoliopsida > Poales > Cyperaceae > Carex > Carex myosuroides. The sequence continues at coordinate 7,860,717 of CM051472.1, forward strand.
GTTTTCTATCATGATGTACTTCCATATACTATTGGTTGTATTTAATCTTCTTCTTCTTCTTGTATTTCATCTTGTTATCATTGTCTTTAATGTTCTACTAGTGGTCTTTCATTGTTCTACTGGTTGTCTTTCATCTTCTTCTAGTTGTATTCTTTTCTTCTACTAGTTGTCTTCCATCATGTACTAGTTATGTTACATGTTCTTCTAGTTGTGTTTGATGTTCTTCTAGTTGTCTTTCATCTTTTTCTAGTTGTATTTCATCTTTTTCTAGTTGTATTTCATACTCTTCTAGTTGTTTTTCATCTTATTTTATTTGTCTTTCATTTTGTTCGGTTGTCTTTCATGTTCTATTGGTTGTTTTTTTAACTTTTTTCTAGTTGTTTTTCATCTTGTACAGGTAGTCTTTCATATTCTACAGGTATGTCTTTCATGTTCTATTGGTTGTTTCTTATATTTTTATAGTTGTTTTTCATCTTGTACAGGTTGTCTTTCATATTCTATTAGTTTGTCTTTCATGTTCCACTAGTTGTTTTGCATGTTCTACTGGTTGTCTTTCATCTTCTTCTAGTTGGCTTTCATCTTCTACTAGTTGCCTTTCATGTTCTTCTAGTTGGGTTTCTTGCCTCTAGTTGCTTTTCATCTTTTTCAAGTTGTATATCATATTCTTCTTGTTATCTTTCATCATTTACTGGTTGTCATTCATCTTCTTCTAGTTGTCTTTCGTCTTTACTGGTTGTCTTTCTTGTTTTAATGGTTGTCATTCATCTTCTTCTAGTTGTCTTTCATCTTCGACTAGTTGTTCTTCATCTTCTTCTAGTGGTCTTTCATCATTTTCTAGTTATTTTTCATCTTTTTCAAACTGTCTTTCATCTTTTGCTGGTTGTCATTGTTGTTGTACTAGTTTCCTATAATGCTATACTGGTTTTTTACATATACTACAAGTTGTTTTTCTTCTACTGTTGGTTGTATTTCATCTTGTTATCGTTCTTTAATGTTCTACTAGTGGTGTTTCATTGTTCTACTGGTTGTCTTTCATCTTCTTCTAGTTGTATTTTGTCTTATACTAATTGGCTTTCATCATGTACAGGTTATGTTACATGTTCTTCTAGTTGTGTTTCATGTTCTTCTAGTAGTCTTTCATCTTTTTCTAATTGTATTTCATCTTTTTCTAGTTGTATTACATACTCTTCTAGTTGTTTTTCACCTTCTTTTATTTGTCTTTCATTTTGTTCGGTTGTCTTTCATGTTCTATTGGTTGTTTCTAATCTTTTTATAGTTGTTTTTCATCTTTACAGGTTGTCTTTCATATTCTACTGGTTTGTCTTTCATGTTCTACTAGTTGTCTTGCATGTTCTACTGGTTGTCTTTCTTCTTCTTCTAGTTGGCTTTCATCTTCTACTAGTTGTCTTTCTTGTTCTTCTAGTTGGGTTTCATGCCTCTAGTTGTCTTTCATCTTTTTCAAGTTGTATATCATATTCTTCTAGTTATCTTTCATCATTTACTGGTTGTATTTCATCTCCTTCTAGTTGTCTTTCGTCTTTTACTGGATGTCATTCTTGTTTTAATGGTTGTCATTCATCTTCTTCTAGTTGTTTTTCATTTTCGACTAGTTGTTCTTCATTTTATTCTAGTGGTCTTTCATCATTTTCTAGTTGTTTTTCATCTTTTTCAAACTGTCTTTCATCTTGTACTGGTTGTCATTCTTGGTGTAATAGTTTAATATAATGCTATACTGGTTTTTTACGTCTACTACAGGTTGTTTTTCTTCTACTGTTGGTTGTATTTCATCTTCTTCTTCTTGTATTTCATCTTGTTATCATTGTCTTTAATGTTCTACGAGTAGTCTTTCATTATTCTACTGGTTGTCTTTCATCTTCTTCTAGTAGTATTTTGTCTTCTACTAATTGTCTTTCATCATGTACTGGTAATGTTACACGTTCTTCTATTTGTGTTTCTTGTTCTTCTAGTTGTCTTTCATCTTTTTCTAGTTGTATTTCATACTCTTCTTGTTGTATTTCACCTTCTTTTATTTTTCTTTCATTTGGTTCGGTTGTCTTTCATCTACTACTGGTTGAATTTCATCTTCTTCTGGTTGTATTTTATCTTCTACTAGTTGTGTTTGATCATGTACTAGTTGTCTTTCATCTTCTTCTAGTTGGATTTCATCTTCTACTAGTTGTCCTTCATGTTCTTCTAGTTGGGTTTCTTGCCTCTAGTTGTTTTTCATCTTTTTCAAGTTGTATAGAATATCCTTGTAGTTATCTTTCATCATTTATTGTTTGTCGTTCATATTCTTCTAGTTGTCTTTCGTCTTGTACTAGTTGTCATGCTTGTTGTACAAGCTATACTGGTTTTTTACGTCTACTACTGGTTGTTTTTAATTTACTATTGGTTGTATTTCATCTTCTTTTTCTTGTATTTCATCTTGTTATCGTTGTCTTTAATGTTCTACTAGTGGTCTTTCATTGTTCTACTGGTTGTCTTTCATCTTCTTCTAGTTGTATTTTGTCTTCTACTAATTGTCTTTCATCATTTACTGGTTGTCTTTCATCATTTTCTAGTTGTTTTTCATCTTTTTCAAACTATTTTTCATCTTTTACTGGTTGTGATTGTTGTTGTACTAGTTTCCTATAATGCTATACTGGTTTTTTACGTCTACTACATGATGTTTTTCTTCTACTATTGGTTGTATTTCAACTTCTTCTTCTTGTATTTCATCTTGTTATCGTTGTCTTTAATGTTCTACTAGTGGTCTTTCATTGTTCTACTGGTTATCTTTCATCTTCTTCTAGTTGTATTTTGTCTTCTACTAATTGTCTTTCATCATGTACTGGTTTTGTTACAAGTTCTTCTACTGGTGTTTCATGTTCTTCTAGTTGTCTTTCATCTTTTTCTAGTTGTCTTTCATCTTTTTCTAGTTGTATTTCAAACTCTTCTAATTGTTTTTCACCTTCTTTTATTTCTCATTCATTTTGTTCGGTTGTCTTTCATTTTCTATTGGTTGTTTTTTTATCTTTTTATGGTTGTTTTTCATCTTGTACCGGTTGTCTTTCATATTCTACTGGTTAGTCTTTCATGTTCTACTGGTTGTTTTGCATGTTCTACTGGTTGTCTTTCATCTTCTTCTAGTTGACTTTCATCTTCTAATAGTTGTCTTTCATGTTCTTCTAGTTGGGTTTCATGCCTCTAGTTGTTTTTCATGTTTTTCAAGTTGTATATCATATTCTTCTAGTTATCTTTCATCATTTACTGGTTGTCTTTCATCTTCTTCCAGTTGTCTTTCGTCTTTACTGGTTGTCTTTCTTGTTTTAATGGTTGTCATTCATCTTCAACTAGTTGTTCTTCATCTTCTTCTAGTGGTCTTTCATCATTTTCTAGTAGTTTTTCATCTTTTTCAAACTGTCTTTCATCTTGTACTGGTTGTCATTCTTGTTGTACTCGTTTCCTGTAATGCTATACTGGTTTTTTCCGTCTACTACAGGTTGTTTTTCATCTACTATTGGTTGTATTTCATCTTCTTCTTCTTGTATTTCATCTTGTTATCGTTGTCTTTAATGTTCTACTAGTGGTCTTTCATTGTTCTACTGGCTGTCTTTCATCATCTTCTAGTTGTATTTTGTCTTCTACTAATTGTTTTTAATCTTTTTCAAACTGTCTTTCATCTTTTGCTGGTTGTCATTCTTGTTGTACTAGTTTCCTATAATGCTACACTTGTTTTTTACATCTACTACAGGTTGTTTTTCTTCTACTACTGGTTGTCTTTCATCTTCTTCTAGTTGTATTTTGTCTTCTACTAATTGTCTTTTATCATGCACTAGTTATGTTACATGTTCTTCTAGTTGTGTTTCATGTTCTTCTAGTTGTGTTTCATCTTTTTCTAGTTGTATTTCATCTTTTTCAAACTGTAATTTATACTCTTCTAGTTGTTTTTCACCATCTTTTATTTGTCTTTCATCTTGTTCGGATGTCTTTCATGTTCTATTGGTTGTTTTTTATCTTTTTATAGTTGTTTTTCATCTTGTACAGGTTGTCTTTCATATTCTATTGGTTTGTCTTTCATGTTCCACTAGTTGTTTTGCATGTTCTACTGGTTGTCTTTAATCTTCTTCTAGTTGGCTTTCATCTTCTACTAGTTGTCCTTCATGTTCTTCTAGTTGGGTTTCTTGCCTCTAGTTGTTTTTCATCTTTTTCAAGTTGTATATCATATTCTTCTAGTTATCTTTTATCATTTACTGGTTGTTTTTCATCTTCTTCTAATCGTCTTTCGTCTTTTACTGGTTGTCTTTCTTGTTTTAATGGTTGTCATTCATCTTCTTCCAGTTGTCTTTCATCTTCGACTAGTTGTTCTTCATCTTCTTCTAGTGGTATTTCATTATTTTCTAGTTGTTTTTCATCTTTTTCAAACTGTCTTTCATCTTGTACTGGTTGTCATTGTTGTTGTACTAGTTTTCTATAATGCTATACTGGTTTTTTACGTCTACTACATGTTGTTTTTCATCTACAATTCATTGTATTTCATCTTCTTCTTCTCTTGTATTTCATCTTGTTATCGTTGTCTTTAATGTTCTACTAGTGGTCTTTCATTGTTTTAATGGTTGTCTTTCATCTTCTTCCAGTTGTATTTTGTCTTCTACTAATTGTCTTTCGTCATGTACTGGTTATGTTACATGTTCTTCAACTTGTGTTTCATGTTCTTCTAGTTGTCTTTCATCTTTTTCTAGTTGTATTTCATCTTTTTCTTGTTGTATTTCGCACTCTTCTAGTTTTTTTCACCTTCTTTTATTTGTCTTTCATTTTGTTCGGTTGTCTTTCATGTTCAATTGGTTGTTTTTTATCTTTTTATAGTTGTTTTTCATCTTGTACATGTTGTCTTTCAGATTATACTGGTTTGTCTTTCATGTTCTACTAGTTGTCTTGCATGTCCTACTGGTTGTCTTTCATCTTCTTCTAGCTGGCATTCATCTTCTATTAGTTGCCTTTCATGTTCTTTTAGTTGGGTTCCATGCCTCTACTTGTTTTTCATCTTTTTGAAGTTTTATATCATATTTTTCTAGTTATCTTTCATCATTTACTGGTTATCTTTCATCTTCTTCTAGTTGTCCTTCGTCTTTACTGGTTGTCTTTCTTGTTTTAATGGTTGTCATTCATCTTCTTCTAGTTGTCTTTCATTTTGGACTAGTTGTTCTTCATCTTCTTCTAGTGGTCTTTCATCATTTTCTAGTTGTTTTTCATCTTTTTCAAACAGTCTTTCATCTTGTACTGGTTGTCATTCTTGTTGTACTAGTTTCCTATAATGCTATACTGGTTTTTTACGTCTACTACTGATTGGTGTAAATTATATACACCGTCGATCTAGTTTTTATCATAAAATAACACCAAATATCTTGTATTTTGAATATAAAGTGAATATAATACACCAAGAATCAAGTTACTGCGTTCGCTCGGTATTTCAATGCAGGAAACAGTGCAAAATGAAGAAAAATCTCCCAGTGCGGACGCACTCACAGACAGTTCGGACGCACTCAGCACTTAGCTGATTTTTCAGCATCGCAGAACCTCACAGACAAAAAGTCCGGCGCAGTGCGGACGCACTCAACTCCAGTGCGAGTGGGGTCATCCGCACTCACTACTTAGCCAATTTTTGATATCTTCAGATTCTTCCGAAAACAGAAGTTTCCAAGGCAAGTGCGGACGCACTAAGATCCAGTGCGGACGCACTCACAGAAAATTTGCAGAAAATCCAGAAAAGAAACTTGGAACCAAATGAGAGTTGGAGCCAGTGCGACCCAGACCACCCGCACTCACCACCAGTGCGGACGCACTGGACTCGCAGACAGCCAGAAATTGGCATTTTCAAGAGGTTTTCTATTTCTGACACATCAGAGACACATTTTAGAAGGCCAAAAATAGACATGGCAGTCTGAGGAGTGCACCACTAACTCCACTTCTAGCCTCTAAATTGGGCAAGACCTTTGGCTATAAAAGAAGAAGAATTTCATCTCTCTCATCATCCATTTTTACATATCCATTTTCCACAAGTTGAGAGAGAGAGATCCTGCAGAAATTCTCGAAGCTTTTCAAGGAAGGAGAAGAAGAAGATTCAAGCAAGGAGTCGGCAAGATCGAGGTTTTGGATCTAAGAAAGGGTGTAATCATTTCTTTATTTCATTTCTTATTGTTTTTGCCAATCTTTGTTATGGATCTCTCCAAGAGAGAGTAGTTCTCTTTCTAGGGGTTTAGGTCAATGCATGAACTTGTTTAATTCTAGCTTACTCGGATATTTGTTTTTATTATGATTGTTTTATCGGATTTGATTGTTAATTTCTATGATTTATTATTTATGAATTTCATTAGTACTTGAATTTTAGTTCACCTGGTTAGGGTTTATTGAAATTGAAGTAGCATGAAATCGCGTTGATCGTGTCTTTCCGCTTTAAGTTTATTAAATTCTAGCATTGGTCAAGGTAAGGAAAGTACTAATTGAAATCATAAATACATACTTTAGGATTTGGATTAGAAGCGACCGTACTTTGATATCCAACCCGGAACTATAGAAATTAAGGTTAGGGTTTGGTGAAGGACTTAACCGTGAAGTCAAAACCTAATTAGGACACCTTAGAACAAATATCGATATATACTTTGAAGCATGTGACTTAAATATCCCTCTAGGTTAGTGACAGCCCTAGAATTCGAGCAACATTAATCCATCCACCCAAAGTATTTGTATTAATATTTGTTCCAAAGGCTGACATAGGTTAGAAACCTCATCAAATCAAACATGAATTCAAACAAACCGAATAAATAGAATTAGCAAGGAATTGTAGACCGAATGCCCCTAGATCTCCTCAAACTTGAAAACAAACCAATCTTTCTTTCCTTTATTTTATTTACATTTATTGTTTGAAACTCCTCTCTTTCGGGTATTGAACCCAACCTTAGGATTTTAGAACAAAACCCCCCCTTTTTTACTTTTATTGTTTAATTTTAGAAGTAGTTTTCTTTATTAGAAATAGGTATTTCCCTATCTCCCTGTGGATCGATACCTAAATACTACAATTGATAGGTTGTGCGCTTGCAACTAACCTATTTATTGAGTATGAAGGTTTATAAATATTAAAGGAAAAAGAGTACAAAATCTCTATATCTAAAATACTCAACAAGCTTTTTGGCGCCGTTGCCGGGGAGAATTTTCTGGATTTTCTGCAAATTTTCTATGAGTGTGTCCGCACTGGATCTTAGTGCGTCCGCATTGGCCTTGGAAACTTCTATTTTCAGAAGAATCTGAAGATATAAAAAATTGGCTAAGTAGTGAGTGCGGATGACCCCACTCGCACTGGAGTTGAGTGCGTCCGCACTGCGCTCGGACTTTTTATCTGTGAGGTTCTGCGATGCTGGAAAATCAGCTAAGTGCTGAGTGCGTCCGCACTGGGAGATTTTTCTTCATTTTGCACTATTTCCTGCATTGAAATACCGAGCGAACACAGTAACTTGATTCTTGGTGTATTATATTCACTTTATATTCAAAATACAAGATATTTGGTGTTATTTTATGATAAAAACTAGATCGACGGTGTATATAATTTACACCTATCAAATACCCCCAAGCTTGAACTTTGCTTGTCCCCAAGCAACATTTAAACTTGAACTACAATTCGATCTACAATTCAACCCTATATCAAGTATATATTTCTCAAAATGAAAAACTTGTATGATCTTGCCAACCTTTAAAATCTCCATGTCTATTTCCCAAATTCCAAGTTCAACCCTCGAATAATTATAAATCAATCCCATAATTTGATTACTCTAACTTTTATTTCCTTAAAGGCTTTTGAATTTGTGAACTTCGTTTACCCAAATTTATTGAAAGACATGCCATTTTAAATGTAGAATTTTCAAATACCCCCAAGCTTGAATCTAACTTGGGTTAGAAAATCAAGGCCTTCGTGTGTTGATACATGCATATTCACATTTTTGTTGTTGCCTTTGATTTTCTCATTTTGAGCTCTATTGCATGATTTTAGCACTATTTTCCCCATCCTCATTTAAGCACCGGTTAGTTACAAGTAGTTAACTGTACCCAACTGTTCTAATTCAAGGGTGCTTTGCATGCTCATAATCTACCCTTCCACCAACATAAATGTTAATTTTATCGGGACACTAGTGGAGCAGGAGTGCTAAGGACTCATAACCATAAGTACGTCATGAAGCCGTAACATAGGTCATTGGAGTCATCTTTTATTTTCACAATTTTTCAATTTTATCTTAATTTCTCAACATTTATGCACATATCATGGATACACACATCCCTAAATATTCTTTCATACTTATGGATATCCCAATTTTTCTTAATTTAAAATTTCTAAATCTAAATGGCTTCTCTAATAAATTTAAATTCCTAATGTTCCAATTTCAAACACCTTTATTTTCACAAAGTTTTTCGCCAAATTATGTCGTCATTTCAAATTATTTTAAGGGTTTTACTAAAAAATTCGCAAAAATCGTGCAAGAATACTTTTAATTTTTGTCAATCACTCAAGTTTATCAAAAATTTTATTTTTGCCAACTTTTAACACAAAAATTTAAACATGATTTTATACTTTATGCATTTTTAGACAATTAAGTCCAATTATGCAAGACTCTATTTTTCACAACCTCGAAAAACGTCTTGACAAATTCGTAATCTCAAGCAATTAAGTTCAAAATCACAAATCCTATTCATGGTCAAGTAAAAAGCAAGGTTATAAATCCTAAAAAGTTTCGAAAAACTGAAAATAAACATGCGTGCAGATACAATTTCTTCCCATCTCCCAAGCTTAAATAAAGCAGTGTCCTCAGTGCTAAAAATAAACTAAAAAGAGAGAAGAAACATGAGCTACTTTGTGGAAATCAATCCTCGTCACGATCCATGTCTTCGGCATCCTCATCTCCATCCTCACCTCCTTGAGCTGCTGCTGCGGCCTCTTGTGCAAGCCTTGCTGCTTCACTCTCCAGTGCCATCTCTTGCTCTCTCCTACGAGCGGCCCTTCGTTGGTATGGTGGTGTCGGTGGGTCATCCTCAAAATACGGGTTTGAGTGCATGCATGCTTTGCGGGAGTAGTAGGTTGCCCTGGCAGCCTCGGCCTCGACCTCATCAAAGCGGCGGTCAAAGGCATCCATGCGGCCATCCATGCGATCCATGCGACCACCAACGTTGATGCTCAAGTTATTGATGGAGGTATTCATGGTTTGCATGAAGTCCCATATTTGCTGGTTGGTCGGGACTCCTTGTGGTTGTGCGGCATCGAGTACGGCTTGCTGTGGTGGTTGTGGTGGTTGCGGTGGCTGTGGCTGTGGTAGCGGTGGATCGATTGGCTCGTCGACAATTTTCCAAGTATCGGTGTCCAAGGGATCGATTTGAGTTTGAAGAGGCAACCGGTGTCGGATGTTATCCTTTGGCCCCAAATTGATCCAAGCATCTTCAATATCATCCCATCGGATGAGCCTCGCCCGAAATAAACCATCGAGGTCAACAAGCGTGTAACCGGGCACCACATCAGTACCGGTCGGTATTTGCAAGTGTCGGGCAATCTTTGTAATGATCCCCCGATTCGAACCTTCCCACCCCATTGCTTGTTGTGCGACACATTTTGCAAGTGTTTGGCCAAATGGTACCCGATGTGCGGCATGTATTCCATCTCGCCATTGTTTCGTCGGAGCATGCTGCATATATACATCATATCTCCGAGGTTGAAGACCGATGCGGACTCCCCTCGGGCAAAGAGAGTGTGAGAAAGTACCCGCTGGAGATATCGGATTACTGGATAGAGGATATTCTTAACCCTTTGCTGGCCGAGAATCCCGTCTTGACATGTGTAGATGCGAAACTGGGCCTCACTCATGTCGTGAAAGAAGTCGAGAATGGTGCACATCTGATCGACATTGACGGTGGATAAGTTGAATGCGGCAATGAGTTCGGTGGTGTGCATCTGATGAGAAAACCCCCCAAGGTTGAAGGTCATTACTCGCGAGGCCCGGTCGAATTCATATGAGGAGAGGAATTCGATGGTGATGGCTTGGTAGATGTCGACCTTGTCAATAAGAAATTCCCACAACCCAAGGCGCTCGGTGAGCATTTGCACCGAATCGAGAAGTCCGAGTGTGAAAAGTGTGTCTCGACATATCCATCGAGATGGCTCGATGGTTCGGTGGTTCTCCAGAATGTTACGCCGTATTTCTTGATCCTCATTAAGCGGCATGGCGGGTAGGTAAGGAGGCGGTTGGCGACTGCCCTGTCCTGTCTCAAACCTTTGCTTCTTGGCACTTGATTTCCTCGGCATTCTTACTGAAATTATAAATGGAAAGAATTAAAATTTCGAAATTTTTGATTAAATTTGGGCTGAGTGCAGACGCACTGTGTACAAACAGTTCAATTCTGGGTCGTTTTTGAGTTTTCCCGAGCCTAGTGCGGACGCACTGACTCTCAGTGCAGGTGGTCCTGGCCGCACTGGGTACTTAGCCAAAAATCTGGAAATTTCGGGGTTTCACTGCGACGCACTGGATGTCAGTGCGGACGCACTGTGTACTTAACCAAAAATCTGAAAATTTCGGGGCTGGTTTGTATTTTCCCGAGCCTAGTGCGAACGCACTGGCTCTCAGTGCGACTGGTGCACTCGCACTGGGTACTTAGCCAAAAAAACTGAAAAATTAGGTTTGGTTAGGTTTTCCCCAAGCTTAGTGCGGACGCACTGGATGGCATTGCGGGTGGAGCACTCGCACGGGGGGACGAATTTAAACCGTTTTTCACCCATTTGGTCGATTTCTCCAATTTTTGGTACCATTTCACATATCTAAGTAGTAAATAATGAAATTAAGAGTAAGGAGAGATCAAACCTCGTTGTAGATCGCAAAAATTTCGAGAAAACACAAAGAAATCCGAGTTTTAGAGAAGCAGCGCTTGAACGGCTTGAGAAAAGTTTGATTTTTGGTTTTGGAGAGGAAAATAGAGAGAGGAGAAGAGAAAAGTGGTAGAGAAGAGAGAGAAGAGGGAGATTTTGAGAGAGAAACGGGGTTTTCGGGTTTTGGGAGAGAAAACCTGAGTTTTGGGATTTTGAAATTGAAAAGGCGCGAAGGAATAGGAAGGGGTCGGTTAAGAAGAAGAGGAGAACCCGAGTGCGGACGCACTGGTGGGCAGTGCGGGTGGGTCATCCGCACTCGACACCAAAATTTCAAATTTTCCGAATTTTCCAAATTTTTCAAATTTTTCCGAAAAATTAAATCACGTACCTTGGGTGCGGACGCACTGGTGGTCAGTGCGGACGCACTGAGGCCGTTTTGTATGTTTTTCATCCTGAAAGTCTAGCAAAGTTAGGGAATCTAAAATTTTGAAAATTTAAAATTTAAACTAAGTGCAGAAAAATAAAGAAAAACAATAAAAAAGCTTGGGTTGCCTCCCAAGAAGCGCTCAATTTTACGTCGTGAGCTCGACATGATTAGGGCTCACTATTGAGTGTGTGGGTCGTCTAGGAGCATAATCTCCTTCTTGCCTACTGGATTCGCATGGTTGAAATGTTTGAGGTGATGTCCGTTCACCTTGAATGCCCCGGTTTCTTTGCTTCATATCTCAATTGCTCCATGGTTGAATACCTTCATTATTTCGAATGGGCCTGTCCATCGTGATCTTAACTTTCCGGGAAAGAGCCGGAGGCGTGAGTTTTATAATAAAACCGTGTCTCCTTCTTGAAAGTGTCGCTTTATGATATGCTTGTCGTGCCACCTCTTTGTCTTCTCTTTGTATAGCTTGGCATTTTCATATGCATTAAGGCGCAATTCTTCTAACTCATGTAAGTCAAGAATCCTTTTTTCACCGGCAGCCCTCATGTCAAAATTTAGGGCCCTTATTGCCCAATATGCTTTGTGCTCAAGTTCAACCGGCAAATGGCATGGCTTTCCATATACTAGCTTGAAAGGAGTCATACCTATGGGTGTTTTGAAAGCGGTCCAATATGCCCAAAGAGCTTCATCAAGTTTGAGTGACCAATCTATTCGTGATGTGTTCACCACTTTTTGTAGGATGCTCTATATTTCGCGATTGGATACCTCCACTTGCCCACTTGTTTGAGGGTGGTATGGTGTGGCTACCTTGTGCTTGACTCCGTACTTGAGGAGGAGGTTGTCGAGTTGGCGGTTAATGAAATGAGAGCCTCCATCGCTAATCACCACTCGGGGTACTCCAAACCTAGGAAAGATAGTTTTTGCAAAAAGTTTTCTTACCACGGCGGAGTCGGCGGTTGGGCTTGCCACGGCTTCAACCCATTTTGAAACGTAATCGACCGCCACAAGTATGTACTTGTTGTTGCAAGAACTCGGAAAAGGCCCCATGAAGTCGATCCCCCAAACATCAAATAACTCTACCTCTAGAATTCCGTTGAGAGGCATCTCATGTCTTCTTGATATGTTTCCGGTTCTTTTTTTTGCGTCTTAAAAAAAGCGTGGGCCAAAAGAACCCAGTTTGAAGAACTTTTGCGGTGATTTTGTTGGTTGAAGCGTGTCCTCCATAGGGGGATGAGTGGCAACAATTGAGAATATGTTCAGTTTCTTCGTGAGGTACACATCGCCTATGAATTCCATCTACCCCCAGTTTAAATAGCAACGGCTCATCCCAAAAATATTGTTTTACATCCGAAAAGAATTTCTTTCGTTGTTGGAAGGTTAAATCTGGGCGTATGAAACCGCATGCAAGGTAGTTGACGAAATCCGCATACCATGGCGCCTCTTGGTGGTTGACTGCGTAGAGTTGTTCGTCTATGAACAAGTCGTCTATGGGAATGTCATCGTCCTTCGATTCGTTGGTAATGCGTGATAGGTGGTCCGCCACTGAATTTTTGGTACCTTTCTTGTCTTTGATTTCTAGGTCGAACTTTTGGAGTAGGAGGATCCATCGGATTAGGCGTGGTTTGGCATCTTTCTTGTTGAGAAGGTATCGGATTGCCGCGTGATCGGTGTACACAACCACCTTAGATCCAACCAAGTAGGGTCAAAACTTGTTGATAGAGAATATAACGGCTAAGAACTCATTTTCTGTGGTTGTGTAGTTCATTTGCGCCTCATCTAGGACTTTACTTACGTAATAGATCACATGTGGCTTGTTGTCGATCATTTATCCTAGGACGGCTCCAACGGCGAAGTCGCTCGCATAACACATGATTTCAAAGGGCACATCCCAATTAGGAGGTCGGAGAATTGGGGCTGAGGTTAGCGCCTTCTTGATCCTATCAAAAGCAACAATACATGGTTCATCAAATATAAATTCTGCATCTTTCATTGTTAAATTAGTAAGTGGTTTGCAGATTTTTGAAAAATCCTTGATGAACCGCCGATAGAAGCCTGCATGGCCCAAGAAACTCCTCACGTCCTTCACACAAGTCGGATATGGCAAATTCTCGATCACCTCCACTTTTGCTTTGTCGACTTCTAAGCCTTTAGAGGACACCACATGGCCTAGAACCACCCCCGTTTGCACCATGAAATGGCATTTCTCCCAGTTTAGCACCAAATTGACCTGCTCACAACGTTCTAAAACTTTGATTAAATTAGACAAGCAATCATCAAAAGAGGTACCAAAAACTGAAAAGTCATCCATGAAAACTTCCACGGAATTTTCTAATAAATCGGAAAAAATAGCCATCATGGCTCTTTGGAATGTAGATGGGGCATTGCATAGACCAAACGGCATCCTACGGTACGCGAACGTACCGTAAGGGCAAGTAAAAGTCATTTTTTCTTGGTCATCGGGGTGAATAGGGATTTGAAAGAATCCACTATACCCATCTAGGTAGCAAAAATGTGAGTGATTAGCTAGCCTTTCGAGCATTTGATCCACGAATGGTAGAGGGAAGTGATCCTTCCTTGTTGCATTGTTAAGCTTTCGGTAATCGATCACATCCTCCATCCGGTGATCACCCTTGTGGATATCATTTTGTCACCTTCGCCCTTCACCACCGTTGTGCCTCCCTTCTTTGGTACTACATGGACCGGGCTTACCCATTTGGAATCGGAGATTGGGTAGATGATGCCGGCATCAAGTAGCTTGAGGATTTCCTTCTTCACCACTTCTTTTAGATTCGGATTGAGCCTTCGTTGAGCTTTAATTGTGGGTTTGTGGTCGTCCTCCATCAAAATTTTATGCATGCAAAGGGATGGGCTGATTCCGGTTAGGTCGTCGATTGTGTAGCCGATTGCTTTCCGATGAAGCCTTAGCTCGTGTAAAAGCTTCTCGGATTGGTTTTTGTTGAGCTCAGAATTGACAATCGCCGGATATGTCTCGTCCTCCCCCAGGTATTCACAGCGAATGGTAGGTGGCAAAGGCTTGAGTTCGACCTTTAGTGGTGCGGAATTGGTCGAAATTCCCTCGATTTGAGCTATTTCAGCCTGAGTGCGGACGCACTGGTGGTAAGTGCGGACGCACTGCGCTTGATTTTCTGATATTTGAGATGCATCCTGTTCAGAGTTGTACTGAGTGCGGACGCACTGGTAGTCGGTGCGGACGCACTGGGCTCGGACATTTTCCTTGTCGGCTCCATAATGTGGCGCAACTGGTGAGTGCAAGTGGTGCACCCGCACTGGCAATTCAGTGCGGACGCACTGGTCTCGGATGTCTGAATCTGCGGTTTCATCATGGTCGGTGCGGACGCACTGGGCGGCAGTGCGGACGCACTGAAGGTGATTTGCTCTCATTTTGTCGTTTTCGGAGCCAGTTTCTTCCAGGATTCGGTCCAGTTGTTCATTTATCATCTCCTTCTCCATATGGGCAGCTATAATGGAATCTAAAACATCCACTCTACATATAGAATCATTATCATTTGAAGGAAATTTGATGGCATTAAACATGTGAAAATTTACCTTTTCGCCCCCGATGTCAAAGGATATCTTTCCTTCTTTGACATCAAAGTTTGCACCTGCTGTGGTAAGGAAGTCACGCCCCAATAGGAGAGGGGTATGAGTATCCTCTTCCATCTCAACAACTACGAAATCCACCGGGACAAAGTACTT
The DNA here is from genome assembly GCA_028015225.1 of Carex myosuroides. Lineage (NCBI taxonomy): Eukaryota > Viridiplantae > Streptophyta > Magnoliopsida > Poales > Cyperaceae > Carex > Carex myosuroides. The sequence continues at coordinate 7,875,743 of CM051472.1, forward strand.
ACCAATCATGACAATCACGTCTTCCGCAATTCCTTCGGGGTACCTTACCGTCTTATCGGCTAGTTGTAATGACATCCTTGTGGCTTTCAAGTCAACAAGATTTAGCCTTTGATAAACAGTTTTTGGCATGAGGCTCACACTTGCGCCTAAATCACATAGGCACCTCTTGAATTCAGCATTACCAATCACACATGGAATCACAAAGCTTCCGGGAACCTTTAATTTTGGAGGTAGCTTGTTTAAGAAGAGAGCGCTACACTCCTCATTAAGGGATACAGTGCCCACTTCCTCAATTGTTCTTTTATTGGATAAAATTTCTTTCAAAAATTTCGCATAAGTGGGCATATGAGTAATTGCTTTGGTAAAAGGGATGGTAATATTCAATTTCTTGAGGTGTTCTACGAATTTGGCATATTGTTGGTCAAGTTTGCTCTTAACTAACCTTTGAGGGAATGGCATAACCTATGTGGTGGGACATACTTAGGAGTTTCAGTTGGTTTTACCTTGGCCGGGTTTGATTTACCCGGTTCTTGAGATTTTTCCGATGCCGGTGCGTCCGCATTAGGAATGGTTGCGTCCGCACTGATAAGAGTTTGAGGTGGTTGTGCCTCATTTTGTGGTTGTAGGAACTCATCTCCGCTGGGCATCTTTGGTCCTTCGTATTCCGTGCCGCTTCTCAAGGTTATGGCTTTTGCTTGCTCCCTTGGATTGATATCGGGTTTTCCCGGAAGTGTGCCTTGTTGACGAGATGACGAAGATGCTTGTTGTGCTATTTGGGTCTCTAGCATCTTTGTCTTAGTTTCTAAGAACTCAAATCTATTGTTGAGGTTCCTCAAGGAATCCAAAATATCGGTGTTGGTATTTCTTTGTTGGTTCATGAACTCGTTTTGAGAGATTACAAGGCCTTCTATCAATTTTTCTAGTTTGTTATTTTGAGAAGGTCCTTGATACGAGTTTTGGTTCGACCGATTTTGGAATTGATTGGAATTACCTTGGTATTGGTTGGAGTTGTCATTGTCGTTCCTCCATTTGAAATTAGGATGGTTCCACCTCGTGTTGGGGTTGTATGTATTTGAGTTATCATTTGGCCTAACCTTATTGTAGATCGGGTCGTTCCTCTTATCACCTTGATTGTAGAACATTGCATTGGCTTGCTCGACTTCTTCTCCTTCTAAAAGGACTTGGCAATCGGCGGTGATGTGAGTCGCCTCTCCACAAATACCGCATGAAACCTTTTTCGTCACGGATTTGGCGTTTTGCATTTGTGCCACTTGATGTTGTAAGGCTTCCATTTGGGCTCTCAAGGAGGTAGATTCGTCGGTTTTTAAGACCCCCGGTGTGGTTGGGTTCGTCCACCTCATTCGGCCGTCCACTCCCTTTGGTTGATCGCCAGGTCTTCAATCATTAGCAACTACATGTTATTTTTCATCTACAATTCGTTGTATTTTATCTTCTTCGTCTCTTGTATTTCATCTTGTTATTGTTGTCTTTAATGTTCTACTAGTGGTCTTTCATTGTTCTAATGGTTGTCTTTCATCTTCTTCCAGTTGTATTTTGTCTTCTACTAATTGTCTTTCATCATGTACTGGTTATGTTACATGTTCTTCAAGTTGTGTTTGATGTTCTTCTAGTTGTCTTTCATCTTTTTCTAGTTGTATTTCATCTTTTTATTGTTGTATTTCATACTTTTCTAGTTTTTTCACCTTCATTTATTTGTCTTTCATTTTGTTCGGTTGTCTTGAATGTTCTATTGGTTGTTTTTTTTATCTTTTTATAGTTGTTTTTCATCTTGTACAGGTTGTCTTTCATATTATACTGGTTTGTTTTTCATGTTCTACTTGTTGTCTTGCATGTTCTATTGGTTGTGTTTCATCTTCTTCTAGCTGGCTTTCATCTTCTAGTTGTTGTCTTTCATGTTCTTCTAGTTGGGTTTCATGCCTCTAGTTGTTTTTCATCTTTTTCAAGTTGTATATCATATTCTTCTAGTTATCTTTCATCATTTACTGCTTGTCTTTCATCTTCTTCTAGTTGTCTTTCGTCTTTACTGGTTGTCTTTCTTGTTTTAATGGTTGTCATTCATCTTCGACTAGTTGTTCTTCATCTTCTTCTAGTGGTCTTTCATCATTTTCTAGTTGTTTTTCATATTTTTCAAACTGTCGTTCATCTTGTACTGGTTGTCATTCTTGTTGTACTAGTTTCCTATAATGCTACACTATTTTTTTACGTCTACCACAGGTTGTTTTTCTTCTACTGTTGGTTGTATTTCATCTTCTTCTTCTTGTATTTCATCATGTTATGGTTGTCTTTAATGTTCTACTAGTGGTCTTTCATTGTTCTACTGGTTCTCTTTCATCTTCTTCTAGTTGTATTTTGTCTTCTACTGATTGTCTTTCATCTTTTTCAAACTGTCTTTCATCATTTGCTGGTTGTCAATCTTATTGTACTAGTTTCCTATAATGCTACACTGGTTTTTTACGTCTATTACATGTTGTTTTTCTTCTGCTGTTGGTTGTATTTCATCTTGTTATCGTTGTCTTTAATGTTCTACAAGTGGTCTTTCATTGTTCTACTGGTTGTCTTTCATCTTCTTCAAGTTGTATTTTGTCTTCTACTAATTGTCTTTCATCATGCACTAGTTATGTTACATGTTCTTCTAGTTGTGTTTCATGTTTTTCTAGTTGTATTTCATCTTTTTCTAGTTGTATTTCATCTTTTTCAAGTTGTATTTCATACTCTTCTAGTTGTTTTTCACATTCTTTTATTTGTCTTTCATTTTGTTCGGATGTCTTTCATGTTCTATTGGTTGTTTCTTATCTTTTTATAGTTGTTTTTCATCTTATACACGTTGTCTTTCATATTCTATTGGTTTGTATTTCATGTTCTACTAGTTGCCTTTCATGTTCTTCTAGTTGAGTTTCATGCCTCTTGTTGTTTTTCATCCTTCTCAAGTTGTATATCATATTCTTTTAGTTATCTTTTATCATTTACTTGTTGTCTTTCATCTTCTTCTAGTTGTCTTTCGTCTTTTACTGGTTGTCTTTCTTGTTTTAATAGTTGTCATTCATCTTCTTCTAGTTGTCTTTCATCTTCGACTAGTTGTTCTTCATCTTCTTGTAGTGGTCTTTCATCATTTTCTAGTTGTTTTTCATCTTTTTCAAACTGTCTTTCATCTTGTACTGGTTTTCATTCTTGTTGTACTAGTTTCATATAATGCTATACTGGTTTTTTACGTCTACTACATGTTGTTTTTAATCTACAATTGGTGGTATTTCACCTTCTTCTTCATCTTGTATTTCATCTTGTTATGGTTGTCATTAATGTTCTACTAGTGGTCTTTCATTGTTCTACTGGTTGTGTTTCATCTTCTTCTAGTTGTATTTTGTCTTCTACTACTTGTCTTTCATCATGTGCTGGTTATGTTACATGTTCTTCAAGTTGTGTTTCATGTTCTTCTAGTTGTCTTTCATCTTTTTCTAGTTGTATTTCATCTTTTTCTTGTTGTATTTCATACTCTTCTAGTTTTTTTCACCTTCTTTTATTTGTCTTTCGTTTTGTTCGGTTGTCTACCATATTCTATGGTTGTTTTTTTATCTTTTTATCGTTGTTTTTCATCTTGTACAGGTTGTCTTTCATATTATACTGGTTTGTCTTTCATGTTCTACTTGTTGTCTTGCATGTTCTACTGGTTGTCTTTCATCTTCTTCTAGCTGGCTTTCATCTTCTAGTAGTTGTCTTTCATGTTCTTCTAGTTGGGTTTCAGGCCTCTAGTTGTTTTTCATCTTTTTCAAGTTGTCTTTCGTCTTTACTGGTTGTCTTTCTTGTTTTAATGGTTGTCATTCATCTTCGACTAGTTGTTCTTCATCTTCTTCTAGTGATTTTTCATCATTTTCTAGCTGTTTTTCATATTTTTCAAACTGTCTTTCATCTTGTAATGGTTGTCATTCTTCTTGTACTCGTTTCCTATAATGCTATACTGGTTTTTTACGTCTACTACATGTTGTTTTTAATCTACAATTGGTGGTATTTCACCTTCTTCTTCATCTTGTATTTCATCTTGTTATGGTTGTCATTAATGTTCTACTAGTGGTCTTTCATTGTTCTACTGGTTGTGTTTCATCTTCTTCTAGTTGTATTTTGTCTTCTACTACTTGTCTTTCATCATGTGCTGGTTATGTTACATGTTCTTCAAGTTGTGTTTCATGTTCTTCTAGTTGTCTTTCATCTTTTTCTAGTTGTATTTCATCTTTTTCTTGTTGTATTTCATACTCTTCTAGTTTTTTTCACCTTCTTTTATTTGTCTTTCGTTTTGTTCGGTTGTCTACCATATTCTATTGGTTGTTTTTTTATCTTTTTATCGTTGTTTTTCATCTTGTACAGGTTGTCTTTCATATTATACTGGTTTGTCTTTCATGTTCTACTTGTTGTCTTGCATGTTCTACTGGTTGTCTTTCATCTTCTTCTAGCTGGCTTTCATCTTCTAGTAGTTGTCTTTCATGATCTTCTAGTTGGGTTTCAGGCCTCTAGTTGTTTTTCATCTTTTTCAAGTTGTCTTTCGTCTTTACTGGTTGTCTTTCTTGTTTTAATGGTTGTCATTCATCTTCGACTAGTTGTTCTTCATCTTCTTCTAGTGATCTTTCATCATTTTCTAGCTGTTTTTCATATTTTTCAAACTGTCTTTCATCTTGTAATGGTTGTCATTCTTCTTGTACTCGTTTCCTATAATGCTATACTGGTTTTTTACGTCTACTACAGGTTGTTTTTCATCTACTATTAGTTGTATTTCATCTTCTTCTTCTTGTATTTCATCTTATTATCGTTGTCTTTAATGTTCTGCTAGTGGTCTTTCATTGTTCTACTGGTTGTCTTTCATCATCTTCTAGTTCTATTTTGTCTTCTACTAATTGTTTTTCATCTTTTTCAAACTGTCTTTCATCTTTTGCTGGTTGTCAATCTTTTGCTGGTTTTCATCTTTTACATCTACAACAGGTTGTTTTTCTTCTACTGTTGGTTGTATTTCATCTTGTTATAGTTGTCTTTAATGTTCTACAAGTTGTCTTTCATTGTTCTACTGGTTGTCTTTCATCTTCTTCTAGTTGTATTTTGTCTTCTACTAATTGTCTTTCATCATACACTAGTTATGTTACATGTTCTTCTAGTTGTGTTTCATGTTCTTCTAGTTGTCTTTCATCTTTTTCTAGTTGTATTTCATCTTTTTCAAGTTGTATTTCATACTCTTCTAGTTGTTTTTTCACCTTCTTTTAATTGTCTTTCATTTTGTTCGGATGTCTTTCATGTTCTATTGGTTGTTTCTTATCTTTTTATAGTTGTTTTTCATCTTATACACGTTGTCTTTCATATTCTATTGGTTTGTATTTCATGTTCTACTAGTTGCCTTTCATGTTCTTCTAGTTGAGTTTCATGCCTCTTGTTGTTTTTCATCCTTCTCAAGTTGTATATCATATTCTTTTAGTTATCTTTTATCATTTACTTGTTGTCTTTCATCTTCTTCTAGTTGTCTTTCGTCTTTTACTGGTTGTCTTTCTTGTTTTAATAGTTGTCATTCATCTTCTTCTAGTTGTCTTTCATCTTCGACTAGTTGTTCTTCATCTTCTTGTAGTGGTCTTTCATCATTTTCTAGTTGTTTTTCATCTTTTTCAAACTGTCTTTCATCTTGTACTGGTTTTCATTCTTGTTGTACTAGTTTCATATAATGCTATACTGGTTTTTTACGTCTACTACATGTTGTTTTTAATCTACAATTGGTGGTATTTCACCTTCTTCTTCATCTTGTATTTCATCTTGTTATGGTTGTCATTAATGTTCTACTAGTGGTCTTTCATTGTTCTACTGGTTGTGTTTCATCTTCTTCTAGTTGTATTTTGTCTTCTACTACTTGTCTTTCATCATGTGCTGGTTATGTTACATGTTCTTCAAGTTGTGTTTCATGTTCTTCTAGTTGTCTTTCATCTTTTTCTAGTTGTATTTCATCTTTTTCTTGTTGTATTTCATACTCTTCTAGTTTTTTTCACCTTCTTTTATTTGTCTTTCGTTTTGTTCGGTTGTCTACCATATTCTATGGTTGTTTTTTTATCTTTTTATCGTTGTTTTTCATCTTGTACAGGTTGTCTTTCATATTATACTGGTTTGTCTTTCATGTTCTACTTGTTGTCTTGCATGTTCTACTGGTTGTCTTTCATCTTCTTCTAGCTGGCTTTCATCTTCTAGTAGTTGTCTTTCATGTTCTTCTAGTTGGGTTTCAGGCCTCTAGTTGTTTTTCATCTTTTTCAAGTTGTCTTTCGTCTTTACTGGTTGTCTTTCTTGTTTTAATGGTTGTCATTCATCTTCGACTAGTTGTTCTTCATCTTCTTCTAGTGATTTTTCATCATTTTCTAGCTGTTTTTCATATTTTTCAAACTGTCTTTCATCTTGTAATGGTTGTCATTCTTCTTGTACTCGTTTCCTATAATGCTATACTGGTTTTTTACGTCTACTACATGTTGTTTTTAATCTACAATTGGTGGTATTTCACCTTCTTCTTCATCTTGTATTTCATCTTGTTATGGTTGTCATTAATGTTCTACTAGTGGTCTTTCATTGTTCTACTGGTTGTGTTTCATCTTCTTCTAGTTGTATTTTGTCTTCTACTACTTGTCTTTCATCATGTGCTGGTTATGTTACATGTTCTTCAAGTTGTGTTTCATGTTCTTCTAGTTGTCTTTCATCTTTTTCTAGTTGTATTTCATCTTTTTCTTGTTGTATTTCATACTCTTCTAGTTTTTTTCACCTTCTTTTATTTGTCTTTCGTTTTGTTCGGTTGTCTACCATATTCTATTGGTTGTTTTTTAATCTTTTTATCGTTGTTTTTCATCTTGTACAGGTTGTCTTTCATATTATACTGGTTTGTCTTTCATGTTCTACTTGTTGTCTTGCATGTTCTACTGGTTGTCTTTCATCTTCTTCTAGCTGGCTTTCATCTTCTAGTAGTTGTCTTTCATGATCTTCTAGTTGGGTTTCAGGCCTCTAGTTGTTTTTCATCTTTTTCAAGTTGTCTTTCGTCTTTACTGGTTGTCTTTCTTGTTTTAATGGTTGTCATTCATCTTCGACTAGTTGTTCTTCATCTTCTTCTAGTGATCTTTCATCATTTTCTAGCTGTTTTTCATATTTTTCAAACTGTCTTTCATCTTGTAATGGTTGTCATTCTTCTTGTACTCGTTTCCTATAATGCTATACTGGTTTTTTACGTCTACTACAGGTTGTTTTTCATCTACTATTAGTTGTATTTCATCTTCTTCTTCTTGTATTTCATCTTATTATCGTTGTCTTTAATGTTCTGCTAGTGGTCTTTCATTGTTCTACTGGTTGTCTTTCATCATCTTCTAGTTCTATTTTGTCTTCTACTAATTGTTTTTCATCTTTTTCAAACTGTCTTTCATCTTTTGCTGGTTGTCAATCTTTTGCTGGTTTTCATCTTTTACATCTACAACAGGTTGTTTTTCTTCTACTGTTGGTTGTATTTCATCTTGTTATTGTTGTCTTTAATGTTCTACAAGTTGTCTTTCATTGTTCTACTGGTTGTCTTTCATCTTCTTCTAGTTGTATTTTGTCTTCTACTAATTGTCTTTCATCATACACTAGTTATGTTACATGTTCTTCTAGTTGTGTTTCATGTTCTTCTAGTTGTCTTTCATCTTTTTCTAGTTGTATTTCATCTTTTTCAAGTTGTATTTCATACTCTTCTAGTTGTTTTTTCACCTTCTTTTAATTGTCTTTCATTTTGTTCGGATGTCTTTCATGTTCTATTGGTTGTTTCTTATCTTTTTATAGTTGTTTTTCATCTTATACACGTTGTCTTTCATATTCTATTGGTTTGTATTTCATGTTCTACTAGTTGCCTTTCATGTTCTTCTAGTTGAGTTTCATGCCTCTTGTTGTTTTTCATCCTTCTCAAGTTGTATATCATATTCTTTTAGTTATCTTTTATCATTTACTTGTTGTCTTTCATCTTCTTCTAGTTGTCTTTCGTCTTTTACTGGTTGTCTTTCTTGTTTTAATAGTTGTCATTCATCTTCTTCTAGTTGTCTTTCATCTTCGACTAGTTGTTCTTCATCTTCTTGTAGTGGTCTTTCATCATTTTCTAGTTGTTTTTCATCTTTTTCAAACTGTCTTTCATCTTGTACTGGTTTTCATTCTTGTTGTACTAGTTTCATATAATGCTATACTGGTTTTTTACGTCTACTACATGTTGTTTTTAATCTACAATTGGTGGTATTTCACCTTCTTCTTCATCTTGTATTTCATCTTGTTATGGTTGTCATTAATGTTCTACTAGTGGTCTTTCATTGTTCTACTGGTTGTGTTTCATCTTCTTCTAGTTGTATTTTGTCTTCTACTACTTGTCTTTCATCATGTGCTGGTTATGTTACATGTTCTTCAAGTTGTGTTTCATGTTCTTCTAGTTGTCTTTCATCTTTTTCTAGTTGTATTTCATCTTTTTCTTGTTGTATTTCATACTCTTCTAGTTTTTTTCACCTTCTTTTATTTGTCTTTCGTTTTGTTCGGTTGTCTACCATATTCTATGGTTGTTTTTTTATCTTTTTATCGTTGTTTTTCATCTTGTACAGGTTGTCTTTCATATTATACTGGTTTGTCTTTCATGTTCTACTTGTTGTCTTGCATGTTCTACTGGTTGTCTTTCATCTTCTTCTAGCTGGCTTTCATCTTCTAGTAGTTGTCTTTCATGTTCTTCTAGTTGGGTTTCAGGCCTCTAGTTGTTTTTCATCTTTTTCAAGTTGTCTTTCGTCTTTACTGGTTGTCTTTCTTGTTTTAATGGTTGTCATTCATCTTCGACTAGTTGTTCTTCATCTTCTTCTAGTGATTTTTCATCATTTTCTAGCTGTTTTTCATATTTTTCAAACTGTCTTTCATCTTGTAATGGTTGTCATTCTTCTTGTACTCGTTTCCTATAATGCTATACTGGTTTTTTACGTCTACTACATGTTGTTTTTAATCTACAATTGGTGGTATTTCACCTTCTTCTTCATCTTGTATTTCATCTTGTTATGGTTGTCATTAATGTTCTACTAGTGGTCTTTCATTGTTCTACTGGTTGTGTTTCATCTTCTTCTAGTTGTATTTTGTCTTCTACTACTTGTCTTTCATCATGTGCTGGTTATGTTACATGTTCTTCAAGTTGTGTTTCATGTTCTTCTAGTTGTCTTTCATCTTTTTCTAGTTGTATTTCATCTTTTTCTTGTTGTATTTCATACTCTTCTAGTTTTTTTCACCTTCTTTTATTTGTCTTTCGTTTTGTTCGGTTGTCTACCATATTCTATTGGTTGTTTTTTTATCTTTTTATCGTTGTTTTTCATCTTGTACAGGTTGTCTTTCATATTATACTGGTTTGTCTTTCATGTTCTACTTGTTGTCTTGCATGTTCTACTGGTTGTCTTTCATCTTCTTCTAGCTGGCTTTCATCTTCTAGTAGTTGTCTTTCATGATCTTCTAGTTGGGTTTCAGGCCTCTAGTTGTTTTTCATCTTTCTCAAGTTGTCTTTCGTCTTTACTGGTTGTCTTTCTTGTTTTAATGGTTGTCATTCATCTTCGACTAGTTGTTCTTCATCTTCTTCTAGTGATCTTTCATCATTTTCTAGCTGTTTTTCATATTTTTCAAACTGTCTTTCATCTTGTAATGGTTGTCATTCTTCTTGTACTCGTTTCCTATAATGCTATACTGGTTTTTTACGTCTACTACAGGTTGTTTTTCATCTACTATTAGTTGTATTTCATCTTCTTCTTCTTGTATTTCATCTTATTATCGTTGTCTTTAATGTTCTGCTAGTGGTCTTTCATTGTTCTACTGGTTGTCTTTCATCATCTTCTAGTTCTATTTTGTCTTCTACTAATTGTTTTTCATCTTTTTCAAACTGTCTTTCATCTTTTGCTGGTTGTCAATCTTTTGCTGGTTTTCATCTTTTACATCTACAACAGGTTGTTTTTCTTCTACTGTTGGTTGTATTTCATCTTGTTATTGTTGTCTTTAATGTTCTACAAGTTGTCTTTCATTGTTCTACTGGTTGTCTTTCATCTTCTTCTAGTTGTATTTTGTCTTCTACTAATTGTCTTTCATCATACACTAGTTATGTTACATGTTCTTCTAGTTGTGTTTCATGTTCTTCTAGTTGTCTTTCATCTTTTTCTAGTTGTATTTCATCTTTTTCAAGTTGTATTTCATACTCTTCTAGTTGTTTTTTCACCTTCTTTTAATTGTCTTTCATTTTGTTCGGATGTCTTTCATGTTCTATTGGTTGTTTCTTATCTTTTTATAGTTGTTTTTCATCTTATACACGTTGTCTTTCATATTCTATTGGTTTGTATTTCATGTTCTACTAGTTGCCTTTCATGTTCTTCTAGTTGAGTTTCATGCCTCTTGTTGTTTTTCATCCTTCTCAAGTTGTATATCATATTCTTTTAGTTATCTTTTATCATTTACTTGTTGTCTTTCATCTTCTTCTAGTTGTCTTTCGTCTTTTACTGGTTGTCTTTCTTGTTTTAATAGTTGTCATTCATCTTCTTCTAGTTGTCTTTCATCTTCGACTAGTTGTTCTTCATCTTCTTGTAGTGGTCTTTCATCATTTTCTAGTTGTTTTTCATCTTTTTCAAACTGTCTTTCATCTTGTACTGGTTTTCATTCTTGTTGTACTAGTTTCATATAATGCTATACTGGTTTTTTACGTCTACTACATGCTGTTTTTAATCTACAATTGGTGGTATTTCACCTTCTTCTTCATCTTGTATTTCATCTTGTTATGGTTGTCATTAATGTTCTACTAGTGGTCTTTCATTGTTCTACTGGTTGTGTTTCATCTTCTTCTAGTTGTATTTTGTCTTCTACTACTTGTCTTTCATCATGTGCTGGTTATGTTACATGTTCTTCAAGTTGTGTTTCATGTTCTTCTAGTTGTCTTTCATCTTTTTCTAGTTGTATTTCATCTTTTTCTTGTTGTATTTCATACTCTTCTAGTTTTTTTCACCTTCTTTTATTTGTCTTTCGTTTTGTTCGGTTGTCTACCATATTCTATGGTTGTTTTTTTATCTTTTTATCGTTGTTTTTCATCTTGTACAGGTTGTCTTTCATATTATACTGGTTTGTCTTTCATGTTCTACTTGTTGTCTTGCATGTTCTACTGGTTGTCTTTCATCTTCTTCTAGCTGGCTTTCATCTTCTAGTAGTTGTCTTTCATGTTCTTCTAGTTGAGTTTCAGGCCTCTAGTTGTTTTTCATCTTTTTCAAGTTGTCTTTCGTCTTTACTGGTTGTCTTTCTTGTTTTAATGGTTGTCATTCATCTTCGACTAGTTGTTCTTCATCTTCTTCTAGTGATCTTTCATCATTTTCTAGCTGTTTTTCATATTTTTCAAACTGTCTTTCATCTTGTAATGGTTGTCATTCTTCTTGTACTCGTTTCCTATAATGCTATACTGGTTTTTTACGTCTACTACATGTTGTTTTTAATCTACAATTGGTGGTATTTCACCTTCTTCTTCATCTTGTATTTCATCTTGTTATGGTTGTCATTAATGTTCTACTAGTGGTCTTTCATTGTTCTACTGGTTGTGTTTCATCTTCTTCTAGTTGTATTTTGTCTTCTACTACTTGTCTTTCATCATGTGCTGGTTATGTTACATGTTCTTCAAGTTGTGTTTCATGTTCTTCTAGTTGTCTTTCATCTTTTTCTAGTTGTATTTCATCTTTTTCTTGTTGTATTTCATACTCTTCTAGTTTTTTTCACCTTCTTTTATTTGTCTTTCGTTTTGTTCGGTTGTCTACCATATTCTATTGGTTGTTTTTTTATCTTTTTATCGTTGTTTTTCATCTTGTACAGGTTGTCTTTCATATTATACTGGTTTGTCTTTCATGTTCTACTTGTTGTCTTGCATGTTCTACTGGTTGTCTTTCATCTTCTTCTAGCTGGCTTTCATCTTCTAGTAATTGTCTTTCATGATCTTCTAGTTGGGTTTCAGGCCTCTAGTTGTTTTTCATCTTTTTCAAGTTGTCTTTCGTCTTTACTGGTTGTCTTTCTTGTTTTAATGGTTGTCATTCATCTTCGACTAGTTGTTCTTCATCTTCTTCTAGTGATCTTTCATCATTTTCTAGCTGTTTTTCATATTTTTCAAACTGTCTTTCATCTTGTAATGGTTGTCATTCTTCTTGTACTCGTTTCCTATAATGCTATACTGGTTTTTTACGTCTACTACAGGTTGTTTTTCATCTACTATTAGTTGTATTTCATCTTCTTCTTCTTGTATTTCATCTTATTATCGTTGTCTTTAATGTTCTGCTAGTGGTCTTTCATTGTTCTACTGGTTGTCTTTCATCATCTTCTAGTTCTATTTTGTCTTCTACTAATTGTTTTTCATCTTTTTCAAACTGTCTTTCATCTTTTGCTGGTTGTCAATCTTTTGCTGGTTTTCATCTTTTACATCTACAACAGGTTGTTTTTCTTCTACTGTTGGTTGTATTTCATCTTGTTATTGTTGTCTTTAATGTTCTACAAGTTGTCTTTCATTGTTCTACTGGTTGTCTTTCATCTTCTTCTAGTTGTATTTTGTCTTCTACTAATTGTCTTTCATCATACACTAGTTATGTTACATGTTCTTCTAGTTGTGTTTCATGTTCTTCTAGTTGTCTTTCATCTTTTTCTAGTTGTATTTCATCTTTTTCAAGTTGTATTTCATACTCTTCTAGTTGTTTTTTCACCTTCTTTTAATTGTCTTTCATTTTGTTCGGATGTCTTTCATGTTCTATTGGTTGTTTCTTATCTTTTTATAGTTGTTTTTCATCTTGTACAGGTTGTCTTTCATATTCTATTGGTTTGTCTTTCATGTTCCACTAGTTGTCTTGCTTGTTCTACTGGTTGTCTTTCATCTTATTCTAGTTGGCTTTCATCTTCTACTAGTTGCCTTTCATGTTCTTCTAGTTAGGTTTCTTGGCTCTAGTTGTTTTTCATCTTTTTCAAATTGTATATCATATTCTTCTAGTTATCTTTCATCATTTACTGGTTATCTTTCATCTTCTTCTAGTTGTCTTTCGTCTTTTACTGGTTGTCTTTCTTGTTTTAATGGTTGTCATTCATCTTCTTCTAGTTTCCTTTCATCTTCGACTAGTTGTTCTTCATCTTCTTCTAGTGGTCTTTCATCATTTTCTAGTTGTTTTTCATCTTTTTCAAACTGTCTTTCATCTTGTACTGGTTGTCTTTCTTGTTTTAATGGTTGTCATTCATCTTCTTCTAGTTGTCTTTCATCTTCGACTAGTTGTTCTTCATCTTCTTCTAGTAGTCTTTCATCATTTTCAAACAGTTTTTCATCTTGTACTGGTTGTCATTGTTGTTGTACTAGTTTCCTATAATGATATACTGGTTTTTTACGTCTACTATAGGTTGTTTTTCTTCTACTATTGGTTGTATTTCATCTTCATCTTCTTGTACTTCATCTTGTTATCGTTGTCTTTAATGTTCTACTAGTGGTCTTTCATTGTTCTACTGGTTGTCTTCCATCTTCTTCTAATTGTATTTTGTCTTCTATTAATTGTCTTTCATCATCTACTGGTTATGTTACATGTTCTTCTAGTTGTGTTTCATGTTCTTCTAGTTGTCTTTCATCTTTTTCTAATTGTATTTCATCTTTTTCTAGTTGTATTTTATACTCTTCTTGTTGTTGTTCACCTTCTTTTATTTGTCTTTCATTTTGTTCGGTTGACTTCATGTTCTACTGGTTGCTTCTTATCTTTTTATAGTTGTTTTTCATCTTGTACAGGTTGTCTTTCATATTATACTGGTTTGTCTTTTCTGTTCTACTAGTTGTCTTGCATGTTCTACTGGTTGTCTTTCGTCTTCTTCAAGCTGGCTTTCATCTTCGACTAGTTGCATTTCATGTTCTTCTAGTTGGGTTTCATGCCTCTAGTTGTTTTCCATCTTTTTCAAGTTGTATATCATATTCTTCTAGTTATCTTTCATCATTTACTGGTTATCTTTCATCTTCTTCTAGTTGTCTTTCGTCTTTACTGGTTGTCTTTCTTGTTTTAATGGTTGTCATTCATCTTTGACTAGTTGTTCTTCATCTTCTTCTTGTAGTCTTTCATCATTTTCTAGTTGTTTTTCATCTTTATCAAACTGTTTTTCTTCTACAGGTTGTTTTTCTTGTACTGTTGGTTGTATTTCATCTTCTTCTTCTTGTATTTAATCTTGTTATCGTTGTCTTTAATGTTCTACCAGTGGTCTTTCATTGTTCTACTGGTTGTCTTTCATCTTCTTCTAGTTGTATTTGTCTTCTACTAATTGTCTTTCATCATGTAGTGGTTATGTTACATGTTCTTCTAGTTGTGTTTCATGTTCTTCTAGTTGTCTTTCATCTTTTTCTAATTATATTTCATCTTTTTCTAGTTGTATTTCATACTTTTTCTAGTTGTTTTTCACCTTCTTTTATTTGTCTTTCATTTTGTTTGGTTGTCTTTCATGTTCTATTGGTTGTTTTTTATCTTTTAATAGTTGTTTTTCATCTTGTACATGTTATCTTTCAAATTATACTGGTTTGTCTTTCATGTTCTACTAGTTGTCTTGCATCGTCTACTGGTTGTATTTCATCTTCTTCTTGCTGGCTTTCATCTTCTACTAGTAGCCTTTCATGTTCTTCTGGTTGGTTTTCATGTCTCTAGTTGTTTTTCATCTTCTTCAAGTTGTATATCATATTCTTCAAGTTATCTTTCATCATTTACTGGTTGTCTTTCATCTTCATCTAGTTGTCTTTCGTCTTTTACTGGTTGTCTTTCTTGTTTTATTGGTTGTCATTCATCTTCATCTAGTTGTCTTTCATCTTCGACTAGTTGTTCTTCTTCTTCTTCCAGTGGTCTTTTATCATTTTCAAACAGTTTTTCATCTTGTACTGGTTGTCATTCTTGTTGTACTAGTTTCCTATAATGCAATACTGGTTTTTTACGTCTACTACAGGTTGTTTTTCCTTTACCGTTGGTTGTATTTCATCTTCTTCTTCTTGTATTTCCTCTTGTTATCGTTGTCTTTAATGTTCTACCAGTGGTCTTTCATTGTTCTACTGGTTGTCTTTCACCTTCTTCTAATTATATTTTGTCTTCTACTAATTGTCTTTCATCATCTACTGGTTATGTTACATGTTCTTCTAGTTGTGTTTCTTCTAGTAGTCTTTCATCTTTTTCTAATTGTATTTCATCTTTTTATAGTTGTATTTCATACTCTTCTAGTTGTTTTTCATCTTCTTTTATTTGTCTTTCATTTTGTTCGGTTGACTTCATGTTCTACTGGTTGCTTCTTATCTTTTTTATTGTTGTTTTTCATCTTGTACAGGTTGTCTTTCATATTATACTGGTTTGTCTTTCATGTTCGACTAGTTGTCTTACATGTTCTACTGGTTGTCTTTCATCTTCTTCTAGCTGGCTTTCATCTTCTACTAGTTGCCTTTCATGTTCTTCTAGTTGGGTTTCATGCCTCTAGTTGTTTTTCATCTTTTTCAAGTTGTATATCATATTCTTCTAGTTATCATTCATCATTTACTGGTTGCCTTTCATCTTCATCTAGTTGTCTTTCGTCTTTTACTTGTTGTCTTTCTTATTTTAATGATTGTCATTCATATTCTTCTAGTTGTCTTTCATCTTCGACTAGTTGTTCTTCATCTTCTTCTAGTGGTCTTTCATCATTTTCAAACAGTTTTTCATCTTGTACTGGTTGTCATTCTTGTTGTACTAGTTTCCTATATTGTTATACTGGTTTTTTACGTCTACTACAGGTTGTTTTTCCTCTACCGTTGGTTGTATTTCATCTTCTTCTTCTTGTATTTCCTCATGTTATCGTTGTCTTTAATGTTCTACCAGTGGTCTTTCATTGTTCTACTGGTTGTCTTTCATCTTCTTCTAATTGTATTTTGTCTTCTACTAATTGTCTTTCATCATCTACTGGTTATGTTACATGTTCTTCTAGTTGTGTTTCATGTTCTTCTAGTAGTCTTTCATCTTTTTCTAATTGAAGTTCATCTTTTTCTAGTTGTATTTCATACTCTTCTTGTTGTTTTTCATCTTCTTTTATTTGTCTTTCATTTTGTTCGGTTGACTTCATGTTCTACTGGTTGCTTCTTATCTTTTTTATTGTTGTTTTTCATCTTGTACAGGTTGTCTTTCATATTATACTGCTTTGTCTTTCATGTTCGACTAGTTGTCTTACATGTTCTACTGGTTGTCTTTCATCTTCTTCTAGCTGGCTTTCATCTTCTACTAGTAGCCTTTCATGTTCTTCTGGTTGGTTTTCATGTCTCTAGTTGTTCTTCATCTTCTTCAAGTTGTATATCATATTCTTCAAGTTATATTTCATCATTTACTGGTTGTCTTTCATCTTCATCTAGTTGTCTTTCGTCTTTTACTGGTTGTCTTTCTTGTTTTATTGGTTGTTTCTTATCTTTTTATAGTTGTTTTTCATCTTGTACAGGTTGTCTTTCATATTCTATTGGTTTGTCTTTCATGTTCCACTAGTTGTCTTGCTTGTTCTACTGGTTGTCTTTCATCTTCTTCTAGTTGGCTTTCATCTTCTACTAGTTGCCTTTCATGTTCTTCTAGTTAGGTTTCTTGGCTCTAGTTGTTTTTCATCTTTTTCAAGTTGTATATCATATTCTTCTAGTTATCTTTCATCATTTACTGGTTATCCTTCATCTTCTTCTAGTTGTCTTTCGTCTTTTACTGGTTGTCTTTCTTGTTTTAATGGTTGTCATTCATCTTCTTCTAGTTGCCTTTCATCTTCGACTAGTTGTTCTTCATCTTCTTCTAGTGGTCTTTCATCATTTTCTAGTTGTTTTTCATCTTTTTCAAACTGTCTTTCATCTTGTACTGGTTGTCTTTCTTGTTTTAATGGTTGTCATTCATCTTCTTCTAGTTGTCTTTCATCTTCGACTAGTTGTTCTTCATCTTCTTCTAGTAGTCTTTCATCATTTCCAAACAGTTTTTCATCTTGTACTGGTTGTCATTGTTGTTGTACTAGTTTCCTATAATGCTATACTGGTTTTTTACGTCTACTATAGGTTGTTTTTCTTCTACTATTGGTTGTATTTCATCTTCATCTTCTTGTACTTCATCTTGTTATCGTTGTCTTTAATGTTCTACTAGTGGTCTTTCATTGTTCTACTGGTTGTCTTCCATCTTCTTCTAATTGTATTTTGTCTTCTACTAATTGTCTTTCATCATCTACTGGTTATGTTACATGTTCTTCTAGTTGTGTTTCATGTTCTTCTAGTTGTCTTTCATCTTTTTCTAATTGCATTTCATCTTTTTCTAGTTGTATTTTATACTCTTCTTGTTGTTGTTCACCTTCTTTTATTTGTCTTTCATTTTGTTCGGTTGACTTCATGTTCTACTGGTTGCTTCTTATCTTTTTATAGTTGTTTTTCATCTTGTACAGGTTGTCTTTCATATTATACTGGTTTGTCTTTTCTGTTCTACTAGTTGTCTTGCATGTTCTACTGGTTGTCTTTCGTCTTCTTCAAGCTGGCTTTCATCTTCGACTAGTTGCATTTCATGTTCTTCTAGTTGGGTTTCATGCCTCTAGTTGTTTTCCATCTTTTTCAAGTTGTATATCATATTCTTCTAGTTATCTTTCATCATTTACTGGTTATCTTTCATCTTCTTCTTGTTGTCTTTCGACTTTACTGGTTGTCTTTCTTGTTTTAATGGTTGTCATTCATCTTTGACTAGTTGTTCTTCATCTTCTTCTTGTGGTCTTTCATCATTTTCTAGTTGTTTTTCATCTTTATCAAACTGTTTTTCTTCTACAGGTTGTTTTTCTTGTACTGTTGGTTGTATTTCATCTTCTTCTTCTTGTATTTAATCTTGTTATCGTTGTCTTTAATGTTCTACCAGTGGTCTTTCATTGTTCTACTGGTTGTCTTTCATCTTCTTCTAGTTGTATTTGTCTTCTACTAATTGTCTTTCATCATGTAGTGGTTATGTTACATGTTCTTCTAGTTGTGTTTCATGTTCTTCTAGTTGTCTTTCATCTTTTTCTAATTATATTTCATCTTTTTCTAGTTGTATTTCATACTTTTTCTAGATGTTTTTCACCTTCTTTTATTTGTCTTTCATTTTGTTTGGTTGTCTTTCATGTTCTATAGGTTGTTTTTTATCTTTTAATAGTTGTTTTTCATCTTGTACATGTTATCTTTCAAATTATACTGGTTTGTCTTTCATGTTCTACTAGTTGTTTTGCATGGTCTACTGGTTGTATTTCATCTTCTTCTTGCTGGCTTTCATCTTCTACTAGTAGCCTTTCATGTTCTTCTGGTTGGTTTTCATGTCTCTAGTTGTTGTTCATCTTCTTCAAGTTGTATATCATATTCTTCAAGTTATCTTTCATCATTTACTGGTTGTCTTTCATCTTCATCTAGTTGTCTTTCGTCTTTTACTGGTTGTCTTTCTTGTTTTATTGGTTGTCATTCATCTTCATCTAGTTGTCTTTCATCTTCGACTAGTTGTTCTTCTTCTTCTTCTAGTGGTCTTTTATCATTTTCAAAAAGTTTTTCATCTTGTACTGGTTGTCATTCTTGTTGTACTAGTTTCCTATAATGCAATACTGGTTTTTTACGTCTACTACAGGTTGTTTTTCCTCTACCGTTGGTTGTATTTCATCTTCTTCTTCTTGTATTTCCTCTTGTTATCGTTGTCTTTAATGTTCTACGAGTGGTCTTTCATTGTTCTACTGGTTGTCTTTCATCTTCTTCTAATTGTATTTTGTCTTCTACTAATTGTCTTTCATCATCTACTGGTTATGTTACATGTTCTT
This sequence comes from Carex myosuroides, assembly GCA_028015225.1. NCBI lineage: Eukaryota > Viridiplantae > Streptophyta > Magnoliopsida > Poales > Cyperaceae > Carex > Carex myosuroides. Next base: position 7,894,583 of record CM051472.1, read on the forward strand.
CTAGTTGTGTTTCTTCTAGTAGTCTTTCATCTTTTTCTAATTGTATTTCATCTTTTGATAGTTGTATTTCATACTCTTCTAGTTGTTTTTCATCTTCTTTTATTTGTCTTTCATTTTGTTCGGTTGACTTCATGTTCTACTGGTTGCTTCTTATCTTTTTATAGTTGTTTTTCATCTTGTACATGTTGTCTTTCATATTATACTGGTTTGTCTTTTCTGTTCTACTAGTTGTCTTGCATGTTCTACTGGTTGTCTTTCGTCTTCTTCAAGCTGGCTTTCATCTTCGACTAGTTGCATTTCATGTTCTTCTAGTTGGGTTTCATGCCTCTAGTTGTTTTCCATCTTTTTCAAGTTGTATATCATATTCTTCTAGTTATCTTTCATCATTTACTGGTTATCTTTCATCTTCTTCTTGTTGTCTTTCGTCTTTACTGGTTGTCTTTCTTGTTTTAATGGTTGTCATTCATCTTTGACTAGTTGTTCTTCATCTTCTTCTTGTGGTCTTTCATCATTTTCTAGTTGTTTTTCATCTTTATCAAACTGTTTTTCTTCTACAGGTTGTTTTTCTTGTACTGTTGGTTGTATTTCATCTTCTTCTTCTTGTATTTAATCTTGTTATCGTTGTCTTTAATGTTCTACCAGTGGTCTTTCATTGTTCTACTGGTTGTCTTTCATCTTCTTCTAGTTGTATTTGTCTTCTACTAATTGTCTTTCATCATGTAGTGGTTATGTTACATGTTCTTCTAGTTGTGTTTCATGTTCTTCTAGTTGTCTTTCATCTTTTTCTAATTATATTTCATCTTTTTCTAGTTGTATTTCATACTTTTTCTAGATGTTTTTCACCTTCTTTTATTTGTCTTTCATTTTGTTTGGTTGTCTTTCATGTTCTATAGGTTGTTTTTTATCTTTTAATAGTTGTTTTTCATCTTGTACATGTTATCTTTCAAATTATACTGGTTTGTCTTTCATGTTCTACTAGTTGTCTTGCATGGTCTACTGGTTGTATTTCATCTTCTTCTTGCTGGCTTTCATCTTCTACTAGTAGCCTTTCATGTTCTTCTGGTTGGTTTTCATGTCTCTAGTTGTTGTTCATCTTCTTCAAGTTGTATATCATATTCTTCAAGTTATCTTTCATCATTTACTGGTTGTCTTTCATCTTCATCTAGTTGTCTTTCGTCTTTTACTGGTTGTCTTTCTTGTTTTATTGGTTGTCATTCATCTTCATCTAGTTGTCTTTCATCTTCGACTAGTTGTTCTTCTTCTTCTTCTAGTGGTCTTTTATCATTTTCAAACAGTTTTTCATCTTGTACTGGTTGTCATTCTTGTTGTACTAGTTTCCTATAATGCAATACTGGTTTTTTACGTCTACTACAGGTTGTTTTTCCTCTACCGTTGGTTGTATTTCATCTTCTTCTTCTTGTATTTCCTCTTGTTATCGTTGTCTTTAATGTTCTACGAGTGGTCTTTCATTGTTCTACTGGTTGTCTTTCATCTTCTTCTAATTGTATTTTGTCTTCTACTAATTGTCTTTCATCATCTACTGGTTATGTTACATGTTCTTCTAGTTGTGTTTCTTCTAGTAGTCTTTCATCTTTTTCTAATTGTATTTCATCTTTTGATAGTTGTATTTCATACTCTTCTAGTTGTTTATCATCTTCTTTTATTTGTCTTTCATTTTGTTCGGTTGACTTCATGTTCTACTGGTTGCTTCTTATCTTTTTTATTGTTGTTTTTCATCTTGTACAGGTTGTCTTGCATATTATACTGGTTTGTCTTTCATGTTCGACTAGTTGTCTTACATGTTCTACTGGTTGTCTTTCATCTTCTTCTAGCTGGCTTTCATCTTCTACTAGTTGCCTTTCATGTTCTTCTAGTTGGGTTTCATGCCTCTAGTTGTTTTTCATCTTTTTCAAGTTGTATATCATATTCTTCTAGTTATCATTCATCATTTACTGGTTGCCTTTCATCTTCATCTAGTTGTCTTTCGTCTTTTACTTGTTGTCTTTCTTATTTTAATGATTGTCATTCATATTCTTCTAGTTGTCTTTCATCTTCGACTAGTTGTTCTTCATCTTCTTCTAGTGGTCTTTCATCATTTTCAAACAGTTTTTCATCTTGTACTGGTTGTCATTCTTGTTGTACTAGTTTCCTATATTGCTATACTGGTTTTTTACGTCTACTACAGGTTGTTTTTCCTCTACCGTTGGTTGTATTTCATCTTCTTCTTCTTGTATTTCCTCATGTTATCGTTGTCTTTAATGTTCTACCAGTGGTCTTTCATTGTTCTACTGGTTGTCTTTCATCTTCTTCTAATTGTATTTTGTCTTCTACTAATTGTCTTTCATCATCTACTGGTTATGTTACATGTTCTTCTAGTTGTGTTTCATGTTCTTCTAGTAGTCTTTCATCTTTTTCTAATTGAATTTCATCTTTTTCTAGTTGTATTTCATACTCTTCTTGTTGTTTTTCATCTTCTTTTATTTGTCTTTCATTTTGTTCGGTTGACTTCATGTTCTACTGGTTGCTTCTTATCTTTTTTATTGTTGTTTTTCATCTTGTACAGGTTGTCTTTCATATTATACTGGTTTGTCTTTCATGTTCGACTAGTTGTCTTACATGTTCTACTGGTTGTCTTTCATCTTCTTCTAGCTGGCTTTCATCTTCTACTAGTTGCCTTTCATGTTCTTCTAGTTGGGTTTCATGCCTCTAGTTGTTTTTCATCTTTTTCAAGTTGTATATCATATTCTTCTAGTTATCATTCATCATTTACTGGTTGCCTTTCATCTTCATCTAGTTGTCTTTCGTCTTTTACTTGTGGTCTTTCTTGTTTTAATGATTGTCATTCATATTCTTCTAGTTGTCTTTCATCTTCGACTAGTTGTTCTTCATCTTCTTCTAGTGGTCTTTCATCATTTTCAAACAGTTTTTCATGTTGTACTGGTTGTCATTCTTGTTGTACTAGTTTCCTATATTGCTATACTGGTTTTTTACGTCTACTACAGGTTGTTTTTCCTCTACCGTTGGTTGTATTTCATCTTCTTCTTCTTGTATTTCCTCATGTTATCGTTGTCTTTAATGTTCTACCAGTGGTCTTTCATTGTTCTACTGGTTGTCTTTCATCTTCTTCTAATTGTATTTTGTCTTCTACTAATTGTCTTTCATCATCTACTGGTTATGTTACATGTTCTTCTAGTTGTGTTTCATGTTCTTCTAGTAGTCTTTCATCTTTTTCTAATTGAATTTCATCTTTTTCTAGTTGTATTTCATACTCTTCTTGTTGTTTTTCACCTTCTTTTATTTGTCTTTCATTTTGTTCGGTTAACTTCATGTTCTACTGGTTGCTTCTTATCTTTTTATAGTTGTTTTTCATCTTGTACAGGTTGTCTTTCATATTATACTGGTTTGTCTTTCCTGTTCTACTAGTTGTCTTGCATGTTCTACTGGTTGTCTTTCATCTTCTTCAAGCTGGCTTTCGTCTTCTACTAGTTGCCTTTCATGTTCTTCTAGTTGGGTTTCATGCCTCTAGTTGTTTTTCATCTTTTTCAAGTTGTATATCATATTCTTCTTGTTATCTTTCATCATTTACTAGTTATCTTTCATCTTCTTCTAGTTGTCTTTCGTCTTTAATGGTTGTCTTTCATCTTTGACTAGTTGTTCTTCATCTTCTTCTTGTGGTCTTTCATCATTTTCTAGTTGTTTTTCATCTTTTTCAAACTGTTTTTCATCTTGTACTGGTTGTCATTCATGTTGTACTAGTTTCCTATAATGCTATATTGGTTTTTTACGTCGACTACAGGTTGTTTTTCTTGTACTGTTGGTTGTATTTCATCTTCTTCTTCTTGTATTTAATCTTGTTATCGTTGTGCTTAATGTTCTACGAGTGGTCTTTCACTGTTCTACTGGTTGTCTTTCATCTTCTTCTAGTTGTATTTGTCTTCTACTAATTGTCTTTCATCATGTACTGGTTATGTTACATGTTCTTCTAGTTGTGTTTCATGTTCTTCTAGTTGTCTTTCATCTTTTTCTAATTATATTTCATCTTTTTCTAGTTGTATTTCATACTTTTTCTAGTTGTTTTTCACCTTCTTTTATTTGTCTTTCATTTTGTTTGGTTGTCTTTCATGTTCTATTGGTTATTTTTTATCTTTTAATAGTTGTTTTTAATCTTGTACATGTTATCTTTCAAATTATACTGGTTTGTCTTTCATGTTCTACTAGTTGTCTTGCATGTTCTACTCGTTGTATTTCATCTTCTTCTTGCTGGCTTTCATCTTCTACTAGTAGCCTTTCATGTTCTTCTGGTTGGTTTTCATGTCACTAGTTGTTTTTCATCTTCTTCAAGTTGTATATCATATTCTTCAAGTTATCTTTCATCATTTACTGGTTGTCTTTCATCTTCATCTAGTTGTCTTTCGTCTTTTACTGGTTGTCTTTCTTATTTTAATGATTGTCATTCATATTCTTCTAGTTGTCTTTCATCTTCGACTAGTTGTTCTTCATCTTCTTCTAGTGGTCTTTCATCATTTTCAAACAGTTTTTCATCTTGTACTGGTTGTCATTCTTGTTGTACTAGTTTCCTATAATGCAATACTGGTTTTTTACGTCTACTACAGGTTGTTTTTCCTCTACCGTTGGTTGTATTTCATCTTCTTCTTCTTGTATTTCCTCTTGTTATCGTTGTCTTTAATGTTCTACGAGTGGTCTTTCATTGTTCTACTGGTTGTCTTTCATCTTCTTCTAATTGTATTTTGTCTTCTACTAATTGTCTTTCATCATCTACTGGTTATGTTACATGTTCTTCTAGTTGTGTTTCTTCTAGTAGTCTTTCACCTTTTTCTAATTGTATTTCATCTTTTTCTAGTTGTATTTCATACTCTTCTAGTTGTTTTTCACCTTCTTTTATTTGTCTTTCATTTTGTTCGGTTGTCTTTCATGTTCAATTGGTTGTTTTTTATCTGTTAATTGTTGTTTTTCATCTTGTACATGTTATCTTTCAAATTATACTGGTTTGTCTTTCATGTTCTACTAGTTGTCTTGCATGGTCTACTGGTTGTATTTCATCTTCTTCTTGCTGGCTTTCATCTTCTACTAGTAGCCTTTCATGTTCTTCTGGTTGGTTTTCATGTCTCTAGTTGTTTTTCATCTTCTTCAAGTTGTATATCATATTCTTCAAGTTATCTTTCATCATTGACTGGTTGTCTTTCATCTTCATCTAGTTGTCTTTCGTCTTTTACTGGTTGTCTTTCTTGTTTTATTGGTTGTCATTCATCTTCATCTAGTTGTCTTTCATCTTCGACTAGTTGTTCTTCTTCTTCTTCTAGTGGTCTTTTATCATTTTCAAACAGTTTTTCATCTTGTACTGGTTGTCATTCTTGTTGTACTAGTTTCCTATAATGCAATACTGGTTTTTTACGTCTACTACAGGTTGTTTTTCCTCTACCGTTGGTTGTATTTCATCTTCTTCTTCTTGTATTTCTTCTTGTTATCGTTGTCTTTAATGTTCTACGAGTGGTCTTTCATTGTTCTACTGGTTGTTTTTCATCTTCATACTGGTTGCCTTTCATCTTCATCTAGTTGTCTTTCGTCTTTTACTTGTGGTCTTTCTTATTTTAATGATTGTCATTCATATTCTTCTAGTTGTCTTTCATCTTCGACTAGTTGTTCTTCATCTTCTTCTAGTGGTCTTTCATCATTTTCAAACAGTTTTTCATGTTGTACTGGTTGTCATTCTTGTTGTACTAGTTTCTTATATTGCTATACTGGTTTTTTACGTCTACTACAGGTTGTTTTTCCTCTACCGTTGGTTGTATTTCATCTTCTTCTTCTTGTATTTCCTCATGTTATCGTTGTCTTTAATGTTCTACCAGTGGTCTTTCATTGTTCTACTGGTTGTCTTTCATCTTCTTCTAATTGTATTTTGTCTTCTACTAATTGTCTTTCATCATCTACTGGTTATGTTACATGTTCTTCTAGTTGTGTTTCATGTTCTTCTAGTAGTCTTTCATCTTTTTCTAATTGAATTTCATCTTTTTCTAGTTGTATTTCATACTCTTCTTGTTGTTTTTCACCTTCTTTTATTTGTCTTTCATTTTGTTCGGTTAACTTCATGTTCTACTGGTTGCTTCTTATCTTTTTATAGTTGTTTTTCATCTTGTACAGGTTGTCTTTCATATTATACTGGTTTGTCTTTCCTGTTCTACTAGTTGTCTTGCATGTTCTACTGGTTGTCTTTCATCTTCTTCAAGCTGGCTTTCGTCTTCTACTAGTTGCCTTTCATGTTCTTCTAGTTGGGTTTCATGCCTCTAGTTGTTTTTCATCTTTTTCAAGTTGTATATCATATTCTTCTTGTTATCTTTCATCATTTACTAGTTATCTTTCATCTTCTTCTAGTTGTCTTTCGTCTTTAATGGTTGTCTTTCATCTTTGACTAGTTGTTCTTCATCTTCTTCTTGTGGTCTTTCATCATTTTCTAGTTGTTTTTCATCTTTTTCAAACTGTTTTTCATCTTGTACTGGTTGTCATTCATGTTGTACTAGTTTCCTATAATGCTATATTGGTTTTTTACGTCTACTACAGGTTGTTTTTCTTGTACTGTTGGTTGTATTTCATCTTCTTCTTCTTGTATTTAATCTTGTTATCGTTGTGTTTAATGTTCTACGAGTGGTCTTTCACTGTTCTACTGGTTGTCTTTCATCTTCTTCTAGTTGTATTTGTCTTCTACTAATTGTCTTTCATCATGTACTGGTTATGTTACATGTTCTTCTAGTTGTGTTTCATGTTCTTCTAGTTGTCTTTCATCTTTTTCTAATTATATTTCATCTTTTTCTAGTTGTATTTCATACTTTTTCTAGTTGTTTTTCACCTTCTTTTATTTGTCTTTCATTTTGTTTGGTTGTCTTTCATGTTCTATTGGTTATTTTTTATCTTTTAATAGTTGTTTTTCATCTTGTACATGTTATCTTTCAAATTATACTGGTTTGTCTTTCATGTTCTACTAGTTGTCTTGCATGTTCTACTGGTTGTATTTCATCTTCTTCTTGCTGGCTTTCATCTTCTACTAGTAGCCTTTCATGTTCTTCTGGTTGGTTTTCATGTCACTAGTTGTTTTTCATCTTCTTCAAGTTGTATATCATATTCTTCAAGTTATCTTTCATCATTTACTGGTTGTCTTTCATCTTCATCTAGTTGTCTTTCGTCTTTTACTGGTTGTCTTTCTTATTTTAATGATTGTCATTCATATTCTTCTAGTTGTCTTTCATCTTCGACTAGTTGTTCTTCATCTTCTTCTAGTGGTCTTTCATCATTTTCAAACAGTTTTTCATCTTGTACTGGTTGTCATTCTTGTTGTACTAGTTTCCTATAATGCAATACTGGTTTTTTACGTCTACTACAGGTTGTTTTTCCTCTACCGTTGGTTGTATTTCATCTTCTTCTTCTTGTATTTCCTCTTGTTATCGTTGTCTTTAATGTTCTACGAGTGGTCTTTCATTGTTCTACTGGTTGTCTTTCATCTTCTTCTAATTGTATTTTGTCTTCTACTAATTGTCTTTCATCATCTACTGGTTATGTTACATGTTCTTCTAGTTGTGTTTCTTCTAGTAGTCTTTCACCTTTTTCTAATTGTATTTCATCTTTTTCTAGTTGTATTTCATACTCTTCTAGTTGTTTTTCACCTTCTTTTATTTGTCTTTCATTTTGTTCGGTTGTCTTTCATGTTCAATTGGTTGTTTTTTGTCTGTTAATTGTTGTTTTTCATCTTGTACATGTTATCTTTCAAATTATACTGGTTTGTCTTTCATGTTCTACTAGTTGTCTTGCATGGTCTACTGGTTGTATTTCATCTTCTTCTTGCTGGCTTTCATCTTCTACTAGTAGCCTTTCATGTTCTTCTGGTTGGTTTTCATGTCTCTAGTTGTTTTTCATCTTCTTCAAGTTGTATATCATATTCTTCAAGTTATCTTTCATCATTTACTGGTTGTCTTTCATCTTCATCTAGTTGTCTTTCGTCTTTTACTGGTTGTCTTTCTTGTTTTATTGGTTGTCATTCATCTTCATCTAGTTGTCTTTCATCTTCGACTAGTTGTTCTTCTTCTTCTTCTAGTGGTCTTTTATCATTTTCAAACAGTTTTTCATCTTGTACTGGTTGTCATTCTTGTTGTACTAGTTTCCTATAATGCAATACTGGTTTTTTACGTCTACTACAGGTTGTTTTTCCTCTACCGTTGGTTGTATTTCATCTTCTTCTTCTTGTATTTCTTCTTGTTATCGTTGTCTTTAATGTTCTACGAGTGGTCTTTCATTGTTCTACTGGTTGTCTTTCATCTTCTTCTAATTGTATTTTGTCTTCTACTAATTGTCTTTCATCATCTACTGGTTATGTTACATGTTCTTCTAGTTGTGTTTCTTCTAGTAGTCTTTCACCTTTTTCTAATTGTATTTCATCTTTTTCTAGTTGTATTTCATACTCTTCTAGTTGTTTTTCACCTTCTTTTATTTGTCTTTCATTTTGTTCGGTTGTCTTTCATGTTCAATTGGTTGTTTTTTATCTGTTAATTGTTGTTTTTCATCTTGTACATGTTGTCTTTTATATTATACTGGTTTGTTTTTCATGTTCTACTAGTTGTCTTGAATGTTCTACTGGTTGTCTTTCATCTTCTTCTAGCTGGCTTTCATCTTCAACTAATTGCCTTTCATGTTCTTCTAGTTGGGTTTCATGCCTCTAGTTGTTTTTCATCTTTTTCAAGTTGTATATCATATTCTTCTAGTTATCTTTCATCATTTTCTGGTTGTCTTTCATCTTCTTCTAGTTGTGTTTCGTCTTTTACTGGTTGTCTTTCTTGTTTTAATGGTTGTCATTCATCTTCTTCTAGTTGTCTTTCATCTTCGACTAGTTGTTCTTCATCTTCTTCAAGTGGTCTTTCATTATTTTTAAACTAGTTGTTTTCATCTTGTACTGGTTGTCATTCTTGTTGTACTAGTTTCCTATAATGCTATTCTGGTTTTTTACATCTACTACAGGTTGTTTTTCTTCTACTGTTGGTTGTATTTCATCTTGTTATCGTTGTCATTAATGTTCTACTAGTGGTCTTTCATTGTTCAACTGGTTGTCTTTCATCTTCTTCTAGTTGTATTTTGTCTTCTACTAATTGTCTTTCATCATCTACTGGTTATGTTACATGTTCTTCTAATTGTGTTTCATGTTATTCTAGTTGTCTTTCATCTTTTTCTAATTGTATTTCCTCTTTTTCTAGTTGTATTTCATACTCTTCTAGTTGTTTTTCACCTTCTTTTATTTGTCTTTCATTTTGTTCGGTTGTCTTTCATGTTCTATTGGTTGCTTCTTATGTTTTTATTGTTGTTTTTCATTTTATACAGGTTGTCTTTCATATTATACTGGTTTGTCTTTCATGTTCGACTAGTTGTCTTGCATGTTCTACTGGTTGTCTTTCATCTTCTTCTAGCTGGCTTTCATCTTCTACTAGTTGCCTTTCATATTCATCTAGTTGGGTTTCATGCCTCTAGTTGTTTTTCATCCTTTTCAAGTTGTATATCATATTCTTCTAGTTGTGTTTCGTCTTTTACTGGTTGTCTTTCTTGTTTTAATATTTGTCATTCATCTTCTTCTAGTTGTCTTTCATCTTCGACTAGTTGTTCTTCATCTTCCTCAAGTGGTCTTTCATTATTTTTAAACTAGTTGTTTTCATCTTGTACTGGTTGTCATTCTTGTTGTACTAGTTTCCTATAATGTTATACTGGTTCTTTACATCTACTACATGTTGTTTTTCTTCTACTGTTGGTTGTATTTCATCTTGTTATCGTTGTCTTTAATGTTCTACTAGTGGTCTTTCATTGTTCTACTGGTTGACTTTCATCTTCTTCTAGTTGTATTTTGTCTTCTACTATGTCTTTCATCATCTACTGGTTATGTTACATGTTCTTCTAATTGAGTTTCATGTTCTTCTAGTTGTCTATCATATTTTTCTAATTGTATTTCCTCTTTTTCTAGTTGTATTTCATACTCTTCTAGTTGTTTTTCACCTTATTTTATTTGTCTTTCATTTTGTTCGGTTGTCTTTCATGTTCTATTGGTTGTTTTTATCTTTTAATTGTTGTTTTTCATCTTGTACATGTTGTCTTTCATATTATACTGGTTTGTCTTTCATGTTCCACTAGTTGTCTTGCATGTTCTACTGGTTGTCTTTCATCTTCTTCTAGCTGGCTTTCATCTTCTACTAGTTGCCTTTCATGTTCTTCTAGTTGGGTTTCATGCCTCTAGTTGTTTTTCATCTTTTTCAAGTTGTATATCATATTCTTCTAGTTATCTTTCATCATTTTCTAGTTGTCTTTCATCTTCTTCTAGTTGTGTTTCGTCTTTTACTGGTTGTCTTTCTTGTTTTAATGGTTGTCATTCATCTTCTTCTAGTTGTCTTTCATCTTGGACTAGTTGTTCTTCATCTTCTTCAAGTGGTCTTTCATTATTTTTAAACTAGTTGTTTTCATCTTGTACTGGTTGTCATTCTTGTTGTACTAGTTTACTATAATGCTATACTGGTTTTTTACATCTACTACAGGTTGTTTTTCTTCTACTGTTGGTTGTATTTCATCTTGTTATCGTTGTCTTTAATGTTCTACTAGTGGTCTTTCATTGTTCTACTGGTTGTTTTTCATCTTCTTCTAGTTGTATTTTGTCTTCTACTAATTGTCTTTCATCATCTACTGGTTATGTTACATGTTCTTCTAATTGTGTTTCATGTTCTTCTAGTTGTCTTTCATCTTTTTCTAATTGTATTTCCTCTTTTTCTAGTTGTATTTCATACTCTTCTAGTTGTTTTTCACCTTCTTTTATTTATCTTTCATTTTGTTCGGTTGTCTTTCATGTTCTATTGGTTGCTTCTTATCTTTTTATTGTTGTTTTTCATCTTGTACATGTTGTCTTTCATATTATACTGGTTTGTCTTTCATGTTCTACTAGTTGTCTTGCATGTTTTACTGGTTGTCTTTCATCTTCTTCTAGCTGGCTTTCATCTTCTACTAGTTGCCTTTCATGTTCTTCTAGTTGGGTTTCATGCCTCTAGTTGTTTTTCATCTTTTTCAACTTGTATATCATATTCTTCTAGTTATCTTTCATCATTTTCTGGTTGTCTTTCATCTTCTTGTAGTTGTGTTTCGTCTTTTACTGGTTGTCTTTCTTGTCTTAATGGTTGTCATTCATCTTCTTCTAGTTGTCTTTCATCTTCGACTAGTTGTTCTTCATCTTCTTCAAGTGGTCTTTCATTATTTTTAAACTAGTTGTTTTCATCTTGTACTGGTTGTCATTCTTGTTGTACTAGTTTCCTATAATGCTATACTGGTTTTTTACATCTACTACAGGTTGTTTTTCTTCTACAGTTGGTTGTATTTCATCTTGTTATCGTTGTCTTTAATGTTCTACTAGTGGTCTTTCATTGTTCTACTGGTTGTCTTTCATCTTCTTCTAGTTGTATTTTGTCTTCTACTAATTGTCTTTCATCATCTACTGGTTATGTTACATGTTCTTCTAATTGTGTTTCATGTTCTTCTAGTTGTCTTTCATCTTTTTCTAATTGTATTTCCTCTTTTTCTAGTTGTATTTCATACTCTTCTAGTTGTTTTTCACCTTATTTTATTTGTCTTTCATTTTGTTCGGTTGTCTTTCATGTTCTATTGGTTGTTTTTATCTTGTAATTGTTGTTTTTCATCTTGTACATGTTGTCTTTCATATTATACTGGTTTGTCTTTCATGTTCCACTAGTTGTCTTGCATGTTCTACTGGTTGTGTTTTATCTTCTTCTAGCTGGCTTTCATCTTCTACTAGTTGCCTTTCATGTTCTTCTAGTTGGGTTTCATGCCTCTAGTTGTTTTTCATCCTTTTCAAGTTGTATATCATATTCTTCTAGTTATCTTTCATCATTTTCTGGTTGTCTTTCATCTTCTTCTAGTTGTGTTTCGTCTTTTACTGGTTGTCCTTCTTGTTTTAATGGTTGTCATTCATCTTCTTCTAGTTGTCTTTCATCTTCGACTAGTTGTTCTTCATCTTCTTCAAGTCGTCTTTCATTATTTTTAAACTAGTTGTTTTCATCTTGTAGTGGTTGTCATTCTTGTTGTACTAGTTTCCTATAATGCTATACTGGTTTTTTACATCCACTACAGGTTGTTTTTCCTCTACTTGTGGTTGTATTTCATCTTGTTATCGTTGTCTTTAATGTTCTACTAGTGGTCTTTCATTGTTCTACTGGTTGTCTTTCATCTTCTTCTAGTTGTATTTTGTCTTCTACTAATTGTCTTTCATCATCTACTGGTCATGTTACATGTTCTTCTAATTGTGTTTCATGTTCTTCTAGTTGTCTTTCATCTTTTTCTAATTGTATTTCCTCTTTTTCTAGTTGTATTTCATACTCTTCTAGTTGTTTTTCATCTTCTTTTATTTTTCTTTCATTTTGTTCGTTTGTCTTTCATGTTCTATTGGTTGCTTCTTATCTTTTTATTGTTGTTTTTCATCTTGTACAGGTTGTCTTTCATATTATACTGGTTTGTCTTTCATGTTCGACTAGTTGTCTTGCATGTTCTACTGGTTGTCTTTCATCTTCTTCTAGCTGGCTTTCATCTTCTACTAGTTGCCTTTCCTGTTCTTCTAGTTGGGTTTCATGCCTCTAGTTGTTTTTCATCTTTTTCAAGTTGTATATCATATTCTTCTAGTTATCTTTCATCATTTACTGCTTGTATTTCATCTTCTTCTAGTTGTGTTTCGTCTTTACTGGTTGTCTTTCTTGTTTTAATGGTTGTCATTCAACTTCGACTAGTTGTTCTTCATATTCTTCTAGTGGTCTTTCATCATTTTCTAGTTGTTATTCATCTTTTTCAAACTGTTTTTCATCTTGTACTGGTTGTCATTCTTGTTGTACTAGTTTCCTATAATGCTATACTGGTTTTTTACGTCTACTACAGGTTGTTTTTCCTCTACTGTTGGTTGTATTTCATCTTCTTCTTCTTCTTGTATTTCATCTTGTTATCGTTGTCTTTAATGTTCTACCAGTGGTCTTTCATTGTTCTGCTGGTTGTCTTTCATCTTCTTCTAATTGTATTTTGTCTTCTACTAATTGTCTTTCATCATCTACTGGTTATGTTACACGTTCTTCTAGTAGTGTTTCATGTTCTTCTAGTTCTACTGGTTGTCTTTCATCTTCTTCTAGTTGGCTTTCATCTTCTACTAGTTGCCTTTCATGTTCTTCTAGTTAGGTTTCTTGGCTCTAGTTGTTTTTCATCTTTTTCAAGTTGTATATCATATTCTTCTAGTTATCTTTCATCATTTACTGGTTATCTTTCATCTTCTTCTAGTTGTCTTTCGTCTTTTACTGGTTGTCTTTCTTGTTTTAATGGTTGTCATTCATCTTCTTCTAGTTGCCTTTCATCTTCGACTAGTTGTTCTTCATCTTCTTCTAGTGGTCTTTCATCATTTTCTAGTTGTTTTTCATCTTTTTCAAACTGTCTTTCATCTTGTACTGGTTGTCTTTCTTGTTTTAATGGTTGTCATTCATCTTCTTCTAGTTGTCTTTCATCTTCGACTAGTTGTTCTTCATCTTCTTCTAGTAGTCTTTCATCATTTTCAAACAGTTTTTCATCTTGTACTGGTTGTCATTGTTGTTGTACTAGTTTCCTATAATGATATACTGGTTTTTTACGTCTACTATCGGTTGTTTTTCTTCTACTATTGGTTGTATTTCATCTTCATCTTCTTGTACTTCATCTTGTTATCGTTGTCTTTAATGTTCTACTAGTGGTCTTTCATTGTTCTACTGGTTGTCTTCCATCTTCTTCTAATTGTATTTTGTCTTCTACTAATTGTCTTTCATCATCTACTGGTTATGTTACATGTTCTTCTAGTTGTGTTTCATGTTCTTCTAGTTGTCTTTCATCTTTTCCTAATTGTATTTCATCTTTTTCTAGTTGTATTTCATACTCTTCTTGTTGTTGTTCACCTTCTTTTATTTGTCTTTCATTTTGTTCGGTTGACTTCATGTTCTACTGGTTGCTTCTTATCTTTTTATAGTTGTTTTTAATCTTGTACATGCTGTCTTTCATATTATACTGGTTTGTCTTTTCTGTTCTACTAGTTGTCTTGCATGTTCTACTGGTTGTCTTTCGTCTTCTTCAAGCTGGCTTTCATCTTCGACTAGTTGCATTTCATGTTCTTCTAGTTGGGTTTCATGCCTCTAGTTGTTTTCCATCTTTTTCAAGTTGTATATCATATTCTTCTAGTTATCTTTCATCATTTACTGGTTATCTTTCATCTTCTTCTAGTTGTCTTTCGTCTTTACTGGTTGTCTTTCTTGTTTTAATGGTTGTCATTCATCTTTGACTAGTTGTTCTTCATCTTCTTCTTGTGGTATTTCATCATTTTCTAGTTGTTTTTCATCTTTATCAAACTGTTTTTCTTCTACAGGTTGTTTTTCTTGTACTGTTGGTTGTATTTCATATTCTTCTTCTTGTATTTAATCTTGTTATTGTTGTCTTTAATGTTCTACCAGTGGTCTTTCATTATTCTACTGGTTGTCTTTCATCTTCTTCTAGTTGTATTTGTCTTCTACTAATTGTCTTTCATCATGTAGTGGTTATGTTACATGTTCTTCTAGTTGTCTTTCATCTTTTTCTAATTATATTTCATCTTTTTCTAGTTGTATTTCATACTTTTCTAGTTGTTTTTCACCTTCTTTTATTTGTCTTTCATTTTGTTTGGTTGTCTTTCATGTTCTATTGGTTGTTTTTTATCTTTTAATAGTTGTTTTTCATCTTGTACATGTTATCTTTCAAATTATACTGGTTTGTCTTTCATGTTCTACTAGTTGTCTTGCATGTTCTACTGGTTGTATTTCATCTTCTTCTTGCTGGCTTTCATCTTCTACTAGTAGCCTTTCATGTTCTTCTGGTTGGTTTTCATGTCTCTAGTTGTTTTTCATCTTCTTCAAGTTGTATATCATATTCTTCAAGTTATCTTTCATCATTTACTGGTTGTCTTTCATCTTCATCTAGTTGTCTTTCATCTTTTACTGGTTGTCTTTCTTGTTTTATTGGTTGTCATTCATCTTCATCTAGTTGTCTTTCATCTTCGACTAGTTGTTCTTCTTCTTCTTCTAGTGATCTTTTATCATTTTCAAACAGTTTTTCACCTTGTACTGGTGGTCATTCTTGTTGTACTAGTTTCCTATAATGCAATACTGGTTTTTGACGTCTACTACAGGTTGTTTTTCCTCTACCGTTGGTTGTATTTCATCTTCTTCTTGTATTTTCTCTTGTTATCGTTGTCTTTCATGTTCTACCAGTGGTCTTTCATTGTTCTACTGGTTGTCTTTCATCTTCTTCTAATTGTATTTTGTCTTCTACTAATTGTCTTTCATCATCTACTGGTTATGTTACCTGTAATTCTAGTAGTCTTTCATCTTTTTCTAATTGTATTTCATCTTTTTATAGTTGTATTTCATACTCTTCTAGTTGTTTTTCATCTTCTTTTATTTGTCTTTCATTTTGTTCGGTTGACTTCATGTTCTACTGGTTGCTTCTTATCTTTTTTATTGTTGTTTTTCATCTTGTACAGGTTGTCTTTCATATTATACTGGTTTGTCTTTCATGTTCGACTAGTTGTCTTACATGTTCTACTGGTTGTCTTTCATCTTCTTCTAGCTGGCTTTCATCTTCTACTAGTTGCCTTTCATGTTCTTCTAGTTGGGTTTCATGCCTCTAGTTGTTTTTCATCTTTTTCAAGTTGTATATCATATTCTTCTAGTTATCATTCATCATTTACTGGATGCCTTTCATCTTCATCTAGTTGTCTTTCGTCTTTTACTTGTTGTCTTTCTTATTTTAATGATTGTCATTCATATTCTTCTAGTTGTCTTTCATCTTCGACTAGTTGTTCTTCATCTTCTTCTAGTGGTCTTTCATCATTTTCAAACAGTTTTTCATCTTGTACTGGTTGTCATTCTTGTTGTACTAGTTTCCTATATTGCTACACTGGTTTTTTACGTCTACTACAGGTTGTTTTTCCTCTACCGCTGGTTGTATTTCATCTTCTTCTTCTTGTTTTTCCTCATGTTATCGTTGTCTTTAATGTTCTACCAGTGGTCTTTCATTGTTCTACTGGTTGTCTTTCATCTTCTTCTAATTGTATTTTGTCTTCTACTAATTGTCTTTCATTATCTACTGGTTATGTTACATGTTCTTCTAGTAGTGTTTCATGTTCTTCTAGTAGTCTTTCATCTTTTTCTAATTGAATTTCATCTTTTTCTAGTTGTATTTCATACTCTTCTTGTTGTTTTTCACCTTCTTTTATTTGTCTTTCATTTTGTTCGGTTGACTTCATGTTCTACTGGTTGCTTCTTATCTTTTTATAGTTGTTTTTCATCTTGTACATGTTGTCTTTCATATTATACTGGTTTGTCTTTCCTTTCTACTAGTTGTCTTGCATGTTCTACTGGTTGTGTTTCATCTTACTTCAAGCTGGCTTTCGTCTTCTACTAGTTGCCTTTCATGTTCTTCTAGTTGGGTTTCATGCCTCTAGTTGTTTTTCATCTTTTTCAAGTTGTATATCATATTCTTCTTGTTATCTTTCATCATTTACTAGTTATCTTTCATCTTCTTCTAGTTGTCTTTCGTCTTTAATGGTTGTCTTTCATCTTTGACTAGTTGTTCTTCATCTTCTTCTTGTGGTCTTTCATCATTTTCTAGTTGTTTTTCATCTTTTTCAAACTGTTTTTCATCTTGTACTGGTTGTCATTCATGTTGTACTAGTTTCCTATAATGCTATATTGGTTTTTTACGTCTACTACAGGTTGTTTTTCTTGTACTGTTGGTTTTCATGTCTCTAGTTGTTTTTCATCTTCTTCAAGTTGTATATCATATTCTTCAAGTTATCTTTCATCATTTACTGGTTGTCTTTCATCTTCATCTAGTTGTCTTTCGTCTTTTACTGGTTGTCTTTCTTGTTTTATTGGTTGTCATTCATCTTCATCTAGTTGTCTTTCATCTTCGACTAGTTGTTCTTCTTCTTCTTCTAGTGGTCTTTTATCACTTTCAAACAGTTTTTCATCTTGTACTGGTTGTCATTCTTGTTGTACTAGTTTCCTATAATGCAATACTGGTTTTTTACGTCTACTACAGGTTGTTTTTCCTCTACCGTTGGTTGTATTTCATCTTCTTCTTCTTGTATTTCCTCTTGTTATCGTTGTCTTTAATGTTCTACCAGTGGTCTTTCATTGTTCTACTGGTTGTCTTTCATCTTCTTCTAATTGTATTTTGTCTTCTACTAATTGTCTTTCATCATCTACTGGTTATGTTACATGTTCTTCTAGTTGTGTTTCTTCTAGTAGTCTTTCAGCTTTTTCTAATTGTATTTCATCTTTTTCTAGTTGTATTTCATACTCTTCTAGTTGTTTTTCACCTTCTTTTATTTGTCTTTCATTTTGTTCGGTTGTCTTTCATGTTCTATTGGTTGTTTTTTATCTGTTAATTGTTGTTTTTCATCTTGTACATTTTGTCTTTTATATTATACTGGTTTGTCTTTCATGTTCTATTAGTTGTCTTGCATGTTCTACTGGTTGTCTTTCATCTTCTTCTAGCTGGCTTTCATCTTCAACTAATTGCCTTTCATGTTCTTCTAGTTGGGTTTCATGCCTCTAGTTGTTTTTCATCTTTTTCAAGTTGTATATCATATTCTTCTAGTTATCTTTCATCATTTTCTGGTTGTCTTTCATCTTCTTCTAGTTGTGTTTCGTCTTTTACTGGTTGTCTTTCTTGTTTTAATGGTTGTCATTCATCTTCTTCTAGTTGTCTTTCATCTTCGACTAGTTGTTCTTGATCTTCTTCAAGTGGTCTTTCATTATTTTTAAACTAGTTGTTTTCATCTTGTACTGGTTGTCATTCTTGTTGTACTAGTTTCCTATAATGCTATACTGGTTTTTTACATCTACTACAGGTTGTTTTTCTTCTACTGGTTGTCTTTCATCTTCTTCTAGTTGTATTTTGTCTTCTACTAATTGTCTTTCATCATCTACTGGTTATGTTACATGTTCTTCTAATTGTGTTACATGTTCTTCTAGTTGTCTTTCATCTTTTTCTAATTGTATTTCCTCTTTTTGTAGTTGTATTTCATACTCTTCTAGTTGTTTTTCACCTTCTTTTATTTGTCTTTCATTTTGTTCGGTTGTCTTTCATGTTCTATTGGTTGCTTCTTATCTTTTTATTGTTGTTTTTCATCTTGTACATGTTGTCTTTCATATTATACTGGTTTATCTTTCATGTTCTACTAGTTGTCTTGCATGTTCTACTGGTTGTCTTTCATCTTCTTCTAGCTGGCTTTCATCTTCTACTAGTTGCCTTTCATGTTCTTCTAGTTGGGTTTCATGCCTCTAGTTGTTTTTCATCTTTTTCAAGTTGTATATCATATTCTTCTAGTTATCTTTCATCATTTTCTGGTTGTCTTTCATCTTCTTCTAGTTGTGTTTCGTCTTTTACTGGTTGTCTTTCTTGTTTTAATGGTTGTCATTCATCTTCTTCTAGTTGTCTTTCATCTTCGACTAGTTGTTCTTCATCTTCTTCAAGTGGTTTTTCATTATTTTTAAACTAGTTGTTTTCATCTTGTACTGGTTGTCATTCTTGTTGTACTAGTTTCCTATAATGCTATACTGGTTTTTTACATCTACTACAGGTTGTTTTTCTTCTACTGTTGGTTGTATTTCATCTTGTTATCGTTGTCTTTAATGTTCTACTAGTGGTCTTTCATTGTTCAACTGGTTGTCTTTCATCTTCTTCTAGTTGTAGTTTGTCTTCTACTAATTGTCTTTCATCATCTACTGGTTATGTTACATGTTCTTCTAGTTGTGTTTCATGTTCTTCTAGTTGTCTTTCATCTTTTTCTAATTGTATTTCCTCTTTTTCTAGTTGTATTTCATACTCTTCTAGTTGTTTTTCACCTTCTTTTATTTGTCTTTCATTTTGTTCGGTTGTCTTTCATGTTCTATTGGTTGTTTTTATCTTTTAATTGGTGTTTTTCATCTTGTACATGTTGTCTTTCATATTATACTGGTTTGTCTTTCATGTTCCACTAGTTGTCTTGCATGTTCTACTGGTTGTGTTTTATCTTCTTCTAGCTGACTTTCATCTTCTACTAGTTGCCTTTCATGTTCTTCTAGTTGGGTTTCATGCCTCTAGTTGTTTTTCATCTTTTTCAAGTTGTATATCATATTCTTCTAGTTATCTTTCATCATTTTCTGGTTGTCTTTCATCTTCTTCTAGTTGTGTTTCGTCTTTTACTGGTTGTCCTTCTTGTTTTAATGGTTGTCATTCATCTTCTTCTAGTTGTCTTTCATCTTCGACTAGTTGTTCTTCATCTTCTTCAAGTGGTCTTTCATTATTTTTAAACTAGTTGTTTTCATCTTGTACTGGTTGTCATTCTTGTTGTACTAGTTTCCTATAATGCTATACTGGTTTTTTACATCTACTACAGGTTGTTTTTCCTCTACTTGTGGTTGTATTTCATCTTGTTATCGTTGTCTTTAATGTTCTACTAGTGGTCTTTCATTGTTCTACTGGTTGTCTTTCATCTTCTTCTAGTTGTATTTTGTCTTCTACTAATTGTCTTTCATCATCTACTGGTTATGTTACATGTTCTTCTAATTGTGTTTCATGTTCTTCTAGTTGTCTTTCATCTTTTTCTAATTGTATTTCCTCTTTTTGTAGTTGTATTTCATACTCTTCTAGTTGTTTTTCACCTTCTTTTATTTGTCTTTCATTTTGTTCGGTTGTCTTTCATGTTCTATTGGTTGCTTCTTATCTTTTTATTGTTGTTTTTCATCTTGTACATGTTGTCTTTCATATTATACTGGTTTATCTTTCATGTTCTACTAGTTGTCTTGCATGTTCTACTGGTTGTCTTTCATCTTCTTCTAGCTGGCTTTCATCTTCTACTAGTTGCCTTTCATGTTCTTCTAGTTGGGTTTCATGCCTCTAGTTGTTTTTCATCTTTTTCAAGTTGTATATCATATTCTTCTAGTTATCTTTCATCATTTTCTGGTTGTCTTTCATCTTCTTCTAGTTGTGTTTCGTCTTTTACTGGTTGTCTTTCTTGTTTTAATGGTTGTCATTCATCTTCTTCTAGTTGTCTTTCATCTTCGACTAGTTGTTCTTCATCTTCTTCAAGTGGTCTTTCATTATTTTTAAACTAGTTGTTTTCATCTTGTACTGGTTGTCATTCTTGTTGTACTAGTTTCCTATAATGCTATACTGGTTTTTTACATCTACTACAGGTTGTTTTTCTTCTACTGTTGGTTGTATTTCATCTTGTTATCGTTGTCTTTAATGTTCTACTAGTGGTCTTTCATTGTTCAACTGGTTGTCTTTCATCTTCTTCTAGTTGTAGTTTGTCTTCTACTAATTGTCTTTCATCATCTACTGGTTATGTTACATGTTCTTCTAGTTGTGTTTCATGTTCTTCTAGTTGTCTTTCATCTTTTTCTAATTGTATTTCCTCTTTTTCTAGTTGTATTTCATACTCTTCTAGTTGTTTTTCACCTTCTTTTATTTGTCTTTCATTTTGTTCGGTTGTCTTTCATGTTCTATTGGTTGTTTTTATCTTTTAATTGGTGTTTTTCATCTTGTACATGTTGTCTTTCATATTATACTGGTTTGTCTTTCATGTTCCACTAGTTGTCTTGCATGTTCTACTGGTTGTGTTTTATCTTCTTCTAGCTGACTTTCATCTTCTACTAGTTGCCTTTCATGTTCTTCTAGTTGGGTTTCATGCCTCTAGTTGTTTTTCATCTTTTTCAAGTTGTATATCATATTCTTCTAGTTATCTTTCATCATTTTCTGGTTGTCTTTCATCTTCTTCTAGTTGTGTTTCGTCTTTTACTGGTTGTCCTTCTTGTTTTAATGGTTGTCATTCATCTTCTTCTAGTTGTCTTTCATCTTCGACTAGTTGTTCTTCATCTTCTTCAAGTGGTCTTTCATTATTTTTAAACTAGTTGTTTTCATCTTGTACTGGTTGTCATTCTTGTTGTACTAGTTTCCTATAATGCTATACTGGTTTTTTACATCTACTACAGGTTGTTTTTCCTCTACTTGTGGTTGTATTTCATCTTGTTATCGTTGTCTTTAATGTTCTACTAGTGGTCTTTCATTGTTCTACTGGTTGTCTTTCATCTTCTTCTAGTTGTATTTTGTCTTCTACTAATTGTCTTTCATCATCTACTGGTTATGTTACATGTTCTTCTAATTGTGTTTCATGTTCTTCTAGTTGTCTTTCATCTTTTTCTAATTGTATTTCCTCTTTTTGTAGTTGTATTTCATACTCTTCTAGTTGTTTTTCACCTTCTTTTATTTGTCTTTCATTTTGTTCGGTTGTCTTTCATGTTCTATTGGTTGCTTCTTATCTTTTTATTGTTGTTTTTCATCTTGTACATGTTGTCTTTCATATTATACTGGTTTATCTTTCATGTTCTACTAGTTGTCTTGCATGTTCTACTGGTTGTCTTTCATCTTCTTCTAGCTGGCTTTCATCTTCTACTAGTTGCCTTTCATGTTCTTCTAGTTGGGTTTCATGCCTCTAGTTGTTTTTCATCTTTTTCAAGTTGTATATCATATTCTTCTAGTTATCTTTCATCATTTTCTGGTTGTCTTTCATCTTCTTCTAGTTGTGTTTCGTCTTTTACTGGTTGTCTTTCTTGTTTTAATGGTTGTCATTCATCTTCTTCTAGTTGTCTTTCATCTTCGACTAGTTGTTCTTCATCTTCTTCAAGTGGTCTTTCATTATTTTTAAACTAGTTGTTTTCATCTTGTACTGGTTGTCATTCTTGTTGTACTAGTTTCCTATAATGCTATACTGGTTTTTTACATCTACTACAGGTTGTTTTTCTTCTACTGTTGCTTGTATTTCATCTTGTTATCGTTGTCTTTAATGTTCTACTAGTGGTCTTTCATTGTTCAACTGGTTGTCTTTCATCTTCTTCTAGTTGTAGTTTGTCTTCTACTAATTGTCTTTCATCATCTACTGGTTATGTTACATGTTCTTCTAGTTGTGTTTCATGTTCTTCTAGTTGTCTTTCATCTTTTTCTAATTGTATTTCCTCTTTTTCTAGTTGTATTTCATACTCTTCTAGTTGTTTTTCACCTTCTTTTATTTGTCTTTCATTTTGTTCGGTTGTCTTTCATGTTCTATTGGTTGTTTTTATCTTTTAATTGGTGTTTTTCATCTTGTACATGTTGTCTTTCATATTATACTGGTTTGTCTTTCATGTTCCACTAGTTGTCTTGCATGTTCTACTGGTTGTGTTTTATCTTCTTCTAGCTGACTTTCATCTTCTACTAGTTGCCTTTCATGTTCTTCTAGTTGGGTTTCATGCCTCTAGTTGTTTTTCATCTTTTTCAAGTTGTATATCATATTCTTCTAGTTATCTTTCATCATTTTCTGGTTGTCTTTCATCTTCTTCTAGTTGTGTTTCGTCTTTTACTGGTTGTCCTTCTTGTTTTAATGGTTGTCATTCATCTTCTTCTAGTTGTCTTTCATCTTCGACTAGTTGTTCTTCATCTTCTTCAAGTGGTCTTTCATTATTTTTAAACTAGTTGTTTTCATCTTGTACTGGTTGTCATTCTTGTTGTACTAGTTTCCTATAATGCTATACTGGTTTTTTACATCTACTACAGGTTGTTTTTCCTCTACTTGTGGTTGTATTTCATCTTGTTATCGTTGTCTTTAATGTTCTACTAGTGGTCTTTCATTGTTCTACTGGTTGTCTTTCATCTTCTTCTAGTTGTATTTTGTCTTCTACTAATTGTCTTTCATCATCTACTGGTTATGTTACATGTTCTTCTAATTGTGTTTCATGTTCTTCTAGTTGTCTTTCATCTTTTTCTAATTGTATTTCCTCTTTTTGTAGTTGTATTTCATACTCTTCTAGTTGTTTTTCACCTTCTTTTATTTGTCTTTCATTTTGTTCGGTTGTCTTTCATGTTCTATTGGTTGCTTCTTATCTTTTTATTGTTGTTTTTCATCTTGTACATGTTGTCTTTCATATTATACTGGTTTATCTTTCATGTTCTACTAGTTGTCTTGCATGTTCTACTGGTTGTCTTTCATCTTCTTCTAGCTGGCTTTCATCTTCTACTAGTTGCCTTTCATGTTCTTCTAGTTGGGTTTCATGCCTCTAGTTGTTTTTCATCTTTTTCAAGTTGTATATCATATTCTTCTAGTTATCTTTCATCATTTTCTGGTTGTCTTTTCATCTTCTTCTAGTTGTGTTTCGTCTTTTACTGGTTGTCTTTCTTGTTTTAATGGTTGTCATTCATCTTCTTCTAGTTGTCTTTCATCTTCGACTAGTTGTTCTTCATCTTCTTCAAGTGGTCTTTCATTATTTTTAAACTAGTTGTTTTCATCTTGTACTGGTTGTCATTCTTGTTGTACTAGTTTCCTATAATGCTATACTGGTTTTTTACATCTACTACAGGTTGTTTTTCTTCTACTGTTGCTTGTATTTCATCTTGTTATCGTTGTCTTTAATGTTCTACTAGTGGTCTTTCATTGTTCAACTGGTTGTCTTTCATCTTCTTCTAGTTGTAGTTTGTCTTCTACTAATTGTCTTTCATCATCTACTGGTTATGTTACATGTTCTTCTAGTTGTGTTTCATGTTCTTCTAGTTGTCTTTCATCTTTTTCTAATTGTATTTCCTCTTTTTCTAGTTGTATTTCATACTCTTCTAGTTGTTTTTCACCTTCTTTTATTTGTCTTTCATTTTGTTCGGTTGTCTTTCATGTTCTATTGGTTGTTTTTATCTTTTAATTGGTGTTTTTCATCTTGTACATGTTGTCTTTCATATTATACTGGTTTGTCTTTCATGTTCCACTAGTTGTCTTGCATGTTCTACTGGTTGTGTTTTATCTTCTTCTAGCTGACTTTCATCTTCCACTAGTTGCCTTTCATGTTCTTCTAGTTGGGTTTCATGCCTCTAGTTGTTTTTCATCTTTTTCAAGTTGTATATCATATTCTTCTAGTTATCTTTCATCATTTTCTGGTTGTCTTTCATCTTCTTCTAGTTGTGTTTCGTCTTTTACTGGTTGTCCTTCTTGTTTTAATGGTTGTCATTCATCTTCTTCTAGTTGTCTTTCATCTTCGACTAGTTGTTCTTCATCTTCTTCAAGTGGTCTTTCATTATTTTTAAACTAGTTGTTTTCATCTTGTACTGGTTGTCATTCTTGTTGTACTAGTTTCCTATAATGCTATACTGGTTTTTTACATCTACTACAGGTTGTTTTTCCTCTACTTGTGGTTGTATTTCATCTTGTTATCGTTGTCTTTAATGTTCTACTAGTGGTCTTTCATTGTTCTACTGGTTGTCTTTCATCTTCTTCTAGTTGTATTTTGTCTTCTACTAATTGTCTTTCATCATCTACTGGTTATGTTACATGTTCTTCTAATTGTGTTTCATGTTCTTCTAGTTGTCTTTCATCTTTTTCTAATTGTATTTCCTCTTTTTGTAGTTGTATTTCATACTCTTCTAGTTGTTTTTCACCTTCTTTTATTTGTCATTCATTTTGTTCGGTTGTCTTTCATGTTCTATTGGTTGCTTCTTATCTTTTTATTGTTGTTTTTCATCTTGTACATGTTGTCTTTCATATTATACTGGTTTATCTTTCATGTTCTACTAGTTGTCTTGCATGTTCTACTGGTTGTCTTTCATCTTCTTCTAGCTGGCTTTCATCTTCTACTAGTTGCCTTTCATGTTCTTCTAGTTGGGTTTCATGCCTCTAGTTGTTTTTCATCTTTTTCAAGTTGTATATCATATTCTTCTAGTTATCTTTCATCATTTTCTGGTTGTCTTTCATCTTCTTCTAGTTGTGTTTCGTCTTTTACTGGTTGCCTTTCTTGTTTTAATGGTTGTCATTGATCTTCTTCTGGTTGTCTTTCATCTTCGACTAGTTGTTCTTCATCTTCTTCAAGTTGTCTTTCATTATTTTTAAACTAGTTGTGTTCATCTTGTACTGGTTGTCATTCTTGTTGTACTAGTTTCCCATAATGCTATACTGGTTTTTTACATCTACTACAGGTTGTTTTTCTTCTACTGGTTATGTTACATGTTCTTCTAATTGTGTTTCATGTTCTTCTAGTTGTCTTTCATCTTTTTCAAATTGTATTTCCTCTTTTTCTAGTTGTATTTCATACTCTTCTAGTTGTTTTTCACCTTCTTTTTATTTGTCTTTCATTTTGTTCGGTTGTCTTTCATGTTCTATTGGTTGCTTCTTATCTTTTTATAGTTGTTTTTCATCTTGTACATGTTGTCTTTCATATTATACTGGTTTGTCTTTCATGTTTTACTAGTTGTCTTGCATGTTCTACTGGTTGTCTTTCATCTTCTTCTAGCTGGCTTTCATCTTCTACTAGTTGCCTCTCATGTTCTTCTAGTTGGGTCTCATGCCTCTAGTTGTTTTTCATCTTTTTCAAGTTGTATATCATATTCTTCTGGTTATCTTTCATCACTTACTGGTTGTCTTTCATCTTCATCTAGTTGTCTTTCGTCTTTTACTGGTTGTCTTTCTTGTTTTAATGGTTGTCATTCATCTTCATCTAGTTGTCTTTCATCTTCGACTAGTTGTTCTTCATCTTCTTCTAGTGGTCTTTCATCATTTTCAAACAAATTTTCCTCTTGTACTGGTTGTCATTCTTGTTGCGCTAGTTTCCTATAATGCTATACTGGTTTTTTACGTCTACTATAGGTTGTTTTTCTTCTACTGTTGGTTGTGTTTCGTCGTCTTCTTCTTGTATTTCATCTTGTTATCGTTGTCTTTAATGTTCTACCAGTGGTCTTTCATTGTTCTACTCGTTGTCTTTCATCTTCTTCTAATTGTATTTTGTCTTCTACTAATTGTCTTTCATCATCTACTGGTTATGTTACATGTTCTTCTAGTTGTGTTTCATGTGCGTCTAGTAGTTTTTCATCTTGTACAGGTTGTCTTTCATATTATACTGGTTTGTCTTTCATGTTCTAATAGTTCTCATAGGCGGCGGGCTGCTGGAAAACTCTAAAATTCAGAGTGAACGAAATTCAAAATAATCAAAATGGAATGTGACACGGGGACTTTTTATATGCGACTGTATGCAGGGATACACCAAAATGCGGAGTGAACGAAAATTAGAAGAGAAAAGAAAAAGGGCTGAAAAATAGGGAATTTTCATAGGCGGCGGGCTGCTGGGAAACTCCAAAATTCAGAGTGAACGAAATTCAAAATAATCAAAATGGAATGTAACACGGGGACTTTTTATATGCGACTGTATGTGGCGATACACCAAAATGCGGAGTGAACATAAATTAGAAGAAAAAAGAAAAAGGGCTGCAAAACAGGGAATTCTCAAAGGCGGCGTGCTGCTGGCAAACTCCAAAATTCAGAGTGAACGAAATTCAAAATAATCAAAATGGAATGTACCACGGGGACTTTTTATATGTGATTGTATGCGGGGATACACCAAAATGCGGAGTGAACATAAATTAGAAGAGAAAAGAAAAAGGGCTGCAAAACAGGGAATTCTCATAGGCGGCAGGCTGCTGGGAAACTCCAAAATTCAAAGTGAACGAAATTCAAAATAATCAAAATGGAATGTGACACTGGGACTTTTTATATGCGACTGTATGTGGCGATACACCAAAATGCGGAGTGAACATAAATTAGAAGAGAAAAGAAAAAGGGCTGCAAAACAGGGAATTCTCAAAGGCCGCGGGCTGCTGGGAAACTCCAAAATTCAGAGTGAACGAAATTCAAAAAAATCAAAATGGAATGTCACACGGCGACTTTTTATATGCTACTGTATGCGGGGATACACAAAAATGCGGAGTGAACATAAATTAGAAGAGAAAAGAAAAAGGGCTGCAAAACAGGAAATTCTCAAAGGCGGCGGGCTGCTGGGAAACTCCAAAATTCAGAGTGAACGAAATTCAAAATAATCAAAATGGAATTTACCACGGGGACTTTTTATATGCGACTGTATGCGGGGATACACCAAAATGCGGAGTGAACATAAATTAGAAGAGAAAAGAAAAAGGGCTGCAAAACAGGGAATTCTCATAGGCGGCAGGCTACTGGGAAACTCCAAAATTCAAAGTGAACGAAATTCAAAATGATCAAAATGGAATGTGACACTGGGACTTTTTATATGCGACTGTATGTGGCGATACACCAAAATGCGGAGTGAACATAAATTAGAAGAGAAAAGAAAAAGGGCTGCAAAACAGGGAATTCTCAAAGGCCGCGGGCTGCTGGGAAACTCCAAAATTCAGAGTGAACGAAATTCAAAAAAATTAAAATGGAATGTCACATGGCAACTTTTTATATGCTACTGTATGCGGGGATACACCAAAATGCGGAGTGAACATAAATTATAAGAGAAAAGAAAAAGGGCTGCAAAACAGGGAATTCTCAAAGGCGGCGGGCTGCTGGAAAACTCCAAAATTCAGAGTGAACGAAATTCAAAATAATCAAATGGAATGTACCACGGGGACTTTTTATATGCGACTGTATGCGGGGATACACCAAAATGCGGAGTGAACATAAATTAGAAGAGAAAAGAAAAAGGGCCGCAAAACAGGGAATTCTCATAGGCGGCAGGCTGCTGGGAAACTCCAAAATTCAAATTGAACGAAATTCAAAATAATCAAAATGGAATATGACACTGGGACTTTTTATATGCGACTGTATGTGGCGATACACCAAAATGCGGAGTGAACATAAATTAGAAGAGAAAAGAAAAAGGGCTGCAAAATAAGGAATTCTCAAAGGCCGCGGGCTGCTGGGAAACTCCAAAATTCAGAGTGAACGAAATTCAAAAAAATCAAAATGGAATGTCACACGGCGACTTTTTATATGCTACTGTATGCGGGGATACACCAAAATGCGGAGTGAACATAAATTAGAAGAGAAAAGAAAAAGGGCTGCAAAACAGGGAATTCTCAATGGCGGCGGGCTGCTGGGAAACTCCAAAATTCAGAGTGAACGAAATTCAAAATAATCAAAATGGAATGTACCACGGGGACTTTTTATATGCGACTGTATGCGGGGATACACCAAAATGCGGAGTGAACATAAATTAGAAGAGAAAAGAAAAAGGACTGCAAAACAGGGAATTCTCATAGGCGGCGGGCTGCTGGGAAAATCCAAAATTCAAAGTGAACGAAATTCAAAATAATCAAAATGGAATGTGACACTGGGACTTTTTATATGCGACTGTATGCGGGGATACACCAAAATGCGGAGTGAACATAAATTAGAAGAGAAAAGAAAAAGGGCTGCAAAACAGGGAATTCTCATAGGCGGCAGGCTGCTGGGAAACTCCAAAATTCAAAGTGAACGAAATTCAAAATAATCAAAATGGAATGTGACACTGGGACTTTTTATATGCGACTGTATGTGGCGATACACCAAAATGCGGAGTGAACATAAATTAGAAGAGAAAAGAAAAAGGGCTGCAAAACAGGGAATTCTCAAAGGCCGCGGGCTGCTGGGAAACTCCAAAATTCAGAGTGAACGAAATTCAAAAAAATCAAAATGGAATGTCACACGGCGACTTTTTATATGCTACTGTATGCGGGGATACACAAAAATGCGGAGTGAACATAAATTAGAAGAGAAAAGAAAAAGGGCTGCAAAACAGGAAATTCTCAAAGGCGGCGGGCTGCTGGGTAACTCCAAAATTCAGAGTGAACGAAATTCAAAATAATCAAAATGGAATTTACCACGGGGACTTTTTATATGCGACTGTATGCGGGGATACACCAAAATGCGGAGTGAACATAAATTAGAAGAGAAAAGAAAAAGGGCTGCAAAACAGGGAATTCTCATAGGCGGCAGGCTACTGGGAAACTCCAAAATTCAAAGTGAACGAAATTCAAAATGATCAAAATGGAATGTGACACTGGGACTTTTTATATGCGACTGTATGTGGCGATACACCAAAATGCGGAGTGAACATAAATTAGAAGAGAAAAGAAAAAGGGCTGCAAAACAGGGAATTCTCAAAGGCCGCGGGCTGCTGGGAAACTCCAAAATTCAGAGTGAACGAAATTCAAAAAAATTAAAATGGAATGTCACATGGCAACTTTTTATATGCTACTGTATGCGGGGATACACCAAAATGCGGAGTGAACATAAATTATAAGAGAAAAGAAAAAGGGCTGCAAAACAGGGAATTCTCAAAGGCGGCGGGCTGCTGGGAAACTCCAAAATTCAGAGTGAACGAAATTCAAAATAATCAAATGGAATGTACCACGGGGACTTTTTATATGCGACTGTATGCGGGGATACACCAAAATGCGGAGTGAACATAAATTAGAAGAGAAAAGAAAAAGGGCCGCAAAACAGGGAATTCTCATAGGCGGCAGGCTGCTGGGAAACTCCAAAATTCAAATTGAACGAAATTCAAAATAATCAAAATGGAATATGACACTGGGACTTTTTATATGCGACTGTATGTGGCGATACACCAAAATGCGGAGTGAACATAAATTAGAAGAGAAAAGAAAAAGGGCTGCAAAATAAGGAATTCTCAAAGGCCGCGGGCTGCTGGGAAACTCCAAAATTCAGAGTGAACGAAATTCAAAAAAATCAAAATGGAATGTCACACGGCGACTTTTTATATGCTACTGTATGCGGGGATACACCAAAATGCGGAGTGAACATAAATTAGAAGAGAAAAGAAAAAGGGCTGCAAAACAGGGAATTCTCAATGGCGGCGGGCTGCTGGGAAACTCCAAAATTCAGAGTGAACGAAATTCAAAATAATCAAAATGGAATGTACCACGGGGACTTTTTATATGCGACTGTATGCGGGGATACACCAAAATGCGGAGTGAACATAAATTAGAAGAGAAAAGAAAAAGGACTGCAAAACAGGGAATTCTCATAGGCGGCGGGCTGCTGGGAAAATCCAAAATTCAAAGTGAACGAAATTCAAAATAATCAAAATGGAATGTGACACTGGGACTTTTTATATGCGACTGTATGCGGGGATACACCAAAATGCGGAGTGAACATAAATTAGAAGAGAAAAGAAAAAGGGCTGCAAAACAGGGAATTCTCATAGGCGGCGGGCTGCTGGGAAACTCCAAAATTCATTGTTCGCACAAAAGTGTATCAGAAAGTTTCACTACAGCAAGCTGTAGCTTTTAACCTTATTCAACTTTCGACTAGATTGCAAGTGCACAATCCCGTCGTATAGTCTAGTCAGGTATCGATCCACAGGACGGTTCAGAATCAAGTCTGGAATTCTATTTAAATTGATTAGGTACTAGAAGTTGGAAAAAGGTTGGTTTGGTTTGTTTAAATCCTAAATTCAATCAATGACAGAAGTAATTAAATTGACAGAAAGTAAATTTTGGTTTTATCAAATAGAGAAAAGCGTTTCCAGGGTTTTCGATTTCATTGTCAACCTTGCCTCTCGGTATCCACACGACCCGCGTGCTTTCACATGCGGCCCGCATGGAACACGCGACCCGCGTGCTTTCACACGCGACCCTCATGGAACACACGACCCGCGTACTCTTATATGCAGTCCGCGTGGACCTCGAGGAAATGCAGCAGTTGTCTGTTTTTGCGTTGTTCTTTAGTGTAAGGATTCATTGACCGAACCTAATGTTCCTAAACCTCAACTCTCGTTTGTTGGCTTAATAAACCTGGTATCGGAAATGCAATTTCACCTTCTTAGGTTTTGAATCTAAGTTAATTGTCTGGTTTACTAAAGGTAACCACTACCTCTCGATAAGTGGTAAAGTTCACCTCTCAGTTAATTTTTGGACTCGCCTCACGGCTCGTAAACCTACCTCAGATACTAAGTTTGGTTGAAAGAAACATCAAGGCCAAAGTACAAGAAAGATGCTATAGACATCTAACAGTAAACAAACATGAATCATTCAATCAACTTCAACAAAGCAATTAGAATAATACTCAAACAATTAAACACTATTGTTCAACACAAATTCAAACAACATGCATACAAAACAAGGTATCGAACTACATCGTAACCCTAGAAACAAAGAAAACTACTCACACATAGTCAAAGAACAAAGAAAACAAATAAAGATAAAAGAGTTCATAGAAAAACTAGAAGAACGATGAAGATTCGTCGCAAAACTCTCGTTATGCTCCTCTCAACTTTGTCTCCAAGCTAGCCGTCGAACCCCAACCCTAGAACCTAGAGTGGGAAAAACATGCCGTGCCGTGCCGTGACTAACACGCCGTGACTTTGGTCTCGTGCCGTGCCGTGCCGTGACCAAGTTAATTTTTCACGTGCCGTGCCGTGCCGTGACTAAAATGTCAAGGGGTGGTCACGGCACGCGAATGGTCACGCCACGTGAGTCACGCCGTGCCTAAACGTGTCGTGACCCGCGTGACTCGCGTAACTCACGTGACCATTTAATCATAATTTAAGTTAATATATTCAAGATTCACCATTAAATTAATATCTAATGGTCCTAATTACATGTGACTCGCGTGACTACGTGTCGTGCCGTGCCGTGACTAAATTTTTCACGTGCCGTGCCGTGCCGTGCCAAAGTTTCAAAAGATAGGCACGGCACGCGAATGGTCACGGCACGGGACACGCGAGTCACAGCACGCGAATGACACGCGTGCCGTGCCGTTCCGTGCCATAACTGTGCCGTTCCGTGACGGAGCCGGCTCCGGCGTGCCATTTTTCCCACTCTACTAGAACCTGTCTCTTTCCCTCTAGAATGCACAATAATGAATGAGATACCCTTCTGTTGCAAGGGATCCCGTAATATAGCCAATCTGGCCGACCTTTCCTTAACTGAGCTCTGTTTCCTTTTCTGTTTTCTTTCCGGAATACACTCACGCAACCCGCATGTAATGGACGCGGTCCGCGTGTCTGTGCTTCTTGCGTGTAAGAATGGAGGTCACGTCTGTGGTCGCGTCAGGGTTTGATGCGACCCGCGTCGTGTGTGACGCGGCCCGCGTGGATGGTTCCAGAAATTCATATTATTCCCAGTTTCGCTGTTTTCTGCAAAGTAAGAACGAAAACACAGCAGTACCACATTATATAGATATTTCATGTATATTTAATGTAAAAGACACGATCTAATGGTTTGAAACACAGATTTTGGTACAGAAATTGGTCGGATTTATAGGTCTAATATTGAGACATCATTCATAGTGAACGAAATTCAAAAAAATCCAAATGGAATGTAACACGGGGACTTTTTATATGCGAATGCATGCGGGGATACACCAAAATGCGGAGTGAACATAAATTAGAAGAGAAAAGAAAAAGGGCTGTGAAAGAGGCAATTCTCATAGGCGGCGGGCTGCTGAGAAACTCCAAAATTCAGAGTGAACGAAATTCAAAAAAATAAAATTGGAATGTAACACGGGGACTTTTTATATGCGACTGTATGCGGGGATACACCAAAATCCGGAGTGAACATAAATTAGAAGAGAAAAGAAAAAGGACTGCAAAACAGGGAATTCTCATAGGCGGCGGGCTGCTGGGAAACTCCAAAATTCAGAGTGAACGAAATTCAAAAAAATCAAAATAGAATGTAACACGGGGACATTTTATATGCGATTGTATGCGGGGATACACCAAAATGCGGAGTGAACATAAATTAGAAGAGAAAAGAAAAAGAGCTGCAAAACATGAAATTCTCATAGGCAGCGGGCTGCTGGGAAACTCCTAAATTCAGAGTAAACGAATTTCAAAAAAATCAAAATGGAATGTAACACGGGGACTTTTTATATGCGACTGTATGCGGAGATACACCAAAATCCGGAGTGAACATAAATTAGAAGAGAAAAGAAAAAGGGCTGCAAAACAGGAAATTCTCATAGGCGGCGGGCTGCTGGGAAACTCCAAAATTCAGAGTGAACGAAATTCAAAATAATCAAAATGGAATGTGACACGAGGACTTTTTATATGCGACTGTATGCGGGGATACACCAAAATGCGGAGTGAACATAAATTAGAAGAGAAATGAAAAAGGGCTGCAAAACAGGGAATTCTCATAGGCGGCGGGCTGCTGGGAAACTCCTAAATTCAGAGTGAACGAAATTCAAAAAAATAAAAATGGAATGTAACACGGGGACTTTTTATATGTTGGAATGTAACACGGGGACTTTTTATATACGACTGTATACGGGGATAAAACAAAATCCGGAGTGAACATAAATTAGAAGAGAAAAGAAAAAGGGCTGAAAAACAGGGAATTTTCATAGACGGCGGGCTGCTGGGAAACTCCAAAATTCAGAGTGAACGAAATTCAAAAAAATCAAAATGGAATGTGACACGGGTACTTTTTATATGCGATTATATACGGGGATACACTAAAATGCGGAGTGAACAAAAATTAGAAGAGAAAAGAAAAAGTGCTGCAAAACAGGGAATTCTGAAAGGCGGCGGGCTGCTGGGAAACTCCAAAATTCGGAGTGAACGAAATTCAAAAAAATCAAAATGGAATGTGACACGGCGACTTTTTATATGTGACTCTATGCAGGGATACACCAAAATGCGGAGTGAACATAAATTAGAAGAGAAAATAAAAAGGGCTGCAAAACAGAGAATTATCATAGGCGGCGGGATGCTAGGAAACTGCAAAATTCATAGTGAACTAAATTCAAAAAAATCAAAATGGAATGTAATACGGGGACTTTTTATATGCGACTGTATGCGGGGATACACCAAAATGCAGAGTGAACATAAATTAGAAGAGAAGAAAAAGGGCTGCGAAGCAGGCAATTCTCATAGGCGGCGGGCTGCTGAGAAACTCCAAAATTCAGAGTGAACGAAATTCAAAAAAATCAAAATGGAATGTGACACGTCGACTTTTTATATGCGACTGTATGTGGGAATACACCAAAATGCGGAGTGAACATAAATTAGAAGAGAAAAGAAAAAGGGCTGCAAAACAGGGAATTCTCATAGGTGGCGGGTTGCTGGGAAACTCCTAAATTCAGAGTGAACGAAATTCAAAAAAATAAAAATGGAATGTAACACGGGGACTTTATATATGTGACTGTATGCGGGGATACACCAAAATCCGGAGTGAACATAAATTAGAAGAGAAAAGAAAAAGTACTGCAAAACAGGAAATTCGCATAGGCGGCGGGCTACTGGGAAACTCCAAAATTCAGAATGAACGAAATTCAAAAAAATCAAAATGGAATGTGACACGGGTACTTTTTATATGCGAGTATATACGGGTATACACCAAAATGCGGAGTGAACAAAAATAAGAAGAGAAAAGAAAAATGGCTGCAAAACAGAGAATTCTCAAAGGCGGCGGGCTGCTGGGAAACTCCAAAATTCAAAGTGAACGAAATTCAAAAAAATCAAAATGGAATGTGACACGGCGACTTTTTATATGTGACTGTATGCAGGGATACACCAAAATGCGGAGTGAACATAAATGAGAAGAGAAAAGAAAAAGGGCTGAAAAACAGGGAATTCTCATAGGCGGCGGGCTGCAGGGAAACTCCTAAATTCAGAGTGAAAAAAATTCAAAAAAATCAAAATGGAATGTAACACGGGGACTTTTTATGTGTGACTGTATGCGGGGATACACCAAAATACGGAGTGAACATAAATTAGAAGAGAAAAGAAAAAGGGCTGCAAAACAGGTAATTCTCATAGGAGGGGCTGCTGGGAAACTCCTAAATTCAGAGTGAACGAAATTCAAAAAAATCAAAATTGAATGTAACACGGGGACTTTTTATATGCGACTGTATGCGGGGATACACCAAAATCCGGTGTGAACATAAATTAGAATAGAAAATAAAAAGGGCTGCAAAACAGGGAATTTTCATAGGTGGCAGGTTGCTGGAAAACTCCAAAATTCAGAGTGAACGAAATTCAAAAAAATAAAAATGGAATGTGAGACGGCGACTTTTTATATGTGATTGTATGCAGGTATACACCAAAATGCGGAGTGAACATAAATTAGAAGAGAAAAGAAAAAGGGCTGAAAAACAGGGAATTTTCATAGGCCGCGGGCTGCTGGGAAACTCCTAAATTCAGAGTGAGCGAAATTGAAAAAAATCAAAATAGAATGTAACACGGGGACTTTTTATATACGACTATATGTGGCGATACACCAAAATGCGGAGTGAACATAAATTAGAAGAGAAAAGAAAAAGGGCTGAAAAACAGGGAATTTTCATATGCGGCGGGCTGCTGGGAAACTCCAAAATTCAGAGTGAACGAAATTCAAAATAATCAAAATGGAATGTAACACGGGGAATTTTTATATGCAACTGTATGCGGGGATACACCAAAATGCGGAGTGAACATAAATTAGAAGAGAAAAGAAAAAGGGCTGCAAAACAAGAAATTCTCATCGGCGGCGGGCCGCTGGGAAACTCGAAAATTCAGAGTGAACAACATTCAAAAAAATCAAAATGGAATGTGACACGGCGACTTTTTATATGTGACTGTATGCAGGGATACACCAAAATGCGGAGTGAACATAAATTAGAAGAGGAAATCAAAAGGGCTGAAAATCAGGGAATTCTCATAGGCGGCGGGCTGCTGGTAAACTCCAAAATTCAGAGTGAACGAAATTCAAAAAAATCAAAATGGAATGTAACACGGGGACTTTTTATATGCGACTGTATACGGGGATACACCAAAATGCGGAGTGAACAAAAATTAGAAGATAAAAGAAAAAGGGTTGCAAAACAGAGAATTCTCAAAGGCGGCGGTCTGCTGGGAAACTCCAAAATTCAGAGTGAACGAAATTCAAAATTATCAAAATGCAATGTGAGACGGCAACTTTTTATATGTGACTGTATACAGGGATACACCAAAATGCGGAGTGAACATAAATTAGAAGAGAAAAGAAAAAGGGCTGAAAAACAGGAAATTCTCATAGGCGGCGGGCTGCTGGGAAACTTCAAAATTCAGAGTGAACGAAATTGAAAAAAATCAAAATGGAATGTAACACGGGGACTTTTTATATGCGACTGTATGCGGGGATACACCAAAATGCGGAGTGAACATAAATTAGAAGAGAAAAGAAAAAAGACTGCAAAACAGGAAATTCTCATAGGCGGCGGGCTGCTGGGAAACTCCAAAATTCAGAGTGAACGACATTCAAAAAAATCAAAATGGAATGTAACACGGGGACTTTTTATATGCGACTGTATGCGGGGATACACCAAAATCCGGAGTGAACATAAATTAGAAGAGAAAAGAAAAAGGGCTGCAAAACAGGAAATTCGCATAGGCGGCGGGCTGCTGGGAAACTCCAAAATTCAGACTGAACGAAATTCAAAAAAATCAAAATGGAATGTAACACGAGGACTTTTTATATGCGACTGTATGCGAGGATACACCAAAATGCGGAGTGAACATAAATTAGAAGAGAAAAGTAAAAGGGTTGCAAAACAGGGAATTCTCAAAGGCGGCGGGCTGCTCGGAAACTCCAAAATTCAGAGTGACCGATATTCAAAAAAAGAAAAATGGAATGTGAGACGGCAACTTTTCATATGTGACTGTATGCAGGGATACACCAAAATGCGGAGTGAACATAAATTAGAAGAGAAAAGAAAAAGGGCTGAAAAACAGGGAATTTTCATAGGCGGCGGGCTGCTGGTGTCACACCCCGCGGCCCGCAGGATGTGACGGGACCCTGCCGTAGACATACAGTTTCCTGTATGCCTACAAGGCATGTACGATATAATAGAAAACCAACCCCAACAAGCAACAATAACACAAATACACACAACAAATCGGTTCGAATATAAAACAGGTCATAGTATATATAAACAGTATCTCGTACGGATACAACCAAAGGTCATGACATAGAGAATATATCACAATCAAAAACATATGTACATCTCTAGTCAAATACCAAACAAAAACTCAGGTATAGGTGACATATACTGATGGCCTAAATCCGACGTGCCTCTCCGCTACCGGCTGCACCCAAACCTGAAAAGATAACCCAAATGTGGGGTGAGAATAAATTCTCAGTGCGATAATTGCCACAACGGATTGCTGGACTTGCAATCAAGTTTCATTTTCAAAAAGAAACTCCAAATAAAACATAACACAGTTCTATACCAGTGTATAAGATAAAAATGCATATACCTGACAACAAATAATCAAATGAAATCAACATCCAGGAATCGCAAATTCGATATTCAAATAAACATAACATTAGGCTTAACTTACCGTATTATAGCTGGTAGCACTACAGGTGTTCTCTCGAGCTGGACCCTTTATCAAACCCACATCTGTAGGGTTACTGACACCTACAGATGTTCCACCAAGCTGGACCCTTTATCTGACACCCACCTGTAATGCTTTGGCTTAACCATTCCTAAATTCTGGTTTCAAGTCATTTCAAGAAAATTCATTCAACATCATTTTGGAACGTAAAATCAACTGACCGTTCGAACGCCTTATCACGCCGGATAACGACTTAGACGATAACACTAGTCACCCATAATCATAACCGTCAATCAAATCACTGACCCTGCCCCAACCGGTTGGGGACTTACGGTGTCCCAGGTAGGCTAAAGCTTTAGGATCCTGCCAAAACCCGCATGCCAGGCTTTGCAATTTCGTCACACGATGGTGACCCGTCACACGCCGGTGACCAATCTCATTCACATTCCAATTCTGGTGACTTACACTCTAAAATCAGATCTAATTAGATCGACACAATCGTAAACCATACCAGTATGCAAGTCATTCAGATTTCAGCAATTCAATTTCAAACAGATTGGGCTATGCACATGCAATGCACAATTCAGCTAATGCATCAATGAATATTCAACATGACAACCGAATAACAGTTTAATTCTGAAAAGGAAATATCAGACAAGTCCAGAAACCCCGCACCTGAGTATAAAGTGCACTCGTCTAAGGCTCAGGCGTCTCAAATGATCCCGAGATCCGATGCCTCGTAGGATTATCACCTATTTATACACTTAGATTCGATTACAGCGTTCGATTGGTATTCGATAGGTTAAACCGAGTTGAATTAGGTTAAACACGGCTTAGGGTTCGTATTCGGGTCCTAATGATATAGGTTTAGGTCACATAGTGCTTTTCATTCGGTTTCGGCACCAATAATCAAGTCATAAGTGCGCTAAGGCACCACACGGTACAATTCGAGTCGGAATTAGGTCAATTCGAGATAATGGTACCAAAACCTAATTCCATTTCGGAGAAATTCATAATCGGGAATTCGGTTACAAATTGGAACACGAAATCAATCAATAAACACTATAGAATCAACAAAGACATAGCACAATCAATTTGGTGCAATTCTACGGGTTTTCATCGAAAACCTAGAAATAACGAAATACAAATCGAGAGAGAAATAGAAATGGGATTTACCAATGAACGGAAGCAAAGAGCGAGAAACGTGTTCCTCGTTCGATATCTCGATTTTCGGGGGATTTCGTCGCCCGGAGCTCTCTCTTTCTCACTCTCTCTTTGTCTCGTTCTCTCTCTCTCTTTGTCGGCGTAGGAAAGAAGAAAGAAAAAGAGAAGGGGAAAGAAAAGGAAAAGAAAAGGAAAAGAGAGAAAGAGGTGTGTATGACAAAGGGCCCCACTTCCCTTTTGGAATTTTGCAAAATAGACCTTCAGTGTGCGAATGCGGATGGGTCCATCCGCACTGCGGGTTCGCTGACCCGCACTGGCTGTAAATTTCGCTGTTAATACTTCTGAATTTCCACGAATGCGGGTGGCGGTGCGGGTGGCCATCCGCACTGCGGGTGGTCACTGAAATCTCAGAATTTGGCTAAGTTATTTAGTGCGGGTGGTCCATCCGCACTGACTCTCAGTGCGGACGCACTAGGCTCGGGAAAAATTGGCTGAACGTTTGAAAATTGGCTAAGTACCCAGTGCGGGTGGATGGAACCGCACTGCGGGTGGGTTCATCCGCACTGGGCTCTGTTTTCACCATTTTTCGTTATTTCCCGCGACGAAAATCACAACAATCGTATAATTATCATTTGCTATCTACATAATTGATTTTTGTATATACATATATATATAATTTGATTTAACCACTTAATAAATTTGAATAAATCTAATTTCAAAAGTTTACGGTGTTACAATTCTCCCCCACTTAAAATGAGGTTCAGTCCGCTGAACTTGATTTCGTACCTTAATTGTCGAACAACTCCGGATACTTTTCTCGGATGCTTTCCTCGAGTTCCCACGTCGCTTCCTTATCGGAATGTCGCCCCCATTTTACCAACACGAGTCGGATCACTTTTCTTCGTAGTCGTTGTTCTTTTCGATCCAATATCCGCATCGGTTCCTCTTGATAAGTCAGATCATCTTGCACGTGTAAATCAGAATGGTCAATACAATGTGCCGGATCTCGCACATACCTGCGCAACTGTGATACATGAAACACCGGGTGAACCCGGTCCAGCGCTGGTGGCAGTGCAAGTTCGTATGCTACCGGTCCAACTCGTCGCAAAATCTGAAATGGCCCAATATAACGAGGACTTAGCTTCCCCGAAACACCAAATCTGTGTACGCCTCTGACAGGCGAAACTCGAAGCCATACGTGATCACTTTCTTGGAATTCCAACGGTCTTCGATGTATATCCGCGTATTTCCTTTGTCTTTCTTGGGCCGACTTGAGCCGACTCAGAACTCTCTTCGTTTTCTCAGCAATCTCTTCTAACATTTGCGGCCCCGTAGGCGGATATGTACCTGCTGGTCCCCACCACAGCGGAGTACTGCACTGCTGGCCTGTCAGCGCCTCTTGCGGTGACATACCGATGCTCGAGTGATAACTGTTGTTATACGCGAACTCCACCAGATACAAGTGATCAACCCACGTACCTTGTAAACTTAGCGCGCAGGAGCGCAACATGTCCTCCAATGTTTGAATAGTACGCTCAGATTGCCCGTCAGTCTGAGGATGATGGGCCGTACTGAATCTCAGCTTAGTACCCATTGCCTCTTGAAAGCTCGCCCAAAAATGAGAAGTAAATCGAGGGTCTCGGTCCGAAATAATAGTGCGTGAGCAACCGTGGTATTTGAATTGGTATCTCAAGAACAAATCTGCTAATTCTTGCCCCGATGTCTCGATTCGAAGCGGAATGAAATGAGCTATCTTTGTCAGCCGATCCACAATAACCCAAATAGTGTTATATCTACCAACGGTTCTCGGAAATCCGGATACAAAATCCATTGTGATCGACTCAAATTTCCTCGTAGGTATCTCCAGCGGTCTTAGCAACCCTGCTTTTCTCCGCCGATCCGCTTTAACCTGCTGACATACTTGGCATTTTTCCACGTACCTTTGCACGTCCCTTTTCATTTTCGGCCACCAGAAATATTTCTTCAAGTCTTGATACATTTTTACTTCACCCGGGTGGATAGCGTAACCCGAGTCGTGCGCCTCCGATAAAATCAGATCTTTCAGTTCAGCTTTACTTGGTACACAAATGCGATCATGAAACCGCAAGATGCCATCTCCTTGGACTTTAAAGGGGGAATCAGCATTTGACTCGTAGTGCAGTTTAAATTTCTGACATTTTGGATCATCCTGTTGCGATACACGAATCTGCTCGTGTAACTCCGATCGGATCTCAACCGCCGCTAGTACCACTGATGTAATTGCAGTTGTACCCGCCTCAACTCCACTTCCAATACTCTTAGATACAACCTTCGATGCAAATTCGCGTGATGCCCCGACATGTATTTCTAACCTTCGCATTTCCTCGAGCAGTTTCACTTCACTTGTAATAACTGACGCTAGGTTTACCTGACTCTTCCTGCTCAGCGCATCTGCTACTACATTCGCTTTCCCCGCGTGATACTGTATATCCAGATCGTAGTCTTTCATCAACTCTAACCACCGCCTTTGCCTCAAATTCAATTCTCTTTGCGTGAAGATGTATTTTAGACTCTGATGATCGGTGAACATACGGCATGTCACGCCATACAAATAATGCCGCCAAATCTTCAACGCAAATATTACCGCCGCTAACTCCAAGTCATGAGTCGGGTAGTTTTGCTCGTGCGGTCGCAATTGCCGAGATGCGTAGGCAATTACGTGACCATCTTGCATTAGTACACAACCCAACCCTGATCGCGATGCATCGGTGTAAACCGTGTACTCTTTATCAGCAGTCGGCATAGCAAGAATCGGTGCGGATACCAGCCGACTCTTTAATTCCTCAAAGCTTTTATCTTGCGCGCTACCCCATTCGAACTTTACACCTTTGCGCAATAACTTGGTAAGCGGCGCAGCTAGCCGCGAAAATCCAAGTACAAACCTCCTGTAGTACCCGGCCAACCCCAGAAAACTGCGAATTTCCGTGACAGTCTCCGGCCTCTTCCATTC
This sequence comes from Carex myosuroides, assembly GCA_028015225.1. Lineage (NCBI taxonomy): Eukaryota > Viridiplantae > Streptophyta > Magnoliopsida > Poales > Cyperaceae > Carex > Carex myosuroides. The sequence goes on from CM051472.1 coordinate 7,935,956, forward strand.
AGTCACGGCCCGAATCTTTTCGGGATCAACCGCTAATCCTCTTCCCGATACCACATGCCCCAAAAATGTAATTTCCCCCAACCAAAATTCACATTTCGATAACTTTGCGAATAACTGATGTTCGCGCAATCTTTGTAATACAACTCTCAAGTGTACCTCATGTTCTGCCGGAGATTTCGAGTATACCAAGATATCATCGATAAACACCACCACTGTCGAATCCAACATGTCGTGGAATACTCGGTGCATCAAGTCCATGAACGCTGCCGGTGCGTTCGTCAGCCCAAACGGCATCACTAAGTACTCGTAGTGCCCGTACCGCGTACGGAATGCCGTCTTGTCCACATCACTCGGCCTTATTCTCAGCTGATGATACCCTGTTCTCAGATCGATCTTTGAATATATCGAAGATCCCTGCAACTGATCGAACAATTCATCAATCCGAGGTAACGGATATTTATTCTTCACCGTTACCTTATTCAGCTCACGGTAGTCAATACATAACCTCAGAGTCCCGTCCTTTTTCTTGACAAATAATACAGGTGCGCCCCACGGCGACGTGCTAGGTCTGATAAATCCATTCTCCAACATGTCTTCTAACTGCGCCTTAAGTTCTTTCAGCTCGGCAGGTGCCATTCGATACGGTGCCTTTGAAATAGGTGTTGTGCCCGGTACCAGTTTGATACCGAACTCCACTTCTCGTTCAGGTGGCAACCCCACGATCTCATCTGGAAACACATCCGAAAACTCTGACACCACCGGAATAGCGCTGATCTCTGGAACTGCTGTAGCCGTATAAACCACGGCCGCCAGATAAGCTGTACACCCGGTTTCTAATAAATGTTTCACTTCTACAGCTGAAATACAAGATGTCAGTTTTCCAAGTTCTCTACACTTCATAGTACATGATATACCTCTTGAGTTCGCAAAATGGATCCGTCGATGCGGACAGTCTATAGTTGCCTCGTGTCTCGTTAACCAATCCATTCCCAATAATACATCATATCCCGCAATATCCATAACTAAGAGGTCTGCTTCGAATTCCCTTCCATCCACTTTAATTTTTCGGTTACGGCATATTGTAATGGCTTGGTCGGTGGAACCGAAAGGAGTCTGAACACTAAGAATCCGGTTATCCGTCTCCACTGGCCATCGACAATTTTCTACTAACTCCCTCGACACGATGGAATGGCTACAACCTGTATCTATCAAGCAGTATGCATCATGGTCCGAGATAGAGAGTATACCTGTCATCACATCCGTCTGATACTCTGAAGTCCTCTTTTCCCCGCCTTCTTCTAACACGTCTGGGGTGTCGAGTATATTCCCTGCAACATCCAACGCATGTGCTGACACATGTCCTGCTGTTCTGCCTCCGCTAGCTTGAGAAGTACCCCGTCCTCGCGACACTGATCCGCCCCTACCACGGTTGACTGAGCTTCCCGCCCCACTGCCACTTGGAAATCTCCCTGTAGCTTGTGGGCACTCTCTTGCCCAATGATCTCCGCTGCCGCATGTGAAACACGAACTGTTGCGGCGTCTGCACTCAACCTCATTATGTGCCTGATTGCATGAGCGGCACCACATAGGCGTGAATCCCGGCCGGAAACCCGGTCGAAATCCTGAAGTAGCTGCCGGCCCATAAGATGGCCGAGGAGTCATAATCTGTCTCTGAGGGGGTCTAAATGATGACGAGCCTCCTCTCGACCTCACAACCGGTCGACTCGAATCAGCCCGTTGTTTCACATTTCTTTCTGCAAATTGCTCTTTCCGCCTCTTCGCGTGCATCTCAACCTGCTCAGCATGATCCATTATCGATTGTAACTCAGTAGCATTCGGAGTGTCAACTATCATGGATATGCTCCCGTCCAACCCGTCCAAGTACTGTCGGTGATATCGAACTCTGTCTGTCTGTATCTCTGTAGCATACCTAGACAAAGCTAGAAACTCATTATTATAATCAGCTATTGACCGTCCTTCTTGTCGCAACTCCAGAAATTTTCTTCTCAAAGCCTCCCTATGGATGTTACTCAGAAACCTCCGAGTAAACTGCTGCTCGAACCACTCCCAAGGGATCTTAACTGCTTCCCCGACATAATTCCGTCGGGCGCCATTCCACCAAAATCTTGCATCTCCGTTCAGCATTTGTTCCGCTAACTCCACCATGTCCTCCTCCGGTGCCCGACACAATACGAGCTTTGCATTTATCTTCTCTAACCATTCTTCCGCCTCTGAATACCCACCGGTACCATCAAACTGCGGCGGGTTTAAGCGCATAAAAGAGTCATATAATTTGCGGAATTCCTCAGGTGTACCTCTCTGATCCACTGGTGCTGCCTCTCGCCTTTCGGCTGCTTGACGGCCCCTCTCATAAGCCGCGATCAGCCTATCATCTAGTTCTCTGTCTCGGTTCTGCCCTCCTCCAGAACCCTCCGACTCATTTCCATCTCTAGCAGCTGCTGGCTCAATGACAACCGGATTCACTCGAGGTCGTCCGCGGCCTCTACGAGTCTCCATAATTCTATACTGTACCAAAACAACATTATAATAATGTATATGTATAATCGTTATACGAATACCTCTTTATCCGTTACGATCCCCTTATTACGTGTCACTCTCACGTATCCTACCAGACTGGTTCAGGTTAAGGCTTAACCATGCTCTGATACCACCAAAGGAGACCTGTCACACCCCGCGGCCCGCAGGATGTGACGGGACCCTGCCGTAGACATACAGTTTCCTGTATGCCTACAAGGCATGTACGATATAATAGAAAACCAACCCCAACAAGCAACAATAACACAAATACACACAACAAATCGGTTCGAATATAAAACAGGTCATAGTATATATAAACAGTATCTCGTACGGATACAACCAAAGGTCATGACATAGAGAATATATCACAATCAAAAACATATGTACATCTCTAGTCAAATACCAAACAAAAACTCAGGTATAGGTGACATATACTGATGGCCTAAATCCGACGTGCCTCTCCGCTACCGGCTGCACCCAAACCTGAAAAGATAACCCAAATGTGGGGTGAGAATAAATTCTCAGTGCGATAATTGCCACAACGGATTGCTGGACTTGCAATCAAGTTTCATTTTCAAAAAGAAACTCCAAATAAAACATAACACAGTTCTATACCAGTGTATAAGATAAAAATGCATATACCTGACAACAAATAATCAAATGAAATCAACATCCAGGAATCGCAAATTCGATATTCAAATAAACATAACATTAGGCTTAACTTACCGTATTATAGCTGGTAGCACTACAGGTGTTCTCTCGAGCTGGACCCTTTATCAAACCCACATCTGTAGGGTTACTGACACCTACAGATGTTCCACCAAGCTGGACCCTTTATCTGACACCCACCTGTAATGCTTTGGCTTAACCATTCCTAAATTCTGGTTTCAAGTCATTTCAAGAAAATTCATTCAACATCATTTTGGAACGTAAAATCAACTGACCGTTCGAACGCCTTATCACGCCGGATAACGACTTAGACGATAACACTAGTCACCCATAATCATAACCGTCAATCAAATCACTGACCCTGCCCCAACCGGTTGGGGACTTACGGTGTCCCAGGTAGGCTAAAGCTTTAGGATCCTGCCAAAACCCGCATGCCAGGCTTTGCAATTTCGTCACACGATGGTGACCCGTCACACGCCGGTGACCAATCTCATTCACATTCCAATTCTGGTGACTTACACTCTAAAATCAGATCTAATTAGATCGACACAATCGTAAACCATACCAGTATGCAAGTCATTCAGATTTCAGCAATTCAATTTCAAACAGATTGGGCTATGCACATGCAATGCACAATTCAGCTAATGCATCAATGAATATTCAACATGACAACCGAATAACAGTTTAATTCTGAAAAGGAAATATCAGACAAGTCCAGAAACCCCGCACCTGAGTATAAAGTGCACTCGTCTAAGGCTCAGGCGTCTCAAATGATCCCGAGATCCGATGCCTCGTAGGATTATCACCTATTTATACACTTAGATTCGATTACAGCGTTCGATTGGTATTCGATAGGTTAAACCGAGTTGAATTAGGTTAAACACGGCTTAGGGTTCGTATTCGGGTCCTAATGATATAGGTTTAGGTCACATAGTGCTTTTCATTCGGTTTCGGCACCAATAATCAAGTCATAAGTGCGCTAAGGCACCACACGGTACAATTCGAGTCGGAATTAGGTCAATTCGAGATAATGGTACCAAAACCTAATTCCATTTCGGAGAAATTCATAATCGGGAATTCGGTTACAAATTGGAACACGAAATCAATCAATAAACACTATAGAATCAACAAAGACATAGCACAATCAATTTGGTGCAATTCTACGGGTTTTCATCGAAAACCTAGAAATAACGAAATACAAATCGAGAGAGAAATAGAAATGGGATTTACCAATGAACGGAAGCAAAGAGCGAGAAACGTGTTCCTCGTTCGATATCTCGATTTTCGGGGGATTTCGTCGCCCGGAGCTCTCTCTTTCTCACTCTCTCTTTGTCTCGTTCTCTCTCTCTCTTTGTCGGCGTAGGAAAGAAGAAAGAAAAAGAGAAGGGGAAAGAAAAGGAAAAGAAAAGGAAAAGAGAGAAAGAGGTGTGTATGACAAAGGGCCCCACTTCCCTTTTGGAATTTTGCAAAATAGACCTTCAGTGTGCGAATGCGGATGGGTCCATCCGCACTGCGGGTTCGCTGACCCGCACTGGCTGTAAATTTCGCTGTTAATACTTCTGAATTTCCACGAATGCGGGTGGCGGTGCGGGTGGCCATCCGCACTGCGGGTGGTCACTGAAATCTCAGAATTTGGCTAAGTTATTTAGTGCGGGTGGTCCATCCGCACTGACTCTCAGTGCGGACGCACTAGGCTCGGGAAAAATTGGCTGAACGTTTGAAAATTGGCTAAGTACCCAGTGCGGGTGGATGGAACCGCACTGCGGGTGGGTTCATCCGCACTGGGCTCTGTTTTCACCATTTTTCGTTATTTCCCGCGACGAAAATCACAACAATCGTATAATTATCATTTGCTATCCACATAATTGATTTTTGTATATACATATATATATAATTTGATTTAACCACTTAATAAATTTGAATAAATCTAATTTCAAAAGTTTACGGTGTTATAGCTGGGAAACTACAAAATTCAGAGTGAACGAAATTGAAAAAAATCAAAATGGAATGTAACACGGGGACTTTTTATATGCGACTGTATGTGGCGATGCACCAAAATGCGGAGTGAACATAAATTTGAAGAGAAAAGAAAAAGGGCTGCAAAACAAGGAATTCTCAAAGGCGGCGGTCCGCTGGGAAACTCCAAAATTCAGAGTGAACGAAATTCAAAATAATCAAAATGGAATGTGAGAAGACAACTTTTTATATGTGACTGTATACAGGGATACACCAAAATGCGGAGTGAACATAAATTAGAAGAGAAAAGAAAAAGGGCTGAAAAACAGGAAATTCTCATAGGCGGCGGGCTGCTGAGAAACTCCAAAATTCAGAGTGAACGAAATTCAAAAAAATCAAAATAGAATGTACCACAGTGACTTTTTATATGCGACTGTATGCGGGGATACACCAAAATGCGGAGTGAACATAAATTAGAAGATAAAAGAAAAAGGGCTGCAAAACAGGAAATTCTCATAGGAGGGGCTGCTGGGAAACTCCTAAATTCAGAGTGAACGAAATTCAAAAAAATCAAAATTGAATGTAACACGGGGACTTTTTATATGCGACTGTATGCGGGGATACACCAAAATCCAGTGTGAACATAAATTAGAAGAGAAAATAAAAAGGGCTGCAAAACAGGAAATTTTCATAGGCGGCGGGTTGCTGGGAAACTCCAAAATTCAGAGTGAACGAAATTGAAAAAAATCAAAATAGAATGTAACAATGGGACTTTTTATATGCGACTGTATGTGGCGATACACCAAAATGCGGAGTGAACATAAATTAGAATAGAAAAGAAGAAGGGCTGCAAAATAGGGAATTCTCAAAGGCGGCGGGCTGCTGGGAAACTCCAAAATTCAGAGTGAACGAAATTCAAAAAAATAAAAATAGAATGTAACACGGGGACATTTTATATATGACTGTATGCGGGGATACACCAAAATGCGGAGTGAACATAAATTAGAAGAGAAAAGAAAAAGAGCTGCAAAACATGAAATTCTCATAGGCAGCGGGCTGCTGGGAAACTCCTAAATTCAGAGTGAACGAATTTCAAAAAAATCAAAATGGAATGTAATACGGGGACTTTTTATATGCGACTGTATGCGGAGATACACCAAAATCCGGAGTGAACATAAATTAGAAGAGAAAAGAAAAAGGGCTGCAAAACAGGAAATTCTCATAGGCGGCGGGCTGCTGGGAAACTCCAAAATTCAGAGTGAACGAAATTCAAAATAATCAAAATGGAATGTGACACGAGGACTTTTTATATGCGACTGTATGCGGGGATACACCAAAATGCGGAGTGAACATAAATTAGAAGAGAAAAGAAAAAGGGCTGCAAAACAGGGAATTCTCATAGGCGGCGGGCTGCTGGGAAACTCCTAAATTCAGAGTGAACGAAATTCAAAAAAATAAAAATGGAATGTAACACGGGGACTTTTTATATGTTGGAATGTTACACGGGGACTTTTTATATACGACTGTATGGGGGGATACAACAAAATCCGGAGTGAACATAAATTAGAAGAGAAAAGAAAAAGGGCTGAAAAACAGGGAATTTTCATAGGCGGCGGGCTGCTGGGAAACTCCAAAATTCAGAGTGAACGAAATTCAAAAAAATCAAAATGGAATGTGACACGGGTACTTTTTATATGCGATTATATACGGGGATACACTGAAATGCGGAGTGAACAAAAATTAGAAGAGAAAAGAAAAAGTGCTGCAAAACAGGGAATTCTGAAAGGCGGCGGGCTGCTGGGAAACTCCAAAATTCAGAGTGAACGAAATTCAAAAAAATCAAAATGGAATGTGACACGGCAACTTTTTATATGTGACTCTATGCAGGGATACACCAAAATGCGGAGTGAACATAAATTAGAAGAGAAAATAAAAAGGGCTGCAAAACAGAGAATTATCATAGGCGGCGGGATGCTGGGAAACTCCAAAATTCATAGTGAACTAAATTCAAAAAAATCAAAATGGAATGTAACACGGGGACTTTTTATATGCGACTGTATGCGGGGATACACCAAAATGCAGAGTGAACATAAATTAGAAGAGAAGAAAAAGGGCTGCGAAACAGGCAATTCTCATAGGCGGCGGGCTGCTGAGAAACTCCAAAATTCAGAGTGAACAAAATTCAAAAAAATCAAAATGGAATGTGACACGGTGAATTTTTTATATGCGACTGTATACGGGGATACACCAAAATGTGGAGTGAACATAAATTAGAAGAGAAAAGAAAAAGGGCTGCAAAACAGGGAATTCTCATAAGCGGCGGGCTGCGGGGAAACTCCTAAATTCAGAGTGAATGAAATTCAAAATAATCAAAATGGAATGTGACACGGGGACTTTTTATATGCGACTGTATGTGGGAATACACCAAAATGCGGAGTGAACATAAATTAGAAGAGAAAAGAAAAAGGGCTGCAAAACAGGGAATTCTCATAGGTGGCGGGTTGCTGGGAAACTCCTAAATTCAGAGTGAACGAAATTCAAAAAAATAAAAATGGAATGTAACACGGGGACTTTATATATGTGACTGTATGCAGGGATACACCAAAATCCGGAGTGAACATAAATTAGAAGAGAAAAGAAAAAGTACTGCAAAACAGGAAATTCGCATAGGCGGCGGGCTGCTGGGAAACTCCAAAATTCAGAATGAACGAAATTCAAAAAAATCAAAATGGAATGTGACACGGGTACTTTTTATATGCGAGTATATACGGGTATACACCAAAATGCGGAGTGAACAAAAATAAGAAGAGAAAAGAAAAATGGCTGCAAAACAGAGAATTCTCAAAGGCGGCGGGCTGCTGGGAAACTCCAAAATTCAAAGTGAACGAAATTCAAAAAAATCAAAATGGAATGTGACACGGCGATTTTTTATATGTGACTGTATGCAGGGATACACCAAAATGCGGAGTGAACATAAATGAGAAGAGAAAAGAAAAAGGGCTGAAAAACAGGGAATTCTCATAGGCGGCGGGCTGCAGGGAAACTCCTAAATTCAGAGTGAAAAAAATTCAAAAAAATCAAAATGGAATGTAACACGGGGACTTTTTATGTGCGACTGTATGCGGGGATACACCAAAATACGGAGTGAACATAAATTAGAAGAGAAAATAAAAAGGGCTGCAAAACAGGGAATTTTCATAGGCGGCAGGTTGCTGGGAAACTCCAAAATTCAGAATGAACGAAATTCAAAAAAATAAAAATGGAATGTGAGACGGCGACTTTTTATATGTGATTGTATGCAGGTATACACCAAAATGCGGAGTGAACATAAATTAGAAGAGAAAAGAAAAAGGGCTGAAAAACAGGGAATTTTCATAGGCGGCGGGCTGCTGGGAAACTCCAAAATTCAGAGTGAGCGAAATTGAAAAAAATAAAAATAGAATGTAACACGGGGACTTTTTATATACGACTTTATGTGGCGATACACCAAAATGCGGAGTGAACATAAATTAGAAGAGAAAAGAAAAAGGGCTGAAAAACAGGGAATTTTCATATGCGGCGGGCTGCTGGGAAACTCCAAAATTCAGAGTGAACGAAATTCAAAATAATCAAAATGGAATGTAACACGGGGAATTTTTATATGCAACTGTATGCGGGGATACACCAAAATGCGGAGTGAACATAAATTAGAAGAGAAAAGAAAAAGGGCTACAAAACAAGAAATTCTCATCGGCGGCGGGCCGCTGGGAAACTCGAAAATTCAGAGTGAACAACATTCAAAAAAATCAAAATGGAATGTAACACGGGGACTTTTTATCTGCGATTGTATGCGGGGATACACCAAAATGCGGAGTGAACATAAATTAGAAGAGAAAAGAAAAAGGGCTCCAAAACAGGAAATTCTCATAGGCGGCGGGCTGCTGGGAAACTCCAAAATTCAGAGTGAACGAAATTCAAAAAAATCAAAATGGAATGTGACACGGCGACTTTTTATATGTGACTGTATGCAGGGATACACCAAAATGCGGAGTGAACATAAATTAGAAGAGGAAAGTAAAAGGGCTGAAAATCAGGGAATTCTCATAGGCGGCGGGCTGCTGGTAAACTCCAAAATTCAGAGTGAACGAAATTCAAAAAAATCAAAATGGAATGTAACACGGGGACTTTTTATATGCGACTGTATACGGGGATACACCAAAATGCGGAGTGAACAAAAATTAGAAGAGAAAAGAAAAAGGGTTGCAAAACAGAGAATTCTCAAAGGCGGCGGTCAGCTGGGAAACTCCAAAATTCAGAGTGAACGAAATTCAAAATTATCAAAATGCAATGTGAGACGGCAACTTTTTATATGTGACTGTATACAGGGATACACCAAAATGCGGAGTGAACATAAATTAGAAGAGAAAAGAAAAAGGGCTGAAAAACAGGAAATTCTCATAGGCGGCGGGCTGCTGGGAAACTTCAAAATTCAGAGTGAACGAAATTGAAAAAAATCAAAATGGAGTGTAACACGGGGACTTTTTATATGCGACTGTATGCGGGGATACACCAAAATGCAGAGTGAACATAAATTAGAAGAGAAAAGAAAAAGGACTGCAAAACAGGAAATTCTCATAGGCGGCGGGCTGCTGGGAAACTCCAAAATTCAGAGTGAACGACATTCAAAAAAATCAAAATGGAATGTAACAAGGGGACTTTTTATATGCGACTGTATGCGGGGATACACCAAAATCCGGAGTGAACATAAATTAGAAGAGAAAAGAAAAAGGGCTGCAAAACAGGAAATTCGCATAGGCGGCGGGCTGCTGGGAAACTCCAAAATTCAGACTGAACGAAATTCACAAAAATCAAAATGGAATGTAACACGAGGACTTTTTATATGCGACTGTATGCGAGGATACACCAAAATGCGGAGTGAACATAAATTAGAAGAGAAAAGAAAAAGGGTTGCAAAACAGGGAATTCTCAAAGGCGACGGGCTGCTCGAAAACTCCAAAATTCAGAGTGACCGATATTCAAAAAAATAAAAATGGAATGTGAGACGGCAACTTTTCATATGTGACTGTATGCAGGGATACACCAAAATGCGGAGTGAACATAAATTAGAAGAGAAAAGAAAAAGGGCTGAAAAACAGGAAATTTTCATAGGCGGCGGGCTGCTGGGAAACTACAAAATTCAGAGTGAACGAAATTGAAAAAAATCAAAATGGAATGTAACACGGGGACTTTTTATATGCGACTGTATGTGGCGATGCACCAAAATACGGAGTGAACATAAATTTGAAGAGAAAAGAACACTACAGCAAACCGTTGCTTCAGCGGCCGGTATCAGCGACCGTGGAAATCGCCGGTCGCTGATGACCCAAAAAACCAAAAAAAAAAAGAAATTAAATTTTTTCGGCGACCGTGGAAAACGAGACATTCAGCGACCGGCGCCAAAATCTTTCAGCGACCACTTGGGCCCGGTCGCTGAATATCTCGGTAAAAATGTCGCGCGAATCCTTCTCTCCCATTTTTCGTCTCGCGCCGAAATCCTTCTCTCCCATTTTTAGGTTAGATAAAAAAAAAAACAGCAGCCTCTGTGACCCGCTGTGACCCGCTGTGACCCGAACTCCGCCGCCTCTGTGACCCCTGACCGACCCCGCCCCCGACCCTCCGACTCCGAACACCGACCCGCTCTCTGAACCCCGCCGCTCGACCCCGACCCGCTCTCCGACTGTGCTTCCTTCGAATTTGTGGGTGACCTCAAACTGTGCTTCCTTCGAACTTATGGGTGACCTGGAGCAGCATCCGCTACTAGAGGTTCCTGTTTTTTCTTATTTCGATCTAATATTTGGCTGATCTGTGATTTCGATCTACTACTTTGGTTCCTGTTTTTTGGCTGATCTAATTTCGATCTAATACTAGAGGTTCCTGTTTTTTGTTCATAATTTTGTTCATAATTTTGTAATCGAAAATTTTGTTCAACTAATTTGGTATCAACAAAATTATGAACTGATTTCTTGATATCAACTGTGATTTCCTAATTTCCTAATTGCATCACGTTGCAGCTAGAAAATTATCTCACAAAGCTCCAAAGTTACATATTTAATTGCTAATTTAATCTTATTTCATTTTTCACAAATTAAACACCTCGCCAGAATTAATTGCTAATTTAACCTTGATAAAAAAAAACTAATATTTTTCTACAGTTGTATCTTTATAAAAAAAAAGTAAAATTTAAAGAAGATAGGCACATAATTTTGTATTTATGCGCTGATGCCCCTGACTAACTTTGCTGCCAAAATTATATTAGTTCAAATATATAATTTTGCCATTGTGCTGATGCGCTCATGTCATATGCGATGCCATTGTGCTGACGACTTGCATGCTTTCCAAATATAGTCATTTGGATATTCATGTCTCTAGGTCTGTTTTAGTTGCTGATTTTGTTGATGCCTAATATGTTGATATCAAGAAATCAGTATTTTATTTTTACTTGATGTCATAACTCCTTGTTAAGCAATTGTATTACATACAATATTAAATGTGTCTATCCCTAGCTCCAATTAATTATTTTTTCTATTTTTCATAGGATATGAACAATGGAAGTCTATATATGAATTAGTTGACACACAATTTCCTTGTTTTAATGGTACCATTTCTGTATGTGATTGGCTAATTGGTTTCAGGAGTTGTAGAAGAATATAGTTTAAGTTTGGGAGGAAAGAAGGAGAGGAGAAAACTCGATAGGGAGTAATTGCTTGTAATCAGGCAAGTTTTCGCTCTTTCTTAATTCGATAAAAGTTAATTATATTATTAATTATGTACTATAGTTTGTTAGTTATTAATTCTATGTTGGTTAATTAAATTAGTAAACCGGAACATTTAGTATGCCTTTTAGATTTATACCCGTTCAAAATTAATCTGATAGAGATTAATTTTGAATAGTCCCCGTTTTGGGACTGCTCTTTGAATGCTTTGTCTCAACTAGGATGTGAAGAAATGTATGTGGGTCTAGTATTTAAGAAAATTTGGTATTATTTTTCCTTATTGTTCCTACGAGTACGTATTGAATTACATGTCCTACATGATGTGTTTCTAACGCGTACTCGGGGAACTAAGGGGAAATGCTGCCGAATTTTTCTTAAATATTAGATTCACATACATTTCTTCACTACTGAGACATAGCATTCAAAGAGTGGGATAGGATTGTACACCGGCCCTGTGTAAGCCCCAAAAGAGTAATGAGTTTGGACCTATGAATATTTAATGATATTATTTCATTGAAGTGTCAATATACTAAGCAAGGCATTACTTTAAGTTTATTTTTGACCTCGTGTGCATTTAATTTTATTTAGAACTAATCAAGGCAAGGCAAGGGCCGGGAAGGGCAGCGTCATCTCTCTCTCTCTCTGGTACGTATGTTTAAATTCATACAATATGTAGTGTAGATGCCGCTTGTATGGCTGTATACAAGTCCTGTTGCATGGATGATGCAATAAATAATTCTGAATTTCTTCCATGACTTGCTTTAGAGGGTCCGTTATCAACTGATGATATCTGGAGGGTCTAAAGTATAGATCTGGAATTTTTGTTTGTTTGAGTCAAATTTTCGTTTGAATGCTAAAGTAATAGAATTTGTTGTTATAAATTGAATGAACTAAGGTGTAGTTAGGTCATGTTTATACAATGTTGTTATAAATTGTTGTTGTAAATTGCATTTAGGTCATGTTTATACAATATCTTAATTATAAATGTATGTCATGATTAGGGGAAATGGAGGGTGATCGTAGTTGGATGTACGGTCCTCGTTACGTGAACAAGCGAATGAATCCCACATTTGTTAAGGGTGTTGAGAGTTTTTTTGAATATGCATTCAGTATTCAAGAAAATATAATTAGTGGTGATCGCATTAAGTGTCCATGTGCCAAGTGTGGGTGTACTAGATGGTTGGATAAGGAAACTATCGGAAAACACCTGATGAAATCGGGGTTCCGACTTTTTTACGAGAAGTGGTTCATGCATGGTGAGGAATATACCCAAGTGGAACAGAGCCAACCCGAACAGAGCCAACCCGAACAGAGCCAACCTGAGGTGGAGTCGCCAAATGCTATGGTGGACATGCTTCTTGATGCTGCAGGTCCGTCTTTTGAATGGAATGCGGACGAACCCCCGAATCAACAAGCTCAAGAGTTTTATAACATGATGAAAGCGGCAGATGAGCCGTTATGGGATGGTTGTGATAAGGAACATACTGTCCTTGCATGTGTTACCGAACTCCTTAGCATTAAAGCCGACTGTGGCATAACCAAGGAGGGATTTAATCGGATCATATCGGCCGTGAAGAAGTGGCTTCCGAAAGAGAACAGGTTGCCTCCAAATCAATATCAATGCAAGAAATTGGTGAAAGGGTTGGGATTAAGTCACGTGAAGATCCATGCTTGTCCGAATGATTGCATGTTATACTACGGTGATAATATTTCCAAAGAGAAGTGTGATGTCTGTGGACATAATCGTTTCAAACAAGACAACCAGAAAAACACCACGAAACGGTTACCGTATAAAGAAGTGCGGTATCTTCCAATCGGTCCGAGGTTGCAGAGGCTCTTTTTGACTTCTACGACCGCTGAACAAATGCGTTGGCATAAAGAAGGAAAGCGGGAAAAGGAAGGGGTCATGGTTCATCCTGCTGATGGAGAAGCCTGGAAAGAATTTAATCGGTTGCACCCAGATTTTGCAGCAGACCCTAGAAATGTTCGCCTTGGGTTTAGTTCAGATGGTTTCTCTCCTTTCAATATGGGGGGTCGGTCTTACAGCAATTGGCCGGGATTTCTAGTCGTTTATAACCTTCCTCCAGCTCTGGTGATGCGCGACAACAACATATTCCTGTCCCTGTTGATACCAGGGCCCAATATCCCTGTTGGTACCATTTATGTTTGTATTACATTACGATTATTATGTTTGATGAACTTTGTTGTATGTTTATGTTTATTTGTATTACTTGATATTACGATATCTATGTTTATGTTGTATGTTGGTACGTGTCGTACCAAATATTAAATGGTGCAAATTTAAATAAAATAATAAAATATAAAAAACTTGACAGAAGAGTATCAGCGACCAAATTTAAGTATCAGCGACCGTAATTATTTGTCTCGGATAATTTATGAATCTGCGATTGTTTCGACTATCAGCGGCCGTTTTTTAGTATCAGCGACCGTAAACATTGGTCGCAGAAAGTGTTTGCTGACGTCAGAAAAAAACAACAGCGACCAAAAAAAATTGGTCGCAAAAATATTATCAGCGACCGGTGACGTATTATCAGCGACCGGTGACGTCATCAGAAGAGTATCAGCGACAATGCTTACAGCGACCGGGCTTTCAGCGACCAAAAATGGCTTTCAGCGACCGGAATTACTTTCAGCGACCGGCGCTTTTACTTTCAGCGACCGGAAACCCGGTCGCTGATACCCCTTTTTGCTGTAGTGGAAAAAGGGCTGCAAAACATGGAATTCTCAAAGGCGGCGGTCTGCTGGGAAACTCCAAAATTCAGAGTGAACGAAATTTAAAAAAATCAAAATAGAATGTACCACAGTGACTTTTTATATGCGACTGTATGCGGGGATACACCAAAATGCGGAGTGAACATAAATTAGAAGATAAAAGAAAAATGGCTGCAAAACAGGAAATTCTCATAGGAGGGGCTGCTGGGAAACTCCTAAATTCAGAGTGAACGAAATTCAAAAAAATCAAAATTGAATGTAACACGGGGACTTTTTATATGCGACTGTATGCGGGGATACACCAAAATCCGGTGTGAACATAAATTAGAAGAGAAAATAAAAAGGGCTGCAAAACAGGGAATTTTCATAGGCGGCGGGTTGCTGGGAAACTCCAAAATTCAGAGTGAACGAAATTGAAAAAAATCAAAATAGAATGTAACAATGGGACTTTTTATATGCGACTGTATGTGGCGATACACCAAAATGCGGAGTGAACATAAATTAGAATAGAAAAGAAGAAGGGCTGCAAAATAGGGAATTCTCAAAGGCGGCGGGCTGCTGGGAAACTCCAAAATTCAGAGTGAACGAAATTGAAAAAAATCAAAATAGAATGTAACAATGGGACTTTTTATATGCGACTGTATGTGGCGATACACCAAAATGCGGAGTGAACATAAATTAGAAGAGAAAAGAAAAAGGGCTGAAAAACAGGGAATTTTCATAGGCGGCGGGCTGCTGGGAAACTCCAAAATTCAGAGTGAGCGAAATTGAAAAAAATAAAAATAGAATGTAACACGGGGAATTTTTATATACGACTGTATGTGGCGATACAGCAAAATACGGAGTGAACATAAATTAGAATAGAAAAGAAAAAGGGCTGCAAAACAGGGAATTCTCATAGTCGGCGGGCTGCTGGGAAACTCGAAAATTCAGAGTGAACAACATTCAAAAAAATCAAAATGGAATGTAACACGGGGACTTTTTATATGCGACTGTATGCGGGGATACACCAAAATGCGGAGTGAACATATATTAGAAGAGAAAAGAAAAAGGGCTGCAAAACAGGGAATTCTCATAGGCGGCGGGCTCCTGGGAAACTCCAAAATTCAGAGTGAACCAAATTCAAAAAAATCAAAATGGAATGTGACATGGCGACTTTTTATATGCGACTGTATGCAGGGATACACCAAAATGCGGAGTGAACATAAATTAGAAGAGGAAAGAAAAAGGGCTGCAAAACAGGAAATTCTCATAGGCGGCGGGCTGCTGGGAAACTCCAAAATTCAGAGTGAACGAAATTCAAAAAAATCAAAATGAAATGTGACACGGCGACTTTTTATATGTGACTGTATGCAGGGATACACCAAAATGCGGAGTGAACATAAATTAGAAGAGGAAAGAAAAAGGGCTGAAAATCAGGGAATTCTCATAGGCGGCGGGTTGCTGGGAAACTCCAAAATTCATAGTGAACGAAATTCAAAAAAATCAAAATGGAATGTAACACGGGGACTTTTTATATGCGACTGTATATGGGGATACACCAAAATGCGGAGTGAACAAAAATTAGAAGAGAAAAGAAAAAGGGTTGCAAAATAGGGAATTCTCAAAGGCGGCGGTCTGCTGGGAAACTCCAAAATTCAGAGTGAACGAAATTCAAAATAATCAAAATGGAATGTGAGACGGCAACTTTTTATATGTGACTGTATACAGGGATACACCAAAATGCGGAGTGAACATAAATTAAAAGAGAAAAGAAAAATGGCTGAAAAACAGGAAATTCTCATAGGCGGCGGGCTGCTGGGAAACTCCAAACTTCAGAGTGAACGAAATTCAAAAAAATCAAAATGGAATGTAACACGGGGACTTTTTATATGCGACTGTATGCGGGGATACACCAAAATGTGGAGTGAACATAAATTAGAAGAGAAAAGAAAAAGGATTGCAAAACAGGAAATTCTCATAAGCGGCGGGCTGCTGGGAAACTCCAAAATTCAGAGTGAACGACATTCAAAAAAATCAAAATGGAATGTAACACGGGGACTTTTTATATGCGACTGTATGCGGGGATACACCAATATCCGGAGTGAACATAAATTAGAAGAGAAAAGAAAAAGGGCTGCAAAACAGTAAATTCGCATAGGCGGCGGGCTGCTGGAAAACTCCAAAATTCAGACTGAACGAAATTGAAAAAAATCAAAATGGAATGTAACACGGGGACTTTTTATATGCGACTGTATGCGAGGATACACCAAAATGCGGAGTGAACACAAATTAGAAGAGAAAAGAAAAAGGGTTGCAAAACAGGGAATTCTCAAAGGCGGCGGGCTGCTGGGAAACTCCAAAATTCAGAGTGAACGAAATTCAAAAAAATAAAAATGGAATGTGAGACGGCAACTTTTCATATGTGACTGTATGCAGGGATAAACCAAAATGCGGAGTGAACATAAATTAGAAGAGAAAAGAAAAATGGCTGAAAAACATGGAATTTTCATAGGCGGCGGGCTGCTGGGAAACTCCAAAATTCAGAGTGAGCGAAATTGAAAAAAATCAAAATAGAATGTAACACGGGGACTTTTTATATACGACTGTATGTGGCGATACAGCAAAATACGGAGTGAACATAAATTAGAATAGAAAAGAAAAAGGGCTGCAAAACAGGGAATTCTCATAGTCGGCGGGCTGCTGGGAAACTCCAAAATTCAGAGTGAACGAAATTCAAAATAATCAAAATGGAATGTAACACGGGGAATTTTTATATGCAACTCTATGCGGGGATACACCAAAATGCGGAGTGAACATAAATTAGAAGAGAAAAGAAAAAGGGCTGAAAAACAGGAAATTCTCATAGGCGGCGGGCTGCTGGGAAACTCGAAAATTCAAAGTGAACGACATTCAAAAAAATCAAAATGGAATGTAACACGGGGACTTTTTATATGCGACTGTATGCGGGGATACACCAAAATGCGGAGTGAACATAAATTAGAAGAGAAAAGAAAAAGGGCTGCAAAATAGGAAATTCTCATAGGCGGCGGGCTGCTGGGAAACTCCAAAATTTAGAGTGAACGAAATTCAAAAAAATCAAAATGAAATGTGACACGGCGACTTTTTATATGTGACTGTATGCAGGGATACACCAAAATGCGGAGTGAACATAAATTAGAAGAGGAAAGAAAAAGGGCTGAAAATCAGGGAATTCTCATAGGCTGCGGGTTGCTGGGAAACTCCAAAATTCATAGTGAACGAAATTCAAAAAAATCAAAATGGAATGTAACACGGGGACTTTTTATATGCGACTGTATACGGGGATACACCAAAATGCGGAGTGAACAAAAATTAGAAGAGAAAGGAAAAAGGGCTGCAAAACATGGAATTCTCAAAGGCGGCGGTCTGCTGGGAAACTCCAAAATTCAGAGTGAACGAAATTCAAAATAATCAAAATGGAATGTGAGAGGGCAACTTTTTATATGTGACTGTATACAGGGATACACCAAAATGCGGAGTGAACATAAATTAGAAGAGAAAAGAAAAAGGGCTGCAAAACAGGGAATTCTCAAAAGCGGCGGGCTGCTGGGAAACTCCAAAATTCAGAGTGAACGAAATTCAAAAAAATAAAAATGGAATGTGAGACGGCAACTTTTCATATGTGACTGTATGCAGGGATACACCAAAATGCGGAGTGAACATAAATTAGAAGAGAAAAGAAAAAGGGCTGAAAAACAGGGAATTTTCATAGGCGGCGGGCTGCTGGGAAACTCCAAAATTCAGAGTGAACGAAATTCAAAAAAATCAAAATAGAATTTACCACGGTGACTTTTTATATGCGACTGTATGCGGGGATACACCAAAATGCGGAGTGAACATAAATTAGAAGATAAAAGAAAAAGGGCTGCAAAATAGGAAATTCTCATAGGAGGGGCTGCTGGGAAACTCCTAAATTCAGAGTGAACGAAATTCAAAAAAATCAAAATTGAATGTAACACGGGGACTTTTTATATGCGACTGTATGCGGGGATACACCAAAATCCGGTGTGAACATAAATTAGAAGAGAAAATAAAAAGGGCTGCAAAACAGGGAATTTTCATAGGCGGCGGGTTGCTGGGAAACTCCAAAATTCAGAGTGAACGAAATTGAAAAAAATCAAAATAGAATGTAACAATGGGACTTTTTATATGCGACTGTATGTGGCGATACACCAAAATGCGGAGTGAACATAAATTAGAATAGAAAAGAAGAAGGGCTGCAAAATAGGGAATTCTCAAAGGCGGCGGGCTGCTGGGAAACTCCAAAATTCAGAGTGAACGAAATTGAAAAAAATCAAAATAGAATGTAACAATGGGACTTTTTATATGCGACTGTATGTGGCGATACACCAAAATGCGGAGTGAACATAAATTAGAAGAGAAAAGAAAAAGGGCTGAAAAACAGGGAATTTTCATAGGCGGCGGGCTGCTGGGAAACTCCAAAATTCAGAGTGAGCGAAATTGAAAAAAATAAAAATAGAATGTAACACGGGGAATTTTTATATACGACTGTATGTGGCGATACAGCAAAATACGGAGTGAACATAAATTAGAATAGAAAAGAAAAAGGGCTGCAAAACAGGGAATTCTCATAGTCGGCGGGCTGCTGGGAAACTCGAAAATTCAGAGTGAACAACATTCAAAAAAATCAAAATGGAATGTAACACGGGGACTTTTTGTATGCGACTGTATGCGGGGATACACCAAAATGCGGAGTGAACATATATTAGAAGAGAAAAGAAAAAGGGCTGCAAAACAGGGAATTCTCATAGGCGGCGGGCTCCTGGGAAACTCCAAAATTCAGAGTGAACCAAATTCAAAAAAATCAAAATGGAATGTGACATGGCGACTTTTTATATGCGACTGTATGCAGGGATACACCAAAATGCGGAGTGAACATAAATTAGAAGAGGAAAGAAAAAGGGCTGCAAAACAGGAAATTCTCATAGGCGGCGGGCTGCTGGGAAACTCCAAAATTCAGAGTGAACGAAATTCAAAAAAATCAAAATGAAATGTGACACGGCGACTTTTTATATGTGACTGTATGCAGGGATACACCAAAATGCGGAGTGAACATAAATTAGAAGAGGAAAGAAAAAGGGCTGAAAATCAGGGAATTCTCATAGGCGGCGGGTTGCTGGGAAACTCCAAAATTCATAGTGAACGAAATTCAAAAAAATCAAAATGGAATGTAACACGGGGACTTTTTATATGCGACTGTATATGGGGATACACCAAAATGCGGAGTGAACAAAAATTAGAAGAGAAAAGAAAAAGGGTTGCAAAATAGGGAATTCTCAAAGGTGGCGGTCTGCTGGCAAACTCCAAAATTCAGAGTGAACGAAATTCAAAATAATCAAAATGGAATGTGAGACGGCAACTTTTTATATGTGACTGTATACAGGGATACACCAAAATGCGGAGTGAACATAAATTAAAAGAGAAAAGAAAAATGGCTGAAAAACAGGAAATTCTCATAGGCGGCGGGCTGCTGGGAAACTCCAAACTTCAGAGTGAACGAAATTCAAAAAAATCAAAATGGAATGTAACACGGGGACTTTTTATATGCGACTGTATGCGGGGATACACCAAAATGTGGAGTGAACATAAATTAGAAGAGAAAAGAAAAAGGATTGCAAAACAGGAAATTCTCATAAGCGGCGGGCTGCTGGGAAACTCCAAACTTCAGAGTGAACGAAATTCAAAAAAATCAAAATGGAATGTAACACGGGAACTTTTTATATGTGACTGTATGCGGGGATACACCAAAATGCGGAGTGAACATAAATTAGAAGAGAAAAGAAAAAGGACTGCAAAACAGGAAATTCTCATAAGCGGCGGGCTGCTGGGAAACTCCAAACTTCAGAGTGAACGAAATTCAAAAAAATCAAAATGGAATGTAACACGGGAACTTTTTATATGTGACTGTATGCGGGGATACACCAAAATGCGGAGTGAACATAAATTAGAAGAGAAAAGAAAAAGGACTGCAAAACAGGAAATTCTCATAGGCGGCTGGCTGCTGGGAAACTCCAAAATTCAGAGTGAACGACATTCAAAAAAATCAAAATGGAATGTAACACGGGGACTTTTTATATGCGACTGTATGCGGGGATATACCAAAATCCGGAGTGAACATAAATTAGAAGAGAAAAGAAAAAGGGCTGCAAAACAGCAAATTCGCATAGGCGGCGGGCTGCTGGGAAATTCCAAAATTCAGACTGAACGAAATTCAAAAAAATCAAAATGGAATGTAACACGGGGACTTTTTATATGCGACTGTATGCGAGGATACACCAAAATGCGGAGTGAACACAAATTAGAAGAGAAAAGAAGAAGGGTTGTAAAACAGGGAATTCTCAAAGGCGGCGGGCTGCTGGGAAACTCCAAAATTCAGAGTGAACGAAATTCAAAAAAATAAAAATGGAATGTGAGAGGGCAACTTTTCATATGTGACTGTATGCAGGGATACACCAAAATGCGGAGTGAACATAAATTAGAAGAGAAAAGAAAAAGGCCTGAAAAACAGGGAATTTTCATAGGCGGCGGGCTGCTGGGAAACTACAAAATTCAGAGTGAACGAAATTGAAAAAAATCAAAATGGAATGTAACACGGGGAATTTTTATATGCGACTGTATACGGGGATACACCAAAATGCGGAATGAACATAAATTAGAAGAGAAAAGAAAAAGGGCTGCAAAACATGGAATTCTCAAAGGCGGCGGTCTGCTGGGAAACTCCAAAATTCAGAGTGAACGAAATTCAAAATAATCAAAATGGAATGTGAGACGGCAACTTTTTATATGCAACTGTATACGGGGATACACCAAAATGCGGAGTGAACATAAATTAGAAGAGAAAAGAAAAAGGGCTGAAAAACAGGAAATTCTCATAGGCGGCGGGCTGCTGGGAAACTCCAAAATTCTGAGTGAACGAAATTCAAAAAAATCAAAATAGAATGTACCACGGTGACTTTTTATATACGACTGTATGCGGGGATACACCAAAATGCAGAGTGAACATAAATTAGAAGAGATAAGACAAAGGGCTGCAAAACAGGGAATTCTCATAGGCGGCGGGCTGCTGGGAAACTCCAAAATTCAGAGTGAACGAAATTCAAAATAATCAAAATGGAATGTAACACGGCGACTTTTTATATGCAACTGTATGCGGGGATACACCAAAATGCGGAGTGAACATAAATTAGAAGGGATAAGAAAAAGGGCTGCAAAACAGGGAATTCTAATAGGCGGCGGGCTGCTGGGAAACTCCAAAATTCAGAGTGAACGAAATTCAAAAAAATAAAAATGGAATGTGAGACGGCGACTTTTTATATGTGATTGTATGCAGGGATACACCAAAATGCGGAGTGAACATAAATTAGAAGAGAAAAGAAAAAGGGCTGAAAAACAGGGAATTTTCATAGGCGGCGGGCTGCTGGGAAACTCCAAAATTCAGAGTGAGCGAAATTTAAAAAAATCAAAATAGAATGTAACACGGGGACTTTTTATATACGACTGTATGTGGCGATACACCAAAATACGGAGTGAACATAAATTAGAATAGAAAAGAAAAAGGGCTGCAAAACAGGGAATTGTCATAGGCGGCGGGCTGCTGGGAAACTCCAAAATTCAGAGTGAACGAAATTCAAAATAATCAAAATGGAATGTAACACGGGGAATTTTTATATGCAACTGTATGCGGGGATACACCAAAATGCGGAGTGAACATAAATTAGAAGAGAAAAGAAAAAGTGCTGAAAAACAGGAAATTCTCATAGGCGGCGGGCTGCTGGGAAACTCCAAAATTCAGAGTGATCGAAATTCAAAAAAATCAAAATAGAATGTAACACGGGGACTTTTTATATGCGACTGTATGCGGGGATACACCAAAATGCGGAGTGAATATAAATTAGAAGAGAAAAGAAAAAGGGCTGCAAAACAGGAAATTCTCATAGGCGGCGGGCTGCTGGGAAACTCCAAAATTCAGAGTGAACGAAATTCAAAAAAATCAAAATGGAATGTGACACGGCGACTTTTTATATGTGACTGTATGCAGGGATACACCAAAATATGGAGTGAACATAAATTAGAAGAGGAAAGAAAAAGGGCTGAAAATCAGGGAATTCTCATAGGCGGCGGGTTGCTGGGAAACTCCAAAATTCAGAGTGAACGAAATTCAAAAAAATCAAAATAGAATGTAACACGGGGACTTTTTATATGCGACTGTATACGGGGATACACCAAAATGCGGATTGAACAAAAATTAGAAGAGAAAAGAAAAATGGTTGCAAAACAGGGAATTCTCAAAGGCGGCGGTCTGCTGGGAAACTCTAAAATTAGAGTGAACGAAATTCAAAATAATCAAAATGGAATGTGAGACGGCAACTTTTTATATGTGACTGTATACAGGGATACACCAAAATGCGGAGTGAACATAAATTAGAAGAGAAAAGAAAAAGGGCTGAAAAACAGGAAATTCTCATAGGCGGCGGGCTGCTGGGAAACTCCAAAATTCTGAGTGAACGAAATTCAAAAAAATCAAAATAGAATGTACCACGGTGACTTTTTGTATACGACTGTATGCGGGGATACACCAAAATGCGGAGTGAACATAAATTAGAAGAGATAAGAAAAAGGGCTGCAAAACAGGGAATTCTCATAGGCGGCGGGCTGCTGGGAAACTCCAAAATTCAGAGTGAACGAAATTCAAAATAATCAAAATGGAATGTAACACGGCGACTTTTTATATGCAACTGTATGCGGGGATACAACAAAATGCGGAGTGAACATAAATTAGAAGGGATAAGAAAAAGGGCTGCAAAACAGGGAATTCTAATAGGCGGCGGGCTGCTGGGAAACTCCAAAATTCAGAGTGAACGAAATTCAAAAAAATAAAAATGGAATGTGAGACGGCGACTTTTTATATGTGATTGTATGCAGGGATACACCAAAATGCGGAGTGAACATAAATTAGAAGAGAAAAGAAAAAGGGCTGAAAAACAGGGAATTTTCATAGGCGGCGGGCTGCTGGGAAACTCCAAAATTCAGAGTGAGCGAAATTTAAAAAAATCAAAATAGAATGTAACACGGGGACTTTTTATATACGACTGTATGTGGCGATACACCAAAATACGGAGTGAACATAAATTAGAATAGAAAAGAAAAAGGGCTGCAAAACAGGGAATTGTCATAGGCGGCGGGCTGCTGGGAAACTCCAAAATTCAGAGTGAACGAAATTCAAAATAATCAAAATGGAATGTAACACGGGGAATTTTTATATGCAACTGTATGCGGGGATACACCAAAATGCGGAGTGAACATAAATTAGAAGAGAAAAGAAAAAGTGCTGAAAAACAGGAAATTCTCATAGGCGGCGGGCTGCTGGGAAACTCCAAAATTCAGAGTGAACGAAATTCAAAAAAATCAAAATAGAATGTAACACGGGGACTTTTTATATGCGACTGTATGCGGGGATACACCAAAATGCGGAGTGAATATAAATTAGAAGAGAAAAGAAAAAGGGCTGCAAAACAGGAAATTCTCATAGGCGGCGGGCTGCTGGGAAACTCCAAAATTCAGAGTGAACGAAATTCAAAAAAATCAAAATGGAATGTGACACGGCGACTTTTTATATGTGACTGTATGCAGGGATACACCAAAATATGGAGTGAACATAAATTAGAAGAGGAAAGAAAAAGGGCTGAAAATCAGGGAATTCTCATAGGCGGCGGGTTGCTGGGAAACTCCAAAATTCAGAGTGAACGAAATTCAAAAAAATCAAAATAGAATGTAACACGGGGACTTTTTATATGCGACTGTATACGGGGATACACCAAAATGCGGATTGAACAAAAATTAGAAGAGAAAAGAAAAATGGTTGCAAAACAGGGAATTCTCAAAGGCGGCGGTCTGCTGGGAAACTCCAAAATTAGAGTGAACGAAATTCAAAATAATCAAAATGGAATGTGAGACGGCAACTTTTTATATGTGACTGTATACAGGGATACACCAAAATGCGGAGTGAACATAAATTAGAAGAGAAAAGAAAAAGGGCTGAAAAACAGGAAATTCTCATAGGCGGCGGGCTGCTGGGAAACTCCAAAATTCTGAGTGAACGAAATTCAAAAAAATCAAAATAGAATGTACCACGGTGACTTTTTGTATACGACTGTATGCGGGGATACACCAAAATGCGGAGTGAACATAAATTAGAAGAGATAAGAAAAAGGGCTGCAAAACAGGGAATTCTCATAGGCGGCGGGCTGCTGGGAAACTCCAAAATTCAGAGTGAACGAAATTCAAAATAATCAAAATGGAATGTAACACGGCGACTTTTTATATGCAACTGTATGCGGGGATACACCAAAATGCGGAGTGAACATAAATTAGAAGGGATAAGAAAAAGGGCTGCAAAACAGGGAATTCTAATAGGCGGCGGGCTGCTGGGAAACTCCAAAATTCAGAGTGAACGAAATTCAAAAAAATCCAAATGGAATGTAACACGGGGACTTTTTATATGCGATTGTATACGGGGATACACCAAAATGCGGAGTGAACATAAATTAGAAGAGAAAAGAAAAAGGGGTGCAAAACAGGGAATTCTCATAAGCGGCGGGCTGCTGGTAAACTCCAAAATTCAGAGTGAACGAAATTCAAAAAATCAAAATGGAATGTAACACAGGGACTTTTTATATGCAACTGTATACGGGGATACACCAAAATGCGGAGTGAACAAAAATTAGAAGAGAAAAGAAAAAGGGCTGCAAAACAGGTAATTCTCAAAGGCGGCGGGATGCTGGGAAACTCCAAAATTCAGAGTGAACGATATTCAAAAAAATCAAAATAGAATGTAACACGGGGACTTTTTATATACGACTGTATGTGGCGATACACCAAAATACGGAGTGAACATAAATTAGAATAGAAAAGAAAAAGGGCTGCAAAACAGGGAATTCTCATAGGCGGCGGGCTGCTGGGAAACTCCAAAATTCAGAGTGAACGAAATTCAAAATAATCAAAATGGAATGTAACACGGGGAATTTTTATATGCAACTGTATGCGGGGATACACCGAAATGCGGAGTGAACATAAATTAGAAGAGAAAAGAAAAAGTGCTGAAAAACAGGAAATTCTCATAGGCGGCGGGCTGCTGGGAATCTCGAAAATTCAGAGTGAACGAAATTCAAAAAAATCAAAATGGAATGTAACACGGGGACTTTTTATATGCGACTGTATGCGGGGATACACCAAAATGCGGAGTGAACATAAATTAGAAGAGAAAAGAAAAAGGGCTGCAAAACAGGAAATTCTCATAGGCGGCGGGCTGCTGGGAAACTCCAAAATTCAGAGTGAACCAAATTAATAAAAAATCAAAATGCAATGTAACACGGCTACTTTTTATATGCGACTGTATGTTGGGATACACCAAAATGCGGAGTGAACATAAATTAGAAGAGAAAAGAAAAAGGGGTGCAAAAGAGGAAATTCTCATAGGCGGCGGGCTGCAGGGAAACTCCAAAATTCAGAGTGAACGAAATTCAAAAAATCAAAATAGAATGTAACACAGGGACTTTTTATATGCAACTGTATACGGGGATACACCAAAATGCGGAGTGAACAAAAATTAGAAGTGAAAAGAAAAAGGGCTGCAAAACAGGGAATTCTCAAAGGCGGCGGGATGCTGGGAAACTCCAAAATTCAGAGAGAACGAAATTCAAAAAAATAAAAATGGAATATGAGACGACGACTTTTTATATGCGACTGTATGCGGGGATACACCAAAATGCGGAGTGAACATAAATTAGAAGAGAAAAGAAAAAGTGCTGAAAAACAGGAAATTCTCCTAGGCGGCGGGCTGCTGGGAAACTCCAAAATTCTGAGTGAACGAAATTCAAAAAAATCAAAATAGAATGTACCACGGTGACTTTTTATATGCAACTGTATGCGGGGATACACCAAAATGCGGAGTGAACATAAATTAGAAGGGATAAGAAAAAGGGCTGCAAAACAGGGAATTCTAATAGGCGGCGGGCTGCTGGGAAACTCCAAAATTCAGAGTGAACGAAATTCAAAAAAATCCAAATAGAATGTACCCCGGTGACTTTTTATATACGACTGTATGCGGGGATACACCAAAATGCGGAGTGAACATAAATTAGAAGAGATAAGAAAAAGGGCTGCAAAACAGGGAATTCTCATAGGCGGCGGGCTCCTGGGAAACTCCAAAATTCAGAGTGAACGAAATTCAAAATAATCAAAATGGAATGTAACACGGCGACTTTTTATATGCAACTGTATGCGGGGATACACCAAAATGCGGAGTGAACATAAATTAGAAGGGATAAGAAAAAGGGCTGCAAAACAGGGAATTCTAATAGGCGGCGGGCTGCTGGGAAACTCCAAAATTCAGAGTGAACGAAATTCAAAAAAATCCAAATGGAATGTAACACGGGGACTTTTTATATGCGATTGTATATGGGGATACACCAAAATGCAGAGTGAACATAAATTAGAAGAGAAAAGAAAAAGGGGTGCAAAACAGGGAATTCTCATAAGCGGCGGGCTGCTGGTAAACTCCAAAATTCAGAGTGAACGAAATTCAAAAAATCAAAATGGAATGTAACACAGGGACTTTTTATATGCAACTGTATACGGGGATACACCAAAATGCGGAGTGAACAAAAATTAGAAGAGAAAAGAAAAAGGGCTGCAAAACAGGTAATTCTCAAAGGCGGCGGGATGCTGGGAAACTCCAAAATTCAGAGTGAACGAAATTCAAAAAAATCAAAATAGAATGTAACACGGGGACTTTTTATATACGACTGTATGTGGCGATACACCAAAATACGGAGTGAACATAAATTAGAATAGAAAAGAAAAAGGGCTGCAAAACAGGGAATTCTCATAGGCGGCGGGCTGCTGGGAAACTCCAAAATTCAGAGTGAACGAAATTCAAAATAATCAAAATGGAATGTAACACGGGGAATTTTTATATGCAACTGTATGCGGGGATACACCGAAATGCGGAGTGAACATAAATTAGAAGAGAAAAGAAAAAGTGCTGAAAAACAGGAAATTCTCATAGGCGGCGGGCTGCTGGGAATCTCGAAAATTCAGAGTGAACGAAATTCAAAAAAATCAAAATGGAATGTAACACGGGGACTTTTTATATGCGACTGTATGCGGGGATACACCAAAATGCGGAGTGAACATAAATTAGAAGAGAAAAGAAAAAGGGCTGCAAAACAGGAAATTCTCATAGGCGGCGGGCTGCTGGGAAACTCCAAAATTCAGAGTGAACCAAATTAATAAAAAATCAAAATGCAATGTAACACGGCTACTTTTTATATGCGACTGTATGTTGGGATACACCAAAATGCGGAGTGAACATAAATTAGAAGAGAAAAGAAAAAGGGGTGCAAAAGAGGAAATTCTCATAGGCGGCGGGCTGCAGGGAAACTCCAAAATTCAGAGTGAACGAAATTCAAAAAATCAAAATAGAATGTAACACAGGGACTTTTTATATGCAACTGTATACGGGGATACACCAAAATGCGGAGTGAACAAAAATTAGAAGTGAAAAGAAAAAGGGCTGCAAAACAGGGAATTCTCAAAGGCGGCGGGATGCTGGGAAACTCCAAAATTCAGAGAGAACGAAATTCAAAAAAATAAAAATGGAATATGAGACGACGACTTTTTATATGCGACTGTATGCGGGGATACACCAAAATGCGGAGTGAACATAAATTAGAAGAGAAAAGAAAAAGTGCTGAAAAACAGGAAATTCTCATAGGCGGCGGGCTGCTGGGAAACTCCAAAATTCTGAGTGAACGAAATTCAAAAAAATCAAAATAGAATGTACCACGGTGACTTTTTATATGCAACTGTATGCGGGGATACACCAAAATGCGGAGTGAACATAAATTAGAAGGGATAAGAAAAAGGGCTGCAAAACAGGGAATTCTAATAGGCGGCGGGCTGCTGGGAAACTCCAAAATTCAGAGTGAACGAAATTCAAAAAAATCCAAATAGAATGTACCCCGGTGACTTTTTATATACGACTGTATGCGGGGATACACCAAAATGCGGAGTGAACATAAATTAGAAGAGATAAGAAAAAGGGCTGCAAAACAGGGAATTCTCATAGGCGGCGGGCTGCTGGGAAACTCCAAAATTCAGAGTGAACGAAATTCAAAATAATCAAAATGGAATGTAACACGGCGACTTTTTATATGCAACTGTATGCGGGGATACACCAAAATGCGGAGTGAACATAAATTAGAAGGGATAAGAAAAAGGGCTGCAAAACAGGGAATTCTAATAGGCGGCGGGCTGCTGGGAAACTCCAAAATTCAGAGTGAACGAAATTCAAAAAAATCCAAATGGAATGTAACACGGGGACTTTTTATATGCGATTGTATACGGGGATACACCAAAATGCGGAGTGAACATAAATTAGAAGAGAAAAGAAAAAGGGGAGCAAAACAGGGAATTCTCATAGGCGGCGGGCTGCTGGTAAACTCCAAAATTCAGAGTGAACGAAATTCAAAATAATCAAAATGGAATGTAACACGGGGAATTTTCATATGCAACTGTATTCGGGGATACACCAAAATGCGGAGTGAACATAAATTAGAAGAGAAAAGAAAAAGTGCTGAAAAACAGGAAATTCTCATAGGCGGCGGGCTGCTGGGAATCTCGAAAATTCAGAGTGAACGACATTCAAAAAAAATCAAAATGGAATGTAACACGGGGACTTTTTATATGCAGAGATACACCAAAATGCGGAGTGAACATAAATTAGAAGAGAAAAGAAAAAGGGCCGAAAAACAGGGAATTTTCATAGGCGGCGGGCTGCTGGGAAACTCCAAAATTCAGAGTGAGCGAAATTGAAAAAAATCAAAATAGAATGTAACACGGGGACTTTTTATATACGACTGTATGTGGCGATAAACCAAAATACGGAGTGAACATAAATTAGAATAGAAAAGAAAAAGGGCTGCAAAACAGGGAATTCTCATACGCGGCGGGCTGCTGGGAAACTCCAAAATTCAGAGTGAACGAAATTCAAAATAATCAAAATGGAATGTAACACGGGGAATTTTCATATGCAACTGTATTCGGGGATACACCAAAATGCGGAGTGAACATAAATTAGAAGAGAAAAGAAAAAGTGCTGAAAAACACGAAATTCTCATAGGCGGCGGGTTGCTGGGAAACTCCAAAATTCAGAGTGAACGAAATTCAAAAAAAATCAAAATGCAATGTAACACGGCTACTTTTTATATGCGTCTGTATGTGGGGATACACCAAAATGCGGAGTGAACATAAATTAGAAGAGAAAAGAAAAAGGGGTGCAAAACAGGGAATTCTCATAGGCGGCGGGCTGCTGGGAAACTCCAAAATTCAGAGTGAACGAAATTCAAAAAATCAAAATGGAATGTAACACAGGGACTTTTTATATGCAACTGTATACGGGGATACACCAAAATGCGGAGTGAACAAAAATTAGAAGAGAAAAGAAAAAGGGCTGCAAAACAGGTAATTCTCAAAGGCGGCGGGATGCTGGGAAACTCCAAAATTCAGAGTGAACGAAATTCAAAAAAATAAAAATGGAATGTGAGACGGCGACTTTTTATATGCGACTGTATGCGGGGATACACCAAAATACGGAGTGAACATAAATTAGAAGAGATAAGAAAACGGGCTGAAAAACAGGGAATTCTCATCGGCGGCGGGCTGCTGGGAAACTCCAAAATTCAGAGTGAACGAAATTCAAAATAATCAAAATGGAATGTAACACGGTGACTTTTTATATGAAACTGTATGCGGGGATACACCAAAATGCGGAGTGAACATAAACTAGAAGAGAAAAGAAAAAGGGCTGCAAAACAGGGAATTCTCATAGGCGGCGGGCTGCTGGGAAACTCCAAAATTGAGAGTGAACGAAATTCAAAAAAATCAAAATAGAATGTAACACGGGGACCTTTATATGCGACTGTATGCGGGGATACACCAAAATCCGGAGTGAACATAAATTAGAAGAGAAAAGAAAAAGGGCTGCAAAACAGCAAATTCGCATAGGCGGCGGGCTGCTGGGAAACTCCAAAATTCAGACTGAACGAAATTCAAAAAAATCAAAATGGAATGTAACACAGGGACTTTTTATATGCGACTGTATGCGAGGATACACCAAAATGCGGAGTGAACACAAATTAGAAGAGAAAAGAAAAAGGGTTGCAAAACAGGGAATTCTCAAAAGCGGCGGGCTGCTGGGAAACTCCAAAATTCAGAGTGAACGAAATTCAAAAAAATAAAAATGGAATGTGAGACGGCAACTTTTTATATGCGACTGTATGCGGGGATACACCAAAATGCGGAGTGAACATAAATTAGAAGAGATAAGAAAAAGGGCTGCAAAACAGGGAATTCTCATAGGCGGCGGGCTGC
Organism: Carex myosuroides; assembly: GCA_028015225.1. NCBI lineage: Eukaryota > Viridiplantae > Streptophyta > Magnoliopsida > Poales > Cyperaceae > Carex > Carex myosuroides. The sequence goes on from CM051472.1 coordinate 7,967,077, forward strand.
TGGGAAACTCCAAAATTCAGAGTGAACGAAATTCAAAAAAAATCAAAATGCAATGTAACACGGCTACTTTTTATATGCGACTGTATGTGGGGATACACCAAAATGCGGAGTGAACATAAATTAGAAGAGAAAAGAAAAAGGGCTGCAAAACAGGGAATTCTCATAGGCGGCGGGCTGCTGGGAAACTCCAAAATTGAGAGTGAACGAAATTCAAAAAAATCAAAATAGAATGTAACACGGGGACCTTTATATGCGACTGTATGCGGGGATACACCAAAATCCGGAGTGAACATAAATTAGAAGAGAAAAGAAAAAGGGCTGCAAAACAGCAAATTCGCATAGGCGGCGGGCTGCTGGGAAACTCCGAAATTCAGAGTGAACGACATTCAAAAAAATCAAAATGGAATGTAACACGGGGATTTTTTATATGCGACTGTATGCGGGGATACACCAAAATCCGGAGTGAACATAATTTAGAAGAGAAAAGAAAAAGGGCTGCAAAACAGCAAATTCGCATAGGCGGCGGGCTGCTGGGAAACTCCAAAATTCAGACTGAACGAAATTCAACAAAATCAAAATGGAATGTAACACGGGGACTTTTTATATGCGACTGTATGCGAGGATACACCAAAATGCGGAGTGAACACAAATTAGAAGAGAAAAGAAAAAGGGTTGCAAAACAGGGAATTCTCAAAAGCGGCGGGCTGCTGGGAAACTCCAAAATTCAGAGTGAACGAAATTCAAAAAAATAAAAATGGAATGTGAGACGGCAACTTTTCATATGTGACTGTATGCAGGGATACACCAAAATGCGGAGTGAACATAAATTAGAAGAGAAAAGAAAAAGGGCTGAAAAACAGGGAATTTTCATAGGCGGCGGGCTGCTGGGAAACTACAAAATTCAGAGTGAACGAAATTGAAAAAAATCAAAATGGAATGTAACACGGTGACTTTTTATATGCGACAGTATGCGGGGATACACCAAAATGCGGAGTGAACATAAATTAGAAGAGATAAGAAAAAGGGCTGCAAAACAGGGAATTCTCATAGGCGGCGGGCTGCTGGGAAACTCCAAAATTCAGAGTGAACGAAATTCAAAATAATCAAAATGGAATGTCACACGATGACATTTTATATGCAACTGTATGCAGGGATCCACCAAAAATGCGGAGTGAACATAAATTAGAAGATAAAAGAAAAAGGGCTGCAAAACAGGGAATTCTCATAGGCGGCGGGCTGCTGGGAAACTCCAAAATTCAGAGTGAACCAAATTCAAAAAAAATCAAAATGCAATGTAACACGGCTACTTTTTATATGCGACTGTATGTTGGGATACACCAAAATGAGGAGTGAACATAAATTAGAAGAGAAAAGAAAAAGGGGTGCAAAACAGGAAATTCTCATAGGCGGCGTGCTGCAGGGAAACTCCAAAATTCAGAGTGAACGAAATTCAAAAAATCAAAATAGAATGTAACACAGGGACTTTTTATATGCAACTGTATACGGGGATACACCAAAATGCGGAGTGAACAAAAATTAGAAGTGAAAAGAAAAAGGGCTGCAAAACAGGGAATTCTCAAAGGCGGCGGGATGCTGGGAAACTCCAAAATTCAGAGAGAACGAAATTCAAAAAAATAAAAATGGAATATGAGACGACGACTTTTTATATGCGACTGTATGCGGGGATACACCAAAATGCGGAGTGAACATAAATTAGAAGAGAAAAGAAAAAGTGCTGAAAAACAGGAAATTCTCATAGGCGGCGGGCTGCTGGGAAACTCCAAAATTCTGAGTGAACGAAATTCAAAAAAATCAAAATAGAATGTACCACGGTGACTTTTTATATGCAACTGTATGCGAGGATACACCAAAATGCGGAGTGAACACAAATTAGAAGAGAAAAGAAAAAGGGTTGCAAAACAGGGAATTCTCAAAAGCGGCGGGCTGCTGGGAAACTCCAAAATTCAGAGTGAACGAAATTCAAAAAAATAAAAATGGAATGTGAGACGGCAACTTTTCATATGTGACTGTATGCAGGGATACACCAAAATGCGGAGTGAACATAAATTAGAAGAGAAAAGAAAAAGGGCTGAAAAACAGGGAATTTTCATAGGCGGCGGGCTGCTGGGAAACTACAAAATTCAGAGTGAACGAAATTGAAAAAAATCAAAATGGAATGTAACACGGTGACTTTTTATATGCGACAGTATGCGGGGATACACCAAAATGCGGAGTGAACATAAATTAGAAGAGATAAGAAAAAGGGCTGCAAAACAGGGAATTCTCATAGGCGGCGGGCTGCTGGGAAACTCCAAAATTCAGAGTGAACGAAATTCAAAATAATCAAAATGGAATGTCACACGATGACATTTTATATGCAACTGTATGCAGGGATCCACCAAAAATGCGGAGTGAACATAAATTAGAAGATAAAAGAAAAAGGGCTGCAAAACAGGGAATTCTCATAGGCGGCGGGCTGCTGGGAAACTCCAAAATTCAGAGTGAACCAAATTAATAAAAAATCAAAATGCAATGTAACACGGCTACTTTTTATATGCGACTGTATGTTGGGATACACCAAAATGCGGAGTGAACATAAATTAGAAGAGAAAAGAAAAAGGGGTGCAAAAGAGGAAATTCTCATAGGCGGCGGGCTGCAGGGAAACTCCAAAATTCAGAGTGAACGAAATTCAAAAAATCAAAATAGAATGTAACACAGGGACTTTTTATATGCAACTGTATACGGGGATACACCAAAATGCGGAGTGAACAAAAATTAGAAGTGAAAAGAAAAAGGGCTGCAAAACAGGGAATTCTCAAAGGCGGCGGGATGCTGGGAAACTCCAAAATTCAGAGAGAACGAAATTCAAAAAAATAAAAATGGAATATGAGACGACGACTTTTTATATGCGACTGTATGCGGGGATACACCAAAATGCGGAGTGAACATAAATTAGAAGAGAAAAGAAAAAGTGCTGAAAAACAGGAAATTCTCATAGGCGGCGGGCTGCTGGGAAACTCCAAAATTCTGAGTGAACGAAATTCAAAAAAATCAAAATAGAATGTACCACGGTGACTTTTTATATGCAACTGTATGCGGGGATACACCAAAATGCGGAGTGAACATAAATTAGAAGGGATAAGAAAAAGGGCTGCAAAACAGGGAATTCTAATAGGCGGCGGGCTGCTGGGAAACTCCAAAATTCAGAGTGAACGAAATTCAAAAAAATCCAAATAGAATGTACCCCGGTGACTTTTTATATACGACTGTATGCGGGGATACACCAAAATGCGGAGTGAACATAAATTAGAAGAGATAAGAAAAAGGGCTGCAAAACAGGGAATTCTCATAGGCGGCGGGCTGCTGGGAAACTCCAAAATTCAGAGTGAACGAAATTCAAAATAATCAAAATGGAATGTAACACGGCGACTTTTTATATGCAACTGTATGCGGGGATACACCAAAATGCGGAGTGAACATAAATTAGAAGGGATAAGAAAAAGGGCTGCAAAACAGGGAATTCTAATAGGCGGCGGGCTGCTGGGAAACTCCAAAATTCAGAGTGAACGAAATTCAAAAAAATCCAAATGGAATGTAACACGGGGACTTTTTATATGCGATTGTATACGGGGATACACCAAAATGCGGAGTGAACATAAATTAGAAGAGAAAAGAAAAAGGGGAGCAAAACAGGGAATTCTCATAGGCGGCGGGCTGCTGGTAAACTCCAAAATTCAGAGTGAACGAAATTCAAAATAATCAAAATGGAATGTAACACGGGGAATTTTCATATGCAACTGTATTCGGGGATACACCAAAATGCGGAGTGAACATAAATTAGAAGAGAAAAGAAAAAGTGCTGAAAAACAGGAAATTCTCATAGGCGGCGGGCTGCTGGGAATCTCGAAAATTCAGAGTGAACGACATTCAAAAAAAATCAAAATGGAATGTAACACGGGGACTTTTTATATGCAGAGATACACCAAAATGCGGAGTGAACATAAATTAGAAGAGAAAAGAAAAAGGGCCGAAAAACAGGGAATTTTCATAGGCGGCGGGCTGCTGGGAAACTCCAAAATTCAGAGTGAGCGAAATTGAAAAAAATCAAAATAGAATGTAACACGGGGACTTTTTATATACGACTGTATGTGGCGATAAACCAAAATACGGAGTGAACATAAATTAGAATAGAAAAGAAAAAGGGCTGCAAAACAGGGAATTCTCATACGCGGCGGGCTGCTGGGAAACTCCAAAATTCAGAGTGAACGAAATTCAAAATAATCAAAATGGAATGTAACACGGGGAATTTTCATATGCAACTGTATTCGGGGATACACCAAAATGCGGAGTGAACATAAATTAGAAGAGAAAAGAAAAAGTGCTGAAAAACACGAAATTCTCATAGGCGGCGGGTTGCTGGGAAACTCCAAAATTCAGAGTGAACGAAATTCAAAAAAAATCAAAATGCAATGTAACACGGCTACTTTTTATATGCGTCTGTATGTGGGGATACACCAAAATGCGGAGTGAACATAAATTAGAAGAGAAAAGAAAAAGGGGTGCAAAACAGGGAATTCTCATAGGCGGCGGGCTGCTGGGAAACTCCAAAATTCAGAGTGAACGAAATTCAAAAAATCAAAATGGAATGTAACACAGGGACTTTTTATATGCAACTGTATACGGGGATACACCAAAATGCGGAGTGAACAAAAATTAGAAGAGAAAAGAAAAAGGGCTGCAAAACAGGTAATTCTCAAAGGCGGCGGGATGCTGGGAAACTCCAAAATTCAGAGTGAACGAAATTCAAAAAAATAAAAATGGAATGTGAGACGGCGACTTTTTATATGCGACTGTATGCGGGGATACACCAAAATACGGAGTGAACATAAATTAGAAGAGATAAGAAAACGGGCTGAAAAACAGGGAATTCTCATCGGCGGCGGGCTGCTGGGAAACTCCAAAATTCAGAGTGAACGAAATTCAAAATAATCAAAATGGAATGTAACACGGTGACTTTTTATATGAAACTGTATGCGGGGATACACCAAAATGCGGAGTGAACATAAACTAGAAGAGAAAAGAAAAAGGGCTGCAAAACAGGGAATTCTCATAGGCGGCGGGCTGCTGGGAAACTCCAAAATTGAGAGTGAACGAAATTCAAAAAAATCAAAATAGAATGTAACACGGGGACCTTTATATGCGACTGTATGCGGGGATACACCAAAATCCGGAGTGAACATAAATTAGAAGAGAAAAGAAAAAGGGCTGCAAAACAGCAAATTCGCATAGGCGGCGGGCTGCTGGGAAACTCCAAAATTCAGACTGAACGAAATTCAAAAAAATCAAAATGGAATGTAACACAGGGACTTTTTATATGCGACTGTATGCGAGGATACACCAAAATGCGGAGTGAACACAAATTAGAAGAGAAAAGAAAAAGGGTTGCAAAACAGGGAATTCTCAAAAGCGGCGGGCTGCTGGGAAACTCCAAAATTCAGAGTGAACGAAATTCAAAAAAATAAAAATGGAATGTGAGACGGCAACTTTTTATATGCGACTGTATGCGGGGATACACCAAAATGCGGAGTGAACATAAATTAGAAGAGATAAGAAAAAGGGCTGCAAAACAGGGAATTCTCATAGGCGGCGGGCTGCTGGGAAACTCCAAAATTCAGAGTGAACGAAATTCAAAAAAAATCAAAATGCAATGTAACACGGCTACTTTTTATATGCGACTGTATGTGGGGATACACCAAAATGCGGAGTGAACATAAATTAGAAGAGAAAAGAAAAAGGGCTGCAAAACAGGGAATTCTCATAGGCGGCGGGCTGCTGGGAAACTCCAAAATTGAGAGTGAACGAAATTCAAAAAAATCAAAATAGAATGTAACACGGGGACCTTTATATGCGACTGTATGCGGGGATACACCAAAATCCGGAGTGAACATAAATTAGAAGAGAAAAGAAAAAGGGCTGCAAAACAGCAAATTCGCATAGGCGGCGGGCTGCTGGGAAACTCCGAAATTCAGAGTGAACGACATTCAAAAAAATCAAAATGGAATGTAACACGGGGATTTTTTATATGCGACTGTATGCGGGGATACACCAAAATCCGGAGTGAACATAATTTAGAAGAGAAAAGAAAAAGGGCTGCAAAACAGCAAATTCGCATAGGCGGCGGGCTGCTGGGAAACTCCAAAATTCAGACTGAACGAAATTCAACAAAATCAAAATGGAATGTAACACGGGGACTTTTTATATGCGACTGTATGCGAGGATACACCAAAATGCGGAGTGAACACAAATTAGAAGAGAAAAGAAAAAGGGTTGCAAAACAGGGAATTCTCAAAAGCGGCGGGCTGCTGGGAAACTCCAAAATTCAGAGTGAACGAAATTCAAAAAAATAAAAATGGAATGTGAGACGGCAACTTTTCATATGTGACTGTATGCAGGGATACACCAAAATGCGGAGTGAACATAAATTAGAAGAGAAAAGAAAAAGGGCTGAAAAACAGGGAATTTTCATAGGCGGCGGGCTGCTGGGAAACTACAAAATTCAGAGTGAACGAAATTGAAAAAAATCAAAATGGAATGTAACACGGTGACTTTTTATATGCGACAGTATGCGGGGATACACCAAAATGCGGAGTGAACATAAATTAGAAGAGATAAGAAAAAGGGCTGCAAAACAGGGAATTCTCATAGGCGGCGGGCTGCTGGGAAACTCCAAAATTCAGAGTGAACGAAATTCAAAATAATCAAAATGGAATGTCACACGATGACATTTTATATGCAACTGTATGCAGGGATCCACCAAAAATGCGGAGTGAACATAAATTAGAAGATAAAAGAAAAAGGGCTGCAAAACAGGGAATTCTCATAGGCGGCGGGCTGCTGGGAAACTCCAAAATTCAGAGTGAACCAAATTCAAAAAAAATCAAAATGCAATGTAACACGGCTACTTTTTATATGCGACTGTATGTTGGGATACACCAAAATGAGGAGTGAACATAAATTAGAAGAGAAAAGAAAAAGGGGTGCAAAACAGGAAATTCTCATAGGCGGCGTGCTGCAGGGAAACTCCAAAATTCAGAGTGAACGAAATTCAAAAAAATCAAAATGGAATGTAACACGGCGACTTTTTATATGCAACTGTATCCGGGGATACACCAAAATGCGGAGTGAACATAAATTAGAAGGGATAAGAAAAAGGGCTGCAAAACAGGGAATTCTAATAGGCGGCGGGCTGCTGGGAAACTCCAAAATTCAGAGTGAACGAAATTCAAAAAAATCAAAATGGAATGTAACACGGGGACTTTTTATATGCGATTGTATACGGGGATACACCAAAATGCGGAGTGAACAAAAATTAGAAGAGACAAGAAAAAGGGGTGCAAAACCGGGAATTCTCATAGGCGGCGGGCTGCTGGGAAACTCCAAAATTCAGAGTGAACAAAATTCAAAAAATCAAAATGGAATGTAACACAGGGACTTTTTATATGCAACTGTATACGGGGATACACCAAAATGCGGAGTGAACAAAAATTAGAAGAGAAAAGAAAAAGGGCCGCAAAACAGGTAATTCTCAAAGGCGGCGGGATGCTGGGAAACTCCAAAATTCAGAGTGAACGAAATTCAAAAAAATAAAAATGGAATGTGAGACGGCGACTTTTTATATGCGACTGTATGCGGGGATACACCAAAATACGGAGTGAACATAAATTAGTAGAGATAAGAAAACGGGCTGAAAAACAGGGAATTCTCATCGGCGGCGGGCTGCTGGGAAACTCCAAAATTCAGAGTGAACGAAATTCAAAATAATCAAAATGGAATGTAACACGGGGACTTTTTATATGAAACTGTATGCGGGGATACACCAAAATGCGGAGTGAACATAAACTAGAAGAGAAAAGAAAAAGGGCTGCAAAACAAGGAATTCTCATAGGCGGCGGGCTGCTGGGAAACTCCAAAATTGAGAGTGAACGAAATTCAAAAAAATCAAAATAAAATGTAACACGGGGACCTTTATATGGGACTGTATGCGGGGATACACCAAAATCCGGAGTGAACATAAATTAGAAGAGAAAAGAAAAAGGGCTGCAAAACAGGAAATTCGCATAGGCGGCGGGCTGCTGGGAAACTCCAAAATTCAGACTGAACGAAATTCAACAAAATCAAAATGGAATGTAACACAGGGACTTTTTACATGCGACTGTATACGGGGATACACCAAAATGCGGAGTGAACAAAAATTAGAAGAGAAAAGAAAAAGGGTTGCAAAACAGGGAATTCTCAATGGCGGCGGGCTGCTGGGAAACTCCAAAATTCAGAGTGAACGAAATTCAAAAAAAGCAAAATAGAATGTAACACGGTGACTTTTTATATGCGACAGTATGCGGGGGTACACCAAAATGCGGAGTGAACATAAATTAGAAGAGATAAGAAAAAGGGCTGCAAAACAGGGAATTCTCATAGGCGGCGGGCTGCTGGGAAACTCCAAAATTCAGAGTGAACGAAATTCAAAATAATCAAAATGGAATGTCACACGATGACATTTTATATGCAACTGTATGCAGGGATACACCAAAAATGCGGAGTGAACATAAATTAGAAGATAAAAGAAAAAGGGCTGCAAAACAGGGAATTCTCATAGGCGGCGGGCTGCTGGGAAACTCCAAAATTCAGAGTGAACCAAATTCAAAAAAAATCAAAATGCAATGTAACACGGCTACTTTTTATATGCGACTGTATGTTGGGATACACCAAAATGAGGAGTGAACATAAATTAGAAGAGAAAAGAAAAAGGGGTGCAAAACAGGAAATTCTCATAGGCGGCGTGCTGCAGGGAAACTCCAAAATTCAGAGTGAACGAAATTCAAAAAAATCAAAATGGAATGTAACACGGCGACTTTTTATATGCAACTGTATGCGGGGATACACCAAAATGCGGAGTGAACATAAATTAGAAGGGATAAGAAAAAGGGCTGCAAAACAGGGAATTCTAATAGGCGGCGGGCTGCTGGGAAACTCCAAAATTCAGAGTGAACGAAATTCAAAAAAATCAAAATGGAATGTAACACGGGGACTTTTTATATGCGATTGTATACGGGGATACACCAAAATGCGGAGTGAACAAAAATTAGAAGAGACAAGAAAAAGGGGTGCAAAACAGGGAATTCTCATAGGCGGCGGGCTGCTGGGAAACTCCAAAATTCAGAGTGAACAAAATTCAAAAAATCAAAATGGAATGTAACACAGGGACTTTTTATATGCAACTGTATACGGGGATACACCAAAATGCAGAGTGAACAAAAATTAGAAGAGAAAAGAAAAAGGGCCGCAAAACAGGTAATTCTCAAAGGCGGCGGGATGCTGGGAAACTCCAAAATTCAGAGTGAACGAAATTCAAAAAAATAAAAATGGAATGTGAGACGGCGACTTTTTATATGCGACTGTATGCGGGGATACACCAAAATACGGAGTGAACATAAATTAGTTGAGATAAGAAAACGGGCTGAAAAACAGGGAATTCTCATCGGCGGCGGGCTGCTGGGAAACTCCAAAATTCAGAGTGAACGAAATTCAAAATAATCAAAATGGAATGTAACACGGGGACTTTTTATATGAAACTGTATGCGGGGATACACCAAAATGCGGAGTGAACATAAACTAGAAGAGAAAAGAAAAAGGGCTGCAAAACAGGGAATTCTCATAGGCGGCGGGCTGCTGGGAAACTCCAAAATTGAGGGTGAACGAAATTCAAAAAAATCAAAATAAAATGTAACACGGGGACCTTTATATGCGACTGTATGCGGGGATACACCAAAATCCGGAGTGAACATAAATTAGAAGAGAAAAGAAAAAGGGCTGCAAAACAGGAAATTCGCATAGGCGGCGGGCTGCTGGGAAACTCCAAAATTCAGACTGAACGAAATTCAACAAAATCAAAATGGAATGTAACGCGGGGACTTTTTACATGCGACTGTATACGGGGATACACCAAAATGCGGAGTGAACAAAAATTAGAAGAGAAAAGAAAAAGGGTTGCAAAACAGGGAATTCTCAATGGCGGCGGGCTGCTGGGAAACTCCAAAATTCAGAGTGAACGAAATTCAAAAAAATCAAAATAGAATGTAACACGGTGACTTTTTATATGCGACAGTATGCGGGGATACACCAAAATGCGGAGTGAACATAAATTAGAAGAGATAAGAAAAAGGGCTGCAAAACAGGGAATTCTCATAGGCGGCGGGCTGCTGGGAAACTCCAAGATTCAGAGTGAACGAAATTCAAAATAATCAAAATGGAATGTCACACGATGACATTTTATATGCAACTGTATGCAGGGATACACCAAAAATGCGGAGTGAACATAAATTAGAAGATAAAAGAAAAAGGGCTGCAAAACAGGGAATTCTCATAGGCGGCGGGCTGCTGGGAAACTCCAAAATTCAGAGTGAACCAAATTAATAAAAAATCAAAATGCAATGTAACACGGCTACTTTTTATATGCGACTGTATGTTGGGATACACCAAAATGCGGAGTGAACATAAATTAGAAGAGAAAAGAAAAAGGGGTGCAAAAGAGGAAATTCTCATAGGCGGCGGGCTGCAGGGAAACTCCAAAATTCAGAGTGAACGAAATTCAAAAAATCAAAATAGAATGTAACACAGGGACTTTTTATATGCAACTGTATACGGGGATACACCAAAATGCGGAGTGAACAAAAATTAGAAGTGAAAAGAAAAAGGGCTGCAAAACAGGGAATTCTCAAAGGCGGCGGGATGCTGGGAAACTCCAAAATTCAGAGAGAACGAAATTCAAAAAAATAAAAATGGAATATGAGACGACGACTTTTTATATGCGACTGTATGCGGGGATACACCAAAATGCGGAGTGAACATAAATTAGAAGAGATAAGAAAAAGGGCTGCAAAACAGGGAATTCTCATAGGCGGCGGGCTGCTGGGAAACTCCAAAATTCAGAGTGAACGAAATTCAAAATGATCAAAATGGAATGTGAGACGGCAACTTTTTATATGTGACTGTATACAGGGATACACCAAAATGCGGAGTGAACATAAATTAGAAGAGAAAAGAAAAAGGGCTGAAAAACAGGAAATTCTCATTGGCGGCGGGCTGCTGGGAAACTCCAAAATTCTGAGTGAACGAAATTCAAAAAAATCATAATAGAATGTACCACGGTGACTTTTTATATGCGACTGTATGCGGGGATACACCAAAATGCGGAGTGAACATAAATTAGAAGAGATAAGAAAAAGGGCTGCAAAACAGGGAATTCTCATAAGCGGCGGGCTGCTGGGAAACTCCAAAATTCAGAGTGAACGAAATTCAAAAAAATCAAAATAGAATGTAACACGGTGACTTTTTATATGCGACAGTATGCGGGGATACACCAAAATGCGGAGTGAACATAAATTAGAAGAGATAAGAAAAAGGGCTGCAAAACAGGGAATTCTCATAGGCGGCGGGCTGCTGGGAAACTCCAAAATTCAGAGTGAACGAAATTCAAAATAATCAAAATGGAATGTAACACGGTGACTTTTTATATGCAACTGTATGCGGGGATACACCAAAAATGCGGAGTGAACATAAATTAGAAGATAAAAGAAAAAGGGCTGCAAAACAGGGAATTCTCATAGGCGGCGGGCTGCTGGGAAACTCCAAAATTCAGAGTGAACCAAATTAATAAAAAATCAAAATGCAATGTAACACGGCTACTTTTTATAAGCGACTGTATGTTGGGATACACCAAAATGCGGAGTGAACATAAATTAGAAGAGAAAAGAAAAAGGGGTGCAAAAGAGGAAATTCTCATAGGCGGCGGGCTGCAGGGAAACTCCAAAATTCAGAGTGAACGAAATTCAACAAATCAAAATAGAATGTAACACAGGGACTTTTTATATGCAACTGTATACGGGGATACACCAAAATGCGGAGTGAACAAAAATTAGAAGAGAAAAGAAAAAGGGCTGCAAAACAGGGAATTCTCAAAGGCGGCGGGATGCTGGGAAACTCCAAAATTCAGAGAGAACGAAATTCAAAAAAATAAAAATGGAATATGAGACGACGACTTTTTATATGCGACTGTATGCGGGGATACACCAAAATGCGGAGTGAACATAAATTAGAAGTGTCACACCCCGCGGCCCGCAGGATGTGACGGGACCCTGCCGTAGACATACAGTTTCCTGTATGCCTACAAGGCATGTACGATATAATAGAAAACCCACCCCAACAAGCAACAATAACACAAATACACACAACAAATCGGTTCGAATATAAAACAGGTCATAGTATATATAAACAGTATCTCGTACGGATACAGCCAAAGGTCATGACATAGAGAATATATCACAATCAAAAACATATGTACATCTCTAGTCAAATACCAAACAAAAACTCAGGTATAGGTGACATATACTGATGGCCTAAATCCGACGTGCCTCTCCGCTACTGGCTGCACCCAAACCTGAAAAGATAACCCAAATGTGGGGTGAGAATAAATTCTCAGTGCGATAATTGCCACAACGGATTGCTGGACTTGCAATCAAGTTTCATTTTCAAAAAGAAACGCCAAATAAAACATAACACAGTTCTATACCAGTGTATAAGATAAAAATGCATATACCTGACAACAAATAATCAAATGAAATCAACATCCAGGAATCGCAAATTCGATATTCAAATAAACATAACATTAGGCTTAACTTACCGTATTATAGCTGGTAGCACTACAGGTGTTCTCTCGAGCTGGACCCTTTATCAAACCCACATCTGTAGGGTTACTGACACCTACAGATGTTCCACCGAGCTGGACCCTTTATCTGACACCCACCTGTAATGCTTTGGCTTAACCATTCCTAAGTTCTGGTTTCAAGTCATTTCAAGAAAATTCATTCAACATCATTTTGGAACGTAAAATCAACTGACCGTTCGAACGCCTTATCACGCCGGATAACGACTTAGACGATAACACTAGTCACCCATAATCATAACCGTCAATCAAATCACTGACCCTGCCCCAACCGGTTGGGGACTTACGGTGTCCCAGGTAGGCTAAAGCTTTAGGATCCTGCCAAAACCCGCATGCCAGGCTTTGCAAATTCGTCACACGATGGTGACCCGTCACACGCCGGTGACCAATCTCATTCACATTTCCAATTCTGGTGACTTACACTCTAAAATCAGATCTAATTAGATCGACACAATCGTAAACCATACCAGTATGCAAGTCATTCAGATTACAGCAATTCAATTTCAAACAGATTGGGCTATGCACATGCAATGCACAATTCAGCAAATGCAACAATGAATATTCAACATGACCAACGAATAACAGTTTAATTCTGAAAATGAAATATCAGACAAGTCCAGAAACCCCGCACCTGAGTATAAAGTGCACTCGTCTAAGGCTCAGGCGTCTCAAATGATCCCGAGATCCGATGCCTCGTAGGATTATCACCTATTTATACACTTAGATTCGATTACAGCGTTCGATTGGTATTCGATAGGTTAAACCGAGTTGAATTAGGTTAAACACGGCTTAGGGTTCGTATTCGGGTCCTAATGATATAGGTTTAGGTCACATAGTGCTTTTCATTCGGTTTCGGCACCAATAATCAAGTCATAAGTGCGCTAAGGCACCACACGGTACAATTCGAGTCGGAATTAGGTCAATTCGAGATAATGGTACCAAAACCTAACTCCATTTCGGAAAATTTCATAATCGGGAATTCGGTTACAAATTGGAACACGAAATCAATCAATAAACACTATAGAATCAACAAAGACATAGCACAATCAATTTGGTGCAATTCTACGGGTTTTCATCGAAAACCTAGAAATAACGAAATACAAATCGAGAGAGAAATAGAAATGGGATTTACCAATGAACGGAAGCAAAGAGCGAGAAACGTGTTCCTCGTTCGATATCTCGATTTTCGGGGGATTTCGTCGCCCGGAGCTCTCTCTCTCTCACTCTCTCTTTGTCTCGTTCTCTCTCTCTCTTTGTCGGCGTAGGAAAGAAGAAAGAAAAAGAGAAGGGGAAAGAAAAGGAAAAGAAAAGGAAAAGAGAGAAAGAGGTGTGTATGACAAAGGGCCCCACTTCCCTTTTGGAATTTTGCAAAATAGACCTTCAGTGTGCGAATGCGGATGGGTCCATCCGCACTGCGGGTTCGCTGACCCGCACTGGCTGTAAATTTCACTGTTAATACTTCTGAATTTCCACGAATGCGGGTGGCGGTGCGGGTGGCCATCCGCACTGCGGGTGGTCACTGAAATCTCAGAATTTGGCTAAGTTATTTAGTGCGGGTGGTCCATCCGCACTGACTCTCAGTGCGGACGCACTAGGCTCGGGAAAAATTGGCTGAACGTTGGACAATTGGCTAAGTACCCAGTGTGGGTGGATGGAACCGCACTGCGGGTGGGTTCATCCGCACTGGGCTCTGTTTTCACCATTTTTCGTTATTTCCCGCGACGAAAATCACAACAATCGTATAATTATCATTTGCTATCCACATAATTGATTTTTGTATATACATATATATATAATTTGATTTAACCACTTAATAAATTTGAATAAATCTAATTTCAAAAGTTTACGGTGTTACAATTCTCCCCCACTTAAAATGAGGTTCAGTCCGCTGAACTTGATTTCGTACCTTAATTGTCGAACAACTCCGGATACTTTTCTCGGATGCTTTCCTCGAGTTCCCACGTCGCTTCCTTATCGGAATGTCGCCCCCATTTTACCAACACGAGTCGGATCACTTTTCTTCGTAGTCGTTGTTCTTTTCGATCCAATATCCGCATCGGTTCCTCTTGATAAGTCAGATCATCTTGCACGTGTAACTCAGAATGGTCAATACAATGTGCCGGATCTCGCACATACCTGCGCAACTGTGATACATGAAACACCGGGTGAACCCGGTCCAGCGCTGGTGGCAGTGCAAGTTCGTATGCTACCGGTCCAACTCGTCGCAAAATCTGAAATGGCCCAATATAACGAGGACTTAGCTTCCCCGAAACACCAAATCTGTGTACGCCTCTGACAGGCGAAACTCGAAGCCATACGTGATCACTTTCTTGGAATTCCAACGGTCTTCGATGTATATCCGCGTATTTCCTTTGTCTTTCTTGGGCCGACTTGAGCCGACTCAGAACTCTCTTCGTTTTCTCAGCAATCTCTTCTAACATTTGCGGCCCCGTAGGCGGATATGTACCTGCTGGTCCCCACCACAGCGGAGTACTGCACTGCTGGCCTGTCAGCGCCTCTTGCGGTGACATACCGATGCTCGAGTGATAACTGTTGTTATACGCGAACTCCACCAGATACAAGTGATCAACCCACGTACCTTGTAAACTTAGCGCGCAGGAGCGCAACATGTCCTCCAATGTTTGAATAGTACGCTCAGATTGCCCGTCAGTCTGAGGATGATGGGCCGTACTGAATCTCAGCTTAGTACCCATTGCCTCTTGAAAGCTCGCCCAAAAATGAGAAGTAAATCGAGGGTCTCGGTCCGAAATAATAGTGCGTGAGCAACCGTGGTATTTGAATTGGTATCTCAAGAACAAATCTGCTAATTCTTGCCCCGATGTCTCGATTCGAAGCGGAATGAAATGAGCTATCTTTGTCAGCCGATCCACAATAACCCAAATAGTGTTATATCTACCAACGGTTCTCGGAAATCCGGATACAAAATCCATTGTGATCGACTCAAATTTCCTCGTAGGTATCTCCAGCGGTCTTAGCAACCCTGCTTTTCTCCGCCGATCCGCTTTAACCTGCTGACATACTTGGCATTTTTCCACGTACCTTTGCACGTCCCTTTTCATTTTCGGCCACCAGAAATACTTCTTCAAGTCTTGATACATTTTTACTTCACCCGGGTGGATAGCGTAACCCGAGTCGTGCGCCTCCGATAAAATCAGATCTTTCAGTTCAGCTTTACTTGGTACACAAATGCGATCATGAAACCGCAAGATGCCATCTCCTTGGACTTTAAAGGGGGAATCAGCATTTGACTCGTAGTGCAGTTTAAATTTCTGACATTTTGGATCATCCTGTTGCGATACACGAATCTGCTCGTGTAACTCCGATCGGATCTCAACCGCCGCTAGTACCACTGATGTAATTGCAGTTGTACCCGCCTCAACTCCACTTCCAATACTCTTAGATACAACCTTCGATGCAAATTCGCGTGATGCCCCGACATGTATTTCTAACCTTCGCATTTCCTCGAGCAGTTTCACTTCACTTGTAATAACTGACGCTAGGTTTACCTGACTCTTCCTGCTCAGCGCATCTGCTACTACATTCGCTTTCCCCGCGTGATACTGTATATCCAGATCGTAGTCTTTCATCAACTCTAACCACCGCCTTTGCCTCAAATTCAATTCTCTTTGCGTGAAGATGTATTTTAGACTCTGATGATCGGTGAACATACGGCATGTCACGCCATACAAATAATGCCGCCAAATCTTCAACGCAAATATTACCGCCGCTAACTCCAAGTCATGAGTAGGGTAGTTTTGCTCGTGCGGTCGCAATTGCCGAGATGCGTAGGCAATTACGTGACCATCTTGCATTAGTACACAACCCAACCCTGATCGCGATGCATCGGTGTAAACCGTATATTCTTTATCAGCAGTCGGCATAGCAAGAATCGGTGCGGATACCAGCCGACTCTTTAATTCCTCAAAGCTTTTATCTTGCGCGCTACCCCAGTCGAACTTTACACCTTTGCGCAATAACTTGGTAAGCGGCGCAGCTAGCCGCGAAAATCCGAGTACAAATCTCCTGTAGTACCCGGCCAACCCCAGAAAACTGCGAATTTCCGTGACCGTCTCCGGCCTCTTCCATTCAATCACGGCCCGAATCTTTTCGGGATCAACCGCTAATCCTCTTCCCGATACCACATGCCCCAAAAATGTAATTTCCCCCAACCAAAATTCACATTTCGATAATTTTGCGAATAACTGATGTTCGCGCAATCTTTGTAATACAATTCTCAAGTGTACCTCATGTTCTGCCGGGGATTTCGAGTATACCAAGATATCATCGATAAACACCACCACTGTTGAATCCAACATGTCATGGAATACTCGGTGCATCAAGTCCATGAACGCTGCGGGTGCGTTCGTCAGCCCAAACGGCATCACTAAGTACTCGTAGTGCCCGTACCGCGTACGGAATGCCGTCTTGTCCACATCACTCGGCCGTATTCTCAGCTGATGATACCCTGTTCTCAGATCAATCTTTGAATATATCGAAGATCCCTGCAACTGATCGAACAATTCATCAATCCGCGGTAACGGATATTTATTCTTCACGGTTACCTTATTCAGCTCACGGTAGTCAATACATAACCTCAGCGTGCCGTCCTTTTTCTTGACAAATAATACCGGTGCGCCCCACGGCGACGTGCTAGGTCTGATAAATCCATTCTCCAACATGTCTTCCAACTGCGCCTTAAGTTCTTTCAGCTCGGCAGGTGCCATTCGATACGGTGCCTTTGAAATAGGTGTTGTGCCCGGTACCAGTTTGATACCGAACTCCACTTCTCGTTCAGGTGGCAACCCCACGATCTCATCTGGAAACACATCCGAAAACTCTGACACCACCGGAATAGTGCTGATCTCTGGAACTGCTGCAGCCGTATAAACCACGGCCGCCAGATAAGCTGTACACCCTGTTTCTAATAAATGTTTCACTTCTACAGCTGAAATACAAGATGTCAGTTTTCCCAGTTCTCTACACTTCATAGTACATGATATACCTCTTGAGTTCGCAAAATGGATCCGTCGATGCGGACAGTCAATAGTTGCCTCGTGTCTCGTTAACCAATCCATTCCCAATAACACATCATATCCCGCAATATCCATAACTAAGAGGTCTGCTTCGAATTTCCTTCCATCCACTTTAATTTTTCGGTTACGGCATATTGTAATGGCTTGGTCGGTGGAACCGAAAGGAGTCTGAACACTAAGAATCCGGTTATCCGTCTCCACTGGCCATCGACAATTTTCTACTAACTCCCTCGACACGATGGAATGGCTACAACCTGTATCTATCAAGCAGTATGCATCATGGTCCGAGATAGAGAGTATACCTGTCATCACATCCGTCTGATACTCTGAAGTCCTCTTTTCCCCGCCTTCTTCTAACACGTCTGGGGTGTCGAGTATATTCCCTGAAACATCCAACGCATGTGCTGACACATGTCCTGCTGTTCTGCCTCCGCTAGCTTGAGAAGTACCCCGTCCTCGCGACACTGATCCGCCCCTACCACGGTTGACTGAGCTTCCCGCCCCACTGTCACTTGGAAATCTCACTGTAGCTTGTGGGCACTCTCTTGCCCAATGATCTCCGCTGCCGCATGTGAAACACGAACTGTTGCGGCGTCTGCACTCAACCTCATTATGTGCCTGATTGCATGAGCGGCACCACATAGGCGTGAATCCCGGCCGGAAACCCGGTCGAAATCCTGAAGTAGCTGCCGGCCCATAAGATGGCCGAGGAGTCATAATCTGTCTCTGAGGAGGTCTAAATGATGACGAGCCTCCTCTCGACCTCCCAACCGGTCGACTCGAACCAGCCCGTTGTTTCACATTTCTTTCTGCAAATTGCTCTTTCCGCCTCTTCGCGTGCATCTCAACCTGCTCAGCATGATCCATTATCGATTGTAACTCAGTAGCATTCGGAGTGTCAACTATCATGGATATGCTCCCGTCCAACCCGTCCAAGTACTGTCGGTGATATCGAACTCTGTCTGTCTGTATCTCTGTAGCATACCTAGACAAAGCTAGAAACTCATTATTATAATCAGCTATTGACCGTCCTTCTTGTCGCAACTCCAGAAATTTTCTTCTCAAAGCCTCCCTATGGATGTTACTCAGAAACCTCCGAGTAAACTGCTGCTCGAACCACTCCCAAGGGATCTTAACTGCTTCCCCGACATAATTCCGTCGGGCGCCATTCCACCAAAATCTTGCATCTCCGTTCAGCATTTGTTCCGCTAACTCCACCATGTCCTCCTCCGGTGCCCGACACAATACGAGCTTTGCATTTATCTTCTCTAACCATTCTTCCGCCTCTGAATACCCACCGGTACCATCAAACTGCGGCGGGTTTAAGCGCATAAAAGAGTCATATAATTTGCGGAATTCCTCAGGTGTACCTCTCTGATCCACTGGTGCTGCCTCTCGCCTTTCGGCTGCTTGACGGCCCCTCTCATAAGCCGCGATCAGCCTATCATCTAGTTCTCTGTCTCGGTTCTGCCCTCCTCCAGAACCCTCCGACTCATTTCCATCTCTAGCAGCTGCTGGCTCAATGACAACCGGATTCACTCGAGGTCGTCCGCGGCCTCTACGAGTCTCCATAATTCTATACTGTACCAAAACAACATTATAATAATGTATATGTATAATCGTTATACGAAATACCTCTTTATCCGTTACGATCCCCTTATTACGTGTCACTCTCACGTATCCTACCAGACTGGTTCAGGTTAAGGCTTAACCTTGCTCTGATACCACCAAAGGAGACCTGTCACACCCCGCGGCCCGCAGGATGTGACGGGACCCTGCCGTAGACATACAGTTTCCTGTATGCCTACAAGGCATGTACGATATAATAGAAAACCCACCCCAACAAGCAACAATAACACAAATACACACAACAAATCGGTTCGAATATAAAACAGGTCATAGTATATATAAACAGTATCTCGTACGGATACAGCCAAAGGTCATGACATAGAGAATATATCACAATCAAAAACATATGTACATCTCTAGTCAAATACCAAACAAAAACTCAGGTATAGGTGACATATACTGATGGCCTAAATCCGACGTGCCTCTCCGCTACTGGCTGCACCCAAACCTGAAAAGATAACCCAAATGTGGGGTGAGAATAAATTCTCAGTGCGATAATTGCCACAACGGATTGCTGGACTTGCAATCAAGTTTCATTTTCAAAAAGAAACGCCAAATAAAACATAACACAGTTCTATACCAGTGTATAAGATAAAAATGCATATACCTGACAACAAATAATCAAATGAAATCAACATCCAGGAATCGCAAATTCGATATTCAAATAAACATAACATTAGGCTTAACTTACCGTATTATAGCTGGTAGCACTACAGGTGTTCTCTCGAGCTGGACCCTTTATCAAACCCACATCTGTAGGGTTACTGACACCTACAGATGTTCCACCGAGCTGGACCCTTTATCTGACACCCACCTGTAATGCTTTGGCTTAACCATTCCTAAGTTCTGGTTTCAAGTCATTTCAAGAAAATTCATTCAACATCATTTTGGAACGTAAAATCAACTGACCGTTCGAACGCCTTATCACGCCGGATAACGACTTAGACGATAACACTAGTCACCCATAATCATAACCGTCAATCAAATCACTGACCCTGCCCCAACCGGTTGGGGACTTACGGTGTCCCAGGTAGGCTAAAGCTTTAGGATCCTGCCAAAACCCGCATGCCAGGCTTTGCAAATTCGTCACACGATGGTGACCCGTCACACGCCGGTGACCAATCTCATTCACATTTCCAATTCTGGTGACTTACACTCTAAAATCAGATCTAATTAGATCGACACAATCGTAAACCATACCAGTATGCAAGTCATTCAGATTACAGCAATTCAATTTCAAACAGATTGGGCTATGCACATGCAATGCACAATTCAGCAAATGCAACAATGAATATTCAACATGACCAACGAATAACAGTTTAATTCTGAAAATGAAATATCAGACAAGTCCAGAAACCCCGCACCTGAGTATAAAGTGCACTCGTCTAAGGCTCAGGCGTCTCAAATGATCCCGAGATCCGATGCCTCGTAGGATTATCACCTATTTATACACTTAGATTCGATTACAGCGTTCGATTGGTATTCGATAGGTTAAACCGAGTTGAATTAGGTTAAACACGGCTTAGGGTTCGTATTCGGGTCCTAATGATATAGGTTTAGGTCACATAGTGCTTTTCATTCGGTTTCGGCACCAATAATCAAGTCATAAGTGCGCTAAGGCACCACACGGTACAATTCGAGTCGGAATTAGGTCAATTCGAGATAATGGTACCAAAACCTAACTCCATTTCGGAAAATTTCATAATCGGGAATTCGGTTACAAATTGGAACACGAAATCAATCAATAAACACTATAGAATCAACAAAGACATAGCACAATCAATTTGGTGCAATTCTACGGGTTTTCATCGAAAACCTAGAAATAACAAAATACAAATCGAGAGAGAAATAGAAATGGGATTTACCAATGAACGGAAGCAAAGAGCGAGAAACGTGTTCCTCGTTCGATATCTCGATTTTCGGGGGATTTCGTCGCCCGGAGCTCTCTCTCTCTCACTCTCTCTTTGTCTCGTTCTCTCTCTCTCTTTGTCGGCGTAGGAAAGAAGAAAGAAAAAGAGAAGGGGAAAGAAAAGGAAAAGAAAAGGAAAAGAGAGAAAGAGGTGTGTATGACAAAGGGCCCCACTTCCCTTTTGGAATTTTGCAAAATAGACCTTCAGTGTGCGAATGCGGATGGGTCCATCCGCACTGCGGGTTCGCTGACCCGCACTGGCTGTAAATTTCACTGTTAATACTTCTGAATTTCCACGAATGCGGGTGGCGGTGCGGGTGGCCATCCGCACTGCGGGTGGTCACTGAAATCTCAGAATTTGGCTAAGTTATTTAGTGCGGGTGGTCCATCCGCACTGACTCTCAGTGCGGACGCACTAGGCTCGGGAAAAATTGGCTGAACGTTGGACAATTGGCTAAGTACCCAGTGTGGGTGGATGGAACCGCACTGCGGGTGGGTTCATCCGCACTGGGCTCTGTTTTCACCATTTTTCGTTATTTCCCGCGACGAAAATCACAACAATCGTATAATTATCATTTGCTATCCACATAATTGATTTTTGTATATACATATATATATAATTTGATTTAACCACTTAATAAATTTGAATAAATCTAATTTCAAAAGTTTACGGTGTTACAAGAAGAGATAAGAAAAAGGGCTGCAAAACAGGGAATTCTCATAGGCGGCGGGCTGCTGGGAAACTCCAAAATTCAGAGTGAACGAAATTCAAAATGATCAAAATGGAATGTGAGACGGCAACTTTTTATATGTGACTGTATACAGGGATACACCAAAATGCGGAGTGAACATAAATTAGAAGAGAAAAGAAAAAGGGCTGAAAAACAGGAAATTCTCATTGGCGGCGGGCTGCTGGGAAACTCCAAAATTCTGAGTGAACGAAATTCAAAAAAATCATAATAGAATGTACCACGGTGACTTTTTATATGCGACTGTATGCGGGGATACACCAAAATGCGGAGTGAACATAAATTAGAAGAGATAAGAAAAAGGGCTGCAAAACAGGGAATTCTCATAAGCGGCGGGCTGCTGGGAAACTCCAAAATTCAGAGTGAACGAAATTCAAAAAAATCAAAATAGAATGTAACACGGTGACTTTTTATATGCGACAGTATGCGGGGATACACCAAAATGCGGAGTGAACATAAATTAGAAGAGATAAGAAAAAGGGCTGCAAAACAGGGAATTCTCATAGGCGGCGGGCTGCTGGGAAACTCCAAAATTCAGAGTGAACGAAATTCAAAATAATCAAAATGGAATGTAACACGGTGACTTTTTATATGCAACTGTATGCGGGGATACACCAAAAATGCGGAGTGAACATAAATTAGAAGATAAAAGAAAAAGGGCTGCAAAACAGGGAATTCTCATAGGCGGCGGGCTGCTGGGAAACTCCAAAATTCAGAGTGAACCAAATTAATAAAAAATCAAAATGCAATGTAACACGGCTACTTTTTATAAGCGACTGTATGTTGGGATACACCAAAATGCGGAGTGAACATAAATTAGAAGAGAAAAGAAAAAGGGGTGCAAAAGAGGAAATTCTCATAGGCGGCGGGCTGCAGGGAAACTCCAAAATTCAGAGTGAACGAAATTCAACAAATCAAAATAGAATGTAACACAGGGACTTTTTATATGCAACTGTATACGGGGATACACCAAAATGCGGAGTGAACAAAAATTAGAAGAGAAAAGAAAAAGGGCTACAAAACAGGGAATTCTCAAAGGCGGCGGGATGCTGGGAAACTCCAAAATTCAGAGAGAACGAAATTCAAAAAAATAAAAATGGAATATGAGACGACGACTTTTTATATGCGACTGTATGCGGGGATACACCAAAATGCGGAGTGAACATAAATTAGAAGAGATAAGAAAAAGGGCTGCAAAACAGGGAATTCTCATAGGCGGCGGGCTGCTGGGAAACTCCAAAATTCAGAGTGAACGAAATTCAAAAAAAATCAAAATGCAATGTAACACGGCTGCTTTTTATATGCGACTGTATGTGGGGATACACAAAAATGCGGAGTGAACATAAATTAGAAGAGAAAAGAAAAAGGGCTGAAAAATAGGAAATTCTCATAGGCGGCGGGCTGCTGGGAAACTCCAAAATTCAGAGTGAACAAAATTCAAAAAAATCAAAATAGAATATACCACGGTGACTTTTTATATGCGAATGTATGCGGGGATACACCAAAATGCGGAGTGAACATAAATTAGAAGAGATAAGAAAAAGGGCT
Source organism: Carex myosuroides (assembly GCA_028015225.1). NCBI lineage: Eukaryota > Viridiplantae > Streptophyta > Magnoliopsida > Poales > Cyperaceae > Carex > Carex myosuroides. The sequence continues at coordinate 7,990,745 of CM051472.1, forward strand.
GCAAAACAGGGAATTCTCATAGGCGGCGGGCTGCTGGGAAACTCCAAAATTCAGAGTGAACGAAATTCAAAAAAATCAAAATAGAATGTACCACGGTGACTTTTTATATGCGACTGTATGCGGGAATACACCAAAATGCGGAGTGAACATAAATTAGAAGAGAAAAGAAAAAGGGATGCAAAACAGGTAATTCTCATAGGCGGCGGGCTGCTGGGAAACTCCAAAATTCAGAGTGAACGAAATTCAAAAAAATCAAAATGGAATGTAACACGGGGACTTTTTATATGCGATTGTATACGGGGATACACCAAAATGCGGAGTGAACATAAATTAGAAGAGAAAAGAAAAAGGGGTGCAAAACAGGGAATTCTCATAGGCGGCGGGCTGGTGGGAAACTCCAAAATTCAGAGTGAACGAAATTCAAAAAATCAAAATGGAATGTAACACAGGGACTTTTTATATGCAACTGTATACGGGGATACACCAAAATACGGAGTGAACAAAAATTAGAAGAGAAAAGAAAAAGGGATGCAAAACAGGTAATTCTCAAAGGCGGCGGGATGCTGGGAAACTCCAAAATTCAGAGTGAAAGAAATTCAAAAAAATAAAAATGGAATGTGAGATGGCGACTTTTTATATGCGACTGTAAGCGGAGATACACCAAAATGCGGAGTGAACATAAATTAGAAGAGATAAGAAAAAGGGCTGAAAAACAGGGAATTCTCATAGGCGGCGGGCTGCTGGGAAACTCCAAAATGCAGAGTGAACGAAATTCAAAATAATCAAAATGGAATGTAACACGGGGACTTTTTATATGAAACTGTCTGCGGGGATACACCAAAATGCGGATTGAACATAAACTAGAAGAGAAAAGAAAAATGGCTGCAAAACAGGGAATTCTCATAGGCGGCGGGCTGCTGGGAAACTCCAAAATTTAGAGTGAACGAAATTCAAAAAAATCAAAATAGAATGTAACACGGGGACCTTTATATGCGATTGTATGCGGGGATACAGCAAAATGCGGAGTGAACATAAATTAGAAGAGAAAAGAAAAAGGGCTTCAAAACAGGAAATTCTCAAAGGCGGCGGGCTGCTGGAAAACTACAAAATTCAGAGTGAACGAAATTCAAAAAAATCAAAATGGAATGTAACGCGGGGACTTTTTACGTGCGACTGTATACGGGGATACACCAAAATGCGAAGTGAACAAAAATTAGAAGAGAAAAGAAAAAGGGTTGCAAAACAGGGAATTCTCAAAGGCGGCGGGCTGCTGGGAAACTCCAAAATTCAGAGTGAACGAAATTCAAAAAAATCAAAATAGAATGTAACACGGTGACTTTTTATATGCGACAGTATGCGGGGATACACCAAAATGCGGAGTGAACATAAATTAGAAGAGATAAGAAAAAGGGCTGCAAAACAGGGAATTCTCATAGGCGGCGGGCGGCTGGGAAACTCCAAAATTCAGAGTGAACGAAATTCAAAATAATCAAAATGGAATGTAACACGGTGACTTTTTATATGCAACTGTATGCGGGGATACACCAAAAATGCGGAGTGAACATAAATTAGAAGATAAAAGAAAAAGGGCTGCAAAACAGGGAATTCTCATAGGCGGCGGGCTGCTGGGAAACTCCAAAATTCAGAGTGAACCAAATTAATAAAAAATCAAAATGCAATGTAACACGGCTACTTTTTATAAGCGACTGTATGTTGGGATACACCAAAATGCGGAGTGAACATAAATTAGAAGAGAAAAGAAAAAGGGGTGCAAAAGAGGAAATTCTCATAGGCGGCGGGCTGCAGGGAAACTCCAAAATTCAGAGTGAACGAAATTCAACAAATCAAAATAGAATGTAACACAGGGACTTTTTATATGCAACTGTATACGGGGATACACCAAAATGCGGAGTGAACAAAAATTAGAAGAGAAAAGAAAAAGGGCTGCAAAACAGGGAATTCTCAAAGGCGGCGGGATGCTGGGAAACTCCAAAATTCAGAGAGAACGAAATTCAAAAAAATAAAAATGGAATATGAGACGACGACTTTTTATATGCGACTGTATGCGGGGATACACCAAAATGCGGAGTGAACATAAATTAGAAGAGATAAGAAAAAGGGCTGCAAAACAGGGAATTCTCATAGGCGGCGGGCTACTGGGAAACTCCAAAATTCAGAGTGAACGAAATTCAAAATAATCAAAATGGAATGTAACACGGTGACTTTTTATATGCAACTGTATGCGGGGATACACCAAAAATGCGGAGTGAACATAAATTAGAAGATAAAAGAAAAAGGGCTGCAAAACAGGGAATTCTCATAGGCGGCGGGCTGCTGGGAAACTCCAAAATTCAGAGTGAACCAAATTAATAAAAAATCAAAATGCAATGTAACACGGCTACTTTTTATAAGCGACTGTATGTTGGGATACACCAAAATGCGGAGTGAACATAAATTAGAAGAGAAAAGAAAAAGGGGTGCAAAAGAGGAAATTCTCATAGGCGGCGGGCTGCAGGGAAACTCCAAAATTCAGAGTGAACGAAATTCAACAAATCAAAATAGAATGTAACACAGGGACTTTTTATATGCAACTGTATACGGGGATACACCAAAATGCGGAGTGAACAAAAATTAGAAGAGAAAAGAAAAAGGGCTGCAAAACAGGGAATTCTCAAAGGCGGCGGGATGCTGGGAAACTCCAAAATTCAGAGAGAACGAAATTCAAAAAAATAAAAATGGAATATGAGACGACGACTTTTTATATGCGACTGTATGCGGGGATACACCAAAATGCGGAGTGAACATAAAATAGAAGAGATAAGAAAAAGGGCTGCAAAACAGGGAATTCTCATAGGCGGCGGGCTGCTGGGAAACTCCAAAATTCAGAGTGAACGAAATTCAAAAAAAATCAAAATGCAATGTAACACGGCTGCTTTTTATATGCGACTGTATGTGGGGATACACAAAAATGCGGAGTGAACATAAATTAGAAGAGAAAAGAAAAAGGGCTGAAAAATAGGAAATTCTCATAGGCGGCGGGCTGCTGGGAAACTCCAAAATTCAGAGTGAACAAAATTCAAAAAAATCAAAATAGAATATACCACGGTGACTTTTTATATGCGACTGTATGCGGGGATACACCAAAATGCGGAGTGAACATAAATTAGAAGAGATAAGAAAAAGGGCTGCAAAACAGGGAATTCTCATAGGCGGCGGGCTGCTGGGAAACTCCAAAATTCAGAGTGAACGAAATTCAAAAAAATCAAAATAGAATGTACCACGGTGACTTTTTATATGCGACTGTATGCGGGAATACACCAAAATGCGGAGTGAACATAAATTAGAAGAGAAAAGAAAAAGGGATGCAAAACAGGTAATTCTCATAGGCGGCGGGCTGCTGGGATATTCCAAAATTCAGAGTGAACGAAATTCAAAAAAATCAAAATGGAATGTAACACGGGGACTTTTTATATGCGATTGTATACGGGGATACACCAAAATGCGGAGTGAACATAAATTAGAAGAGAAAAGAAAAAGGGGTGCAAAACAGGGAATTCTCATAGGCGGCGGGCTGCTGGGAAACTCCAAAATTCAGAGTGAACGAAATTCAAAAAATCAAAATGGAATGTAACACAGGGACTTTTTATATGCAACTGTATACGGGGATACACCAAAATGCGGAGTGAACAAAAATTAGAAGAGAAAAGAAAAAGGGATGCAAAACAGGTAATTCTCAAAGGCGGCGGGATGCTGGGAAACTCCAAAATTCAGAGTGAACGAAATTCAAAAAAATAAAAATGGAATGTGAGATGGCGACTTTTTATATGCGACTGTAAGCGGAGATACACCAAAATGCGGAGTGAACATAAATTAGAAGAGATAAGAAAAAGGGCTGAAAAACAGGGAATTCTCATAGGCGGCGGGCTGCTGGGAAACTCCAAAATGCAGAGTGAACGAAATTCAAAATAATCAAAATGGAATGTAACACGGGGACTTTTTATATGAAACTGTCTGTGGGGATACACCAAAATGCGGATTGAACATAAACTAGAAGAGAAAAGAAAAATGGCTGCAAAACAGGGAATTCTCATAGGCGGCGGGCTGCTGGGAAACTCCAAAATTTAGAGTGAACGAAATTCAAAAAAATCAAAATAGAATGTAACACGGGGACCTTTATATGCGATTGTATGCGGGGATACAGCAAAATGCGGAGTGAACATAAATTAGAAGAGAAAAGAAAAAGGGCTTCAAAACAAGAAATTCTCAAAGGCGGCGGGCTGCTGGAAAACTACAAAATTCAGAGTGAACGAAATTCAAAAAAATCAAAATGGAATGTAACGCGGGGACTTTTTACGTGCGACTGTATACGGGGATACACCAAAATGCGGAGTGAACAAAAATTAGAAGAGAAAAGAAAAAGGGTTGCAAAACAGGGAATTCTCAAAGGCGGCGGGCTGCTGGGAAACTCCAAAATTCAGAGTGAACGAAATTCAAAAAAATCAAAATAGAATGTAACACGGTGACTTTTTATATGCGACAGTATGCGGGGATACACCAAAATGCGGAGTGAACATAAATTAGAAGAGATAAGAAAAAGGGCTGCAAAACAGGGAATTCTCATAGGCGGCGGGCTGCTGGGAAACTCCAAAATTCAGAGTGAACGAAATTCAAAATAATCAAAATGGAATGTAACACAGTGACTTTTTATATGCAACTGTATGCGGGGATACACCAACAATGCGGAGTGAACATAAATTAGAAGATAAAAGAAAAAGGGCTGCAAAACAGGGAATTCTCATAGGCGGCGGGCTGCTGGGAAACTCCAAAATTCAGAGTGAACCAAATTAATAAAAAATCAAAATGCAATGTAACACGGCTACTTTTTATAAGCGACTGTATGTTGGGATACACCAAAATGCGGAGTGAACATAAATTAGAAGAGAAAAGAAAAAGGGGTGCAAAAGAGGAAATTCTCATAGGCGGCGGGCTGCAGGGAAACTCCAAAATTCAGAGTGAACGAAATTCAACAAATCAAAATAGAATGTAACACAGGGACTTTTTATATGCAACTGTATACGGGGATACACCAAAATGCGGAGTGAACAAAAATTAGAAGAGAAAAGAAAAAGGGCTGCAAAACAGGGAATTCTCAAAGGCGGCGGGATGCTGGGAAACTCCAAAATTCAGAGAGAACGAAATTCAAAAAAATAAAAATGGAATATGAGACGACGACTTTTTATATGCGACTGTATGCGGGGATACACCAAAATGCGGAGTGAACATAAATTAGAAGAGATAAGAAAAAGGGCTGCAAAACAGGGAATTCTCATAGGCGGCGGGCTGCTGGGAAACTCCAAAATTCAGAGTGAACGAAATTCAAAAAAAATCAAAATGCAATGTAACACGGCTGCTTTTTATATGCGACTGTATGTGGGGATACACAAAAATGCGGAGTGAACATAAATTAGAAGAGAAAAGAAAAAGGGCTGAAAAATAGGAAATTCTCATAGGCGGCGGGCTGCTGGGAAACTCCAAAATTCAGAGTGAACAAAATTCAAAAAAATCAAAATAGAATATACCACGGTGACTTTTTATATGCGACTGTATGCGGGGATACACCAAAATGCGGAGTGAACATCAATTAGAAGAGATAAGAAAAAGGGCTGCAAAACAGGGAATTCTCATAGGCGGCGGGTGCTGGGAAACTCCAAAATTCAGAGTGAACGAAATTCAAAAAAATCAAAATAGAATGTACCACGGTGACTTTTTATATGCGACTGTATGCGGGAATACACCAAAATGCGGAGTGAACATAAATTAGAAGAGAAAAGAAAAAGGGCTGCAAAACAGGAAATTCGCATAAGCGGCGGGCTGCTGGGAAACTCCAAAATTCAGAATGAACGAAATTCAAAAAAATGAAAATGGAATATAACACGGGGACTTTTTATATGCGAATGTATGCGTGGATACACCAAAATGCGGAGTGAACATAAATTAGAAGAGAAAAGAAAAAGGGTTGCAAAACAGGGAATTCTCAAAGGCGGCGGGCTGCTGGGAAACTCCAAAATTCAGAGTGAACGAAATTCAAAAAAATAAAAATGGAATGTGAGACGGCGACTTTTTATATGCGACTGTATGCGGGGATACACCAAAATGCGGAGTGAACATAAATTAGAAGAGATAAGAAAAAGGGTTGAAAAACAGGGAATTCTCATAGGCGGCGGGCTGCTGGGAAACTCCAAAATTCAGAGTGAACGAAATTCAAAATAATCAAAATGGAATGTAACACGGCAACTTTTTATATGCAACTGTATGCGGGGATACACCAAAATGCGGAGTGAACATAAATTAGAAGAGAAAAGAAAAAGGGCTGCAAAACATGAAATTCTCATAGGCGGCGGGCTGCTGGGAAACTCCAAAATTCTGAGTGAACGACATTCAAAAAAATCAAAATGGAATGTAACACGGGGACTTTTTATATGCGACTGTATGCGGGGATACACCAAAATCCGGAGTGAACATAAATTAGAAGAGAAAAGAAAAAGGGCTGCAAAACAGGAAATTCGCATAAGCGGCGGGCTGCTGGGAAACTCCAAAATTCAGAATGAACGAAATTCAAAAAAATGAAAATGGAATATAACACGGGGACTTTTTATATGCGAATGTATGCGTGGATACACCAAAATGCGGAGTGAACATAAATTAGAAGAGAAAAGAAAAAGGGTTGCAAAACAGGGAATTCTCAAAGGCGGCGGGCTGCTGGGAAACTCCAAAATTCAGAGTGAACGAAATTCAAAAAAATAAAAATGGAATGTGAGACGGCGACTTTTTATATGCGACTGTATGCGGGGATACACCAAAATGCGGAGTGAACATAAATTAGAAGAGATAAGAAAAAGGGTTGAAAAACAGGGAATTCTCATAGGCGGCGGGCTGGGAAACTCCAAAATTCAGAGTGAACGAAATTCAAAATAATCAAAATGGAATGTAACACGGGGACTTTTTATATGCGATTGTATACGGGGATACACCAAAATGCGGAGTGAACATAAATTAGAAGAGAAAAGAAAAAGGGGTGCAAAACAGGGAATTCTCATAGGCGGCGGGCTGCTGGGAAACTCCAAAATTCAGAGTGAACGAAATTCAAAAAATCAAAATGGAATGTCACACAGGGACTTTTTATATGCAACTGTATACGGGGATACACCAAAATGCGGAGTGAACAAAAATTAGAAGAGAAAAGAAAAAGGGCTGCAAAACCGGTAATTCTCAAAGGCGGCGGGATGCTGGGAAACTCCAAAATTCAGAGTGAACGAAATTCAAAAAAATAAAAATGGAATGTGAGACGGCGACTTTTTATATGCGACTGTATGTGTTTGACCCTAAAAAGTCAGGATTAAAAAAAAATATATATATATATATATAAATATATAATGAAAGAAATGGAGGGTACCATTTAAGGGATAAATGGAGAAAATTGAGCATATTCATTAACATGAGATTTTGAAAATATATATATACAGTTTGGATGAACAAGCTTTGACTTGAATAGATTGGTCAAAGGCCAAAGTCAAAGTTTTAATTGAAGTGAAAATGAAATATCCAAAGTTAGGTTCGGCCATCAGGAAAGCAAAAAATGAATTAAAATTAATGGGCCTTGCCGAAAGTTTAATGGGCTAAAAGAAAAGAGAAGAATGAAATAATGGAGAATATGGCGTTGATGTTCCCTGAAGCTCATTAAGCTGCACATGGGTTCGGACATAGTATCAAAGCAATGAAATAAACAGCAAACGGGATGAATTAAAGGCCCAAGCCCAAATGATTAATTGGAACAGGAGCTTCGGCAGTGTGTAAATCAGAAAACAAAAGAGGTGGCGCAACATGCTCTCTTATTTAAACTGAGAAGAGGTCCCCACATCATTCGGCCAGTCAGCTCCCAGCAATTCCTCTCTGGTTCATGATGCACCCTGTTCATTCGAAGAAAATAGCCTTCTCTCCCAAGCCGTTGAGCAGAAGAGAACAAAAGTGCAAGGACCATAGCTGGCGCCCGCAAATGCTAGCTGCCTCTGCATCCTTTGTCTCCCAGCTCTCTTCAAACACAACCGTTAGATTCTTTTAACGTAGGAGATTATGCCAACGCACTGATCCGTGCCATAGATGATGCCAGCTCATAAATCTGGCTCGCACGCCAACCGTTCGATGAAGTGAACGGTCAGGATTGAGCTACAACCCGAAACCCTAGTGTTGCCCTGGTGCCATGCCTATATAAGGAGCCCCAGAAGATGAAGAAAGACAAGACTCAAGCTGCCAAAAAGGCTGAATGCTAAAAACACACCTCTACACATACACATAGGTTAGCTAGAAAATTGAAGTAAGCAGGATTTGAGATTGTTTCTCTCTTTCAAACAAGAAAAAGGCATAAGTTTGCCTAAGAATGTAAGCCCGAAAGGGCTGTGTATGTTTCTCTAATGTTGAATAAAAAGGCTTCTTTGCTGTCATCCTTTTTGCTTTCTTTGTTTGACTTGCTCTTCTTCTCTTTCCTGCCTCTTTCTTTCTCTTACTGATCTCTCTTTTCTTTCCCTTTTATTTGCTTTAAGTGAACATTAATAAGTGGAGATATGGATTCTATGTTGGGAATTTATTATTACACTAAAACAATTCAGTCACATAAACAATTCAATTCAATTCAATATGCCACTATTGATCTACCTATGCCAAAATGGCCATCATGCAAAAATCATCAATTCTTAGGGAGCAGAAGCAATACCAGATTCCATTAGCGTATTTAAGCAAAGCTTCACTCAAAAGCGGTTGATGAACTTGTGGGACAGCGGCAAGAAAGCCTTCGTGCCGATGTAGAGGTTGAAGCGTCGGCGGCCTCCTTAGTAGTAGGATGAAGCCTTCCAAAGCTACAAGACTGCCCTTGTGAGATCGTGTTCACAATTCCTTAATGATCTCACATCTCTATTCTTTAATGGGGAGAAGTAGAGAAGGCCACATAATTGACTAGATTGACGGCTAGAAAATTATGCAACTTTTCGTTATGTTCTTGTGCTTTGGGGACCAATCCTATTTATAGAGATTTGGGGTCGGCATATAGCTAAACCCTAATTCAAAACCGACTTTCTGGGCATATGCCAACTTAAAAAAGGTATTTTGTGTAATTGCATCAAAAACCGTGCAATCACATCAAAATCCGTGCGGCTGCTGCAGAATCGGTTTCCTTAATTGCAAATTTCAGAATCAGTCCATCAATGATTTGATCTTTGCCTAAATTGTTCTACACATTTGTGGACCACATCAAAAAATGAATATATATTGATTGTCTATTACCTTATTTGATCACTTTAATTGACAATCATATATGACAGTAAACAATCCATAATTAGATTACATATATGCTCAATGTTGGCATTAAATCCAACGAGGTTGGCAATAAATCCAACATTCTAGTCTTACCATGACTAGTATGCCTCAACAAAAACAACAATCTCTTCCTGTAGCAATCAATGCAACAGTAAAGTGATTTCCTTTTTACTACAAATATTTTTGGAGTTCTTTACTGTTTTCTAATAAAATGATAAATAGAATATTTATAAAAATTGTATTTCGGTTTGCATCATTTTCTGGAACTTGCTGCTATTTTACCATGAATAAACATATATTTAAAATATAATAACTAAAATATGTATAACTTGAAGCTTTTATCTCTTTCTTTTCTTTTCCTTCCTTTTTGAGCAAACCTTTTAATTCTTTCTTAAAATGGCTGATTAATTGAGACATAAGAGTCGAGCCAGTGCTGGTCTCCTTTTATGTCAAGATTATGTCAATCATTTTATAAAAGGATTAATAGGAATAAAAGTGACAAATAAAAAATTATAACACAAGAGGTGTTGAAGTTGAGTTAGTGTGTCTCCTTCATCATTCTCTCAACATAAGATCACAAGGACCTATTTGCATAAAGGAGCTAATTAATCAATGATTAATGCATATGCAAATGTGCAGAAATTTTGATAAAATCAGAACCTATATGCAAATAGTGAGAGAAGGAGGACTAAATTGCAAATAGACATCAGTTATGCTGAAGTTTGTCATTTGTGTATTCAATCCCATGATATCTCAAGGATTTGTCCAATGATCAATTAAAAAGAATACCCAAATCATGATTTTAAAACAAAAAGGGACCTTTCTGCATATTTCCAGGTTCTGACAATTTTTGATACTTAGAAATGTTGAGATAATGAAGTTTGGAATTTCAATCTTCTTGTTTTCCCTTTACTGGTACCAAAACAGTAACTCAAAGGCTACTAAAATGCATCTAAAATGGTGATTAGTCAATGCCTTTGGTAATGAACATCTTAGACCAGTCCCTAGTACCTTCATGTACCCCATACCTGTATCAAACTCAAGTTCAAGCTTCACTGGTACATGAGAAGTACTCAAAAACTGTTAAATGACCTTCTCTAACAAATTGATCATCACAAACCAGTACAGGGACTGAAGTGAAAAATAAACTTCATGATCAAATAAAAGACATCAAAACACACTAAATGGACACAAATTTTACATTTTTATGATCTTATTTCAATTTATTATGAATTGTTGAAGTTCAGTATTTAAAAACAGAAAATCAACAATTAAAATAACAAAATTACCTCTAAATGCCCCTGACTTAATAAATATATTAAAAATAGAAATAAACTTCCAAAAAATCATAAAAATGTACACAGATATCCTCTGACCTTTCCTTATGATCTTATGACAAAAATCACACATGTCTTCAATCAAATTAATAAAGGAAATGTGAACTCAAAATTAACAGTATATGAATTGTGATGCTTAAACTCGAAATTAAATCAATAAAATTATTATTAAACTAAATTAAACTCCCTGCTGTCCTTGATAAGCTTTTATAAGCTTAGAGGGGTTTACTTAAACTCCCAGGTCATATCCAGCACCAAGAAATTAAAATTCGGTACCAAACCGGTACCATCTCAAAAATCTCAAATCCGATCAATACTAAGAAAGATGCTGAGTTGATGTTGCCATTATCTTTCAAATGATGATATGATGTTGGTCATACATTCAATTGAAAGAAATCTCTTTTTAATCAAAAAGAAACGAAGTTAAAATTGAAATGAGGTGCCATGGCCGAGCTTTACAGTGAACCACCCTTTCCGATGGTCGGTGATGGCCGACGACAAGTGCTTTTGGCTTCTGGTGCAAAGGCGATGACGATGATGACCTCCTTTCACCTTGCCGTGACCGGAAACCTCACCGGAGGTGGCCATCGGTCGGAACCCTAGTTCGGGATTGAAACCCGAACCAAATCTCAACTGCACGCTTTTTAAAGCAAACCCAGACCATTTGATTAAAGCGCCAAACAAAAGTTCAAATGAAAAGCACGAATCTCAAAACGAAAATCAAATCCAATGATCAAAAGACCTCTGCCCTTTGGGCCCACCTGTCATATGAAGGAATTCTTCATGCATTAATCTCAAAGTCCTAAGCCTATGTTCCAGATGTTAAGCACCAATATTGGAGGCCCATTACCAAATCTCAAAGCCCAAATAAGCATGTTGATATTTATGCGAATCTCAAAAATCCAGAATACACATCTCAATGCCCAGATGCACAAATCTTAAAGCCCAGTTATGAAATAAAATTCCTAAATCAAAGCCCCTTTCACAAAGGCCCCTCTGACTTTCAATGTTTACAGAATAGTCCTTATAAATTTACAAATGAGTCCCTGCCAGGCCAAAACTCTCTCAAACAAACCCTTAAAAACCCAATGTTCACATAAAACCCTATCTAAAGCCCAAATTATAAATTCACACCCTTTCAGCCTTGTAAATAGACCCTTGAAAACAATATAAATATTTACAAAGAGGTCCTTTTCAAGCATAACTTTTTCATTTTAAGTCCGAATCGACTCAAACCACTTCCAAACGAACCCAAATTGAATTCTTCACGTTTCTAAACCAAAATTGAGCATGTCCAAGCGTCAGACAAATCCTTAAATGACCAAAATACCCTTTTTCTTAAAATTAAATGATTTCATTTAAATAGTTAATAGATATGTAAATAAATATGTTATAAATCAAATATAAACAAATGTTGTACATACACTTCTCAAATATCCAAAATTCTATTTTAAAATGTAATAGATATTATTGTGAAATCATACACACACACATATATCCACATGCATAGGAAACCAAATTGATACTAGAATCTATGCATGGGTCCCCTTTTAGCCCCTTTATTCAATTCACTTAAATAGGCACAAATCCAGGAATGAACGAGGTGTTCAGTAACGACTTGGAAGGGTCATCTGATGTAATTAACAGCGGGGGCTTGCGCCCGCTGGGAGTTAAACGTCCCCACAATCAATAAACTCTCTCGATAGACTGATTATGAACGGTAGGTCTGTCGAGGGTGAACCGAAGGAATTGTAGAAAGAAGTAAATGTTTCAAATTCGATGTTCTCTTCCATGTCTTGAAAATCGAGCGCATTGAACCCTCAGACATTTAACACATGCACACACCTTCCATCCCCCTGTGCAACTTTCTGCGCCCTACAGTATGCGGGGATACACCAAAATGCGGAGTGAACATAAATTAGAAGAGATAAGAAAAAGGGCTGAAAAACATGGAATTCTCATAGGCGGCGGGCTGCTGGGAAACTCCAAAATTCAGAGTGAACGAAATTCAAAATAATCAAAATGGAATGTAACACGGGGACTTTTTATATGAAACTGTATGCGGGGATACACCAAAATACGGAGTGAACATAAACTAGAAGAGAAAAGAAAAAGGGCTGCAAAACAGGGAATTCTCATAGGCGGCGGGCTGCTGGGAAACTCCAAAATTTAGAGTGAACGAAATTCAAAAAAATCAAAATAGAATGTAACACGGGGACCTTTATATGCGATTGTATGCGGGGATACAACAAAATGCGGAGTGAACATAAATTAGAAGAGAAAAGAAAAAGGGCTTCAAAACAGGAAATTCTCAAAGGCGGCGGGCTGCTGGAAAACTCCAAAATTCAGAGTGAACGAAATTCGAAAAAATCAAAATGGAATGTAACGCGGGGAATTTTTACATGCGACTGTATACGGGGATACACCAAAATGCGGAGTGAACAAAAATTAGAAGAGAAAAGAAAAAGGGCTGCCAAACAGGGAATTCTCAAAGGCGGCGGGCTGCTGGGAAACTCCAAAATTCAGAGTGAACGAAATTCAATAAAATCAAAATGGAATGTAACGCGGGGAATTTTTACATGCGACTGTATACGGGGATACACCAAAATGCGGAGTGAACAAACATTAGAAGAGAAAAGAAAAAGGGCTGCAAAACAGGGAATTCTCAAAGGCGGCGGGCTGCTGGGAAACTCCAAAATTCAGAGTGAACGAAATTCAAAAAAATCAAAATAGAATGTAACACGGTGACTTTTTATATGCGACAGTATGCGGGGATACACCAAAATGCGGAGTGAACATAAATTAGAAGAGATAAGAAAAAGGGCTGCAAAACAGGGAATTATCATAGGCGGCGGGCTGCAGGGAAACTCCAAAATTCAGAGTGAACGAAATTCAAAAAATCAAAATAGAATGTAACATGGTGACTTTTTATATGCGACAGTATGCGGGGATACACCAAAATGCGGAGTGAACATAAAATAGAAGAGATAAGAAAAAGGGCTGCAAAACAGGGAATTCTCATAGGCGGCGGGCTGCTGGGAAACTCCAAAATTCAGAGTGAACGAAATTCAAAATAATCAAAATGGAATGTAACACGGTGACTTTTTATATGCAACTGTATGCGGGGATACACCAAAAATGCGGAGTGAACATAAATTAGAAGATAAAAGAAAAAGGGCTGCAAAACAGGGAATTCTCATAGGCGGCGGGCTGCTGTGAAACTCCAAAATTCAGAGTGAACCAAATTCAAAAAAAAATCAAAATGCAATGTAACACGGCTACTTTTTATATGCGACTATATGTTGGGATACACCAAAATGCGGAGTGAACATAAATTATAAGAGAAAAGAAAAAGGGGTGCAAAACAGGAAATTCTCATAGGCGGCGGGCTGCAGGGAAACTCCAAAATTCAGAGTGAACGAAATTCAAAAAATCAAAATAGAATGTAACACAGGGAATTTTTATATGCAACTGTATACAGGGATACACCAAAATGCGGAGTGAAGAAAAATTAGAAGAGAAAAGAAAAAGGGCTGCAAAACATGGAATTCTCAATGGCGGCGGGATGCTGGGAAACTCCAAAATTCAGAGTGAACGAAATTCAAAAAAATAAAAATAGAATATGAGACGGCGACTTTTTATATGCGACAGTATGCGGGGATACACCAAAATGCGGAGTGAACATAAATTAGAAGAGATAAGAAAAAGGGCTGCAAAACAGGGAATTCTCATAGGCGGCGGGCTGCTGGGAAACTCCAAAATTTGGAGTGAACGAAATTCAAAAAAATCAAAATAGAATGTAACACGGGGACCTTTATATGCGATTGTATGCGGGGATACAACAAAATGCGGAGTGAACATAAATTAGAAGAGAAAAGAAAAAGGGCTGCAAAACAGGGAATTCTCAAAGGCGGCGGGCTGCTGGGAAACTCCAAAATTCAGAGTGAACGAAATTCAAAAAAATCAAAATAGAATGTAACACGGTGACTTTTTATATGCGACAGTATGCGGGGATACACCAAAATACGGAGTGAACATAAATTAGAAGAGATAAGAAAAAGGGCTGCAAAACAGGGAATTCTCATAGGCGGCGGGCTGCTGGGAAACTCCAAAATTCAGAGTGAACGAAATTCAAAAAAATCAAAATAGAATGTAACACGGGGACCTTTATATGCGATTGTATGCGGGGATACAACAAAATGCGGAGTGAACACAAATTAGAAGAGAAAAGAAAAAGGGCTACAAAACAGGGAATTCTCAAAGGCGGCGGGCTGCTGGGAAACTCCAAAATTCAGAGTGAACGAAATTCAAAAAAATCAAAATAGAATGTAACACGGTGACTTTTTATATGCGACAGTATGCGGGGATACACCAAACTGCGGAGTGAACATAAATTAGAAGAGATAAGAAAAAGGGCTGCAAAACAGGGAATTATCATAGGCGGCGGGCTGCAGGGAAACTCCAAAATTCAGAGTGAACGAAATTCAAAAAATCAAAATAGAATGTAACAAAGGGACTTTTTATATGTAACTGTATACGGGGATACACCAAAATGCGGAGTGAACAAAAATTAGAAGAGAAAAGAAAAAGTGCTGCAAAACAGGGAATTCTCAAAGGCGGCGGGATACTCGGAAACTCCAAAATTCAGAGTGAACGAAATTCAAAAAAATAAAAATGGAATATGAGATGGCGACTTTTTATATGCGACTGTTTGTGGGGATACACCAAAATGCGGAGTGAACATAAATTAGAAGAGATAGGAAAAAGGGCTGCAAAACAGGGAATTCTCATAGGCGGCGGGCTGCTGGGAAACACCAAAATTCAGAGTGAACGAAATTAAAAAAAAATCAAAATGCAATGTAACACGGCTACTTTTTATATGCGACTGTATGTGGGGATACACCAAAATGCGGAGTGAACATAAATTATAAGAGAAAAGAAAAAGGGCTGCAAAACAGGAAATTCTCATAGGCTGCGGGCTGCTGGGAAACTCCAAAATTCAGAGTGAACGACATTCAAAAAAATCAAAATGGAATGTAGCACGGGGACTTTTTATATGCGACTGTATGCGGGGATACACCAAAATCCGGAGTGAACATAAATTAGAAGAGAAAAGAAAAAGGGCTGCAAAACTGGAAATTCGCATAGGCGGCGGGCTGCTGGGAAACTCCAAAATTCAGAATGAACGAAATTCAAAAAAATGAAAATGGAATATAACACAGGGACTTTTTATATGTGAATGTATGCGTGGATACACCAAAATGCGGAGTGAACATAAATTAGAAGAGAAAAGAAAAAGGGTTGCAAAACAGGGAATTCTCAAAGGCGGCGGGCTGCTGGGAAACTCCAAAATTCAGAGTGAACGAAATTCAAAAAAATAAAAACGGAATGTGAGACGGCAACTTTTCATATGTGACTGTATGCAGGGATACACCAAAATGCGGAGTGAACATAAATTAGAAGAGAAAAGAAAAATGGTTGCAAAACAGGGAATTCTCATAGGCGGCGGTCTGCTGGGAAACTCCAAAATTCAGAGTGAACGAAATTCAAAATAATCAAAATGGAATGTGAGACGGCAACTTTTTATATGTGACTGTATACAGGGATACACCAAAATGCGGAGTGAACATAAATTAGAAGAGAAAAGAAAAAGGGCTGAAAAACAGGAAATTCTCATAGGCGGCGGGCTGCTGGGAAACTCCAAAATTCAGAGTGAACGAAATTCAAAATAATCGAAATGGAATGTAACACGGGGACTTTTTATATGAAATTGTATGCGGGAATACATCAAAATGCGGAGTGAACATAAACTAGAAGAGAAAAGAAAAGGGCTGCAAAACAGGGAATTCTCATAGGTGGCGGGCTGCTGGAAAACTTCAAAATTCAGAGTGAACGAAATTCAATAAAATCAAAATGGAATGTAACGCGGGGAATTTTTACATGCGACTGTATACGGGGATACACCAAAATGCGGAGTGAACAAACATTAGAAGAGAAAAGAAAAAGGGCTGCAAAACAGGGAATTCTCAAAGGCGGCGGGCTGCTGGGAAACTCCAAAATTCAGAATGAACGAAATTCAAAAAAATCAAAATAGAATGTAACATGGTGACTTTTTATATGCGCCAGTATGCGGGGATACACCAAAATGCGGAGTGAACATAAATTAGAAGAGATAAGAAAAAGGGCTGCAAAACAGGGAATTCTCACAAAAATTAGAAGAGAAAAGAAAAATGGCTGAAAAACAGGGAATTCGCATAGGCGGCGTGCTGCTGGGAAACTCCATAATTCAAAGTGAACAAAATTCAAAAAAATCAAAGTGGAATGTAACAAGGGCACTTTTTATATGCGACTGTATGCGGGGATACACCAAAATACGAAGTGAACAAAAATTAGAAGAGAAAAGAAAAAGGGCTGAAAAACATGAAATTCTCATAGGCGGCGGGCTGCTGGGAAACTCCAAAATTCAAAGTGAACGAAATTCAAAAAAATCATAATGGAATGTAACAAGGGGACTTTTTATATGCGACTGTATGCGGGGATACACCAAAATACGGAGTGAACATAAATTAGAAGAGAAAAGAAAAAGGGATGCAAAACTTGGAATTCTCATAGGCGGCGGGCTCCTGGGAAACTCCAAAATTCAAAGTGAAAGAAATTCAAAAAAATCAGAATGGAATGTAAGACGGGGACTTTTTATATGCGACTGTATGCGGGGATACACCAAAATGCGGAGTGAAAAAAAATTAGAAGAGAAAAGAAAAAGGGCTGCAAAACAGGGAATTCTCATAGGCGGCGGGCTGCTGGGAAACTCCAAAATTCAAAGTGAACGAAATTCAAAAAAATCAAAATAGAATGTTACACGGGGACTTTTTATATGCGAATGTATGCGGGGATACACCAAAATACGGAGTGAACATAAATTAGAAGAGAAAAGAAAAAGGGCTGAAAAACAGGGAATTCTCATAGGCGGCGGGCTGCTGGGAAACTCCAAAATTCAGAGTCAACGAAATTCAAAAAAATCAGAATGGAATGTAACACAGGGACTTTTTATATGCGACTGTATCCGGGGATACACCAAAATGCGGAGTGAACAAAAATTAGAAGAGAATTGAAAAAGGGCTGAAAAACAGGGAATTCTCATAGGCGGCGGGCTGCTGGGAAACTACAAAATTCAAAGTGAACAAAATTCAAAAAAATCAAAATGAAATGTAACACAGGGACTTTTTATATGCGACTCTATGCGGGGATACACCAAAATGCGGAGTGAACAAAAATTAGAAGAGAAAAGAAAAAGGGCTGAAAAACAGGGAATTCTCATAGGCGGCGGGCTGCTGGGAAACTCCAAAATTCAGAGTCAACGAAATTCAAAAAAATCCGAATGGAATGTAACACGGGGACTTTTTATATGCGACTGTATCCGGGGATACACCAAAATGCAGAGTGAACAAAAATTAGAAGAGAAAATAAAAAGGGCTGAAAAACAGGAAATTCTCATAGGCGGCGGGCTGCTGGGAAACTCCAAAATTCAAAGTGAACGAAATTCAAAAAAATCATAATGGAATGTAATAAGGGGACTTTTTATATGCTACTGTATGCGGAGATACTCCAAAATGCGGAGTGAAAAAAAATTAGAAGAGAAAAGAAAAATGGCTGCCAAACAAGGAATTCTCATAGGCGGCGGGCTGCTGGGAAACTCCAAAATTCAAAGTGAACGAAATTCAAAAAAATCATAATGGAATGTAACAAGAGGACTTTTTATATGCGACTGTATGCGGGGATACACCAAAATACGGAGTGAACATAAATTAGAAGAGAAAAGAAAAAGGGTTGCAAAACTTGGAATTCTCATAGGCGGCAGGCTGCTGGGAAACTCCATAATTCAAAGTGAAAGAAATTCAAAAAAATCAGAATGGAATGTAACACGGGGACTTTTTATATGCGACTGTATGCGGGGATACACCAAAATGCGGAGTGAAAAAAAATTAGAAGAGAAAAGAAAAATGGCTGCCAAACAGGGAATTCTCAGAGGCGGCGGGCTGCTGGGAAACTCCAAAATTCAAAGTGAACGAAATTCAAAAAAATCAAAATGGAATGTAACACGGGGACTTTTATATGCGACTGTATGCGGGGATACACCAAAATACGGAGTGAACATAAATTAGAAGAGAAAAGAAAAATGGCTGAAAAACAGGGAATTCTCATAGGCGGCGGGCTGCTGGGAAACTCCAAAAATTCAAAGTGAACGAAATTCAAAAAAATCAAAATAGAATGTAACACGGGGACTTTTATATGCGACTGTATGCGGGGATACACCAAAATGCGGAGTGAACATAAATTAGAAGAGAAAAGAAAAAGGGCCGAAAAACAGGGAATTCTCATAGGCCGCGGGCTGCTGGGAAACTCCAAAATTCAAATTGAACGAAATGCAAAAAAATCAAAATGAAATGTAACACGGGGACTTTTTATATGCGACTGTATGCGGGGATACACCAAAATGCGGAGTGAACAAAAATTAGAAGAGAAAAGAAAAAGGGCTGAAAAACAGGGAATTCTCATAGGCGGCGGGCTGCTGGGAAACTGCAAAATTCAAAGTGAACGAAATGTTGTCCCTTAGGCACCACTAAATTCGAAATAAATAAATTATTGCAAATAAAATAAAGAAGAAGAGTTTAGAGAAAGTTGACACAAGGAGTGATAACGGAGTTCGGCTTAAAATGCCTACGTCTCCGGGGCGTCGCAACCGCTTCTCGGTGCGCCTTTCTATTACCCAAAAGAGAAAGGTTACAACTTGTGAACCGGTGAGCCCTGACAACCAACGGGAAGTCACACGGCCAACTAGAGTCGAGAACTAAGTCTCTAAGTTTGAAATCTCAAGATAAACGCTCAAGTAATCACTCTAATCTAATCTAACTCAAGATTAGTGAAGTGGATTTGAGGTTGTTTTGAGGGATATTGAAATTCGTGTTCTCACAACAATGGAGGAACTTGCTCTCACAGAAAATTAGGTTTAAAATGATTAGAGTCGGCTAGATAGATTTGAGGAGAACCCTAAGGTTCTATTTATAGTGGCAGCTTTCAAACGAGTTTTCTGCCATAAAACGTCCCAACGTTTTGTAAAACGATGAAAACGTTTTAGTTCAACTTAGGTCAAAAATTCAAATTTCTGTGAGATTTGCTAAAACGTCGCAGACGGTTAACAAACGTCTCAGGACGTTTTCCTCTGGAGATTTATCGATCAAAATGCAATTTGAAGTCTGAGAATTTATTTAAATCGTCCAGACGTTTTGACAATCGTCTGGGACGTTTTAGAATGTTTTTCCAGCTTTTTAATCGATTGATCTCCAGATTTTTCACATAGAAAAACGTCTGAACGTTTTGTTAATCGTTCCAACGTTTTATCCCTGTTTTTCACCATCAAAGCTACTTTACCAATTATTAATTTACAGTTTAAATTCTTGATAAATAACTTGATGATTTCTTCAGTCCAAGTGCTCTAAATTGCAATTCCAATTTCCTTGAACCTGCATTCTTTCTAAAATAGAGAAAATCGTAAAATTCAATAATTGTATGTTTTGCAAATTAGTCAAATAGACTATAAGAGAATTGCTTGAAACAACACGAAATTCAAAAAAATCAAAATGGAAAGTAACACGGGGACTTTTATATGCGACTGTATGCGGGGAAACACCAAAATGGGGAGTGAACAAAATTAGAAGAGAAAAGAAAAAGGGCTGAAAAACAGGGAATTTTCAAAGGCGGCGGGCTGCTGGGAAACTCCATAATTCAAAGTGAACGGAATTCAAAAAAATCAAAAAGGAATGTAACAAGTGGACTTTTTATATGCGACTGTATGCGGGGATACACCAAAATACAGAGTGAACATCAATTAGAAGAGAAATGAAAAAGGGCAGCAAAACTTGGAATCATCATAGGCGGCGGGCTGCTGGGAAACTCCAAAATTCAGCGTGAACGAAATTCAAAAAAATCAAAATGGAATTTAACACGGGGACTTTTTATATGCGACTGTATGCGGGGATACACCAAAATGCGCAGTGAACATAAATTTGAAGAGAAAAGAAAAAGGGCTGCAAAACTTGGAATTCTCATAGGCGGCGGGCTACTGGGAAACTCCAAAATTCAGTGTGAACGAAATTCAAAAAAATCAAAATGGAATATAACACGGGGACTTTTAATATGCGACTGTAAGCGGGGATACACCAAAATGCGGAGTGAACATAAATTAGAAGAGAAAAGAAAAAGGGCTGCTGGGAAACTCCATAATTCAGAGTCAACGAAATTCAGAAAAATCAAAATGGAATGTAACAAGAGGACTTTTTATATGCGACTGTATGCGGGGATACACCAAATTACGGAGCGAACATAAATTAGAAGAGAAAAGAAAAGGGGCTGCAAAACTTGGAATTCTCATAGGCGGCGGGCTGCTGGGAAACTCCATAATTCAGAGTCAACGAAATTCAAAAAAATCAAAATGGAATGTAACAAGGGGACTTTTTATATGCGACTGTATGCGGGGATACACCAAAATACGGAGTGAACATAAATTAGAAGAGAAAAGAAAAAGGGCTGCAAAACTTGGAATTCGAATAGGCGGCGGGCTGCTGGGAAACTCCAAAATTCAGCGTGAACGAAATTCAAAAAAATCAAAATGGAATTTAACACGGGCTGCTCCCCCTCAACATATGCACTCCCCCTCAACATATGCACTCCCCCTCAATTTGATAATATGTGACATGATTTTAGAAAAATATGCATGTCATCACAAATATAACAATATGAAAGATAATCAATTTAGAATTAAACATGCAATCATATACCTAACAAAGTTCAAGTCGAAATACCATAGGAATAATAAAAGTGCAAGCATACAATATAGAAATAGTAAAAGGTCATGCAATCATAAATAACATAGCATAGCAATCACTTAGCAAATTCTAATGGAAAAAAAAAATTCAAAGATATTTAAAATTCGGGGTCATCGTCGTCGTTTTCTTCTTCACCCTCCTCATCATATTCTTCATCATCTTCGGAAGGAATGTGAGGGGCACTAGTGGTCGCGCCACTAGAAGCACCATATTGCTGCACAAAGCGCCGAGCGAGTTCGGAAGTAGTGATATCAATATCATTAATTGCTTTGGCGTTTTTGCGGCCTTGAATCCGGTGTTTGCGCGAATCTGCCTTCAAGATTTTGAGATCGTTATTTATCGCGGTAAATTGGTTGGTATTGGCAATTTGATATTCTTGCATGTGTTGAACAAGCCAAGCCAATTGATTGTCCGCTCCTTGAGGGAGCTCACCTTGAGCCACTGGTGGTATCGGTGGTTGGTGATTTTGTGCCGCCGGTTCTTCCTCATACGGATCCCAATATTGGTTTGGTAGGGCATCGACATCATTTATCCAACTATTAATAGGTCTGCCGTCAGGTCGGAGCATTGGTAGACCCGAGTCCAAATGACTTGGGATCCAACCATGTTTGGGTAGAATATCAAGCAAATGATGAGGTGCATTTCCAAGGAGATGATTTGGGACGATTATGCCATTTTGGCGAATTATACGATGAATTAAATGGCCATAGGGTAGAGTGGCAACGGAGCTAGTAAAGCAAGCAATCATGTGGCGAAGAATGATAAATGGGATGTTAAACTGTTTTGCATCCCGGGATATGAGATGCCTCAAGTAGTACATTGGACCCCACTCTATATTTGATTTGATCGTTGCTTTAGGGATAAGAATGTTGTTGATGATAAGAAAAAGCAACCGATGGAGAGATGGAAGATGGGATACATAGAGTGGTGCACCGCCAAAGTTACGGCGAGCAAACCAGGTTTTGTAGTGATCGGCGGATTCTAAGGCTAAATCTGGCCATTTCCGGAGGATATAGGTTTCTTCACCCTCATTGGTTAACCCAAGCCAATTGGCCATATTGTCACACCCCGCGGCCCGCAGGATGTGACGGGACCCTGCCGTAGACATACAGTTTCCTGTATGCCTACAAGGCATGTACGATATAATAGAAAACCCACCCCAACAAGCAACAATAACACAAATACACACAACAAATCGGTTCGAATATAAAACAGGTCATAGTATATATAAACAGTATCTCGTACGGATACAGCCAAAGGTCATGACATAGAGAATATATCACAATCAAAAACATATGTACATCTCTAGTCAAATACCAAACAAAAACTCAGGTATAGGTGACATATACTGATGGCCTAAATCCGACGTGCCTCTCCGCTACTGGCTGCACCCAAACCTGAAAAGATAACCCAAATGTGGGGTGAGAATAAATTCTCAGTGCGATAATTGCCACAACGGATTGCTGGACTTGCAATCAAGTTTCATTTTCAAAAAGAAACGCCAAATAAAACATAACACAGTTCTATACCAGTGTATAAGATAAAAATGCATATACCTGACAACAAATAATCAAATGAAATCAACATCCAGGAATCGCAAATTCGATATTCAAATAAACATAACATTAGGCTTAACTTACCGTATTATAGCTGGTAGCACTACAGGTGTTCTCTCGAGCTGGACCCTTTATCAAACCCACATCTGTAGGGTTACTGACACCTACAGATGTTCCACCGAGCTGGACCCTTTATCTGACACCCACCTGTAATGCTTTGGCTTAACCATTTCCTAAGTTCTGGTTCCAAGTCATTTCAAGAAAATTCATTCAACATCGTTTTGGAACGTAAAATCAACTGACCGTTCAAACGCCTTATCACGCCGGATAACGACTTAGACGATACACACTAGTCACCCATAATCATAACCGTCAATCAAATCACTGACCCTGCCCCAACCGGTTGGGGACTTACGGTGTCCCAGGTAGGCTAAAGCTTTAGGATCCTGCCAAAACCCGCATGCCAGGCTTTGCAAATTCGTCACACGATGGTGACCCGTCACACGCCGGTGACCAATCTCATTCACATTCCAATTCTGGTGACTTACACTCTAAAATCAGATCTAATTAGATCGACACAATCGTAAACCATACCAGTATGCAAGTCATTCAGATTTCAGCAATTCAATTTCAAACAGATTGGGCTATGCACATGCAATGCAAAATTCAGCTAATGCATCAATGAATATTCAACATGACAACCGAATAACAGTTTAATTCTGAAAAGGAAATATCAGACAAGTCCAGAAACCCCGCACCTGAGTATAAAGTGCACTCGTCTAAGGCTCAGGCGTCTCAAATGATCCCGAGATCCGATGCCTCGTAGGATTATCACCTATTTATACACTTAGATTCGATTACAGCGTTCGATTGGTATTCGATAGGTTAAACCGAGTTGAATTAGGTTAAACACGGCTTAGGGTTCGTATTCGGTTCCTAATGATATAGGTTTAGGTCACATAGTGCTTTTCATTCGGTTTCGGCACCAATAATCAAGTCATAAGTGCGCTAAGGCACCACACGGTACAATTCGAGTCGGAATTAGGTCAATTCGAGATAATGGTACCAAAACCAAATTCCATTTCGGAGAAATTCACAATCGGGAATTCGGTTACAAATTGGAACACGAAATCAATCAATAAACACTATAGAATCAACAAAGACATAGCACAATCAATTTGGTGCAATTCTACGGGTTTTCATCGAAAACCTAGAAATAACGAAATACGAATCGAGAGAGAAATAGAAATGGGATTTACCAATGAACGGAAGCAAAGAGCGAGAAACGTGTTCCTCGTTCGATATCTCGATTTTCGGGGGATTTCGTCGCCCGGAGCTCTCTCTCTCTCACTCTCTCTTTGTCTCGTTCTCTCTCTCTCTTTGTCGGCGTAGGAAAGAAGAAAGAAAAAGAGAAGGGGAAGGAAAAGGAAAAGAAACGGAAAAGAGAGAAAGAGGTGTGTATGACAAAGGGCCCCACTTCCCTTTTGGAATTTTGCAAAATAGACCTTCAGTGTGCGAATGCGGATGGGTCCATCCGCACTGCGGGTTCGCTGACCCGCACTGGCTGTAAATTTCGCTGTTAATACTTCTGAATTTCCACGAATGCGGGTGGCGGTGCGGGTGGCCATCCGCACTGCGGGTGGTCACTGAAATCTCAGAATTTGGCTAAGTTATTTAGTGCGGGTGGTCCATCCGCACTGACTCTCAGTGCGGACGCACTAGGCTCGGGAAAAATTGGCTGCACGTTGGACAATTGGCTAAGTACCCAGTGTGGGTGGATGGAACCGCACTGCGGGTGGGTTCATCCGCACTGGGCTCTGTTTTCACCATTTTTCGTTATTTCCCGCGACGAAAATCACAACAATCGTATAATTATCATTTGCTATCCACATAATTGATTTTTGTATATACATATATAATTTGATTTAACCACTTAATAAATTTGAATAAATCTAATTTCAAAAGTTTACGGTGTTACAATTCTCCCCCACTTAAAATGAGGTTCAGTCCGCTGAACTTGATTTCGTACCTTAATTGTCGAACAACTCCGGATACTTTTCTCGGATGCTTTCCTCGAGTTCCCACGTCGCTTCCTTATCGGAATGTCGCCCCCATTTTACCAACACGAGTCGGATCACTTTTCTTCGTAGTCGTTGTTCTTTTCGATCCAATATCCGCATCGGTTCCTCTTGATAAGTCAGATCATCTTGCACGTGTAAATCAGAATGGTCAATACAATGTGCCGGATCTCGCACATACCTGCGCAACTGTGATACATGAAACACCGGGTGAACCCGGTCCAGCGCTGGTGGCAGTGCAAGTTCGTATGCTACCGGTCCAACTCGTCGCAAAATCTGAAATGGCCCAATATAACGAGGACTTAGCTTCCCCGAAACACCAAATCTGTGTACGCCTCTGACAGGCGAAACTCGAAGCCATACGTGATCACTTTCTTGGAATTCCAACGGTCTTCGATGTATATCCGCGTATTTCCTTTGTCTTTCTTGGGCCGACTTGAGCCGACTCAGAACTATCTTCGTTTTCTCAGCAATCTCTTCTAACATTTGCGGCCCCGTAGGCGGATATGTACCCGCTGGTCCCCACCACAGCGGAGTACTGCACTGCTGCCCTGTCAGCGCCTCTTGCGGTGACATACCGATGCTCGAGTGATAACTGTTGTTATACGCGAACTCCACCAGATACAAGTGATCAACCCACGTACCTTGTAAACTTAGCGCGCAGGAGCGCAACATGTCCTCCAATGTTTGAATAGTACGCTCAGATTGCCCGTCAGTCTGAGGATGATGGGCCGTACTGAATCTCAGCTTAGTACCCATTGCCTCTTGAAAGCTCGCCCAAAAATGAGAAGTAAATCGAGGGTCTCGGTCCGAAATAATAGTGCGTGAGCAACCGTGGTATTTGAATTGGTATCTCAAGAACAAATCTGCTAATTCTTGCCCCGATGTCTCGATTCGAAGCGGAATGAAATGAGCTATCTTTGTCAGCCGATCCACAATAACCCAAATAGTGTTATATCTACCAACGGTTCTCGGAAATCCGGATACAAAATCCATTGTGATCGACTCAAATTTCCTCGTAGGTATCTCCAGCGGTCTTAGCAACCCTGCTTTTCTCCGCCGATCCGCTTTAACCTGCTGACATACTTGGCATTTTTCCACGTACCTTTGCACGTCCCTTTTCATTTTCGGCCACCAGAAATACTTCTTCAAGTCTTGATACATTTTTACTTCACCCGGGTGGATAGCGTAACCCGAGTCGTGCGCCTCCGATAAAATCAGATCTTTCAGTTCAGCTTTACTTGGTACACAAATGCGATCATGAAACCGCAAGATGCCATCTCCTTGGACTTTAAAGGGGGAATCAGCATTTGACTCGTAGTGCAGTTTAAATTTCTGACATTTTGGATCATCCTGTTGCGATACACGAATCTGCTCGTGTAACTCCGATCGGATCTCAACCGCCGCTAGTACCACTGATGTAATTGCAGTTGTACCCGCCTCAACTCCACTTCCAATACTCTTAGATACAACCTTCGATGCAAATTCGCGTGATGCCCCGACATGTATTTCTAACCTTCGCATTTCCTCGAGCAGTTTCACTTCACTTGTAATAACTGACGCTAGGTTTACCTGACCCTTCCTGCTCAGCGCATCTGCTACTACATTCGCTTTCCCCGCGTGATACTGTATATCCAGATCGTAGTCTTTCATCAACTCTAACCACCGCCTTTGCCTCAAATTCAATTCTCTTTGCGTGAAGATGTATTTTAGACTCTGATGATCGGTGAACATACGGCATGTCACGCCATACAAATAATGCCGCCAAATCTTCAACGCAAATATTACCGCCGTTAACTCCAAGTCATGAGTCGGGTAGTTTTGCTCGTGCGGTCGCAATTGCCGAGATGCGTAGGCAATTACGTGACCATCTTGCATTAGTACACAACCCAACCCTGATCGCGATGCATCGGTGTAAACCGTATACTCTTTATCAGCAGTCGGCATAGCAAGAATCGGTGCGGATACCAGCCGACTCTTTAATTCCTCAAAGCTTTTATCTTGCGCGCTACCCCAGTCGAACTTTACACCTTTGCGCAATAACTTGGTAAGCGGCGCAGCTAGCCGCGAAAATCCGAGTACAAATCTCCTGTAGTACCCGGCCAACCCCAGAAAACTGCGAATTTCCGTGACCGTCTCCGGCCTCTTCCATTCAGTCACGGCCCGAATCTTTTCGGGATCAACCGCTAATCCTCTTCCCGATACCACATGCCCCAAAAATGTAATTTTCCCCAACCAAAATTCACATTTCGATAATTTTGCGAATAACTGATGTTCGCGCAATCTTTGTAATACAATTCTCAAGTGTACCTCATGTTCTGCCGGGGATTTCGAGTATACCAAGATATCATCGATAAACACCACCACTGTTGAATCCAACATGTCATGGAATACTCGGTGCATCAAGTCCATGAACGCTGCGGGTGCGTTCGTCAGCCCAAACGGCATCACTAAGTACTCGTAGTGCCCGTACCGCGTACGGAATGCCGTCTTGTCCACATCACTCGGCCGTATTCTCAGCTGATGATACCCTGTTCTCAGATCAATCTTTGAATATATCGAAGATCCCTGCAACTGATCGAACAATTCATCAATCCGCGGTAACGGATATTTATTCTTCACGGTTACCTTATTCAGCTCACGGTAGTCAATACATAACCTCAGCGTGCCGTCCTTTTTCTTGACAAATAATACCGGTGCGCCCCACGGCGACGTGCTAGGTCTGATAAATCCATTCTCCAACATGTCTTCCAACTGCGCCTTAAGTTCTTTCAGCTCGGCAGGTGCCATTCGATACGGTGCCTTTGAAATAGGTGTTGTGCCCGGTACCAGTTTGATACCGAACTCCACTTCTCGTTCAGGTGGCAACCCCACGATCTCATCTGGAAACACATCCGAAAACTCTGACACCACCGGAATAGTGCTGATCTCTGGAACTGCTGCAGCCGTATAAACCACGGCCGCCAGATAAGCTGTACACCCTGTTTCTAATAAATGTTTCACTTCTACAGCTGAAATACAAGATGTCAGTTTTCCCAGTTCTCTACACTTCATAGTACATGATATACCTCTTGAGTTCGCAAAATGGATCCGTCGATGCGGACAGTCAATAGTTGCCTCGTGTCTCGTTAACCAATCCATTCCCAATAACACATCATATCCCGCAATATCCATAACTAAGAGGTCTGCTTCGAATTCCCTTCCATCCACTTTAATTTTTCGGTTACGGCATATTGTAATGGCTTGGTCGGTGGAACCGAAAGGAGTCTGAACACTAAGAATCCGGTTATCCGTCTCCACTGGCCATCGACAATTTTCTACTAACTCCCTCGACACGATGGAATGGCTACAACCTGTATCTATCAAGCAGTATGCATCATGGTCCGAGATAGAGAGTATACCTGTCATCACATCCGTCTGATACTCTGAAGTCCTCTTTTCCCCGCCTTCTTTTAACACGTCTGGGGTGTCGAGTATATTCCCTGAAACATCCAACGCATGTGCTGACACATGTCCTGCTGTCCTGCCTCCGCTAGCTTGAGAAGTACCCCGTCCTCGCGACACTGATCCGCCCCTACCACGGTTGACTGAGCTTCCCGCCCCACTGTCACTTGGAAATCTCACTGTAGCTTGTGGGCACTCTCTTGCCCAATGATCTCCGCTGCCGCATGTGAAACACGAACTGTTGCGGCGTCTGCACTCAACCTCATTATGTGCCTGATTGCATGAGCGGCACCACATAGGCGTGAATCCCGGCCGGAAACCCGGTCGAAATCCTGAAGTAGCTGCCGGCCCATAAGATGGCCGAGGAGTCATAATCTGTCTCTGAGGGGGTCTAAATGATGACGAGCCTCCTCTCGACCTCACAACCGGTCGACTCGAATCAGCCCGTTGTTTCACATTTCTTTCTGCAAATTGCTCTTTCCGCCTCTTCGCGTGCATCTCAACCTGCTCAGCATGATCCATTATCGATTGTAACTCAGTAGCATTCGGAGTGTCAACTATCATGGATATGCTCCCGTCCAACCCGTCCAAGTACTGTCGGTGATATCGAACTCTGTCTGTCTGTATCTCTGTAGCATACCTAGACAAAGCTAGAAACTCATTATTATAATCAGCTATTGACCGTCCTTCTTGTCGCAACTCCAGAAATTTTCTTCTCAAAGCCTCCCTATGGATGTTACTCAGAAACCTCCGAGTAAACTGCTGCTCGAACCACTCCCAAGGGATCTTAACTGCTTCCCCGACATAATTCCGTCGGGCGCCATTCCACCAAAATCTTGCATCTCCGTTCAGCATTTGTTCCGCTAACTCCACCATGTCCTCCTCCGGTGCCCGACACAATACGAGCTTTGCATTTATCTTCTCTAACCATTCTTCCGCCTCTGAATACCCACCGGTACCATCAAACTGCGGCGGGTTTAAGCGCATAAAAGAGTCATATAATTTGCGGAATTCCTCAGGTGTACCTCTCTGATCCATTGGTGCTGCCTCTCGCCTTTCGGCTGCTTGACGGCCCCTCTCATAAGCCGCGATCAGCCTATCATCTAGTTCTCTGTCTCGGTTCTGCCCTCCTCCAGAACCCTCCGACTCATTTCCATCTCTAGCAGCTGCTGGCTCAATGACAACCGAATTCACTCGAGGTCGTCCGCGGCCTCTACGAGTCTCCATAGTTCTATACTGTACCAAAACAACATTATAATAATGTATATGTATAATCGTTATACGAATACCTCTTTATCCGTTACGATCCCCTTATTACGTGTCACTCTCACGTATCCTACCAGACTGGTTCAGGTTAAGGCTTAACCATGCTCTGATACCACCAAAGGAGACCTGTCACACCCCGCGGCCCGCAGGATGTGACGGGACCCTGCCGTAGACATACAGTTTCCTGTATGCCTACAAGGCATGTACGATATAATAGAAAACCCACCCCAACAAGCAACAATAACACAAATACACACAACAAATCGGTTCGAATATAAAACAGGTCATAGTATATATAAACAGTATCTCGTACGGATACAGCCAAAGGTCATGACATAGAGAATATATCACAATCAAAAACATATGTACATCTCTAGTCAAATACCAAACAAAAACTCAGGTATAGGTGACATATACTGATGGCCTAAATCCGACGTGCCTCTCCGCTACTGGCTGCACCCAAACCTGAAAAGATAACCCAAATGTGGGGTGAGAATAAATTCTCAGTGCGATAATTGCCACAACGGATTGCTGGACTTGCAATCAAGTTTCATTTTCAAAAAGAAACGCCAAATAAAACATAACACAGTTCTATACCAGTGTATAAGATAAAAATGCATATACCTGACAACAAATAATCAAATGAAATCAACATCCAGGAATCGCAAATTCGATATTCAAATAAACATAACATTAGGCTTAACTTACCGTATTATAGCTGGTAGCACTACAGGTGTTCTCTCGAGCTGGACCCTTTATCAAACCCACATCTGTAGGGTTACTGACACCTACAGATGTTCCACCGAGCTGGACCCTTTATCTGACACCCACCTGTAATGCTTTGGCTTAACCATTTCCTAAGTTCTGGTTCCAAGTCATTTCAAGAAAATTCATTCAACATCGTTTTGGAACGTAAAATCAACTGACCGTTCAAACGCCTTATCACGCCGGATAACGACTTAGACGATACACACTAGTCACCCATAATCATAACCGTCAATCAAATCACTGACCCTGCCCCAACCGGTTGGGGACTTACGGTGTCCCAGGTAGGCTAAAGCTTTAGGATCCTGCCAAAACCCGCATGCCAGGCTTTGCAAATTCGTCACACGATGGTGACCCGTCACACGCCGGTGACCAATCTCATTCACATTCCAATTCTGGTGACTTACACTCTAAAATCAGATCTAATTAGATCGACACAATCGTAAACCATACCAGTATGCAAGTCATTCAGATTTCAGCAATTCAATTTCAAACAGATTGGGCTATGCACATGCAATGCAAAATTCAGCTAATGCATCAATGAATATTCAACATGACAACCGAATAACAGTTTAATTCTGAAAAGGAAATATCAGACAAGTCCAGAAACCCCGCACCTGAGTATAAAGTGCACTCGTCTAAGGCTCAGGCGTCTCAAATGATCCCGAGATCCGATGCCTCGTAGGATTATCACCTATTTATACACTTAGATTCGATTACAGCGTTCGATTGGTATTCGATAGGTTAAACCGAGTTGAATTAGGTTAAACACGGCTTAGGGTTCGTATTCGGTTCCTAATGATATAGGTTTAGGTCACATAGTGCTTTTCATTCGGTTTCGGCACCAATAATCAAGTCATAAGTGCGCTAAGGCACCACACGGTACAATTCGAGTCGGAATTAGGTCAATTCGAGATAATGGTACCAAAACCAAATTCCATTTCGGAGAAATTCACAATCGGGAATTCGGTTACAAATTGGAACACGAAATCAATCAATAAACACTATAGAATCAACAAAGACATAGCACAATCAATTTGGTGCAATTCTACGGGTTTTCATCGAAAACCTAGAAATAACGAAATACGAATCGAGAGAGAAATAGAAATGGGATTTACCAATGAACGGAAGCAAAGAGCGAGAAACGTGTTCCTCGTTCGATATCTCGATTTTCGGGGGATTTCGTCGCCCGGAGCTCTCTCTCTCTCACTCTCTCTTTGTCTCGTTCTCTCTCTCTCTTTGTCGGCGTAGGAAAGAAGAAAGAAAAAGAGAAGGGGAAGGAAAAGGAAAAGAAACGGAAAAGAGAGAAAGAGGTGTGTATGACAAAGGGCCCCACTTCCCTTTTGGAATTTTGCAAAATAGACCTTCAGTGTGCGAATGCGGATGGGTCCATCCGCACTGCGGGTTCGCTGACCCGCACTGGCTGTAAATTTCGCTGTTAATACTTCTGAATTTCCACGAATGCGGGTGGCGGTGCGGGTGGCCATCCGCACTGCGGGTGGTCACTGAAATCTCAGAATTTGGCTAAGTTATTTAGTGCGGGTGGTCCATCCGCACTGACTCTCAGTGCGGACGCACTAGGCTCGGGAAAAATTGGCTGCACGTTGGACAATTGGCTAAGTACCCAGTGTGGGTGGATGGAACCGCACTGCGGGTGGGTTCATCCGCACTGGGCTCTGTTTTCACCATTTTTCGTTATTTCCCGCGACGAAAATCACAACAATCGTATAATTATCATTTGCTATCCACATAATTGATTTTTGTATATACATATATAATTTGATTTAACCACTTAATAAATTTGAATAAATCTAATTTCAAAAGTTTACGGTGTTACACATATTTTCTAAGGATAGAATAATTTCTTGGCCACAAACATAGGATTTTACGAGAAAGGGGTTCTTGGTGTAGGTGAGATTGCAATAGAAGGTTTTGGTAAGCATTTCACTGTATGGTTCATCGCAAGTGATCAAAGAATCCCAAGGCCAATGTTGGATATACTCGATTATTTTGTCGTCCTCGGGAAATGAGAAAGTAACCGAAGCTTTGTTGAAATAGTAACAATTCGATAATTTTCGATCCGAAAATTGTCCCGTGAAATTGGTGTAAGCAATTGGATTTCTAAACAAGTAGGTATTGGATCGAAAAATAGTGGTATCCGGTTCGATTTCAGTTGCACTCAACTGACCCGCATCGGTTCGGGACCTCTTGTTTCTAAGGATATTCAATTTGGAGAGTTTAGGAGCCATTGATTTGAGAGAAAAATGAAATGTTACCGATTGAAGAATTAAGCACGAATCCGTGAAGAGAGCGACTCTACAAGCACAATGGTGAAGATGGATCGTCGATTGAGCGGTCGGATTGCCGGATTTGAAAAGGTGGCGAGAGTTATGGTTTTGGTGGAGAGAGAGAAGGAGGAAGAAAACCTTGATTTTAAGTGGAGAAAGGGAAGGAGGGTTGAGAGGAGAGGAGAAAGCACCTTAAAATAAGTGATTTGGTGGTGTATGGTGGTTGTAAGGGAGGTTGAAGGGCAAGGGTGGCGGAGAGAAGAAGAGAAGGAGAGTAGATTGGAAGAAGAGAGAGAGGCGGCTAAAGGAGATGGAAGAAAAACGCGTCGGTTCACAGGTGTATTTGGGATGCTGCGCCGAAAACGTCTGAGACGTTTATTGTAACACCGTAAACTTTTGAAATTAGATTTATTCAAATTTATTAAGTGGTTAAATCAAATTATATATATATGTATATACAAAAATCAATTATGTGGATAGCAAATGATAATTATACGATTGTTGTGATTTTCGTCGCGGGAAATAACGAAAAATGGTGAAAACAGAGCCCAGTGCGGATGAACCCACCCGCAGTGCGGTTCCATCCACCCACACTGGGTACTTAGCCAATTGTCCAACGTTCAGCCAATTTTTCCCGAGCCTAGTGCGTCCGCACTGAGAGTCAGTGCGGATGGACCACCCGCACTAAATAACTTAGCCAAATTCTGAGATTTCAGTGACCACCCGCAGTGCGGATGGCCACCCGCACCGCCACCCGCATTCGTGGAAATTCAGAAGTATTAACAGCGAAATTTACAGCCAGTGCGGGTCAGCGAACCCGCAGTGCGGATGGACCCATCCGCATTCGCACACTGAAGGTCTATTTTGCAAAATTCCAAAAGGGAAGTGGGGCCCTTTGTCATACACACCTCTTTCTCTCTTTTCCTTTTCTTTTCCTTTTCTTTCCCCTTCTCTTTTTCTTTCTTCTTTCCTACGCCGACAAAGAGAGAGAGAGAACGAGACAAAGAGAGAGTGAGAAAGAGAGAGCTCCGGGCGACGAAATCCCCCGAAAATCGAGATATCGAACGAGGAACACGTTTCTCGCTCTTTGCTTCCGTTCATTGGTAAATCCCATTTCTATTTCTCTCTCGATTTGTATTTCGTTATTTCTAGGTTTTCGATGAAAACCCGTAGAATTGCACCAAATTGATTGTGCTATGTCTTTGTTGATTCTATAGTGTTTATTGATTGATTTCGTGTTCCAATTTGTAACCGAATTCCCGATTATGAATTTCTCCGAAATGGAATTAGGTTTTGGTACCATTATCTCGAATTGAC
Organism: Carex myosuroides; assembly: GCA_028015225.1. NCBI lineage: Eukaryota > Viridiplantae > Streptophyta > Magnoliopsida > Poales > Cyperaceae > Carex > Carex myosuroides. Next base: position 8,025,045 of record CM051472.1, read on the forward strand.
CTAATTCCGACTCGAATTGTACCGTGTGGTGCCTTAGCGCACTTATGACTTGATTATTGGTGCCGAAACCGAATGAAAAGCACTATGTGACCTAAACCTATATCATTAGGACCCGAATACGAACCCTAAGCCGTGTTTAACCTAATTCAACTCGGTTTAACCTATCGAATACCAATCGAACGCTGTAATCGAATCTAAGTGTATAAATAGGTGATAATCCTACGAGGCATCGGATCTCGGGATCATTTGAGACGCCTGAGCCTTAGACGAGTGCACTTTATACTCAGGTGCGGGGTTTCTGGACTTGTCTGATATTTCCTTTTCAGAATTAAACTGTTATTCGGTTGTCATGTTGAATATTCATTGATGCATTAGCTGAATTGTGCATTGCATGTGCATAGCCCAATCTGTTTGAAATTGAATTGCTGTAATCTGAATGACTTGCATACTGGTATGGTTTACGATTGTGTCGATCTAATTAGATCTGATTTTAGAGTGTAAGTCACCAGAATTGGAAATGTGAATGAGATTGGTCACCGGCGTGTGACGGGTCACCATCGTGTGACGAATTTGCAAAGCCTGGCATGCGGGTTTTGGCAGGATCCTAAAGCTTTAGCCTACCTGGGACACCGTAAGTCCCCAACCGGTTGGGGCAGGGTCAGTGATTTGATTGACGGTTATGATTATGGGTGACTAGTGTTATCGTCTAAGTCGTTATCCGGCGTGATAAGGCGTTCGAACGGTCAGTTGATTTTACGTTCCAAAATGATGTTGAATGAATTTTCTTGAAATGACTTGAAACCAGAACTTAGGAATGGTTAAGCCAAAGCATTACAGGTGGGTGTCAGATAAAGGGTCCAGCTCGGTGGAACATCTGTAGGTGTCAGTAACCCTACAGATGTGGGTTTGATAAAGGGTCCAGCTCGAGAGAACACCTGTAGTGCTACCAGCTATAATACGGTAAGTTAAGCCTAATGTTATGTTTATTTGAATATCGAATTTGCGATTCCTGGATGTTGATTTCATTTGATTATTTGTTGTCAGGTATATGCATTTTTATCTTATACACTGGTATAGAACTGTGTTATGTTTTATTTGGCGTTTCTTTTTGAAAATGAAACTTGATTGCAAGTCCAGCAATCCGTTGTGGCAATTATCGCACTGAGAATTTATTCTCACCCCACATTTGGGTTATCTTTTCAGGTTTGGGTGCAGCCGGTAGCGGAGAGGCACGTCGGATTTAGGCCATCAGTATATGTCACCTATACCTGAGTTTTTGTTTGGTATTTGACTAGAGATGTACATATGTTTTTTTTTTTTTTTGATTGTGATATATTCTCTATGTCATGACCTTTGGTTGTATCCGTACGAGATACTGTTTATATATACTATGACCTGTTTTATATTCGAACCGATTTGTTGTGTGTATTTGTGTTATTGTTGCTTGTTGGGGTTAGTTTTCTATCATATCGTACATGCCTTGTAGGCACACAGGAAACTGTATGTCTACGGCAGGGTCCCGTCACATCCTGCGGGCCGCGGGGTGTGACAGGTCTCCTTTGGTGGTATCAGAGCATGGTTAAGCCTTAACTTGAACCAGTCTGGTAGGATACGTGAGAGTGACACGTAATAAGGGGATCGTAACGGATAAAGAGGTATTTCGTATAACGATTATACATATACATTATTATAATGTTGTTTTGGTACAGTATAGAATTATGGAGACTCGTAGAGGCCGCGGACGACCTCGAGTGAATCCGGTTGTCATTGAGCCAGCAGCTGCTAGAGATGGAAATGAGTCGGAGGGTTCTGGAGGAGGGCAGAACCGAGACAGAGAACTAGATGATAGGCTGATCGCGGCTTATGAGAGGGGCCGTCAAGCAGCCGAAAGGCGAGAGGCAGCACCAGTGGATCAGAGAGGTACACCTGAGGAATTCCGCAAATTATATGACTCTTTTATGCGCTTAAACCCGCCGCAGTTTGATGGTACCGGTGGGTATTCAGAGGCGGAAGAATGGTTAGAGAAGATAAATGCAAAGCTCGTATTGTGTCGGGCACCGGAGGAGGACATGGTGGAGTTAGCGGAACAAATGCTGAACGGAGATGCAAGATTTTGGTGGAATGGCGCCCGACGGAATTATGTCGGGGAAGCAGTTAAGATCCCTTGGGAGTGGTTCGAGCAGCAGTTTACTCGGAGGTTTCTGAGTAACATCCATAGGGAGGCTTTGAGAAGAAAATTTCTGGAGTTGCGACAAGAAGGACGGTCAATAGCTGATTATAATAATGAGGTTGAGTGCAGACGCCGCAACAGTTCGTGTTTCACATGCGGCAGCGGAGATCATTGGGCAAGAGAGTGCCCACAAGCTACAGTGAGATTTCCAAGTGACAGTGGGGCGGGAAGCTCAGTCAACCGTGGTAGGGGCGGATCAGTGTCGCGAGGACGGGGTACTTCTCAAGCTAGCGGAGGCAGAACAGCAGGACATGTGTCAGCACATGCGTTGGATGTTTCAGGGAATATACTCGACACCCCAGACGTGTTAGAAGAAGGCGGGGAAAAGAGGACTTCAGAGTATCAGACGGATGTGATGACAGGTATACTCTCTATCTCGGACCATGATGCATACTGCTTGATAGATACAGGTTGTAGCCATTCCATCGTGTCGAGGGAGTTAGTAGAAAATTGTCGATGGCCAGTGGAGACGGATAACCGGATTCTTAGTGTTCAGACTCCTTTCGGTTCCACCGACCAAGCCATTACAATATGCCGTAACCGAAAAATTAAAGTGGATGGAAGGGAATTCGAAGCAGACCTCTTAGTTATGGATATTGCGGGATATGATGTATTATTGGGAATGGATTGGTTAACGAGACACGAGGCAACTATAGACTGTCCGCATCGACGGATCCATTTTGCGAACTCAAGAGGTATATCATGTACTATGAAGTGTAGAGAACTTGGAAAACTGACATCTTGTATTTCAGCTGTAGAAGTGAAACATTTATTAGAAACCGGGTGTACAGCTTATATGGCGGCCGTGGTTTATACGGCTACAGCAGTTCCAGAGATCAGCGCTATTCCGGTGGTGTCAGAGTTTTCGGATGTGTTTCCAGATGAGATCGTGGGGTTGCCACCTGAACGAGAAGTGGAGTTCGGTATCAAACTGGTACCGGGCACAACACCTATTTCAAAGGCACCGTATCGAATGGCACCTGCCGAGCTGAAAGAACTTAAGGCGCAGTTAGAAGACATGTTGGAGAATGGATTTATCAGACCTAGCACGTCGCCGTGGGGCGCACCTGTATTATTTGTCAAGAAAAAGGACGGGACTCTGAGGTTATGTATTGACTACCGTGAGCTGAATAAGGTAACGGTGAAGAATAAATATCCGTTACCTCGGATTGATGAATTGTTCGATCAGTTGCAGGGATCTTCGATATATTCAAAGATCGATCTGAGAACAGGGTATCATCAGCTGAGAATAAGGCCGAGTGATGTGGACAAGACGGCATTCCGTACGCGGTACGGGCACTACGAGTACTTAGTGATGCCGTTTGGGCTGACGAACGCACCGGCAGCGTTCATGGACTTGATGCACCGAGTATTCCACGACATGTTGGATTCGACAGTGGTGGTGTTTATCGATGATATCTTGGTATACTCGAAATCTCCGGCAGAACATGAGGTACACTTGAGAGTTGTATTACAAAGATTGCGCGAACATCAGTTATTCGCAAAGTTATCGAAATGTGAATTTTGGTTGGGGGAAATTACATTTTTGGGGCATGTGGTATCGGGAAGAGGATTAGCGGTTGATCCCGAAAAGATTCGGGCCGTGACTGAATGGAAGAGGCCGGAGACTGTCACGGAAATTCGCAGTTTTCTGGGGTTGGCCGGGTACTACAGGAGGTTTGTACTTGGATTTTCGCGGCTAGCTGCGCCGCTTACCAAGTTATTGCGCAAAGGTGTAAAGTTCGAATGGGGTAGCGCGCAAGATAAAAGCTTTGAGGAATTAAAGAGTCGGCTGGTATCCGCACCGATTCTTGCTATGCCGACTGCTGATAAAGAGTACACGGTTTACACCGATGCATCGCGATCAGGGTTGGGTTGTGTACTAATGCAAGATGGTCACGTAATTGCCTACGCATCTCGGCAATTGCGACCGCACGAGCAAAACTACCCGACTCATGACTTGGAGTTAGCGGCGGTAATATTTGCGTTGAAGATTTGGCGGCATTATTTGTATGGCGTGACATGCCGTATGTTCACCGATCATCAGAGTCTAAAATACATCTTCACGCAAAGAGAATTGAATTTGAGGCAAAGGCGGTGGTTAGAGTTGATGAAAGACTACGATCTGGATATACAGTATCACGCGGGGAAAGCGAATGTAGTAGCAGATGCGCTGAGCAGGAAGAGTCAGGTAAACCTAGCGTCAGTTATTACAAGTGAAGTGAAACTGCTCGAGGAAATGCGAAGGTTAGAAATACATGTCGGGGCATCACGCGAATTTGCATCGAAGGTTGTATCTAAGAGTATTGGAAGTGGAGTTGAGGCGGGTACAACTGCAATTACATCAGTGGTACTAGCGGCGGTTGAGATCCGATCGGAGTTACACGAGCAGATTCGTGTATCGCAACAGGATGACCCAAAATGTCAGAAATTTAAACTGCACTACGAGTCAAATGCTGATTCCCCCTTTAAAGTCCAAGGAGATGGCATCTTGCGGTTTCATGATCGCATTTGTGTACCAAGTAAAGCTGAACTGAAAGATCTGATTTTATCGGAGGCGCACGACTCGGGTTACGCTATCCACCCGGGTGAAGTAAAAATGTATCAAGACTTGAAGAAGTATTTCTGGTGGCCGAAAATGAAAAGGGACGTGCAAAGGTACGTGGAAAAATGCCAAGTATGTCAGCAGGTTAAAGCGGATCGGCGGAGAAAAGCAGGGTTGCTAAGACCGCTGGAGATACCTACGAGGAAATTTGAGTCGATCACAATGGATTTTGTATCCGGATTTCCGAGAACCGTTGGTAGATATAACACTATTTGGGTTATTGTGGATCGGCTGACAAAGATAGCTCATTTCATTCCGCTTCGAATCGAGACATCGGGGCAAGAATTAGCAGATTTGTTCTTGAGATACCAATTCAAATACCACGGTTGCTCACGCACTATTATTTCGGACCGAGACCCTCGATTTACTTCTCATTTTTGGGCGAGCTTTCAAGAGGCAATGGGTACTAAGCTGAGATTCAGTACGGCCCATCATCCTCAGACTGACGGGCAATCTGAGCGTACTATTCAAACATTGGAGGACATGTTGCGCTCCTGCGCGCTAAGTTTACAAGGTACGTGGGTTGATCACTTGTATCTGGTGGAGTTCGCGTATAACAACAGTTATCACTCGAGCATCGGTATGTCACCGCAAGAGGCGCTGACAGGCCAGCAGTGCAGTACTCCGCTGTGGTGGGGACCAGCAGGTACATATCCGCCTACGGGGCCGCAAATGTTAGAAGAGATTGCTGAGAAAACGAAGAGAGTTCTGAGTCGGCTCAAGTCGGCCCAAGAAAGACAAAGGAAATACGCGGATATACATCGAAGACCGTTGGAATTCCAAGAAAGTGATCACGTATGGCTTCGAGTTTCGCCTGTCAGAGGCGTACACAGATTTGGTGTTTCGGGGAAGCTAAGTCCTCGTTATATTGGGCCATTTCAGATTTTGCGACGAGTTGGACCGGTAGCATACGAACTTGCACTGCTACCAGCGCTGGACCGGGTTCACCCGGTGTTTCATGTATCACAGTTGCGCAGGTATGTGCGAGATCCGGCACATTGTATTGACCATTCTGATTTACACGTGCAAGATGATCTGACTTATCAAGAGGAACCGATGCGGATATTGGATCGAAAAGAACAACGACTACGAAGAAAAGTGATCCGACTCGTGTTGGTAAAATGGGGGCGACATTCCGATAAGGAAGCGACGTGGGAACTCGAGGAAAGCATCCGAGAAAAGTATCCGGAGTTGTTCGACAATTAAGGTACGAAATCAAGTTCAGCGGACTGAACCTCATTTTAAGTGGGGGAGAATTGTAACACCGTAAACTTTTGAAATTAGATTTATTCAAATTTATTAAGTGGTTAAATCAAATTATATATATATGTATATACAAAAATCAATTATGTGGATAGCAAATGATAATTATACGATTGTTGTGATTTTCGTCGCGGGAAATAACGAAAAATGGTGAAAACAGAGCCCAGTGCGGATGAACCCACCCGCAGTGCGGTTCCATCCACCCACACTGGGTACTTAGCCAATTGTCCAACGTTCAGCCAATTTTTCCCGAGCCTAGTGCGTCCGCACTGAGAGTCAGTGCGGATGGACCACCCGCACTAAATAACTTAGCCAAATTCTGAGATTTCAGTGACCACCCGCAGTGCGGATGGCCACCCGCACCGCCACCCGCATTCGTGGAAATTCAGAAGTATTAACAGCGAAATTTACAGCCAGTGCGGGTCAGCGAACCCGCAGTGCGGATGGACCCATCCGCATTCGCACACTGAAGGTCTATTTTGCAAAATTCCAAAAGGGAAGTGGGGCCCTTTGTCATACACACCTCTTTCTCTCTTTTCCTTTTCTTTTCCTTTTCTTTCCCCTTCTCTTTTTCTTTCTTCTTTCCTACGCCGACAAAGAGAGAGAGAGAACGAGACAAAGAGAGAGTGAGAAAGAGAGAGCTCCGGGCGACGAAATCCCCCGAAAATCGAGATATCGAACGAGGAACACGTTTCTCGCTCTTTGCTTCCGTTCATTGGTAAATCCCATTTCTATTTCTCTCTCGATTTGTATTTCGTTATTTCTAGGTTTTCGATGAAAACCCGTAGAATTGCACCAAATTGATTGTGCTATGTCTTTGTTGATTCTATAGTGTTTATTGATTGATTTCGTGTTCCAATTTGTAACCGAATTCCCGATTATGAATTTCTCCGAAATGGAATTAGGTTTTGGTACCATTATCTCGAATTGACCTAATTCCGACTCGAATTGTACCGTGTGGTGCCTTAGCGCACTTATGACTTGATTATTGGTGCCGAAACCGAATGAAAAGCACTATGTGACCTAAACCTATATCATTAGGACCCGAATACGAACCCTAAGCCGTGTTTAACCTAATTCAACTCGGTTTAACCTATCGAATACCAATCGAACGCTGTAATCGAATCTAAGTGTATAAATAGGTGATAATCCTACGAGGCATCGGATCTCGGGATCATTTGAGACGCCTGAGCCTTAGACGAGTGCACTTTATACTCAGGTGCGGGGTTTCTGGACTTGTCTGATATTTCCTTTTCAGAATTAAACTGTTATTCGGTTGTCATGTTGAATATTCATTGATGCATTAGCTGAATTGTGCATTGCATGTGCATAGCCCAATCTGTTTGAAATTGAATTGCTGTAATCTGAATGACTTGCATACTGGTATGGTTTACGATTGTGTCGATCTAATTAGATCTGATTTTAGAGTGTAAGTCACCAGAATTGGAAATGTGAATGAGATTGGTCACCGGCGTGTGACGGGTCACCATCGTGTGACGAATTTGCAAAGCCTGGCATGCGGGTTTTGGCAGGATCCTAAAGCTTTAGCCTACCTGGGACACCGTAAGTCCCCAACCGGTTGGGGCAGGGTCAGTGATTTGATTGACGGTTATGATTATGGGTGACTAGTGTTATCGTCTAAGTCGTTATCCGGCGTGATAAGGCGTTCGAACGGTCAGTTGATTTTACGTTCCAAAATGATGTTGAATGAATTTTCTTGAAATGACTTGAAACCAGAACTTAGGAATGGTTAAGCCAAAGCATTACAGGTGGGTGTCAGATAAAGGGTCCAGCTCGGTGGAACATCTGTAGGTGTCAGTAACCCTACAGATGTGGGTTTGATAAAGGGTCCAGCTCGAGAGAACACCTGTAGTGCTACCAGCTATAATACGGTAAGTTAAGCCTAATGTTATGTTTATTTGAATATCGAATTTGCGATTCCTGGATGTTGATTTCATTTGATTATTTGTTGTCAGGTATATGCATTTTTATCTTATACACTGGTATAGAACTGTGTTATGTTTTATTTGGCGTTTCTTTTTGAAAATGAAACTTGATTGCAAGTCCAGCAATCCGTTGTGGCAATTATCGCACTGAGAATTTATTCTCACCCCACATTTGGGTTATCTTTTCAGGTTTGGGTGCAGCCGGTAGCGGAGAGGCACGTCGGATTTAGGCCATCAGTATATGTCACCTATACCTGAGTTTTTGTTTGGTATTTGACTAGAGATGTACATATGTTTTTTTTTTTTTTTTGATTGTGATATATTCTCTATGTCATGACCTTTGGTTGTATCCGTACGAGATACTGTTTATATATACTATGACCTGTTTTATATTCGAACCGATTTGTTGTGTGTATTTGTGTTATTGTTGCTTGTTGGGGTTGGTTTTCTATCATATCGTACATGCCTTGTAGGCACACAGGAAACTGTATGTCTACGGCAGGGTCCCGTCACATCCTGCGGGCCGCGGGGTGTGACATTTATGAAACGTCTCATAACGTTTTGATCTGGACTTTGGAAGACGAAAATTTCGTTTTTGAATTTTGATTTAACATTAAATCGTCTCAACGTTTTACAAATCGTCTTGTATATCGAATATGAATCATCTAGACGTTTGTCCAAACGTTCCAGCCGTTTTGACAGATTTCTGAGAAGTTAAAAATTCAGCATACAAACGTTCAGACGTTTGGATAAACGTTTAGACGTTTCAAGTTATTTGTCCTGCAAGGAATTCGATAAATTTTTTTTTTTTTTTTTTAAGATAGAAGAACACTGAATCGTCCAGACGTTTGGTAAAACGTTTGGGACGTTTAGGTCATTTTCTCAGATGAATTTTTCGGAGTTTTGGAATGAGCAAATCGTCCATACTTTTGGTAAAACGTCTGGGACGTTTTAGGTCATTGAGATAAAATCTGGACAAATGGTCATAAACGTTCTGACGTTTCAGAAACGTTTTGAGACATTTTTCTCTGGCGGTTTTGTCTGAAAATGAGCTAATTGATTGCTATGCCTCCAATTAAAGATTGTTACTCCTTAAATTCAAGCATGCCTAATTTAAATCGCAATTCGTTGTGTTGTTGAGTATTTAAGGGCTTGGTAAAAATATCGGCAATTTGATTTTTGGTATCAATATGAATGAGTTGGACCTCACCTTTCTCAACATGATCCCTAATAAAATGATGCCTTATTTCTATGTGCTTAGTTCTAGAATGAAGAACTGGATTTTTGGATATCATTATGGCACTGGTATTGTCACACATAATTGGTACGTTGCGGAAGCGAATTTCATAATCAGTTAAAGTTTGGATCATCCATAAAATCTGTGTGCAACAACTACCGGCCGCAACATACTCGGCTTCCGCGGTGGAAAGCGCAACTGAGGTTTGTTTGCGACTTGACCATGAGACAAGTGATCCGCCAAGGAATTGACACGTACCACTTGTACTCTTTCTATCCATTCTGTCTCCGGCAAAATCAGCATCGGTATATCCTATTAAATCTAATTCCGATTGTTTGCCATACCACAATCCCAAATTCAAAGTGCCTTTGATATATTTAACAATTCGTTTAACGGCTTTCAAATGCACTTCTTTGGGATTAGATTGAAACCTAGCACATAGACATACCGCAAACATAATATCGGGTCTACTAGCAGTTAAATAAAGTAGGCTACCTATTATAGCTCGGTATTGGGTGATGTCCACGGGTGTGCCGCTTGGATCCGAGTCAAGATTTGCATTTGCAGCCATTGGTGTTGGGCTTGTCTTGCTCTCAGTCATTCCAAACTTCTTTACCAGCTCCTTGGCATACTTGGTTTGACTCACAAAGGTGCCATCCGAAAGTTGCTTGATTTGTAGCCCCAAGAAGAAGTTCAATTCACCCATCATGCTCATCTCAAATTCACTACTCATAAGAGAAGAAAATTCCTCGGCAAGTGCCGCATTAGATGAACCAAAAATGATGTCATCGACATAAATTTGCACTATTAAAATTGAGTTATTTTTCTTCTTTGTAAAAAGGGTTGTGTCATTCTTTCCCCTTGTGAATCCATTTTCAATTAGAAAGGAACTAAGTCGACCGTACCATGCTCTAGGAGCTTGTTTAAGACCATAGAGTGCTTTGGTGAGTCTATAGACATGGTTAGGAAATGCCGGGTCAACAAAACCGGGTGGTTGATTTACATATACCTCTTCATCTATAAATCCATTCAAAAATGCACTTTTAACATCCATTTGAAATAGAGTGAAATTTTTATTTGAGGCAAATGCTAAAAGCATTCGAATGGATTCTAGACGAGCTACGGGTGCAAAAGTTTCTTCAAAGTCAATACCCTCTTGTTGTTTATACCCTTGAGCTACTAACCTAGCTTTGTTCCGAACAACATTTCCATTTTCATCTTTCTTATTTCTAAAGACCCACTTAGTTCCAATAATCATTCGGTCCCTTGGTTTAGGTACTAGTTCCCAAACTTTCTTCCTTTCAAATTGAGCAAGTTCTTCTTGCATGGCACAAATCCAATTTGAATCCCCATTTGCATCTTTGAAGTTTTTGGGTTCAACATTTGATACAAATGCACAATGAGCAATCATTTGATTTAATCCCGATCTAGTCCTAACCCCTTCCCTAGGATTCCCAATCACATTAGAAAGAGGATGAGATGATACTTCTCTTAGGTCTTCGGGAGGTTGATATGCACTTGGTGGAGATTGGTCCTCCTCGGTTTGCATTGACTCGTTCAATGGATTTTCTTCGGGTTGCTCTTGCTCGAGTGGTTGCTCAACATTGTTGTTTGTATCTTCAACTTTATCATTTTCGAGCTCAGCATCTTCAATACCTACAATTTGAATACCTTTCTCGGCCTTTTGATTAGTAACCTCATCAAATTTGACATGTACGGATTCAATGACAATTTGATGAGATGCAATGTAAATTCTATAGGCTTTACTTGTCAAAGAGTACCCCACAAATATTCCCTCAATGGATTTAGAATCGAATTTTGTAATTTTAGGTGATTCATTTAGCACGAAGCATTTTGATCCAAATACTCTAAAATGAGATATTTTTGGCTTATATCCCTTCCATAGCTCATAAGGTGTTTTCTTCAATATCGACCTTATGCTAACGCGATTAATAACGTAGCAAGCCGTATTGACCGCTTCGGCCCAAAGGTGTTTGGGTAAAGGGTATTCATTTAGCATGGTTCGGGCAAGCTCTTGTAATGTTCGGTTTTTCCTCTCAACAACCCCATTTTGTTGAGGTGTGCGAGAAGCCGAATATTCATGTTTATATCCTCTTTTAGAGCATACTTCATCAAATTTTGCATTTTCAAATTCACCCCCATGATCACTTCGAATGCGAATGATCTTTGTACCCTTTTCATTTTCAACACGATTGCAAAATTTAATGAAGTTTTCAATTGCTTCATCTTTATGTTGCAAAAATATGACCCAAGTAAAGCGACTATAGTCATCTACAATCACATATGCATATTTTTTCCTAGCCAAACTTGGTATACCAATAGGTCCAAACAGGTCCATATGTAGTAGTTGTAATGGTTGATAGGTTGAGACCATTTCTTTGGACTTAAAGCTACTTTTAGTTTGTTTGCCTTGTACACATGCATCACACAATCCTACAAGTTCTAATTTGTGAGATGGTAAGCCACGGACTAGATCTAATTTAACCAATTTCTTAATGGAGTCAATTGAAATGTGGCCTAGTCTTCGATGCCATAGTTTAGAACCGGTTGTTGTGGCATTCAAACATATTTCACCGGACTCGAAATGATCAAAATATAGATAGTAAACATTTTTCTTTTTCTTACCGGTGTAAACTAAAGAGTCATCGGATTCTCTAAACAAGAAACAAGCATTAGTGTTGAATTTAACATAATATCCGGCTTCACATAATTTACTTACACTAAGTAAATTATAATTCAAGCCGTCAACAAGATAGACATCCGATATGGTCAAGTTTTGGTTACTGACCGAACCTAGTCCAATAATCGAACTTTTTCTTTGGTTACTACCGAAAGTAACCGACCCACCATCATAAGGTTCTAAAGATTTGAAATTAGATTTATCACCGGTCATGTGGTGTGAACATCCACTATCAATGATCCAAACATTTTCTTTGTGTGTTGTAATCAAACATACCTACAAGAGTATATATATATTTTCAATTAATATATACCTTGTTTTAATCTCCCTCTTCCTTAGTGATTTTCGTTTTAGGTTGGGGAGATTTCAATTACAACTTTAAGTTAGTTTAGCTTTAGGAATCCAAACAACCTTTGATTTGTTGCTTCCTTTCCTAAAGCTACACTCTAATGAGGTGTGGCCAATTTTACAACAATAATTACAAAATGTGACTGATTGCTTGCCATTAGTTGAACCATGCTTGAAGGTGGCTTGAAATTTTTGTTTCACTTCTTGAATTTGATTCCTATGATTTGTAACTTTAGACGAACACGGTTTGTTTTTGTTTGAGTCAAATTTGTTGTAATATTGGGGAACATCTCTAGTCAAACCATTTCTTTGGTTTTTGTTTTGTAAAGCATTTTTATTGTGAATCTCGTAACACCATCCATCCGGTCCTTTGAAATAAGTTTTGTTTGACCTTTTTGGATTAAATGTGTTCCTATCACTATTTTGAAGCTTGTTTTCATTTTTGTAATTTTTGTTAAAAAATTTGTATCTAAATGCATAATTTTGAGAATTTTTGTTTTGTTTTGCATTTGTGGTTTGAGGAGTGGTCCCTTTATTTGACTCCTTTGTCAAGGGTGTTTGACCATGTTTGGAATGAAATTGGTAATCAAAATACTCTTTGCTATTGAACTTAAATTTGTTTAAGTTTTGAGTAAGTTCCCCATTTTCTTTTGGGCTTTGTGAAAAATTTGATTCAAATGAGGATTGACCCTTCTTGTATCCAATGCCCATTTTACCGGATTTTCGATTCAAATTGGCATTGATCAAATTTTCTACATAGTAGGGATCGAGACTAGTGACATTTGAGAATTCACTAGGCGATCTTAAAGCCCTATTTTCGGTCTCTAGAGTTTGGATTTTCACTTTTAACATTTCTATGTCTCCTATGTGTGATTGACAAGTATGTGATTTAAGCAGTTCTAACTCTAAATTTTTGATTTTGGATTCAAACTCAAGAAGTTGAGATGTCAATTTTTGTATGATACCTTCCTTTTCAAGCATGGTCTTTTTAGATTCCTCAAGCAACCTAGGCGCATTATAATTAATTAGAGCCTCATTCATGAACGTGCTTGTCTCATTTGTCTTTATATAATTTTTATTTATATCTATTTTGGATTCATCTTTCCTAACTTGGTAATCATTTAAGTGGTAGTCGGGATTGGTCAAATCAATGGTAGACATATACCGGTTAGGAGAAGAGATAAGATGTACCTTATTTGGAGAGTTTGTTACATCTTCTATGGAAGCATCCTTTACTTCGATAATGGTGTTAGTTGATGCTTTGATGGGATCAACCGCTACCTCAATAATGGATTGTGTGGTGGCTTTGGTGGAGTCCTTCAATTCATTGTTGATAGGTGGTTTGATGAGATTTTTGAGAAATTCAATGGTGATCTCATCGGTTATATTCTTGCTTGCTATGATTGTATCCACATCAATGGTTGCCGATTCTTCATTCACTATTGCCATCAAGGCAAGGTTGATCTCTTGTTCATCGCCCGACTCTGAGTCGGATTCTTCTCTACCACTTTCATCGGAGTCGATGCAAAATAAAGCTTGCATTGCTTTGGCTTTCTTTTTGCTTTTATATCCTTCGTACTTTTGTTTAGGCCTTCGGTCATTTTGTCCTTCATTATCCTTGTTCTTCAAGTTGGGAAATATTTTGAAGCAAGTTTGGATGGTATGGCCTTCTCTTTCACATGCAAAGCAAACTACCCGTTTGTTTCCTTCTTCACGTTCCTTGTTGTATTTTCATTCAAAGTTAAGCATAGATTGAAACATTTTGGTTATGGTGGCGGCATCGAGAGAGGTTTCATGTCCAAGTTGGTTCATGAGTGAGTCACTTGATTGACGGTTATTTGAGGAGCTTGGGTGGTTTCGGTGGTTTTGAGCCGGAAAAGCCACGGTTTTTGTTTTTGACTCTTGAGTTCACCGGCTTGTATGAGCTTTTCTTCAAAACTCCGGAAATGAGCATAGAGTTCATCCGGTGTGAAAGATTTTTGTGTCCCATGAAGTGCTTCTAGGGCGCTCACCAATCCGTCCTACCTAGGCCTCCTAAGCATTACTCGAAGAAGCTTTCCTACAATTTTATCGTTAGAAAGTGGTTCTCCTAGTTCAATGAATTCATTTTGAAAATGCATAAGTCTATTATACATATCCTCTACATTTTCACCATTTTCAATTTTGAAAGTTTCAAATTTGGTGTCTAGACCGGCTATTTTGGTTCGTTTGATTTGGGTGTTACCCTCATATCGATCAATAAGAGTATCCCACATTTCTTTTGCATTTGTTGTGTTACCGAAAAGTAATGCAACTGATTCACTTACCGCATTGTATATTGCATTAACGGCAAGGTTATTTAGTTTCTTTCTTTCGGTAGATGCATGTATTTCAACTTTGGCCTCATTTCCAACAGAATTACCATATTCCGGTTCATAGGCTTTCTCAATAACACTCCAAAGGTCAAGAATATTTAGATAGTTTATCATGGTCCTTTTCCAATGACTAAAATTTTTGGTAGCACTACCAAAAACTGGAGGTTCTTTCACATATCTAGTGGTTGCCATTTTAAGATCGGTAAACTCGAATTAAGTGAGTCTTAATTTGAGTAACGCGCTCTGATACCACTTTGTTGTCCCTTAGGCACCACTAAATTCGAAATAAATAAATTATTGCAAATAAAATAAAGTAGAAGAGTTTAGAGAAAGTTGACACAAGGAGTGATAACGGAGTTCGGCTTAAAATGCCTATGTCTCCGGGGCGTCACAACCGCTTCTCGGTGCGACTTTCTATTACCCAAAAGAGAAAGGTTACAACTTGTGAACTGGTGAGCCCTTACAACCAACGGGAAGTCACACGGCCAACTAGAGTCGAGAACTAAGTCTCTAAGTTTGAAATCTCAAGATAAACGCTCAAGTAATCACTCTAATCTAATCTAACTCAAGATTAGTGAAGTGGATTTGAGGTTGTTTTGAGGGATATTGAAATTCGTGTTCTCACAACAATGGAGGAACTTGCTCTCACAGAAAATTAGGTTTAAAATGATTAGAGTCGGCTAGATAGATTTGAGGAGAACCCTAAGGTTCTATTTATAGTGGCAGCTTTCAAACGAGTTTTCTGCCATAAAACGTCCCAACGTTTTGTAAAACGATGAAAACGTTTTAGTTCAACTTAGGTCAAAAATTCAAATTTCTGTGAGATTTGCTAAAACGTCGCAGACGGTTAACAAACGTCTCAGGACGTTTTCCTCTGGAGATTTATCGATCAAAATGCAATTTGAAGTCTGAGAATTTATTTAAATCGTCCAGACGTTTTGACAATCGTCTGGGACGTTTTAGAATGTTTTTCCAGCTTTTTAATCGATTGATCTCCAGATTTTTCACATTGAAAAACGTCTGAACGTTTTGTTAATCGTTCCAACGTTTTATCCCTGTTTTTCACCATCAAAGCTACTTTACCAATTATTAATTTACAGTTTAAATTCTTGATAAATAACTTGATGATTTCTTCAGTCCAAGTGCTCTAAATTGCAATTCCAATTTCCTTGAACCTGCATTCTTTCTAAAATAGAGAAAATCGTAAAATTCAATAATTGTATGTTTTGCAAATTAGTCAAATAGACTATAAGAGAATTGCTTGAAACAACACGAAATTCAAAAAAATCAAAATGGAAAGTAACACGGGGACTTTTATATGCGACTGTATGCGGGGAAACACCAAAATGGGGAGTGAACAAAATTAGAAGAGAAAAGAAAAAGGGCTGAAAAACAGGGAATTTTCAAAGGCGGCGGGCTGCTGGGAAACTCCATAATTCAAAGTGAACGGAATTCAAAAAAATCAAAAAGGAATGTAACAAGTGGACTTTTTATATGCGACTGTATGCGGGGATACACCAAAATACAGAGTGAACATCAATTAGAAGAGAAATGAAAAAGGGCAGCAAAACTTGGAATCATCATAGGCGGCGGGCTGCTGGGAAACTCCAAAATTCAGCGTGAACGAAATTCAAAAAAATCAAAATGGAATTTAACACGGGGACTTTTTATATGCGATTGTATGCGGGGATACACCAAAATGCGCAGTGAACATAAATTTGAAGAGAAAAGAAAAAGGGCTGCAAAACTTGGAATTCTCATAGGCGGCGGGCTACTGGGAAACTCCAAAATTCAGCGTGAACGAAATTCAAAAAAATCAAAATGGAATATAACACGGGGACTTTTAATATGCGACTGTAAGCGGGGATACACCAAAATGCGGAGTGAACATAAATTAGAAGAGAAAAGAAAAAGGGCTGCTGGGAAACTCCATAATTCAGAGTCAACGAAATTCAGAAAAATCAAAATGGAATGTAACAAGAGGACTTTTTATATGCGACTGTATGCGGGGATACACCAAATTACGGAGCGAACATAAATTAGAAGAGAAAAGAAAAGGGGCTGCAAAACTTGGAATTCTCATAGGCGGCGGGCTGCTGGGAAACTCCATAATTCAGAGTCAACGAAATTCAAAAAAATCAAAATGGAATGTAACAAGGGGACTTTTTATATGCGACTGTATGCGGGGATACACCAAAATACAGAGTGAACATAAATTAGAAGAGAAAAGAAAAAGGGCTGCAAAACTTGGAATTCGAATAGGCGGCGGGCTGCTGGGAAACTCCAAAATTCAGCGTGATCGAAATTCAAAAAAATCAAAATGGAATTTAACACGGGGACTTTTTATATGCGACTGTATGCGGGGATACACCAAAATGCGGATTGAACATAAATTAGAAGAGAAAAGAAAAAGGGCTGCAAAACTTGGAATTCTCATAGGCGGCGGGTTGCTGGGAAACTCCAAAATTCCGCGTGAACGAAATTCAAAAAAAAATAAATGGAATGTAACACAGGGACTTTTAATATGCGACTGTAAGCGGGGATACACCAAAAATACGGAGTGAACATAAATTAGAAGAGAAAAGAAAAAGGGCTGAAAAACAGGGAATTGTCATAGGCGGCGGGCTGCTGGGAAACTCCATAATTCAAAGTGAACGGAATTCAACAAAATCAAAATGGAATGTAACAAGGAGACTTTTGATATGCGGCTGTATGCGGGGATACACCAAAATACGGCGTGAACATCAATTAGAAGAGAAATGAAAAAGGGCTGCAAAACTTGGAATCTTCATAGGCGGCGGGCTGCTGGGAAACTCTAAAATTCATCGTGAACGAAATTCAAAAAAAATCAAAATGGAATATAACACGGGGACTTTTTATATGCGACTGTATGCGGGGATACACCAAAATGCGGAGTGAACATAAATTAGAAGAGAAAAGAAAAAGGGCCGCAAAACTTGGAATTCTCATAGGCGGCAGGCTGCTGGGAAACTCCAAAATTCAGCGTGAACGAAATTCAAAAAAATCAAAATGGAATGTAACACGGGGACTTTTAATATATGACTCTAAGCGGGGATACACCAAAATACGGAGTGAACATAAATTAGAAGAGAAAAGAAAAAAGGCTGCAAAACAGAGAATTCTCATAGGCGGCGGGCTGCTGGGAAACTCCAAAATTCAGAGTCAACGAAATTCAAAAAAATCAAAATGGAATGTAACCCGGGGACTTTTTATATGCGACTGTATGCGGAGATACACTAAAATACGGAGTGAACATAAATTAGAAAAGAAAAGAAAAGTGGCTGCAAAACTTGGAATTCTCATAGGCGGCGGGCTGCTAGGAAACTCCAAAATTCAAAGTGAACGAAATTCAAAAAAATCAAAATGGAATGTAACACGGGGACTTTTTATATGCGACTGTATGCGGGGATACACCAAAATGCGGAGTGAACATAAATTAGAAGAGAAAAGAAAAAGGGCTGCAAAACTTGGAATTATCATAGGCGGCGGGCTGCTGGAAACCTCCAAAATTCAAAGTGAACGAAATTAAAAAAAATCAAAATGGAATGTAACACGGGGACTTTTTATATGCGACTGTATGCGGAGATACATCAAGATGCGGAGTGAACATAAATTAGAAGAGAAAAGAAAAAGGGCTGAAAAACAGGGAATTCTCATAGGCGGCGGGCTGTTGGGAAACTCCAAATTCAAAGTGAACGTAATTCAAAAAAATCAAAATGGAATGTAACACGGGGACTTTTTATATGCGACTGTATGCGGGGATACAACAAAATGCGGAGTGAACATAAATTAGAAGAGAAAAGAAAAAGGGCTGCAAAACTTGGAATTCTCATAGGCGGCGGATTGTTGGGAAACTCCAAAATTCAAAGTGAACGAAATTCAAAAAAATCAAAATGGAATGTAACACGGAGACTTTTAATATGCGACTGTAAACGGGGATACACCAAAATGCAGAGTGAA
The DNA here is from genome assembly GCA_028015225.1 of Carex myosuroides. Lineage (NCBI taxonomy): Eukaryota > Viridiplantae > Streptophyta > Magnoliopsida > Poales > Cyperaceae > Carex > Carex myosuroides. Next base: position 8,043,710 of record CM051472.1, read on the forward strand.
CATAAATTAGAAGAGAAAAGAAAAAGGGCTGAAAAACAGGGAATTGTCATAGGTGCTGGGAAACTCCAAAATTAAAAGTGAACGGAATTCAAAAAAATCAAAATGGAATGTAACAGAGGGACTTTTTATATGCGACTGTATGCGGGGATACAACAAAATGCGGAGTGAACATAAATTAGAAGAGAAAAGAAAAAGGGCTGCAAAACAGGAAATTCTCATAGGCGGCGGGCTGCTGGGAAACTCCATAATTCAAAGTGAACGAAATTCAAAAAAATCACAATGGAATGTAACAAGGGGACTTTTTATATGTGACTGTATGCGGGGATACACCAAAATACGGAGTGAACATCAATTAGAAGAGAAATGAGAAAGGGCTGCAAAACTTGGAATCTTCATAGGCGGCGGGCTGCTGGGAAACTCCAAAATTCAGCGTGAACGAAATTCAAAAAAATCAAAATGGAATGTAACACGGGGACTTTTTATATGCGACTGTATGCGGGGATACACCAAAATGCGGAGTGAACAAAAATTGGAAGAGAAAATAAAAAGGGATGAAAAACAGGGAATTCTCATAGGCGGCGGGCTGCTGGAAAACTCCAAAATTCAGCGTGAACGAAATTCAAAAAAATCAAAATGGATTGTAACACGGAGACTTTTAATATGCGACTGTCAGCGGGGATACACCAAAATGCGGAGTGAACATAAATTAGAAGAGAAAAGAAAAAGCGCTGAAAAACAGGGAATTGTCCTAGGCGGCGGGCTGCTGGGAAACTCCAAAATTCAAAATGAACGAAATTAAAAAAATCAAAATGGAATGTAACACGGGGACTTTTTATATGCGACTGTATGCGGAGATACATCAAAATGCGGAGTCAACATAAAGTAGAAGAGAAAAGAAAAAGGGCTGAAAAACAGGAAATTCTCATAGGCGGCGGGCTGCTGGGAACTCCAAATTCAAAGTGAACGAAATTCAAAAAAATCAAAATGGAATGTAACACGGGGACTTTTTATATGCGACTGTATGCGGGGATACACCAAAATGCGGAGTGAACATAAATTAGAAGAGAAAAGAAAAAGGGCTGCAAAACATGGAATTCTCATAGGCGAAGGGCTGCTGGGAAACTCCAAAATTCAAAGTGAACGAAATTCAAAAAAATCAAAATGGAATGTAACACGGGGCCTATTTATATGCGACTGTATGCGGGGATACACCAAAATATGGAGTGAACATAAATTAGAAGAGAAAAGAAAAAGGGCTGCAAAAATTGGAATTCTCATAGACGGCGGGCTGCGGGAAACTCCAAAATTCAGCGTGAACAAAATTCAAAAAAATCAAAATGGAATGTAACACGGGGACTTTTAATATGCGACTGTAAGCAGGGATACACCAAAATGCGGAGTGAACATAAATTAGAAGAGAAAAGAAAAAGGGCTGCAAAACAGAGAATTCTCATAGGCGGCGGGCTGCTGGGAAACTCCAAAATTCAGAGTCAACGAAATTCAAAAAAATCAAAATGGAATGTAACATAGGGACTTTTTATATACGACTGTATGCGGGGATACACCAAAATGCGGAGTGAACATAAATTAGAAGAGAAAAGAAAAGGGGCTGCAAAACTTGGAATTCTCATCGGCGGCGGGCTGCTGGGAAACTCCAAAATTCAAAGTGAACGAAATTCAAAAAATTCAAAATGGAATGTAACACGGGGACTTTTTATGTGCGACTGTATGCGGGGATACACCAAAATGCGGAGTGAACATAAATTAGCCGAGAAAAGAAAAAGGGCTGCAAAACTTGGAATTCGAATAGGCGGCGGGCTGCTGGGAAACTCCAAAATTCAAAGTGAACAAAATTAAAAAAAATCAAAATTGAATGTAGCACGGGGACTTTTTATATGCGACTGTATGCGGGGATACACAAAAATGCGGAGTGAACATAAATTAGAAGAGAAAATAAGAAGGGCTGCAAAACTTGTAATTGAATAGGCGGCGGGCTGCTGGGAAACTCCAAAATTCAGAGTCAACGAAATTAAAAAAAATCAAAATGTAATGTCACACGGAGACTTTTTATATGAGACTGTATGCGGGGATACACCAAAATACGGAGTGAACATAAATTAGAAGAGAAAAGAAAAAGGGCTGGAAACCAGGGAATTCTCATAGGCGGCGGGCTGCTGGGAAACTCCAAATTCAAAGTGAACGAAATTCAAAAAAATCAAAATGGAATGTAACACGGGGACTTTTTATATGCGACTGCATGCGGGGATACACCAAAATGCGGAGTGAACATAAATTAGAAGAGAAAAGAAAAAGTGCTGCAAAACTTGGAATTCTCATAGGCGGCGGGCTGCTGGAAAACTCCAAAATTCAAAGTGAATGAAATTCAAAAAAATGAAAATGGAATGTAACACAGGGACTTTTTATATACGACTGTATGCGAGGATACACCAAAATGGGGAGTGAACAAAAATTAGAAGAGAAAAGAAAAAGGGCTGAAAAATAGGGAATTGTGATAGGCGGCGGGCTGCTGGGAAACTCCATAATTCAAAGTGAACGAAATTCAAAAAAATCACAATGGAATGTAGCAAGGGGACTTTTTATATGTGACTGTATATGGGGATACACCAAAATACGGAGTGAACATGAATTAGAAGAGAAATGAGAAAGGGCTGCAAAACTTGGAATCTTCATAGGCGGCGGGCTGCTGGGAAACTCCAAAATTCAGCGTGAACGAAATTCAAAAAAATCAAAATGGAATGTAACACGGGGACTTTTTATATGCGACTGTATGCGGGGATACACCAAAATGCGGAGTGAACAAAAATTGGAAGAGAAAATAAAAAGGGATGAAAAACAGGGAATTCTCATAGGCAGCGGGCTGCTGGGAAACTCCAAAATTCAGCGTGAACGAAATTCAAAAAAATCAAAATGGAATGTAACACGGAGACTTTTAATATGCGACTGTCAGCGGGGATACACCAAAATGCGGAGTGAACATAAATTAGAAGAGAAAAGAAAAAGGGCTGAAAAACAGGGAATTGTCATAGGCGGCGGGCTGCTGGGAAACTCCATAATTCAAAGTGAACGGAATTCAAAAAAATCAAAATGGAATGTAACAAGGGGACTTTTTATATGCGACTGTAGGCGGGGATACACCAAAATACGGAGTGAACATCAATTAGAAGAGAAATGAAAAAGGGCTGCAAAAGTTGGAATCATCATAGGCGGCGGGCTGCTGGGAAACTCCAAAATTCAGCGTGAACGAAATTCAAAAAAATCAAAATGGAATGTAACACGGGGACTTTTTATATGCGACTGTATGCGGGGATACACGAAAATGCGGAGTGAACATAAATTTGAAGAGAAAAGAAAAAGGGCTGCAAAACAGAGAATTCTCATAGGCGGCGGGCTGCTGGGAAACTCCAAAATTCAGAGTCAACGAAATTCAAAAAAATCAAATTGGAATGTAACACGGGGACTTTTAATATGCGACTGTAAGCAGGGATACACCAAAATGCGGAGTGAACATAAATTAGAAGAGAAAAGAAAAAGGGCTGCAAAAATTGGAATTCTCATAGACGGCGGGCTGCGGGGGAACTCCTAAATTCAGCGTGAACAAAATTCAAAAAAATCAAATTGGAATGTAACACGGGGACTTTTAATATGCGACTGTAAGCAGGGATACACCAAAATGCGGAGTGAACATAAATTAGAAGAGAAAAGAAAAAGGGCTGAAAAACAGGGAATTGTCATAGGCGGCGGGCTGCTGGGAAACTCCATAATTCAAAGTGAACGGAATTCAAAAAAATCAAAATGGAATGTAACAAAGGGACTTTTTATATGCGACTGTATGCGGGGATACACCAAAATGCGGAGTGAACATAAATTTGAAGAGAAAAGAAAAAGGGCTGCAAAGCAGAGAATTCTCATATGCGGCGGGCTGCTGGGAAACTCCAAAATTCAGAGTCAACGAAATTCAAAAAAATCAAAATGGAATGTAACACGGGGACTTTTTATATACGACTGTATGCGGGGATACACAAAAATGCGGAGTGAACATAAATTAGAAGAGAAAATAAGAAGGGCTGCAAAACTTGGAATTCGAATAGGCGGCGGGCTGCTGGGAAACTCCAAAATTCAGAGTCAACGAAATTAAAAAAAATCAAAATGTAATGTAACACGGAGAATTTTTATATGCGACTGTATGCGGGGATACACCAAAATACGGAGTGAACATAAATTAGAAGAGAAAAGAAAAAGGGCTGAAAAACAGGGAATTCTCATAGGCGGCGGGCTGCTGGGAAACTCCAAATTCAAAGTGAACGAAATTCAAAAAAATCAAAATGGAATGTAACACGGGGACTTTTTATATGCGACTGCATGCGGGGATACACCAAAATGCGGAGTGAACATAAATTAGAAGAGAAAAGAAAAAGTGCTGCAAAACTTGGAATTCTCATAGGCGGCGGGCTGCTGGGAAACTCCAAAATTCAAATTGAATGAAATTCAAAAAAATGAAAATGGAATGTAACACAGGGACTTTTTATATACGACTGTATGCGGGGATACACCAAAATGGGGAGTGAACAAAAATTAGAAGAGAAAAGAAAAAGGGCTGAAAAATAGGGAATTGTGATAGGCGGCGGGCTGCTGGGAAACTCCAAAATTCAGCGTGAACGAAATTCAAAAAAATCAAAATGGAATGTAACACGGAGAATTTTAATATGCGACTGTCAGCGGGGATACACCAAAATGCGGAGTGAACATAAATTAGAAGAGAAAAGAAAAAGGGCTGAAAAACAGGGAATTGTCATAGGCGGCGGGCTGCTGGGAAACTCCATAATTCAAATTGAACGGAATTCAAAAAAATCAAAATGGAATGTAACAAGGGGACTTTTTATATGCGACTGTATGCGGGGATACACCAAAATACGGAGTGAACATCAATTAGAAGAGAAATGAAAAAGGGCTGCAAAAGTTGGAATCATCATAGGCGGCGGGCTGCTGGGAAACTCCATAATTCAAAGTGAACGGAATTCAAAAAAATCAAAATGGAATGTAACAAGGGGACTTTTTATATGCGACTGTATGCGGGGATACACCAAAATACGGAGTGAACATCAATTAGAAGAGAAATGAAAAAGGGCTGCAAAAGTTGGAATCATCATAGGCGGCGGGCTGCTGGGAAACTCCAAAATTCAGCGTGAACGAAATTAAAAAAAATCAAAATGGAATGTAACACGGGGACTTTTTATATGCGACTGTATGCGGGGATACACGAAAATGCGGAGTGAACATAAATTTGAAGAGAAAAGAAAAAGGGCTGCAAAACAGAGAATTCTCATAGGCGGCGGGCTGCTGGGAAACTCCACAATTCAGAGTCAACGAAATTCAAAAAAATCAAAATGGAATGTAACACAGGGACTTTTTATATACGACTGTATGCGGGGATATACCAAAATGCGGAGTGAACATAAATTAGAAGAGAAAAGAAAAGGGGCTGCAAAACTTGGAATTCTCATCGGCGGCGGGCTGCTGGGAAACTCCAAAATTCAGAGTCAACGAAATTCAAAAAATTCAAAATGGAATGTAACACGGGGACTTTTTATGTGCGACTGTATGCGGAGATACACCAAAATGCGGAGTGAACATAAATTAGCCGAGAAAAGAAAAAGGGCTGCAAAACTTGGAATTCGAATAGGCGGCGGGCTGCTGGGAAACTCCAAAATTCAAAGTGAACAAAATTAAAAAAAATCAAAATTGAATGTAGCACGGGGACTTTTTATATGCGACTGTATGCGGGGATACACCAAAATGCGGAGTGAACAAAAATTGGAAGAGAAAAAAAAAGGGCTGAAAAACAGGGAATTGTCCTAGGCGGCGGGCTGCTGGGTAACTCCATAATTCAAAATGAACGAAATTAAAAAAATCAAAATGGAATGTAACACGGGGACTTTTTATATGCGACTGTATGCGGGGATACACCAAAATGCGGAGTGAACATAAATTAGAAGAGAAAAGAAAAAGGGCTGCAAAACAGGAAATTCTCATAGGCGGCGGGCTGCTGGGAAACTCCATAATTCAAAGTGAACGAAATTCAAAAAAATCACAATGGAATGTAACAAGGGGACTTTTTATATGTGACTGTATATGGGGATACACCAAAATACGGAGTGAACATCAATTAGAAGAGAAATGAGAAAGGGCTGCAAAACTTGGAATCTTCATAGGCGGCGGGCTGCTGGGAAACTCCAAAATTCAGCGTGAACGAAATTCAAAAAAATCAAAATGGAATGTAACACGGGGACTTTTTATATGCGACTGTATGCGGGGATACACCAAAATGCGGAGTGAACAAAAATTTGAAGAGAAATGAAAAAGGGCTGCAAAACTTGGAATCTTCATAGGCGGCGGGCTGCTGGGAAACTCCACAATTCAGCGTGAACGAAATTCAAAAAAATCAAAATGGAATGTAACACGGGGACTGTTTATATACGACTGTATGCGGGGATACACCAAAATGCGGAGTGAACATAAATTATAATAGAAAAGAAAAAGGGCTGCAAAACTTGGAATTCGAATAGGCGGCGGGCTACTGGGAAACTCCAAAATTCAAAGTGAACGAAATTCAAAAAAATCAAAATTGAATGTAACACGGGGACTTTTTATATGCGACTGTATGTGGGGATACACAAAAATGCGAAGTGAACATAAATTAGAAAAGAAAAGAAAAAGGGCTGCAAAACTTGGAATTCGAATAGGCGGCGGGCTGGTGGGAAATTCCAAAATTCAAAGTGAATGAAATTAAAAAAAATCAAAATGGAATGTAACACGGGGACTTTTTATATGCGAATGTATGCGGGGATACACCAAAATGCGGAGTGAACATAAATTAGAAGAGAAAAGAAAAAAGGCTGCAAAACATGAAATTCTCATAGGCGGCGGGCTGCTGTGAAACTCCAAAATTCAAAGTGAACGAAATTCAAAAAAATCAAAATGGAATGTAACACTGGGACTTTTTATATGCGACTGCATGCGGGTATACACCAAAATGTGGAGTGCACATAAATTAGAAGAGAAAAGAAAAAGGGCTGGAAAACTTGGAATTCTCATAGGCGGCGGGCTGCTGGGAAACTCCACAATTCAGCGTGAACAGAATTCAAAAAAATCAAAATGGAATCTAACAAGGGGACTTTTTATATGCGACTGTATGTGGGGATACACCCAAATACGGAGTGAACATGAATTAGAAGAGAATTGAAAAAGGGCTGCAAACCTTGGAATCTTCATAGGCGGCGGGCTGCTGGGAAACTCCAAAATTCAGCGTGAACGAAATTCAAAAAAATCAAAATGGAATGTAACACAGGGACTTTTTATGTGCGACTGTATGCGGGGATACACCAAAATGCGGAGTGAACATAAATTAGAAGAGAAAAGAAAAAGGGCTGAAAAACAGGGAATTGTCATAGGCGGCGGGCTGCTGGGAAACTCCATAATTCAAATTGAACGGAATTCAAAAAAATCAAAATGGAATGTAAAAAGGGGACTTTTTATATGCGACTGTATGCGGGGATACACCAAAATACGGAGTGAACATCAATTAGAAGAGAAATGAAAAAGGGCTGCAAAAGTTGGAATCATCATAGGCGGCGGGCTGCTGGGAAACTCCATAATTCAAAGTGAACGGAATTCAAAAAAATCAAAATGGAATGTAACAAGGGGACTTTTTATATGCGACTGTATGCGGGGATACACCAAAATACGGAGTGAACATCAATTAGAAGAGAAATGAAAAAGGGCTGCAAAAGTTGGAATCATCATAGGCGGCGGGCTGCTGGGAAACTCCAAAATTCAGCGTGAACGAAATTAAAAAAAATCAAAATGGAATGTAACACGGGGACTTTTTATATGCGACTGTATGCGGGGATACACGAAAATGCGGAGTGAACATAAATTTGAAGAGAAAAGAAAAAGGGCTGCAAAACAGAGAATTCTCATAGGCGGCGGGCTGCTGGGAAACTCCACAATTCAGAGTCAACGAAATTCAAAAAAATCAAAATGGAATGTAACACAGGGACTTTTTATATACGACTGTATGCGGGGATATACCAAAATGCGGAGTGAACATAAATTAGAAGAGAAAAGAAAAGGGGCTGCAAAACTTGGAATTCTCATCGGCGGCGGGCTGCTGGGAAACTCCAAAATTCAGAGTCAACGAAATTCAAAAAATTCAAAATGGAATGTAACACGGGGACTTTTTATGTGCGACTGTATGCGGAGATACACCAAAATGCGGAGTGAACATAAATTAGCCGAGAAAAGAAAAAGGGCTGCAAAACTTGGAATTCGAATAGGCGGCGGGCTGCTGGGAAACTCCAAAATTCAAAGTGAACAAAATTAAAAAAAATCAAAATTGAATGTAGCACGGGGACTTTTTATATGCGACTGTATGCGGGGATACACCAAAATGCGGAGTGAACAATAATTGGAAGAGAAAAAAAAAGGGCTGAAAAACAGGGAATTGTCCTAGGCGGCGGGCTGCTGGGTAACTCCATAATTCAAAATGAACGAAATTAAAAAAATCAAAATGGAATGTAACACGGGGACTTTTTATATGCGACTGTATGCGGGGATACACCAAAATGCGGAGTGAACATAAATTAGAAGAGAAAAGAAAAAGGGCTGCAAAACAGGAAATTCTCATAGGCGGCGGGCTGCTGGGAAACTCCATAATTCAAAGTGAACGAAATTCAAAAAAATCACAATGGAATGTAACAAGGGGACTTTTTATATGTGACTGTATATGGGGATACACCAAAATACGGAGTGAACATCAATTAGAAGAGAAATGAGAAAGGGCTGCAAAACTTGGAATCTTCATAGGCGGCGGGCTGCTGGGAAACTCCAAAATTCAGCGTGAACGAAATTCAAAAAAATCAAAATGGAATGTAACACGGGGACTTTTTATATGCGACTGTATGCGGGGATACACCAAAATGCGGAGTGAACAAAAATTTGAAGAGAAATGAAAAAGGGCTGCAAAACTTGGAATCTTCATAGGCGGCGGGCTGCTGGGAAACTCCACAATTCAGCGTGAACGAAATTCAAAAAAATCAAAATGGAATGTAACACGGGGACTGTTTATATACGACTGTATGCGGGGATACACCAAAATGCGGAGTGAACATAAATTATAATAGAAAAGAAAAAGGGCTGCAAAACTTGGAATTCGAATAGGCGGCGGGCTACTGGGAAACTCCAAAATTCAAAGTGAACGAAATTCAAAAAAATCAAAATTGAATGTAACACGGGGACTTTTTATATGCGACTGTATGTGGGGATACACAAAAATGCGAAGTGAACATAAATTAGAAAAGAAAAGAAAAAGGGCTGCAAAACTTGGAATTCGAATAGGCGGCGGGCTGGTGGGAAATTCCAAAATTCAAAGTGAATGAAATTAAAAAAAATCAAAATGGAATGTAACACGGGGACTTTTTATATGCGAATGTATGCGGGGATACACCAAAATGCGGAGTGAACATAAATTAGAAGAGAAAAGAAAAAAGGCTGCAAAACATGAAATTCTCATAGGCGGCGGGCTGCTGTGAAACTCCAAAATTCAAAGTGAACGAAATTCAAAAAAATCAAAATGGAATGTAACACTGGGACTTTTTATATGCGACTGCATGCGGGTATACACCAAAATGTGGAGTGCACATAAATTAGAAGAGAAAAGAAAAAGGGCTGGAAAACTTGGAATTCTCATAGGCGGCGGGCTGCTGGGAAACTCCACAATTCAGCGTGAACAGAATTCAAAAAAATCAAAATGGAATCTAACAAGGGGACTTTTTATATGCGACTGTATGCGGGGATACACCCAAATACGGAGTGAACATGAATTAGAAGAGAATTGAAAAAGGGCTGCAAACCTTGGAATCTTCATAGGCGGCGGGCTGCTGGGAAACTCCAAAATTCAGCGTGAACGAAATTCAAAAAAATCAAAATGGAATGTAACACAGGGAATTTTTATGTGCGACTGTATGCGGGGATACACCAAAATGCGGAGTGAACATAAATTAGAAGAGAAAAGAAAAAGGGCTGCAAAACAGAGAATTCTCATAGGCGGCGGGCTGCTGGGAAACTCCAAAATTCAGAGTCAACGAAATTCAAAAAAATCAAAATGGAATGTAACACGGGGACTTTTTATATGCGACTGTATGCGGGGATACACCAAAATGCGGAGTGAACATAAATTAGAAGAGAAAAGAAAAGGGGCTGCAAAACATGGAATTCTCATTAGCGGCGGACTGCTGGGAAACTCCATAATTCAAAGTGAACGGAATTCAAAAAAATCAAAATGGAATGTAACACGGGGACTTTTTATATGCGACTGTATGCGGGATTACACCAAAATGCGGAGTGAACATAAATTAGAAGAGAAAAGAAAAGGGGCTGCAAAACTTGGAATTCTCATAGGCGGCGGGCTGCTGGGAAACTCCAAAATTCAGCGTGAACGAAATTCAAAAAAATCAAAATGGAATGTAACACGGGGACTTTTTATATGCGACTGTATGCGGGGATACACCAATATGCGGAGTGAACATAAATTAGAAGAGAAAAGAAAAAGGGCTGCAAAACAGAGAATTCTCATAGGCGGCGGGCTGCTGGGAAACTCCAAAATTCAGAGTCAACGAAATTCAAAAAAATCAAAATGGAATGTAACACGGGGACTTTTTATATGCGACTGTATGCGAGGATACACCAAAATGCGGAGTGAACATAAATTAGAAGAGAAAAGAAAAGGGGCTGCAAAACATGGAATTCTCATTAGCGGCGGACTGCTGGGAAACTTCATAATTCAAAGTGAACAGAATTCAAAAAAATCAAAATGGAATGTAACACGGGGACTTTTTATATGCGACTGTATGCGGGGATACACCAAAATGCGGAGTGAACATAAATTAGAAGAGAAAAGAAAAGGGGCTGCAAAACTTGGAATTCTCATTGGCGGCGGGCTGCTGGGAAACTCCAAAATTCAGAGTGAACGAAATTCAAAAAAATCAAAATGGAATGTAACACGGGGACTTTTTATATGCGACTGTATGCGGGGATACACCAAAATGCGGAGTGAACATAAATTAGAAGAGAAAAGAAAAGGGGCTGCAAAACTTGGAATTCTCATAGGCGGCGGGCTGCTGGGAAACTCCAAAATTCAAAGTGAACTAAATTCAAAAAAATCAAAATGGAATGTAAGACGGTGACTTTTTATGTGCGACTGTATGCGCGGATACACCAAAATGTGGAGTGAACATAAATTAGAAGAGAAAAGAAAAAGGGCTGCAAAACTTGGAATTCGAATAGGCGGCGGGCTACTGGGAAACTCCAAAATTCAAAGTGAACGAAATTCAAAAAAATCAAAATGGAATGTAACACGGGGACTTTTTATATGCGACTGTATGCGGGGATACACCAAAATGCGGAGTGAACATAAATTAGAAGAGAAAAGAAAAAGGGCTGGAAAACTTGGAATTCTCATAGGCGGCGGGCTGCTGGGAAACTCCAAAATTCAGAGTCAACGAAATTCAAAAAAATCAAAATGGAATGTAACACGGGGACTTTTTATATGCGACTGTATGCGGGGATACACCAAAATGCGGAGTGAACATAAATTAGAAGAGAAAAGAAAAGGGGCTGCAAAACTTGGAATTCTCATAGCCGGCGGGCTGCTGGGAAACTCCAAAATTCAAAGTGAATGAAATTCAAAAAATTCAAAATGGAATGTAACACGGGGACATTTTATGTGCGACTGTATGCGGGGATACACCAACATGCGGAGTGAACATAAATTAGAAGAGAAAAGAAAAAGGGCTGCAAAACTTGGAATTCGAATAGGCGGCGGGCTGCTGGGAAACTCCAAAATTCAAATTGAACGAAATTAAAAAAAATCAAAATTGAATGTAACACGGGGACTTTTTATTTGAGACTGTATGCCGGGATACACAAAAATGCGGAGTGAACATAAATTAGAAGAGAAAAGAAAAAGGGCTGCAAAACTTGGAATTCGAATAGGCGGCGGGCTGGTGGGAAACTCCAAAATTCAAAGTGAATGAAATTAAAAAAAATCAAATGGAATGTAACACGGGGACTTTTTATATGCGACTGTATGCGGGGATACACCAAAATACGGAGTGAACATAAATTAGAAGAAAAAAGAAAAAGGGCTGCAAAACTTGGAATTCTCATAGACGGCGGGCTGCTGGGAAACTCCAAAATTCAAAGTGAAAGAAATTAAAAAAAATCAAAATGGAATGTAACACGGGGACTTTTTATATGCGACTGTATGCGGAGATACATCAAAATGCGGAGTGAACATAAATTAGAAGAGAAAAGAAAAAGGGCTGAAAAACAGGGGATTCTCATAGGCGACGGGCTGCTGGGAAACTCCAAATTCAAAGTGAACGAAATTCAAAAAAATCAAAATGGAATGTAACACTGGGACTTTTTATATGCGACTGTATGCGGGGATACACCAAAATGTGGAGTGAACATAAATTAGAAGAGAAAAGAAAAAGGGCTGGAAAACTTTGAATTCTCATAGGCGGCGGGCTGCTGGGAAACTCCACAATTCAGCGTGAACAAAATTCAAAAAAATCAAAATGAAATGTAACACGGGGACTTTTAATATGCGACTGTAAGCAGGGATACACCAAAATGCGGAGTGAACATAAATTAGAAGAGAAAAGAAAAAGGTCTGAAAAACAGGGAATTGTCATAGGCGGCGGGCTGCTGGGAAACTCCATAATTCAAAGTGAACGGAATTCAAAAAAATCAAAATGGAATGTAACAAGGGGACTTTTTATATGCGACTGTATGTGGGGATACACCAAAATACGGAGTGAACATCAATTAGAAGAGAAATGAAAAAGGGCTGCAAACCTTGGAATCTTCGTAGGCGGCGGGCTGCTGGGAAATTTCAAAATTCAGCGTGAACGAAATTCAAAAAAATCAAAATGGAATGTAACACGGGGACTTTTTATATGCGACTGTATGCGGGGATAGACCAATATGCGGAGTGAACATAAATTAGAAGAGAAAAGAAAAAGGGCTGCAAAACAGAGAATTCTCATAGGCGGCGGGCTGCTGGGAAACTCCAAAATTCAGAGTCAACGAAATTCAAAAAAATCAAAATGGAATGTAACACGGGGACTTTTTATATGCGACTGTATGTGGGGATACACCAAAATGCGGAGTGAACATAAATTAGAAGAGAAAAGAAAAGGGGCTACAAAACATGGAATTCTCATAGGCGGCGGGCTGCTGGGAAACTCCAAAATTCAAAGTGAATGAAATTGAAAAAATTCAAAATGGAATGTAACACGGGGACTTTTTATGTGCGACTGTATGCGGGGATACACCAAAATGCGGAGTGAACATAAATTAGAAGAGAAAAGAAAAAGGGCTGCAAAACTTGGAATTCGAATAGGCGGCGGGTTGGTGGGAAACTCCAAAATTCAAAGTGAATGAAATAAAAAAAAATCAAATGGAATGTAACACGGGGACTTTTTATATGCGACTGTATGCGGGGATACACCAAAATGCGGAGTGAACATAAATTAGAAGAGAAAAGAAAAAGGGCTGCAAAACAGAGAATTCTCATAGGCGGCGGGCTGCTGGGAAACTCCAAAATTCAGAGTCAATGAAATTCAAAAAAATCAAAATGGAATGTAACACGGGGACTTTTTATATGCGACTGTATGCGGGGATACACCAAAATGCGGAGTGAACATAAATTAGAAGAGAAAAGAAAAAGGGCTGCAAAACTTGGAATTCTCATAAGCGGCGGGCTGCTGGGCAACTCCAAAATTCAAAGTCAACGAAATTCAAAAAAATGAAATTGGAATGTAACACTGTGACTTTTTATAGCGACTGTATGCGGGGATACACCAAAATGGGGAGTGAACAAAAATTAGAAGAGAAAAGAAAAAGGGCTGAAAAACAGGGAATTGTCATAGGCGGCGGGCTTCTGGGAAACTCCATAATTCAAAGTGAACGAAATTCAAAAAAATCAAAATGGAATGTAACAAGAGGACTTTTTATATGTGACTATATGCGGGGATACACCAAAATACGGAGTGAACATCAATTAGAAGAGAAATGAGAAAGGGCTGCAAAACTTGGAATCTTCATAGGCGGCGGGCTGCTGGGAAACTCCAAAATTCTGCTTGAACGAAATTCAAAAAAATCAAAATGGAATGTAACCCGGGGACTTTTTATATGCGACTGTATGCGGGGATACACCAAAATGCGGAGTGAACAAAAATTGGAAGAGAAAAGAAAAAGGGAAGAAAAACAGGGAATTCTCATAGGCGGCGGGCTGCTGGGAAACTCCAAAATTCAGCGTGAACGAAATTGAAAAAAAATAAAATGGAATGTAACACGGGGACTTTTTATATGCGACTGTATGCGGGGATACACCAAAATGCGGAGTGAACATAAATTAGAAGAGAAAAGAAAAGGGGTTGCAAAACATGGAATTCTCATTAGCGGCGGACTGCTGGGAAACTCCATAATTCAAAGTGAACGGAATTCAAAAAAATCAAAATGGAATGTAACACGGGGACTTTTTATATGCGACTGTATGCGGGGATACACCAAAATGCGGAGTGAACATAAATTAGAAGAGAAAAGAAAAGGGGCTGCAAAACTTGGAATTCTCATAGGCGGCGGGCTGCTGGGAAACTCCAAAATTCAAAGTGAACGAAATTCAAAAAAATCAAAATGGAATGTAACACGGGGACTTTTTATATGCGACTGTATGCAGGGATACACCAAAATGCGGAGTGAACATAAATTAGAAGAGAAAAGAAAAAGGGCTGCAAAACAGAGAATTCTCATAGGCGGCGGGCTGCTGGGAAACTCCAAAATTCAGAGTGAACGAAATTCAAAAAAATCAAAATGCAATGTAACACGGCTACTTTTTATATGCGACTGTATGGGGGGATACACCAAAATGCGGAGTGAACATAAATTAGAAGAGAAAAGAAAAGGGGTTGCAAAACATGGAATTCTCATTAGCGGCGGACTGCTGGGAAACTCCATAATTCAAAGTGAACGGAATTCAAAAAAATCAAAATGGAATGTAACACGGGGACTTTTTATATGCGACTGTATGCGGGGATACACCAAAATGCGGAGTGAACATAAATTAGAAGAGAAAAGAAAAGGGGCTGCAAAACTTGGAATTCTCATAGGCGGCGGGCTGCTGGTAAACTCCAAAATTCAAAGTGAACGAAATTCAAAAAAATCAAAATGGAATGTAACACGGGGACTTTTTATATGCGACTGTATGCAGGGATACACCAAAATGCGGAGTGAACATAAATTAGAAGAGAAAAGAAAAAGGGCTGCAAAACAGAGAATTCTCATAGGCGGCGGGCTGCTGGGAAACTCCAAAATTCAGAGTCAATGAAATTCAAAAAAATCAAAATGGAATGTAACACGGGGACTTTTTATATGCGACTGTATGCGGGGATACACCAAAATGCGGAGTGAACATAAATTAGAAGAGAAAAGAAAAGGGGCTGCAAAACTTGGAATTCTCATAGACGGCGGGCTGCTGGGAAACTCCAAAATTCAAAGTGAACTAAATTCAAAAAAATCAAAATGGAATGTAACACGGGTACTTTTTATATGCGACTGTATGCGGGGATACACCAAAATGCGGAGTGAACATAAATTAGAAGAGAAAAGAAAAAGGGCTGCAAAACAGAGAATTCTCATAGGCGGCGGGCTGCTGGGAAACTCCAAAATTCAGAGTCAAGGAAATTCAAAAAAATCAAAATGGAATGTAACACGGGGACTTTTTATATGCGACTGTATGCGGGGATACACCAAATGCGGAGTGAACATAAATTAGAAGAGAAAAGAAAAAGGGCTGCAAAACAGGGAATTCTCATAGGCGGCCGGCTGCTGGGAAACTCCAAAATTCAAAGTGAAAGAAATTAAAAAAAATCAAAATGGAATGTAACACGGGGACTTTTTATATGCGACTGTATGCGAAGATACATCAAAATGCGGAGTGAACATAAATTAGAAGAGAAAAGAAAAAGGGCTGAAAAACAGGGAATTCGAATAGGCGGCGGGCTGGTGGGAAACTCCAAAATTCAAAGTGAATGAAATTAAAAAAAATCAAATGGAATGTAACACGGGGACATTTTATATGCGACTGTATGCGGGGATACACCAAAATACGGAGTGAACATAAATAGAAGAAAAAAGAAAAAGGGCTGCAAAACTTGGAATTCTCATAGACGGCGGGCTGCTGGGAAACTCCAAAATTCAAAGTGAAAGAAATTAAAAAAAATCAAAATGGAATTTAACACGGGGACTTTTTATATGCGACTGTATGCGAAGATACATCAAAATGCGGAGTGAACATAAATTACAAGAGAAAAGAAAAAGGGCTGAAAAACAGGGAATTCTCATAGGCGGCGGGCTGCTGGGAAACTCCAAATTCAAAGTGAACGAAATTCAAAAAAATCAAAATAAAATGTAACACGGGGACTTTTTATATGCGACTGTATGCGGGGATACACCAAAATGCGGAGGGAACATAAATTAGAAGAGAAAAGAAAAAGGGCTGCAAAACTTGGAATTCTCATAAGCGGCGGGCTGCTGGGAAACTCCAAAATTCAAAGTGAACGAAATTCAAAAAAATGAAATTGGAATGTAACACTGGGACTTTTTATATGCGACTGTATGCGGGGATACACCAAAATGGGGAGTGAACAAAAATTAGAAGAGAAAAGAAAAAGGGCTGAAAAACGGGGAATTGTCATAGGCGGCGGGCTGCTGGGAAACTCCATAATTCAGAGTGAACGAAATTCAAAAAAATAAAAATGGAATGTAACAAGAGGACTTTTTATATGTGACTATATGCGGGGATACACCAAAATACGGAGTGAACATCAATTAGAAGAGAAATGAGAAAGGGCTGCAAAACTTGGAATCTTCATAGGCGGCGGGCTGCTGGGAAACTCCAAAATTCTGCGTGAACGAAATTCAAAAAAATCAAAAAGGAATGTAACACGGGGACTTTTTATATGCGACTGTATGCGGGGATACACCAAAATGCGGAGTGAACAAAAATTGGAAGAGAAAAGAAAAAGGGATGAAAAACAGGGAATTATCATAGGCGGCGGGCTGCTGGGAAACTCCAAAATTCAGCGTGAACGAAATTCAAAAAAATCAAAATGGAATGTAACACGGAGACTTTTAATATGCGACTGTATGCGGGGATACACCAAAATACGGAGTGAACATCAATTAGAAGAGAAATGAAAAAGGGCTGCAAAACTTGGAATCTTCATAGGTGGCGGGCTGCTAGAAACTCCACAATTCAGCGTGAATGAAATTCAAAAAAATCAAAATGGAATGTAACACGGGGACTTTTTATATGCGACTGTATGCGGGGATACACCAAAATGCGGAGTGAACATTAATTAGAACAGAAAAGAAAAAGGGCTGCAAAACTTGAAATTCTCATAGGCGGCGGGCTGCTGGGAAACTCCAAAATTCAGCGTGAACAAAATTCAAAAAAATCAAAGTGGAATGTCACACGGGGACTTTTAATATGCGACTATAAGCGGGGATACACAAAAATGCGGAGTGAACATAAATTAGAAGAGAAAAGAAAAAGGGCTGCAAAACAGAGAATTCTCATTAGCGGCGGACTGCTGGGAAACTCCAAAATTCAGAGTCAATGAAATTCAAAAAAATAAAATGGAATGTAACACGGGGACTTTTTATATGCGACTGTATGCGGGGATACACCAAAATGCGGAGTGAACATAAATTAGAAGAGAAAAGAAAAGGGGTTGCAAAACATGGAATTCTCATTAGCGGCGGACTGCTGGGAAACTCCATAATTCAAAGTGAACGGAATTCAAAAAAATCAAAATGGAATGTAACACGGGGACTTTTTATATGCGACTGTATGCGGGGATACACCAAAATGCGGAGTGAACATAAATTAGAAGAGAAAAGAAATGGGGCTGCAAAACTTGGAATTCTCATAGGCGGCGGGCTGCTGGGAAACTCCAAAATTCAAAGTGAACGGAATTCAAAAAAATCAAAATGGAATGTAACAAGGGGACTTTTTATATGCGACTGTATGCGGGGATACACCAAAATACGGAGTGAAAATCAATTAGAAGAGAAATGAAAAAGGGCTGCAAAACTTGGAATCTTCATAGGTGGCGGGCTGCTGGAAACTCCACAATTCAGCGTGAACGAAATTCAAAAAAATGAAAATGGAATGTAACACGGGGACTTTTTATATGCGAATGTATGCGGGGATACACCAAAATGCGGAGTGAACATAAATTAGAAGAGAAATGAAAAAGGGCTGCAAAACTTGGAATTCTCATAGGCGGCGGGCTGCTGGGAAACTCCAAAATTCAGCGTGAACGAAATTCAAAAAAATCAAAGTGGAATGTAACACGGGAACTTTTAATATGCGACTGTAAACGGGGATACACCAAAATGCGGAGTGAACATAAAATAGAAGAGAAAAGAAAAAGGGCTGCAAAACAGAGAATTCTCATAGGCGGCGGGCTGCTGGGAAACTCCAAAATTCAGAGTCAACGAAATTCAAAAAAATCAAAATGGAATGTAACACGGGGACTTTTCATATGCGACTGTATGCGGGGATACAACAAAATGCGGAGTGAACATAAATTAGAAGAGAAAAGAAAAGGGGCTGCAAAACTTGGAATTCTCATAGGCGGCGGGCTACTGGGAAACTCCAAAATTCAAAGTGAACGAAATTCAAAAAAATCAAAATGGAATGTAACACGGGGACTTTTTATATGCGACTGTATGCGGGGATACACCAATATGCGGAGTGAACATAAATTAGAAGAGAAAAGAAAAAGGGCTGCAAAACAGAGAATTCTCATAGGCGGCGGGCTGCTGGGAAACTCCAAAATTCAGAGTCAACGAAATTCAAAAAAATCAAAATGGAATGTAACACGGGGACTTTTTATATGCGACTGTATGCGGGGATACACCAAAATGCGGAGTGAACATAAATTAGAAGATAAAAGAAAAGGTGCTGCAAAACTTGGAATTCTCATAGGCGGCGGGCTGCTGGGAAACTCCAAAATTCAAAGTGAACAAAATTAAAAAAAATCAAAATGGAATGTAACACGGGGACTTTTTATATGCGACTGTATATGCGACTCTATGCGGGGATACACCAAAATGCGGAGTGAACATAAATTAGAAGAGAAAAGAAAAAGGGCTGCAAAACTTGGAATTCTCATAGGCGGCGGGCTGTTGGAAAACTCCAAAATTCAGCGTGAACGAAATTCAAAAAAATCAAAATGGAATGTAACACGGGCACTTTTTATATGCGACTGTATGCGGTGATACACCAAAATGCGGAGTGAACACAAATTAGAAGAGAAAAGAAAAAGGGATGAAAAACAGGGAATTCTCATAGGCGGCAGGCTGCTGGGAAACTCTAAAATTCAAAGTGAACGAAATTCAAAAAAATCAAAATAGAATGTAACACGGGGACTTTTTATATTCGACTGTATGTGGGGATACACCAAAATGCGGAGTGAACATAAATTAGAAGAGAAAAGAAAAAGGGCTGCAAAACTTGGAATTCTCATAGGCGGCGGGCTGCTACGAAACTCCAAAATTCAGCGTGAACGAAATTCATAAAAATCAAAATGGAATGTAACACAGGGACTTTTAATGTGCGACTGTAAGCGGGGATACACCAAAATGCGGAGTGAACATAAATTAGAAGAGAAAAGAAAAAAGGCTGCAAAACAGAGAATTCTCATAGGCCGCTGCTGGGAAACTCCAAAATTCAGAGTCAACGAAATTCAAAAAAATCAAAATGGAATGTAACAAGGGGACTTTTTATATGCGACTGTATGCGGGGATACACCAAAATACGGAGTGAACATAAATTAGAAGAGAAAAGAAAAGGGGCTGCAAAACTTGGAATTCTCATAGGCGGCGGGCTGCTGGGAAACTCCAAAATTCAAATTGAACGAAATTCAAAAAAATCAAATGGAAAGTAACAGTGGACTTTTTATATGCGACAGTAAGCGGGGATACACCAAAATGCGTAGTGAACATAAATTAGAAGAGAAAAGAAAAAGGGCTGCAAAACAGGGAATTCTCATAGGCGGCCGGCTGCTGGGAAACTCCAAAATTCAAAGTGAACGAAATTCAAAAAAATCAAAATGGAATGTAACACGGGGACTTTTAATATGCGACTGTATGCGGGGATACACCAAAATGCGGAGTGAACATAAATTAGAAGTGAAAAAAGGGCTACAAAACAGGGAATTCTCATAGGCGGCGGGCTGCTGGGAAACTCCAAAATTCAGAGTAAACGAAACGAAATTCAAAAAAATCAAAATGAAATGTAACACGGGGACTTTTTATATGCGACTGTATGCGGGGATACACCAAAATGCGGAGCGAACATAAATTAGAAGAGAAAAGAAAAAGGCTGCAAAACTTGGAATTCGAATAGGCGGTGGGCTGCTGGGAAACTCTAAAATTCAAAGTGAACGAAATTCAAAAAAATCAAAATAGAATGTAACACGGGGACTTTTTATATTCGACTGTATGTGGGGATACACCAAAATGCGGAGTGAACATAAATTAGAAGAGAAAAGAAAAAAGGCTGCAAAACTTGGAATTCGAATAGGCGGCGGGCTGGTGGGAAACTCCAAAATTCAAAGTGAATGAAATTAAAAAAAATCAAAACGGAATGTAACACGGGGACTTTTAATATGCGACTTTAAGCGGGGATACACCAAAATGCGGAGTGAACATAAATTAGAAGAGAAAAGAAAAGGGGCTGCAAAACATGGAATTCTCATAGGCGGCGGGCTGCTGGGAAACTCCAAAATTCAAAGTGAACGAAATTCAAAAAAATCAAAATGGAATGTAACAGGGCGACTTTTTATATGCGACTGTATGCGGAGATACACCAAAATGCGGAGTGAACAAAAATTAGATGAGAAAAGAAAAAGGAATGAAAAACAGGGAATTCTCATAGGCGGCGGGCTGCTGGACAACTCCAAAATTCAGCGTGAACGAAATTCAAAAAAATCAAAATGGAATGTAACACGGGGACTTTTTATATGCGACTGTATGCGGGGATACACCAAAATCCGGAGTGAACATAAATTATAAGAGAAAAGAAAAGGGGCAGCAAAACAGGGAATTCTCATAGGCGGCGGGCTGCTGGAAAACTCCAAAATTCAGAGTGAACGAAATTCAAAAAAATCAAAATGGAATGTGACACGGCAACTTTTTATATGCGACTGTATGCGGGGATACACCAAAAAACGGAGTGAACAAAAATTAGAAGAGAAAAGAAAAGGGGCTGCTGAGAAACTCCAAAATTCAGAGTGAACGAAATTCAAAAAAATCAAAATGGAATGTGACACGGTGACTTTTCATATGCGACTGTATGCGGGGATACACCAAAATGCGGAGTGAACATAAATTAAAAGAGAAAAGAAAAAGGGTTCAATAACAGGGAATTCTCATAGGCGGCGGGCTGCTGGGAAACTCCAAATTCAAAGTGAACGAAATTCAAAAAAATCAAAATGGAATGTAACACGTGGACTTTTTATATGCGACTGTATAGGGTGATACACCAAAATGCGGAGTGAACAAAAATTAGAAGAGAAAAGAAAAAGGCCTGAAAAACAGGGAATTTTCATAGGCGGCGGGCTGCTGGGAAACTCTAAAATTCAGAGTGAACGAAATTCAGAAAAAACAAAATAGAATCTTACACGGTGACTGTTTATATGCGACTGTATGCGGTGATACACCAAAATGCGGTGTGAACATAAATAAGAAGAGAAAAGAAAAAGGGCTGCGAAACAGGGAATTCTCATAGGCGGCGGACTGCTGGGAAATTCCAAAATTCAGAGTGAACGAAATTCAGAAAAATCAAAATAGAATGTTACACGGCGACTTTTTATATGTGACTGTATGCGGGGATACACCAAAATGCGGTGTGAACATAAATAAGAAGAGAAAAGAAAAAGGGCTGCGAAACAGGCAATTCTCATAGGCGGCGGGTTGCTGAGAAACTCCAAAATTCAGAGCGAAGGAAATTCAAAAAAATCAAAATGGAAAGTGACACGGCGACTTTTTATATGTGACTGTATGCGGGGATACACCAAAATGCGGTGTGAACATAAAGAAGAAGAGAAAAGAAAAAGGGCTGCGAAACAGGCAATTCTCATAGGCGGCGGGTTGCTGAGAAACTCCAAAATTCAGAGTGAACGAAATTCAGAAAAATCAAAATGGAATATGACACGGCGATTTTTTATATGCGACTGTATGCGGGGATTCACCAAAATGCAGAGTGAACATAAATTAGAAGAGAAAAGAAAAAGGGCTGCAAAACAGGGAATTCTCATTGGCGGCGGGCTGCTGGGAAACTCCAAAATTCAGAGTGAACAAAATTAAAAAAAATCAATATAGAATGTGACACAGCGACATTTTATATGCGACTGTATGCGGGGATACACCGAAATGCGGTGTGAACATAAATTAGAAGAGAATAGAAAAAGGGCTGCAAAACAAGGATTTCTCATAGGCGGCGGGTTGCTGGGAAACTCCAAAATTCAGAGTGAACGAAATTTCAAAAAAATCAAAATAGAATATAACACGGCGACTTTTTATATGCGACTGTATGCGGGGATCCAAAACAGGGAATTCTCATTGGCGGCGGGCTGCTAGGAAACTCCAAAATTCAGAGTGAACGAAATTCAAAAAAATCAAAATGAAATGTAACACGTGGACTTTTTATATGCGACTGTATAGGGTGATACACCAAAATGCGGAGTGAACAAAAATTATAAGAGAAAAGAAAAAGGCCTGAAAAACAGGGAATTTTCATAGGCGGCGGGCTGCTGAGAAATTCCAAAATTCAGAGTGAACAAAATTCAAAAAAATCAAAATGGAATGTGACACGGCAACTTTTTATATGCGACTGTATGCGGGGATACACCAAAATGCGGAGTGAAAAAAAATTAGAAGAGACAAGATAAAGGGCTCAAAAACAGGGAATTCTCATAGGCGGCGGGCTGCTGGGAAACTCCAAAATTCAGAGTGAACGAAATTCAAAAAAATCAAAAAGGAATGTGACACGCAACTTTTTATATGCGACTGTATGCGGGGATACACCAAAAAACGGAGCGAACATAAATTAGAAGAGAAAAGAAAAGGGGCTGCAAAACAGGGAATTCTCAAAGGCGGCAGGCTGCTGGGAAAAGTCCAAAATTCAGAGTAAAAGAAATTCAAAAAAATCAAAATGGAATGTGACACGGCGACTTTTTATATGTGACTGTATGCAGGGATACCCCAAAATGCGGAGTGAACAAAAATTAGAAGAGAAAAGAAAAGGGGCTGCAAAACTTGGAATTCTCATAGGCGGCGGGCTGCTGGGAAACTCCAAAATTCAGGGTGAAAGAAATTAAAAAAAATCAAAATGGAAAGTGACACGGCAACTTTTTATATGCGACTGTATTTGGGGATACACCAAAATGTGGAGTGAACATAAATTAGAAAAGAAAAGAAAAATGGCTGAAAAACATGGAATTTTCATAGGCGGCGGGCTGCTGGGAAACTCCAAAATTCAGAGTGAACGAAATTCAAAAAAATCAAAATGGAATGTCACACGGCGACTTTTTATATGCGACTGTATGCGGGGATACACCAAAATACGGAGTGAACATAAATTAGAAGAGAAAAGAAAAGGGGCTGCAAAACAGGGAATTTTCATAGGCGGCGGGCTGCCTGGAAACTCCAAAATTCAGAGTGAACGAGATTCAAAAAAATCAAAATGGAATGTAACACGGGGACTTTTAAAATTCAACTGTATGCGGGGATACACCAAAATACGGAGTGAACATAAATTAGAAGGGAAAATAAAAAGGGCTCCAAAACAGGAAATTCTCATAGGCGTCGGGCTGCTGGAAAACTCCAAAATTCAGAGTGAACGAAATTAAAAAAAATCAAAATGGAATGTCACACTGTGACTTTTTATACGTGACTATATGTGGCGATACACCAAAATGCGGAGTGAACATAAATTAGAAGAGAAAAGAAAAAGGGATGCGAAACAGGCAATTCTTATAGGCGTCGGGCTGCTGAGAAACTCCAAAATTCAGAGTGAACGAAATTCAAAAAAATCAAAATGGAATGTGACACGGCGACTTTTCATATGCGACTGTATGCAGGGATACACCAAAATGCGGAGTGAACATAAATTAGAAGAGAAAACAAAAAGGGTTCAAAAACAGGGAATTCTCATAGGCGGCGGGCTGCTGGGAAACTCCAAAATTCAGAGTGAACGAAATTCAAAAAAATCAAAATGGAATGTAACACGTGGACTTTTTATATGCGATTGTATAGGGTGATATACCAAAATGCGGAGTGAACAAAAATTAGAAGAGAAAAGAAAAACGCCTGAAAAACAGGGAATTTTCATAGGCGGCGGGCTGCTGGGAAACTCTAAAATTCAGAGTGAACGAAATTCAGAAAAAAGAAAATAGAATGTTACACGGCGAATTTTTATATGCGACTGTATGCGGGGATACACCAAAATGCGGTGTGAACATAAATAAGAAGAGCAAAGAAAAAGGGCTGCGAAACAGGGAATTCTCATAGGCGGCGGACTGCTGGGAAACTCCAAAATTCAGAGTGAACGAAATTCAGAAAAATCAAAATGGAAAGTGACACGGCGATTTTTTATATGCGACTGTATGCGGGGATACACCAAAATGCGGAGTGAACATAAATTAGAAGAGAAAAGAAAAAGGGCTGCAAAACAGGGAATTCTCATAGGCGACGGGCTGCTGGGAAACTCCAAAATTCAGAGTGAACGAAATTCAAAAAAATCAAAATGGAATGGAACACGGCGAATATTTATATGCGACTGTTTGCGGGGATTCACCAAAATGCAGAGTGAACATAAATTAGAAGAGAAAAGAAAAAGGGCTGCAAAACAGGGAATTCTCATAGACGGCGGGCTGCTGGAAAACTCCAAAATTCAGGGTGAAAGAAATTAAAAAAAATCAAAATGGAATGTGACAGGACAACTTTTTATATGCGACTGTATTCGGGGATACGCAAAAATGCGGAGTGAACATAAATTAGAAGAGAAAAGAAATAGGGCCGCAAAACAGAGAATTCTCATAGGCGGCGGGCTGCTGGGAAACTCCAAAATTCAGAGTGAACGAAATTCAAAAAAATCAAAATGGAATGTAACAAGGGGACTTTTTATGTGCGACTGTATGCGAGGATACACTAAAATGTGGAGTGAACATAAATTAGAAGAGAAAAGAAAAATGGCTGCAAAACAGGGAATTCTCATAGGCGGCGGGCTGCTGGGAAACTCCAAAATTCAGAGTGAACGAAATTCAAAAAAATCAAAATGGAATATAACAAGGAGAATTTTTATGTGCGATTGTATTCGGGGATACACTAAAATGTGGAGTGAACATAAATTAGAAGAGAAAAGAAAAATGGCTGCAAAACAGGGAATTCTCATAGGCGGCGGGCTGCTGGGAAACTCCAAAATTCAGAGTGAACGAAATTCAAAAAAATCAAAATGGAATGTAACAAGGAGACTTTTTATGTGCGATTGTATTCGGGGATACACTAAAATGTGGAGTGAACATAAATTAGAAGAGAAAAGAAAAATGGCTGCAAAACAGGGAATTCTCATAGGCGGCGGGCTGCTGGGAAACTCCAAAATTCAGAGAGAACGAAATTCAAAAAAATCAAAATGGAAGGTGACACGGCAACTTTTTATATGCGACTGTATGCAGGGATACACCAAAATCCTGGGTGAACGTAAATTAGAAGAGAAAAGAAAAAGGGCTCCAAAACAGGGAATTCTTATAGGCGGCGGGCTGCTCGGAAACTCCAAAATTCAGCGTGAACGAAATTCAGAAAAATCAAAATGGAATGTAACAAGGGGACTTTTAATATGCGACTGTAAGCGGGGATACACCAAAATGCGGAGTGAACATAAATTAGAAGAGAAAAGAAAAAGGGCTGCAAAACGGGGAATTCTCATAGGCGGCGGGCTGCTGGGAAACTCCATAATTCAAAGTGAACCAAATTCAAAAAAATCAAAATGAAATATAACAAGGGGACCTTTTATATGCGACTGTATGTGGGGATACACCAAAATACGGAGTGAACAAAAATTAGAAGACAAAAAAGGGCTGAAAAACAGGGAATTCTCATAGGCGGCGGGCTGCTGGGAAACTCCAAAATTCAGCGTGACCGAAATTCAAAAAAATCAAAATGGAATGTAACACGGGGACTTTTTATATGCGACTGTATGTGGAGATACACCAAAATGCGGAGTGAACAAAAATTAGATGAGAAAAGAAAAAGGAATGAAAAACAGGGAATTCTCATAGGCGGCGGGCTGCTGGACAACTCCAAAATTCAGCGTGAACGAAATTCAAAAAAATCAAAATGGAATGTAACACGGGGACTTTTTATATGCGACTGTATGCGGGGATACACCAAAATCCGGAGTGAACATAAATTATAAGAGAAAAGAAAAGGGGCAGCAAAACAGGGAATTCTCATAGGCGGCGGGCTGCTGGAAAACTCCAAAATTCAGAGTGAACGAAATTCAAAAAAATCAAAATGGAATGTGACACGGCAACTTTTTATATGCGACTGTATGCGGGTATACACCAAAAAACGGAGTGAACAAAAATTAGAAGAGAAAAGAAAAGGGGCTGCAAAACTTGGAATTCTCATAGGCGGCAGGCTGCTGAGAAACTCCAAAATTCAGAGTGAACGAAATTCAAAAAAATCAAAAAGGAATGTGACACGGCGACTTTTCATATGCGACTCTATGCGGGGATACACCAAAATGCTGAGTGAACATAAATTAGAAGAGAAAAGAAAAAGGGTTCAATAACAGGGAATTCTCATAGGCGGCGGGCTGCTGGGAAACTCCAAAATTCAGAGTGAACGAAATTCAAAAAAATCAAAATGGAATGTAACACGTGGACTTTTTATATGCGACTGTATAGGGTGATACACCAAAATGCGGAGTGAACAAAAATTAGAAGAGAAAAGAAAAAGGCCTGAAAAACAGGGAATTTTCATAGGCGGCGGGCTGCTGGGAAACTCTAAAATTCAGAGTGAACGAAATTCAGAAAAAACAAAATAGAATCTTACACGGTGACTTTTTATATGCGACTATATGCGGGGATACACCAAAATGCGGTGTGAACATAAATAAGAAGAGAAAAGAAAAAGGGCTGCGAAACAGGGAATTCTCATAGGCGGCGGACTGCTGGGAAATTCCAAAATTCAGAGTGAACGAAATTCAAAAAAATCAAAATGGAATGTAACAAGGAGACTTTTTATGTGCGATTGTATTCGGGGATACACTAAAATGTGGAGTGAACATAAATTAGAAGAGAAAAGAAAAATGGCTGAAAAACAGGGAATTCTCATAGGCGGCGGGCTGCTGGGAAAATCCAAAATTCAGAGTGAACGAAATTCAAAAAAATCAAAATGGAAGGTGACACGGCAACTTTTTATATGCGACTGTATGCAGGGATACACCAAAATCCGGGGTGAACGTAAATTAGAAGAGAAAAGAAAAAGGGCTCCAAAACAGGGAATTCTTCTAGGCGGCGGGCTGCTGGGAAACTCCAAAATTCAGAGTGAACGAAATTCAAAAAAATCAAAATGGAATGTAACAAGGGGACTTTTATGTGCGACTGTATGCGAGGATACACTAAAATGTGGAGTGAACATAAATTAGAAGAGAAAAGAAAAATGGCTGCAAAACAGGGAATTCTCATTGGCGGCGGGCTGCTCGGAAACTCCAAAATTCAGAGTGAACGAAATTCAAAAAAATCAAAATGGAATGTAAGAAGGAGACTTTTTATGTGCGATTGTATTCGGGGATACACTAAAATGTGGAGTGAACATAAATTAGAAGAGAAAAGAAAAATGGCTGCAAAACAGGGAATTCTCATAGGCGGCGGGCTGCTGGAAAACTCCAAAATTCAGAGTGAACGAAATTCAAAAAAATCAAAATGGAATGTGACACGGCAACTTTTTATATGCGACTGTATGCGGGTATACACCAAAAAACGGAGTGAACAAAAATTAGAAGAGAAAAGAAAAGGGGCTGCAAAACTTGGAATTCTCATAGGCGGCAGGCTGCTGAGAAACTCCAAAATTCAGAGTGAACGAAATTCAAAAAAATCAAAATGGAATGTGACACGGCGACTTTTCATATGCGACACTATGCGGGGATACACCAAAATGCTGAGTGAACATAAATTAGAAGAGAAAAGAAAAAGGGTTCAATAACAGGGAATTCTCATAGGCGGCGGGCTGCTGGGAAACTCCAAAATTCAGAGTGAACGAAATTCAAAAAAATCAAAATGGAATGTAACACGTGGACTTTTTATATGCGACTGTATAGGGTGATACACCAAAATGCGGAGTGAACAAAAATTAGAAGAGAAAAGAAAAAGGCCTGAAAAACAGGGAATTTTCATAGGCGGCGGGCTGCTGGGAAACTCTAAAATTCAGAGTGAACGAAATTCAGAAAAAACAAAATAGAATCTTACACGGTGACTTTTTATATGCGACTGTATGCGGGGATACACCAAAATGCGGTGTGAACATAAATAAGAAGAGAAAAGAAAAAGGGCTGCGAAACAGGGAATTCTCATAGGCGGCGGACTGCTGGGAAATTCCAAAATTCAGAGTGAACGAAATTCAAAAAAATCAAAATGGAATGTAACAAGGAGACTTTTTATGTGCGATTGTATTCGGGGATACACTAAAATGTGGAGTGAACATAAATTAGAAGAGAAAAGAAAAATGGCTGAAAAACAGGGAATTCTCATAGGCGGCGGGCTGCTGGGAAAATCCAAAATTCAGAGTGAACGAAATTCAAAAAAATCAAAATGGAAGGTGACACGGCAACTTTTTATATGCGACTGTATGCAGGGATACACCAAAATCCGGGGTGAACGTAAATGAGAAGAGAAAAGAAAAAGGGCTCCAAAACAGGGAATTCTTATAGGCGGCGGGCTGCTCGGAAACTCCAAAATTCAGAGTGAACGAAATTCAAAAAAATCAAAATGGAATGTAACAAGGGGACTTTTTATGTGCGACTGTATGCGAGGATACACTAAAATGCGGAGTGAACATAAATTAGAAGAGAAAAGAAAAATGGCTGCAAAACAGGGAATTCTCATAGGCGGCGGGCTGCTGGGAAACTCCAAAATTCAGAGTGAACGAAATTCAAAAAAATCAAAATGGAATGTAACAAGGAGACTTTTTATGTGCGATTGTATTCGGGGATACACTAAAATGTGGAGTGAACATAAATTAGAAGAGAAAAGAAAAATGGCTGCAAAACAGGGAATTCTCATAGGCGGCGGGCTGCTGGGAAACTCCAAAATTCAGAGTGAACGAAATTCAAAAAAATCAAAATGGAAGGTGACACGGCAACTTTTTATATGCGACTGTATGCAGGGATACACCAAAATCCGGGGTGAACGTAAATTAGAAGAGAAAAGAAAAAGGGCTCCAAAACAGGGAATTCTTCTAGGCGGCGGGCTGCTGGGAAACTCCAAAATTCAGAGTGAACGAAATTCAAAAAAATCAAAATGGAATGTAACAAGGGGACTTTTATGTGCGACTGTATGCGAGGATACACTAAAATGTGGAGTGAACATAAATTAGAAGAGAAAAGAAAAATGGCTGCAAAACAGGGAATTCTCATAGGCGGCGGGCTGCTCGGAAACTCCAAAATTCAGAGTGAACGAAATTCAAAAAAATCAAAATGGAATGTAAGAAGGAGACTTTTTATGTGCGATTGTATTCGGGGATACACTAAAATGTGGAGTGAACATAAATTAGAAGAGAAAAGAAAAATGGCTGCAAAACAGGGAATTCTCATAGGCGGCGGGCTACTGGGAAACTCCAAAATTCAGAGTGAACGAAATTCAAAAAAATCAAAATGGAAGGTGACACGGCAACTTTTTATATGCGACTGTATTCGGGGATACACAAAAATGCGGAGTGAACATAAATTAGAAGAGAAAAGAAATAGGGCTGCAAAACAGGGAATTCTCATAGGCGGCGGGCTGCTGGGAAACTCCAAAATTCAGAGTGAACGAAATTCAAAAAAATCAAAATGGAATGTAACAAGGGGACTTTTTATGTGCGACTGTATGCGGGGATTGTTCGCGCAGAAGCGCAACGCAAGTTTCAGTACGCTTGAGGGCGTACCTTTTAAAATCGCGTTTACACTTCACGAGTAAGGGTTGCAAGTGCACAACCCCTATCGAGTAGTATAATCGGGTATCGATCCACAGGGACGGGCAATTACTTGGTTAGAATCTACCAAACTCAATTAAAAACTAGAAGTGAGAAAGATTTGGTTTGGTATTTAATTTCCTAAAAAGGTCAATTCAAACAATTCAAACAATTCAGAAAGATGTAATAAAATGCTAGAAGAAATGTAAATTGTGTTTTGATTATGGATAAAAGGCGTTTCCAGGGTTTCAGACTTCATCTATGATCTGCCTCTAGTGGTACGGCCCGTACCAAGTCGGTACGGCTAGGCCGTACTTAACTTGGTAAGGCAAGGCCGTACCACTCTGGTAAGACCCGTACTGGCTTCCCAGAACAGAGCTTACCAGTTCGAGTTGATGCATTTCCTTGCTGGTACCTTGTGCTAAACTCTTTGGAAAGGTTCAATTGACCATACCTAAGGTTCCTAAGCCTCAACCGTCGTGTGTTGGATCAAGATTTAGGTTGGAATGCAATTGATTGCCTTTTAGGGATTTCTACACCTCAATTCTCATGTGTTGGTACAGATCTACCCTAGCTGGTTGATTGGAGACCTAAGGCACCCTCTAATCTGTCGATTAGAGGAGAATTCAACCTCTCGGCTTCAATTCGAACAAGTCTACCCTAAACAATTGATTTGGTTGAGAGATTGAGATGATCACATGACCTTGATAGGTTTGATCTAGACGTAGAGGTTCATCATACACAATCACAGCAATCAAAGCAAGAGATGGCAAAGAAAATCACAATCAATCAATCAAAAGAGTTCATACAAGATACAAGTCAAAGAAAGTCAAAGCAAATCAAGAATCCATCTCTAAACCCTAGAAACTGAAATAACTACTCACAGCACATGATCTGATCTAAAAATACAATAAAAGGGATAGAGATAGCCATGGATCGAAGGGATCGAGAGGAGGAAGCTAGATCCGTCGAGTTTCGCCTCTTTCCTCCTCCTTCCTTCTTGCTCCTAGCTCCTTAGCTCTCTTTCTCTCTCTTACTGTGCTCTCAAATAGATCTGGAATGGAATGTATGTCGAAATTGGAGAGTTCCCCGCTTTAAATAGCCTCTGCCAAAATTTGAATCTGTCAGGCCGCCTTTATGTACGGCCCGTACCAAAGTGGTACGGCCTGGCCGTACCAGGCGTGAAGAGCTGAAAACGGCTAAGTCTGGTGAGACCCGTACCAAGCCTGGTAAGGGTCGTACCTCATCATCTGAATCGCCGTTTCTTCGTGTGTTTTGCTCCAAACCTGCAGAAAACAAACAAACACTCAGCAGTACCAAATTCTAAAGATATATCGATGAAATGCACATGATTCTGGTGAATTAGGGCACGAATCTGGTACTAAAACAGGCCTAAAATAGACTAAATATGCGAGGTATCAAATTCCCCCAAGCTGAACCTTTGCTTGTCCTCAAGCAAAAAGTTTCAAACTCGGGTAAAAGTGCTGGACAACTAAATCTAAATGCGGATACAAGTCTAAATGTGAAAACTTACATGATTGCTACAATAAAAGAACGCAAGAATATTTTTGCTATGATTCGGACTTCCCTTGGTCAATTGTGATTCAGCTCACAAATTGATTAATAAAACCTCAAACTCTAAATGTTTCAAGTCTTGCAAAGTTGATTACTCGAATTTATCGATTTATCATTCTTTCACTAAACTATGCCTTCGTTTGTAGAGATTTTCCCTTTTTGGCACCCCCAAGCTTGAATCAAGCTTAAGTCAGAAAGTTGCGGACTTCGTGTGTTGATATGTGCAAAAATTTTATTTTTTTCATTTCTAATTGGGAGACGAGCTCAAAGGCGCCCATTCAAGGCTTATTGCCAGTACTCTTATGTTCTCCATCTTTTCATCTTTTTTTTTTCTCTCTTTCTTTTTTTCTTTTTTTTCTTCTTTTTTTTTTCTTTTTTTTTCGCACATACCATGAATACACACATCCACTAGTGTTCATTCACACCAACGGATATCCCAACTTTTCTTTATTTGAAATCCCTATTTCCACATTTGAAAGGAACAATTCGGTTTCTAAATGCTATCTCGACATTCAAGTTTCCAATTTTACAAATCTCAAACCATTTGTTCGTAATCAGTTTTGTTTGGTCAATTATGAGGTTAGTTCTAATTTCCCAAGGTCATCCAACTCACAAACAAAAGTTTTCAAACAAGTCCCTAATCCTAGCAATCACACAAATTTATCACCTAAATGCAAAATTTTTGAAAAAGAAACATGTCTAAATGCAGATACAATTTTCTTCTATTCCACCCCCCCAAGCTTGAATGAAGCATTGTCCTCAATGCTTGAATCTACACAAGGCAAAAGTAAATAGAAGAAAATATGGAAACTTACTAGATCGTGAGCGAGGGATGAAGCGGGGGCGTCTCACTGGTTGGTGGGAGGTGGATCAGGTGGCACTGGTGGGAGCACCCACTTCTGAGGTACACGGACCATGCGATCACACTCTTGCATCAGAAGAATCCGCAAGATTCCCATCAAGTTCTTGATCGAGCGCCCGATCGCGCTTTTGTGCGCTTCCAATTTCTCCAAGAGTGTAGCAGTCCGATCGGGTTCAAGATCTGCACTTATGATCACAGGACGACATCTATCTGGGTCTAGAAGCTCATACCTGAGGTGAGCTGCTGGAGGCTTGAGCTCAGGAGTCAGCCGCTCTGTCTGGGTCTTGACGCGGGTCGCATCAGGTGCCGTGCGGGTCGCATCAGGTGAAATGGCATCGCATGCTGACCAATCCGACTTGCTTCCTTTTGTCTCCAGGTCATCAGACCACGACATGCGGGTCGCATCAGGTGGCGTGCGGGTCGCGTCCACATGCTCTTCAGGTGGAGATGCGGGTCGACTTGGCTCGATGCGACCTGGGTCCACATGTTCTTCCGTGGGTGATGCGGGTCGTGTCTCAATGATGCGGGTCGCGTCAAGTGCGGTCTGGTCTGTTGGCTGGGCTGGTCCTTCGCATTCTGGCTGAGCTGGCAGCTTTCTAGGTTGAGATTGGCGTGAGATGATGATCTGACTCAACTGCTCCAACAGCTTGTTTTGAGCGGCCATCTGTGTGGACATGTTTTGCAACTGTTCCCACAGCATCTGGTTCACCTTCCCTTGCTCGTGTATGAATTCGATCTTAGCGGGATCAACGTACGGCTCGGGTGGGTCGGGTTGGAATACGCAATTGTTCGAGTCATCGAATGGTGCAGGGTCGTAGAAATTGCAATTGTTGTTGCTGATATAGCCATCCTGCTCCGGTTCCTCACTCCAATCAGCCAGTGGGCAATACTCATAAGAGTGTCTCCTGTCCCCACACATGGCACATGGCTGTGGTTTCTGGTTTCTGGCTGCCCTCATGCTCATTCTGATTGAATAACTCTCCATGGCCTCCTCTAGCTCGGCAGCTCTAGCATATAGAGCTGTGATCTGATCAGCTTTGGATCGGCCGCCTCCTCCAGCTTGAAAATTGTCGCGGCCAAACCAATGTTGGTCTGTCGTCATGTTGTACATGAGATCCATGGTGTCTTGAGCTCCTCAGATAGTAATCGCCATAGTGTTCCTGAAAAAGAGAAAATAAATAAATAAAAGAAATGAAACAAAATAAAAGAAAATAAAGGATACAAGATAAAGTCTAGATTAACTAAGTAAGGTAAAATCTAACTAGGCAATTGGTTACCGTCCCCGGCAACGGCGCCAAAAACTTGTTCGCGCAGAAGCGCAACGCAAGTTTCAGTACGCTTGAGGGCGTACCTTTTAAAACCGCGTTTACACTTCACGAGTAAGGGTTGCAAGTGCACAACCCCTATCGAGTAGTATAATCGGGCTGCAAAACAGGAAATTCTCATAGGCGGCGGGCTTCTGGGAAACTCCAAAATTCAGAGTGAACGAAATTCAAAAAAATCAAAATGGAATGTAACAAGGGGACTTTTTATATGCGACTGTATGCGGGTATACACTAAAATGCAGAGTGAACATAAATTAGAAGAGAAAATAAAAAAGGCTGCAAAACAGGGAATTCTCATAGGCGGCGGGCTGCTGGGAAACTCCAAAATTCAGAGTGAACGAAATTCAAAAAAATCAAAATGGAATGTAACAAGGGGACTTTTTATATGCGACTGTATGCGGGTATACACTAAAATGCAGAGTGAACATAAATTAGAAGAGAAAAGAAAAAGGGCTGCAAAACAGGGAATTCTCATAGGCGGCGGGCTGCTGGGAAACTCCAAAATTCAGAGTGAACGAAATTCAGAAAAATCAAAATGGAATGTGACACGACGACTTTTTATATGCGACTGTATGCAGGGATACACCAAAATTCGGGGTGAACGTAAATTAGAAGAGAAAAGAAAAAGGGCTCCAAAACAGGGACTTCTCAAAGGCGGCGGGCTGCTGGGAAACTCCAAAATTCAGAGTGAACGAAATTCAAAAAAATCAAAACAGAATGTTACACGGCGACTTTTTATATGCGAATGTATGCGGGGATACACCAAAATGCGGTGTGAAATTAAATTAGAAGAGAAAAGAAAAAGGGCTGCAAAACAGGAAATTCTCATAGGCGGCGGGCTTCTGGGAAACTCCAAAATTCAGAGTGAACGAAATTCAAAAAAATCAAAATGGAATGTAACAAGTGGACTTTTTATATGCGATTGTATTCGGGTATACACTAAAATGCAGAGTGAACATAAATTAGAAGAGAAAAGAAAAAGGGCTGCAAAACAGGGAATTCTCATAGGCGGCGGGCTGCTGGGAAACTCCAAAATTCAGAGTGAACGAAATTCAGAAAAATCAAAATGGAATGTGACACGACGACTTTTTATATGCGACTGTATGCAGGGATACACCAAAATTCGGGGTGAACGTAAATTAGAAGAGAAAAGAAAAAGGGCTCCAAAATAGGGAATTCTCATAGGCGGCGGGCTGCTGGGAAACTCCAAAATTCAGAGTGAACGAAATTCAAAAAAATCAAAACAGAATGTTACACGGGGACTTTTTATATGCGACTGTATGCGGGGATACACCAAAATGCGGTGTGAACATAAATTAGAAGAGAAAAGAAAAAGGGCGGCAAAACAGGAAATTCTCATAGGCGGCGGGCTTCTGGGAAACTCCAAAATTCAGAGTGAACGAAATTCATAAAAATCAAAATGGAATGTAACAAGTGGACTTTTTATATGCGATTGTATTCGGGTATACAGTAAAATGCAGAGTGAACATAAATTAGAAGAGAAAAAAAAGGGCTGCAAAACATGGAATTCTCATAGGCGGCGGGCTGCTCGGAAACTCCAAAATTCAGAGTGAACGAAATTCAGAAAAATCAAAATGGAATGTGACACGAC
Source organism: Carex myosuroides (assembly GCA_028015225.1). Taxonomy (NCBI): domain Eukaryota; kingdom Viridiplantae; phylum Streptophyta; class Magnoliopsida; order Poales; family Cyperaceae; genus Carex; species Carex myosuroides. The sequence continues at coordinate 8,079,471 of CM051472.1, forward strand.
GACTTTTTATATGCGACTGTATGCAGGGATACACCAAAATTCGGGGTGAACGTAAATTAGAAGAGAAAAGAAAAAGGGCTCCAAAACAGGGAATTCTCAAAGGCGGCGGGCTGCTGGGAAACTCCAAAATTCAGAGTGAACGAAATTCAAAAAAATCAAAACAGAATGTTACACGGCGACTTTTTATATGCGAATGTATGCGGGGATACACCAAAATGCGGTGTGAACATAAATTAGAAGAGAAAAGAAAAAGGGCTGCAAAACAGGAAATTCTCATAGGCGGCGGGCTTCTGGGAAACTCCAAAATTCAGAGTGAACGAAATTCAAAAAAATCAAAATGGAATGTAACAAGTGGACTTTTTATATGCGATTGTATTCGGGTATACACTAAAATGCAGAGTGAACATAAATTAGAAGAGAAAAGAAAAAGGGCTGCAAAACAGGGAATTCTCATAGGCGGCGGGCTGCTGGGAAACTCCAAAATTCAGAGTGAACGAAATTCAGAAAAATCAAAATGGAATGTGACACGACGACTTTTTATATGCGACTGTATGCAGGGATACACCAAAATTCGGGGTGAACGTAAATTAGAAGAGAAAAGAAAAAGGGCTCCAAAACAGGGAATTCTCATAGGCGGCGGGCTGCTGGGAAACTCCAAAATTCAGAGTGAACGAAATTCAAAAAAATCAAAACAGAATGTTACACGGTGACTTTTTATATGCGACTGTATGCGGGGATACACCAAAATGCGGTGTGAACATAAATTAGAAGAGAAAAGAAAAAGGGCGGCAAAACAGGAAATTCTCATAGGCGGCGGGCTTCTGGGAAAGTCCAAAATTCAGAGTGAACGAAATTCAAAAAAATCAAAATGGAATGTAACAAGTGGACTTTTTATATGCGATTGTATTCGGGTATACAGTAAAATGCAGAGTGAACATAAATTAGAAGAGAAAAAAAAGGGCGGCAAAAATGGAATTCTCATAGGCGGCGGGATGCTGGGAAACTCCAAAATTCAGAGTGAACGAAATTCAAAAAAATCAAAATGGAATGTGACACGACGACTTTTTATATGCGACTGTATGCAGGGATACACCAAAATTCGGGGTGAACGTAAATTAGAAGAGAAAAGAAAAAGGGCTCCAAAACAGGGAATTCTCATAGGCGGCGGGCTGCTGGGAAACTCCAAAATTCAGAGTGAACGAAATTCAAAAAAATCAAAACAGAATGTTACACGGTGACTTTTTATATGCGACTGTATGCGGGGATACACCAAAATGCGGTGTGAACATAAATTAGAAGAGAAAAGAAAAAGGGTGGCAAAACAGGAAATTCTCATAGGCGGCGGGCTTCTGGGAAAGTCCAAAATTCATTGTGAACGAAATTCAAAAAAATCAAAATGGAATGTAACAAGTGGACTTTTGATATGCGACTGTATGCGGGGATACACCAAAATGCGGAGTGAACATAAATTAGAAGAGAAAAGAAAAAGGGCTCCAAAACAGGGAATTCTCATTTGCGGCGGGCTGCTGGGTAACTCCAAAATTCAGAGTGAACGAAATTCAAAAAAATCAAAATGGAATGTGACACGACGACTTTTTATATGCGACTGTATGTAGGGATACACCAAAATTCGGGGTGAACGTAAATTAGAAGAGAAAAGAAAAAGGGCTCCAAAACAGGGAATTCTCATAGGCGGCGGGCTGCTGGGAAACTCCAAAATTCAGAGTGAACGAAATTCAAAAAAATCAAAACAGAATGTTACACGGTGACTTTTTATATGCGACTGTATGTGGGGATACACCAAAATGCGGTGTGAACATAAATTAGAAGTGAAAAGAAAAATGGCTGCAACACAGGAAATTCTCATAGGCGGCGGGCTGCTGGGAAACTCGAAAATTCAGAGTGAACGAAATTCAAAAAAATCAAAATAGAATGTAACACGACGACTTTTGATATGCGACTGTATGCGGGGATACACCAAAATGCGGAGTGAACATAAATTAGAAGAGAAAAGAAAAAGGGCTCCAAAACAGGGAATTCTCATTTGCGGCGGGCTGCTGGGAAACTCCAAAATTCAGAGTGAACGAAATTAAAAAAAATCAAAATGCAATGTGACACGGCGACTTTTTATATGAGACTGTATGCAGGGATACACCAAAATCCGGAGTGAACATAAATTAGAAGAGAAAAGAAAAAGGGCTCCAAAATAGGGAATTCTCATATGCGGCGGGCTGCTGGGAAACTCCAAAATTCAGAGTGAACAAAATTCAAAAAATTCAAAATAGAATGTAACAAGTGGACTTTTTATATGTGATTGTATTCGGGTATACACTAAAATGCAGAGTGAACATAAATTAGAAGAGAAAAAAAAGGGCTGCAAAACAGGGAATTCTCATAGCCAGCGGGCTGCTGGGAAACTCCAAAATTCAGAGTGAACGAAATTCAAAAAAATCAAAATGGAATGTGACACGACGACTTTTTATATGCGACTATATGCAGGGATACACCAAAATTCGGGGTGAACGTAAATTAGAAGAGAAAAGAAAAAGGGCTCCAAAACAGGGAATTCTCATAGGCGGCGGGCTGCTGGGAAATTCGAAAATTCAGAGTGAACGAAATTCAAAAAAATCAAAATAGAATGTAACACGACGACTTTTTATATGCGACTGTATGCGGGGATACACCAAAATGCGGAGTGAACATAAATTAGAAGAGAAAATAAAAAGGGCTCCAAAACAGGGAATTCTCATTTGCGGCGGGCTGCTGGGAAACTCCAAAATTCAGAGTGAACGAAATTAAAAAAAATCAAAATGCAATGTGACACGGCGACTTTTTAATGCGACTGTATGCAGGGATACACCAAAATCCGGAGTGAACATAAATTAGAAGAGAAAAGAAAAAGGGCTCCAAAATAGGGAATTCTCATATGCGGCGGGCTGCTGGGAAACTCCAAAATTCAGAGTGAACAAAATTCAAAAAATTCAAAATAGAATGTAACAAGTGGACTTTTTATATGTGATTGTATTCGGGTATACACTAAAATGCAGAGTGAACATAAATTAGAAGAGAAAAAAAAGGGCTGCAAAACAGGGAATTCTCATAGCCAGCGGGCTGCTGGGAAACTCCAAAATTCAGAGTGAACGAAATTCAAAAAAATCAAAATGGAATGTGACACGACGACTTTTTATATGCGACTATATGCAGGGATACACCAAAATTCGGGGTGAACGTAAATTAGAAGAGAAAAGAAAAAGGGCTCCAAAACAGGGAATTCTCATAGGCGGCGGGCTGCTGGGAAATTCGAAAATTCAGAGTGAACGAAATTCAAAAAAATCAAAATAGAATATTACACGGCGACTTTTTATATGCGACTGTATGCGGGGATACACCAAAATGCGTTGTGAACATAAATTAGAAGAGAAAAGAAAAAGGGCTGCAAAACAGGGAATTCTCATAGGCGGCGGGCTGCTAGGAAACTCCAAAATTTATAGTGAATTTCGTTCACGCTGAATTTTGATTTTTTCGAATTTCGTCCAAAATTTAGAGTGAATTACATTCCATTTTGACTTTTTCGAATTTCGTTCACGCTGAATTTTGGAGTTTCCCAGCAGCCCGCTGCCTATGAGAATTCCAAGGTTTGCAGCCCTTTTTCTTTTCTCTTCTAATTTATGTTCACTCCGCATTTTGGTGTATCCCCGTAAACAGTCGCATATAAAAAGTCCCAGTGTTACATTCCATTTTAATTTTTTTGAATTTCGTTCACTTTGAATTTTGGAGTTTCCCCGCAGCCCGCCGCTTATGAGAATTCCAAGTTTTGCAGCCTTTTTTCTTTTCTCTTCTAATTTATATTCACTCCGCATGGTGTATCCCCGCATACAGTCGCAAATAAAAAGTCCTCGTGTTACATTCCATTTTGATTTTTTTGAATTTCGTTCACTTTGAATTTGGAGTTTCCCAGCAGCCCGCCGCCTATGAGAATTCCAAGTTTTGCAACACTTTTTCTTTTCTCTTCTAATTTATGTTCACTACGTATTTTGGTGTATCCCCGCATACAGTCGCATATAAAAATTCCCCGTGTTACATTCCATTTTGATTTTTTTTGAATTTTGTTCACTTTGAATTATGGAGTTTCCCAGTAGCCCGCCGCCTACGAGAATTCCCTGTTTATCATCCCTTTTTCATTTCTCTTCTAATTTATGTTCACTCCGTATTTTGGTGTCCCCACATACAGTCGCATATAAAAAGTCCCCGTGTTACATTCCATTTTGATTTTCTTGAATTTCGTTCACTTTGAATTTTGGAGTTTCCCAGCAGCCTGCCGCCTATCAGAATTCCAAGTTTTGCAGCCCTTTTTCTTTTCTCTTCTAATTTATGTTCACTCCGTGTTTTGGTGTCGCCACATACAGTCGCATATAAAAAATCCCCGTGTTACATTCCATTTTGATTTTTTTTAATTTCGTTCACTCTGAATTTTGGAGTTTCCCAGCAGCCCGCCGCCTATGAGAATTCCCAGTTTTGTAGCCATTTTTCTTTTCTCTTCTAATTTATGTTCAATCCGCATTTTGGTGTATCCCCGCATACAGTCGCATATTAAAAATCCCCGTGTTACATTCCATTTTGATTTTTTTGAATCTCGTTCACTTTGAATTTTGGAGTTTCCCAACAACCCGCCGCCTATCAGAATTCCCTGTTTTTCAGCCCTTTTTCTTTTCATTCTAATTTTTGTTCACTCCGCATTTTGGTGTATCCCCGCATACAGTCGCATATAAAAAGTCCCCGTGTTACATTCCATTTTGATTTTTTTGAATTTCGTTCACTTTGAATTTGGAGTTTCCCAGCAGCCCGCCGCCTATGAGAATTCCAAGTTTTGCAACACCTTTTCTTTTCTCTTCTAATTTAAGTTCACTACGTATTTTGGTGTATCCCCGCATACAGTCGCATATAAAAATTCCCCGTGTTACATTCCATTTTGATTTTTTTTGAATTTCGTTCACTTTGAATTATGGAGTTTCCCAGTAGCCCGCCGCCTATGAGAATTCCCTGTTTTTCATCCCTTTTTCTTTTCTCTTCTAATTTTTGTTCACTCCGTATTTTGGTGTATCCCCGCATACAGTCGCATATAAAAAGCCCTCGTGTTACATTCCATGTTGATTTTTTTGAATTTCGTTAACTTTGAATTTTGGAGTTTCCCAGAAGCCCGCCGCCAATGAGAATTCCCTGTTTTTCAGCCCTTTTTATTTTCTCTTCTAATTTTTGTTCACTTCGCATTTTGGTGTATCCCCGAATACAGTCGCATATAAAAAGTCCCCGTGTTACATTCCATTTTGAGTTTTTTGAATTTCGTTCACTTTGAATTTGGAGTTTCCCAGCAGCCCGCCGCCTATGAGAATTCCAAGTTTTGCAACACTTTTTCTTTTCTCTTCTAATTTTTGTTCACTCCGTATTTTGGTGTATCCCCGCATACAGTGGCATATAAAAAGTCCCCGTGTTACATTCCATTTCGATTTTTTTGCATTTCGTTAACGCTGAATTTTGGAGTTTCCCAGCAGCCCGCCGCCTATGAGAATTCCCAGTTTTGTAGCCCTTTTTCTTTTCTCTTCTAATTTATGTTCAATCCGCATTTTGGTGTATCCCCGCATACAGTCGCATATTAAAAGTCCCCGTGTTACATTCCATTTTGATTTTTTTGAATCTCGTTCACTTTGAATTTTAGGAGTTTCCCAGCAGCCCGCCGCTTATGAGAATTCCCTGTTTTTCAGCCCTTTTTCTTTTCATTCTAATTTTTGTTCACTCCGCATTTTGGTGTATCCCCGCACACAGTCGCATATAAAAAGTCCCCGTGTTACATTCTATTTTAATTTTTTTGAATTTCGTTCAAGCTGAATTTTGGAGTTTCCCAGCAGCCCGCCGCCTATGAGAATTCCAAATTTTGCAGCCCTTTTTCTTTTCTCTTCTAATTTATGTTCACTCCGTATTTTGGTGTATCCCCGCATACAGTCGCATATAAAAACTCCCCGTGTTACATTCCATTTTGATTTTTTTGAATTTCGTTCACTTTGAATTATGGAGTTTCCGAGTAGCCCGCCGCCAATGAGAATACCCTGTTTTTCATCCCTTTTTCTTTTCTCTTCTAATTTTTGTTCACTCCGCATTTTGGTGTATCCCCGCATACAGTCACATATAAAAAGTCCCTGTGTTACATTCCATTTTGATTTTTTTGAATTTCGTTGACTTTGAATTTTGGAATATCCCAGAAGCCCGCCGCCTATGAGAATTCCCTGTTTTTCAGCCCTTTTTCTTTTCTCTTCTAATTTTTGTTCACTTCGCATTTTGGTGTATCCCCGAATACAGTCGCATATAAAAAGTCCCCGTGTTACATTCCATTTTGAGTTTTTTGAATTTCGTTCACTTTGAATTTGGAGTTTCCCAGCAGCCCGCCGCCTATGAGAATTCCAAGTTTTGCAACACTTTTTCTTTTCTCTTCTAATTTTTGTTCACTCCGTATTTTGGTGTATCCCCGCATACAGTCGCATATAAAAACTCCCCGTGTTACATTCCATTTTGATTTTTTTGAATTTCGTTCACTTTGAATTATGGAGTTTCCCAGTAGCCCGCCGCCAATGAGAATACCCTGTTTTTCATCCCTTTTTCTTTTCTCTTCTAATTTTTGTTCACTTCGCATTTTGGTGTATCTCCGAATACAGTCGCATATAAAAAGTCCCCGTGTTACATTCCATTTTGAGTTTTTTAAATTTCGTTCACTTTGAATTTGGAGTTTCCCAGCAGCCCGCCGCCAATGAGAATTCCCTGTTTTTCATCACTTTTTCTTTTCTCTTCTAATTTTTGTTCACTCCGCATTTTGGTGTATCCCCGCATACAGTCACATATAAAAAGTCCCTGTGTTACATTCCATTTTGATTTTTTTGAATTTCGTTCACTTTGAATTATGGAGTTTCCCAGTAGCCCGCCGCCTATGAGAATTCCTTGTTTTTCAGCCCTTTTTCTTTTCTCTTCTAATTTTTGTTCACTCCGCATTTTGGTGTATCCCTGCATACAGTCGCATATAAAAAGTCCTCGTGTTACATTCCATTTTGATTTTTTTGAATTTCGTTAACTTTGAATTTTGGAGTTTCCCAGCAGCCCGCCGCCTAAGAGAATTCCCAATTTTGTAGCCCTTTTTCTTTTCTCTTCTAAATTATGTTCAATCCGCATTTTGGTGTATCCCCGCATACAGTCGCATATTAAAAGTCCCCATGTTACATTCCATTTTGATTTTCTTGAATCTCGTTCAATTTGAATTTTGGAGTTTCCCAGCAGCCCGCCGCTTATGAGAATTCCCTGTTTTTCAGCCCTTTTTCTTTTCATTCTAATTTTTTTTCACTCCGCATTTTGGTGTACCCCGCATACAGTCGCATATAAAAAGTCCCCGTGTTACATTCTATTTTGATTTTTTTGAATGTCGTTCAAGCTGAATTTTGGAGTTTCCCAGCTGCCCGCCGCCTATGAGAATTCCAAGTTTTGCAGCCCTTTTTCTTTTCACTTCTAATTTATGTTCACTCCGTATTTTGGTGTATCCCCGCATACAGTCGCATATAAAAAGTCCTCGTGTTACATTCCATTTTGATTTTTTTGAATTTCGTTAACTTTGAATTTTGGAGTTTCCCAGAAGCCCGCCGCCTATGAGAATTCTCTGTTTTTCAGCCCTTTTTCTTTTCTCTTCTAATTTTTGTTCACTCCGCATTTTGGTGTATCCCCGCATACAGTGGCATATAAAAAGTCCCCGTGTTACATTCCATTTTGAATTTTTTGCATTTCGTTAACGCTGAATTTTGGAGTTTCCCAGCAGCCCGCCGCCTATGAGAATTACAAGTTTTGCAGACCTTTTTCTTTTCTCTTCTAATTTATGTTCACTCCGCATTTGGTGTATCACCGCATACAGTCGCATATAAAAACTACCCGCGTAACATTCCATTTTGATTTTTTTGAATTTCGTTCACGCTGAATTTTGGAGTTTCCCAGCAGCCCGCCGCCTATGAGAATTCCAAGTTTTGCAGCCCTTTTTTCTTTTCTTTTCTAATTTATGTTCACTCCGTATTTTGCTGTATCGCCGCATACAGTCGCATATAAAAACTCCCCGTGTAACATTCCATTTTGATTTTTTTGAATTTCGTTCACGCTGAATTTTGGAGTTTCCCAGCAGCCCGCCGCCTATGAGAATTCCAAGTTTTGCAGCCCTTTTTCTTTTCTCTTCTAATTTATGTTCACTCCGTATTTTGGTGTATCCCCGCATACAGTCGCATATAAAAACTCCCCGTGTTACATTCCATTTTGATTTTTTTGAATTTCGTTCACTTTGAATTTGGAGTTTCCCAGTAGCTCGCCGCCTATGAGAATTCCCTGTTTTTCATCCCTTTTTCTTTTCTCTTCTAATTTATGTTCAATCCGCATTTTGGTGTATCCCCGCATACAGTCGCATATTAAAAGTCCCCGTGTTACATTCCATTTTGATTTTTTTGAATCTCGTTCACTTTGAATTTTAGGAGTTTCCCAGCAGCCCGCCGCTTATGAGAATTCCCTGTTTTTCAGCCCTTTTTCTTTTCTCTTCTAATTTTTGTTCACTTCGCATTTTGGTGTATCCCCGAATACAGTCGCATATAAAAAGTCCCCGTGTTACATTCCATTTTTTTTTTTAATTTCGTTCACGCTGAATTTTGGAGTTTCCCAGCAGCCCGCCGCCTATGAGAATTCCCTGTTTTTCAGCCCTTTTTCTTTTCTCTTCTAATTTTTGTTCACTTCGCATTTTGGTGTATCCCCGAATACAGTCGCATATAAAAAGTCCCCGTGTTACATTCCATTTTTTTTTTTAATTTCGTTCACGCTGAATTTTGGAGTTTCCCAGCAGCCCGCCGCCTATGAGAATTCCCTGTTTTTCAGCCCTTTTTCTTTTCTCTTCTAATTTTTGTTCACTCCGCATTTTGGTGTATCCCCGCATACAGTCGCATATAAAAAGTCCTCGTGTTACATTCCATTTTGATTTTTTTGAATTTCGTTAACTTTAAATTTTGGAGTTTCCCAGCAGCCCGCCGCCTATGAGAATTCCCAGTTTTGTAGCCCTTTTTCTTTTCTCTTCTAATTTATGTTCAATCCGCATTTTGGTGTATCCCCGCATACAGTCGCATATTAAAAGTCCCCATGTTACATTCCATTTTGATTTTTTTGAATCTCGTTCACTTTGAATTTTGGAGTTTCCCAGCAGCCCGCCGCTTATGAGAATTCCCTGTTTTTCAGCCCTTTTTCTTTTCATTCTAATTTTTGTTCACTCCGCATTTTGGTGTATCCCCGCATACAGTCGCATATAAAAACTCCCCGTGTTACATTCTATTTTGATTTTTTTTGAATTTCGTTCAAACTGAATTTTGGAGTTTTCCAGCAGCCCGCCGCCTATGAGAATTCCAAGTTTTGCCAACCTTTTTCTTTTCTCTTCTAATTTATGTTCACTCCGTATTTTGGTGTATCCCCGCATACAGTCGCATATAAAAAGTCCTCGTGTTACATTCCATTTTTTTTTTAATTTCGTTCACGCTGAATTTTGGAGTTTCCCAGCAGCCCGCCGCCTATGAGAATTCCAAGTTTTGCAGCAATTTTTCTTTTCTCTTCTAATTTATGTTCACTTCGTATGTTGGTGTATCCCCGCATACAGTCGCATATAAAAATTCCCCGTGTTACATTCCATTTTGATTTTTTTGAATTTCGTTCACTTTGAATAATGGAGTTTCCCAGTAGCCCGCCGCCTATGAGAATTCCCTGTTTTTCATCCATTTTTCTTTTCTCTTCTAATTTTTGTTCACTCTGCATTTTGGTGTATCCCCGCATACAGTCGCATATAAAAACTCCCCGTGTTACATTTCATTTTGATTTTTTTGAATTTCGTTAACTTTGAATTTTGGAGTTTCCCAGAAGCCCGCCACCAATGAGAATTCCCTGTTTTTCAGCCCTTTTTCTTTTCTCTTCTAATTTTTGTTCACTCCGCATTTTGGTGTATCCCCGCATACAGTGGCATATAAAAAGTCCCCGTGTTACATTCCATTTAGATTTTTTCGCATTTTGTTAACGCCGAATTTTGGAGTTTCCCAGCAGCCCGCCGCCTATGAGAATTCCCAGTTTTGTAGCCCTTTTTCTTTTCTCTTCTAATTTATGTTCAATCCGCATTTTGGTGTAACCCCGCATACAGTCGCATATTAAAAGTCCCCGTGTTACATTCCATTTTAATTTTTTTGAATCTCGTTCACTTTGAATTTTAGGAGTTTCCCAGCAGCCCGCCGCTTATGAGAATTCCCTGTTTTTCAGCCCTTTTTCTTTTCATTCTAATTTTTGTTCACTCCGCATTTTGGTGTATCCCCGCATACAGTCGCATATAAAAAGTCCCCGTGTTACATTCTATTTTGATTTTTTTGAATTTCGTTCATGCTGAATTTTGGAGTTTCCCAGCAGCCCGCCGCCTATGAGAATTCCAAGTTTTGCAGCCCCTTTTCTTTTCTCTTCTAATTTATGTTCATTCCGTATTTTGGTGTATCCCCGCATATAGTCACATATAAAAAGTCCCTGTGTTACATTACATTTTGATTTTTTTGAATTTCGTTCACTTTCAATTATGGATTTTCCGAGTAGCCCGCCGCCTATGAGAAATCCCTGTTTTTCATCCCTTTTTCTTTTCTCTTCTAATTTTTGTTCACTCCGCACTTTGGTGTATCCCCGCATACAGTCGCATATAAAAAGTCCCCGTGTCACACCCCGCAGCCCAACGAGGCGCGACAGGTGCTCTCCTGCCGTAGACATACGGTTGCCCGTATGCCTACAAGGCAATTACGATATAATAGTAAATGAAAACATAAACAAACAACCAACAACAAATAACAAAAATCCCAGCTGGTCAGGTAATATCATACAAACCCGTATCTCGATGGATACGCACCACAAAATGACATAGAGATCATATATGTACACAATCAAAACATAACTATATACATAATCTCTAATGTCCTCATACCAGACAGTCTAAGCAGCGGAATAACCAGGCCTACCGACCTCGTGCCTCTCTCGGATCTGCTGACCCGGAACCTGAAAAGATAACCCAAAGAGGGGGTGAGAAATAAATTCTCAGTGCGATAAATTTGCCACGTTTCGCTCCTGGACTTGCAATCACAGATTATATTCAAAAATAAAGCACAAGTAAAGCTTAGAACAGTTTATAATAATATGTAAACATGCACGCATAAACCGACATCAATAAGCCAAATGAAATCAAATCAGGAGTTGCCAAACCGAATTTCAATCACACAATATTTGGTTTAACTAGAACTCAGAATATCTGGTAGTACAGGCTTAACCGTTTAATTACAAGTCTGGTTCCATTTCATATCCAGAAAAATCCATTTAAAACCAATCGACCATCCAAACGCATTCACCCCCTGGGTAATGCCACCGATACACCAGTCACCAAAAGTCAAATTCATAATACAGAGTCACTTACCCCTCGTCCCAACCGGTACTGGGAACTGCTGAGGGCCAGACGATCTAAAGCTTTAGAATACTGGGTCGTCAAAGTCCTTGCAAAGACTTTGACAAATCCGAACTCACCCCCTGGGTGTCGTCGCCACGATGGGGGACGGTAATACCATATCCACCAACCGATGGTGATATAAATCACGGTGACTTTTAATTCCAAATTAGATCATTCAGATCAATACACAAAGAATACCATACCAGTATGCAGATCAATCAAATATGCAATTCGGGTTCCAATTAATTAGGGCAATGCAATGCATATGCAACACAATCCGATAATGCAAATCAACCAATAATCAACATGTCAATAGAAACACAGTTCAATTCTGAATATAAACTATCAAACAAGTCCAGAAACCCCGCACCTGAGTATATAGTGCACTCGTCTAAGGCTCAGGCGTCTCGAACGATCCCGAGATCCGATGCCTCGTAGGTTTACCACCTATTTATATGTTTAGACTCGATTAAAACATTCGATTGGTATTCCGTAGGTTAAACCGAGTTAAATTAGGTTAAACACGATCTAATGTTCGTATTCGGGTCCTAATGGTATAGGTTTAAGTCATGGTTCAACCAATTAGGTTTAGATAATACAAAATACACATTTTCAGAAATTAAGCAAAAGAGCAAAACAGCCTTTTTGTGCGGGCCGCACGGATTCTGTGCGGGCCGCACGGATTTGTCCGAGAGTTTTGCGGTTCCTCGTGCGGGCCGCAGGAAATTTGTGAAGGCCGCACAAAAATTACATCTGTGACACACAGTTCGTATTTTGGCTATATCTTTGTCATACAGACTCCGATTTGGGTGAATCAAAGCTTGACTGAACCAGAACGAAAAGATCTACAACTTTCATGAAGGAAACAGATCCAAATTCGGAATGTAGAATTTTGTACAGCCGCACCAATGGCCGGCCAGTCTGGATTTGGACAGATTTTATTGTCATTTTCGCCCGATTCACCTCCAGATTTTGTTTTGATCGAGGTTCGACATGGTTAACCCTTGCTACGTATTATCGGTTCAGAAGGTATATTACATCTAGGTTATCGAGAATCGACACCTTAAACCATATATTCAATTGGTATACAATTTGGCATAAAACCCTAATTCCAAAATCAACCCAAACGAATAATTCAATCGAACAATACGAATCGAGATGTTCAAACGATTATAACTCGATCAATTCAGATCCAAATGGTGCATAACACCTGAAAATTCAGTAATTTCCCCAAATCCCACCATTTTTATCAAACCCTAATTCCATTTCCAATTTCCCAAACAAAATCAATCGATTCAATCCAAATCAAACCGAATATCGAGTTATATCGAATCAATCGAACTTAAATTCGAATTCTCAAAGAAATATATCAATTCGAACAACTTAGGGTTTTCAAAAGATTGTAAAGAAGGAAGATATATACCAAATTGAAGCTTTAGAACTGATCACGATCGTCTAATTAGCTCGAATCTCCGATTTCCGGCAATTTCGACCCGATTTCGTGCTCGATTTCACTCTCTCTCTCTTTCTCTCTTTGGTTCGGCCAAGAGCTAGGGCTCACGAAATTTGGAAGTGTTAATGGTAGAGATTAAAGATAAGAAGGAAGGGGTTATATTAATATATGGTATTTTTGCACATAGGTCCCTCCAATTTTATAATATTGCATAATTTAAAAATAAATCTTCACAAATAGGCCCTTTTATGTATTTTTAATTAAATCAAGGATTCATAATGTAACAATTCTCCCCCCCTTAAAATGAAGTTCAGTCCGCTGAACTTGGTTTCGTACCTTATTTGTCGAATAACTCCGGATACTTTTCTCGGATGCTCTCCTCGAGTTCCCTCGTCGCTTCCTTATCGGAATGTCGTCCCCATTTTACCAACACAAGCCGGATCACTTTGCTTCGTAGCCGTTGTTCTTTTCGATCCAATATCCGCATTGGTTCCTCTTGATAAGTCAGATCGTCTTGCACGTGTAAATCCGAATGGTCAATACAATGCGACGGATCTCGTACATATCTGCGCAACTGTGATACATGAAACACCGGATGAACCCGGTCCAACGCTGGTGGTAGTGCAAGCTCGTATGCTACCGGCCCAACTAGTCGCAAAATCTGAAACGGCCCAATATAACGAGGACTTAGCTTACCCGAAACACCAAATCTGTGTACGCCTCTGACAGGCGAAACTCAAAGCCATACGTGATCGCTTTCTTGGAATTCCAATGATCTTCGATGAATATCCACGTATTTCCTTTGTCTTTCTTGAGCTGACTTGAGTCGACTCAGAACCATTTTCGTTTTCTCAGCAATTTCTTCTAACATTTGCGGTCCTGTAGGCGGATATGTACCCGCTGGTCCCCACCACAACGGAGTACTGCACTGCTGCCCTGTCAGCGCCTCTTGCGGTGACATACCAATGCTCGAGTGATAACTATTGTTATAGGCGAACTCCACCAGATACAAGTGATCAACCCACGAACCCTGTAAACTTAGCGCGCAAGAGCGTAACATGTCCTCCAATGTTTGGATAGTGCGCTCAGATTGACCGTCCGTCTGAGGATGATGCGCTGTACTGAATCTCAGCTTAGTACCCATTGTCTCTTGAAAGCTCTCCCAGAAATGAGAAGTGAACCGAGGATCTCGGTCTGAAATAATAGTGCGTGAACAACCGTGGTATTTGAATTGATATTTCAGGAATAACTCCGCTAACTCTTGCCCCGATGTCTCAATTCGAAGCGGAATGAAATGAGCTATTTTCGTCAGCCGGTCCACAATCACCCAAATAGTGTTATATCTACTAACGGTTCTCGGAAATCCGGATACAAAATCCATTATGATCGACTCAAACTTCCTCGTAGGTATTTCTAGCGGTCTCAACAATCCCGCTTTCCTCCGTCGATCTGCTTTAACTTGCTGACATATCTGACATTTTTCTACATACCTTTGCATGTCTCGCTTCATTTTCGGCCACCAGAAATACTTCTTCAAATCTTGGTACATTTTTACTTCCCCCGGATGAATAGCGTAACCCGAGTCGTGTGCCTCCGATAAAACCAGATCCTTCAACTCAGCTTCATTTGGTACACAAATGCGATCATGAAACCGCAAAATTCCATCTCCTTGAACTTTAAATGGGGAATCAGCATTTGACTCGTAGTGCAATTTAAATTTCTGACATTTTGGATCATCCTGTTGCGCTGCACGAATCTGTTCGTGTAATTCCGATCGGATCTCAACCGCTGCTAGCACAACCGACGCAATTGCAGTTGCGCTAGTCCCCACCTCACTTGTACCACATTTAGATGCCACTTCCAACGCTAATTCGCGTGATGCGCCAACATGAATTTCCAATCTACGCATTTCCTCAAGAAGATGCTTTTCACTTGTAATCACCGACGCCAGGTTTACCTGACTCTTTCTGCTTAACGCATCTGCTACACTGTTCGCTTTTCCCGCGTGATACTGGATATCCAAATCGTAGTCCTTCATCAACTCCAACCACCTCCTTTGCCTCAAATTCAATTCCTTTTGCGTGAAGATATATTTCAAACTCTGATGATCGGTAAATATACGGCACCTCACGCCATACAAATAATGCCGCCAAATCTTCAACGCAAATATCACCGCCGCTAACTCCAAGTCATGAGTCGGGTAGTTTTGCTCGTGCGGTCGCAATTGCCGAGATGCATAGGCAATTACATGATCATCTTGCATCAATACGCAACCCAACCCTGATCGCGATGCATCGGTGTAAACCGTGTACTATTTATCAGCAGTCGGCATAGCAAGGATCGGTGCGGATACCAGCCGACTCTTCAATTCCTCAAAACTTTTATCTTGCGCGGTACCCCAATCAAATTTCACACCTTTATGCAACAATTTTGTAAGTGGCGCCGCTAACCGCGAAAACCCGAGTACAAATCTCCTGTAGTACCCGGCTAACCCCAGAAAGCTGCGAATCTCAGTAACTGTCTTCGGTCTCTGCCATTCGGTAACAGCCCGAATCTTTTCAGGATCCACCGCTAACCCTTGTCCCGAAACAATATGCCCCAGAAAGGTAACTTCATCCAACCAAAACTCACATTTCGAAAACTTTGCGAATAGCTGATGTTCGCGCAATCTTTGCAAAACAATTCTAAGATGTACCTCATGTTCTTCTCGGGAGCGCGAGTACACCAATATATCATCAATGAAAACCACAACTGTCGAATCCAATAGATCGTGAAACACACGGTGCATCATATCCATGAACGCTGCCGGTGCGTTCGTCAGCCCAAATGGCATAACCAGGTATTCATAATGCCCGTACCTTGTACGGAATGCTGTCTTGTCCACGTCGCTTGGCCGAATCCTCAACTGGTGGTACCCTGTTCTCAGATCTATCTTTGAATATACCGAAGATCCCTGCAACTGATCAAACAGATCATCAATCCGAGGTAATGGATACTTATTTTTCACGGTTACCTTATTCAGCTCGCGGTAATCAATGCACAACCGCAATGTTCCATCTTTCTTTTTGACAAACAGCACTGGCGCACCCCATGGCGATGTGCTAGGTCTGATAAATCCACTCTCCAACTGCTGTTCAACTAACTCCACTTTATTTTCATCAGGAGCACGACATAAGTTCAGTTTTGCATTGATCTGAGCTAACCATTCCTCAGCTGCCGCATACCCGCCGTGTAACACCGTAAACTTTTGAAATTAGATTTATTCAAATTTATTAAGTGGTTAAATCAAATAATATATATATATATACAAAAATCAATTATGTGTGGATAGCAAATGATAATTATACGATTGTTGTGATTTTCGTCGCGGGAAATAACGAAAAATGGTGAAAACAGAGCCCAGTGCGGATGAACCCACCCGCAGTGCGGTTCCATCCACACGCACTGGGTACTTAGCCAATTTTCAAACGTTCAGCCAATTTTTCCGAGCCTAGTGCGTCCGCACTGAGAGTCAGTGCGGATGGACCACCCGCACTGAATAACTTAGCCGATATTCTGAGATTTCATTGACCACCCGCAGTGCGGATGGCCACCCGCACCGCCATCCGCATTCGTGGAAATTCAGACGTGTTAACAGCGAAATTTTACAGCCAGTGCGGGTCAGCGAACCGCAGTGCGGATGGACCCATCCGCATTCGCATACTGAGGGTCTATTTTGCAAAATTCCAAAAGAGGAAGTGGGGCCCTTTGTCATACACACCTCTTTTCCTCTCTTTTCCTCTCTTTTCCTTTCTTTCCTCTTATGTTTTCTTTCTTCTTTCCTACGCCGACAAAGAGAGAGAGAGAACGAGACAAAGAGAGAGTGAGAGAGAGAGAGCTCCGGGCGACGAAATCCCCCGAAAATCGAGATATCGAACGAGGAACACGTTTCTCGCTCTTTGCTTCCGTTCATTGGTAAATCCCATTTCTATTTCTCTCTCGATTCGTATTTCGTTATTTCTAGGTTTTTGATGAAAACCCGTAGAATTGCACCAAATTGATTGTGCTATGTCTTTGTTGATTCTATAGTGTTTATTGATTGATTTCGTGTTCCAATTTGTAACCGAATTCCCGATTGTGAATTTCTCCGAAATGGAATTAGGTTTTGGTACCATTATCTCGAATTGACCTAATTCCGACTCGAATTGTACCGTGTGGTGCCTTAGCGCACTTATGACTTGATTATTGGTGCCGAAACCGAATGAAAAGCACTATGTGACCTAAACCTATATCATTAGGACCCGAATACGAACCCTAAGCCGTGTTTAACCTAATTCAACTCGGTTTAACCTATCGAATACCAATCGAACGCTGTAATCGAACCTAAGTGTATAAATAGGTGATAATCCTACGAGGCATCGGATCTCGGGATCATTGAGACGCCTGAGCCTTAGACGAGTGCACTTTATACTCAGGTGCGGGGTTTCTGGACTTGTCTGATATTTCCTTTTCAGAATTAAACTGTTATTCGGTTGTCATGTTGAATATTCATTGATGCATTAGCTGAATTGTGCATTGCATGTGCATAGCCCAATCTGTTTGAAATTGAATTGCTGAAATCTGAATGACTTGCATACTGGTATGGTTTACGATTGTGTCGATCTAATTAGATCTGATTTTAGAGTGTAAGTCACCAGAATTGAAATGTGAATGAGATTGGTCACCGGCGTGTGACGGGTCACCATCGTGTGACGAAATTGCAAAGCCTGGCATGCGGGCTTTGGCAGGATCCTAAAGCTTTAGCCTACCTGGGACACCGTAAGTCCCCAACCGGTTGGGGCAGGGTCAGTGATTTGATTGACGGTTATGATTATGGGTGACTAGTGTTATCGTCTAAGTCGTTATCCGGCGTGATAAGGCGTTCGAACGGTCAGTTGATTTTACGTTCCAAAATGATGTTGAATGAATTTTCTTTAAATGACTTGAAACCAGAACTTAGGAATGGTTAAGCCAAAGCATTACAGGTGGGTGTCAGATAAAGGGTCCAGCTTGGTGGAACATCTGTAGGTGTCAGTAACCCTACAGATGTGGGTTTGATAAAGGGTCCAGCTCGAGAGAACACCTGTAGTGCTACCAGCTATAATACGGTAAGTTAAGCCTAATGTTATGTTTATTTGAATATCGAATTTGCGATTCCTGGATGTTGATTTCATTTGATTATTTGTTGTCAGGTATATGCATTTTTATCTTATACACTGGTATAGAACTGTGTTATGTTTTATTTGGCGTTTCTTTTTGAAAATGAAACTTGATTGCAAGTCCAGCAATCCGTTGTGGCAATTATCGCACTGAGAATTTATTCTCACCCCACATTTGGGTTATCTTTTCAGGTTTGGGTGCAGCCGGTAGCGGAGAGGCACGTCGGATTTAGGCCATCAGTATATGTCACCTATACCTGAGTTTTTGTTTGGTATTTGACTAGAGATGTACATATGTTTTTGATTGTGATATATTCTCTATGTCATGACCTTTGGTTGTATCCGTATGAGATACTGTTTATATATACTATGACCTGTTTTATATTCGAACCGATTTGTTGTGTGTATTTGTGTTATTGTTGCTTGTTGGGGTTGGTTTTCTATTATATCGTATATGCCTTGTAGGCATACAGGAAACTGTATGTCTACGGCAGGGTCCCGTCACATCCTGCGGGCCGCGGGGTGTGACAGGTCTCCTTTGGTGGTATCAGAGCATGGTTAAGCCTTAACCTGAACCAGTCTGGTAGGATACGTGAGAGTGACACGTAATAAGGGGATCGTAACGGATAAAGAGGTATTCGTATAACGATTATACATATACATTATTATAATGTTGTTTTGGTACAGTATAGAATTATGGAGACTCGTAGAGGCCGCGGACGACCTCGAGTGAATCCGGTTGTCATTGAGCCAGCAGCTGCTAGAGATGGAAATGAGTCGGAGGGTTCTGGAGGAGGGCAGAACCGAGACAGAGAACTAGATGATAGGCTGATCGCGGCTTATGAGAGGGGCCGTCAAGCAGCCGAAAGGCGAGAGGCAGCACCAGTGGATCAGAGAGGTACACCTGAGGAATTCCGCAAATTATATGACTCTTTTATGCGCTTAAACCCGCCGCAGTTTGATGGTACCGGTGGGTATTCAGAGGCGGAAGAATGGTTAGAGAAGATAAATGCAAAGCTCGTATTGTGTCGGGCACCGGAGGAGGACATGGTGGAGTTAGCGGAACAAATGCTGAACGGAGATGCAAGATTTTGGTGGAATGGCGCCCGACGGAATTATGTCGGGGAAGCAGTTAAGATCCCTTGGGAGTGGTTCGAGCAGCAGTTTACTCGGAGGTTTCTGAGTAACATTCATAGGGAGGCTTTGAGAAGAAAATTTCTGGAGTTGCGACAAGAAGGACGGTCAATAGCTGATTATAATAATGAGTTTCTAGCTTTGTCTAGGTATGCTACAGAGATACAGACAGACAGAGTTCGATATCACCGACAGTACTTGGACGGGTTGGACGGGAGCATATCCATGATAGTTGACACTCCGAATGCTACTGAGTTACAATCGATAATGGATCATGCTGAGCAGGTTGAGATGCACGCGAAGAGGCGGAAAGAGCAATTTGCAGAAAGAAATGTGAAACAACGGGCTGATTCGAGTCGACCGGTTGTGAGGTCGAGAGGAGGCTCGTCATCATTTAGACCCCCTCAGAGACAGATTATGACTCCTCGGCCATCATATGGGCCGGCAGCTACTTCAGGATTTCGACCGGGTTTCCGGCCGGGATTCACGCCTATGTGGTGCCGCTCATGCAATCAGGCACATAATGAGGTTGAGTGCAGACGCCGCAACAGTTCGTGTTTCACATGCGGCAGCGGAGATCATTGGGCAAGAGAGTGCCCACAAGCTACAGTGAGATTTCCAAGTGACAGTGGGGCGGGAAGCTCAGTCAACCGTGGTAGGGGCGGATCAGTGTCGCGAGGACGGGGTACTTCTCAAGCTAGCGGAGGCAGGACAGCAGGACATGTGTCAGCACATGCGTTGGATGTTTCAGGGAATATACTCGACACCCCAGACGTGTTAAAAGAAGGCGGGGAAAAGAGGACTTCAGAGTATCAGACGGATGTGATGACAGGTATACTCTCTATCTCGGACCATGATGCATACTGCTTGATAGATACAGGTTGTAGCCATTCCATCGTGTCGAGGGAGTTAGTAGAAAATTGTCGATGGCCAGTGGAGACGGATAACCGGATTCTTAGTGTTCAGACTCCTTTCGGTTCCACCGACCAAGCCATTACAATATGCCGTAACCGAAAAATTAAAGTGGATGGAAGGGAATTCGAAGCAGACCTCTTAGTTATGGATATTGCGGGATATGATGTGTTATTGGGAATGGATTGGTTAACGAGACACGAGGCAACTATTGACTGTCCGCATCGACGGATCCATTTTGCGAACTCAAGAGGTATATCATGTACTATGAAGTGTAGAGAACTGGGAAAACTGACATCTTGTATTTCAGCTGTAGAAGTGAAACATTTATTAGAAACAGGGTGTACAGCTTATCTGGCGGCCGTGGTTTATACGGCTGCAGCAGTTCCAGAGATCAGCACTATTCCGGTGGTGTCAGAGTTTTCGGATGTGTTTCCAGATGAGATCGTGGGGTTGCCACCTGAACGAGAAGTGGAGTTCGGTATCAAACTGGTACCGGGCACAACGCCTATTTCAAAGGCACCGTATCGAATGGCACCTGCCGAGCTGAAAGAACTTAAGGCGCAGTTGGAAGACATGTTGGAGAACGGATTTATCAGACCTAGCACGTCGCCGTGGGGCGCACCGGTATTATTTGTCAAGAAAAAGGACGGCACGCTGAGGTTATGTATTGACTACCGTGAGCTGAATAAGGTAACCGTGAAGAATAAATATCCGTTACCGCGGATTGATGAATTGTTCGATCAGTTGCAGGGATCTTCGATATATTCAAAGATTGATCTGAGAACAGGGTATCATCAGCTGAGAATACGGCCGAGTGATGTGGACAAGACGGCATTCCGTACGCGGTACGGGCACTACGAGTACTTAGTGATGCCGTTTGGGCTGACGAACGCACCCGCAGCGTTCATGGACTTGATGCACCGAGTATTCCATGACATGTTGGATTCAACAGTGGTGGTGTTTATCGATGATATCTTGGTATACTCGAAATCCCCGGCAGAACATGAGGTACACTTGAGAATTGTATTACAAAGATTGCGCGAACATCAGTTATTCGCAAAATTATCGAAATGTGAATTTTGGTTGGGGAAAATTACATTTTTGGGGCATGTGGTATCGGGAAGAGGATTAGCGGTTGATCCCGAAAAGATTCGGGCCGTGACTGAATGGAAGAGGCCGGAGACGGTCACGGAAATTCGCAGTTTTCTGGGGTTGGCCGGGTACTACAGGAGATTTGTACTCGGATTTTCGCGGCTAGCTGCGCCGCTTACCAAGTTATTGCGCAAAGGTGTAAAGTTCGACTGGGGTAGCACGCAAGATAAAAGCTTTGAGGAATTAAAGAGTCGGCTGGTATCCGCACCGATTCTTGCTATGCCGACTGCTGATAAAGAGTATACGGTTTACACCGATGCATCGCGATCAGGGTTGGGTTGTGTACTAATGCAAGATGGTCACGTAATTGCCTACGCATCTCGGCAATTGCGACCGCACGAGCAAAACTACCCGACTCATGACTTGGAGTTAACGGCGGTAATATTTGCGTTGAAGATTTGGCGGCATTATTTGTATGGCGTGACATGCCGTATATTCACCGATCATCAGAGTCTAAAATACATCTTCACGCAAAGAGAATTGAATTTGAGGCAAAGGCGGTGGTTAGAGTTGATGAAAGACTACGATCTGGATATACAGTATCACGCGGGGAAAGCGAATGTAGTAGCAGATGCGCTGAGCAGGAAGAGTCAGGTAAACCTAGCGTCAGTTATTACAAGTGAAGTGAAACTGCTCGAGGAAATGCGAAGGTTAGAAATACATGTCGGGGCATCACGCGAATTTGCATCGAAGGTTGTATCTAAGAGTATTGGAAGTGGAGTTGAGGCGGGTACAACTGCAATTACATCAGTGGTACTAGCGGCGGTTGAGATCCGATCGGAGTTATACGAGCAGATTCGTGTATCGCAACAGGATGATCCAAAATGTCAGAAATTTAAACTGCACTACGAGTCAAATGCTGATTCCCCCTTTAAAATCCAAGGAGATGGCATCTTGCGGTTTCATGATCGCATTTGTGTACCAAGTAAAGCTGAACTGAAAGATCTGATTTTATCGGAGGCGCACGACTCGGGTTACGCTATCCACCCGGGTGAAGTAAAAATGTATCAAGACTTGAAGAAATATTTCTGGTGGCCGAAAATGAAAAGGGACGTGCAAAGGTACGTGGAAAAATGCCAAGTATGTCAGCAGGTTAAAGCGGATCGGCGGAGAAAAGCAGGGTTGCTAAGACCGCTGGAGATACCTACGAGGAAATTTGAGTCGATCACAATGGATTTTGTATCTGGATTTCCGAGAACCGTTGGTAGATATAACACTATTTGGGTTATTGTGGATCGGCTGACAAAGATAGCTCATTTCATTCCGCTTCGAATCGAGACATCGGGGCAAGAATTAGCAGATTTGTTCTTGAGATACCAATTCAAATACCACGGTTGCTCACGCACTATTATTTCGGACCGAGACCCTCGATTTACTTCTCATTTTTGGGCGAGCTTTCAAGAGGCAATGGGTACTAAGCTGAGATTCAGTACGGCCCATCATCCTCAGACTGACGGGCAATCTGAGCGTACTATTCAAACATTGGAGGACATGTTGCGCTCCTGCGCGCTAAGTTTACAAGGTACGTGGGTTGATCACTTGTATCTGGTGGAGTTCGCGTATAACAACAGTTATCACTCGAGCATCGGTATGTCACCGCAAGAGGCACTGACAGGCCAGCAGTGCAGTACTCCGCTGTGGTGGGGACCAGCGGGTACATATCCGCCTACGGGGCCGCAAATGTTAGAAGAGATTGCTGAGAAAACGAAGATAGTTCTGAGTCGGCTCAAGTCGACCCAAGAAAGACAAAGGAAATACGCGGATATACATCGAAGACCGTTGGAATTCCAAGAAAGTGATCACGTATGGCTTCGAGTTTCGCCTGTCAGAGGCGTACACAGATTTGGTGTTTCGGGGAAGCTAAGTCCTCGTTATATTGGGCCATTTCAGATTTTGCGACGAGTTGGACCGGTAGCATACGAACTTGCACTGCCACCAACGCTGGACCGGGTTCACCCGGTGTTTCATGTATCACAGTTGCGCAGGTATGTGCGAGATCCGGCACATTGTATTGACCATTCTGATTTACACGTGCAAGATGATCTGACTTATCAAGAGGAACCGATGCGGGTATTGGATCGAAAAGAACAACGACTACGAAGAAAAGTGATCCGACTCGTGTTGGTAAAATGGGGGCGACATTCCGATAAGGAAGCGACGTGGGAACTCGAGGAAAGCATCCGAGAAAAGTATCCGGAGTTGTTCGACAATTAAGGTACGAAATCAAGTTCAGCGGACTGAACCTCATTTTAAGTGGGGGAGAATTGTAACACCGTAAACTTTTGAAATTAGATTTATTCAAATTTATTAAGTGGTTAAATCAAATAATATATATATATATACAAAAATCAATTATGTGTGGATAGCAAATGATAATTATACGATTGTTGTGATTTTCGTCGCGGGAAATAACGAAAAATGGTGAAAACAGAGCCCAGTGCGGATGAACCCACCCGCAGTGCGGTTCCATCCACACGCACTGGGTACTTAGCCAATTTTCAAACGTTCAGCCAATTTTTCCGAGCCTAGTGCGTCCGCACTGAGAGTCAGTGCGGATGGACCACCCGCACTGAATAACTTAGCCGATATTCTGAGATTTCATTGACCACCCGCAGTGCGGATGGCCACCCGCACCGCCATCCGCATTCGTGGAAATTCAGACGTGTTAACAGCGAAATTTTACAGCCAGTGCGGGTCAGCGAACCGCAGTGCGGATGGACCCATCCGCATTCGCATACTGAGGGTCTATTTTGCAAAATTCCAAAAGAGGAAGTGGGGCCCTTTGTCATACACACCTCTTTTCCTCTCTTTTCCTCTCTTTTCCTTTCTTTCCTCTTATGTTTTCTTTCTTCTTTCCTACGCCGACAAAGAGAGAGAGAGAACGAGACAAAGAGAGAGTGAGAGAGAGAGAGCTCCGGGCGACGAAATCCCCCGAAAATCGAGATATCGAACGAGGAACACGTTTCTCGCTCTTTGCTTCCGTTCATTGGTAAATCCCATTTCTATTTCTCTCTCGATTCGTATTTCGTTATTTCTAGGTTTTCGATGAAAACCCGTAGAATTGCACCAAATTGATTGTGCTATGTCTTTGTTGATTCTATAGTGTTTATTGATTGATTTCGTGTTCCAATTTGTAACCGAATTCCCGATTGTGAATTTCTCCGAAATGGAATTAGGTTTTGGTACCATTATCTCGAATTGACCTAATTCCGACTCGAATTGTACCGTGTGGTGCCTTAGCGCACTTATGACTTGATTATTGGTGCCGAAACCGAATGAAAAGCACTATGTGACCTAAACCTATATCATTAGGACCCGAATACGAACCCTAAGCCGTGTTTAACCTAATTCAACTCGGTTTAACCTATCGAATACCAATCGAACGCTGTAATCGAACCTAAGTGTATAAATAGGTGATAATCCTACGAGGCATCGGATCTCGGGATCATTGAGACGCCTGAGCCTTAGACGAGTGCACTTTATACTCAGGTGCGGGGTTTCTGGACTTGTCTGATATTTCCTTTTCAGAATTAAACTGTTATTCGGTTGTCATGTTGAATATTCATTGATGCATTAGCTGAATTGTGCATTGCATGTGCATAGCCCAATCTGTTTGAAATTGAATTGCTGAAATCTGAATGACTTGCATACTGGTATGGTTTACGATTGTGTCGATCTAATTAGATCTGATTTTAGAGTGTAAGTCACCAGAATTGAAATGTGAATGAGATTGGTCACCGGCGTGTGACGGGTCACCATCGTGTGACGAAATTGCAAAGCCTGGCATGCGGGCTTTGGCAGGATCCTAAAGCTTTAGCCTACCTGGGACACCGTAAGTCCCCAACCGGTTGGGGCAGGGTCAGTGATTTGATTGACGGTTATGATTATGGGTGACTAGTGTTATCGTCTAAGTCGTTATCCGGCGTGATAAGGCGTTCGAACGGTCAGTTGATTTTACGTTCCAAAATGATGTTGAATGAATTTTCTTTAAATGACTTGAAACCAGAACTTAGGAATGGTTAAGCCAAAGCATTACAGGTGGGTGTCAGATAAAGGGTCCAGCTTGGTGGAACATCTGTAGGTGTCAGTAACCCTACAGATGTGGGTTTGATAAAGGGTCCAGCTCGAGAGAACACCTGTAGTGCTACCAGCTATAATACGGTAAGTTAAGCCTAATGTTATGTTTATTTGAATATCGAATTTGCGATTCCTGGATGTTGATTTCATTTGATTATTTGTTGTCAGGTATATGCATTTTTATCTTATACACTGGTATAGAACTGTGTTATGTTTTATTTGGCGTTTCTTTTTGAAAATGAAACTTGATTGCAAGTCCAGCAATCCGTTGTGGCAATTATCGCACTGAGAATTTATTCTCACCCCACATTTGGGTTATCTTTTCAGGTTTGGGTGCAGCCGGTAGCGGAGAGGCACGTCGGATTTAGGCCATCAGTATATGTCACCTATACCTGAGTTTTTGTTTGGTATTTGACTAGAGATGTACATATGTTTTTGATTGTGATATATTCTCTATGTCATGACCTTTGGTTGTATCCGTATGAGATACTGTTTATATATACTATGACCTGTTTTATATTCGAACCGATTTGTTGTGTGTATTTGTGTTATTGTTGCTTGTTGGGGTTGGTTTTCTATTATATCGTATATGCCTTGTAGGCATACAGGAAACTGTATGTCTACGGCAGGGTCCCGTCACATCCTGCGGGCCGCGGGGTGTGACACGCCGGTTCCATCATAACGCGGCGGATTCAAACGTATAAACGCATCATATAACCTCCGGAAATCTTCGGGTGCCCCACCGTGAACCACTGGTGCGACATCCCGCATTTGTGCTTGACGACCTCTCTCATAGGCCGCAATCAACAGGTCATCTAAGTCCCGGTCTCTATTAGCTCCTCCAGCTACATCAGCCCCTCCAGCAACTCCAGCACCAGCTGGACCAGCCCCAGCCTGAGCCCCAACTGGCTCAACAATTGGTTCCGGAGTAGGTTCAGGATTCCTCCGAGCTCTGCCTCTGCCTCTACCTCGGCGTGTTTCCATTTTCTGAATAAACGAAGTTAGCTTATAACATTCTATATTCCTTATTTATCATACGACATTCGTATAGTCGTGCCGGCCCCAATTAATACGCATACCACTCTCGTATCCAAACAAGTCTGGTTCAGGTTCTAAACCATGCTCTGATACCATCGAAGGGGGACCTGTCACACCCCGCAGCCCAACGAGGCGCGATAGGTGCTCTCCTGCCGTAGACATACGGTTGCCCGTATGCCTACAAGGCAATTACGATATAATAGTAAATGAAAACATAAACAAACAACCAACAACAAATAACAAAAATCCCAGCTGGTCAGGTAATATCATACAAACCCGTATCTCGATGGATACGCACCACAAAATGACATAGAGATCATATATGTACACAATCAAAACATAACTATATACATAATCTCTAATGTCCTCATACCAGACAGTCTAAGCAGCGGAATAACCAGGCCTACCGACCTCGTGCCTCTCTCGGATCTGCTGACCCGGAACCTGAAAAGATAACCCAAAGAGGGGGTGAGAAATAAATTCTCAGTGCGATAAATTTGCCACGTTTCGCTCCTGGACTTGCAATCACAGATTATATTCAAAAATAAAGCACAAGTAAAGCTTAGAACAGTTTATAATAATATGTAAACATGCACGCATAAACCGACATCAATAAGCCAAATGAAATCAAATCAGGAGTTGCCAAACCGAATTTCAATCACACAATATTTGGTTTAACTAGAACTCAGAATATCTGGTAGTACAGGCTTAACCGTTTAATTACAAGTCTGGTTCCATTTCATATCCAGAAAAATCCATTTAAAACCAATCGACCATCCAAACGCATTCACCCCCTGGGTAATGCCACCGATACACCAGTCACCAAAAGTCAAATTCATAATACAGAGTCACTTACCCCTCGTCCCAACCGGTACTGGGAACTGCTGAGGGCCAGACGATCTAAAGCTTTAGAATACTGGGTCGTCAAAGTCCTTGCAAAGACTTTGACAAATCCGAACTCACCCCCTGGGTGTCGTCGCCACGATGGGGGACGGTAATACCATATCCACCAACCGATGGTGATATAAATCACGGTGACTTTTAATTCCAAATTAGATCATTCAGATCAATACACAAAGAATACCATACCAGTATGCAGATCAATCAGATATGCAATTCGGGTTCCAATTAATTAGGGCAATGCAATGCATATGCAACACAATCCGATAATGCAAATCAACCAATAATCAACATGTCAATAGAAACACAGTTTAATTCTGAATATAAACTATCAAACAAGTCCAGAAACCCCGCACCTGAGTATATAGTGCACTCGTCTAAGGCTCAGGCGTCTCGAACGATCCCGAGATCCGATGCCTCGTAGGTTTACCACCTATTTATATGTTTAGACTCGATTAAAACATTCGATTGGTATTCCGTAGGTTAAACCGAGTTAAATTAGGTTAAACACGATCTAATGTTCGTATTCGGGTCCTAATGGTATAGGTTTAAGTCATGGTTCAACCAATTAGGTTTAGATAATACAAAATACACATTTTCAGAAATTAAGCAAAAGAGCAAAACAGCCTTTTTGTGCGGGCCGCACGGATTCTGTGCGGGCCGCACGGATTTGTCCGAGAGTTTTGCGGTTCCTCGTGCGGGCCGCAGGAAATTTGTGAAGGCCGCACAAAAATTACATCTGTGACACACAGTTCGTATTTTGGCCATATCTTTGTCATACAGACTCCGATTTGGGTGAATCAAAGCTTGACTGAACCAGAACGAAAATATCTACAACTTTCATGAAGGAAAGAGATCCAAATTCGGAATGTAGAATTTTGTACAGCCGCACCAATGGCCGGCCAGTCTGGATTTGGACAGATTTTATTGTCATTTTCGCCCGATTCACCTCCAGATTTTGTTTTGATCGAGGTTCGACATGGTTAACCCTTGCTACGTATTATCGGTTCAGAAGGTATATTACATCTAGGTTATCGAGAATCGACACCTTAAACCATATATTCAATTGGTATACAATTTGGCATAAAACCCTAATTCCAAAATCAACCCAAACGAATAATTCAATCGAACAATACGAATCGAGATGTTCAAACGATTATAACTCGATCAATTCAGATCCAAATGGTGCATAACACCTGAAAATTCAGTAATTTCCCCAAATCCCACCATTTTTATCAAACCCTAATTCCATTTCCAATTTCCCAAACAAAATCAATCGATTCAATCCAAATCAAACCGAATATCGAGTTATATCGAATCAATCGAACTTAAATTCGAATTCTCAAAGAAATATATCAATTCGAACAACTTAGGGTTTTCAAAAGATTGTAAAGAAGGAAGATATATACCAAATTGAAGCTTTAGAACTGATCACGATCGTCTAATTAGCTCGAATCTCCGATTTCCGGCAATTTCGACCCGATTTCGTGCTCGATTTCACTCTCTCTCTCTTTCTCTCTTTGGTTCGGCCAAGAGCTAGGGCTCACGAAATTTGGAAGTGTTAATGGTAGAGATTAAAGATAAGAAGGAAGGGGTTATATTAATATATGGTATTTTTGCACATAGGTCCCTCCAATTTTATAATATTGCATAATTTAAAAATAAATCTTCACAAATAGGCCCTTTTATGTATTTTTAATTAAATCAAGGATTCATAATGTAACAATTCTCCCCCCCTTAAAATGAAGTTCAGTCCGCTGAACTTGGTTTCGTACCTTATTTGTCGAATAACTCCGGATACTTTTCTCGGATGCTCTCCTCGAGTTCCCTCGTCGCTTCCTTATCGGAATGTCGTCCCCATTTTACCAACACAAGCCGGATCACTTTGCTTCGTAGCCGTTGTTCTTTTCGATCCAATATCCGCATTGGTTCCTCTTGATAAGTCAGATCGTCTTGCACGTGTAAATCCGAATGGTCAATACAATGCGACGGATCTCGTACATATCTGCGCAACTGTGATACATGAAACACCGGATGAACCCGGTCCAACGCTGGTGGTAGTGCAAGCTCGTATGCTACCGGCCCAACTCGTCGCAAAATCTGAAACGGCCCAATATAAAAAGTCCGCCGCCTATGAGAATTCCAAGTTTTGCAGCACTTTTTCTTTTCTCTTCTAATTTTTGTTCACTCCGCATTTTGGTGTATCACCGCATACAGTCGCATATAAAAAGTCCCCGTGTTACATTCCATTTTGATTTTTTTGAATTTCGTTCACTTTGAATTATGGAGTTTCCCAGTAGCCCGCCGCCTATGAGAATTCCAAGTTTTGCAGCACTTTTTCTTTTCTCTTCTAATTTTTGTTCACTCCGCATTTTGGTGTATCCCCGCATACAGTCGCATATAAAAAGTCCCCGTGTTACATTCCATTTTGATTTTTTTGAATTTCGTTCACTTTGAATTATGGAGTTTCCAAGTAGCCCGCCGCCTATGAGAATTCCCTGTTTTTCAGCCCTTTTTCTTTTCTCTTCCAATTTTTGTTCACTCTGCATTTTGGTGTATCCCCGCATACAGTCGCATATAAAAATTTCGCGTGTTACATTCCATTTTGAATTTTTTGAATTTCGTTAACTTTGAATTTTGGAGTTTACCAGAAGCCGCCGCCTATGAGAATTCCCTGTTTTTCAGCCCTTTTTTTTCTCTTCTAATTTATGTTCACTCCGTATTGTGGTGTATCCCCGCATACAGTCGCATATAAAAAATCCCCGTGTTACATTCCATTTTGATTTTTTTGAATTTCGTTCAAGCTGAATTTTGGAGTTTCCTAGCAGCCCGCCGCCAGTGAGAATTCCAAGTTTTGCAGCCCTTTTTTTTCTCTTCTTATTTATGTTCACTCCGCATTTGGTGTATCCCCGCATACAGTCGCATATAAAAAGTCCCCGTGTTACATTCCATTTTGATTTTTTTGAATTTCGTTCACTTTGAATTTTGGAGTTTACCAGCAGTCCGCCGCCTATGAGAATTCCAAGTTTTGCAGCACTTTTTCTTTTCTCTTCTAATTTATGTTCACTCCGTATGTTGGTGTATCCCCGCATACAGTTGCATATAAAAAGTTCCCGTGTTACATTCCATTTTGATTTTTTTGAATTTTGTGCACTTTGAATTATGGAGTTTCCCAGTAGCCCGCCGCCTACGAGAATTCCCTGTTTTTCAGCCCTTTTTCTTTTCTCTTCTAATTTATGTTCACTCCGTATTTTGGTGTATCCCCACATACAGTCGCATACAAAAACTCCCCGTGTTACATTCCATTTTGATTTTTTTGAATTTCGTTCACTTTGAATTATGGAGTTTCCCAGTAGCCCGCCGCCTATGAGAAATCCCTGTTTTTCATCCCTTTTTCTTTTCTCTTCTAATTTTTTTTCACTCCGCACTTTGGTGTATCCCCGCATACAGTCGCATATAAAAAGTCCCCGTGTTACATTCCATTTTGATTTTTTTGAATTTCGTTCACTTTGAATTTTGGAGTATCCCAGAAGCCCGCCGCCTATGAGAATTCCGTGTGTTTCAGCAATTTTTCTTTTCTCTTCTAATTTTTGTTCACTTCGCATTTTGGTGTATCCCCGAATACAGTCGCATATAAAAAGTCCCCGTGTTACATTCCATTTTTATTTTTTTGAATTTCGTTCACTTTCAATTTGGAGTTTCCCAGCAGCCCGCCGCCTATGAGAATTCCAAGTTTTGCAGCACTTTTTCTTTTCTCTTCTAATTTTTGTTCACTCCGCATTTTGGTGTATCCCCGCAGACAGTCGCATATAAAAAGTCCCCGTGTTACATTCCATTTTGATTTTTTTGAATTTCGTTCACTTTGAATTATGGAGTTTCCCAGTAGCCCGCCGCCTATGAGAATTCCATGTTTTTCAGCCCTTTTTCTTTTCTCTTCTAATTTTTGTTCACTCCACATTTTGGTGTATCCCCGCATACAGTCGCATATAAAAATTTCGCGTGTTACATTCCATTTTGAATATTTTGAATTTCGTTAACTTTGAATTTTGGAGTTTACCAGAAGCCCGCCGCCTAAGAGAATTCCCTGTTTTTCAGCCCTTTTTTTTCTCTTCTAATTTTTGTTCACTTCGCATTTTGGTGTATCCCCGAATACAGTCGCATATAAAAAGTCCCCGTGTTACATTCCATTTTGATTTTTTTGAATTTCGTTCAAGCTGAATTTTGGAGTTTCCCAGAAGCCCGCCGCCTATGAGAATTCCCTGTGTTTCAGCAATTTTTCTTTTCTCTTCTAATTTTTGTTCACTTCGCATTTTGGTGTATCCCCGAATACAGTCGCATATAAAAAGTCTCCGTGTTACATTCCATTTTTATTTTTTTGAATTTCGTTCACTTTCAATTTGGAGTTTCCCAGCAGCCCGCCGCCTATGAGAATTCCAAGTTTTGCAGCACTTTTTTTTTCTCTTCTAATTTTTGTTCACACCGCATTTTGGTGTATCCCCGCATACAGTCGCATATAAAAAGTCCCCGTGTTACATTCCATTTTGATTTTTTTGAATTTCGTTCACTTTGAATTTTGGAGTTTCCCAGCAACCCGCCGCCTATGAGAATTCCCTGTTTTTCAGCCCTTTTTCTTTTCTCTTCTAATTTTTGTTCACTCCGCATTTTGGTGTATCGCCGCATACAGTCGCATATAAAAAGTCCCCGTGTTACATTCCATTTTGAATTTTTTTAATTTCGTTAACGCTGAATTTTAGAGTTTCCCAGCAGCCCGCCGCCTATGAGAATTCCCTATTTTTCAGCCCTTTTTCTTTTCTCTTCTAATTTATGTTCACTCCGTATTTTGGTGTATCCCCGCATATAGTCGCATATAAAAACTCCCCGTGTTACATTCCATTTTGATTTTTTTGAATTTCGTTCACTTTGAATTATGGAGTTTCCCAGGAGCCCGCTGCCTATGAGAATTCCCTGTTTTTCATCCCTTTTTCTTTCTCTTCTAATTTTTGTTCACTCCGCATTTTGGAGTATCCCCGCATACAGTCGCATATAAAAAGTCCCCGTGTTACATTCCATTTTGATTTTTTTGAATTTCGTTCACTTTGAATTTTGGAGTTTCCCAGAAGCCCGCCGCCTATGAGAATTCCCTGTGTTTCAGCCCTTTTTCTTTTCTCTTCTAATTTTTGTTCACTTCGCATTTTGGTGTATCCCCGAATACAGTCGCATATAAAAAATCCCCGTGTTACATTCCATTTTGATTTTTTTGAATTTCGTTCACTTTGAATTTGGAGTTTCCCAGGAGCCCGCCGCCTATGAGAATTCCAAGTTTTGCAGCACTTTTTCTTTTCTCTTCTACTTTTTGTTCACTCCGCATTTTGGTGTATCCCCGCATACAGTCGCATATAAAAAGTCCCCGTTTTACATTCCATTTTGATTTTTTTGAATTTCGTTCACTTTGAATTATGGAGTTTCCCAGTAGCCCGCCGCCTGTGAGAATTCCCTGTTTTTCAGCCCTTTTTCTTTTCTCTTCTAATTTTTGTTCACTCCGCATTTTGGTGTATCCCCGCATACAGTCGCATATAAAAATTTCGCGTGTTACATTCCATTTTGAATTTTTTGAATTTCGTTAACTTTGAATTTTGGAGTTTACCAGAAGCCCGCCGCCTATGAGAATTCCCTGTTTGTCAGCCCTTTTTTTTCTCTTCTAATTTATGTTCACTCCGTATTTTGGTGTATCCCCGCATACAGTCGCATATAAAAAATCCCCGTGTTACATTCCATTTTGATTTTTTTGAATTTCGTTCAAGCTGAATTTTGGAGTTTCCTAGCAGCCCGCCGCCAATGAGAATTCCAAGTTTTGCAGCCCTTTTTTTTTCTCTTCTTATTTATGTTCACTCCGCATTTGGTGTATCCCCGCATACAGTCGCATATAAAAAGTCCCCGTGTTACATTCCATTTTGATTTTTTTGAATTTCGTTCACTTTGAATTTTGGAGTTTACCAGCAGCCCGCCGCCTATGAGAATTCCAAGTTTTGCAGCACTTTTTCTTATCTCTTCTAATTTATGTTCACTCCGTATGTTAGTGTATCCCCGCATACAGTCGCATATAAAAAGTCCCCGTGTTACATTCCATTTTGATTTTTTTGAATTTTGTTCACTTTGAATTATGGAGTTTCCCAGTAGCCCGCCGCCTATGAGAATTCCCTGTTTTTCAGCCCTTTTTCTTTTCTCTTCTAATTTTTGTTCACTCCACATTTTGGTGTATCCCCGCATACAGTCGCATATAAAAAGTCCCCGTGTTACATTCCATTTTGATTTTTTTGAATTTTGTTCACTTTGAATTATGGAGTTTCCCAGTAGCCCGCCGCCTATGAGAATTCCCTGTTTTTCAGCCCTTTTTCTTTTCTCTTCTAATTTATGTTCACTCCGTATTTTGGTGTATCCCCGCATACAGTCGCATATAAAAACTCCCCGTGTTACATTCCTTTTTGATTTTTTTGAATTTCGTTCACTTTGAATTATGGAGTTTCCCAGTAGCCCGCCGCCTATGAGAAATCCCTGTTTTTCATCCCTTTTTCTTTTCTCTTCTAATTTTTGTTCACTCCGCACTTTGGTGTATCCCCGCATACAGTCGCATATAAAAAGTCCCCATGTTACATTCCATTTTGATTTTTTTGAATTTCGTTCACTTTGAATTTTGGAGTTTCCCAGAAGCCCGCCGCCTATGAGAATTCCCTGTGTTTCAGCAATTTTTCTTTTCTCTTCTAATTTTTGTTCACTTCGCATTTTGGTGTATCCCCGAATACAGTGGCATATAAAAAGTCCCCGTGTTACATTCCATTTTGATTTTTTTGAATTTCGTTCACTTTGAATTTTGGAGTATCCCAGTAGCCCGCCGCCTATGAGAATTCCAAGTTTTGCAGCACTTTTTCTTTTCTCTTCTGATTTTTGTTCACTCCGCATTTTGGTGTATCCCCGCATACAATCGCATATAAAAAGTCCCCGTGTTACATTCCATTTTGATTTTTTTGAATTTCGTTCACTTTGAATTTTGGAGTTTCCCAGAAGCCCGCCGCCTATGAGAATTCCGTGTGTTTCAGCAATTTTTCTTTTCTCTTCTAATTTTTGTTCACTTCGCATTTTGGTGTATCCCCGAATACAGTCGCATATAAAAAGTCCCCGTGTTACATTCCATTTTTATTTTTTTGAATTTCGTTCACTTTCAATTTGGAGTTTCCCAGCAGCCCGCCGCCTATGAGAATTCCAAGTTTTGCAGCACTTTTTCTTTTCTCTTCTAATTTTTGTTCACTCCGCATTTTGGTGTATCCCCGCATACAGTCGCATATAAAAAGTCCCCGTGTTACATTCCATTTTGATTTTTTTGAATTTCGTTCACTTTGAATTATGGAGTTTCCCAGTAGCCCGCCGCCTATGAGAATTCCCTGTTTTTCAGCCCTTTTTCTTTTCTCTTCTAATTTTTGTTCACTCCGCATTTTGGTGTATCCCCGCATATAGTCGTATATAAAAAGTCCCCGTGTTACATTCCATTTTGAATTTTAATTTCGTTCACGCTGAATTTTGGAGTTTCCCAGCAGCCCGCCGCCTATGAGAATTCCCTATTTTTCAGCCCTTTTTCTTTTCTCTTCTAATTTATGTTCACTCCGTATTTTGGTGTATCCCCGCATACAGTCGCATATAAAAACTCCCCGTGTTACATTCCATTTTGATTTTTTTGAATTTCGTTCACTTTGAATTATGGAGTTTCCCAGTAGCCCGCCGCCTATGAGAATTCCCTGTTTTTCATCCCTTTTTCTTTTCTCTTCTAATTTTTGTTCACTCCACATTTTGGTGTATCCCCGCATACAGTCGCATATAAAAAGTCCCCGTGTTACATTCCATTTTGATTTTTTTGAAATTCGTTCACTTTGAATTTTGGAGTTTCCCAGTAGTCCGCCGCCTATGAGAAATCCCTGTTTTTCATCCCTTTTTTTTTTCTTCTAATTTTTGTTCACTCCGGACTTTGGTGTATCCCCGCATACAGTCGCATATAAAAAGTCCCCGTGTTACATTCCATTTTGATTTTTTTGAATTTCGTTCACTTTGAATTTTGGAGTTTCCCAGAAGCCCGCCGCCTATGAGAATTCCCTGTGTTTCAGCAATTTTTCTTTTCTCTTCTAATTTTTGTTCACTTCGCATTTTGGTGTATCCCCGAATACAGTGGCATATAAAAAGTCCCCGTGTTACATTCCATTTTGATTTTTTTGAATTTCGTTCACTTTGAATTTTGGAGTATCCCAGTAGCCCGCCGCCTATGAGAATTCCAAGTTTTGCAGCACTTTTTCTTTTCTCTTCTGATTTTTGTTCACTCCGCATTTTGGTGTATCCCCGCATACAATCGCATATAAAAAGTCCCCGTGTTACATTCCATTTTGATTTTTTTGAATTTCGTTCACTTTGAATTTTGGAGTTTCCCAGAAGCCCGCCGCCTATGAGAATTCCGTGTGTTTCAGCAATTTTTCTTTTCTCTTCTAATTTTTGTTCACTTCGCATTTTGGTGTATCCCCGAATACAGTCGCATATAAAAAGTCCCCGTGTTACATTCCATTTTTATTTTTTTGAATTTCGTTCACTTTCAATTTGGAGTTTCCCAGCAGCCCGCCGCCTATGAGAATTCCAAGTTTTGCAGCACTTTTTCTTTTCTCTTCTAATTTTTGTTCACTCCGCATTTTGGTGTATCCCCGCATACAGTCGCATATAAAAAGTCCCCGTGTTACATTCCATTTTGATTTTTTTGAATTTCGTTCACTTTGAATTATGGAGTTTCCCAGTAGCCCGCCGCCTATGAGAATTCCCTGTTTTTCAGCCCTTTTTCTTTTCTCTTCTAATTTTTGTTCACTCCGCATTTTGGTGTATCCCCGCATATAGTCGTATATAAAAAGTCCCCGTGTTACATTCCATTTTGAATTTTAATTTCGTTCACGCTGAATTTTGGAGTTTCCCAGCAGCCCGCCGCCTATGAGAATTCCCTATTTTTCAGCCCTTTTTCTTTTCTCTTCTAATTTATGTTCACTCCGTATTTTGGTGTATCCCCGCATACAGTCGCATATAAAAACTCCCCGTGTTACATTCCATTTTGATTTTTTTGAATTTCGTTCACTTTGAATTATGGAGTTTCCCAGTAGCCCGCCGCCTATGAGAATTCCCTGTTTTTCATCCCTTTTTCTTTTCTCTTCTAATTTTTGTTCACTCCACATTTTGGTGTATCCCCGCATACAGTCGCATATAAAAAGTCCCCGTGTTACATTCCATTTTGATTTTTTTGAAATTCGTTCACTTTGAATTTTGGAGTTTCCCAGTAGTCCGCCGCCTATGAGAAATCCCTGTTTTTCATCCCTTTTTTTTTTCTTCTAATTTTTGTTCACTCCGGACTTTGGTGTATCCCCGCATACAGTCGCATATAAAAAGTCCCCGTGTTACATTCCATTTTGATTTTTTTGAATTTCGTTCACTTTGAATTTTGGAGTTTCCCAGAAGCCCGCCGCCTATGAGAATTCCCTGTGTTTCAGCAATTTTTCTTTTCTCTTCTAATTTTTGTTCACTTCGCATTTTGGTGTATCCCCGAATACAGTCGCATATAAAAAGTCCCCGTTTTACATTCCATTTTTATTTTTTTGAATTTCGTTCACTTTCAATTTGGAGTTTTCCAGCAGCCCGCCGCCTATGATAATTCCAAGTTTTGCAGCACTTTTTCTTTTCTCTTCTAATTTTTGTTCACTCCGCATTTTGGTGTATCCCCGCATACAGTCGCATATAAAAAGTCCCCGTGTTACATTCCATTTTGATTTTTTTGAATTTCGTTCACTTTGAATTATGGAGTTTCCCAGTAGCCCGCCGTCTATGAGAATTCCCTGTTTTTCATCCCTTTTTCTTTTCTCTTCTAATTTTTGTTCACTCCACATTTTGGTGTATCCCCGCATACAGTGGCATATAAAAAGTCCCCGTGTTACATTCCATTTTGATTTTTTTGAAATTCGTTCACTTTGAATTTTGGAGTTTCCCAGAAGCCCGCCGCCTATGAGAATTCCCTGTGTTTCAGCCCTTTTTCTTTTCTCTTCTAATTTTTGTTCACTTCGCGTTTTGGTTTATCCCCGAATACAGTCGCATATAAAAAGTCCCCGTGTTACATTCCATTTTGATTTTTTTGAATTTCGTTCACTTTGAATTTGGAGTTCCCAGCAGCCCGCCGCCTATGAGAATTCCAAGTTTTGCAGCACTTTTTCTTTTCTCTTCTAATTTTTGTTCACTTCGCATTTTGGTGTATCACCGAATACAGTCGCATATAAAAAGTCCCCGTGTTACATTCCATTTTTATTTTTTTGAATTTCGTTCACTTTCAATTTGGAGTTTCCCAGCAGCCCGCCGCCTATGAGAATTCCATGTTTTGCAGCACTTTTTCTTTTCTCTTCTAATTTTTGTTCACTCCGCATTTTGGTGTATCCCCGCATACAGTCGCATATAAAAAGTCCCCGTGTTACATTCCATTTTGAATTTTTTTGAATTTGGTTCACTTTGAATTATGGAGTTTCCCAGTAGCCCGCCGCCTATGAGAATTCCCTGTTTTTCAGCCCTTTTTCTTTTTTCTTCTAATTTTTGTTCACTCCGCATTTTGGTGTATCCCCGCATACAGTCGCATATAAAAAGTCCCCGTGTTACATTCCATTTTGATTTTTTTGAAATTCGTTCACTTTGAATTTTGGAGTTTCCCAGAAGCCCGCCGCCTATGAGAATTCCCTGTGTTTCAGCCCTTTTTCTTTTCTCTTCTAATTTTTGTTCACTTCGCATTTTGGTGTATCCCCGAATACAGTCGCATATAAAAAGTCCCCGTGTTACATTCCATTTTGAATTTTTTGAATTTCGTTCACTTTGAATTTGGAGTTTCCCACCAGCCCGCCGCCTATGAGAATTCCATGTTTTGCAGCACTTTTTCTTTTCTCTTCTAATTTTTGTTCACTCCGCATTTTGGTGTATCCCCGCATACAGTCGCATATAAAAAGTCCCCGTGTTACATTCCATTTTGATTTTTTTGAATTTCGTTCACTTTGAATTTTGGACTTTCCTAGCAGCCCGCCGCCAATGAGAATTCCAAGTTTTGCAGCCCTTTTTCTTTTCTCTTCTAATTTATGTTCACTCCGTATGTTGGTGTATCCCCGCATACAGTCGCATATAAAAAGTCCCCATGTTACATTCCATATTGATTTTTCTGAATTTGGTTCACTTTGAATTATGGAGTTTCCCAGTAGCCCGCCGCCTACGAGAATTCCCTGTTTTTCAGCCCTTTTTCTTTTCTCTTCTAATTTTTGTTCACTCCGCATTTTGGTGTATCGCCGCATACAGTCGCATATAAAAAGTCCTCGTGTTACATTCCATTTTGATTTTTTTGAATTTCGTTAACTTTGAATTTGGAGTTTCCCAGCAGCCCGCCGCCTATGAGAATTCCATGTTTTCAGTCTTTTTTCTTTTCTCTTCTAATTTATGTTTACTCCGTATTTTGGTGTATCCCCGCATACAGTCGCATATAAAAAGTCCCCGTGTAACATTCCATTTTTATTTTTTTGAATTTCGTTCACTTTGAATTTTGGAGTTTCCCAGCAACCCGCCGCCTATGGGAATTCCCTGTTTTTCAGCCCTTTTTCTTTTTGCTTCTAATTTTTGTTAACTCCGCATTTTGGTGTATCCCCGCATATAGTCACATATAAAAACTCCCCGTGTTACATTCCATTTTGAATTTTTTGAATTTCGTACACGTTGAATTTTGGAGTTTCCCAGCAACCCGCCGCCTATGAGAATTCCCTATTTTTCAGCCCTTTTTCTTTTCTCTTCTAATTTATGTTCACTCCGTATTTTGGTGTATCCCCGCATCCAGTCGCAAATAAAAACTCCCCGTGTTACATTCAATTTTGATTTTTTTTGAATTTCGTTCACTTTGAATTTTGGAGTTTCCCAGCAACCCGCCGCCTATGGGAATTCCCTGTTTTTCATTCCTTTTTCTTTTTGCTTCTAATTTTTGTTAACTCCGCATTTTGGTGTATCCCCGCATATAGTCACATATAAAAACTCCCCGTGTTACATTCCATTTTGAATTTTTTGAATTTCGTACACGCTGAATTTTGGAGTTTCCCAGCAGCCCGCCGCCTATAAGAATTCCCTATTTTTCAGCCCTTTTTCTTTTCTCTTCTAATTTATGTTCACTCCGTATTTTGGTGTATCCCCGCACCCAGTCGCAAATAAAAACTCCCCGTGTTACATTCAATTTTGATTTTTTTTGAATTTCGTTCACTTTGAATTTTGGAGTTTCCCAGCAGCCCGCCG
The DNA here is from genome assembly GCA_028015225.1 of Carex myosuroides. Taxonomy (NCBI): domain Eukaryota; kingdom Viridiplantae; phylum Streptophyta; class Magnoliopsida; order Poales; family Cyperaceae; genus Carex; species Carex myosuroides. The sequence goes on from CM051472.1 coordinate 8,119,240, forward strand.
CCTATGAGAATTCCCTGTTTTTCATCCCTTTTCTTTTCTCTTCTAATTTATGTTCACTCCGTATTTTGGTGTATCCCCGCATACAGTCGCATATAAAAACTCCCCGTGTTACATTCCATTTTGATTTTTTTGAATTTCGTTCACTTTGAATTATGGAGTTTCCAAGTAGCCCGCCGCCTATGAGAATTCCCTGTTTTTCATCCCTTTTTCTTTTCTCTTCTAATTTTTGTTCACTCCGCATTTTGGTGTATCCCCGCATACAGTCGCATATAAAAATTCCCCGTGTTACATTCCATTTTGATTTTTTTGAATTTCGTTCACTTTGAATTTTGGAGTTTCCCAGAAGCCCGCCGCCTATGCGAATTCCCTGTGTTTCAGCCCTTTTTCTTTTCTCTTCTAATTTTTGTTCACTTCGCCTTTTGGTGTATCCCCGAATACAGTCGCATATAAAAAGTCCCCGTGTTACAGTCCATTTTGATTTTTTTGAATTTCGTTCACTTTGAATTTGGAGTTTCCCAGGAGCCCGCCGCCTATGATAATTCCCTATTTTTCAGCACTTTTTTTTTCTCTTCTAATTTATGTTCACTCCGTATTTTGGTGTATCCCCACATCCAGTCGCAAATAAAAACTCCCCGTGTTACATTCAATTTTGATTTTTTTTGAATTTCGTTCACTTTGAATTTTGGAGTTTCCCAGCAGCCCGCCGCCGCCTATGAGAATTCCCTGTTTTTCATCCCTTTTCTTTTCTCTTCTAATTTTTGTTCACTCCGCATTTTGATGTATCCCCGCATACAGTCGCATATAAAAATTCCCCGTGTTACATTCCATTTTGATTTTTTTGAATTTCGTTAACATTGAATTATGGAGTTTCCCAGTAGCCCGCCGCCTATGAGAATTCCCTGTTTTGCAGCCCTTTTTTTCTCTTCTTATTTATGTTCACTCCGCATTTGGTGTATCCCCGCATACAGTCGCATATAAAAAGTCCCCGTGTTACATTCCATTTTGATTTTTTTGAATTTCGTTCACTTTGAATTATGGAGTTTCCCAGTAGCCCGCCGCCTATGAGAAATCCCTGTTTTTCATCCCTTTTTCTTTTCTCTTCTAATTTTTTTTCACTCCGCACTTTGGTGTATCCCCGCATACAGTCGCATATAAAAAGTCCCCGTGTTACATTCCATTTTGATTTTTTTGAATTTCGTTCACTTTGAATTTTGGAGTTTCCCAGAAGCCCGCCGCCTATGAGAATTCCCTGTGTTTCAGCAATTTTTCTTTTCTCTTCTAATTTTTGTTCACTTCGCATTTTGGTGTATCCCCGAATACAGTCGCATATAAAAAGTCCCCGTGTTACATTTAATTTTTATTTTTTTGAATTTCGTTCACTTTCAATTTGGAGTTTCCCAGCAGCCCGCCGCCTATGAGAATTCCAAGTTTTGCAGCACTTTTTCTTTTCTCTTCTGATTTTTGTTCACTCCGCATTTTGGTGTATCCCCGCATACAATCGCATATAAAAAGTCCCCGTGTTACATTCCATTTTGATTTTTTTGAATTTCGTTCACTTTGAATTATGGAGTTTCCCAGTAGCCCGCCGCCTATAAGAATTCCCTATTTTTCAGCCCTTTTTCTTTTCTCTTCTAATTTATGTTCACTCCGTATTTTTGTGTATCCCCGCATCCAGTCGCAAATAAAAACTCCCCGTGTTACATTCAATTTTGATTTTTTTTGAATTTCGTTCACTTTGAATTTTGGAGTTTCCCAGCAGCCCGCCGCCGCCTATGAGAATTCCCTGTTTTTCATCCCTTTTTCTTTTCTCTTCTAATTTTTGTGTACTTCGCATTTTGGTGTATCCCCTAATACAGTCGCATATAAAAAGTCCCCGTGTTACATTCAATTTTGATTTTTTTTGAATTTTGTTCACTTTGAATTTGGAGTTTCCCAGTAGCGCGCCGCCTACGAGAATTCCCTGCTTTTCAGCCCTTTTTCTTTTCTCTTCTAATTTTTGTTCACTCCGCATTTTGGTGTATCACCGCATACAGTCGCATATAAAAAGTCCTCGTGTTACATTCCATTTTCATTTTTTTGAATTTCGTTAACTTTGAATTTGGAGTTTCCCAGCAGCCCGCCGCCTATGAGAATTCCATGTTTTCAGCCCTTTTTCTTTTCTCTTCTAATTTATGTTTACTCCGTATTTTGGTGTATCCCCGCATACAGTCGCATATAAAAAGTCCCCGTGTTACATTCCATTTTGATTTTTTTGAATTTCGTTCACTTTGAATTTTGGAGTTTCCCAGCAACCCGCCGCCTATGGGAATTCCCTGTTTTTCAGCCCTTTTTCTTTTTGCTTCTAATTTTTGTTAACTCCGCATTTTGGTGTATCCCCGCATATAGTCAAATATAAAAACTCCCCGTGTTACATTCCATTTTGAATTTTTTGAATTTCGTACACGCTGAATTTTGGAGTTTCCCAGCAGCCCGCCGCCTATGAGAATTCCCTATTTTTCAGCCCTTTTTCTTTTCTCTTCTAATTTATGTTCACTCCGTATTTTGGTGTATCCCCGCATCGAGTCGCAAATAAAAACTCCCCGTGTTACATTCAATTTTGATTTTTTTGAATTTCGTTCACTTTAAATTTTGGAGTTTCCCAGCAGCCCGCCGCCTATGAGAATTCCCTGTTTTTCATCCCTTTTCTTTTCTCTTCTAATTTTTGTTCACTTCGCATTTTGGTGTATCCCCGAATATCGTCGCATATGAAAAGTCCCCGTGTTACATTCCATTTTGATTTTTTTGAATTTCGTTAACTTTGAATTTGGGGTTTCCCAGCAGCCCGCCGCCTATGAGAATTCCAAGTTTTGCAACACTTTTTCTTTTCTCTTCTAATTTATGTTCACTCCGTATTTTGGTGTATCCCCGCATACAGTCGCATATAAAAAGTCCTCGTGTTACATTTCATTTTGGTTTTTTTGAATTTCGTTTACTTTGAATTTTGGAGTTTCCCAGCAACCCGCCGCCTATGAGAATTCCCTATTTTTCAGCCCTTTTTCTTTTCTCTTCTAATTTTTGTTCACTCCACATTTTGGTGTATCCCCGCATATAGTCGTATATAAAAATTCCCCGTGGTACATTCCATTTTGAATTTTTTTAATTTCGTTCACGCTGAATTTTGGAGTTTCCCAGCAGCCCGCCGCCTATGAGAATTCCCTATTTTTCAGCCCTTTTTCTTTTCTCTTCTAATTTATGTTCACTCCGTATTTTGGTGTATCCCCGCATACAGTCGCATGGAGTTTCCCGGTAGCTCGCTGCCTATGAGAATTCCCTGTTTTTCATCCCTTTTTCTTTTCTCTTCTAATTTTTTGTGTACTTCGCATTTTGGTGTATCCCCGAATAAAGTCGCATATAAAAAGTCCCCGTGTTACATTCAATTTTGATTTTTTTGAATTTCGTTCACTTTGAATTTGGAGTTTCCCAGCAGCCCGCCGCCTATGAGAATTCCAAGTTTTGCAGCACTTTTTGTTTTCTCTTCTAATTTATGTTCACTCCGTATTTTGGTGTATCCTCGCATACAGTCGCATATAAAAACTCCCCGTGTTACATTCCATTTTGATTTTTTCGAATTTCGTTCACTTTGAATTATGGAGTTTCCCGGTAGCTTGTCGCCAATGAGAATTCCCTGTTTTTCATCCCTTTTTCTTTTCTCTTCTAATTTTTGTGTACTTCGCATTTTGGTGTATCCCCGAATACAGTCGCATATAAAAAGTCCCCGTGTTACATTCAATTTTGATTTTTTTGAATTTCGTTCACTTTGAATTTGGAGTTTCCCCGCAGCCCGCCGCCTATGAGAATTCCAAGTTTTGCAGCACTTTTTCTTTTCTCTTCTAATTTATGTTCACTCCGTATATTGATGTATCCCCGCATACAGTCGCATATAAAAATTCTCCGTGTTACATTCCATTTTGATTTTTTTGAATTTTGTTCACTTTGAATTATGGAGTTTCCCAGTAGCCCGCCGCCTATGAGAATTCCCTGTTTTTCATCCCTTTTTCTTTTCTCTTCTAATTTTTGTTCACTCCGCATTTTGGTGTATCCCCGCATACGGTCGCATATAAAAGTTCCATTTTGATTTTTTTGAATTTCTTTCACTTTGAATTATGGAGTTTCCCGGTAGCTCGCCGCCTATGAGAATTCCCTGTTTTTCATCCCTTTTTCTTTTCTCTTCTAATTTTTGTGTACTTCGCATTTTGGTGTATCCCCGAATACAGTCGCATATAAAAAGTCCCCGTGTTACATTCAATTTTGATTTTTTTGAATTTCGTTCACTTTGAATTTGGAGTTTCCCAGCAGCCCGCCGCCTATGAGAATTCCAAGTTTTGCAACACTTTTTCTTTTCTCTTCTAATTTATGTTCACTCCGTATTTTGGTATATCCCCGCATACAGTCGCATATAAAAAGTCCCCGTGTTACATTCCATTTTGATTTTTTTCAATTTTGTTCACTTTGAATTATGGAGTTTCCCAGTAGCCCGCCGCCTATGAGAATTCCCTGTTTTTCATCCCTTTTTCTTTTCTCTTCTAATTTTTGTTCACTCCGCATTTTGGTGTATCCCCGCATACGGTCGCATATAAAAAGTCCCCGTGTTACATTCCATTTTGATTTTTTTGAATTTCGTTCACGCTGAATTTTGCAGTTTCCCAGAAGCCCGCCGCCTATGAGAATTCCAAGTTTTGCAGCCCTTTTTCTTTTCTCTTCTAATTTATGTTCACTCCGCATTTGGTGTATCCCCGCATACAGTCGCATATAAAAAGTCCACGTGTTACATTCCATTTTGATTTTTTTGAATTTCGTTAACTTTTAATTTTGGAGTTTCCCAGCAACCCGCCGCCTATGAGAATTACCTGCTTTGTAGCACTTTTTCTTTTCTCTTCTAATTTATGTTCACTCCGTATTTTGGTGTATCCCCGCATACAGTCGCATATAAAAAGTCCCCGTGTTACATTCCATTTTGATTTTTTTGAATTTCGTTCACGCTAAATTTTGGAGTTTCTCAGCAGCCCGCCGCCTATGAGAATTCCAAGTTTTGCAGCCCTTTTTCTTTTCTCTTCTAATTTATGTTCACTCCGTATATTGATGTATCCCCGCATACAGTCGCATATAAAAATTCTCCGTGTTACATTCCATTTTGATTTTTTTTAATTTCGTTCACTTAGAATTATGGAGTTTCCCGGTAGCTCGCTGCCTATGAGAATTCCCTGTTTTTCATCCCTTTTTCTTTTCTCTTCTAATTTTTTGTGTACTTCGCATTTTGGTGTATCCCCGAATAAAGTCGCATATAAAAAGTCCCCGTGTTACATTCAATTTTGATTTTTTTGAATTTCGTTCACTTTGAATTTGGAGTTTCCCAGCAGCCCGCCGCCTATGAGAATTCCAAGTTTTGCAGCACTTTTTGTTTTCTCTTCTAATTTATGTTCACTCCGTATTTTGGTGTATCCTCGCATACAGTCGCATATAAAAACTCCCCGTGTTACATTCCATTTTGATTTTTTCGAATTTCGTTCACTTTGAATTATGGAGTTTCCCGGTAGCTTGTCGCCAATGAGAATTCCCTGTTTTTCATCCCTTTTTCTTTTCTCTTCTAATTTTTGTGTACTTCGCATTTTGGTGTATCCCCGAATACAGTCGCATATAAAAAGTCCCCGTGTTACATTCAATTTTGATTTTTTTGAATTTCGTTCACTTTGAATTTGGAGTTTCCCCGCAGCCCGCCGCCTATGAGAATTCCAAGTTTTGCAGCACTTTTTCTTTTCTCTTCTAATTTATGTTCACTCCGTATATTGATGTATCCCCGCATACAGTCGCATATAAAAATTCTCCGTGTTACATTCCATTTTGATTTTTTTGAATTTTGTTCACTTTGAATTATGGAGTTTCCCAGTAGCCCGCCGCCTATGAGAATTCCCTGTTTTTCATCCCTTTTTCTTTTCTCTTCTAATTTTTGTTCACTCCGCATTTTGGTGTATCCCCGCATACGGTCGCATATAAAAGTTCCATTTTGATTTTTTTGAATTTCTTTCACTTTGAATTATGGAGTTTCCCGGTAGCTCGCCGCCTATGAGAATTCCCTGTTTTTCATCCCTTTTTCTTTTCTCTTCTAATTTTTGTGTACTTCGCATTTTGGTGTATCCCCGAATACAGTCGCATATAAAAAGTCCCCGTGTTACATTCAATTTTGATTTTTTTGAATTTCTTTCACTTTGAATTTGGAGTTTCCCAGCAGCCCGCCGCCTATGAGAATTCCAAGTTTTGCAACACTTTTTCTTTTCTCTTCTAATTTATGTTCACTCCGTATTTTGGTATATCCCCGCATACAGTCGCATATAAAAAGTCCCCGTGTTACATTCCATTTTGATTTTTTTCAATTTTGTTCACTTTGAATTATGGAGTTTCCCAGTAGCCCGCCGCCTATGAGAATTCCCTGTTTTTCATCCCTTTTTCTTTTCTCTTCTAATTTTTGTTCACTCCGCATTTTGGTGTATCCCCGCATACGGTCGCATATAAAAAGTCCCCGTGTTACATTCCATTTTGATTTTTTTGAATTTCGTTCACGCTGAATTTTGCAGTTTCCCAGAAGCCCGCCGCCTATGAGAATTCCAAGTTTTGCAGCCCTTTTTCTTTTCTCTTCTAATTTATGTTCACTCCGCATTTGGTGTATCCCCGCATACAGTCGCATATAAAAAGTCCACGTGTTACATTCCATTTTGATTTTTTTGAATTTCGTTAACTTTTAATTTTGGAGTTTCCCAGCAACCCGCCGCCTATGAGAATTACCTGCTTTGTAGCACTTTTTCTTTTCTCTTCTAATTTATGTTCACTCCGTATTTTGGTGTATCCCCGCATACAGTCGCATATAAAAAGTCCCCGTGTTACATTCCATTTTGATTTTTTTGAATTTCGTTCACGCTAAATTTTGGAGTTTCTCAGCAGCCCGCCGCCTATGAGAATTCCAAGTTTTGCAGCCCTTTTTCTTTTCTCTTCTAATTTATGTTCACTCCGTATATTGATGTATCCCCGCATACAGTCGCATATAAAAATTCTCCGTGTTACATTCCATTTTGATTTTTTTTAATTTCGTTCACTTAGAATTATGGAGTTTCCCGGTAGCTCGCTGCCTATGAGAATTCCCTGTTTTTCATCCCTTTTTCTTTTCTCTTCTAATTTTTTGTGTACTTCGCATTTTGGTGTATCCCCGAATAAAGTCGCATATAAAAAGTCCCCGTGTTACATTCAATTTTGATTTTTTTGAATTTCGTTCACTTTGAATTTGGAGTTTCCCAGCAGCCCGCCGCCTATGAGAATTCCAAGTTTTGCAGCACTTTTTGTTTTCTCTTCTAATTTATGTTCACTCCGTATTTTGGTGTATCCTCGCATACAGTCGCATATAAAAACTCCCCGTGTTACATTCCATTTTGATTTTTTCGAATTTCGTTCACTTTGAATTATGGAGTTTCCCGGTAGCTTGTCGCCAATGAGAATTCCCTGTTTTTCATCCCTTTTTCTTTTCTCTTCTAATTTTTGTGTACTTCGCATTTTGGTGTATCCCCGAATACAGTCGCATATAAAAAGTCCCCGTGTTACATTCAATTTTGATTTTTTTGAATTTCGTTCACTTTGAATTTGGAGTTTCCCCGCAGCCCGCCGCCTATGAGAATTCCAAGTTTTGCAGCACTTTTTCTTTTCTCTTCTAATTTATGTTCACTCCGTATATTGATGTATCCCCGCATACAGTCGCATATAAAAATTCTCCGTGTTACATTCCATTTTGATTTTTTTGAATTTTGTTCACTTTGAATTATGGAGTTTCCCAGTAGCCCGCCGCCTATGAGAATTCCCTGTTTTTCATCCCTTTTTCTTTTCTCTTCTAATTTTTGTTCACTCCGCATTTTGGTGTATCCCCGCATACGGTCGCATATAAAAGTTCCATTTTGATTTTTTTGAATTTCTTTCACTTTGAATTATGGAGTTTCCCGGTAGCTCGCCGCCTATGAGAATTCCCTGTTTTTCATCCCTTTTTCTTTTCTCTTCTAATTTTTGTGTACTTCGCATTTTGGTGTATCCCCGAATACAGTCGCATATAAAAAGTCCCCGTGTTACATTCAATTTTGATTTTTTTGAATTTCTTTCACTTTGAATTTGGAGTTTCCCAGCAGCCCGCCGCCTATGAGAATTCCAAGTTTTGCAACACTTTTTCTTTTCTCTTCTAATTTATGTTCACTCCGTATTTTGGTATATCCCCGCATACAGTCGCATATAAAAAGTCCCCGTGTTACATTCCATTTTGATTTTTTTCAATTTTGTTCACTTTGAATTATGGAGTTTCCCAGTAGCCCGCCGCCTATGAGAATTCCCTGTTTTTCATCCCTTTTTCTTTTCTCTTCTAATTTTTGTTCACTCCGCATTTTGGTGTATCCCCGCATACGGTCGCATATAAAAAGTCCCCGTGTTACATTCCATTTTGATTTTTTTGAATTTCGTTCACGCTGAATTTTGCAGTTTCCCAGAAGCCCGCCGCCTATGAGAATTCCAAGTTTTGCAGCCCTTTTTCTTTTCTCTTCTAATTTATGTTCACTCCGCATTTGGTGTATCCCCGCATACAGTCGCATATAAAAAGTCCACGTGTTACATTCCATTTTGATTTTTTTGAATTTCGTTAACTTTTAATTTTGGAGTTTCCCAGCAACCCGCCGCCTATGAGAATTACCTGCTTTGTAGCACTTTTTCTTTTCTCTTCTAATTTATGTTCACTCCGTATTTTGGTGTATCCCCGCATACAGTCGCATATAAAAAGTCCCCGTGTTACATTCCATTTTGATTTTTTTGAATTTCGTTCACGCTAAATTTTGGAGTTTCTCAGCAGCCCGCCGCCTATGAGAATTCCAAGTTTTGCAGCCCTTTTTCTTTTCTCTTCTAATTTATGTTCACTCCGTATATTGATGTATCCCCGCATACAGTCGCATATAAAAATTCTCCGTGTTACATTCCATTTTGATTTTTTTTAATTTCGTTCACTTAGAATTATGGAGTTTCCCAGCAGCCCGTCGCCTATGAGAATTCCCTGTTTTTCATCCCTTTTTCTTTTCTCTTCTAATTTTTGTTCACTCCGCATTTTGGTGTATCCCCGCATACAGTCGCATATAAAAATTTTTCGTGTTACATTCCATTTTGATTTTTTTTGAATTTCGTTAACTTTGAATTTTGGAGTTTACCAGAAGCCCGCCGCCTATGAGAATTCCCTGTTTTTTAGCCCTTTTTCTTTTCTCTTCTAATTTATGTTCACTCCGCATTTGGTGTATCCCCGCATACAGTCGTATATAAAAAGTCCATGTGTTACCTTCCATTTTGATTTTTTTGAATTTCGTTCACTTTGAATTTTGGAGTTTCCCAGCAACCCGCCGCCTCTGAGAATTCCCTGTTTTTCAGCCCCTTTTCTTTTCTCTTCTAATTTTTGTTCACTCCACAATTTGGTGAATCGCCGCTTACAGTGGCATATAAAAAATTCCTCGTGTTACATTCCATTTTGATTTTTTTGAATTTCGTTAACTTTGAATTTCGGAGTTTACCAGAAGCCCGCCGCCTATGAGAATTCCCTGTTTTTCAGCCCTTTTTCTATTCTCTTCTAATATTTTGTTCACTCCGCATTTTGGAGTATCCCCGCATACAGTCGCATATAAAAAGTCCCCGTGTTACATTCCATTTTGATTTTTTTGAATTTCGTTCACTTTGAATTTTGGAGTTTCCAGTAGCCCGCCGCCTATGAGAATTCCCTGTTTTTTATCCCTTTTTCTTTTCTCTTCTAATTTTTGTTCACTCCGCATTTTGGTGTATCCCCGCATACGGTCGCATATAAAAGTTCCATTTTGATTTTTTTGAATTTCGTTCACGCTGAATTTTGCAGTTTCCCAGAAGCCCGCCGCCTATGAGAATTCCAAGTTTTGCAGCCCTTTTTCTTTTCTCTTCTAATTTATGTTCACTCCGCATTTGGTGTATCCCCGCATACAATTGCATATAAAAAGTCCATGTGTTACATTCCATTTTGATTTTTTTGAATTTCGTTCACTTTTAATTTTGGAGTTTTCCAGCAACCCGCCGCCTATGAGAATTACCTCCTTTGTAGCACTTTTTCTTTTCTCTTCTAATTTATGTTCACTCCGTAATTTGGTGTATCCCCGCATACAGTCGCATATAAAAAGTCCCCGTGTTACATTCCATTTTGATTTTTTTGAATTTCGTTCACGCTAAATTTTGGAGTTTCTCAGCAGCCCGCCGCCTATGAGAATTCCAAGTTTTGCAGCCCTTTTTCTTTTCTCTTCTAATTTATGTTCACTCCGTATATTGATGTATCCCCGCATACAGTCGCATATAAAAATTCTCCGTGTTACATTCCATTTTGATTTTTTTTAATTTCGTTCACTTAGAATTATGGAGTTTCCCAGCAGCCCGTCGCCTATGAGAATTCCCTGTTTTTCATCCCTTTTTCTTTTCTCTTCTAATTTTTGTTCACTCCGCATTTTGGTGTATCCCCGCATACAGTCGCATATAAAAATTTTTCGTGTTACATTCCATTTTGATTTTTTTTGAATTTCGTTAACTTTGAATTTTGGAGTTTACCAGAAGCCCGCCGCCTATGAGAATTCCCTGTTTTTTAGCCCTTTTTCTTTTCTCTTCTAATTTATGTTCACTCCGCATTTGGTGTATCCCCGCATACAGTCGTATATAAAAAGTCCATGTGTTACCTTCCATTTTGATTTTTTTGAATTTCGTTCACTTTGAATTTTGGAGTTTCCCAGCAACCCGCCGCCTCTGAGAATTCCCTGTTTTTCAGCCCCTTTTCTTTTCTCTTCTAATTTTTGTTCACTCCACAATTTGGTGAATCGCCGCTTACAGTGGCATATAAAAAATTCCTCGTGTTACATTCCATTTTGATTTTTTTGAATTTCGTTAACTTTGAATTTCGGAGTTTACCAGAAGCCCGCCGCCTATGAGAATTCCCTGTTTTTCAGCCCTTTTTCTATTCTCTTCTAATATTTTGTTCACTCCGCATTTTGGAGTATCCCCGCATACAGTCGCATATAAAAAGTCCCCGTGTTACATTCCATTTTGATTTTTTTGAATTTCGTTCACTTTGAATTTTGGAGTTTCCAGTAGCCCGCCGCCTATGAGAATTCCCTGTTTTTTATCCCTTTTTCTTTTCTCTTCTAATTTTTGTTCACTCCGCATTTTGGTGTATCCCCGCATACGGTCGCATATAAAAGTTCCATTTTGATTTTTTTGAATTTCGTTCACGCTGAATTTTGCAGTTTCCCAGAAGCCCGCCGCCTATGAGAATTCCAAGTTTTGCAGCCCTTTTTCTTTTCTCTTCTAATTTATGTTCACTCCGCATTTGGTGTATCCCCGCATACAATTGCATATAAAAAGTCCATGTGTTACATTCCATTTTGATTTTTTTGAATTTCGTTCACTTTTAATTTTGGAGTTTTCCAGCAACCCGCCGCCTATGAGAATTACCTCCTTTGTAGCACTTTTTCTTTTCTCTTCTAATTTATGTTCACTCCGTAATTTGGTGTATCCCCGCATACAGTCGCATATAAAAAGTCCCCGAGTTACATTCCATTTTGATTTTTTTGAATTTCGTTCACGCTAAATTTTGGAGTTTCTCAGCAGCCTGCCGCCTATGAGAATTCCAAGTTTTGCAGCCCTTTTTCTTTTCTCTTCTAATTTATGTTCACTCCGTATTTTTGTGTATCCCCGCATACAGTCGCATATAAAAACTCCCCGTGTTACATTCCGTTTTGCTTTTTTTTAATTTCGTTCACTTCGAATTATGGAGTTTCCCAGCAGCCCGCCGCCTATGAGAATTCCCTGTTTTTCATCCCTTTTTCTTTTCTCTTCTAATTTTTGTTCACTCCGCATTTTGGTGTATCCCCGAATACAGTCGCATATAAAATTTTTTCGTGTTACATTCCATTTTGATTTTTTTGAATTTCGTTAACTTTGAATTTTGGAGTTTACCAGAAGCCCGCCGCCTATGAGAATTCCCTGTTTTTTAGCCCTTTTTTTTCTCTTCTAATTGATGTTCACTCCGCATTTGGTGTATCCCCGCATACAGTCGCATATAAAAAGTCCACGTGTTACATTCCATTTTGATTTTTTTGAATTTCGTTCACTTTGAATTTTGGAGTTTCCCAGCAACCCGCCGCCTATGAGAATTCCCTGTTTTTCAGCCCCTTTTCTTTTCTCTTCTAATTTTTGTTCACTCCGCAATTTGGTGTATCCCCGCATACAGTCGCATATAAAAAGTCCCCGTGTTACATTCCATTTTGATTTTTTTGAAATTCGTTCACTTTGAATTTTGGAGTTTCCCAGTAGCCCGCCGCCTATGAGAATTCCAATTTTTGCAGCACTTTTTCTTTTCTCTTCTAATTTATTTTCACTCCGTATTTTGGTGTATCCCCGCATACAGTCGCGTATAAAAACTCCCCGTGTTACATTCCATTTTGATTTTTTCGAATTTCGTTCACTTTGAATTATGGAGTTTCCCGGTAGCTCGTCGCGAATGAGAATTCCCTGTTTTTCATCCCTTTTTCTTTTCTCTTCTAATTTTTGTGTACTTCGCATTTTGGTGTATCCCCGAATACAGTCGCATATAAAAAGTCCCCGTGTTACATTCAATTTTGATTTTTTTGAATTTCGTTCACTTTGAATTTGGAGTTTCCCCGCAGCCCGCCGCCTATGAGAATTCCAAGTTTTGCAGCACTTTTTCTTTTCTCTTCTAATTTATGTTCACTCCGTATATTGATGTATCCCCGCATACAGTCGCATATAAAAATTCTCCGTGTTACATTCCATTTTGATTTTTTTGAATTTTGTTCACTTTGAATTATGGAGTTTCCCAGTAGCCCGCCGCCTATGAGAATTCCCTGTTTTTCATCACTTTTTCTTTTCTCTTCTAATTTTTGTTCACTCCGCATTTTGGTGTATCCCCGCATACAGTCGCATATAAAAAGTCCTCGTGTTACATTCCATTTTGATTTTTTTGAATTTCGTTCACATTGAATTATGCAGTTTCCCAGACGCCCGCCGCCTATGAGAAATCCCTGTTTTTCATCCCTTTATCTTTTCTCTTCTAATTTTTGTTCACTCCGCATTTTGGTGTATCCCCGCATACGGTCGCATATAAAAAGTCCCCGTGTTACATTCCATTTTGATTTTTTTGAATTTCGTTCACGCTGAATTTTGCAGTTTCCCAGACGCCCGCCGCCTATGAGAATTCCAAGTTTTGCAGCCCTTTTTCTTTTCTCTTCTAATTTATGTTCACTCCGTATTTTGGTGTATCCCCGCATACAGTCGCATATAAAAACTCCCCGTGTTACATTCCATTTTGATTTTTTTGAATTTTATTCACTTTGAATTATGGAGTTTCCCAGTAGCTCGCCGCCTATGAGAATTCCAAGTTTTGCAGCCCTTTTTCTTTTCTCTTCTAATTTATGTTCACTCCGTATTTTTGTGTATCCCCGCATACAGTCGCATATAAAAACTCCCCGTGTTACATTCCATTTTCCTTTTTTTTAATTTCGTTCACTTAGAATTATGGAGTTTCCCAGCAGCCCGCCGCCTATGAGAATTCCCTGTTTTTCATCCCTTTTTCTTTTCTATTCTAATTTTTGTTCACTCCGCATTTTGGTGTATCCCCGCAGACAGTCGCATATAAAAAGTCCCCGTGTTACATTCTATTTTGATTTTTTTGAATTTCGTTAACTTTGAATTTCGGAGTTTACCAGAAGCCCGCCGCCTATGAGAATTCCCTGTTTTTCAGCCCTTTTTCTATTCTCTTCTAATATTTTGTTCACTCCGCATTTTGGAGTATCCCCGCATACAGTCGCATATAAAAAGTCCCCGTGTTACATTCCATTTTGATTTTTTTGAATTTCGTTCACTTTGAATTTTGGAGTTTCCAGTAGCCCGCCGCCTATGAGAATTCCCTGTTTTTTATCCCTTTTTCTTTTCTCTTCTAATTTTTGTTCACTCCGCATTTTGGTGTATCCCCGCATACGGTCGCATATAAAAGTTCCATTTCGATTTTTTTGAATTTCGTTCACGCTGAATTTTGCAGTTTCCCAGAAGCCCGCCGCCTATGAGAATTCCAAGTTTTGCAGCCCTTTTTCTTTTCTCTTCTAATTTATGTTCACTCCGCATTTGGTGTATCCCCGCATACAATTGCATATAAAAAGTCCATGTGTTACATTCCATTTTGATTTTTTTGAATTTCGTTCACTTTTAATTTTGGAGTTTTCCAGCAACCCGCCGCCTATGAGAATTACCTCCTTTGTAGCACTTTTTCTTTTCTCTTCTAATTTATGTTCACTCCGTAATTTGGTGTATCCCCGCATACAGTCGCATATAAAAAGTCCCCGTGTTACATTCCATTTTGATTTTTTTGAATTTCGTTCACGCTAAATTTTGGAGTTTCTCAGCAGCCTGCCGCCTATGAGAATTCCAAGTTTTGCAGCCCTTTTTCTTTTCTCTTCTAATTTATGTTCACTCCGTATTTTTGTGTATCCCCGCATACAGTCGCATATAAAAACTCCCCGTGTTACATTCCGTTTTGCTTTTTTTTAATTTCGTTCACTTCGAATTATGGAGTTTCCCAGCAGCCCGCCGCCTATGAGAATTCCCTGTTTTTCATCCCTTTTTCTTTTCTCTTCTAATTTTTGTTCACTCCGCATTTTGGTGTATCCCCGAATACAGTCGCATATAAAATTTTTTCGTGTTACATTCCATTTTGATTTTTTTGAATTTCGTTAACTTTGAATTTTGGAGTTTACCAGAACCCCGCCGCCTATGAGAATTCCCTGTTTTTTAGCCCTTTTTTTTCTCTTCTAATTGATGTTCACTCCGCATTTGGTGTATCCCCGCATACAGTCGCATATAAAAAGTCCACGTGTTACATTCCATTTTGATTTTTTTGAATTTCGTTCACTTTGAATTTTGGAGTTTCCCAGCAACCCGCCGCCTATGAGAATTCCCTGTTTTTCAGCCCCTTTTCTTTTCTCTTCTAATTTTTGTTCACTCCGCAATTTGGTGTATCCCCGCATACAGTCGCATATAAAAAGTCCCCGTGTTACATTCCATTTTGATTTTTTTGAAATTCGTTCACTTTGAATTTTGGAGTTTCCCAGTAGCCCGCCGCCTATGAGAATTCCAATTTTTGCAGCACTTTTTCTTTTCTCTTCTAATTTATTTTCACTCCGTATTTTGGTGTATCCCCGCATACAGTCGCGTATAAAAACTCCCCGTGTTACATTCCATTTTGATTTTTTCGAATTTCGTTCACTTTGAATTATGGAGTTTCCCGGTAGCTCGTCGCGAATGAGAATTCCCTGTTTTTCATCCCTTTTTCTTTTCTCTTCTAATTTTTGTGTACTTCGCATTTTGGTGTATCCCCGAATACAGTCGCATATAAAAAGTCCCCGTGTTACATTCAATTTTGATTTTTTTGAATTTCGTTCACTTTGAATTTGGAGTTTCCCCGCAGCCCGCCGCCTATGAGAATTCCAAGTTTTGCAGCACTTTTTCTTTTCTCTTCTAATTTATGTTCACTCCGTATATTGATGTATCCCCGCATACAGTCGCATATAAAAATTCTCCGTGTTACATTCCATTTTGATTTTTTTGAATTTTGTTCACTTTGAATTATGGAGTTTCCCAGTAGCCCGCCGCCTATGAGAATTCCCTGTTTTTCATCACTTTTTCTTTTCTCTTCTAATTTTTGTTCACTCCGCATTTTGGTGTATCCCCGCATACAGTCGCATATAAAAAGTCCTCGTGTTACATTCCATTTTGATTTTTTTGAATTTCGTTCACATTGAATTATGGAGTTTCCCAGTAGCCCGCCGCCTATGAGAAATCCCTGTTTTTCATCCCTTTATCTTTTCTCTTCTAATTTTTGTTCACTCCGCATTTTGGTGTATCCCCGCATACGGTCGCATATAAAAAGTCCCCGTGTTACATTCCATTTTGATTTTTTTGAATTTCGTTCACGCTGAATTTTGCAGTTTCCCAGACGCCCGCCGCCTATGAGAATTCCAAGTTTTGCAGCCCTTTTTCTTTTCTCTTCTAATTTATGTTCACTCCGCATTTGGTGTATCCCCACATACAGTCGCATATAAAAAGTCCACGTGTTACATTCCATTTTGATTTTTTTGAATTTCGTTCACTTTGAATTTTGGAGTTTCCCAGCAACCCGCCGCCTATGAGAATTACCTGCTTTGTAGCACTTTTCTTTTCTCTTCTAATTTATGTTCACTCCGTATTTTGGTGTATCCCCGCATACAGTCGCATATAAAAACTTCCCGTGTTACATTCCATTTTGATTTTTTTGAATTTTGTTCACTTTGAATTATGGAGTTTCCCAGTAGCTCGCCGCCTATGAGAATTTCAAGTTTTGCAGCCCTTTTTCTTTTCTCTTCTAATTTATGTTCACTCCGTATTTTTGTGTATCCCCGCATACAGTCGCATATAAAAACTCCCCGTGTTACATTCCATTTTCCTTTTTTTTAATTTCGTTCACTTAGAATTATGGAGTTTCCCAGCAGCCCGCCGCCTATGAGAATTCCCTGTTTTTCATCCCTTTTTCTTTTCTATTCTAATTTTTGTTCACTCCGCATTTTGGTGTATCCCCGCAGACAGTCGCATATAAAAAGTCCCCGTGTTACATTCTATTTTGATTTTTTTGAATTTCGCTAACTTTGAATTTTGGAGTTTACCAGAAGCCCGCCGCCTATGAGAATTCCCTGTTTTTTAGCCATTTTTCTTTTCTCTTCTAATTTTTGTTCACTCCGTATTTTGGTGTATCCCCGCATACAGTCGCATATAAAAAGTCCCCGTGTTACACTCCATTTTTATTTTTTTGAATTTAGTTCACTTTGAATTTTGGAGTTTCCCAGCAACCCGCTGCCAATGAGAATTCCCTGTTTTGGAGCCGTTTTTCTTTTCTCTTCTAATTTATGTTCACTCCGTATTTTGGTGTATCCCCGCATACAGTCACATATAAAAATTCCTCGTGTTACATTCCATTTTGTTTTTTTTGAATTTCGTTCACTTTGAATTTTGGAGTTTCCCAGCAACCCGCCGCCTATGAGAATTCCAAGTTTTATAGCACTTTTTCTTTTCTGTTCTATTTTTTGTTCACTCCGTATTTTGGTGTATCCCCGCATAGAGTCACATATAAAAATTCCCGGTGTTACATTCCATTTTGATTTTTTTGAATTTTGTTCACTTTGAATTGTGGAGTGTCCCAGAAGCCCGCCGCCTATGAGAATTCCCTGTTTTTCAGCCCTTTTTCTTTTCTCTTCTAATTTTTGTTCACTCCGCATTTTGGTGTATCTCCACATACAGTCGCATATAAAAAGTCCCCGTGTTACATTCCATTTTGATTTTTTTGAATTTCGTTCACACTGAATTTTGGAGTTTCCCAGCAGCCCGCCACCGAAGAGAATTCCAAGTTTTGCAGCCGTTTTTCTTTTCTCTTCTAATTTATGTTCACTCCGCATTTGGTGTAGCCCCGCATACAGTCGCATATAAAAAGTCCACGTGTTACATTCCATTTTGATTTTTTTGAATTTCGTTCACTTTGAATTTTGGAGTTTTCCAGCAGCCCGCCTATGAGAATTCCCTGTTTTTCAGCCCTTTTTCTTTTCTCTTCTAATTTTTGTTCACTTTGCATTTTGGTGTATCCCCGAATACAGTCGCATATAAAAAGTCGCCGTGTTACATTCCATTTTGAATTTTTTGACTTTCGTTCACTTTGAATTTGGAGTTTCCCAGCAGCCCGCCGCCTATGAGAATTCCAAGTTTTGCAGTACTTTTTTTTTCTCTTCTAATTTATGTTCACTACGCATTTTGGTGTATCCCCGCATACAGTCGCATATAAAAATTCCCCGTGTTACATTTCATTTTGATTTTTTAGAATTTCGTTCACGCTGAATTTTGGAGTTTCTCAGCAGCCCGCCGCCTATGAGAATTCCCTGTTTTGTAGCCCTTTTTCTTTTCTCTTCTAATTTTGGTTCACTCCTCATTTGGTGTATCCCCGCATACAGTCGCATATAAAATGTCCACGTGTTACATTCCATTTTGATTTTTTTGAACTTCGTTCACTTTGAATTTTGGAGTTTCCCAGCAGCCCGCCGCCTATGAGAATTCCCTGTTTTTCAGCCCTTTTTCTTTTCTCTTCTAATTTATGTCCACTCTGTATTTTGTTGTATCCCCGCATACAGTCGCATATAAAAAGTCCCCGTGTTACATTCAATTTTAATTTTTTTGAATTTCGTTCACTTTGAATTATGGAGTTTCCCAGTAGCCCGCCGACTATGAGAATTCCCTGTTTTTCATCCCTTTTTCTTTTCTCTTCTAATTTTTGTTCACTCTGCATTTTGGTGTATCCCCGGATACAGTCGCATATAAAAAGTCCCCGTGTTACATTCCATTTTGATTTTTTTGAATTTCATTCACGCTGAATTTTGCAGTTTCCCAGAAGCCCGCCGCCTATGAGAATTCCAAGTTTTGCAGCTCTTTTTGTTTTCTCTTCTAATTTATGTTCACTCCGCATTTGGTGTATTCCCGCATACAGTCGCATATAAAAAGTCCACGTGTTACATTCGATTTTGATTTTTTTGAATTTCGTTCACTTTGAATTTTGGAGTTTCCCAGCAACCCACCGCCTATGAGAATTCCCTGCTTTGTAGCGCTTTTTCTTTTCTCTTCTAATTTATATTCACTCCGTATTTTGGTGTATCCCCGCATACATTCGCATATAAAAAGTCCCCGTGTTACATTCCATTTTGATTTTTTTGAATTTCGTTCACGCTGAATTTTGGAGTTTCGCAGCAGCCCGCCGCCAATGAGAATTCCAAGTTTTGCAGCCGTTTTTCTTTTCTCTTCTAATTTATGTTCACTCCGCATTTTGGTGTATCCCCGCATACAGTCGCATATAAAAAGTCCCCGTGTTACATTCCATTTTGATTTTTTTGAATTTTGTTCACTTTGAATAATGGAGTTTCCAAGTAGCCCGCCGCCTATGAGAATTCCAAGTTTGGCAGCCCTTTTTCCTTTCTCTTCTAATTTATGTTCACTCCGTATTTTGGTGTATCCCCGCATACAGTCGCATATCAAAACTTCCCGTGTTACATTCCATTTTGATTTTTTTGAATTTCGTTCACTTTGAATTATGAAGTTTCCCAGTAGCCCGCCTCCAATGAGAATTCCCTGTTTTTTATCCCTTTTTCTTCTCTTCTAATTTTTGTTCACTCCGCATTTTATTGTATCGACACATACAGTCGCATATAAAAAGTCCCCGTGTTACATTCCATTTTGATATCTTTGAATTTAGTTCACTTTGTATTTTGGAGTTTCCCAGAAGCCTGCCGCCTATGAGAATTCCCTGTTTTTCAGCCCTTTTTCTTTTCTCTTCTAATTTTTGTTCACTTCGCATTTTGGTGTATCCCCGAATACAGTCGCATATTAAAAGTCCCCGTGTTACATTCCATTTTGAATTTTTTGACTTTCGTTCACTTTGAATTTGGAGTTTTCCTGCAGCCCGCCGCCTATGAGAATTCCAAGTTTTGCAGTACTTTTTTTTTCTCTTCTAATTTATGTTCACTACGCATTTTGGTGTATCCCCGCATACAGTCGCATATAAAAATTCCCCGTGTTACATTTCATTTTGATTTTTTTGAATTTCGTTCACGCTGAATTTTGGAGTTTCCCAGCAGCCCGCCGCCTATGAGAATTCCCTGTTTTGTAGCCCTTTTTCTTTTCTCTTCTAATTATTGTTCACTCCTCATTTGGTGTATCCCCGCATACAGTCGCATATAAAATGTCCACGTGTTACATTCCATTTTGATTTTTTTGAACTTCGTTCACTTTGAATTTTGGAGTTTCCCAGCAGCCCGCCGCCTATGAGAATTCCCTGTTTTTCAGCCCTTTTTCTTTTCTCTTCTAATTTATGTCCACTCTGTATTTTGGTGTATCCCCGCATACAGTCGCATATAAAAAGTCCCCGTGTTACATTCAATTTTAATTTTTTTGAATTTCGTTCACTTTGAATTATGGAGTTTCCCAGTAGCCCGCCGACTATGAGAATTCCCTGTTTTTCATCCCTTTTTCTTTTCTCTTCTAATTTTTGTTCACTCTGCATTTTGGTGTATCCCCACATACAGTCGCATATCAAAAATCCCCGTGTTACATTCCATTTTGATTTTTTTGAATTTCGTTCACGCTGAATTTTGGAGTTTCCCAGCAGCCCGCCGCCTATGAGAATTCCAAGTTTTGCAGCCCTTTTTCTTTTTTCTTCTAATTTATTTTCACTCCGTATTTTGGTGTATCCCCGCATACAGTCGCATATAAAAACTCCCCGTGTTACATTCAATTTTGATTTTTTTTGAATTTCGTTCACTTTGAATTTGGAGTTTCCCAGCAGCCCGCCGCCTATGGGAATTCCAAGTTTTGCAGCACTTTTTCTTTTCTCTTCTAATTTTTGTTCACTCCGTATTTTGGTGTATCCCCGCATACAGTCGCATATGAAAAGTCCCCGTGTTACATTCCATTTTGATTTTTTTGAATTTTGTTCACTTTGAATTATGGAGTTTCCCAGTAGCCCGCCGCCTATGAGAATTCCTTGTTTTTCAGTCCTTTTTCTTTTCTCTTCTAATTTTTGTTCACTGCGCATTTTGGTGTATCCCCGTATACAGTCGCATATAAAAAGTCCCCGTGTTACATTCCATTTTGATTTTTTTGAATTTTGTTCACTTTGAATTTTGGAGTTTCCCAGCAACCCGCCTATGAGAATTCCCTGTTTTGGAACCATTTTTCTTTTCTCTTCTAATTTATGTTCACTCCGTATTTTGGTGTATCCCCGCATACAGTCGCATATAAAAACTCCCCGTGTTACATTCCATTTTGATTTTTTTGAATTTCGTTCACTTTGAATTATGGAGTTTCCCAGTAGCCCGCCGCTTATGAGAATTCCCTGTTTTTCATCCCTTTTTCTTTTCTCTTCTAATTTTTGTTCACTTCGCATTTTGGTGTATCCCCTCATACAGTCGCATATAAAAAGTCCCCGTGTTACATTCCATTTTGATTTTTTTGAATTTTGTTCACTTTGAATTTGGAGTTTCCCAGCAGCCCGCCGCCAATGAGAATTCCAAGTTTTATAGCACTTTTTCTTTTCTGTTCTATTTTTTGTTCACTCCGTATTTTGGTGTATCCCCGCATAGAGTCACATATAAAAAGTCCCGGTGTTACATTCCATTTTGATTTTTTTGAATTTTGTTCACTTTGAATTGTGGAGTGTCCCAGAAGCCCGCCGCCTATGAGAATTCCCTGTTTTTCAGCCCTTTTTCTTTTCTCTTCTAATTTTTGTTCACTCCGCATTTTGGTGTATCTCCACATACAGTCGCATATAAAAAGTCCCCGTGTTACATTCCATTTTGATTTTTTTGAATTTCGTTCACACTGAATTTTGGAGTTTCCCAGCAGCCCGCCACCGAAGAGAATTCCAAGTTTTGCAGCCGTTTTTCTTTTCTCTTCTAATTTATGTTCACTCCGCATTTGGTGTAGCCCCGCATACAGTCGCATATAAAAAGTCCACGTGTTACATTCCATTTTGATTTTTTTGAATTTCGTTCACTTTGAATTTTGGAGTTTTCCAGCAGCCCGCCGCCTATGAGAATTCCTAGTTTTGCAGCCCTTTTTCTTTTCTCTTCTAATTTATGTTCACTCCATATTTTGGGGTATCCCCGCATACAGGTGCATATAAAAAGTCCCAGTGTTACATTCCATTTTGATTTTTTTGAATTTCTTTCACTTTAAATTTTGGAGTTTCCCAGCAGCCCGCCGCCTATGAGAATTCGAAGTTTTGCAGCCCTTTTTCTTTTCTCTTCTAAATTATGTTCACTCCGTATTTTGGTGTCCCCACATACAGTCGCATATAAAAATTCCCCGTGTTACATTCCATTTTGATTTTTTTTAATTTCGTTCACTCCGAATTTAGGAGTTCCCAGCAGCCCGCCACCTGTGAGAATTCCCTGTTTTGCAGCCCTTTTTCTTTTCTCTTCTAATTTATGTTCAATCCGCATTTTGGTGTATCCCCGCATACAGTCGCATATGAAAAGTCCCCGTGTTACATTCTATTTTGATTTTTTTGAATCTCGTTCACTTTGAATTTTGGAGTTTCCCAACAGCCCGCCGCCTATGAGAATTCCCTGTTTTTCAGCACTTTTTCTTTTCTCTTCTAATTTATGTCCACTCTGTATTTTGTTGTATCCCCGCATACAGTCGCATATAAAAAGTCCCCGTGTTACATTCAATTTTAATTTTTTTGAATTTCGTTCACTTTGAATTATGGAGTTTCCCAGTAGCCCGCCGACTATGAGAATTCCCTGTTTTTCATCCCTTTTTCTTTTCTCTTCTAATTTTTGTTCACTCTGCATTTTGGTGTATCCCCGGATACAGTCGCATATAAAAAGTCCCCGTGTTACATTCCATTTTGATTTTTTTGAATTTCGTTCACGCTGAATTTTGCAGTTTCCCAGAAGCCCGCCGCCTATGAGAATTCCAAGTTTTGCAGCTCTTTTTGTTTTCTCTTCTAATTTATGTTCACTCCGCATTTTGTGTATTCCCGCATACAGTCGCATATAAAAAGTCCACGTGTTACATTCGATTTTGATTTTTTTGAATTTCGTTCACTTTGAATTTTGGAGTTTCCCAGCAACCCACCGCCTATGAGAATTCCCTGCTTTGTAGCGCTTTTTCTTTTCTCTTCTAATTTATATTCACTCCGTATTTTGGTGTATCCCCGCATACATTCGCATATAAAAAGTCCCCGTGTTACATTCCATTTTGATTTTTTTGAATTTCGTTCACGCTGAATTTTGGAGTTTCGCAGCAGCCCGCCGCCAATGAGAATTCCAAGTTTTGCAGCCGTTTTTCTTTTCTCTTCTAATTTATGTTCACTCCGCATTTTGGTGTATCCCCGCATACAGTCGCATATAAAAAGTCCCCGTGTTACATTCCATTTTGATTTTTTTGAATTTTGTTCACTTTGAATAATGGAGTTTCCAAGTAGCCCGCCGCCTATGAGAATTCCAAGTTTGGCAGCCCTTTTTCCTTTCTCTTCTAATTTATGTTCACTCCGTATTTTGGTGTATCCCCGCATACAGTCGCATATCAAAACTTCCCGTGTTACATTCCATTTTGATTTTTTTGAATTTCGTTCACTTTGAATTATGAAGTTTCCCAGTAGCCCGCCTCCAATGAGAATTCCCTGTTTTTTATCCCTTTTTCTTCTCTTCTAATTTTTGTTCACTCCGCATTTTATTGTATCGACACATACAGTCGCATATAAAAAGTCCCCGTGTTACATTCCATTTTGATATCTTTGAATTTAGTTCACTTTGTATTTTGGAGTTTCCCAGAAGCCTGCCGCCTATGAGAATTCCCTGTTTTTCAGCCCTTTTTCTTTTCTCTTCTAATTTTTGTTCACTTCGCATTTTGGTGTATCCCCGAATACAGTCGCATATTAAAAGTCCCCGTGTTACATTCCATTTTGAATTTTTTGACTTTCGTTCACTTTGAATTTGGAGTTTTCCTGCAGCCCGCCGCCTATGAGAATTCCAAGTTTTGCAGTACTTTTTTTTTCTCTTCTAATTTATGTTCACTACGCATTTTGGTGTATCCCCGCATACAGTCGCATATAAAAATTCCCCGTGTTACATTTCATTTTGATTTTTTTGAATTTCGTTCACGCTGAATTTTGGAGTTTCCCAGCAGCCCGCCGCCTATGAGAATTCCCTGTTTTGTAGCCCTTTTTCTTTTCTCTTCTAATTATTGTTCACTCCTCATTTGGTGTATCCCCGCATACAGTCGCATATAAAATGTCCACGTGTTACATTCCATTTTGATTTTTTTGAACTTCGTTCACTTTGAATTTTGGAGTTTCCCAGCAGCCCGCCGCCTATGAGAATTCCCTGTTTTTCAGCCCTTTTTCTTTTCTCTTCTAATTTATGTCCACTCTGTATTTTGGTGTATCCCCGCATACAGTCGCATATAAAAAGTCCCCGTGTTACATTCAATTTTAATTTTTTTGAATTTCGTTCACTTTGAATTATGGAGTTTCCCAGTAGCCCGCCGACTATGAGAATTCCCTGTTTTTCATCCCTTTTTCTTTTCTCTTCTAATTTTTGTTCACTCTGCATTTTGGTGTATCCCCACATACAGTCGCATATCAAAAATCCCCGTGTTACATTCCATTTTGATTTTTTTGAATTTCGTTCACGCTGAATTTTGGAGTTTCCCAGCAGCCCGCCGCCTATGAGAATTCCAAGTTTTGCAGCCCTTTTTCTTTTTTCTTCTAATTTATTTTCACTCCGTATTTTGGTGTATCCCCGCATACAGTCGCATATAAAAACTCCCCGTGTTACATTCAATTTTGATTTTTTTTGAATTTCGTTCACTTTGAATTTGGAGTTTCCCAGCAGCCCGCCGCCTATGGGAATTCCAAGTTTTGCAGCACTTTTTCTTTTCTCTTCTAATTTTTGTTCACTCCGTATTTTGGTGTATCCCCGCATACAGTCGCATATGAAAAGTCCCCGTGTTACATTCCATTTTGATTTTTTTGAATTTTGTTCACTTTGAATTATGGAGTTTCCCAGTAGCCCGCCGCCTATGAGAATTCCTTGTTTTTCAGTCCTTTTTCTTTTCTCTTCTAATTTTTGTTCACTGCGCATTTTGGTGTATCCCCGTATACAGTCGCATATAAAAAGTCCCCGTGTTACATTCCATTTTGATTTTTTTGAATTTTGTTCACTTTGAATTTTGGAGTTTCCCAGCAACCCGCCTATGAGAATTCCCTGTTTTGGAACCATTTTTCTTTTCTCTTCTAATTTATGTTCACTCCGTATTTTGGTGTATCCCCGCATACAGTCGCATATAAAAACTCCCCGTGTTACATTCCATTTTGATTTTTTTGAATTTCGTTCACTTTGAATTATGGAGTTTCCCAGTAGCCCGCCGCTTATGAGAATTCCCTGTTTTTCATCCCTTTTTCTTTTCTCTTCTAATTTTTGTTCACTTCGCATTTTGGTGTATCCCCTCATACAGTCGCATATAAAAAGTCCCCGTGTTACATTCCATTTTGATTTTTTTGAATTTTGTTCACTTTGAATTTGGAGTTTCCCAGCAGCCCGCCGCCAATGAGAATTCCAAGTTTTATAGCACTTTTTCTTTTCTGTTCTATTTTTTGTTCACTCCGTATTTTGGTGTATCCCCGCATAGAGTCACATATAAAAAGTCCCGGTGTTACATTCCATTTTGATTTTTTTGAATTTTGTTCACTTTGAATTGTGGAGTGTCCCAGAAGCCCGCCGCCTATGAGAATTCCCTGTTTTTCAGCCCTTTTTCTTTTCTCTTCTAATTTTTGTTCACTCCGCATTTTGGTGTATCTCCACATACAGTCGCATATAAAAAGTCCCCGTGTTACATTCCATTTTGATTTTTTTGAATTTCGTTCACACTGAATTTTGGAGTTTCCCAGCAGCCCGCCACCGAAGAGAATTCCAAGTTTTGCAGCCGTTTTTCTTTTCTCTTCTAATTTATGTTCACTCCGCATTTGGTGTAGCCCCGCATACAGTCGCATATAAAAAGTCCACGTGTTACATTCCATTTTGATTTTTTTGAATTTCGTTCACTTTGAATTTTGGAGTTTTCCAGCAGCCCGCCGCCTATGAGAATTCCTAGTTTTGCAGCCCTTTTTCTTTTCTCTTCTAATTTATGTTCACTCCATATTTTGGGGTATCCCCGCATACAGGTGCATATAAAAAGTCCCAGTGTTACATTCCATTTTGATTTTTTTGAATTTCTTTCACTTTAAATTTTGGAGTTTCCCAGCAGCCCGCCGCCTATGAGAATTCGAAGTTTTGCAGCCCTTTTTCTTTTCTCTTCTAAATTATGTTCACTCCGTATTTTGGTGTCCCCACATACAGTCGCATATAAAAATTCCCCGTGTTACATTCCATTTTGATTTTTTTTAATTTCGTTCACTCCGAATTTAGGAGTTCCCAGCAGCCCGCCACCTGTGAGAATTCCCTGTTTTGCAGCCCTTTTTCTTTTCTCTTCTAATTTATGTTCAATCCGCATTTTGGTGTATCCCCGCATACAGTCGCATATGAAAAGTCCCCGTGTTACATTCTATTTTGATTTTTTTGAATCTCGTTCACTTTGAATTTTGGAGTTTCCCAACAGCCCGCCGCCTATGAGAATTCCCTGTTTTTCAGCACTTTTTCTTTTCTCTTCTAATTTTTGTTCACTCCGCATTTTGGTTTATCCCCGCATATAGTCGCATATAAAAAGTCCCCGTGTTACATTCCATTTTGATTATTTTGAATTTCGTTCATTTTGAATTATAGAGTTTTCCAGTAGCCCGCCGCCTATGAGAATTCCCTGTTTTTTAGACCTTTTTCTTGTCTGTTCTAATTTATGTTCACTCCGCATTTGGTATATCCCCGCATACAGTCGCATATAAAAAGTCCACGTGTTACATTCCATTTTTATTTTTTTGAATTTCGTTCACTTTGAATTTTGGAGTTTCCCAGCAACCCGCCGCCTATGAGAATTCCCTGTTTTCAGCCCTTTTTCTTTTCATTCTAATTTTTGTTCACTCCGCCTTTTGGTGTATCCCCGCATACAGTCGCATATAAAAAGTCCCCGTGTTACATTCCATTTTGATTTTTTTGAATTTCGTTCACTTTGAATTATGGAGTTTCCCAGCAGCCCGCCGCCTATGAGAATTCCCTGTTTTTCATCCCTTTTTCTTTTCTCTTCTAATTTTTGTTCACTTCGCATTTTGGTGTATCCCCGCATACAGTCGCATATAAAAAGTCCCCGTGTTACATTCCATTTTGATTTTTTTGAATTTTGTTCACTTTGAATTTGGAGTTTCCCAGCAGCCCGCCGCCAATGAGAATTCCAAGTTTTGCAGCACTTTTTCTTTTCTCTTCTATTTTTTGTTCACTCCGTATTTTGGTGTATCCCCGCATAGAGTCACATATAAAAAGTCCCCGTGTTACATTCCATTTTGATTTTTTTGAATTTTGTTCACTTTGAATTGTGGAGTTTCCCAGAAGCCCGCCGCCTATGAGAATTCCCTGTTTTTCAGCCCTTTTTCTTTTCTCTTCTAATTTTTGTTCACTCCGCATTTTGGTGTATCGCCACATACAGTCGCATATAAAAAGTCCCCGTGTTACATTCAATTTTGATTTTTTTGAATTTCGTTCACACTGAATTTTGGAGTTTCCCAGCAGCCCGCCACCGAAGAGAATTCCAAGTTTTGCAGCCGTTTTTCTTTTCTCTTCTAATTTATGTTCACTCCGCATTTGGTGTAGCCCCGCATACAGTCACATATAAAAAGTCCACATGTTACATTCTATTTTGATTTTTTTTAATTTCGTTCACTTTGAATTTTGGAGTTTCCCGGCAGCCCGCCGCCTATGAGAATTCCAAGTTTTGCAGCCCTTTTTCTTTTCTCTTCTAATTTATGTTCACTCCGTATTTTGGTGTCCCCACATACAGTCGCATATAAAAATTCCCCGTGTTACATTCCATTTTGATTTTTTTTAATTTCGTTCACTCCGAATTTAGGAGTTCCCAGCAGCCCGCCACCTGTGAGAATTCCCTGTTTTGCAGCCCTTTTTCTTTTCTCTTCTAATTTATGTTCAATCCGCATTTTGGTGTATCCCCGCATACAGTCGCATATGAAAAGTCCCCGTGTTACATTCTATTTTGATTTTTTTGAATCTCGTTCACTTTGAATTTTGGAGTTTCCCAACAGCCCGCCGCCTATGAGAATTCCCTGTTTTTCAGCACTTTTTCTTTTCTCTTCTAATTTTTGTTCACTCCGCATTTTGGTGTATCCCCGCATATAGTCGTATATAAAAAGTCCCCGTGTTACATTCCATTTTGATTATTTTGAATTTCGTTCATTTTGAATTATAGAGTTTTCCAGTAGCCCGCCGCCTATGAGAATTCCCTGTTTTTTAGACCTTTTTCTTGTCTGTTCTAATTTATGTTCACTCCGCATTTGGTATATCCCCGCATACAGTCGCATATAAAAAGTCCACGTGTTACATTCCATTTTGATTTTTTTGAATTTCGTTCACTTTGAATTTTGGAGTTTCCCAGCAACCCGCCGCCTATGAGAATTCCCTGTTTTCAGCCCTTTTTCTTTTCATTCTAATTTTTGTTCACTCCGCCTTTTGGTGTATCCCCACATACAGTCGCATATAAAAAGTCCCCGTGTTACATTCCATTTTGATTTTTTTGAATTTCGTTCACGCTGAATTTTGGAGTTTCCCTGCAGCCCGCCGCCTATGAGAATTCCAAATTTTGTAGCCATTTTTCTTTTCTCTTATAATTTATGTTCACTCCTTATTTTGGGGTATCCCCGCGTACAGTCGCATATAAAAAGTCCCCGTGTTACATTCCATTTTGATTTTTTTGAATTTTGTTCACTTTGAATTTGGAGTTTCCCAGCAGCCCGCCGCCAATGAGAATTCCAAGTTTTGCAGCACTTTTTCTTTTCTCTTCTATTTTTTGTTCACTCCGTATTTTGGTGTATCCCCGCATAGAGTCACATATAAAAATTCCCCGTGTTACATTCCATTTTGATTTTTTTGAATTTTGTTCACTTTGAATTGTGGAGTTTCCCAGAAGCCCGCCGCCTATGAGAATTCCCTGTTTTTCAGCCCTTTTTCTTTTCTCTTCTAATTTTTGTTCACTCCGCATTTTGGTGTATCTCCACATACAGTCGCATATGAAAAGTCCCCGTGTTACATTCCAGTTTGATTTTTTTGAATTTCGTTCACACTGAATTTTGGAGTTTCCCAGCAGCCCGCCACCGAACAGAATTCCAAGTTTTGCAGCCGTTTTTCTTTTCTCTTCTAATTTATGTTCACTCCGCATTTGGTGTAGCCCCGCATACAGTCGCATATAAAAAGTCCACGTGTTACATTCCATTTTGATTTTTTTGAATTTCGTTCACTTTGAATTATAGAGTTTTCCAGTAGCCCGCCGCCTATGAGAATTCCCTGTTTTTTAGACCTTTTTCTTGTCTCTTCTAATTTATGTTCACTCCGCATTTGGTATATCCCCGCATACAGTCGCATATAAAAAGTCCACGTGTTACATTCCATTTTGATTTTTTTGAATTTCGTTCACTTTGAATTTTGGAGTTTCCCGGCAACCCGCCGCCTATGAGAATTCCCTGTTTTCAGCCCTTTTTCTTTTCATTCTAATTTTTGTTCACTCCGCCTTTTGGTGTATCCCCGCATACAGTCGCATATAAAAAGTCCCCGTGTTACATTCCATTTTGATTTTTTTGAATTTCGTTCACGCTGAATTTTGGAGTTTCCCTGCAGCCCGCCGCCTATGAGAATTCCAAATTTTGTAGCCATTTTTCTTTTCTCTTATAATTTATGTTCACTCCGTATTTTGGGGTATCCCCGCATACAGTTGCATATAAAAAGTCCCCGTGTTACATTCCATTTTGATTTTTTTGAATTTTGTTCACTTTGAATTTGGAGTTTCCCAGCAGCCCGCCGCCAATGAGAATTCCAAGTTTTGCAGCACTTTTTCTTTTCTCTTCTATTTTTTGTTCACTCCGTATTTTGGCGTATCCCCGCATAGAGTCACATATAAAAAGTCCCCGTGTTACATTCCATTTTGATTTTTTTGAATTTTGTTCACTTTGAATTGTGGAGTTTCCCAGAAGCCCGCCGCCTATGAGAATTCCCTGTTTTTCAGCCCTTTTTCTTTTCTCTTCTAATTTTTGTTCACTCCGCAATTTGGTGTATCTCCACATACAGTCGCATATAAAAAGTCCCCGTGTTACATTCCATTTTGATTTTTTTGAATTTCGTTCACACTGAATTTTGGAGTTTCCCAGCAGCCCGCCACCGAAGAGAATTCCAAGTTTTGCAGCCGTTTTTCTTTTCTCTTCTAATTTATGTTCACTCCGCATTTGGTGTTGCCCCGCATACAGTCGCATATAAAAAGTCCACGTGTTACATTCCATTTTGATTTTTTTGAATTTCGTTCACTTTGAATTTTGGAGTTTTCCAGCAGCCCGCCGCCTATGAGAATTCCTAGTTTTGCAGCCCTTTTTCTTTTCTCTTCTAATTTATGTTCACTCCGTATTTTGGGGTGTCCCCGCATACAGTCGCAAATAAAAAGTCCCAGTGTTACATTCCATTTTGATTTTTTTGAATTTCTTTCACTTTAAATTTTGGAGTTTCCCAGCAGCCCGCCGCCTATGAGAATTCGAAGTTTTGCAGCCCTTTTTCTTTTCTCTTCTAATTTATGTTCACTCCTTATTTTGGTGTCCCCACATACAGTCGCATATAAAAAGTCCCCGTGTTACATTCCATTTTGATTTTTTTTAATTTCGTTCACTCTGAATTTTGGAGTTTCCCGGCAGCCCGCCGCCTATGAGAATTCCAAGTTTTGCAGCCCTTTTTCTTTTCTCTTCTAATTTATCTTCACTCCGTATTTTGGTGTCCCCACATACAGTCGCATATCAAAATTCCCCGTGTTACATTCCATTTTGATTTTTTTTAATTTCGTTCACTCCGAATTTAGGAGTTTCCCAGCAGCCCGCCACCTGTGAGAATTCCCTGTTTTGCAGCCCTTTCTTTTCTCTTCTAATTTATGTTCAATCCGGATTTTGGTGTATCCCCGCATACAGTCGCATATGAAAAGTCCCCGTGTTACATTCTATTTTGATTTTTTTGAATCCCGTTCACTTTGAATTTTGGAGTTTCCCAACAGCCCGCCGCCTATGAGAATTCCCTGTTTTTCAGCACTTTTTCTTTTCTCTTCTAATTTTTGTTCACTCCGCATTTTGGTGTATCCCCGCATATAGTCGCATATAAAAAGTCCCCGTGTTACATTTCATTTTGATTATTTTGAATTTCGTTCACTTTGAATTATAGAGTTTTCCAGTAGCCCGCCGCCTATGAGAATTCCCTGTTTTTTAGACCTTTTTCTTGTCTCTTTTAATTTATGTTCACTCCGCATTTGGTATATCCCCGCATACAGTCGCATATAAAAAGTCCACGTGTTACATTCCATTTTGATTTTT
The DNA here is from genome assembly GCA_028015225.1 of Carex myosuroides. NCBI lineage: Eukaryota > Viridiplantae > Streptophyta > Magnoliopsida > Poales > Cyperaceae > Carex > Carex myosuroides. Next base: position 8,150,468 of record CM051472.1, read on the forward strand.
TTGAATTTCGTTCACTTTGAATTTTGGAGTTTCCCAGCAACCCGCCGCCTATGAGAATTCCCTGTTTTCAGCCCTTTTTCTTTTCATTCTAATTTTTGTTCACTCCGCCTTTTGGTGTATCCCCGCATACAGTCGCATATAAAAAGTCCCCGTGTTACATTCCATTTTGATTTTTTTGAATTTCGTTCACGCTGAATTTTGGAGTTTCCCTGCAGCCCGCCGCCTATGAGAATTCCAAATTTTGTAGCCATTTTTCTTTTCTCTTATAATTTATGTTCACTCCGCATTTGGTGTAGCCCCGCATACAGTCGCATATAAAAAGTCCACGTGTTACATTCCATTTTGATATTTTGAATTTCGTTCACTTTGAATTTTGGAGTTTCCCAGCAGCCCGCCGCCTATGAGAATTCCTAGTTTTGCAGTCCTTTTTCTTTTCTCTTCTAATTTATGTTCACTCCGTATTTTGGGGTATCCCCGCGTACAGTCGCATATAAAAAGTCCCAGTGTTACATTCCATTTTGATTTTTTTGAATTTCTTTCACTTTAAATTTTGGAGTTTCCCAGCAGCCCGCCGCCTATGAGAATTCGAAGTTTTGCAGCCCTTTTTCTTTTCTCTTCTAATTTATGTTCACTCCGTATTTTGGTGTCCCCACATACAGTCGCATATAAAAAGTCCCCATGTTACATTCCATTTTGATTTTTTTTAATTTCGTTCACTTTGAATTTTGGAGTTTCCCTGTAACAACCGGTAAATTTTTATATTAATTTTGAAATATATTTTGGACTTAATTATAATATTGTAAATTTAAAGGTTTCAAAATGCAAAAATGTAAACTTTGTTTAAAAAAAAAAAAAAGAGACCAACGTGGCAGCCCTTGCCACGTGCCCCCATGCATGGAAAGTTTTGACCACCGTAAATGACTCAAAAGCTCCCCCTTCTCCTTTAATTGATCCGGAAAAGAAAAAAAAAAAGGTGAAATTGAAAGAGAAAACTAAAAGAAAATCGAGAAACACAGAGAAAAAAAAAAGAGAAAATGGTAAGAAATATTGTGATATTGATTAAGATTTGATTTCATGTCCGATTGGAATTCTGACTACGTCGCGTTGATTCTGAACTGTTGATTGCAATATGATTTGGATTTCTGGATTGATCGCTATCAGGTAACCGGACTTCTCTATAATCTGTGTTTTCGTTTTGTTTGGTTGAATTGGATATTTGAATTGGATATTGGATTATGAGGCATATTTTAACGGGATAGCGGGTCTGAGGTTCGAATTTGATTGTGAACTGATCAGAATGTGTTCTGAGAATGTGGGAATGTGGGAATGGTCTATGAGAGACATTCCAAATACTGTGTGACTTGTTTTACTGATAACCTAGACCGACGTGCTATCGCCGGTTAAATATGCATGCATAATTTGATTTGAATTTGTGTGGATTAATCCAGTCTGTTTGAATGGTTGTTTAATTAAGCCAATTATAGAGAAGCTGCGTCGGTAAATAACCGGTTACTGAGCTTTGTAGCTTACTCCGTATTGTTTCTTTGTGTTTTTGTTTGCGACGTAGGTTGACAGGACGAAGGATGGATGCGAGGGTGCCTCTCTTGTCGCGAGCCCCGGCCCGGCGGCGGGGTCGTGACAATTTTTACCGAAGGGGGACCTGTCACACCCCGCAGCCCAACGAGGCGCGACAGGTGCTCTCCTGCCGTAAACATACGGTTGCCCGTATGCCTACTAGGCAATTACGATATAATAAGAACTGAAAACATAAACAAACAACCAACAACAAATAACATAAATCCCAGCTGGTCAGGTAATGTCATACAAACCCGTATCTCGATGGATACGCATCACCAAAAATGACATAGAGACTATATATGTACATCAACAAAACATATCTATATACATAATCTCTAATGTCCCCATACCAGACAATCTAGCAGCGGAATGACCAGGCCTACCGACCTCGTGTCTCTCTCGGATCTGCTGATCCCGGACCTGAAAAGATAACCCAAAGAGGGGGTGAGAAATAAATTCTCAGTGCGATAAATTTGCCACGTTTCGCTCCTGGACTTGCAATCACAGATTATATTCAAAAATAAAGCACAAATAAAGCTCAGAATAGTTCATAATGATATATAAACATGCACGCATAAAACCGACATCAATAAGCCAAATGAAATCCAACTCAGGAATTGCCAAATCGAAATTCAATCACACAATATTTGGTTTAACTCGGATTCAGAAGATCTGGTAGTTATAGGTTTAACCGTGTAAATAAAAGTCTGGTTCCATTTCATATCCGGAAAAATTCATATAAAAACCAAATGTCAATCCAACCACATTCACCCCCTGGGTAATGCCTCCGATACATGTAAACCAATCGACCATTCAAACGCATTCACCCCCTGGGTAATGCCATCCGATACACAAGTCACATATAGTCCAATTCATAATACAGAGTCACTTACCCCTCATCCCAACCGGTACTGGGAACTGCTGAGGGCCAGACAAACTAAAGCTTTAGAATACTGGGTCGTCAAAGTCCGTGCACAGACTTTGACAAATCCGAACACACCCCCTGGGTGTCGTCGCCACGGTGGGGGACGGTAATGCCATATCCACCAACCGATGGTGATATAAATCACAGTGACTTTTAATTCCAAATTAGATCATTCAGATCAATACACAAAGAATACCATACCAGTATGCAGATCAATCAGATAAACAATCCGAGTTCCGATTAATTAGGGCAATGCAATGCATATGCAACACAATCCGATAATGCAATTCAATCAATAATTCAACATGTCAATATAAACACAGTTTAATTCTGAATATAAACTATCAAACAAGTCCAGAAACCCCGCACCTGAGTATATAGTGCACTCGTCTAAGGCTCAGGCGTCTCGAACGATCCCGAGATCCGATGCCTCGTAGGTTTACCACCTATTTATACGTTTAGACTCGATTAAAACATTCGATTGGTATTCCGTAGGTTAAACCGAGTTAAATTAGGTTAAACACGATCTAATGTTCGTATTCGGGTCCTAATGGTATAGGTTTAAGTCATGGTTCAACCAATTAGGTTTAGATAATACAAAATACACATTTTCAGAAGTTAAGCAAAAGAGCAAAACAGCCTTTTTGTGCGGGCCGCACGGATTCTGTGCGGGCCGCACGGATTTGTCCGAGAGTTTTGCGGTTCCTCGTGCGGGCCGCAGGAAATTTGTGAAGGCCGCACAAAAATTACATCTGTGACACACAGTTCGTATTTTGGCCATATCTTTGTCATACAGACTCCGATTTGGGTGAATCAAAGCTTGACTAAACCAGAACGAAAAGATCTACAACTTTCATGAAGGAAACAGATCCAAATTCGGAATGTCGAATTTTGTACAGCCGCACCAATGGCCGGCCAGTCTGGATTTGGACAGATTTTATTGTCATTTTCGCCCGATTCACCTCCAGATTTTGTTTTGATCGAGGTTCGACATGGTTAACCCTTGCTACGTATTATCGGTTCAGAAGGTATATTACATCTAGGTTATCGAGAATCGACACCTTAAACCATCTATTCATTTGGTATAAAATTGGTACAAACCCTAATTCCAAAATCAACCCAAACGAATAATTCAATCGAACAATACGAATCGAGATGTTCAAACGATTATAACTCGATCAATTCAGATCCAAATGGTGCATAACACCTGAAAATTCAGTAATTTCCCCAAATCCCACCATTTTTACCAAACCCTAATTCCATTTCCAATTTCCCAAACAAAATCAATCGATTCAATCCAAATCAAACCGAATATCGAGTTATATCGAATCAATCGAACTTAAATTCGAATTCTCAAAGAAATATATCAATTCGAACAACTTAGGGTTTTCAAAAGATTGTAAAGAAGGAAGATATATACCAAATTGAAGCTTTAGAACTGATCACGATCGTCTAATTAGCTCGAATCTCCGATTTCCGGCAATTTCGACCCGATTTCGTGCTCGATTTCTCACTTTCTCCCTTTCTCTCTTTGGTTCGGCCAAGAACTAGGTTCTCACGAAATTTTGATGTGTTTAATTATAAAATGATCAAGTTAGGAAGAAAGGAATTATATTAATATTTGGAACTTTTACACATAAGCCCTCCAAGTTGATAGATATTGCATAACTTAAAAATCTTCACAATTAGACCCTTTTGTGTATTTTTATTTAAATCAAGGATTAGAATGTAACAATTCTCCCCCCCTTAAAATGAAGTTCAGTCCGCTGAACTTGAGTTCGTACCTTAATTATCGAATAACTCCGGATACTTCTCTCGGATGCTCTCCTCGAGCTCCCACGTTGCTTCCTTATCGGAATGTCGTCCCCATTTTACCAACACAAGCCGGATCACTTTGCTTCGTAGCCGTTGTTCTTTTCGATCCAATATCCGCATTGGTTCCTCTTGATAAGTCAGATCGTCTTGCACATGTAAATCAGAATGGTCAATACAATGCGACGGATCTCGCACGTATCTACGCAACTGTGATACATGAAACACCGGATGAACCCGGTCCAATGCTGGTGGTAGTGCAAGCTCGTATGCTACCTGTCCAACTCGTCGCAAAATCTGAAACGGCCCAATATAACGAGGACTTAGCTTCCCCAAAACACCAAATCTGTGTACGCCTCTGACAGGCGAAACACGAAGACATACGTGATCACTTTCTTGGAATTCCAACGGTCTGCGATGAACATCCGCGTATTTCCTTTGTCTTTCTTGAGCTGACTTGAGTCGACTCAGAACCATTTTCGTTTTCTCAGCAATTTCTTCTAACATTTGCGGTCCTGTAGGCGGATATGTACCCGCTGGTCCCCACCACAACGGAGTACTGCACTGCTGCCCTGTCAGCGCCTCTTGCGGTGACATACCAATGCTTGAGTGATAACTATTGTTATAGGCGAACTCCACCAGATACAAATGATCAACCCACGAACCTTGTAAACTTAGCGCGCAAGAGCGTAACATGTCTTCCAATGTTTGGATAGTGCGCTCGGATTGACCGTCTGTCTGAGGATGATGCGTTGTACTGAATCTCAGCTTAGTACCCATTGTCTCTTGAAAGCTCTCCCAGAAATGAGAAGTGAACCGAGGATCTCGGTCTGAAATAATAGTGCGTGAACAACCGTGGTATTTGAATTGATATTTCAGGAATAACTCCGCTAACTCTTGCCCCGATGTCTCAATTCGAAGCGGAATGAAATGAGCTATTTTCGTCAGCCGGTCCACAATTACCCAAATAGTGTTATATCTACTAACGGTTCTCGGAAATCCGGATACAAAATCCATTGTGATCGACTCAAACTTCCTCGTAGGTATTTCTAGCGGTCTCAACAATCTCGCTTTCCTCCGTCGATCTGCTTTAACTTGCTGACATATCTGACATTTTTCTACATACCTTTGCACGTCTCGCTTCATTTTCGGCCACCAGAAATACTTCTTCAAATCTTGGTACATTTTTACTTCCCCGGATGAATAGCGTAACCCGAGTCGTGTGCCTCCGATAAAACCAGATCCTTCAACTCAGCTTCATTTGGTACACAAATGCGATCATGAAACCGCAAAATTCCATCTCCTTGAACTTTAAATGGGGAATCAGCATTTGACTCGTAGTGCAATTTAAATTTCTGACATTTTGGATCATCCTGTTGCGCTGCACGAATCTGTTCGTGTAATTCCGATCGGATCTCAACCGCTGCTAGCACAGCCGACGCAATTGCAGTTGCGCTAGTCCCCACCTCACTTGTACCACATTTAGATGCCATTTCCAACGCTAATTCGCGTGATGCGCCAACATGAATTTCCAACCTACGCATTTCCTCAAGAAGATGCTTTTCACTTGTAATCACCGACGCCAGGTTTACCTGACTCTTTCTGCTTAACGCATCTGCTACACTGTTCGCTTTTCCCGCGTGATACTGGATATCCAAATCGTAGTCTTTCATCAACTCCAACCTGATCCGCAACTGGCTCGATAATTGGTTCCGGAGTAGGTTCAGGATTCCTACGAGGTCTGCCTCTACCTCTACCTCGGCGTGTTTCCATTTTCTGAATAAACGAGGTTAGTTTATAATATTCTACATTCCTTAATTATCACACGAATTTCGTATAGTCGTGCCGGCCCCAATAAATACGCATACCACTCTCGTATCCAAACAAGTCTGGTTCAGGTTCTAAACCATGCTCTGATACCACCGAAGGGGGACCTGTCACACCCCGCAGCCCAACGAGGCGCGACAGGTTCTCTCCTGCCGTAAACATACGGTTGCCCGTATGCCTACTAGGCAATTACGATATAATAAGAACTGAAAACATAAACAAACAACCAACAACAAATAACATAAATCCCAGCTGGTCAGGTAATGTCATACAAACCCGTATCTCGATGGATACGCATCACCAAAAATGACATAGAGACTATATATGTACATCAACAAAACATATCTATATACATAATCTCTAATGTCCCCATACCAGACAATCTAGCAGCGGAATGACCAGGCCTACCGACCTCGTGTCTCTCTCGGATCTGCTGATCCCGGACCTGAAAAGATAACCCAAAGAGGGGGTGAGAAATAAATTCTCAGTGCGATAAATTTGCCACGTTTCGCTCCTGGACTTGCAATCACAGATTATATTCAAAAATAAAGCACAAATAAAGCTCAGAATAGTTCATAATGATATATAAACATGCACGCATAAAACCGACATCAATAAGCCAAATGAAATCCAACTCAGGAATTGCCAAATCGAAATTCAATCACACAATATTTGGTTTAACTCGGATTCAGAAGATCTGGTAGTTATAGGTTTAACCGTGTAAATAAAAGTCTGGTTCCATTTCATATCCGGAAAAATTCATATAAAAACCAAATGTCAATCCAACCACATTCACCCCCTGGGTAATGCCTCCGATACATGTAAACCAATCGACCATTCAAACGCATTCACCCCCTGGGTAATGCCATCCGATACACAAGTCACATATAGTCCAATTCATAATACAGAGTCACTTACCCCTCATCCCAACCGGTACTGGGAATTGCTGAGGGCCAGACAAACTAAAGCTTTAGAATACTGGGTCGTCAAAGTCCGTGCACAGACTTTGACAAATCCGAACACACCCCCTGGGTGTCGTCGCCACGGTGGGGGACGGTAATGCCATATCCACCAACCGATGGTGATATAAATCACGGTGACTTTTAATTCCAAATTAGATCATTCAGATCAATACACAAAGAATACCATACCAGTATGCAGATCAATCAGATAAACAATCCGAGTTCCGATTAATTAGGGCAATGCAATGCATATGCAACACAATCCGATAATGCAATTCAATCAATAATTCAACATGTCAATATAAACACAGTTTAATTCTGAATATAAACTATCAAACAAGTCCAGAAACCCCGCACCTGAGTATATAGTGCACTCGTCTAAGGCTCAGGCGTCTCGAACGATCCCGAGATCCGATGCCTCGTAGGTTTACCACCTATTTATACGTTTAGACTCGATTAAAACATTCGATTGGTATTCCGTAGGTTAAACCGAGTTAAATTAGGTTAAACACGATCTAATGTTCGTATTCGGGTCCTAATGGTATAGGTTTAAGTCATGGTTCAACCAATTAGGTTTAGATAATACAAAATACACATTTTCAGAAGTTAAGAAAAAGAGCAAAACAGCCTTTTTGTGCGGGCCGCACGGATTTGTCCGAGAGTTTTGCGGTTCCTCGTGCGGGCCGCAGGAAATTTGTGAAGGCCGCACAAAAATTACATCTGTGACACACAGTTCGTATTTTGGCCATATCTTTGTCATACAGACTCCGATTTGGGTGAATCAAAGCTTGACTGAACCAGAACGAAACGATCTACAACTTTCATGAAGGAAACAGATCCAAATTCGGAATGTAGAATTTTGTACAGCCGCACCAATGGCCGGCCAGTCTGGATTTGGACAGATTTTATTGTCATTTTCGCCCGATTCACCTCCAGATTTTGTTTTGATCGAGGTTCGACATGGTTAACCCTTGCTACGTATTATCGGTTCAGAAGGTATATTACATCTAGGTTATCGAGAATCGACACCTTAAACCATATATTCATTTGGTATAAAATTGGTACAAACCCTAATTCCAAAATCAACCCAAACGAATAATTCAATCGAACAATACGAATCGAGATGTTCAAACGATTATAACTCGATCAATTCAGATCCAAATGGTGCATAACACCTGAAAATTCAGTAATTTCCCCAAATCCCACCATTTTTACCAAACCCTAATTCCATTTCTAATTTCCCAAACAAAATCAATCGATTCAATCCAAATCAAACCGAATATCGAGTTATATCGAATCAATCGAACTTAAATTCGAATTCTCAAAGAAATATATCAATTCGAACAACTTAGGGTTTTCAAAAGATTGTAAAGAAGGAAGATATATACCAAATTGAAGCTTTAGAACTGATCACGATCGTCTAATTAGCTCGAATCTCCGATTTCCGGCAATTTCGACCCGATTTCGTGCTCGATTTCTCACTTTCTCCCTTTCTCTCTTTGGTTCGGCCAAGAACTAGGTTCTCACGAAATTTTGATGTGTTTAATTATAAAATGATCAAGTTAGGAAGAAAGGAATTATATTAATATTTGGAACTTTTACACATAAGCCCTCCAAGTTGATAGATATTGCATAACTTAAAAATCTTCACAATTACACCCTTTTGTGTATTTTTATTTAAATCAAGGATTAGAATGTAACATTCCCGGCAGCCCGCCACCTATGAGAATTCCAAGTTTTGAAGCCCTTTTTCTTTTCTCTTCTAATTTATGTTCACTCCGTATTTTGGTGTCCCCACATACAGTCGCATATAAAAAGTCCCCGTGTTACATTCCATTTTGATTTTTTTTAATTTCGTTCACTCCGAATTTAGGAGTTTCCCAGCACCCCGCCACCTGTGAGAATTCCCTGTTTTGCAGCCGTTTTTCGTTTCTCTTCTAATTTATGTTCACTCCGCATTTGGTGTAGCCCCGCATACAGTCGCATATAAAAAGTCCACGTGTTACATTCCATTTTGATTTTTTTGAATTTCGTTCACTTTGAATTTTGGAGTTTCCCAGCAGCCCGCCGCCTATGAGAATTCCTAGTTTTGCAGCTCTTTTTCTTTTCTCTTCTAATTTATGTTCACTCCGTATTTTAGGGTATCCCCGCATACAGTCGCATATAAAAAGTCCCAGTGTTACATTCCATTTTGATTTTTTTGAATTTCTTTCACTTTAAATTTTGGAGTTTCCCAGCAGCCCTCCGCCTATGAGAATTCGAAGTTTTGCAGCCCTTTTTCTTTTCTCTTCTAATTTATGTTCACTCCGTATTTTGGTGTCCCCACATACAGTCGCATATAAAAAGTCCCCGTGTTACATTCCATTTTAATTTTTTTTAATTTCGTTCACTTTGAATTTTGGAGTTTCCCGGCAGCCCGCCGCCTATGAGAATTCCATGTTTTGCAGCCCTTTTTCTTATCTCTTCTAATTTATGTTCACTCCGTATTTTAGGGTATCCCCGCAAACAGTCGCATATAAAAAGTCCCAGTGTTACATTCCATTTTGATTTTTTTGAATTTCTTTCACTTTAAATTTTGGAGTTTCCCAGCAGCCCTCCGCCTATGAGAATTCGAAGTTTTGCAGCCCTTTTTCTTCTCTTCTAATTTATGTTCACTCCGTATTTTGGTGTCCCCACATGCAGTCGCATATAAAAAGTCCCCGTGTTACATTCCATTTTGATTTTTTTTAATTTCGTTCACTTTGAATTTTGGAGTTTCACGGCAGCCCGCCGCCTATGAGAATTCCAAGTTTTGCAGCCCTTTTTCTTTTCTCTTCTAATTTATGTTCACTCCGTATTTTGGTGTCCCCACATACAGTCGCATATAAAAAGTCCCCGTGTTACATTCCATTTTGATTTTTTTTAATTTCGTTCACTCCGAATTTAGGAGTTTCCCAGCAGCCCGCCACCTGTGAGAATTCCCTGTTTTGCAGCCCTTTTTCTTTTCTCTTCTAATTTATGTTCAATCCGCATTTTGGTGTATCCCCGCATACAGTCGCATATGAAAAGTCCCCGTGTTACATTCTATTTTGATTTTTTTGAATCTCGTTCACTTTGAATTTTGGAGTTTCCCAAGAGCCCGCCGCCTATGAGAATTCCCTGTTTTTCAGCACTTTTTCTTTTCTCTTCTAATTTTTGTTCACTCCGCATTTTGGTGTATCCCCGCATATAGTCGCATATAAAAAGTCCCCGTGTTACATTCCATTTTGATTATTTTGAATTTCGTTCACTTTGAATTATAGAGTTTTCCAGTAGCCCGCTGCCTATGAGAATTCCCTGTTTTTTAGACCTTTTTCTTGTCTCTTCTAATTTATGTTCACTCCGCATTTGGTATATCCCCGCATACAGTCGCATATAAAAAGTCCACGTGTTACATTCCATTTTGATTTTTTTGAATTTCGTTCACTTTGAATTTTGGAGTTTCCCAGCAACCCGCCGCCTATGAGAATTCCCTGTTTTCAGCCCTTTTTCTTTTCATTCTAATTTTTGTTCACTCCGCCTTTTGGTGTATCCCCGCATACAGTCGCATATAAAAAGTCCCCGTGTTACATTCCATTTTGATTTTTTTGAATTTCGTTCACGCTGAATTTTGGGGTTTCCCTGCAGCCCGCCGCCTATGAGAATTCCAAATTTTGTAGCCATTTTTCTTTTCTCTTATAATTTATGTTCACTCCGCATTTGGTGTAGCCCCGCATACAGTCGCATATAAAAAGTCCACGTGTTATATCCATTTTGATTTTTTTGAATTTCGTTCACTTTGAATTTTGGAGTTTCCCAGCAGCCCGCCGCCTATGAGAATTCGAAGTTTTGCAGCCCTTTTTATTTTCTCTTCTAATTTATGTTCACTCCGTATTTTGGTGTCCCCACATACAGTCGCATATAAAAAGTCCCCGTGTTACATTCCATTTTGATTTTTTTTAATTTCGTTCACTTTGAATTTTGGAGTTTCCCGGCAGCCCGCCGCCTATGAGAATTCCAAGTTTTGCAGCCCTTTTTCTTTTCTCTTCTAATTTATGTTCACTCCGTATTTTGGTGTCCCCACATACAGTCGCATATAAAAAGTCCCCGTGTTACATTCCATTTTGATTTTTTTGAATTTCGTTCACTTCGAATTTAGGAGTTTCCCAGCAGCCCGCCACATGTGAGAATTCCCTGTTTTGCAGCCGTTTTTCGTTTCTCTTCTAATTTATGTTCACTCCGCATTTGGTGTAGCCCCGCATACAGTCGCATATAAAAAGTCCACGTGTTACATTCCATTTGGTTTTTTTGAATTTCGTTCACTTTGAATTTTGGAGTTTCCCAGCAGCCCGCCGCCTATGAGAATTCCTAGTTTTGCAGCCCTTTTTCTTTTCTCTTCTAATTTATGTTCACTCCTTATTTTAGGGTATCCCCGCATACAGTCGCATATAAAAAGTCCCAGTGTTACATTCCATTTTGATTTTTTGGAATTTCTTTCACTTTAAATTTTGGAGTTTCCAAGCAGCCCTCCGCCTATGAGAATTCGAAGTTTTGCAGCCCTTTTTCTTTTCTCTTCTAATTTATGTTCACTCCGTATTTTGGTGTCCCCACATACAGTCGCATATAAAAAGTCCCCGTGTTACATTCCATTTTGATTTTTTTTAATTTCGTTCACTTTGAATTATAGAGTTTTCCAGTAGCCCGCCGCCTATGAGAATTCCCTGTTTTTTAGACCTTTTTCTTGTCTCTTCTAATTTATGTTCACTCCGCATTTGGTATATCCCCGCATACAGTCGCATATAAAAAGTCAACGTGTTACATTCCATTTTGATTTTTTTTAATTTCGTTCACTCCGAATTTAGGAGTTTCCCAGCAGCCCGCCACCTGTGAGAATTCCCTGTTTTGCAGCCCTTTTATTTTTCTCTTCTAATTTATGTTCAATCCGCATTTTGGTGTATCCCCGCATACAGTTGCATATAAAAAGTCCCCGTGTTACATTCTATTTTGATTTTTTTGAATCTCGTTCACTTTGAATTTTGGAGTTTCCCAACAGCCCGCCGCCTATGAGAATTCCCTGTTTTTCAGCACTTTTTCTTTTCTCTTCTAATTTTTGTTCACTCCGCATTTTGGTGTATCCCCGCATATAGTCGCATATAAAAAGTCCCCGTGTTACATTCCATTTTGATTATTTTGAATTTCGTTCACTTTGAATTATAGAGTTTTCCAGTAGCCCGCCGCCTATGAGAATTCCCTGTTTTTTAGACCTTTTTCTTGTCTCTTCTAATTTATGTTCACTCCGCATTTGGTATATCCCCGCATACAGTCGCATATAAAAAGTCCACGTGTTACATTCCATTTTGATTTTTTTGAATTTCGTTCACTTTGAATTTTGGAGTTTCCCAGCAACGCGCCGCCTATGAGAATTCCCTGTTTTCAGCCCTTTTTCTTTTCATTCTAATTTTTGTTCACTCCGCCTTTTGGTGTATCCCCGCATACAGTCGCATATAAAAAGTCCCCGTGTTACATTCCATTTTGATTTTTTTGAATTTCGTTCACGCTGAATTTTGGAGTTTCCCTGCAGCCCGCTGCCTATGAGAATTCCAAATTTTGTAGCCATTTTTCTTTTCTCTTATAATTTATGTTCACTCCGCATTTGGTGTAGCCCCGCATACAGTCGCATATAAAAAGTCCACGTGTTACATTCCATTTTGATTTTTTTGAATTTCGTTCACTTTGAATTTTGGAGTTTCCCAGCAGCCCGCCGCCTATGAGAATTCCTAGTTTTGCAGTCCTTTTTCTTTTCTATTCTAATTTATGTTCACTCCGTATTTTGGGGTATCCCCGCGTACAGTCGCATATAAAAAGTCCCAGTGTTACATTCCATTTTGATTTTTTTGAATTTCTTTCACTTTAAATTTTGGAGTTTCCCAGCAGCCCGCCGCCTATGAGAATTCGAAGTTTTGCAGCCCTTTTTCTTTTCTCTTCTAATTTATGTTCACTCCGTATTTTGGTGTCCCCACATACAGTCGCATATAAAAAGTCCCCGTGTTACATTCCATTTTGATTTTTTTTAATTTCGTTCACTTTGAATTTTGGAGTTTCCCGGCAGTCCGCCGCCTATGAGAATTCCAAGTTTTGCAGCCCTTTTTCTTTTCTCTTCTAATTTATGTTCACTCCGTATTTTGGTGTCCCCACATACAGTCGCATATAAAAAGTCCCCGTGTTACATTCCATTTTGATTTTTTTTAATTTCGTTCACTCCGAATTTAGGAGTTTCCCAGCAGCCCGCCACCTGTGAGAATTCCCTGTTTTGCAGCCGTTTTTCGTTTCTCTTCTAATTTATGTTCACTCCGCATTTGGTGTACCCCCGCATACAGTCGCATATAGAAAGTCCACGTGTTACATTCCATTTTGATTTTTTTTAATTTCGTTCACTTTGAATTTTGGAGTTTCCCAGCAGCCGGCCTATGAGAATTCCTAGTTTTGCAGCCCTTTTTCTTTTCTCTTCTAATTTATGTTCACTCCGTATTTTAGGGTATCCCCGCATACAGTCGCATATAAAAAGTCCCAGTGTTACATTCCATTTTGATTTTTTTGAATTCTTTCACTTTAAATTTTGGAGTTTCCCAGCAGCCCTCCGCCTATGAGAATTCGAAGTTTTGCAGCCCTTTTTCTTTTCTCTTCTAATTTATGTTCACTCCGTATTTTGGTGTCCCCACATACAGTCGCATATAAAAAGTACCCGTGTTACATTCCATTTTGATTTTTTTTAATTTCGTTCACTTTGAATTTTGGAGTTTCCCGGCAGCCCGCCGCCTATGAGAATTCCATGTTTTGCAGCCCTTTTTCTTTTCTCTTCTAATTTATGTTCACTCCGTATTTTGGTGTCCCCACATACAGTCGTATATAAAAAGTCCCCGTGTTACATTCCATTTTGATTTTTTTGAATTTCTTTCACTTTAAATTTTGGAGTTTCCCAGCAGCCCGCCGCCTATGAGAATTCGAAGTTTTGCAGCCCTTTTTCTTTTCTCTTCTAATTTATGTTCACTTTGTATTTTGGTGTCCCCACATACAGTCGCATATAAAAAGTCACCGTGTTACATTCCATTTTGATTTTTTTTAATTTCGTTCACTTTGAATTTTGGAATTTCCCGGCAGCCCGCCGTCTATGAGAATTCCAAGTTTTGCAGCCCTTTTTCTTTTCTCTTCTAATTTATGCTCACTCCGTATTTTGGTGTCCCCACATACAGTCACATATAAAAAGTCCCCGTGTTACATTCCATTTTGATTTTTTTTAATTTCGTTCACTCCGAATTTAGGAGTTTCCCAGCAGCCCGCCACCTGTGAGAATTCACTGTTTTGCAGCCCTTTTTCTTTTCTCTTCTAATTTATGTTCAATCCGCATTTTGGTGTATCCCTGCATACAGTCGCATATGAAAAGTCCCCGTGTTACATTCTATTTTGATTTTTTTGAATCTCGTTCACTTTGAATTTTGGAGTTTCCCAGCAGCCCGCCGCCTATGAGAATTCCCTGTTTTTCATCCCTTTTTCTTTTCTCTTCCAATTTTTGTTCACTCCGCATTTTGGTGTATCCCCGCATACAGTCGCATATAAAAAGTCCCCGTGTTACATTCCATTTTGATTATTTTGAATTTCGTTCACTTTGAATTATAGAGTTTTCCAGTAGCCCGCCGCCTATGAGAATTCCCTGTTTTTTAGACCTTTTTCTTGTCTCTTCTAATTTATGTTCACTCCGCATTTGGTATATCCCCGCATACAGTCGCATATAAAAAGTCCACGTGTTACATTACATTTTGATTTTTTTGAATTTCGTTCACTTTGAATTTTGGAGTTTCCCAGCAACCCGCCGCCTATGAGAATTCCCTGTTTTCAGCCCTTTTTCTTTTCATTCTAATTTTTGTTCACTCCGCCTTTTGGTGTATCCCCGCATACAGTCGCATATAAAAAGTCCCCGTGTTACATTCCATTTTGATTTTTTTGAATTTCGTTCACGCTGAATTTTGGAGTTTCCCTGCAGCCCGCCGCCTATGAGAATTCCAAATTTTGTAGCCATTTTTCTTTTCTCTTATAATTTATGTTCACTCCGCATTTGGTGTAGCCCCGCATACAGTCGCATATAAAAAGTCCACGTGTTACATTCCATTTTGATTTTTTTGAATTTCGTTCACTTTGAATTTTGGAGTTTCCCAGCAGCCCGCCGCCTATGAGAATTCCTAGTTTTGCAGTCCTTTTTCTTTTCTCTTCTAATTTATGTTCACTCCGTATTTTGGGGTATCCCCGCGTACAGTCGCATATAAAAAGTCCCAGTGTTACATTCCATTTTGATTTTTTTGAATTTCTTTCACTTTAAATTTTGGAGTTTCCCAGCAGCCCGCCGCTTATGAGAATTCGAAGTTTTGCAGCCCTTTTTCTTTTCTCTTCTAATTTATGTTCACTCCGTATTTTGGTGTCCCCACATACAGTCGCATAAAAAAAGTCCCCGTGTTACATTCCATTTTGATTTTTTTTAATTTCGTTCACTCCGAATTTAGGAGTTTCCCAGCAGCCCGCCACCTGTGAGAATTCCCTGTTTTGCAGCCGTTTTTGGTTTCTCTTCTAATTTATGTTCACTCCGCATTTGGTGTAGCCCCGCATACAGTCGCATATGAAAAGTCCACGTGTTACATTCCATTTTGATTTTTTTGAATTTCGTTCACTTTGAATTTTGGAGTTTCCCAGCAGCCCGCCGCCTATGAGAATTCCTAGTTTTGCAGCCCTTTTTCTTTTCTCTTCTAATTTATGTTCACTCCGTATTTTAGGGTATCCCCGTATACAGTCGCATATAAAAAGTCCCAGTGTTACATTCCATTGTGATTTTTTTGAATTTCTTTCACTTTGAATTATGGAGTTTCCCGGTAGCTCGCCGCCTATGAGAATTCCCTGTTTTTCATCCCTTTTTCTTTTCTCTTCTAATTTTTGTGTACTTCGCATTTTGGTGTATCCCCGAATACAGTCGCATTTAAAAAGTCCCCGTGTTACATTCAATTTTGATTTTTTTGAATTTTGTTCACTTTGAATTTGGAGTTTCCCAGCAGCCCTCCGCCTATGAGAATTCGAAGTTTTGCAGCCCTTTTTCTTTTCACTTCTAATTTATGTTCACTCCGTATTTTGGTGTCCCCACATACAGTCGCATATAAAAAGTCCCCGTGTTACATTCCATTTTGATTTTTTTTAATTTCGTTCACTTTGAATTTTGGAGTTTCCCGGCAGCCCGCCGCCTATGAGAATTCCATGTTTTGCAGCCCTTTTTCTTTTCTCTTCTAATTTATGTTCACTCCGTATTTTGGTGTCCCCACATACAGTCGCATATAAAAAGTCCCCGTGTTACATTCCATTTTGATTTTTTTTAATTTCGTTCACTCCGAATTTAGGAGTTTCCCAGCAGCCCGCCACCTGTGAGAATTCCCTTTTTTGCAGCCCTTTTTCTTTTCTCTTCTAATTTATGTTCAATCCGCATTTTGGTGTATCCCCGCATACAGTCGCTTATGAAAAGTCCCCGTGTTACATTCTATTTTGATTTTTTTGAATCTCGTTCACTTTGAATTTTGGAGTTTCCCAACAGCCCGCCGCCTATAAGAATTCCCTGTTTTTCAGCACTTTTTCTTTTCTCTTCTAATTTTTGTTCACTCCGCATTTTGGTGTATCCCCGCATATAGTCGCATATAAAAAGTCCCCGTGTTACATTCCATTTTGATTATTTTGAATTTCGTTCACTTTGAATTATAGAGTTTTCCAGTAGCCCGCCGCCTATGAGAATTCCCTGTTTTTTAGACATTTTTCTTGTCTCTTCTAATTTATGTTCACTCCGCATTTGGTATATCCCCGCATACAGTCGCATATAAAAAGTCCACGTGTTACATTCCATTTTGATTTTTTTGAATTTCGTTCACTTTGAATTTTGGAGTTTCCCAGCAACCCGCCGCCTATGAGAATTCCCTGTTTTCAGCACTTTTTCTTTTCATTCTAATTTTTGTTCACTCCGCCTTTTGGTGTATCCCCGCATACAATCGCATATAAAAAGTCCCCGTGTTACATTCCATTTTGATTTTTTTGAATTTCGTTCACGATGAATTTTGGAGTTTCCCTGCAGGCCGCCGCCTATGAGAATTCCAAATTTTGTAGCCATTTTTCTTTTCTCTTCTAATTTTTGTTCACTCCGCATTTTGGTGTATCCCCGCATACAGTCGCATATAAAAAGTCCCCGTGTTACATTCCATTTTGATTTTTTTGAAATTCGTTCACTCTGAATTTTGGAGTTTCCCAGCAGCCCGCCGCCTATGAGAATTCCAAGTTTTGCAGCCCTTTTTCTTTTCTCTTATAATTTATGTTCACTCCGCATTTGGTGTATCCCCGCATACAGTCGCATATAAAAGGCCCACGTGTTACATTCCATTTTGATTTTTTTGAATTTCGTTCACTTTGAATTTTGGAGTTTCCCAGCAACCCGCCGCCTATGAGAATTCCCTGTTTTGTAGCCCTTTTTTTCTCTTCTAATTTATGTTCACTCCGTATTTTGGTGTATCCCCGCATACAGTCGCATATAAAAATTCCCCGTGTTACATTCCTTTTTGATTTTTTTGAATTTCGTTCACTCTGAATTTTGGAGTTTTCCAGCAGCCCGCCGCCAATGAGAATTCCCTGTTTTGTAGCCCTTTTTCTTTTCTCTTCGAATTTATGTTCACTCCGCTTTTTGGTGTATCCCCGCATACAGTCGCCTATTAAAAATCCCCGTGTTACATTCCATTTTGATTTTTTTCAATCTCGTTCACTTTGAATTTTGGAGTTTCCCGGAAGCCTGCACCTATGAGAATTCCCTGTTTTTCGGCCGTTTTTCTTTTCTCTTCTAATTTTTGTCACTCCGCATTTTGGTGTATCCCCGCATACAGTCGCATATAAAAAGTCCTCGTGTTACATTCCATTTTCATTTTTTTGAATTTCGTTCACTTTGAAATTTGGAGTTTCCCGGAAGCCCGCCGCCTATGAGAATTCCCTGTTTTTCAGCCCTTTTTCTTTTCTCTTCTAATTTTTGTTCACTCCGCATTTTGGTGTATCCCCGCATACAGTCGTATATAAAAAGTCAACGTGTTACATTCCATTTTGATTTTTTTGAATTTCGTTCACGCTGAATTTCGGTCACGCTGAATCTTCTACTAGCTGGCTTTCATCTTCTACTAGTTGCCTTTCTTGTTCTTCCAGTTGGGTTTCATGCCTCTAGTTGTTTTTCATCTTTTTCAAGTCGTGTATCATATTCTTCTAGTTATCTTTCATCATTTACTGGTTATCTTTCATCTTCTCCTAGTTGTCTTTCGTCTTTACTGGTTGTCATTCTTGTTTTAATGGTTGTCATTCATCTTCGACTAGTTGTTCTTCATCTTCTTCTAGTGGTCTTTCATCATTTTCAAGTTGTTTTTCATCTTTTTCAAACTGTTTTTCATATTGTACTAGTTGTCATTCTTGTTGTACTAGTTTCCTATAATGCTATACTGGTTTTTTACGTCTACTACAAGTTGTTTTTCTTCTACTGTTGGTTGTATTTCATCTTTTTCTTCTTGTATTTCATCTTGTTATCGTTGTTTTTAATGTTCTATGAGTGGTCTTTCATTGTTCTACAGGTTGTCTTTCATCTTCTTCTAGTTGTATTTTGTCTTCTACTAATTGTCTTTCAACATGTAGTGGTTATGTTACATGTTCTTCTAGTTGTGTTTCATGTTCTTCTAGTTGTCTTTCATCTTTTTCTAATTGTATTTCATCTTTTTCTAGTTGTATTTCATACTCTTCTAGTTGTTTTTCACCTTCTTTTATTTGTCTTTCATTTTGTTCGGTTGTCTTTCATATTCTATTGGTTGTTTTTTATCTTTTTGTCGTTGTTTTTCATCTTGTACATGTTCTCTTTAATATTATATTGGTTTGTCTTTCATGTTCTACTAGTTGTCTTGCATGTTCTACTGGTTGTCTTTCATCTTATTCTAGCTGGCTTTCATCTTCTACTAGTTGCTTTTCTGGTTCTTCTAGTTGGGTTTCATGCCTCTAGTTGTTTTTCATCTTTTTCAAGTTGTATATCATATTCTTCTAGTTATCTTTCATCATTTACTGGTTGTCTTTCATCTTCTTCTAGTTGTCTTTCGTCTTTACTGGTTGTCATTCATCTCCGACTAGTTGTTCTTCATCTTTTTCTAGTGGTCTTTCATCATTTTCTTGTCGTTTGTCATCTTGTACTGGTTGTCATTCTAGTTGTACTAGTTTTCTATAATGCTATACTGGTTTTTTACATCTACTACATGTTGTTTTTCTTCTACTGTTGGTTGTATTTCATCTTCTTCTTCTTGTATTTCATCTTGTTATCGTTGTCTTTAATGTTCTACGAGTGGTCTTTCATTGTTCTACTGGTTGTCTTTCATCTTCTTCTAGTTCTATTTTATTTTCTACTAACTGTCTTTCATCATCTACTGGTTATGTTACATGTTATTCTAGTTGTGTTTCATGTTCTTCTAGTTGTCTTTCACTTTTTTCTAATTGTATTTCATTTTTTTCTAGTTGTATTTCATACTCTTCTAGTTGCTTTTCACCTTCTTTTATTTGCCTTTCATTTTGTTCGATTGTCTTTCATGTCCTATTGGTTGTTTTTTATCTTTTTATAGTTGTTTTTCATCTTGTACATGTTGTCTTTCATATTATACTGGTTTGTCATTCATGTTCTACTAGTTGTCTTGCATGTTCTACTGGTTGTCTTTTATCTTCTTCTAGCTGGCTTTCATCTTCTACTAGTTGCCTTTCAAGTTCTTCTAGTTGGGTTTCATGACTCTAGTAGTTTTTCATATTTTTCAAGTTGTATATCATATTCTTCTTGTTATCTTTCATCATTTACTGGTTGTCTTTCATCTTCTTCTAGTTGTCTTTCGTCTTTTACTAGTTGTCTTTCTTGTTTTAATGGTTGTCATTCATCTTCTTCTAGTTGTCTTTCATCTTCGACTAGTTGTTCTTCATCTTCTTCTAGTGGTCTTTCATCATTTTCAAACAGTTTTTCATCATGTACAGGTTGTCATTCTTGTTATACTAGTTTCCTATAATGCTATACTGGTTTTTTACGTCTACTACAGGTTCTTTTTCTTCTACTGTTGGTTGTATTTTATCTTCTTCTTCTTGTATTTCATCTTGTTATCGTTGTCTTTAATGTTCTACTAGTGGTCTTTCATTGTTCTCCTGGTTGTCTTTCATCTTCTTCTAGTTCTATTTTGTTTTCTACTAACTGTCTTTCATCATCGACTGGTTATGTTACATGTTATTCTAGTTGTGTTTCATGTTTTCTAGTTGTCTTTCACTTTTTTCTAATTGTATTTCATTTTTTTCTAGTTGTATTTCATACTCTTCTAGTTGCTTTTCACCTTCTTTTATTTGCCTTTCATTTTGTTTGATTGTCTTTCATGTCCTATTGGTTGTTTTTTATCTTTTTATAGTTGTTTTTCATCTTGTACATGTTGTCTTTCATATTATACTGGTTTGTCATTCATGTTCTACTAGTTGTCTTGCATGTTCTACTGGTTGTCTTTTATCTTCTTCTAGCTGGCTTTCATCTTCTACTAGTTGCCTTTCAAGTTCTTCTAGATGGGTTTCAGGACTCTAGTAGTTTTTCATATTTTTCAAGTTGTATATCATATTCTTCTTGTTATCTTTCATCATTTACTGGTTGTCTTTCATCTTCTTGTAGTTGTCTTTCGTCTTTTACTGGTTGTCTTTCTTGTTTTAATGGTTGTCATTCATCTTCTTCTAGTTGTCTTTCATCTTCGACTAGTTGTTCTTCATCTTCTTCTAGTGGTCTTTCATCATTTTCAAACAGTTTTTCATCTTGTACTGGTTGTCATTCTTGTTATACTAGTTTCCTATAATGATATACTGGTTTTTTACGTCTACTACAGGTTGTTTTTCTTCTACTGTTGGTTGTATTTCATCTTCTTCTTCTTGTATTTCATCTTGTTATCGCTGTCTTTAATGTTCTACTAGTGGTCTTTCATTGTTCTACTGGTTGTCTTTCATCTTCTTCTAGTTCTATTTTGTTTTCTACTGACTGTCTTTCATCATCTACTGGTTATGTTACATGTTCTTCTAGTTGTATTTCATGTTCTTCTAGTTGTCTTTCACTTTTTTCTAATTGTATTTCATCTTTTTCTAGTTGTATTTCATACTCTTCTAGTTGTTTTGCACCTTCTTTTTATTTGTCTTTCATTTTGTTCGGTTGTCTTTCATGTTCTATTGGTTGCTTCTTATTTTTTTATAGTTGTTTTTCATCTTGTACATGTTGTCTTTCATATTATACTGGTTTGTCATTCATGTTCTACTAGTTGTCTTGCATGTTCTACTGGTTGTCTTTCATCTTCTTCTAGCTGGCTTTCATCTTCTACTAGCTGGCTTTCATCTTCTACTAGTTTCCTTTCTTGTTCTTCTAGTTGGGTTTCATGCCTCTAGTTGTTTTTCATCTTTTTCAAGTCGTATATCATATTCTTCTAGTTATCTTTCATCATTTACTGGTTATCTTTCATCTTCTCCTAGTTGTCTTTCGTCTTTACTGGTTGTCATTCTTGTTTTAATGGTTGTCATTCATCTTCGACTAGTTGTTCTTCATCTTCTTCTAGTGGTCTTTCATCATTTTCAAGTTGTTTTTCATCTTTTTCAAACTGTTTTTCATATTGTACTGGTTGTCATTCTTGTTCTACTAGTTTCCTATAATGCTATACTGGTTTTTTACGTCTACTACAAGTTGTTTTTCTTCTACTGTTGGTTGTATTTCATCTTCTTCTTCTTCTTATATTTCATCTTGTTATCGTTGTTTTTATTGTTCTACGAGTGGTCTTTCATTGTTCTACTGGTTGTCTTTCATCTTCTTCAAGTTGTATTTTGTCTTCTACTAATTGTCTTTCATCATGTAGTGGTTATGTTACATGTTCTTCTAGTTGTGTTTCATGTTCTTCTAGTTGTCTTTCATCTTTTTTCTAATTGTATTTCATTTTTCTCTAGTTGTTTTTCATACTCTTCTAGTTGCTTTTCACCTTCTTTTATTTGCCTTTCATTTTGTTCGATTGTCTTTCATGTCCTATTGGTTGTTTTTTATCTTTTTATAGTTGTTTTTCATCTTGTACATGTTGTCTTTCATATTATACTGGTTTGTCATTCATGTTCAACTAGTTGTCTTGCATGTTCTACTGGTTGTCTTTTATCTTCTTCTAGCTGGCTTTCATCCTCTACTAGTTGCCTTTCAAGTTCTTCTAGATGGGTTTCATGACTCTAGTAGTTTTTCATATTTTTCAAGTTGTATATCATATTCTTCTTGTTATCTTTCATCATTTACTGGTTGTCTTTCATCTTCTTGTAGTTGTCTTTCGTCTTTTACTGGTTGTCTTTCTTGTTTTAATGGTTGTCATTCATCTTCTTCTAGTTGTCTTTCATCTTCGACTAGTTGTTCTTCATCTTCTTCTAGTGGTCTTTCATCATTTTCAAACAGTTTTTCATCTTGTACTGGTTGTCATTCTTGTTATACTAGTTTCCTATAATGATATACTGGTTTTTTACGTCTACTACAGGTTGTTTTTCTTCTACTGTTGGTTGTATTTCATCTTCTTCTTCTTGTATTTCATCTTGTTATCGCTGTCTTTAATGTTCTACTAGTGGTCTTTCATTGTTCTACTGGTTGTCTTTCATCTTCTTCTAGTTCTATTTTGTTTTCTACTGACTGTCTTTCATCATCTACTGGTTATGTTACATGTTCTTCTAGTTGCCTTTCATGTTCTACTAGTTGTCTTTCATCTTTTTTCTAATTGTATTTCATTTTTCTCTAGTTGTTTTTCATACTCTTCTAGTTGTTTTTCACCTTCTTTAATTTGTCTTTCATTTTGTTCGGTTCTCTTTCATGTTCTATTGGTTGTTTTTTATCTTTTTATAGTTGTTTTTCATCTTGTACATGTTGTCTTTCATATTATACTGGTTTGTCATTCATGTTCAACTAGTTGTCTAGCATGTTCTACTGGTTGTCTTTCATCTTGTTCTAGCTGGCTTTCATCTTCTACTAGTTGCCTTTCATGTTCTTCTAGTTGGGTTTCATGCCTCTAGTTGTTTTTCATCTTTTTCAAGTTGTATATCATATTCTTCTAGTTATCTTTCTTCATTTACTGGTTGTCTTTCATCTTCTTCTAGTTGTCTTTCGTCTTTTACTGGTTGTCTTTCTTGTTTTAATGGTTGTCATTCATCTTCGATTAGTTGTTCTTCATCTTCTTCAAGTGGTCTTTCATTATTTTCAAACAGTTTTTCATCTTGTACTGGTTGTCATTCTTGTTGTACTAGTTTCCTATAGTGCTATACTGGTTTTTTACGTCTACTACAGGTTGTTTTTCTTCTACTGTTCGTTGTATTTCATCTTTCTCTTCTTGTATTTCATTTTGTTATCGTTGTCTTTAATGTTCTACTAGTGGTCTTTCATTGTTCTACTAGTCGTCTTTCATCTTCTTCTAGTTGTATTTTGTGTTCTACTAATTGTCTTTCATCATCTACTGGTTATGTTATATGTTCTTCTAGTTTTGTTTCATGTTCTTCTAGTTGTCTTTCATCTTTTTTCTAATTGTATTTCATCTTTTTCTAGTTGTATTTCATACTCTTCTAGTTGTTTTTCACATTCTTTTTATTTGTCTTTCATTTTGTTCGGTTGTCTTTCATGTTCTATTGGTTGCTACTTATCTTTTTATAGTTGTTTTTCGTCTTGTACAGGTTGTCTTTCATATTCTACTGGTTTGTCATTCATGTTCAACTAGTTGTCTAGCATGTTCTACTGGTTGTCTTTCATCTTCTTCTAGCTGGCTTTCATCTTCTACTAGTTGTCTTTCATGTTCTTCTAGTTGGGTTTCATGCCTTTAGTTGTTTTTCATCTTTTTCAAGTCGTATATCATATTCTTGTAGTTATCTTTCATCATTTACTGGTTGTCTTTCATCTTCTTCTAGTTGTCTTTCGTCTTTACTGGTTGTCATTCTAGTTTTAATGGTTGTCATTCATCTTCGACTAGTTGTTCTTCATCTTCTTCTGGTGGTCTTTCATCATTTTCTAGTTGTTTTTCATCTTTTTCAAACTGTTTTTCATCTTCTACTGGTTGTCATTCTTGTTGTACTAGTTTCCTATAATGCTATACCGGTTTTTTACGTCTACTACAGGTTGTTTTTCTTCTACTGTTGGTTGTATTTCATCTTCTTCTTCTTGCATTTCATCTTGTTATCGTTGTCTTTAATGTTCTACGAGTGGTCTTTCATTGTTCTATTGGTTGTCTTTCATCTTCTTCTAGTTGTATTTTGTCTTCTACTAATTGTCTTTCATCATGTACTGGTTATGTTACTTGTTCTTCTAGTTGTCTTTCATGTCCTTGTAGTTGTCTTTAATTTTTTTCTAATTGTATTTCATTTTTTTCTAGTTGTAATACTATTCTAGTTGTTTTTCACCTTCTTTTTATTTGTCTTTCATTTTGTTCGGTTGTCTTTCATGTTCTATTGGTTGTTTTTTATCTTTTTGTCGTTGTTTTTCATCTTGTACATGTTGTCTTTAATATTATACTGGTTTGTCTTTCATGTTCTACTAGTAGTCTTGCATGTTCTATTGGTTGTCTTTCATCTTTTTCTAGCTGGCTTTCATCTTCTACTAGTTGTATTTCATGTTCTTCTAGTTGGGTTTCATGCCTCTAGTTGTTTTTCATCTTTTTCAAGTTGTATATCATATTCTTCTAGTTATCTTTCATCATTTACTGGTTGTCTTTCATCTTCTTCTAGTTGTCTTTCGTCTTTTACTGGTTGTCTTTCTTGTTTTAATGGTTGTCATTCATCTTCGATTAGTTGTTCTTCATCTTCTTCTAGTGGTCTTTCATTATTTTCAAACAGTTTTTCATATTGTACTGGTTGTCATTCTTGTTGTACTAGTTTCCGATAATGCTATACTGGTTTTTGACGTCTACTACAAGTTGTTTTTCTTCTACTGTCGGTTGTATTTCATCTTGTTCTTCTTGTATTTCATCTTCTTATCGTAGTTTTTAATGTTCTACGAGTGGTCTTTCATTGTTCTACTGGTTGTCTTTCATCTTCTTCTAGTTGTATTTTGTCTTCTACTAATTGTCTTTCATCATGTAGTGGTTATGTTACATGTTCTTCTAGTTGTGTTTCATGTTCTTCTAGTTGTCTTTCACTTTTTTCTAATTGTATTTCATCTTTTTCTAGTTGTATTTCAAACTCTTCTAGTTGTTTTTCACCTGCTTTTTATTTGTCTTTCATTTTGTTCGGTTGTCTTTCATGTTCTATTGGTTGCTTCTTATCTTTTTATAGTTGTTTTTCATCTTATACATGTTGTCTTTCATATTCTACTGGTTTGTGTTTCATGTTCTACTAGTTGTCTTGCATGTTCTACTGGTTGTCTTTCATCTTCTTCTAGCTGTGTCACACCCCCGGACAACCCGCCGCGCATTTACGCGCAAGGCGATTAGCACATCACATACATTATCAATAATAAATCCAAACAAGCCACTTATGGTAATTAAATGAGTTCCACACACAAATAGAAAAGGGAAAAACACGTCAGACATGGCAATTCAAACAGTCACTGCCACGTCTGTACAGCATTTTGTTCATACAACAGAAAACTAAATAAATAGTGGCTAAGTAAATAACTCCCGCTAGTTTTCTCACTCGCGTCCTTCCTCTAGGTCCTCGGCTTCAGTTCCTGGAACCCACATAAAAGTGGAAACAAACGGGTGAGAGAATCGAACTATCTCTCAGTGCGGGATTTAGTTCCAGCCCGGTGCTTTTACAACTGAATGCATTAAATACCCTAAAAACATAAAAGTAAAGGTTTTGAAATAACCCCCAATTTTCCTATCAATTCGGACATGCAATCTTTTCAAAACATTCTCAGTTCTGTTCCTGTTTCTCTTTAAAATTCTCACACTCCGGGTTCGCCACACACGGACAATCCGGCCTTTCTCCCTTGGGAATCCATGCCCGTACATGAAAACTTAGAGAGTCGTCACACGAGGACGAGCTGTTCTGTTCTGTTCTGTTCTTACTCCGGATCACCACACACGGATAATCCGGCCTTTCTCTCTGAGAACCCATGCCCATGCAGGATAGCCCAAAGAGTCGCCACACGAGGACGAATCTGGAAGGGTCGTTGCGGGGACCCAACCGGCAGATCGCCACACACGGACGATCCGATTTTCGAAAACACATGCAGAACCGCCACACAGGGACGGCCCCAATTTAAAACAGTTCATTAAAAGCTTTCCTTGTTCACATTCACACTATCCTGTCAGTTCAAATCAATGCATCCAAAAAGTTCCTAACATGCAATTCTACACAAAACAAAAGAGAATTCGACATTCTCAACATGCAGTTCATCTACCAGATTGGGAAAAAGGATTACCTACCTTAATCCACGCATTTCTTATTATTTGTAAAAAGACCAGGAACCCGCACCTGTATTCTCAGTGACTTCGTTTGAGCGTGTATCAGGACCTCGCGTATTCTCAGCGTCTCCTAGAGTCTCGCGGTTTGCTCCTTGATTCTTATACTAAGCGAATTAATTTTAAGAGAGAAGGGAGTTCAGTTAGGATATTGGGTTATTGGGTCTAGGTTTTTTTCGGGTTTGGGTTCAACCTCAGGGGTTTCGGGTCTAGGGTATTGGGTTTCGGCCTAGGGTTTGTGGTGGCCGGCTGCATCAAGGGGAAAGGAATTGGGGGTTTCGGGTATGGGGGCAGCGGCGGCCAAGGAAAGAAGGGAGGCGGCAAGGAAGTGGTGGGGCTGGGCTTATGGCCGGCGGCAGCCAAGGAGAGAGGGTAAGGGTTGTGGGGGGGTTCGGCTGGGATTTTTGTGGCCGGCGGCAGCAGTCACTGTTTTTGACCGTTCTTGGCGGTCGAGACTCCGATCGAGATGAATCCAGCGCTCACGGTTTCATATTAACGAGCACTACAACTCCTATGTTG
Organism: Carex myosuroides; assembly: GCA_028015225.1. NCBI lineage: Eukaryota > Viridiplantae > Streptophyta > Magnoliopsida > Poales > Cyperaceae > Carex > Carex myosuroides. The sequence continues at coordinate 8,177,620 of CM051472.1, forward strand.
AACGCTTCTTCAGAATCCGGACGTACGGGCAGCAATTCTCCGCAGAAGTAAGCTGGCTGGTTTGGGGCCAGTAGGGGTTTGGATCCGAATTGGGGAAAAATGGGGCTGTGGCGGCTAGGGTTTTGAGGGGGGTTTATATAGAGGTGAGGCTAGGGTCTGCCTCCAACTTCTGGTAGGGTTCAACTAGGCTTTTATGGGCCATGATCAAATTTAATATGTTAATTTGGACTAAGAACAGAGATCTGTTTATGCTGTTTTAATTTTCATCTTCAAAGATTGACAACACTGGAATTATGGGTTCGGAATATGAAATTATTTTCCACATAAAAGTTGTAGAATTCTCTGTTACGGTTCTAACGCAACTGGTTTCACCTTAATCGGGATTCCCAGTGAGGAGAAAAGATAAAAATGGTTGACGAAGGTCTGCAGTCTCCGAACAGCAACGTTTATTGACTTTATAATTTTATGGAGAATTCTACGTCCTGAATTTAGGGTAGTCTTATACACGAAAATTGTAGATCATTAGTTATATTTTTCAGGTATTAAATTTCATTCGAATCCGAATTAATATGAATGATCTGTGATTAGAATACCAACATTTATCTTGTCTGAAATTTCGAGGTCTCCTAAATTTTATTTTAGAGTGCGCTTATGAATTTTTAAATTTGGCTATAAAATCTTATTACCTAAATTCCGTGGCGTTACAAGCTGGCTTTCATCTTCTACTAGTTGCCTTTCATGTTCTTCAAGTTGGGTTTCAAGCCACTAGTTGTTTTTCATCTTTTTCAAGTTGTATATCATATTCTTCTAGTTATCTTTCATCATTTACTGGTTCTCTTTCATCTTCTTCTAGTTGTCTTTCGTCTTTACTGGTTGTCTTTCTTGTTTTAATAGTTGTCATTGATCTTCGACTAGTTGTTCTTCATTTTCTTCTAGTGGTCTTTCATCATTTTCTAGTTGTTTTTCATCTTTTTCAAATTGTTTTTCATATAGTACTGGTTGTCATTCCTGTTGTACTAGTTTCCTATAATGCTATACTGGTTTTTTACGACTACTACAGATTGTTTTTCTTCTACTGTTGGTTGTATTTCATCTTCTTCTAGCTGGTTTTCATCTTCTACTAGTTGCCTTTCATGTTCTTCTAGTTGGGTTTCATGCCTATAGTTGTTTTTCATCTTTTTCAAGTCGTATATCATATTCTTCTAGTTATCTTTCATCATTTACTGGTTATCTTTCATCTTCTTCTAGTTGTCTTTCGTCTTTACTGGTTGTCATTCTTGTTTTAATGGTTGTCATTCATCTTCGACTAGTTGTTCTTCATCTTCTTCTAGTGGTCTTTCATCATTTTCTAGTTGTTTTTCATCTTTTTCAAACTATTTTTCATCTTGTACTGGTTGTCATTCTTGTTGTACTAGTTTCCTATAATCCTATACCGGTTTTTTACGTCTACTACAGGTTGTTTTTCTTCTACTGTTGGTTGTATCTCATCTTCTTCTTCTTGTATTTCACCTTGTTATCGTTGTCTTTAATGTTCTACGAGTGGTCTTTAATTGTTCTACTGGTTGTCTTTCATCTTCTTCTAGTTGTATTTTGTCTTCTACTAATTGTCTTTCATCATGTACTGGTTATGTTACATGTTCTTCTAGTTGTCTTTCATGTCCTTGTAGTTGTCTTTCATTTTTTTGTAATTGTATTTCATCTTTTTCAAGTTGTATTTCATACTCTTCTAGTTGTTTTTCACCTTCTTTTTATTTGTCTTTCATTTTGTTCGGTTGTCTATCATGTTTTATTGGTTGCTTCTTATTTTTTATAGTTGTTTTTAATCTTGTAAAGGTTGTCTGTCATATTATATTGGTTTGTCTTTCATGTTCTACTAGTTGTCTTGCATGTTCTACTGGTTGTCTTTCATCTTCTTCTAGCTGGCTTTCATCTTCTACTAGTTGCCTCTCATGATCTTCTAGTTGGGTTTCATGCCTCTAGTTGTTTTTCATCTTTTTCAAGTTGTATATCATATTCTTCTAGTTATCTTTCATCATTTACTGGTTCTCTTTCATCTTCTTCTAGTTGTCTTTCGTCTTTACTGGTTGTCTTTCTTCTTTTAATGGTTGTCATTCATCTTCGACTAGTTGTTCTTCATCTTCTTCTAGTGGTCTTTCATCATTTTCTAGTTGTTTTTCATCTTTTTCAAACTATTTTTCATCTTGTACTGGTTGTCATTCTTGTTGTACTAGTTTCCTATAATGCTATACTGGTTTTTTACGTCTACTACAGGTTGTTTTTCTTCTACTGTTGGTTGTATTTCATCTTCTTCTAGCTGGCTTTCATCTTCTACTAGTTGCCTTTCATGTTCTTCTAGATGGGTTTCATGCCTCTAGTTGTTTTTCATCTTTTTCAAGTCGTATGTCATATTCTTCTAGTTATCTTTCATCATTTACTGGTTCTCTTTCATCTTCTTCTAGTTGTCTTTCGTCTTTATTGGTTGTCATTCTAGTTTTAATGGTTGTCATTCATCTTCGACTAGTTGTTCTTCATCTTCTTCTAGTGGTCTTTCTTCATTTTCTAGTTGTTTTTCATTTTTTTTCAAACTGTTTTTCATCTTGTACTGGTTGTCATTCTTGTTGTACTAGTTTCCTATAATGCTATACTGGTGTTTTATGTCTACTACAGGTTGTTTTTCTTCTACTGTTGGTTGTATTTCATCTTCTTCTTCTTATATTTCATCTTGTTATCGTTGTCTTTAATGTTCTACGAGTGGTCTTTCATTGTTCTACTGGTTGTCTTTCATCTTCTTCTAGTTGTATTTTGTCTTCTACTACTTGTCTTTCATCATGTTCTGGTTATGTTACATGTTCTTCTACTTGTGTTTCATGTTCTTCTAGTTGTCTTTAATCTTTTTCTAATTGTATTTCATTTTTTTCTAGTTGTAATACTCTTCTAGTTGTTTTTCACCTTCTTTTTTTTGTCTTACATTTTGTTCGGTTGTCTTTCATGTTCTATTGGTTGCTTCTTATCTTTTTATAGTGGTTTTTCATCTTGTACATGTTGTCTTTCATATTCTACTGGTTTGTCTTTCATGTTCTACTAGTTGTCTTGCATGTTCTACTGGTTGTCTTTCATCTTCTTCTAGCTGGCTTTCATCTTCTACTAGTTGCCTGTCATGTTCTTCAAGTTGGGTTTCATGCCTCTAGTTGTTTTTCATCTTTTTCAAGTTGTATATCATATTCTTCTAGTTATCTTTCATCATTTACTGGTTCTCTTTCATCTTCTTCTAGTTGTCTTTCGTCTTTACTGGTTGTCTTTCTTGTTTTAATAGTTGTCATTGATCTTCGACTCGTTGTTCTTCATTTTCTTCTAGTGGTCTTTCATCATTTTCTAGTCGTTTTTCATCTTTTTCAAACTGTTTTTCCTATAGTACTGGTTGTCATTCTTGTTGTACTAGTTTCCTATAATGCTATACTGGTTTTTTACGACTACTACAGGTTGTTTTTCTTCTACTGTTGGTTGTATTTCATCTTCTTCTAGCTGGCTTTCATCTTCTACGAGTTGCCTTTCATGGTCTTCTAGTTGGGTTTCATGCCTCTAGTTGTTTTTCATCTTTTTCAAGTCGTATATCATATTCTTCTAGTTATCTTTCATCTTTTAGTGGTTATCTTTCATCTTCTTCTAGTTGTCTTTCGTCTTTACTGGTTGTCATTCTTGTTTTAATGGTTGTCATTCATCTTCGACTAGTTGTTCTTCATCTTCTTCTATTGGTCTTTCATCATTTTCTAGTTGTTTTTCATCTTTTTCAAACTATTTTTCATCTTCTACTGGTTGTCATTCTTGTTGTACTAGTTTCCTATAATGCTATACCAGTTTTTTACGTCTACTACAGGTTGTTTTTCTTCTACTGTTGGTTGTATTTCATCTTCTTCTTCTTGTATTTCACCTTGTTATCGTTGTCTTTAATGTTCTACGAGTGGTCTTCAATTGTTCTACTGGTTGTCTTTCATCTTCTTCTAATTGTATTTTGTCTTCTACTAATTGTCTTTCATCATGTACTGGTTATGTTACATGTTCTTCTAGTTGTCTTTCATGTCCTTGTAGTTGTCTTTCAATTTTTTCTAATTGTATTTCATCTTTTTCTAGTTGTATTTCAAACTCTTCTAGTTGTTTTCAGCGTGAGTGAAATTCAAAAAAATCAAAATGGAATGTAACACGGGGACTTTTTATATGCGACTGTTTGCGGGGATACACCAAAATGGGGAGTGAACAAAAATTAGAAGAGAAAAGAAAAAGGGCTGAAAAACAGGGAATTCTCATAGGCGGCGGGCTGCTGGGAAACTCCAAAATTCAGCGTGAACAAAATTAAAAAAAATCAAAATGGAATGTAACACGGGGACTTTTTATATGCGACGGTATGCGGGGATACACTAAAATACGGAGTGAACATAAATTAGAAGAGAAAAGAGAAGGTGCTGCAAAACTTGGAATTCTCATAGGCGGCGGGCTGCTGGGAAACTCCAAAATTCAGAGTGAACGAAATTAAAAAAAATCAAAATGGAATGTAACACGGGGACTTTTTATATGCGACTATATGTGGGTATACACCAAAATACGGAGTGAACATAAATTAGAAGAGAAAAGAAAAAGGGATGCAAAACTTGGAATTCTCATAGGCGGCGTGCTGCTGGGAAACTCCAAAATTCAAAGTGAACGAAATTCAAAAAAATCAAAATGGAATGTAACACAGGGACATTTTATATGCGACTGTATGCGGGGATACACCAAAATGCGGAGTGAACATAAATTAGAAGAGAAAAGAAAAAGGACTGCAAAACTTGGAATTCTCATAGGCGGCGGGCTGCTGGGAAACTCCAAAATTCAGCGTGAACGAAATTCAAAAAAATCAAAATGGAATGTAACACGGGGACATTTTATATGCGACTGTATGCGGGGATACACCAAAATGCGGAGTGAACAAAAATTAGAAGAGAAAAGAAAAAGGGCTGAAAAAAAGAGAATTCTCATAGGCGGCGGGCTGCTGGGAAACTCCAATATTCAAAGTGAACGAAATTCAAAAAAATCAAAATGGAATGTAACACGGGGACATTTTATATGCGACTGTATGCGAGGATACACCAAAATGCGGAGTGAACATAAATTAGAAGAGAAAAGAAAAAGGGCTGCAAAACTTGGAATTCTCATAGGCGGCGGGCTGCTGGGAAACTCCAAAATTCAGGATGAACAAAATTCAAAAAAATGAAAATGTACTGTAACACGGGGACTTTTTATATGCGACTGTATGCGGGGATACACCAAAATGCGGAGTGAACAAAAATTAGAAGAGAAAAGAAAAAGGGGCTGCAAAACTTGGAATTCTCATAGGCGGCGGGCTGCTGGGAAATTCTAAAATTCAAAGTGAACGAAATTCAAAAAAATCAAAATGTAATGTAACACGGGTACTTTTTATATGCGACTGTATGCGGGGATACACCAAAATGCGGAGTGAACATAAATTAGAAAAGAAAAGAAAAAGGGCTTCAAAACTTGGAATTCTCATAGGAGGCGGGCTGCTGGGAAACTCGAAAATTCAGCGTGAACGAAATTCCAAAAAATCAAAATGGAATGTAACACGGGGACTTTTTATATGCGACTGTATGCGAGGATACACCAAAATGCGGAGTGAACAAAAATTAGAAGAGAAAAGAAAAAGGGCTGAAAAACAGTGAATTCTAATAGGCGGCGAGCTGCTGGGAAACTCCAAAATTCAGCGTGAAGGAAATTCAAAAAAATCAAAATGGAATGTAACATGGGGACTTTTTATATGCGACTGTAAGCGGGGATACACCAAAATGGGGAGTGAACAAAAATTAGAAGAGAAAAGAAAAAGGGCTGAAAAATAGGGAATTCTCATAGGCGGCGAGCTGCTGGGAACTCCATATTTCAAAGTGAACGAAATTCAAAAAAATCAAAATGAAATGTAACAAGGGGACTTTTTATATGCGACTGTATGCGGGGATACACCAAAATACGGAGTGATAAAAAATTAGAAGTGAAAAAAGGGCTGAAAAACAATGAATTCTCATAGGCGGCGGGTTGCTGGGAAACTCCAAAATTCAGCGTGAATGAAATTAAAAAAAATCAAAATGGAATGTAACACGGGGACTTTTTATATGCGACGGTATGCGGGGATACACCAAAATACGGAGTGAACATAAATTAGAAGATAAAAGAAAAGGTGCTGCAAAACTTGGAATGACTTCGAGGAACAATTCCAATCGTCCGAGGAGGACGACGAGGAAGAGGAATTGGTTCAATTGATTCGACAGAGATCTACTCCAAGCCAGATTGAGAGGATCTGGAATGACATCGAGGAACAATTCCAATCGTCCGAGGAGGACGACGAGGAAGAGGAATTGGTTCAATTTGAGAGGATCTGGAATGACTTCGAGGAACAATTCCAATCGTCCGAGGAGGACGACGAGGAAGAGGAATTGGTTCAATTGATTCGACAGAGATCTACTCCAAGCCAGATTGAGAGGATCTGGAATGACATCGAGGAACAATTCCAATCGTCCGAGGAGGACGACGAGGAAGAGGAATTGGTTCAATTTGAGAGGATCTGGAATGACTTCGAGGAACAATTCCAATCGTCCGAGGAGGACGACGAGGAAGAGGAATTGGTTCAATTGATTCGACAGAGATCTACTCCAAGCCAGATTGAGAGGATCTGGAATGACATCGAGGAACAATTCCAATCGTCCGAGGAGGACGACGAGGAACTAGATTTAGATCGAGAGGAAGTAATACTAAATAATGACAACCCATTATATGAAGATGAGCAAATACAGCCGGCAGTAATACTAAATTTTGGTAATCCATTATATGAAGAATTAAAGCCGGATGATTTGGACGACGAGGAACTAGATTTAGATCGAGAGGAAGTAATACTAAATAATGACAACCCATTATATGAAGATGAGCAAATACAGCCGGCAGTAATACTAAATTTTGGTAATCCATTATATGAAGAATTAAAGCCGGATGATTTGGACGACGAGGAACTAGATTTAGATCGAGAGGAAGTAATACTAAATAATGACAACCCATTATATGAAGATGAGCAAATACAGCCGGCAGTAATACTAAATTTTGGTAATCCATTATATGAAGAATTAAAGCCGGATGATTTGGACGACGAGGAACTAGATTTAGATCGAGAGGATCTGGAATAACATAGAAGAACAATTCCTCGTCATCCTCGGACGACGAGGAATTGGTTCAATTGATTCGACAGAGATATACTCCAATACAGATTGAGAGGATCTGGAATGTCATAGAAACAAAATCAGAAGGATCAAGAGAATCAGATCCCTGAGTCAAAGAGAAATAAGAGAAATTCAGAGAAAATTGCAATCTCTACTTTTTATTGTAAAAAAAAAACTACTTTTTTTAGTAATTTATTTTTTAGAGGAGATGCAAAAAAGGAAATAAAGAAGGAAGTTTCTTTATTTTATTCAATTTGAGAAATACCAAGGTCATAACTTACTTATTTCAGTCTCTTCTTTTCGACTATTATTTTCTTTATTACTTATTCAATTTAAGCATGCCGCCAGCGTTTATCCTGAGCCAGGATCAAACTCTCCATGAGATTCCTAGTTCCATTACTTATAGCTTCCTTCTTCGTAGACAAAGCTGATTCGGACTTGTCTTTCATCACTTGGATTCGTGTGAGCCTGGAGTTTGCTTCCAACAATATAATATAGACATTTCTTCCCTATGACACATATCCCACCAGCCTCTTTTTCATTCTCGTTCGATCACGGCGGGGGGCTAAGCCCAAATAGAACAACTCAGATTGGCTTTAGGTTAGGGATAATCAGGTTCGAACTGATGACTTCCACCACGTCAAGGTGACACTCTACCGCTGAGTTATATCCCTTCCCTGCCTAATATACTAACTAATAGGGTCGAGAAATTCAAGGCCACTACTCCTAAACAACTTGGAGTCGGGCCTTCTTTTCGTACTTTTTATTATGGATAGCTCAGGAATGGGATCATTGTCAACCACTCCTATCGGAAATGGGATTGACCAAGCCATAGCACACGCTCTCATCAAATCCGTACTTGAATCGGCTCAATCCTTTTTTAGGAAAAGATTGGGCCGAGTTGAATTGCAATCAATTTAGTAAAACTTACTGAATTATGGTAGAACTTACTGAATTATGTGCGCTTTTTTTTTATCTTTCTATTTCGCCTTATCTAGTTTATCTACCGGATCGAATTCAAATTTGATTGCTTTCCATACTTCACAAGCAGCGGCTAGTTCAGGACTCCATTTAGTTGCTGCTCGAATAATCTCATTACCTTCACGAGCAAGATCACGTCCTTCATTACGAGCTTGTACACACGCTTCTAAAGCCACCCTGTTAGCTACTGCACCAGGTGCATTTCCCCAAGGGTGTCCTAGGGTTCCTCCACCAAATTGAAGTACCGAATCATCTCCAAAGATTTCGGTCAAAGCAGGCATATGCCAAACATGGATACCCCCTGAAGCCACAGGTATAACACCAGGCATAGAGACCCAATCTTGAGTGAAAAAGATACCACGACTACGATCTTTTTCAATATAATCATCACGTAATAAATCAACAAAACCTAAAGTCGTCTCACGCTCCCCTTCCAGTTTACCTACTACTGTACCAGAGTGAATATGATCTCCACCAGACATACGTAATGCTTTAGCTAGTACACGGAAATGCATACCATGGTTTTTCTGTCTATCAATAACTGCATGCATTGCGCGGTGGATGTGAAGAAGTAGACCATTATCACGACAATAAAAAGCCAAACTAGTATTTGCAGTGAATCCCCCGGTTAAGTAGTCATGCATTATGATAGGAGCTCCCAATTCTCTAGCAAATGCTGCTCTTTTGAGCATTTCTTCAGATGTACCTGCAGTAGCATTCAAGTAGTGCCCTTTGATTTCACCTGTTTCGGCCTGTGCTTTATAAATTGCTTCGGCACAGAACAAGAAACGATCTCTCCAACGCATAAATGGTTGTGAGTTTACGTTTTCATCATCTTTGGTAAAATCAAGTCCACCACGTAGACATTCATAACATGCTCTACCGTAGTTCTTTGCGGATAATCCCAATTTTGGTTTAATAGTACATCCCAATAGAGGACGACCATATTTGTTCAACTTATCTCTTTCGGATTGGATACCATGAGGTGGGCCTTGGAAAGTTTTTGAATAAGCAGGGGGAATTCGTAAGTCTTCCAAGCGTAGAGCTCGTAGGGCTTTGAAACCAAATACATTACCTACAATAGAAGTAAACATGTTAGTAACAGAACCTTCTTCAAAAAGATCTAAAGGATAAGCTACATAGGCAATATATTGATTTTCTTCTCCAACAACAGGCTCGATATGATAGCATCGTCCTTTGTAACGATCAAGACTGGTAAGTCCATCAGTCCAAACAGTTGTCCATGTACCAGTAGAAGATTCTGCCGCTACTGCAGCTCCTGCTTCTTCAGGGGGGACTCCGGGTTGAGGAGTTACTCGGAACGCTGCCAAGATATCAGTATCTTTGGTTTCGTACTCAGGAGTATAATAAGTAAGTTTGTAATCTTTAACCCCTGCTTTAAATCCAACACTTGCTTTAGTCTCTGTTTGTGGTGACATAAGCCTCTTTCTACAACTTATGAATTAAGAATTGTCAAAAGAACAAGATCTACTCGAGATGGATTTTCAATGGAGTAAAAATCTTTCATTTCCAAAAAAATCAATTAGGATTTTTAATTGTTATGTTAACATGTCATTTGGAGGTTTTTTTGAGTGTATTTGATGCACCAAATACACCCTTATTATATGCTCTTTGATATATATAGTGCAAGCGAATCTTGTTTTGCAAATTGATAAATTTCTAATGAGATTTTTCTTAGAGAATCTATTTCTTAATTTGAAATCAAAATATTTCAATACGCATTTCTCTCTTGACACTTCTCTCTTGACAGTGATATGTTTTTTATATGTAAATCTTAGAAAATAAGCATAATTCATCTACTAAAGTAAAGAATTTAAAAACAGAAATCTATATGAAAAAAGAAAGAAACATTGACTGAACCTAAGAATGAACTCATTGAAATTGAATGAATAAAAGATTGAATAAGATTCAATCGCTTAGATCGTTAACTAACATAAAAAGTTATTTCCTTTTTATTTTTTATTGAATTAATTGATCAGCTTGCTATCGAATATTGCTTTTTGCTTTGGTACTATAAAAAAAACTGCAAAATATTTCATTTTTTTTTATAATTATGAATCCAACTAATTCTAATCCTGTGGTTTCCACACAAAATATCGGGCATATTGTTCAAATTATTGGCCCAGTACTCGATATTGTCTTTCCTCCGGGCAAAATGCCTAATATTTATAATGCTTTGGTAGTTAAAGGTTCATATACGGTTGGTCAGCAGATTAATGTTACTTGTGAGGTGCAACAATTATTAGGAAATAATCGAGTTAGAGCTGTAGCTATGAGTGCTACAGATGGTTTAACGAGAGGAATGGAAGTGATTGATACAGGGGCTGCTCTAAGTGTTCCAGTTGGTGAAGCAACCCTCGGACGAATTTTCAACGTTCTTGGAGAGCCTGTTGATAATTTAGGCCCTTTAGACATTAGTAAAACATCTTCTATTCATAGATCTGCACCCGCCTTTGTAGAATTAGATACAAGATTATCAATCTTTGAAACAGGTATTAAAGTAGTAGATCTTTTAGCTCCTTACCGCCGTGGAGGAAAAATAGGATTATTCGGGGGAGCTGGAGTAGGTAAAACAGTACTGATCATGGAATTGATCAACAACATTGCTAAAGCTCACGGAGGTGTATCCGTATTTGGTGGAGTAGGGGAACGTACTCGTGAGGGAAATGATCTTTATATTGAAATGAAAGAATCCGGAGTGATTAATGAAAAAAATCTTTCCGAATCAAAAGTAGCTCTAGTCTATGGTCAAATGAATGAACCCCCGGGAGCTCGTATGAGAGTTGGTTTAACTGCCCTAACTATGGCAGAATATTTTCGAGATGTTAATAAACAAGATGTGCTTCTATTCATCGACAATATCTTTCGTTTCGTCCAAGCAGGATCAGAGGTATCTGCTTTATTAGGTAGAATGCCTTCCGCAGTTGGTTATCAACCCACCCTTAGCACAGAAATGGGTTCTTTGCAAGAAAGAATTACTTCTACGAAAAAGGGAGCTATAACTTCAATCCAAGCAGTTTACGTACCTGCGGATGACTTGACTGACCCTGCTCCTGCTACAACATTTGCACATTTAGATGCTACTACCGTACTATCAAGACCATTAGCTGCCAAAGGTATTTATCCAGCAGTGAATCCTTTAGATTCAACGTCAACTATGTTACAACCAAAGATTGTTGGCAAGGAACATTATGAAACTGCGCAAAGAGTTAAGAAAACTTCACAACGTTACAAAGAACTTCAGGACATTATAGCAATTCTCGGATTGGATGAATTATCCGAGGAGGATCGTTTAACTGTAGCAAGAGCACGAAAAATTGAGCGTTTCTTATCACAACCCTTCTTCGTGGCAGAAGTCTTTACTGGTTCTCCAGGAAAATATGTTGGTCTTGCAGAAACTATTAGGGGATTTCAACTGATCCTTTCTGGAGAATTAGACGCTTTGCCCGAGCAAGCTTTTTATTTGGTGGGTAACATCGATGAAGCTACCGCGAAAGCTATCAATTTAGAAGTGAAGTAGAGAGCAATTTGAAGAAATGACCTTAAAACTTTGTGTACTGACTCCTAATCGAATTATTTTGGATTCAGAAGTAAAAGAAATCATTTTATCTACAAATAGTGGTCAAATTGGTGTATTACCAAATCACACTCCTATTGCCACAGCTTTGGATATAGGTCTTTTGAGAATACGCATCAACGACCAATGGTTAAGGGTGGCTCTAATGGGTGGTTTTGCCAGAATTGGAAATAATGAAATCATCATTTTAGGAAATGATGCAGAGATAAGTACTGACATTGATCCGCAAGAAGCTCAAGAAGCTCTTGAAATAGCTGAAGCTAACTTGAGGAAAGCTAAGGGTAAGAGACAACTGATTGAAGCGAATCTAGCTCTTTGACGAGCTAGGACACGAGTAGAGGCTGTTAATGTTATTTCTTAACATTTTATTTAAAAATTAGTCAATACATCAAATAAATCCAAATAAGTTTTATGAAAGTTTTTTTGATACTATCTTCTTGAAATTGAAAAAAATCACTTTGAATCAGATACAAGGAAAAGATCCATTAAGTAGAAAAACTTATTAGATACTAACCCTGGTATCTAATAGGTTCTACCTACTATTGGATTTGAACCAATGACTCGTGCCGTATGAAAGCAATACTCTAACCACTGAGTTAAGTAGGTAATTCAAAACAAAAAAGAAAATTCTATCACTTTTCTAATTCTAATTATAGAAAGAATATTCTTTCTAAGCAATACCAATCTATTAACAGTAAATAGATCAGAGATTTATCATATGGATTAGGATATGGATTAGGCTTGACAAAAAAGATTTTTTGTATTAAGATTTTTTGTACAAGGGCTATAGCTCAGTTGGTAGAGCGCCTCGTTTACACGTGCGCCAATGTTTTTCAAAGAAGCATGCAATGAACATGATTAGTCTTATTCAAAAATCAATGTCTTACTCCATATATTGAAAATAAGGGAGAACAATAGCCTGACAAATAGTCGGTTTAGTATGATTTTGATGTGATTTTCGATACAAAATCTAATAAAACCACTCATTGATTTGTTAATTGATAAGGTTAATAGCTAAATCTATTCAATGCTAGGCATAATGAGTATAAGGATCTCAAAAAAACTCTTTTCGTCCTATGAACTTTAAGGTGTATAAAGTCTCATATTCGACTCTTACATACAGCGGAACGATAGAGATTCTATTTATTTCAAATTAGGTGAAATAGGCCGAAGGCAGACCTAAGTCAAGGTAACCCTTCTTTGAAAAACTTTGGTATTACTCTTAGATCAGGACATAATGAATCAGAGTACATGGAACCATCTTTTTATCTTCATTTTTCCCATAATGAAATAATATGGTGGATTAACTGATTTTCTTTTAGTTAATGAAAGAGCCCAATGCAACAAACTGCATGTTGGGTCTTTGAAACAGTTCGAATCATTTCGATAAGAAATTCAGTTTGATCTCTTTTACCGAGAAGGTCTACGGTTCGAGTCCGTATAGCCCTAATCCATTTCATTTTTCAAGACTTTTTTTGAAAGAGTTTTCAAAATAGAAAGATATGAAAGAAAATATAGAACTCTCTTTCAAAATATCTTAAAAGATATTAAGATAAGAATAGTATCCCAAATAAACTAATTATTTAATAGAGTTTCTTAAATTCTATGTAAATTTTTATATTCTTATATAGTCTTTTACTATTACTATGTAATTTTTTAATTAAGATATTTTTGTATTTATTCTATCTTATGGAATAAAAGATAGAACTTTTCAAATGGAATAAAAGATAGAACTATAAAAACTTATGAAATAAAAGTATAGAACTATAAAAAAAAAAGAGAAGGTGAAACCAAAGGAGAGAAAAATTTCTCTTCTGTCTAAGAAGATCTTATGTTTACACCATATCTAACTAAAATGTAAGTTCAAAATGAAATCAGGATTCTTTGAATCAAATAGAATCTTTAAACGAGACATGTCACAAATAAAGTCAATTCATAAAAATATATCCTTCTTTTACTGAACTTCTGGATGAATTAACAATGGCAATTCGAATCAAATAATTCAGTATATTTTCATTTTATACGAAGGAGTACATTTATGTTTCTGCTTCATGAATATGATATTTTCTGGGCATTTCTCATAATATCAAGCCTTTTTCCTATCTTAGCATTTTTCATTTCAGGAGTTTTAGCCCCGATTCGTGAAGGACCTGAAAAGTTTTCTAGTTATGAATCAGGTATAGAACCTATGGGAGATGCTTGGTTACAATTCCGAATTCGTTATTATATGTTTGCTCTTGTTTTTGTTGTTTTTGATGTTGAAACAGTCTTTCTTTTTCCGTGGGCAATGAGCTTCGATGTATTAGGTGTATCTTTATTTATCGAAGCTTTTATTTTCGTTCTTATCCTAATTGGTGGTTCAGTTTACGCATGGCGAAAAGGAGCATTAGAATGGTCTTAACTAAATATTCAGAAAAACGGAAAAAAAAACAAGGACAAAATCCTAATAAGACAGTTATGAATTTGATTGACTTTTCGTTACTTGATCAAACAACCTCCAATTCAGTTATTTCAACTACATCAAATGATCTTTCAAATTGGTCAAGACTTTCCAGTTTATGGCCTCTTTTATATGGTACTAGTTGTTGTTTCATTGAATTTGCTTCATTAATAGGTTCGCGATTTGATTTTGATCGTTATGGATTGGTACCAAGATCAAGTCCTAGGCAAGCGGACCTAATTTTAACAGCTGGCACTGTAACAATGAAAATGGCTCCTTCTTTAGTGCGATTATATGAACAAATGCCTGAACCAAAATACGTCATTGCTATGGGAGCTTGTACTATTACAGGGGGAATGTTCAGTACTGATTCTTATACTACTGTTCGGGGAGTTGATAAGCTAATTCCTGTGGATGTTTATTTACCGGGATGCCCGCCTAAACCAGAGGCAGTTATAGATGCTATAACAAAACTTCGTAAAAAGATATCTCGAGAAATAGTTGAAGATAGAACTAGATCTCAAGAAGAAAATCGATGTTTTACTACTAATCATAAATTTCATGTTCAACGTAGTAATCATACTGGAAATTACGATCAGGGATTTCTAAATCCATCACAATATCTTTCAGAGATATCTAAAATAAAATCTAAAGATTCAGTATTTTCTTACAGTTAATTAGGTAAGGTTATTTTTTTCAGAATTAAGAAAGAGCAAGTCAATCTTTACTTTCCAATTTTATGGTAAAATACTTATACAAATTTGAGAGAGATCAATAGAATGGAGAAGGATCCTTTGCAAAATTATTTATCTGATTGGCTAGTCAATAATGAATTGGTTCATAGATCTTTAGGCTTTGATTCTCGAGGAATACAAACCTTACAAATAAAGGTCGAGGATTGGGACTCCATTGCTGTTATTTTATATGTATATGGTTACAATTATTTACGCTCTCAGTGTGTTTATGATGTAGCACCTGGGGGGTTTTTAGGTAGCGTATATCATCTTACAAGAATACAATATGATATATATAATCCAGAAGAAGTATGTATAAAAGTATTTGTGTCAAGGAATAATCCTAAAATTCCGTCTGTTTTCTGGATTTGGAGAAGTGCTGATTTTCAAGAACGCGAATCTTATGATATATTGGGAATCTCGTATGATAATCATCCACGCCTTAAACGTATTTTAATGCCTGAAAGTTGGATAGGCTGGCCCTTGCGTAAGGACTATATTACTCCAGATTTCTATGAAATACAAGATGCCCTTTGAATGATAAGAAATTAATGTTCACTTATTATGACATGACTTCAAATTTCATTATTCAAATCAATGAATATTTTGAAATTCTATTTTACATGAAATAAACAAAGTAACTGCTAGATTCTTATTCGCATCAATAGATATAAAAAAGTCTTTAGATTTTTTCATTTGGAGGAGAAAGAAATAGAATATTCATGTATTTTCTATTAACTGAATATTTTAGAATTGCACCTCAGAAAAGAAGGTAAGCAAGAAAGAAACAGAATAAATAAAAAAATAAATATGAAATTCAGGAATAAAAAGAAGGTATCAAATTTTAAAATGCATTCTGTCTATCTATTCTTATCTTAGAACTCTTTATCTCAAACTAAAGAGTTCTTTTTTTAATTTCGATAATTATTATTATTATCTTTTTAATATGATGTTTCTATATATTTATATTCTATAGATATAATAGAATATAGAAAGGATGAAAAAACATTAGAATATATAATATATTCATAATATTAATATTATGAATTAAATAAATAATCGAGTTTATATACTAATCATATATATAGATATATATATGTATATTCTTATTAAATTTTACCCACCCAATTTATTTTTGTCTTGCCGGGAACCAGTTTTGAACTGGTGACACGAGGATTTTCAGTCCTCTGCTCTACCGACTGAGCTATCCCGACTATTTCTTGTGGATCACTCGAGTAGAATACTCGTACCTATACCCTTGTATCTACGTCAATTAAATAAAGGAGCTCAAATAAAATTAAAATAAAAATTTATTCAAAAAAATTGAATAATCAATGTTTAAGATAATGATATGATTGGTAATGATTTCATTATAGAAAAATGATTCTTTGCATATGCTTAGGATCTTTTCATATGCTTATATTTTATTATTTTGCATAATAAATATTTTTTTTCAGATCTATTTGCGAAATGAGAAAATAGAACGAATTAAAAAGAAAAGATAGTGAATTTTATTTGAATTTTTCATCAAAAAAAAAATAAAGAAGAAATATTTTGAAAATCAAATGGGCTTTTTATTGGGGATAGAGGGACTTGAACCCTCATGATTTAAAAAATCGACGGATTTTCCTCTTACTATAAATTTCATTGTTGTCGATATTGACATGTAGAATGGACTCTCTCTTTATTCTCGTTTGATTTATCATTATTTTTTCAATCTAACAAACTCTATAATG
This sequence comes from Carex myosuroides, assembly GCA_028015225.1. Classification (NCBI taxonomy): domain Eukaryota; kingdom Viridiplantae; phylum Streptophyta; class Magnoliopsida; order Poales; family Cyperaceae; genus Carex; species Carex myosuroides. Next base: position 8,194,359 of record CM051472.1, read on the forward strand.
AATAAAATAAATAAAATAAATTGATTATTAAAAATTGAGTTTTTTTCTCATTCAATTTCATATTTGAATCAATTCACCATAAATAATTCATAATTTATGGAATTCATCCAAATTCCTGAATTTGCTATTCCATAATCTATGATTTGATTGTTATTATGATTAATAATTTGATTAATTATTATATATACGTACGTCTTTGTTTGGTATAGACGGCTATCCTTTCTCTTACTTCGATAGAGAAATTTTAGTATTGCAACATAATAAATTTTATTCGTTAGAAAAGCTTCCATCGAGTCTCTGCACCTATCTTTAATATTAGATAAGAAATAAAATATTTCTTATATGAAATAAGAAATATTTTATATATTTCTTTTTCTCAAAAAGAAGATTTGGCTCAGGATTGCCCATTTTTAATTCCAGGGTTTCTCTGAATTTGGAAGTTAACACTTAGCAAGTTTCCATACCAAGGCTCAATCCAATGCAAGTCCGTAGCGTCTACCAATTTCGCCATATCCCCTTTTCTTTCTCCTTTTTTTGAGACTAAAATGCAATTTTCATTTTTATCCATTTCTCTCCTATAATTATTATTTCTTTTACATTTATTAATTTTTTTTTTTAGTTTAATTTAGTCAGAAATAATTTTATTAATTAATTATTGATTTTCAACAGTCTAAAGTTCTATCATTGATTATGAAATAATCGAAAGTTCTACATTTATCTTTTTTTTTTCAATTTATTCATTTTTTTTTCAAATGAAACTCAAAAATTGATTGAATCGAATCTCAGATTGTATCTTTATCTATTCTTCTTTATTTTTTTATTTTTTATTAAGACCAATCTTTTCAAATTTTATATAACATATTTTAATATATGTTAGATATAGAATCTTCAGTTGAATTTCATTATATTGAAACATATGATAAACATATCATAGTGAATAAACTATTTACTATTTTTTTCTTGAAAAAGGGGATTTCAAACTAAAAAGCTATGAATTATATAGTTTAACTTACATATGAAAAGAATATCGAAATTCAAAATTCAGATCTGATATTTTTTGAATTTCGACAGTTTTTTTCTTATGTGAGCCCACTTAGCTCAGAGGTTAGAGCATCGCATTTGTAATGCGATGGTCATCGGTTCAACTCCGATAGCGGGCTTTTTTTTCTTTTATATAGATTCTCTATAATTGAAAATTTTTCAGTTTTCAAAAAAAAAAAAAAAACAAAAAATCTACGAATTCAACCTAATCCTATTTTAGTGTGGAGATTATATCATGTGTATATATATTCAATATATAAATGAAATAAAAAAATGATATATGTCTTAATTGATACGATTTTGATTACTAAATCTTTCCTTGAGATAGATAAAATATATGAATGAAAAAAAAACAGAACAGAGATATATCTTAGAATTGAAAGAGTTTTGATTCCTTCATTTGAATTCAATTCGAAAAATGAATGCCTTATAGAATATTCTATTTTAGTTACTTCCAGAATCAAAATGAATATGCAATTAATCGTTGCAGCCATAAATTGGGATCAGCTTTTTTATCTGTCTATTCTGATCTTCCTCTTCCAATGAGTGCAAACCTTTTTTTTCGAAAATAGTTAATTCGTTTAAGTTAATAGGACAGGAAAAACCCATTAATAGGAAAAAAATCCATTAATAGAATCAATTCAAAAAAAAATTCTAACAAGATTCCAACAAAGAAAACGTATTTTGTTTCAATTTCAAAGAAAAAGAGAGAAACTTTTTATGCCAACTATTAAAAAATTTCTTAGAAACATAATTACAGCTACGAATCTTGTTGAAAAAATTTGGCGAAGGTTTTCACTTTTTGTTATTGCTTTATCTTATGGCAAAAGTCTGCGAAAACAAGCCTTGTATATCGGAATACTAAGATTATTTATGTATGAATTATGGTCCTCATTCTAGACCAAATTCTCAGCGAGACTGCCTGAATTCCAGAAAAAGGCTTGATGATTCATTTGAAGATGAATCAGATTGGGATGAAAATCCATCTTAAGATTAATCAGATTCAAATGAAAACATAAATAAACGATGTTCCCAGATTGCTACTGCTTGTAGCAATCCTGATTTTGAGAAGAATCAAATAAAAAAAATCCGCGACCTAATTGGATTCTTTCTTCTCAAGTCAAATATGGTGATCACGAGATTATTTCAGGTCGAGATATTATCAATTTTCTGATTCTAATTGATAACAAACTTGGTCAATTCAATTGATTCTTCCTATACACTAGGAATCCTTTTTTATAGGATACAAAAGGATTTTTTGGTATCCTAAATATAGGATACTTAAATTGTTGAATTGAAAAAAATGGTTCCTTTTTTGATTTTTTGAAGTCAAATTATATCAGAGGAAAAGAAATTATGAATGTTATATCATGTTCCATTAGAACATATAATGTGTTATTTGAGATATCTGCTGTAGAAGTAGGTCAACATCTCTATTGGCAAATAGGAGGTTTACAAATCCATGGCCAAGTACTTATCACTTCTTGGATTGTAATTGCAATCTTGTTAGTGTCAGTCATCATAGCTGTTCGAAATCCACAAACTATTCCGACTGATGGTCAGAATTTCTTTGAATATATTCTTGAATTTATTCGGGACTTAAGCAAAACTCAGATTGGAGATGAATACGGTCCTTGGGTTCCCTTTATAGGAACTATGTTCTTATTTATTTTCGTTTCTAATTGGTCAGGTGCTCTTTTCCCTTGGAAAATCATAGAGTTACCTCATGGGGAGTTAGCCGCCCCCACGAATGATATAAATACAACGGTTGCTTTAGCTTTACTCACGTCAGTGGCATATTTTTATGCGGGTCTTAGCAAAAAAGGATTGAGTTATTTTGAGAAATATATTAAGCCAACTCCAATCCTTTTACCAATTAATATTCTAGAAGATTTCACAAAACCTTTATCTCTAAGTTTTCGACTTTTTGGAAATATATTAGCTGATGAATTGGTAGTTGTTGTTCTTGTTTCTTTAGTCCCTTTAGTAATTCCTATACCTGTCATGTTGCTTGGATTATTTACAAGCGGTATTCAAGCTCTTATTTTTGCAACCTTAGCAGCAGCTTATATAGGAGAATCCATGGAGGATCATCATTGACTAGTTTTCGTTGAAATAATCTTTTTTTTAGCTTATTTCAATTCCTATATGATTCAAGAAAATCTGCTTGCTGATCGAAATTGAGAATATATTATATAGAATAGAAAAATATAGGAAGATAGAGCACGATTTAAACATAGGAGAGAGAAGGAATGGACGATATTATCGAATTCGAATTTATAAAGGTTACGCTAAAAGTATGAAATTCTTAAAAGTCCAATCATTTTTTTTATGTGTTTTGAAGAATTTTTATGGTAAGTCTCAATATGGACTGTTTTTGGAAAAACTGCATCTCTATGCAATATGAGATGTTCACTAGCTAAATAACACTATGAATATCACTAAGTAATATATATATACTTATTATATATACTTCTTAATATATTTATAGTAATATATATATACTTATTATATATACTTCTTAATATATTTATATATTAAATATGCATTTTATTCCTAAAAAATAGATTAGGATATGAAGTAATCTGTTTGTTCTGTGATTTTATATTCAATAAAAAAAAGATGAACTAAAGGATCTCGAAGGAAGAGTAAAAAGAAACAATTAAATGAAAGAGTGGTTAGAAAGATATAGAAAAATTCAAACTTTATTTTATTATATTAATAAAATTCCATCAGAAATAGAAAAGAAAAAGGAAATATCGAAAAAGTTCTGACAATTAAAAAATATTATTTATTTCAATTCGTAATTTTTAGTTATTTCGGCTAATAGATTTACCTATTATAAAATTAGGTAATAATTCTTTGGTTGATTGTATCATTAACCTTTTCTTTTTTTAGTGCGAGGAACTTATTATGAATCCACTGATTTCTGCCGCTTCTGTTATTGCTGCTGGATTGGCTGTGGGGCTTGCTTCTATTGGGCCTGGGATTGGTCAAGGCACTGCTGCAGGTCAAGCTGTAGAAGGTATTGCGAGACAACCAGAAGCAGAGGGTAAAATACGAGGTACTTTATTGCTTAGTCTAGCTTTTATGGAAGCTTTAACAATTTATGGACTGGTTGTGGCATTAGCGCTTTTATTTGCAAATCCTTTTGTTTAATCCTAGCAATAGGAAAAAAAAGTCACTTAGATTTATATTATATATTCTTTTTGGTATTTTGAAAACTTTCAACTGTGTTTTTTTTTCTTCGAATTATATCAACAATTTTTTCTTTTATTATATCAAGTTATTTGTATTTGTTGAACCTTTATTCCATAAAGGACTAATTTAAGGATGAGGGATTCCCAGATCGGCTCATCTGTACTTAGCTTAGTATATTAGAAACTTTTTTCCTATTTCTTTCTTTATTTAGGAAAAATCTCAAGGGATGAGAGATACTTCATAATTCAAATGAGTTAAGTTAATCTTAAATAAGATTAAGATATTCCCCCAAAAAAAGAAATTGATCAAAAAAGGATAAGTGAAGTGATAGAAAAAGAACCTTTTTCTTTGTTAGCCCTATCTATAAGAGGAGAACATATGAAAAATGTAACCGATTCTTTCGTTTTCTTAGGTCACTGGTCATTAGCCGGGACTTTCGGGTTTAATACTGATATTTTAGCAACAAATCTAATAAATCTAATTGTAGTGATTGGTATATTGATTTTTTTTGGAAAGGGAGTGTGTGCGAGTTGTTTATTTCGAGAAAAAGTTGGATTCATCCGGCTTCACTTCCTTTTATTTTTGGAAAAGGGTGTATGATCTCGACGAATTACTTCTGAATAAATTCAGAAATCATATGTAAGAACTATAGCATTTCGTTATTTATTGGTGAAATAACTTTGATTCTCTATCAAAACCAATCAAAATAATTTGAGATCTTTAACATGGTTAAAGCTAAACTGCTTGAAGTACAGGCAAAATGGTACTCTTTCTACGACTACATTAGCCACGACTACGTTAGTATCCAAATGGTTTAAAAAAGTATCCAAATGGTTTAAAAGTGTATAGTTGAGAATTTTTTTGATATAGAACACTCATATCGATAAAAAAATTTGAACCATTTACTGGAAAGAAAAGAGGTCAACACCTTGTTTTTTATCCAATGCCGAAATGAGGACCACTGTAATAAAAAAAAAGAGAGATTTTTTGGATTTGAAAAAAAAAAAAGAGAAATTTGAATTTTCAATTTGCTTTTTTTATTTATTTAATGAAATCTTTTTGAATTCAAAAAAATAAAGAACAAGCAACTTTGAATAAAGAAAGAAACAATTTTGCTGATAATTATTTATAGATTTTTCTCTGGTCAGAAGAGTCCTTTTCATTAATATATATTCTTCTATTATGGTCTTTTAGAAGTTCTATTATATGTTTGAATATAAACAGAAAAGAGAGGATAGGCTCATTAGATTCAAAAAAGAATATGGGAATATTCATAAATAATTGAGCGGGAGAGCCAAATGAATCGAAAGATTCATGTTTGGTTTGGGAAGAGATCATGAAAGTTTTGAATTTCATAGTAAGATAATCTACTTTCATTAAATGATTTATTAGATAATCGAAAACAGAGGATTTTAAACACTCTTCGTAATTCAGAAGAATTACGTAAAGCAGCCATTGAGCAGCTCGAAAAAGCTCGAGTTCGTTTCCGGAAAGTGGAACTAGAAGCGAATGAGTATCGGATAAATGAATACTCTGATCTAGAACGACAAAAACAAAATATCGTTAAAAAAGGTTCTAATGATTTGGAACGATTCGAAAATAATAAGAAAGAAACCCTTTGTTTTGAACAAGAAAGAGCAATAAATCAAGTCCGACAACGAATTCTGCAACAAGCCTTCCAAAGAGCTCTGGGAACTCTAAAAAGTTCTTTAAATAGTGAATTACATTCTCGTACGATCCGTGCTAATATTGCCATTCTCGGTACCATAGAATGGCAGAAATAATATAACTGATTAGTCCTTCAACTTTAACTTTAGTTTCAAACTTAGTTAGGCACTACCTTTTTTTCTTTGCTTTCTAAAAAGAATAAATAAAGACTTATGGGAACTCTTCGAGCCGACGAAATTAGTAGTATTATCCGTGAACGTATTGAACAATATAATAGAGAAGTCAAGATTATAAATACCGGTAATGTGCTTCAAGTAGGTGATGGTATTGCTCGTATTTATGGTCTTAATGAAGTCATGGCAGGTGAATTAGTAGAATTTGAAGAGGGTACAATAGGTATTGCTCTGAATTTGGAATCAAAAAATGTTGGCGTTGTATTAATGGGTGATGGTTTGATGATAAAAGAGAAAAGTTCTGTAAAAGCAACAGGAAGAATTGCTCAGATACCTGTTAGTGAAGCTTATTTAGGTCGTGTTATAAATGCTTTGGCTCAACCTATTGATGGAAGAGGCCCAATTGTATCTTCTGAATCCCGATTAATTGAATCCCCTGCGCCTGGTATAATTTCGAGGCGTTCTGTATATGAGCCCCTTCAAACAGGGCTTATTGCTATTGATGCAATGATCCCTATAGGACGGGGTCAGCGAGAATTAATTATTGGAGACAGACAGACTGGTAAAACAGCAGTAGCCACAGATACGATTCTCAATCAAAAAGGGCAAAATGTAATATGTATTTATGTAGCTATCGGTCAAAAAGCATCTTCTGTGGCTCAGGTAGTGACTACTTTCCAAGATACAGAGGCCATGGAATACACTATTGTCGTAGCTGAAATGGCGGATTCACCTGCTACATTACAATACCTCGCTCCTTATACAGGAGCGGCTCTGGCTGAATATTTTATGTATCGTGAACGTCATACTTTAATAATTTATGATGATCTCTCTAAACAAGCACAAGCTTATCGCCAAATGTCTCTTCTATTAAGAAGGCCCCCTGGTCGTGAAGCTTATCCAGGAGATGTTTTTTACTTGCACTCACGTCTCTTGGAAAGAGCTGCTAAATTAAGTTCTCATTTAGGTGAAGGAAGTATGACTGCTTTACCAATAGTTGAGACTCAATCTGGAGATGTTTCAGCCTATATTCCTACTAATGTAATTTCTATTACAGATGGACAAATATTTTTATCTGCTGATTTATTCAATGCTGGAATCCGACCTGCTATTAATGTGGGTATTTCTGTTTCCAGAGTAGGATCTGCAGCTCAAATTAAAGCTATGAAACAAGTAGCTGGAAAATTAAAATTGGAACTAGCTCAATTCACAGAGTTAGAGGCCTTTTCACAATTTGCTTCTGCCCTTGATAAAAATACTCAGAATCAATTGGCAAGAGGTCGACGATTACGAGAGCTGCTTAAACAATCCCAAGCAGAACCTTTAATAGTGGAAGATCAGATAGCTACTATTTATACAGGAACGAATGGATATCTTGATGCCTTAGAGATTGGACAGGTAAGGCCTTTTCTTGAAAAACTGCGGAGCTGCTTAAAAAATAAAAAACCTGGATTTCAAGAGATTATATCTTCTACAAAGACCTTTACCGAGGAGGCAGAAGCCCTTTTGAAGGAAGCTATTCAGGAAGAGATGAGAATCTTTGTGGTTCAGGAACAAATATGAATTGATCATTTTAAATTCTTAGTATGAGACTAAGAATTGAGAAATACTTGTATTTGGAATTATTCAAAATAGGGTTCTTAATCTTAATATAGTAAGAAGAATACTAGATGAAAAAAATTGCGTCCAATAGGATTTGAACCTATACCAAAGGTTTAGAAGACCTCTGTCCTATCCGTTAGACAATGGACGCTTTTCATACCTATTTTGATCTTGCTTAGATCAAATAAATTGATCTAAATAATCTTTTCAAATTCAAACTCGTTGATAGAATCAAAAAGATATATAGAAAAAGATATACATAAAAACTTATAATACATATATAAGAGATAAAGAGCGGGTAGCGGGAATCGAACCCGCATCGTTAGCTTGGAAGGCTAGGGGTTATAGTCGACGTTGCTCGATCATTTTGAACGTCTCTAATTCAAAACCGAACATGAGATTTTTTTTTCATTCGGCTCCGTTATGGAAGATTAATTAATGTATTCTCACCGAAAATACATCAGATCCATAACATCTATGTCAGCTTTTCTGTCTTAATGTATCTCAAATTATCTGCTTTTTAGATGATCCCTCTGAAGAAGAGAGAGAAATTCTAAAAAATAAGATTTCTCTAGTCTAGTTACTTCGTTCTCTATTTTTATTTGTATGATCTTCAGGAAAAGAATTGAGTTTCTACCGAGCTGAATATAGAATATGTTCATGGTTCTAGCAAATTAGAACCATCATTTTTGAGCTATTTTGCTTCAAGATTTTTTTTCTAATCAAAAAATCGAAGATCTAGTTACGATTGGAAATCAACTTTTGCATCTTTCTTTATCCATAGATCCTTTACTTATACTTTTTATAAACTGGATATAGTTCAATCCAATTCCAAATTATGCTTCACGACTTTAATATCTATAATCTCTGGATTATCCAATTTCAATTCAAATAGCTTTTGAATAATAATCGTGATAATGTATATGTTTACTCAAACATAATATATATTGAGAGGATAAGGATAAAACCTTTTTTTATAAATAGAAAAATATTTTTTGATCTTAAGAAAGAAACTGAAGGATCCCTTAACTATAGTAGGATTTTCAATAGAACGAATCACACTTTTACCACTAAACTATACCCGCTATATATTCATTATGGTATATAAATACACCCTTTGTCGAATAAATAGGAGATAGGATAAAGATAGCGAATTGTGACAATTATGATTTTGCCATCTATTTCGTCTCCACGTTAAGAATCAATCAAATACAAAAAAATCAATAAAGTTCCACTTTTTTCATAAAAATTATTCAATTAAAAACATAAGTTTAAATAACATAAAAACCTCTGGTTAGATGGTTTGTTAGTTACATTTTTTGTTTGATAAGAAGTCATTATCATTATTAAATAATAGGTTTTTATTCCATATTCCATATATATGAAGGATTCGATTATAAAAATGATAGATTTTTTATATGCTTATTATTTTTTTTCATTTTTCTAATCCCACACATTTTATTAGATAGATCTTAATTTATCTACTTAATTTATCTAATATTAAGATAGATCTTATCTGATAATATAGTAATTCCTCTCAATTGGAAAAAATTGTCTTAAATAAAGTAAAATAAAGTAAGAAGATTTATGGAATAAAAAAATGAATTCGAATTCGATAGAATTCTATTCGATTCCATCGAAATATTTTTAAAATATTTCAAAAAAATTTGAAGAATATATGGAAATATATTTCTTATATGAAATGTTATCACATGTTTTGATTTCTGACTAATTAATAAAGAGTCATCTTTGATTTGAAAAAAGAAAAAAAGGATATAAAATACAAAAAGAATCCTATTTAGTAATAATCATACTTTTAGGTATGAGAAGAGAACAAAAATATGAAAATTCGAATTTTTTTTGTTGTTGCTGTTTAAATTAAATATATTGATTTTATTAAATATCAATCGATCAAATATATTAATTTGTTTTTTATATACAAAAAAACTAAATAGAAACATTGGATCCTTATGATTCATGAGGGATTCCTTGAACTAAGAGTAGAGAAGGAAAAGCTTGGTTAGTATTTAACCAGATTAAGCTTAAGCTGGGGTAATAAATCTTCTGTCAAAAATAAAATTAACTCAAACAAATAAAATAAGTAAATAAAAAATTAAGTAAATTGAAGAAAATTTTTTTTGTTTTTAAGTCATTATCGAAATATTTCTAGTTTTATTATCAAAACTCTTTTGATAATAAAACTAGAAATATTTCGATATTTTTCTTTCTATCTTTTATACTCTCATATCTTGTTTTTATACTTTGATATCTTGTGTATTAATTCATTGAATTCATTGCAAAGAAAGTGAATAATTCAAAATTATTTTTATTTTTATTAGTATATATGAATTTGAATAATATATATTGAAGAATATAATATAGGAAAGTAGATTTCCTAATAAAGTTTTACTTTTGATTTCTAATCAAATAGAATAAAAACAAGGATTTTTCTAAATCTTTATTTCATATATCACATCACAGCGCAGATAAAAATCATTGATTTTTAATGCATTTGGGGAGATGGCTGAGTGGACTAAAGCGGCGGATTGCTAATCCGTTGTACGAGTTATTTGTACCGAGGGTTCGAATCCCTCTCTTTCCGCTCTCTATTATGTATGATTTTAGTATTTTTGGATTGAGAGGGATAAAAAAAGAAATAAGAATTTGAGAAAGTTCTTGACTAAAATCCAAAAGTTTTTATTAACAAAAAATTGGTGAATTTCTTGAGAATTTGCCTCTTTCTTCATTTGATTTCTTTTATTTTTATGTATTAAAAAAAACAAACTAACATTCATATTCTTATTATATCAAATAATAAGAGATAATACAATGTCTAGTTAGCATAGCAATTCTAAAAAAAATCCAAAAAGAAATAAAAAAAAAATAAAGCGAGCGCAGTATCAATAAAAAAAGAAATAAGAATTTGAGAAAGTTCTTGACTAAAATCCAAAAGTTTTTATTAACAAAAAATTGGTGAATTTCTTGAGAATTTGCCTCTTGAATTCTAGATACTGGTAGGAGAAGAACCCGACTCGGTATTGGGAAACTCCAAAATTCAGAGTGAACGAAATTAAAGAAAATCAAAATGGAATGTAACACGGGGACTTTTTATATGCGACTATATGTGGGTATACACCAAAATACGGAGGGAACATAAATTAGAAGAGAAAAGAAAAAGGGCTACAAAACTTGGAATTCTCATAGGCGGCAGGCTGCTGGGAAACTCCAAAATTCAAAGTGAACGAATTTCAAAAAAATCAAAATGGAATGTAACACGGGGACATTTTATATGCGACTGTATGCGGGGATACACCAAAATGAGGAGTGAACATAAATTAGAAGAGAAAAGAAAAAGGGCTGCAAAACTTGGAATTCTCATAGGCGGCGGGCTGCTGGGAAACTCCAAAATTCAGCGTGAACGAAATTCAAAAAAATCAAAATGGAATGTAACACGGGGACATTTTATATGCGACTGTATGCGGGGATACACCAAAATGCGGAGGAACAAAAATTAGAAGAGAAAAGAAAAAGGGCTGAAAAACAGGGAATTCTCATAGGCGGCGGGCTGTTGGGAAACTCCAAAATTCAAAGTGAACGAAATTCAAAAAAATCAAAATGGAATGTAACACGGGGACTTTTTATATGCGACTGTATGCGGGGATACACCAAAATGCGGAGTGAACATAAATTAGAAGATAAAAGAAAAGGTGCTGCAAAACTTGGAATTCTCATAGGCGGCGGACTGCTGGGAAACTCCAAAATTCAGAGTGAACGAAATTAAAGAAAATCAAAATGGAATGTAACACGGGGACTTTTTATATGCGACTATATGTGGGTATACACCAAAATACGGAGGGAACATAAATTAGAAGAGAAAAGAAAAAGGGCTACAAAACTTGGAATTCTCATAGGCGGCGGGCTGCTGGGAAACTCCAAAATTCAAAGTGAACAAATTTCAAAAAAATCAAAATGGAATGTAACACTGGGACATTTTATATGCGACTGTATGCGGGGATACACCAAAATGAGGAGTGAACATAAATTAGAAGAGAAGAAAAAGGGCTGCAAAACTTGGAATTCTCATAGGCGGCGGGCTGCTGGGAAACTCCAAAATTCAGCGAGAACGAAATTCAAAAAAATCAAAATGGAATGTAACACGGGGACATTTTATATGCGACTGTATGCGGGGATACACCAAAATGCGGAGGAACAAAAATTAGAAGAGAAAAGAAAAAGGGCTGAAAAACAGGGAATTCTCATAGGCGGCGGGCTGTTGGGAAACTTCAAAATTCAAAGTGAACGAAATTCAAAAAAATCAAAATGGAATGTAATGCGGGGACTTTTTATATACGACAGTATGCGGGGATACACCAAAATGCGGAGTGAACAAACAATAGAAGAGAAAAGAAAAAGGCGGAAAAACAAGGAATTCTCATAGGCGGCGGGCTGCTGGGAAACTCCAAAATTCAAAGTGAACGAAATTCAAAAAAATCAAAATGGAAGGTAACACGGGGACTTTTAATATGCGACTGTATGCGAGGATACACCAAAATGCGGCGTGAACATAAATTAGAAGAGAAAAGAAAAAGGGCTGCAAAACAGGGAATTCTCATAGGCGGCGGGCTGCTGGGATACTGGTTTTTTACGTCTGCTACATGTTGTTTTTCACCTACAATTGGTTGTATTTCATCTTCTTCTTCTTCTTATTGTATTTTATCTTGTTATCGTTGTCTTTAATGTTCTACTAGTGGTCTTTCATTATTCTACTAGTTGTCTTTCATCTTCTTCTAATTGTATTTTGTCTTCTACTAATTGTCTTTCATCATGTACTGGTTATGTTACATGTTCTTCTAGTTGTGTTTGATGTTCTTCTAGTTGTCTTTCATCTTTTTCTAGTTGTATTTCTTTTTTTTCTAATTGTATTTCACACTCTTCTGGTTATTATTCACCTTCTTTTATTTGTCTTTCATTATGTTCGATTGTCTTTCATGTTCTATTGGTTGTTTCTTATCTTTTTATAGTTGTTTTTCATCTTGTACAGTTTGTCTTTCAAATTCTACTGGTTTATCTTTCATGTTCTACTAGTTGTCTTGCATGTTCTACTGGTTGTTTTTCATCTTCTTCTAGTTGGCTTTCATCTTCTACGAGTTGCATTTCATGTTCTTCTAGTTGGGTTTCATGCCTCTAGTTGTTTTTCATCTTTTTCAAGTTGTATATCATATTCTTCTAGTTATCTTTCATCATTTACTGGTTGTCTTTCATCTTCTTCTAGTTGTCTTTCGTATTTTACTGGTTGTCTTTGTTGTTTTAATTGTTGTCATTCATCTTCTTCTAGTTGTCTTTCATCTTCGACTAGTTATTCTTCATCTTCTTCTAGTGGTCTTTCATCATTTTCTAATTGTTTTTCATCTTTTTCAAACTGTCTTTCATCTTGTCATGGTTGTCATTCTTGTCGTACTAGTTTTCTATAATGCTATACTGGTTTTTTACGTCTGCTACATGTTGTTTTTCATCTACAATTGGTTGTATTTCATCTTCTTCTTCTTCTTCTTCTTCTTGTATTTCATCTTGTTATCGTTGTCTTTAATGTTCTACTAGTGGTCTTTCATTGTTCTACTAGTTGTCTTTCATCTTCTTCTAATTGTATTTTGTCTTCTACTAAATTGTCTTTCATCATGTACTGGTTATGTTACATGTTCTTCTAGTTGTGTTTCATGTTCTTCTAGTTGTCTTTCATCTTTTTCTAGTTGTATTTCTTTTTTTTCTAATTGTATTTCACACTCTTCTGGTTATTATTCACTTTCTTTTATTTGTCTTTCATTATGTTCGATTGTCTTTCATGTTCTATTGGTTGTTTCTTATCTTTTTATAGTTGTTTTTCATCTTGTACAGTTTGTCTTTCATGTTCTACTAGTTGTCTTGCATGTTCTACTGGTTGTCTTTCATCTTCTTCTAGTTGGCTTTCATCATCTACTAGTTGCCTTTCATGTTCTTCTAGTTGAGTTTCATGCTTCTAGTTGTTTTTGATATTTTTCAAGTTGTATATCATATTCTTCGAGTTATCTTTCATCATTTACTGGTTGTCTTTCATCTTCTTCTAGTTGTCTTTCGTCTTTTACTGGTTGTCTTTCTTGTTTTAATGGTTGTCATTCACCTTCTTCTAGTTGTTTTTCATACTCTTCTAGTTGTTTTTCACCTTCTTTTATTTGTCTTTCATTTTGTTCGGTTGTCTTTTATGTTCTATTGGTTGTTTCTTATCTTTTTATAGTTATTTTTCATCTTGTACAGATTGTCTTTCATATTCTACTGGTTTGTCTTTCGTGTTCTACTAGTTCTCTTGCATGTTCAACTGGTTGTCTTTCATCTTCTTCTTATTGGCTTTCATCTTCTACTATTTTCCTTTCAAGTTCTTCTAGTTGGGTTTCATGCTTCTAGTTGTTTTTGATCTTTTTCAAGTTGTATATCATATTCTTCTAGTTATCTTTCATCATTTATTGGTTGTCTTTCATCTTCTTCTAGTTGTCTTCCGTCATTTACTGGTTCTCTTTCTTGTTTTAATGGTTGTCATTCATCTTCTTCTAATTGTCTTTCATCTTCGACTAGTTGTTCTTCATCTTCTTCTAGATGTCTTTCATCATTTTCTAGTTGTTTTTCATCTTTTTTAAACTGTCTTTCATCTTGTACTGGTTGTCATTCTTGTTGTACTAGTTTCCTATAATGCTATACTTGTTTTTTACGTCTACTACATGTTGTTTTTCTTCTACTGTTGGTTGTATTTCATCTTCTTCTTCTTGTATTTCATCTTGTTATCATTGTCTTTAATGTTCTACTAGTGGTCTTTCATTGTTCTACTGGTTGTCTTTCATCTTCTTCTAGTTGTATTTTGTCTTTCATCATGTACTGGTTATGTTACATGTTCTTCTAGTTGTGTTTCATGTTCTTCTAGTTGTCTTTCATCTTTTTCTTGTTGTATTTCTTTTTTTTCTAATTGTATTTCACACTCTTCTGGTTATTATTCACCTTCTTTTATTTGTCTTTCATTATGTTCGATTGTCTTTCATGTTCTATTGGTTGTTTCTTATCTTTTTATAGTTGGTTTTCATCTTGTACATGTTGTCTTTTGTATTCTACTGGTTTGTCTTTCATGTCCTACTGGTTGTCTTGCATGTTCTACTGGTTGTCTTTCATCTTCTTCTTGTTGGATTTCATCTTCTACTAGTTGCCTTTCCTGATCTTCTAGTTATCTTTCATCATTTACTGGTTGTCTTTCATCTTCTTCTAGTTGTCTTCCGTCCTTTACTGGTTCTCTTTCTTGTTTTAATGGTTGTCATTCATCTTCTTCTAGTTGTCTTTCATCTTCGACTAGTTGTTCTTCATCTTCTTCTAGATGTCTTTCATCATTTTTTAGTATTTTTTCATCTTTTTTAAACTGTCTTTCATCTTGTACTGGTTGTCATTCTTGTTGTACTAGTTTCCTATAATGCTATACTGGTTTTTTATGTCTACGACAGGTTGTTTTTCTTCTACTGTTGGTTGTATTTCATCTTCTTCTTCTTGTATTTCATCTTGTTATCGTTGTCTTTAATGTTCTACTAGTGGTCTTTCATTGTTCTACTGGTTGTCTTTCATCTTCTTCTAGTTGTATTTTGTCTTCTACTAATTGTCTTTCATCATGTAATGGTTATGTTACATGTTCTTCTAGTTGTGTTTCATGTTCTTCTAGTTGTCTTTCATCTTTTTCTAGTTGTATTTCTTTTTTTTCTAATTGTATTTCACACTCTTCTGGTTATTATTCACCTTCTTTTATTTGTCTTTCATTATGTTCGATTGTCTTTCATGTTCTATTGGTTGTTTCTTATCTTTTTATAGTTGTCTTTCATGTTCTACTAATTGTAGTTTTTCATCTTTTTTAAACTGTCTTTCATCTTGTACTGGTTGTCATTCTTGTTGTACTAGTTTCCGATAATGCTATACTGGTTTTTTATGTCTACGACAGGTTGTTTTTCTTGTCTTTCTTATTCTTCTGTTTTGTCTTTCATGTTCTACTAAGCATTATTCTACTGGTTTTGCAAGTTCTACTGGTTGTCTTTCATCTTCTTCTAGTTGGCTTTCATCTTCTACTAGTTGCCTTTCATGTTCATCTAGTTGGGTTCCATGCCTCTAGTTGTTTTTCATCTTTTTCAAATTGTATATCATATTCTTCTAGTTATCTTTCATCATTTACTGGTTGTCCTTCATCTTCTTCTAGTTGTCTTCCGTCATTTACTGGTTCTCTTTCTTGTTTTAATGGTTGTCATTCATCTTCTTCTAATTGTCTTTCAGCTTCGACTAGTTGTTCTTCATCTTATTCTAGATGTCTTTCATCATTTTCTAGTTGTTTTTCATCTTTTTTAAACTGTCTTTCATCTTGTACTGGTTGTCATTCTTGTTGTACTAGTTTCCTATAATGCTATACTTGTTTTTTACGTCTACTACATGTTGTTTTTCTTCTAATGTTGGTTGTACTTCATCTTCTTCTTCTTGTATTTCATCTTGTTATCATTGTCTTTAATGTTCTACTAGTGGTCTTTCATTGTTCTACTGGTTGTCTTTCATCTTCTTCTAGTTGTATTTTGTCTTCTACTAATTGTCTTTCATCATGTACTGGTCATGTTACATGTTCTTCTAATTGTGTTTCATGATCTTCTAGTTGTCTTTCATCTTTTTCTAGTTGTATTTCTTCTTTTTCTAATTGTATTTCACACTCTTCTGGTTATTTTTCACCTTCTTTTATTTGTCTTTCATTTTGTTCGGTTGTCTTTCACGTTCTATTGGTTGTTTCTTATCTTTTCATAGTTGTTTTTCATCTTGTACATGTTGTCTTTTATATTCTACTGGTTTGTCTTTCATGTCCTACTGGTTGTCTTGCATGTTCTACTGGTTGTCTTTCATCTTCTTCTTGTTGGCTTTCATCTTCTACTAGTTGCCTTTCATGTTCTTCTAGTTGGTTTCATGCCTCTTGTTTTTTTTCATCTTTTTCAAGCTGTATATCATATTCTTCTAGTTATCTTTCATCATTTACTGGTTGTCTTTCATCTTCTTCTAGTTATCTTTCGTCTTTTACTGGTTGTCTTTGTTGTTTTAATTGTTGTCATTCATCTTCTTCTAGTTGTCTTTCAAGAGCGTACTGATAATACTGCTGTGCCATATAGCGTGTCTGCTGGGTCTCACGTCTGCCCTCATCTACACTCCTCCGAAAATCTTCCATGCTTTTTCAGATTTCACCAAACTCTTGGTAAATTGTAGAGCTGTTTAGCTCCATTTGCCGAGTGGTTTCGTCCGTGGTCAAGGTGAGCGCAGTGAGGTTCGAGTCCATCCAATTTACCATTTGGATGAACTAATCGTAATCATCTGTAGGGGCATCAGATGGTGCCGCCCCTGAAGACTCGGCTCTAGTGGTCGATGTGCTTGCCCCCCTATATGTATCAAAAGGGGGCTCCTCGTCTTCTCTTTGCTGCCGATCGATGTTAGCCTGATTTCTCATTTCTGCTTGGCTTTCGATTACATCCATGTAATCCTGAGGAGGCTCATAAGTCGGACTCGCGTGGCGTGCCATTTTCCATGAGGCCCTACTACGGAGATTGAGATGTCAGAAGGGAAATTGGAAAATTCCCTTCGGTGAATTGTAGAAGTAGGGACCCGGATAGTGGCCGGTGACAAATTTCATGGCTTGGAGGCAAGACATGTCGAGTTATGTGAGCCCGCTCGCCTCTTTGAGATGATCGATCTGTAGAGCGAGATGGTTGGCCAAGATCGTAGCTACGAATCCGATAGAGATTTTTCCACCACTTTTCTTAACAAAGGTGACCTCACGGATTTGTTTGCAAAGGAGATGGCCAAGGTGAGGTCGTACCGGTGTTGGTTCGATCATGCATTTAAGGAGATAGAGCTTGGGTAGTGTTACCTTGGATGAACTCTCGCCTCTTGCGAAGATGGAATTAACAAGGATTACTTGCAAGAGACGGACTTGGGGATGGATGATTCTGCTCGCCGGTCGAGTTGAGTTTTGGTTGTCTTCAGTGATGTTGTACCAGAACTCTCGGCAGTCAGGAGAATCAGAAGTGCCATCGTTGGTGAGGTTAAAGATGGCGCAGAAATCATCCATGGAGACTGTGTAATGCTCGTTCATCATCTGAAAAGTGATGGAGTCCTCGTTGTATCTGAAGGTCGCAAGGAACTCCCTCGTCAGTACCTTGTAAACTTTAACCCCTTTGATTAGGTTAAGGAATTGCCAGATGTTGATGCGGTTTGCGAGTTGTTCTGTTTGTGCAAGGAGGCCTAGCCACTCGAGCGTCTCCGTGTTGATCGATTTGTGGTAAATAACCTCTCTTGTTGCCATCTTCTCGTAGGTTTGTTTGAATTGTGTGTGCGAGAAGACAGGTTGGTACTCGGTTGGCCGGACCTCCTCTATTGTTTCATCGGAGTCTTCTTCCTCGAGACCAAAATCCCGAGGGTTGAACTCCTCTGGCTCATAGTCTGCATCAGAGATTGGTGTGTCTCTGATTGATTGCTGAGTGTCGGAATGAGAGGATGAACGGTTGGAGGATTGTGGTTGCGAGCCGGAGGACCGAGAGGATCAGCTAGAGGAGCTCTGCGGTGAACTACTCGGGCCGGCGCTACCGAGGGCTTTCTTTGCGCTCCTGGTAACTGCCCCTAAATTTTTTTTTCATTTTTGGGGCCATTTGTAAAAATAAAATGTCTCTGTTACGGACCGTATTGGGCAATACGGTCTGGTTACGGACTGGTTGGTTGGTGAATTTGACCAAGTACCGGACTGGTTACGGACCATATCCGGTGAATACGGACCGTATTACAGTGGTTGAGGAAAAACCGCTAAGTACTGGACTGAACTCTGGTAAACGATTACGGACCGTATTGGTTCAATACGGACCGTATTATACTGGTAAAGTTTGGGATTTTGACAAAAACCTAATTTTTTTGTGATTTTTGAGATTTGCGAAAATAAAACTTGATTATCTAAACTAATGTAACAGAGAAATTAAATTAAAACAAATGCAAAAATGAATTTAAACTTTGAAATCGAAAGAGAGGTTTAGAAAAACCTAAATTGGAGAAGTTGGAACGAGTGGCCGTCGGATACGGACCCGGTACGGTCCGTATTAGGGAAGAGGCGCGGAGGAGGAATGAGGCGGCGGCTTCAATGAATGGAGGCGTAGGTGCAGCGGTGATGGAAATCGGCGGCAAGGAAGAGAGGCTCGGTTTTGGGTCAAAAGGGAAGAGGGAGAAGGGGAAGAGATAGAGAGAAAGAGAGTAGAGAGGAAGAGGAAAAGAAGGGCTTAGGAGTTAAAACGAAATAGGGGTTAACAGTTATAAGACGTGATTCACGCGGGATTTCAAACGTCTCTTCTTAACGGGTTCGCATCCCTCGGACTGGCCATCATTACGGACCGTATCAGCCAATACGGTCTGTATTAAGTCCGTTATGTTCAAACCCAATAACTGCTAAGTTTTAACTCCCTTGAATACGGCCGTATCAGCCAATACGGGCCGTATTCACCACTTATTTCCTGTCTTCTTACTCTATTGCCTTCGTATTCATTGGTAAGATTCGTATCAGCCAATACAGGTCGTACCAGAAAGTATTTTCCGTCTTCCGAGATGTCTTTTAATCAAGCCTTTCCTCCAGTATGTTACCTAATCATAGGAAGAAGGTATGTATGAGTTGTTTCTTTGTTTAAGTCCTAATTAAACTAAAAATAGATAATTTAAGAAAATGTAAAAGTGGCCTTGGGTTACCTCCCAAGAAGCGCTTGTTTAAAGTCGTTAGCTTGACTTTGTGTTTTGTTAGTCTCTTCCAGATATTCTCCCGTCAATGCAAGTGGGTTGCTTGTTGGGTGGTTCACCTTCAGCGTCATCTGTGGTCTCATCATCATTGCCCTTCTTGAAGAAGTCGGTTGGTGTTTGAGGTCCAGGGTCGAATGCCAGACTCACACCGAGTACTACTTCAACCTCGTCCAGTATTTGAGAAATTGCATCGAGTTCTTCACGTAGGTTTTTGATTAATGCAAGGGCTAGAAGAGAGTAATTCCTGTTGTTTGCGATATTGGGGCTCTTATTCAGATCATCGGTTTGTGCTGTCACGGAAATTGGATGGATCTGACCGTCATCTTGTACAATGAACAGTCTCTCTATTTCTGCTTCGTGCATCATTTCTTCGATGTCTTCAAATTCATCCATTCGCAATTCATCATTGCCATACTCGTCCGCTGTTTCCAAATTGTAGACAAGATTTATGTCAGGTGGGACTTTGGTTTCATTCATGTTGAAGATCATCTTGTTCTCGCCAACATTGAGTGAAATCTTCCCATTCCTAACATCGATTATTGCCCCACATGTGGCGAGGAATGGCCTTCCAAGGATGATCGGAATCTGCTCATCTTCTTCCATATCAACTACCACAAAATCTGCTGGTATCCAGAATTTATCAACTTTGATTGGGATATCAAGCAACATTCCTTCAGGATATCGAATTGATCGGTCAGCTAGTTGCAATGAGATCTGTGTTGGTGATAGGTCTCCACATTCCAATTTATCAAATACTGCTTTAGGCATCAGACTCACACTTGCTCCTAGATCACATAAAGCTCTCTTAAAATCGGTTGTGCTAATAGTGCATGGTATTGAGAAGCTTCCCGGATCTTTTAACTTCGTTGGTAATTTGTTTTGCACAAGCGCACTACACTCCAGATTGAGCGGAACTGTTGAGAATTCTTGGAGCCTACTTCGATTTGAAAGAATCTCCTTCAGAAATTTATCATACGAGGGTATGCTTGCAATTGCTTCAGTGAAAGAGATTGTGACTTGTAACTGCTTGAGTGTCTCCATGAATCTCGCAAATTGCTGCTCTATCTTGTGTTTGGCAGGCCTTGGAGGGAATGGCAGAGGTGGCTTGTAGGGTGGTGGTGAAATGTATTCAGGTTCGGGTTGTCGCTCGTCTCCACCTACGGTGTCATTCTGCTCCTCGATAAGGTCTGTCTGCAGTTCGAATACGGGCGGCTCCGGTTGTTGCGGCTCGTATTCTTCAGAATGTGATGGCTCTGCATGCATCTCATCGGAAGTTTGATCGGGCATGGGAGGTCCCTTGTAAGCTGTACCGCTCCTTAATGTTATGTATTTACAAGTCTCTCTCGGGTTTTCTTCCGGTTGGCCCGGAAATTTGCCTTTTCCGCGTGTAATACTCGAGAGTTCTTTTGCCATCTTAGAGACATTGTCTTCTAAGTCTTTGTTGCGGTTTGTTAAGGATTCGATTTTCTGTGCAATTTCGGCGTTAGCCTTGTCTTGCTTCTCTAGGAATCTCTCCATTAAAGATGTGATGTCAGGTTGCTGTGGTTGATTGTATTGCCTTGGTTGATAGTTCTGTTGAGGATTGTTGTATCTCGGTTGATAATTGGGCTGTGGTTGATAGTTATGTTGGGGTGCAGCAGGCTTTGGATTATTTGCGTATGAGAGATTTGGATGGTTTCGGTTGTTCGGATGGTATGTGTTGTAAGCGGGCTGAGGTCGAAAGCTGTTGTCGATTGCGTTTGCTTGCTCCATATCTTCCCCAGTTTGCGTTACATTCATACATTCGGTCATCTCATGCGCTCCTCCACAATAGCCACATGCTGTTGCGGCATTGACTGCTGCTACTGTTCGCTGCTTGGTTTGCTTGTTGAGTGTCATTTGCAAAGCATCAATCTTTGTGCTCAGCATGGATATATCATCTACTCGGTGCATGCCAGGTGTTGGAGTTGGCTTCTTTCGCTCAGGGATCCAGTAGTGTTGGTTGATTGCAATCTCTTCAATTAGGTTGTAAGCCTCGTCAGGTTCCTTGTTCATGATTGCTCCTCCTGCGGAAGCATCAATAGACAACCTATCGGTAGGGTTTAGACCATTATAAAAAGTTTGGACAATCAGCCATCTTTCTAGACCATGATGTGGACAACACCTTAGCATGTCCTTATATCTATCCCATGCCTCACACAATGTTTCACCATCCCTTTGTTCAAAATTAGTAATTGCATTTCTAAACCTCGAAGTTTTGGATGGTGGAAAATATTTTGCAATAAACACGTTAAACAATTGGTCCCAAGTCTGAATGGAATTGGCCGATAAGGAAAACAACCATGCTCTTGCTTTATCTTTTAATGAGAATTGAAATAGCCTTAGCCTGATTGCTTCATCGGTAACTACGTTGATCTTTATCGTCTCGCATATCCCTAGGAATATTGACAAATGAAGATGCGGATCTTCATGTGGAAATCCTCCAAATTGCTATTGCGAAACCATATTTATGAGAGCAGGTTTGATCTCAAAATTACGGTTCGTAATAGTTGGCGGGTTTATACTAGAATTAGGATCATTCGCGCGCGGTACACAATAGTCTCGTAGAAGTTTGGGTCTTGCTGCATCGTGAACTTCGTTATCACCATTGTTTTGTCTTCCATTGTTGATCGGTTGTTCGGTGGGATATTCATGTTGATCGAATCTGAGTCTTCTTCGCTTTCAGAATTACTTGATGAAGAACTATGATTGGTTCTTATCGGTGATGTGGAAGCGAATTGTTCTCTCCTACTAGCAATTCTCTCGGATCTTGGTACGGATGATTCGGCCAGTGTGCAGTTTCCTAAAAAGAAAAGAAAATCTGAAAATCAAACTAAAAACTGAAAATAAAAAGAAGATAAAAATAAAAACGAAATTAAAAATAAAAAGAAAAATAAAAATGCAGAAAATAAAAAGAAATCTAGGCGTTTCTAATTAATTGGATTCAATGGTCAGAGCAAGGACGTCTCGCGAGGCCTTGCACAATGAACCGTTATTCCCCGGCAACGGCACCAAAAAGCTTGATCACTCAAAAGAGAGCAAGGTTTCTTTTAATATTTATAAACTCGGAAATGCTATCGGTTCGGACTGCAAGCGCACAATCCGATCGAGTAGTATATTCGAGGTCGATCCACAGGGAATATTGGTTCAATGCTTTGAGCGATCGAATCACAATCTTTCGAAAGGCTAGACGAAATCTGTAAATTGAGAGATGTTGTTTTGATCAATGTAAATTAGGAAGCAATTAAAAGTAATTAAAATAAAGATAGAGATGAGAATTCCTAGGGTTTCGGCACACCATTGCCACTCAATCCGCCTTGACAATATATTCCTGTTGTGTCTGATTTCCTATTGTTGTTTAATGAAAGACACCACATAGGTCACTGCGATTTATGTTACGCAAGAATGACAGATCTTTCACCGAGATTCTACATAGGACACTGCAATTTACCTTACGCAAATGTCTGATCTCTCAAATACCCCAAATTACTACACATATCACTGCGATTTACTTTACGCAAGTGATGGAATTTGGTACGCGTTTTGTTGGTCTGGTTTATGGTTTCCCCGTTAAGGTTTTCTTCACATAAACCTAATAAATCTCAACGAGGCTAATTCATACAAATAGTTTCTCTTACCATTAAAGTACTGTCACTACCCTAACGGACTCAAACTATATCATTGAAATTAGATGAAGAGATAGTAAATCACAAAAGCATTTTGTTTCAACAACAAGAAATCATAATCAACAGAAATATATATATCAAAACATCAAGAGTAACAAGGTTTACTGCCTAGCCCTAAGAAAAGGAACTTAGCCGCGGAACGGCATGGTTACAAGCACTCCTCTCTTCTCACTTTAATCAAATCTAACCCTAATTACAAAGATGATTATTCCTTCTGCCCAGGGGCCTTATATAGGAGTGGAGGGACGTGTAGAGGTTGAGTAGGGGCTAAGAAACTGATCTGGAAACAGCTGTCGGTAGTTATTCCCCAAGAGACGCCTTCGGATACGGACCGTATTAGGTGATACGGTCCGTATTAGGACCTTGACGGTTAGGGTTTAATGCCTCCAGTGCTATCTTCTGGTCTGTGCTAGGCTTGGTCCGTATTAGGCAATACGGACCGTAACAGGGACTTAGTCGATGAGCATCGCTGATCCGATTGACCCGATTCTAGCTCCATTTGGTGTAAAATAGTCCCAAAACCTATTTTCTGCAATAAAACATAAAGAAGGGTGACAGTGGCCTTTTTCTCTAATTAATTAAATATAAGTGCGAGAAAATATGCAAAACCTAAGCCAAAATTCTACGTAAATCATCATTATTTTGACTCTGATCAGTTGTCTTTCATGTTCTATTGGTTGTGTCTTATCTTTTAATAGTTGTTTTTCATCTTGTACATGTTGTCTTTTATATTCTACTGGTTTGTCTTTCATGTCCTACTAGTTGTCTTGCATGTTCTACTGGTTGTCTTTCATCTTCTTCTTGTTGGCTTTCATTTTCTACTAGTTGCCTTTCATGTTCTTCTAGTTGGTTTCATGCCTCTAGTTGTTTTTCATCTTTTTCAAGTTGTATATCATATTCTTCTAGTTATCTTTCATCATTTACTGGTTGTCTTTCATCTTCTTCTAGTTGTCTTTCGTCATTTACTGGTTGTCTTTCTTGTTTTACTGGTAGTCATTCATCTTCTTCTAGTTGTCTTTCATCTTCGACTAGTTGTTCTTCATCTTCTTCTAGATGTTTTTCATCATTTTCTAGTTGTTTTTCATCTTTTTGAAATTGTCTTTCATCTTGTACTGGTTGTCATTCTTGTTGTACTAGTTTCCTATAATGCTATACTGGTTTTTTACGTCTACTACATGTTGTTTTTCTTCAACTGTTGGTTGTATTTCATCTTCTTCATCTTGTATTTCATCTTGTTATCGTGGTCTATAATGTTCTACCAGTGGTCTTTCATTGTTCTACTGGTTGTCTTTCATCTTCTTCTAGTTGTATTTTGTCTTCTACTAATTGTATTTCATCATGTACTGGTTATGTTGCATGTTCTTCAAGTTGTGCTTCATGTTCTTCTAGTTGTGTTTCATGTTCTTCTAGTTGTCTTTCATCTTTTTCTAGTTGTATTTCATCTTTTTTTAGTTGTATTTCATCTTTTTCTAGTTGTATTTCATCTTTTTCTAGTTGTATTTCATACTCTTCTAGTTGTTTTTCACCTTCTTTTATTTGTCATTCATTTTGTTCGGTTGTTTTTCATGTTCTATTGATTGTTTCTTATCTTTTTATAGTTGTTTTTCATCTTGTACAGGTTGTCTTTCATATTCTACTGGTTTATCTTTCATGTTCTACTAGTTGTCTTGCATGTTCTACTGGTTGTCTTTCATCTTCTTCTAGTTGGCTTTCATCTTCTACTAGTTCCATTTCATGTTCTTCTAGTTGAGTTTCATGCCTCTAGTTGTTTTTCGTCCTTTTCAAGTTGTATATCATATTCTTCTAGTTATCTTTCATTATTTACTGGTTGTCTTTCATCTTCTTCTTGTTGTCTTTCGTCATTAACTGGTTGTCTTGCTTGTTTTAATGGTTGTCATTCATCTTCTTCTAGTTGTCTTTCATCTTCGACTAGTTGTTCTTCATCTTCTTCTAGATGTCTTTCATCATTTTCTAGTTGTTTTTCATCTTTTTTAAATTGTCTTTCATCTTGTACTGGTTGTCATTCTTGTTGTACAAGTTTCCTATAATGCTATACTGGTTTTTTACGTCTACTACATGTTGTTTTGCTTCTACTGTTGGTTGTATTTCATCTTCTTCTTCTTGTATTTCATCTTGTTATCATTGTCTTTAATGTTCTACTAGTGGTCTTTCATTGTTCTACTGGTTTTCTTACATTGTTCTACTGGTTGTCTTTCATCTTTTTCTAGTTGTATTTCATCTTTTTCTAATTGTATTTCATACTCTTCTAGTTTTTTTTCACCTTCTTTTATTTGTCTTTCATTTTGTTCAGTTGTCTTTCGTGTTCTATTGGTTGTTTCTTATCTTTTTATAGTTGTTTTTCATCTTGTACAGGTTGTCTTTCAAATTCTACTGGTTTATCTTTCATGTTCTACTAGTTGTCTTGCATGTTCTACTGGTTGTCTTTCATCTTCTTCTAGTCGGCTTTCATCTTCTACTAGTTGCCTTTCATGTTCTTCTTGTTGGGTTTCATGCCTCTAGTTGTTTTTCATCTTTTTCAAGTTGTATATCATATTCTTCTAGTTATCTTTCATCATTTACTGGTTGTCTTTCATCTTGTTCTAGTTGTCTTTCGTCATTTACTGGTTGTCATTCATCTTGTTCTAGTTGTCTTTCATATTCGACTAGTTGCTCTTCATCTTCTTCTAGATGTCTTTCATCACTTTCCAGTTGTTTTTCATCTTGTACTGGTTGTCATTCTTGTTGTACTAGTTTTCTATAATACTATACTGGTTTTTTACGTCTACTACATGTTGTTTTTCTTCTACTGTTGGTTGTATTTCATCTTCTTCTTCTTCTTGTATTTCATATTGTCATCGTGGTGTTTAATGTTCTACTAGTAGTCTTTCATTGTTCTACTAGTTGTCTTTCATTATCTTGTAGTTGTATTTTGTCTTCTACTAATTGTCTTTCATCATGTACTGGTTATGTTACAGGTTCTTCTAGTTGTCCTTCATGTTCCTCTAGTTGTGTTTTATGTTCTTCTAGTTGTCTTTCATCTTTTTCTAGTTGTATTTCATACTCTTCTAGTTGTTTTTAACCTTCTTTAATTTTTCTTTCATTTTTTTCGGTTGTCTTTCATGTTCTATTGGTTGTTTCTTATCTTTTTATAATAGTTTTTCATCTTGTACATGTTGTCTTTTATATTCTACAGGTTTGTCTTTCATGTCCTACTAGTTGTCTTGCATGTTCTACTGGTTGTCTTTCATCTTCTTCTTGTTGGCTTTCATGTTCTACTAGTTGCCTTTCATGTTCTTCTAGTTGGTTTCATTCCTCTAGTTGTTTTTCATCTTTTTCAAGTTGTATATAATATTCTTCTAGTTATCTTTCATCATTTACTGATTGTCTTTCATCTTCTTCAAGTTGTCTTTCGTCATTTACTGGTTGTCTTTCTTATTTTAATGGTTGTCATTCATCTTCTTCTAGTTGTCTTTCATCTTCGACTAGTTGTTCTTCATCTTCTTCTAGTGGTCTTTCATCATTTTCTAATTGTTTTTCATCTTTTTCAAACTGTCTTTCATCTTGTCATGGTTGTCTTTCTTGTTGTACTAGTTTCCTATAATGCTATACAGGTTTTTTACGTCTGCTACTTGTTGTTTTTCATCTACAATTGGCTGTATTTCATCTTCTTCTTCCTGTATTTCATCTTGTTATCGTGGTCTATAATGTTCTACTAGTGGTCTTTCATTGTTCTACTGGTTGTCTTTCATCTTCTTCTAGTTGTATTTTGTCTTCTACTAATTGTCTTTCATCATGTACTGGTTATGTTGCATGTTCTTCAAGATGTGCTTCATGTTCTTCTAGTTGTGTTTCATGTTCTTGTAGTTGTCTTTCATCTTTTTCTAGTTGTATTTCATCTTTTTCTAGTTGTATTTCATACTCTTCTGGTTATTTTTCACCTTCTTTTATTTTTCTTTCATTTTGTACGGTTGTCTTTCATGTTCTATTGATTGTTTCTTATCTTTTTATTGTTGTTTTTCATCTTGTACAGGTTGTCTTTCATATTCTACTGGTTTATCTTTCATGTCCTACTAGTTGTCTTGCATGTTCTACTGGTTGTCTTTCATCTTCTCCTTGTTGCCTTTCATTTTCTACTAGTTGCCTTTCATGTTTTTCTAGTTGGTTTCATGCCTCTAGTTGTTTTTCATCTTTTTCAAGTTGTATATCATATTCTTCTAGTTATCTTTTATCATTTACTGGTTGTCTTTCATCTTCTTCTAGTTGTCTTTCGTCATTTACTGGTTGTCTTTCTTGTTTTACCCGTTGTCATTCATCTTCTTCTAGTTGTCTTTCATCTTCGACTAGTTCTTCTTCATCTTCTTCTAGATGTCTTTCATCATTTTCTAGTTGTTTTTCATCTTTTTGAAACTGTCTTTCATCTTGTACGGGTTGTCATTCTTGTTGTACTAGTTTCCTATAATGCTATACTGGTTTTTTACGTCAACTACATGTTGTTTTTCTTCAACTGTTGGTTGTATTTCATCTTCTTCATCTTGTATTTCATCTTGTTATCGTGGTCATGTTCTACTAGTGGTCTTTCATTGTTCTACTGGTTGTCTTTCATCTTCTTCTAGTTGTATTTTGTCTTCTACTAATTGTCTTTCATCATGTACTGGTTATGTTGCATGTTCTTCAAGATGTGCTTCATGTTCTTCTAGTTGTGTTTCATGTTCTTGTAGTTGTCTTTCATCTTTTTCTAGTTGTATTTCATCTTTTTCTAGTAGTATTTCATACTCTTCTGGTTATTTTTCACCTTCTTTTATTTTTCTTTCATTTTGTACGGTTGTCTTTCATGTTCTATTGATTGTTTCTTATCTTTTTATTGTTGTTTTTCATCTTGTACAGGTTGTCTTTCATATTCTACTGGTTTATCTTTCATGTCCTACTAGTTGTCTTGCATGTTCTACTGGTTGTCTTTCATCTTCTCCTTGTTGCCTTTCATTTTCTACTAGTTGCCTTTCATGTTTTTCTAGTTGGTTTCATGCCTCTAGTTGTTTTTCATCTTTTTCAAGTTGTATATCATATTCTTCTAGTTATCTTTTATCATTTACTGGTTGTCTTTCATCTTCTTCTAGTTGTCTTTCGTCATTTACTGGTTGTCTTTCTTGTTTTACACGTTGTCATTCATCATCTTCTAGTTGTCTTTCATCTTCGACTAGTTCTTCTTCATCTTCTTCCAGATGTCTTTCATCATTTTCTAGTTGTTTTTCATCTTTTTGAAACTGTCTTTCATCTTGTACGGGTTGTCATTCTTGTTGCACTAGTTTCCTATAATGCTATACTGGTTTTTTACGTCAACTACATGTTGTTTTTCTTCAACTGTTGGTTGTATTTCATCTTCTTCATCTTGTATTTCATCTTGTTATCGTGGTCTATAATGTTCTACTAGTGGTCTTTCATTGTTCTACTGGTTGTCTTTCATCTTCTTCTAGTTGTGTTTTGTCTTCTACTAATTGTCTTTCATCATGTACTGGTTATGTTGCATGTTCTTCAAGTTGTGCTTCATGTTCTTCTAGTTGTGTTTCATGTTCTTCTAGTTGTCTTTTATCTTTTTCTAGTTGTATTGCACACTCTTCTGGTTATTTTTCACCTTCTTTTATTTGTCTTGATTTTGTTCGGTTGTCTTTCATGTTTTATTGGTTGTTTCTTATCTTTTTATAGTTGTTTTTCATCTTGTACAGGTTGCCTTTCATATTCTACTGGTTTGTCCTTAATATTCTACTAGTTGTCTTGCATGTTCTACTAGTTGTCTTTCATCTTCTTCTAGTTGGCTTTCATCTTCTACTAGTTGTCTTTCATGTTCTTCCTGTTGGGTTTCATGCCTCTAGTTGTTTTTCATCTTTTTCAAGTTGTATATCATATTCTTCTAGTTATCTTTCATCCTTTACTGGTTGTCTTTCATCTTCTTCTAGTTGTTTCGTATTTTAGTGGTTGTCTTTCTTGTTTTAATTGTTGTCATTCATCTTCTTCTAGTTGTCTTTCATCTTCGACTAGTTGTTCTTCATCTTCTTCTAGGGGTCTTTCATCATTTTCTAATTGTTTTTCATCTTTTTTAAACTGTCTTTCATCTTGTCATGGTTGTCATTCTTGTTGTACTAGTTTCCTATAATGCTATACTGGGTTTTTACGTCTGCTACATGTTGTTTTTCATCTACTGTTGGTTGTATTTTATCTTCCTCTTCTTGTATTTCATCTTGTTATCGTTGTCTTTAATGTTGTACTAGTGGTCTTTCATTGTTCTACTGGTTGTCTTTCATCTTCTTCTAGTTGTATTTTGTCTTCAACTAATTGTCTTTCATCATGTACTGGTTATGTTACATGTTCTTCTAGTTGTGTTTCATGATCTTCTAGTTGTCTTTCATCTTTTTCTAGTTGTATTTCTTCTTTTTCTAATTGTATTGCACACTATTCTGGTTATTTTTCACCTTCTTTTATTTGTCTTTCATTTTGTTCGGTTGTCTTTCATGTTCTATTGGTTGTTTCTTATATTTTTATAGTTGTTTTTCATCTTGTACAGGTTGTCCTTCATATTCTACTGGTTTGTCCTTAATATTCTACTAGTTGTCTTGCATGTTCTGCTGGTTGTCTTTCATCTTCTTTTAGTTAGCTTTCATCTTCTACTAGTTGCCTTTCATGTTCTTCTTGTTGGGTTTCATGCCTCTAGTTGTTTTTCATCTTTTTCAAGTTGTATATCATATTCTTCTAGTTATCTTTCATCATTTACCGGTTGTCTTTCATCTTCTTCTAGTTGTCTTTCGTATTTTACTAGTTGTCTTTGTTGTTTTAATTGTTATCATTCATCTTCTTCTAGTTGTCTTTCATCTTCGACTAGTTGTTCTTCATCTTCTTCTAGTGGTCTTTCATCATTTTCTAATTGTTTTTCATCTTTTTCAAACTGTCTTTCATCTTGTCATGGTTGTCATTCTTGTTGTACTAGTTTCCTATAATGCTATACATGTTTTTTACGTCTGCTACATGTTGTTTTTCTTCTACTGTTGGTTGTATTTCATCTTCTTCTTCTTGTATTTCATTTTGTTATCGTTGTCTTTAATGTTCTACTAGTGGTCTTTCATTGTTCTACTGGTTGTCTTTCATCTTCTTCTAGTTGTATTTTGTCTTGTACTAATTGTCTTTCATCATGTACTGGTTATGTTACATGTTCTTCTAGTTGTGTTTCATGTTCTTCTAGTTGTCTTTCATCTTTTTCTAGTTGTATTTCTTCTTTTTCTAATTGTATTTCACACTCTTCTGGTAATTTTTCACCTTCTTTTATATGTCTTTCATTTTGTTCGGTTGTCTTTCATGTTCAATTGGTTGTTTCTTATCTTTTCATAGTTGTTTTTCATCTTGTACATGTTGTCTTTTATATTCTACTGGTTTGTCTTTCATGTCCTACTAGTTGTCTTGCATGTTCTACTGGTTGTCTTTCATCTTCTTCTTGTTGGCTTTCATTTTCTACTAGTTGCCTTTCTTGTTTTTCTAGTTGGTTTCATGCCTCTAGTTGTTTTTCATCTTTTTCAAGTTGTATATCATATTCTTCTAGTTATCTTTTATCATTTATTGGTTGTCTTTCATCTTCTTCTAGTTGTCTTTTGTCATTTAGTGGTTGTCTTTCTTGTTTTACTCGTTGTCATTCATCTTCTTCTAGTTGTCTTTCATCTTCGACTAGTTCTTCTTCATCTTCTTCTAGATGTCTTTCATCTTTTTGAAACTGTCTTTCATCTTGTACGGGTTGTCATTCTTGTTGTACTAGTTTCCTATAATGCTATACTGGTTTTTTACGTCAACTACATGTTGTTTTTCTTCAACTGTTGGTTGTATTTCATCTTCTCCATCTTGTATTTCATCTTGTTATCGTGGTCTATAATGTTCTACTAGTGGTCTTTCATTGTTCTACTGGTTGTCTTTCATCTTCTTCTAGTTGTATTTTGTCTTCTACTAATTGTCTTTCATCATGTACTGGTTATGTTACATGTTCTTCTAGTTGTGTTTCATGTTCTTCTAGTTGTCTTTCATCTTTTTTCTAGTTGTATTTCTTCTTTTTCTAATTGTATTTCACACTTTTCTGGTTATTTTTCACCTTCTTTTATTTGTCTTTCATTTTGTTCAGTTGTCTTTCATGTTCTATTGGTTGTTTCTTATCTTTTCATAGTTGTTTTTCATCTTGGACATGTTGTCTTTTATATTCTACTGGTTTGTCTTTCATGTCCTACTAGTTGTCTTGCATATGCTACTGGTTGTCTTTCATCTTTTTCTTGTTGGCTTTTCATTTTCTACTAGTTGCCTTTCATGTTTTTCTAGTTGGTTTCATGCCTCTAGTTGTTTTTCATCTTTTTCAAGTTGTATATCATATTCTTCTAGTTATCTTTTATCATTTACTGGTTGTCTTTCATCTTCTTCTAGTTGTCTTTCGTCATTTACTGGTTGTCTTTCTTGTTTTACTCGTTGTCATTCATCTTCTTCTAGTTGTCTTTCATCTTCGACTAGTTCTTCTTCATCTTCTTCCAGATGTCTTTCATCATTTTCTAGTTATTTTTCATCTTTTTGAAACTGTCTTTCATCTTGTACGGTTTGTCATTCTTGTTGTACTAGTTTCCTATAATGCTATACTGGTTTTTTACGTCAACTACATGTTGTTTTTCTTCAACTGTTGGTTGTATTTCATCTTCTTCATCTTGTATTTCATCTTGTTATCGTGGTCTATAATGTTCTACTATTGGTCTTTCATTGTTCTACTGGTTGTCTTTCATCTTCTTCTAGTTGTGTTTTGTCTTCTACTAATTGTCTTTCATCATGCACTGGTTATGTTGCATGTTCTTCAAGTTGTGCTTCATGTTCTTCTAGTTGTGTTTCATGTTCTTCTAGTTGTCTTTCATCTTTTTCTAGTTGTATTTCACACTCTTCTGGTTATTTTTCACCTTCTTTTATTTGTCTTCATTTTGTTCGATTGTCTTTCATGTTCTATTGGTTGTTTCTTATCTTTTTATAGTTGTTTTTCATCTTGCACAGGTTGCCTTTCATATTCTACTGGTTTGTCCTTAATATTCTACTAGTTGTCTTGCATGTTCTACTGGTTGTCTTTCATCTTCTTCTAGTTGACTTTCATCTTCTACTAGTTGCCTTTCATGTTCTTCCTGTTGGGTTTCATGCCTCTAGTTATTTTTCATCTTTTTCAAGTTGTATATCATATTCTTCTAGTTATCTTTCATCATTTACCGGTTGTCTTTCATCTTCTTCTAGTTGTCTTTCGTATTTTACTAGTTGTCTTTGTTGTTTTAATTGTTATCATTCATCTTCTTCTAGTTGTCTTTCATCTTCGACTAGTTGTTCTTCATCTTCTTCTAGTGGTCTTTCATCATTTTCTAATTGTTTTTCATCTTTTTCAAAATGTCTTTCATCTTGTCATGGTTGTCTTTCTTGTTGTACTAGTTTCCTATAATGCTATACAGGTTTTTTACGTCTGCTACATGTTATTTTTCATCTACAATTGGCTGTATTTCATCTTCTTCTTCTTCTTGTATTTCATCTTGTTATTGTTGTCTTTAATGTTCTACTAGTGGTCATCATCTCCTAATCGTATTTTGTCTTCTACTAATTGTCTTTCATCATGTACTGGTTATGTTACATGTTCTTCTAGTTGTGCTTCATGTTCTTCTAGTTGTGTTTCATGTTCTTCTAGTTGTCTTTCATATTTTTCTAGTTGTATTTTATCTTTTTCTAGTTGTATTTCATACTCTTCTTGTTGTTTTTCACCTTCTTTTATTTGTCTTTCATTTTGTTCGGTTGTCTTTCATGTTCTATTGGTTTTTCATCTTTTATTTGTCTTGCATGTTCTGCTGGTTGTCTTTCATCTTCTTCTAGTTTGCTTTCATCTTCTACTAGTTGCCTTTCATGTTCTTCTTGTTGGGTTTCATGCCTCTAGTTGTTTTTCATCTTTTTCAAGTTGTATACCATATTCTTCTAGTTATCTTTCATCATTTACTGGTTGTCTTTCATCTTCTTCTAGTTGTCTTTCGTCATTTACTGGTTGTCATTCATCTTCTTCTAGTTGTCTTTTTTATCTTCGACTAGTTGCTCTTCATCTTCTTCTAGATGTCTTTCATCATTTTCTATTTGTTTTCATCTTTTTGAAACTATCTTTCATCTTGTACTGGTTGTCATTCTTGTTGTACTTGTTTCCTATAATACTATACTGGTTTTTTACGTCTACTACATGTTGTTTTTCTTCTACTGTTGGTTGTATTTCATCTTCTTCTTCTTCTTCTTGTATTTCTTCTTGTTATCATTGTATTTAATGTTCTACTAGTGGTCTTTCATTGTTCTACTTGTTGTCTTTCATCTTCTTGTAGTTGTATTTTGTCTTCTACTAATTATCTTTCATCATATACTGGTTATGTTACAGGTTCTTCTAGTTGTGCTTCATGTTCCTCTAGTTGTGTTTCATGTTCTCTAGTTGTCTTTTAACTTTTCTAGTTGTATTTCTTCTTTTTCTAATTGTATTTCACACTCTTCTGGTTATTTTTCACCTTCTTTTATTTGTCTTTCATTTTGTACGGTTGTCTTTCATGATCTATTGGTTGTTTCTTATCTTTTTATAGTTGGTTTTCATCTTGTACATGTTGTCTTTTATATTCTACTGGTATGTCTTTCATGTCCTTCTGGTTGTCTTGCATGTTCTACTGGTTGTCTTTCATCTTCTTCTTGTTGGCTTTCATCTTCTACTAGTTGTCTTTCATGTTCTTCTAGTTGGTTTCATGGCTCTAGTTGTTTTTCATCTTTTTCAAGTTGTATATCATATTCTTCTAGTTATCTTTCATCATTTACTGGTTGTCTTTCATCTTCTTCTATTTGTCTTTCGTCTTTACTGGTTGTCTTTCTTGTTTTAATGGTTGTCATTCATCTTCTTCTAGTTGTCTTTCATCTTCGACTAGTTGTTTTTCATCTTCGACTAGTTGTTTTTCATCTTCTTCTAGTGGTCTTTCATCATTTTCCAGTTGTTTTTCGTCTTTTTCAAACTGTCATTCATCTTGTACTGGTTGTCATTCTTGTTGTACTAGTTTCCTATGATGCGATACTAGTTTTTTAGTCTACTACATGTTGTTTTTCATCTACAATTGGTTGTATTTCAACTTCTTCTTCTTCTTCTTCTTTTTGTATTTCATCTTGTTATCGTTGTCTTTAATGTTCTACTAGTGCTCTTTCATTGTTCTACTGGTTGTCTTTCATCTTCTTCTAGTTGTATTTTGTCTTCTACTAATTGTCTTTCATCATGTACTGGGTATGTTACATGTTCTTCTAGTTGTATTTCATGTGCTTCTAGTTGTCTTTCATCTTTTTCTAGTTGTATTTCATACTCTTCTAGTTGTTTTTCACCTTCTTTTAGTTGTCTTTCATTTTGTTCGGTTGTCTTTCATGTTCTATTGGTTGTTTCTTATATTTTTATAGTTGTTTTTCATCTTGTATAGGTTGTCTTTCATATTCTACTGGTTTGTATTTCATGTTCTACTAGTTGTCTTGCATGTTCTACTGGTTGTCTTTCATCTTCTTCTAGTTGGTTTTCATCGTCTACTAGTTGCCTTTCATGTTCTTCTAGTTGGATTTCATGCCTCTAGTTGTTTTCATCTTTTTCAAATTGTATATCATATTCTTCTAGTTGTCTTTCGTCTTTACTGGTTGTCTTTCTTGTTTTAATGGTTGTCATTGATCTTCTTCTAGTTGTCTTTCATCTTCGACTAGTTGTTCTTCATGTTCTTCTAGTGGTCTTTCATCATTTTGTAGTTGTTTTTAATCTTTTTCAAACTGTGTTTTATCTTGTACTGGTTGTCATTCTTGTTGTACTAGTTTCCTATAATGTTATACTGGTTTTTTACGTCTACTACATGTTTTTCATCTACAATTGGTTATTTTATATCTTCTTCTTCTTCTTGTATTTCATCTTGTTATCGTTGTCTTTAATGTTCTACTAGTGGTCTTTCATTGTTCTACTGGTTGTCTTTCATCTTCTTCTAGTTGTATTTTGTCTTCTACTAATTGTCTTTCATCATGTACTGGTTATGTTACATGTTCTTCTAGTTGTGTTTGATATTCTTCTAGTTGTATTTCATCTTTTTCTAGTTGTATTTTATATTTTTCTAGTTGTATTTCATACTTTTCTAGTTGTTTTTCACCATCTTTTATTTGTCTTTCATTTTGTTCGGTTGTCTTTCATGTTTTATTGGTTGTTTCTTTTCTTTCATAGTTGTTTTTCATCTTGTACAGGTTGTATTTCATATTCTACTGGTTTGTCTTTCATGTTATACTAGTTGTCTTGCATGTTCTACTGGTTGTCTTTCATCTTCTTCTTGTTGGCTTTCATCTTCTACTAGTTGCCTTTCATGTTCTTCTAGTAGGTGGTTGTGCAGGAACAGCTGGGTTCTGAGTTGGATTTGGAGGAGGTTCCGTGTTGGAAGGTTGACCTTTACTTCTCAGATTGTAGGGTGGTTCCAGCTTGCTCCTGTGATAAGAGAAAAATAAAAATAAAAAGATACAAGTTAAAATCTAGAATTTAATAAAAATAAGCAAAATCCAGAAATTTTCAATGCCGTTCCTCGTCAACGGCGCCAAAAACTTGTTCACACAAAAGCGT
The DNA here is from genome assembly GCA_028015225.1 of Carex myosuroides. Lineage (NCBI taxonomy): Eukaryota > Viridiplantae > Streptophyta > Magnoliopsida > Poales > Cyperaceae > Carex > Carex myosuroides. The sequence continues at coordinate 8,230,256 of CM051472.1, forward strand.
ATGCACAAAGTTTCAGTATAGCAAGCTATACCTTTTAACCTTGGGTACACCTTTCGAGTTGGATTGCAAGTGTACAATCCTGTCGAGCAGTATAATCAGGTATCGATCAATAGGACGGATGAAAATAGATTGGACTTTACTTAGATTATATAAAAACTCTAGAAGTCTGCAAAATGTTGGTTTTGGTTGTTTAAATTCCTAAACAGATTAATGACAATGTTTAAAACAGTAAAGGTGTTTTAGAATGAATAAAAAGGGGTTCCTAGGGTTTCTGACTTCATCTCACCTTAGCCTCTTGGTGCCCGGTCCGTGCACTTTCATGCACGGGCCGTGCACTTTCATGCACGGGCCGTGCACTTTCATGCACGGGCCGTGCACTTTCATGCACGGGCCGTGCACATTCATACACGGTCCGTGTGGCCCTCGAGTTGATACAACAGCTACTGGTTTCTGTGTTGTTTCTTTGTGTAGGGTTCTATTGACCGTACCTGAGTCTCTAAACCTCAACTCTCGCATGTTGGCTTAATTACTTGGTACAAAACTCAATTTCCTCCCTCTTAGGGTTCTTAAACCTCAACTTTCGCTTGTTGGCTTAATTAACCTAAGTTACTTGTTGGTTTACTAAAGATAACCTCGATCTCTTGATACGAGGAAAGCTTCACCTCTCGGCTACAACTTGGTTTCACCTCTTGGCTCACAAACCTACCTCAAATACCTAGCTTGGTCGAGTGAATATCAAGGTCTTAAAATACCATCTAGATGTGGCCATGCATCTAACCATAAACCAATTAATTCAAACAAGTTCAACTAAGCAATAAAACAATACACAACAAGCAATCACAAAATCCAACACAAATTCCAATAAACTAGCAAGTAAAACAAAGCATTCGACTACATCTTAACCCTAGAAACGAAAAAGTCTACTCAAACATAGTTCTAAAACAAATAAAAGAGATGATAAAGATAGTGCTCATGGCAGAATTCGAAGTCGTAAGAAGATCCGTCGCAAATCTCTTGATTTTCGCCTCTCTTCTTCTTCTCCAAGCCTAGCTATCTCTTCTCAGATCCAGAATGACCTCTCTGTTGGACAGAGAGGCGCTTTAATGGTCCAATTCCCGACCTTCTCCAGCTGGCACCAATTTCCATCTTTGGATTATGTTTCGAGAAATGCCATGCACGGTCCGTATGCAAGGGTGCACGGACTGTGTGCCTGTGTCCTTTTGTCAGATTGTAGATCTTCTCGCAAGCTTCCGAAAAGTGGTCATACACTCAAAACGGAGTTACGAGTCAAAAGTTATGACTGTTTTAAGTTCAGGTGCAGAAATTTCAGCATCATATACATGTCTGTGTCTGGTCGTCTGTGGTCAGTTTGTGGCCGGGCAGAGGGTGTACGGACCACATGCAGATGGTGCACGGTCTGTGTGTAAACCTTCAGAATCTAGATTCTTCCTCTGTTTCGCCTGTTTCCTGCAAAATAAGAAATAAAAGCACAGCAGTACCACATCCTACAGATATTCAATGAAATAGACACGACTTTAGAGTTTCAGACACAGGTTTTCATACAAAGTACGGTCGGAATATGGACAAAATAGCTAGACATCAAATATCATAGTTATTGAATACATTAACTGTTTTTTTTGTTTTTTTTCTCCAAATTTTTCAATTAACATTGCAAATGCCATATCAAATTTTCCCCAAATTTTTACTGGTAAGATTCAAAAGAAGACAAACAAAAGGTTAAACTTGATAATAATCTCATGTCAACAGGAATTTTGTACCACTAAATTTGTCACTGCACAATTTATGTAATCAACGGTATAAAATAATTGGGCAAGTAAATTAATAGAGTGAGGCTATGGTACTATGCATAGCACAAATTGGTCTGTACTATGAATCAAGAATATTGATGATCATGATGAAAGTAATAATAACGATGATGATGATTATGATGATAATTTTGATGATGATTATGATGCTTATTTTAGCAGCAGAAATCTATTTTTCTGGTAAACTAGGAAGAATATCAAATGAAAGAACCCTAATTTATGCTTGAATGGGAGCAATAATCAATGAGCTGAGACAAGTAATTCTATATTTTTTCTTATTGCTCGCTTCCAAAGAAATGTTTTCAAAAGAAACATAACAAAATCTAGAATCCAACAAGAAAAATACATTATAAGTAGAGCAAAGTGTCGGTTTCAACAATTAATGAATTCATTGTTCCAGTTTAAAAAAAACAACGAAATAATGAATTTCTTGTACAAAAGATGTGCCAGTATCATTTGAAACATTATTTCAATCACAACCACCAAAAAATAAAATCTTTTAAAGGATGTGCCAGCATCATTTGACTACGCATGTAGGCACTGTTGCATATGCATCAAATCTCTAATTTTCAAGTTAAACTAGCAAAAATTTTGTTTCTTCATTTTAGCGAAAAGATAAATTGCTATTGAAATGTCGTATTCCAAATACCAAAGAGTTTAAAGAGTAATTGTGTGGGAAAATATGAAAATTAAAGAGTTTACTCGATGGGAGGTGATTCTACTCCGAGCTCCCATCTAGGTCTATCTATCTCCTCCGGCGCGATCTCCTCCGGCACGAGTGTTTCTTCCTCTTCGTATTCCATCTTCTCTAACTGTTCTTTCTAGGTTTTGAGTTTGCTTGGTGGGGAGAAAGTTTTAGTAGGGTAGCGGGGCAGGAGAGGAGGAGGCGGGAGAGTACGCTAGGTTTTAGCGCCAAAATGAGAGAGGAATTCTGATCGTAGAAGGAGAAGGGACTAATCCAATTATTATTTATATTGTTTATAATATTAAACTTAATTAATCTCTAATTAATCTCAGGTTTTAATTAATTGGGTAAATATGTGAGTTATTAGATTTTTAGATGGTAAATATGTAATTATAGAAATTTGGATGGTACATACGTAATTTCACAGTTTTTGAGTGGTATATATGAAATTCTCCCTTTTTTTTATATGCCTGATGCATGTCACCTCATTAGTCATGTGCAAAATACTATAATTGGAATTTTCATTTCATTATGAAGATTATCAACGGATATTTATATTTCTTGATAACAATCTAAATCTAAACAATACATAAAAGAAATTTGACTTCACATCTGCCGCCTCTTTTTGATGGCAAAGTTGATCGAACTAATATTCTTGTCAGATTTGAATTAATAATCCTGTTTTGCCACTTATGGTTTTAATGTAAAAAGGGAGAAAAGATAATAATGAATTATTTTGCTTTGGCACAGCATTGAACCGCAAGCAAACAAGATCTTCTTCTCTACGAAAAATAATAAAAATATTTGATAGCTGTGGTCTCCAACTCTCCATGACTCCATGCAGCCTTGAAGGTTGTCATTGTTGGACGGTTGGTTCACAGCACCACATTCTCCACCATCCTTTAATAAATTGATTTAGTGTGTTATGAACTTATGATAAATAAATTCATACTTACTCTGCAGTACTGCACCTTTCCTTTAAGATTTAACAATGTCAACAGTACTAGCTAGTCAAAACCTTAATCCGGCTTAGTTTGGAGACATTAAGCATGTCACCAAAATTAATTGGTATTAGGAATATAACACACAAATAGTTCAATTATTTAATATCCTTGTTTGGTTATGCCTACTCTCTCAGTAAGATAATATATGATATTGAAGTGAACTTGAAGCAACAGAGATTCTCACGTCATGGGACGGCCATTTTTTATTTTTTTTCAATCTCTTTGAGCATGAAAAAATATCTCATTCTGACTATTGACCTTAGTTAGATTTTTATTAGCACATGAACTTTTTTTAGTTATTAATCACTTCTTCAAAAATCGCTTTGATTTTCAACAATAATTTGGAGGAGGTTGATATTCACACAACAAAACTTGTTACCGGAACAATACATTTCAAAATTCTTAATTTTGCGAACCTTAAAAAAATAGATTCTTAATTTTGTGAACAACGCTGTCCCTCAATTATCTTCTACACACAGTGGCGGAGCTACAGTACCACAGGGGTAGGCAACTGTCTACCTCTGGAAATTTTTTTTTTTTGGACTAGTTTCTTTAATGGGTCTTGCCTACCTCTAGATTTGATTCTGCCTACCTTGGATTCAATTCGGAGTAACAATTGTCAGTTCAGAATTCAGAGATGGATGTGTGAGTCCTTTAATCTAATTAGGGAAGCATGGTATTTTTAAATCTTTGTTCATTTAAGATCATCATATCAGATTTTATGGCCGTCTGCACAATAGATATTTATATTTTTATGGAGACGGTTCGAACCCGAACCCGTTTAGAAAAAAAAACCCAAACCCGATCGATATCTGGCCACCCCTGTCTCAAATCCTGGCTACGCCACTGTCTACACATGCTTTCATTTTTCTTCTTTAATAACAAGTATCTTAATGACTATTTCTTAATTACTCAAATTTCCTAATTTGTTGCTGTCATTCTCCGGAGAAAAAAAAATTTGACCATAAATAAGAAATTGTTGTAAATTAAAGAAAAAAAAAGTAAATAAGATATTGAGAATATATAAAGATGACTATCTTTTATTCATATGATTTTCTTGTGTGTCTAATACAAGCTCACAATCCTATATTTATAGGTAGAAAATGTAAATAACAAGCCATTATAAATTAATTGCATTGATAAATGAGAAGAGATAAAACTTAAATCTTTAAGGAGAGTTTTGAAGTAATTAGTGAAGAGTTGCAAATGAACATTCATAACTTTAATTTATTTATAACACTTCCACTTGGATGTTCATTGTTCATTATACGCTATTAATATGATACTTCAGGATTAATATTAACATGATACTTCAGGATCAATATTAACACGGTACTTCAGGACCATGTACTGCCTCATTAAAAACCTTATCAAGAAAAATCCATTGGGATAAAATCTTGATTAAGGGAAAAAGAGTACAGTGCGTATAACGCTTCCCCTCATTTAGATATCATTGAATATTCTTCAATCGATGTAGACATATCTTCTTTGTGAGTTGTTCAAAAATCTTTGTCGGCAAAGATTTTGTGAATAGGTCTGCCAAATTATCTATTGATCGGACTTGGCAAACATTGATTACGCCTTCCTTTTGTAGGTCATGTGTCGAAAAGAACTTTGGCGCAATATGTTTAGTCCGGTCTCCTTTGATATATCCTTCTTTGATTTGTACAATGCATGCTGCATTATCTTCATGCAGCGGAGTAGGGTTTTCCTTGATGTTTTCAAGCCCGCATTCTTCTTGAATATTTTGAATCATTGACCGTAACCAAACGCATTCTCGACCAGTCTCGTATAAAGCGATCAGCTCGGCATGATTTGATGATGTTGCCATAATAGTTTATTTTGTTGATCGCCATAAAATTGCAACTCCACAATAAGTGAATACATATTCTGTTTGGAATCGTGCTTTATGTGGATCCGACAAATATCCCACATCTGCATATCCAATTAATTTGGATTTTGTATCATTTTGATAATATAACTCCATATCTCTAGTCCGCAGAGATATCGAAATATGTGTTTAATTATATTCTAATGTATTCTGGTTGGTTTGAAACTATATCTTGCTAACACATTTACTGCAAATGCGCTATCGGGTCTTGTATTATTTGCATGATATAATAATGTCCCGATTGCACTTAAGTATGGTACTTCAGGACCAAGCACTTTTTCAATTTTTTTTTGCGGGCGAAAAGGATTATTTTCTGTATTTAGCGATCGTACGACCATTGGTGTGCTCAAAGGATGAGTTTTATCCATATTGAATCTATTTAGTACTTTTTCAACATAATTTGATTGAATAAATATTTCATTATTTCGATGCTCGATTTGCAGGCCGAGACAAAATTTAGTTACACCAAGGTCTTTCATTTCAAACTCATTTCTCAACAATTTTGCAGTATTCTCAATCTCTTCAGGAGATCCAATAATGTTTAAATCATCAACATACACTGCAATGATTGTAAAACCTAGATTTGATCTTTTAATGAAAACACACGGACTAATTATATTATTTTTATATCCTTCTTTTAGAAGGTACTCACTCACTCGATTGTACCACATTCGACCTGATTGTTTTAGTCCGTATAAAGATCTTCTTAATTTTATAGAGTACATATCTCTAGGTTTTGACTTATATGCTTCAGGCATTTTCAATCCTTTGGGGATTTTCATGTATATGTCACTGTCAAGTGAACCATATAAATATGTTGTTACGACATCTATAAGTTGCATTTTTAGATTTTCTGTTACTGTGAGACTTATTAGAAACCTGAGAGTTATCGCATCCACTACAGGTGAATACGTCTCTTCATAATCAACTCCAGGTATTTGTGTAAAGCCTTGCTCCACTAGCCTTGCTTTATATCTCACAATCTCATTTTTCCCATTTCTTTTTATAACAAATACCCATTTGTAACCTACAGGGTTAACATCTTTGGGCGTTTGGACTACAGGTCCAAATACTTGCCTTTTTTTAATGAACTTAATTCAGCTTGTACGGCATCTTTCCATTTAGGCCAATCATTTCTATATCTACACTCTTCCGGAGTTTTTGGCACATTGTTTTCTTCGTTTATAACATCGCTTGCTATAGCGAATGCAAAGATTTCATTAATATATGTTTCTTCTGGAACTTGATCAACCTCTTCTAGGGTTTTATCAATTTCTTCAGGAGTTTTACCATTAATCTCTTCTGAAATTTTATCTACTTCTTCAGGAGTTCTACTACCAACATCTTCTAGGGTTTTATCAACTTTTTCAGGAGTTTTACCATCAACCTCTTCTGGGGTTGGACCAACTGCTTTATTCTGCTCTTTCCTTTTATGTGAATTTACATCCTTAGAACCAAGTGGTCTTCCACATTTTCTACGCACATTAGATTCATTAGATATTTTTGTAATGTCAATTCGAGCAGGTGCGTTTATAGCTGGAATATGCGATTTAGTAACTCTATTTGTATCTGTAAATGTATCAGGCAATTCATTTGCAATTCTTTGCAAATTTATAATTTTTTGAACTTCGAGTTCACATTGCCACTTCGGGGCTCAAGATAAGATAACAAGGAATTCCAAGTTACTTGTTTATCCAGCTTTTATTTTTCTTCTCCTAAGTTTGAGAATATTGATTCATTAAAATGACAATCAGCAAATTTTGCTGTAAAAACATCTCTTGTTAATGGTTCTAAATATTTAGTAATAGAAGGAGAATTAAAACCAATATCAATTCCCAACCTTCTTTGAGGTCCCATTTTTGTGCATTGTGGAGGAGAAATTGAAACATATACTGCACAACCAAATACCTTTAGATGGGACAAATTTGGTTCTCTTCCGGAGACCAATTGTAACGGTAAATACCTATTATCTATAGTTGGCCTTAACCTAATTAGTGCAGCAGCATGTAATATGGCATGTCCCCATGCAGAAGACGGTAAACTAGATTTCATAAGTAAAGGTGTAGCAATTAATTGCAACCTTTTAATCAACGATTCTGCTAGACCATTTTGTGTATGAACATGGGCCACATTTTACTGTAATTCCAATAGACATGCAATAATCATTAAAAGTTTGAGAATAAACTCTCCTGCATTATCAAGCCGGATTTTTTAATTTGATAATCCGAAAAATTAGCTCTCAATTGAATAATTTGTGCTAATAGTCTAGCAAACGCAACATTTCTTGTTGCTAACAAACTCGCATGTGACCAGCGTGTAGATGCATCAATTAACACCATAAAATATGTAAATGGTCCACATGGAGGTGTAATAGACCCACATATATCTTCTTGAATTCTTTTTAAAAATGAAGGAGCTTCAGGTCCAATTTTCTTTGGAGATGGCCTAGTAATTAGTTTTCCAAGAGAGCATGTTTCGCATGTCAATTCTTTTGATAATAGAATCTTCAGGTCCTTTAGGGGATGCCCATTTGCACTTTCAATTATTCTCCTCATCATTATACTTCCTGGATGACCCAATATTTCATGCCACAGTGTAAATAATTTTAGATCAACTAACTTCTGGTTAGTATCAACCAACTTCTGGTTAGTAACCATATTTGATTCTATTGTACTTATATAAGTACCATATAGTCCAGAGGACATTGCTTGCATCTTTTCTATTATAATTTTCTAGTCATTCTTAATAGATGTGATATGAAGATATTCACAATTTTTCTTATTCATAGTTTCAATATGAAAACTATTCTTTCGAATATCTTTAAAGCTTAGTAGATTTCTTCTAGATCTACTTGAATATAATGTATCATCTATTATTAATTTTGTTCCTTCAGCTAACAAAATACAAGATCTTCCGGAGCCTTCTATTAAATTACTTGTGTCAGATATATTGTGGATATTAGTCTCACCAAGATGCAATTGTGATAGTATTTCTTACTTTTCAATATGGTATTAGTTGTTCCACTGTCTACCAGACATGGATCTTCTTTACTTATCATTGTGTCAGCCATTTTCCTACTTTGATTCATTAAACTTGTTTGCATATAAAAATTTAAAAGTAAACTAGCCTTTTATTAAACATAAACATAAACTTCTATACTATATTTTCTCCCTAAGTAATAAATATATTTCTTCATCCATATTCTGGAAGAAATCTGATACATCAAGATATGTATCCATATGGCATTAATTTTTTAGGTAATTTTCAGTAAAGTTAGTTTCTATATTTTTCCCCTTTTCCTTGATGAGGCTTGATAAAGTTCTACAAAATGCTTGGGCGTACGACAGGTACGCAACCAATGATTAGCCATCCTACATCTGTAACAAACATCTTCAAGACATTTGTTTTTCTCATTTTTCATTAATACGTATTTATATCAAAATACAACTTCAAGTTATTAAACATAACTTCGAGTTATGATAAATGAAAAGGGAGATAAATTCAAGCTTTGCAAGATTTGCCATACTTACTACAATATAGATGCATATTAACTTCAGGTTATTAATGCCATAACTTCAGGTTATTGATACATAACTTCAGGTTATTGATATCATAACTTCAGGTTGTAAATGTCATAACTTCAAGTTATGAAAAATGAAAAAAGGAGATAAATATAAATAAAAGAATATGTAAATTGAATAAATAAATTTAAATGTATTAATAACTTCATGTTATAATAAAATATTAATAACTTCTGGTTATTAAATTACTTGAATGAGCAATTGTAAAATTTAATTTGAAATAACTTCGGGTTATATTTTCATCTAGTGACCTATAATAACGTTTGGTTATTATATTGATTTTATATGAAAATTTCTAATAAAACTTCAGGATTTAATTGGGAATAACTTTAGGTTATTATTCATCCAGTGGCCTATAATAACTGTTGGTTATTATATTAATTTTATACTAAAATTCCTAATTGAACTTCGGGTTCTAAAAAATTCTAATAATAACTTCTGGTTATTATTCTAACTGGGTAATACGAACTTCGGATTCTTGATAAACTTTTAGTTTCGATAATAACTTCAGGTTATTATTCTATCATTCACTTCAAGGAATGATTCTTATAAACTAAAACAAATATGATAAAAAATTTAAATGAAATTTAATTTAATGAAAGATATAATAATCAATTATACAAATTACTTACATAATAACTTTGCAACTTTTTCCAAGCAATTCGTGCAGATAATGTGTTGTAAATTAAAGAAAAGAAAAGTAAATAAGATATTGAGAATGTATAAAGATGACTATCTTTTATTCATATGTTTTTCTTGTGTGTAATACAAGCTCACAGTCCTATATTTATAGGTAGAAAATATAAATAACAAGCCATTATAAATTAATTGTATTGATAAATGAGAAGAGATAAAACTTAAATCTTTAAGGAGAGTTTTGAAGTAATTAGTGAAGAGTTGCAAATGAACATTCATAACTTTAATTTATTTATAACAGAAATAACTTTTTTTGCTTATCTTCTTTAGCATCATCAATTACTCATATAATAATTCTATGAGAAAAAATGCTAAAATAGTCAAGTATTTGATAAAAGTTCTCTAAAAGAAAATTTTGAATTAATTCTCATGGTAAAAACACTCAAATTAGAAGCAAATCTTTTCAAAATATTTAAGAACTTAGAATGTTGTGTTGGTAACAAAATTATGGTGTCAATATCACCACCTTACTTTGGATGGCAGAAAGGAAGAGATTAATTATAATTAGATAGTATTATGTTGAAAGTAAAAGAAAGATTATTGTTCTTAAATTATCACTACAAAGAGATAAATTTCAAAATGTAATAATTGAATGAATATTAAAGAACTAAACCATGCGTAACACTTAAAAGTCATTAGGTACGAACGGTTCCTTGTTACCAACTTTTTATTTAACCAATAAATTAATAAATGTCTCCAAAACCTTTGGAAAAGAATTAGCAGTATTCTATTCTCTCCACGTCAGTGCAGGTGATTCTTTTAATTTATCATCGTCAAGATTGGATTCTTAGTCTTGACTTCCTTTAAACAACATCTACTTGTTGCTTTCTTTTCTTTAATTCTTTTTCATCAAGAGCCATATTTTTTCCTTTTTCCTTTTGCTGTTAGTATCTTCAACCCATTAACTATAAGAAATAACAACAATAAGTTTTTAACAAATAAAATAAATAATCTATACATGTTTTCACAACAATGGATTGATGCAAATAATAAACTTAAAGGGGTGCATTAGCAAAACACTTGACAAATATTGTGTCTTTAGTACTTAAAAAATAATATCCTTCTATCTCGAATAGATATGATTGTTTAATATGGGATGATGTACTGGGTACTTGCAAGCAATATCCTGATGTTTGTCCCTTTATTTCTTATACATACTTATCAGCTTATCTGTTTCCACATCGGTCGCCTTCGATCTTTCCTCTTTTGATCAAACACCTTCACATTATTACATATATATATGACACAAGAATGTATATATTGGTGATATGAGGTGTAATTGTGTAATAACCCACATCCAGAAAATAATAACATAATCAATAATAGAGTCTCTCATACTCTCCAAGTCTTGACTATAAGTACTTGGGTGTCCCTCTAGGAAGCATTCTCAAAACACTACCTCCTAAAAAGGGACAAAAGGATAGAAAACTCAAGGGAATGAGGGATTGTGAGAAAGATTGTTCAAATTATAACTCAAAATGGAGCCAAGAAGAGAACAAATTATTTGAAGTTGCTTTGGCAATCATAGATGAAAAATGCCCCAAGAGATGGGAATGGGTTGCTTTCATGATTGGAAATAAGAAGACTGCAGAAGAGGTGCAAAAACATTTTGAAATGTTATTAGAAGATTTGAATTTCATTGAATCTTGCTCCTTGTTTGATCACAAGCATGGTCTGGAGATCTCAGATGTAAGTTCCTGCCATCGACAGGATCAAGAGCAGAGGTATATTTTACACTCTACTTTTCTTTAGTTCGTCTTAATTAAATTCTGACCATGTTATTTTAAAAAATTATAAAAAGGTTGCAATCAGTTGCAAAAATGAAAATTTCGGTTTTATATTGGCAAATAAGCTAAAAACTTAGTTATAGTTTACACAGAAAAGGAAGTATTAGTCAGCAATCCAGTTCAGTGCTATCAAAAAAGCATACATGAATTTTTATTTATTTGTTTATTCATTCATTTATAGTAGGATGCTTGGAGAAATAAGCTTTGCTTGACGTTGGTAGATGACAGGAGTTGCTGATATTCTCAGATATCATGTATAAGAGAAGCTAATGCTATTGAGTGAGCCTATGGTGCTATGCATAGCACGGACTCCATCCGTGCTATGCATAGCACCATAGCCTCACTCAATGCTATTTGTAGATGTTTCATATGTGAAAATGTAACTTGTTTCTTAATGCTTAGATTTTGAGATGAATTTCAATGTTACTTCTTTATAAAAAAACACGTCTCTACAAATACTGTAACTGAATTGATGTCGTAGGATCGCTAATTGATATTACATAGATTTAAAATTGCACAGAGCGGATTAGCTCTGTCACTTAAGAGCACAAGAATTTTACAATAATGAACAAGGAAAACATATTCTTTCCTAGAAAAATAGTTTTAAGTAACATTTTCTGTCAATACTACAAATCCTTTTTCACTTTTCATAAATAGTTAGCTAATATGCAAAAGGAAATTACATCATCAGCAAAAGAGAAGAAAATTGCAAGAAAAATAGTTTTAGTACATAAAAGAATTATTATCTAAGGCTTCCAAATTTTCATAATGCAATCCTCGCCATAGGTTACCACCAGATTCCTATGTGGGTGGTGAGTTATCCCAATTGCATCTTTCTCGTGCACCTAAAAATTTGTTATGCCAAAAAAAAGACTAAGCCGACATATAATAACAATAAATTAAGGAAATATTTGTCTGTGCCCCTGCAGAACCTCAAATTAATGGACGCCTGCAACATAACATCTCAAAGCCCCTAGAGAAACATTTGGAATGTTGCATATACCTCATTTTTCTTCAACATTATTTTCCATAAAATTGAAAAGAAAATATCCCTTTTTCATCCTCATTTGTTTATCAGCTTGGTATGTTTATATTTGGTTCTTTTTCAAATGGTTCAGATGATATATATGAAAAAATGAAAGATGGTATATGCAGTTCAGTCCTATCAAAACAAGATATAAGACTTGTGGCCACCCTGAAAACCCCCAAAACTTCATTCATAACAACACTTTACAAGAACAATCTTACACCAATAGAACTTGTTCATATTGAAATAAAAATGTTGTTGCATTTTGTAAAAGTTAATGAAATGGGGGTACACCGGTATTTTAGATTTTTGGGGGTACTAAATAAAAAGCTGCAATTACAAAAAAAGGAAAAGGAAAGAGAAAATAATGAACAAACCTTCATCAAATGCTCCAGCTTGCCTGATTGATGACTAAAACAATATATATTCCTGAATTTTTTTTAAAGAAGTACGTAAATAAAATTCCATCTAACAATAATTTTTTTTAAAATATAAGAGAGCTCTTACGTAAGTATCAACTGTCTACGAGAACATTAATTATTGGGTAATAACCTTTTTTATTATTTTCCAAATTGTTGTATTGGATAAAACCGAGCTTACTTGCAACAAAGAAAAAAACAAAGTTGGGGAAATGGGTAAAGGGACGATGAGTACCAGTAAATATTTTGCAAGTTGCAATTTGTAACAAGAATAGAATATCTAAAGAAAATTCATACATGTCTTCACCAATACAGTATATCCAATCGCCTTTAGGCGAAACAGATGCAGCCACGAAATCTCCTCCTTCCCTTTTACCAGATGAAAAGCTTTTCACCACCTGTTAAAGCATTTACCAATGATTAATATTTTTTTTTAATCAACAAAAGAGCCATCTTATTTTCTCAAGACAATTTTACCTGGCCTTGGAGAGTCATGATGTAAATTGAAGAAGTTTTATTACATACAACAATATGTTCAGGATTCTTTGGGAATATATGCACCGAGTTTATGGAAGCATCTCCTCCCTGAGAGTTGAAAAAAAAAAAAATGAAAACAACAATAAAAGGATGTAACCAAAGATATAGACGAACCGAAATAATAAAATCTGTAGTACAAAGAAGTACCCTCAATGGAGGTGGAGGCTTGAAAGTTTGAATGCAATCTGTAGTTTTCATGTCCCACACCTTTACATAGGCAGCAAAATTAACACAATTTACTTCATAAAATTAAAACTAATTAGAAAGAAAATAAAACTTGCAATTGAAAAAAAATAAAAAAAAATAATAAAAGGATAAAAACAAATTTTGAAAAGATGAGGAGACCTTGACAGTACAATCACTTGAGGCAGTGATGACACGGCCACCATCATTTGTGAATATGGCATAGTTTACATATGAAGTGTGTCCTCTAAATTCTTTCAACATCTTTCCAGATTTCAAACCATGAATTCTACAACCAATAACATCAAATTTAATGTCAAAACACAAATCCACCCAATTGCCTTAGTTGATCTATTTTTTTGGCACAGCTCGAAATTAGGAGGTTAATCGAGGACAATTGGGCTAGAATGAGGCTTCAACGCAAAACTTGGCTTAAATGAGCTAACTTGGAGAAGTTCAACCAACAACTTAGTGTAAATACACACAAAGCCCAGTTTCTCTCAAAACTTGTAGCTTAACCCACAAATCTCACACTCACAAATAAGACAAGAGCAGTGGTGGTTGCATACATGTGATGTACTGCTGTAACCAATCAATGGCAATAATTAACCTCTGTAAAGAAAAAGCACCTAGCAGTAGTATCGAAGGAGGTGCTAAGAATTTGGGTGCCATCCCGAGAGAAGGTAACGCTGGTGACCCCTTTGGCGTGAGCACGCTCTAGCCTCCGCAAGCACTGCCCAGTTCTTATTCTCCATACCTATTATTAAATTAAACCAGAAATCATCAAAAAGCTGATATAACTGGAGTAAGTTTAAGCTCGTCATATTACTTTGTAAAGAATGATCAATCCCAAAAGTTAAGCCCTTGCGAACTCTAGAACTCTAGAATAGCCTTGATTGATCTTTTGGTACAGTACCAGAACCTTACTGATGCTTAAACAGTAACTAAACTCGCTACTTACCTTCATAATTTGCTCAAACATACCAGACAGCATATGTTAGAATATGGAAGAAACAAAATTAAGCCAAACAGATATATAACCTTGATCTTGCCGTCTTGTGAGCCAGAAACAAGCATCTCAGAATCTCTACTGAAGTCAACACACAATACCGCCTCATCATGTACCATGAAATTCTCCTGTAATAGTACATTTTAATTATACAAATATGATTACAAAAGATAACTAGGGATTAATTTGAAAATATGAAGGGTACCCACATCAGCTTGGTACTGGAGATCCTTTTTGAGCTTTCCGCTTATGTAATCCCAAACCTATTGAGGATGACACCAAGATAGAAGCAAGTTAATGGAGAAAAATGTTATTTTACTGGAAAGTTGCTCTTTTTAAGGTGCGAAAATATTGTACAAAACAACAAAAAACAAGAAATTACCTCAATAATGCCATCCACGGAGGATGAAACAAGGTACTGCCCATCTGGTGAAAACCGAGCACATTCAGGGTTGCTTTTCTTTCCAAACTGTATAAACAATGTTGAAGAATTAAATTTAAAATTATGCACAATACACTTAGAATTAGTAATAAAATAAAACTGGTAAAATTCACTCAGAAAGCTAATTAAAAATGAAAGGACATGATATTTGGTACTAAGATGGCACAGGTAGACTGGTATCATATTGCAGTTGTAAACTAGTCATCTTTCTGGACTCGAAGGGGATAAAAAAAAGCTTATTGCATAGCATTTTAAAAAATTAGGTATTTCAACACAAAATAAATGAAAACTAAATGTGAAAAACAAATCAGAAGCAGCAGTAATAAAATAGTCTCATACCCTGATTTGGTGAGATAACGTATTAGGATAAGTTTCTTCTTCATCTTGTTTCATTGCTGCTGTACCTCTAAATAAATCAAACTGTGTGCCAGGAGGCAATAATCCTAAAAAGACAGAGATGTTAAGATAATGTGGCTACAATTAAAAATATAATACTCAATTGTAAAAATAAAAAGAAGAGAAGAGAAGAGAAGAGAAACCTTGGTGCTGCTGCCATTTTAAGGCCTGACCGATTAATGCCATTAACCGAGACGGTGGTACTACTGACACCTCTGCAGCTATTGCTGTTTATTATATTTAAAAAAAAAGATAAGGAAATAGATTATTGTGTATTTAAATTAATAGTAATAAAAGATAAAAATTTTGTTAAAAGAAAACCTTGAGCTATTTGAGCTCGTCTCTTTTCCTTTGTAGAATCTTGGTATGCCTGAAAATCCCAATAGGAAGAACATTGTTTAGGACTTAAGGTTAGATTATTAAAATGACCACGAGCTCAAAAGGAACAAAAAAAGATAACCTACTTGATACATTCAAAACAAACACACATTACTGGATCTCAACACTGTAACTAACCATATTTGCAAATTTATTCCACTCCTCTTTTTCTTTGTCTATGTTGTCCTTTAGTTATCAGGTTTACCGAGTTCTTTAATACAATGGCAATTAACAGAAGTACAATTCATATTGCTTAACAGACACCCATGGAGCTTTGACCAATAAAAAAAGGACATACCTCGTTAGGGTCAAAGTAAGTCCGGACTAATAGATGCTCAAGCCTTAAGTACCTCTCTGGTTGCTCCTGTTTCATAACTCCCATAACCTGTGTTTGTCTTAAAATAGCACGAGCTGTGTCCATTTCGCGGAGCTCTATCATTTCCAATACTATCTGACCAAATTCACATAAAGGTACAGAAAATAAGTAGTTGAATGTTGAATCAGGTCTTCTATGCATGGCAACAGGTTAAAGATACTTGCAATGTGGTATACTGGTATCATCAGCGCCAGTTTGTACCAAAACATTTATTTAAGGGAAAAAGTGAACAAGATTTAGCACTTGTCTTTACTACACAGAATTTCAGTGCAACTGCTCAAATCAAATTGCTTGGGAACTCAAGTTAGTACTCGAATACAATAAAAAAGAAAAAACTTTTTGTTTAGTGGTACTGGGAAACTGGTTCCATAATTCCTGACTTGAGGAATGACATTTACCAGATTTCAGTCCTATCTCTGTGCAATGCTGAACTTAAATTTTGTTGCTTGATTAAGGCTTTATGGGACTTATTTGGGAACCGAATTCATGCTGGAACATCATTTTTGCCCAAACTTACAAACAAAGGGGAAAAAAATGCAACCTGTTCATAAAGATCCTCCAACTTCTTTCGGGGCAACTTCAATTGAGCAACTTGGGGGAGAATGGCATCCCATCTGCCACTATTTATGTCAGCTATAAACGTCTCGATGCTGTCGACTGTGTTCAAAGAGACCTGACACTCGCTTTGTAGGGTTTGAAAGGTTTGGTGCAAGGAGTTCTCTTTGCAGAACTGAAGAACTATCTTTATCACACTACAATAGAGGATTAATAAATGTCCTTAGTATCATCACTGGCAAAATATAGAGAAATTCATGCACAGGAACAAACAAGCTAAAATGGATTTCTAATTCGCCACTTATTGTATTCAACTCCTAATATCTCAAATTCACAGATGTACTGCAGCATAAAAGAGTTGATTAAAGAGAAATATACACATTTGCATGGGGGGAGAGAGAGAGAGAGAGAGAGAGAGAGGAAGGTGGGCACTGGGCTTACTCGCGAGCTTCGATTTCTAGAGTGGACATGGTAACGGCTTGGTTACGTGTTGTCTTCTCCGACGAGTTTTGCGAAGACGAGCGGGATAAAGACCTGAGAGAGATTCAGTTCGCGGTCTAGGGTTTTGGGTTAGGAGCTTAGGGCCCGGCTCGGTAAAGCCGTTCAGCAATTCCGAAAATTAACAGGAAAGAAATAACTGAAAAGGATGAAAATCCATTTGCGAAATTACCCAAACGCCTTACTTTTACACTCCCACTGTCCCACACACTACTCTCTCATTAGGGATGTCAATTGTCTTTTTGCGACCTTGGGCCTTGGCAGAAAATGCCACGGATTAGGGATGTCAATTGTCAAGTAGTTTTTTTTTATCCGGTAATATCGTATTAACTTATTAATTTGATACGAAAAATATAGATAATTTTTTTTATTAACGTATCAGATACTACTATAAATACCAAAATATTCATTAACTAAACGAATAAGACTATTTTTTTTTACATCCGTTAGGACTATTTTGTGAAGTAAGAGGTTTGTTTTACTTCATTCATGTTCATATTTTTTATATTTGAAAGTTCAAACAGCCGATCCGAAATGCTCAATATGATCTACATATTGAAATATGCTAGAAGACTAAATTTTACAGTTTTTGAAAATTGTTTAGTATTTCTTAAGAATTTTTTAAAATCACTGTTTTTGGATAGTCCAGATTCCATCATCCAAAAACAGCGTTTTCTACCCATCCAAAAAAATAGTAAAAAATTCCCAAAAATATAAAATTTGGTCTCCAAGCACATTTCAATATGGAGATCATGTTGAGCGGTTTGGATCAGTTGTTTGGACTTTGAAAACGGAGATATAAGCATGAAGTAAAACAAGTTTCTTATCATGTTGAGGGTTAAAATGCACCATTGGTTTTGTGCTCCAATCATGCTCCACGTCTTTTTCTCTGTTTTCAAATTTCGAACAATCGATCAGAACCGCTCAATATGATCTTCATATTAAAATGTGCTTGGAGACAAAATTTTATATTTTTTGAAATTTGTTTACTATTTTTTTAGATAGGTACAAAATCATTATTTTGGATGGTCCATAATCTTCTGAAAACAGTGATTTTGTACCTATCTAAAAAATTAGTAAAAAAATTCCAAAAAATATAAAATTTGGTCTCCAAGCACATTTTAATACAAAGATCATATTGAGCGGTTCGGATCGATTGTTCGAACTTTAAAAACGGAGAAAAAAACATGGAGCATGATTGGAGCACAAAACCAATGATGCATTTTAACCCTACTCATATATATATAGTGATGCTACAGTGCTTTGGGAAGTAAAGAGGGTGTTTTACTTCCCACTCATATCTCCATTTTCAAAATTCAAATAGTCGATCTGAATTTTTCAACATGATCTTCATATTAATATGTGCTTGGAGACCAAATTTAACATTTTTTTTGAAATTTTTTACTTATTTTTTAGAATTTTTGAAAATCAGTGTTTTTTGAATTTTTTTATTATTTTTTATTTAATAAAAAGCTGTGATTTTCAAAAATTGTAAACAAATAGTAAAAAATTTCCAAAAAATGTAAAATTTGGTTTCCAAGCACATATCAATAGGAAGATTATGTTGAGAAGTTCGGATCGACTATTTGAACTTTGAAAATGGAGATATGAGCGGGAAGTAAAACACCCTCTTTACTTCCCAAAGCACCGTAGCATCACTATATATATATATATATATATATATATATATATATATATATTTATTTATTTGGGATGAGATATGATGAGTGGGGTTATAGTAATAGAATAATTATATGTATCCCTTCACTCTAGTTCCTCTTCTGAAGCAACATTAAAGGAAGGTTGTACTATGATCCTCACTAATTATATGGTCCTCCTTTTCCAGTCCTGCACTTGTCACTACGTCAATCTTCATAGGTATAAATACTTTGAATATAAGATATTAATACTTATAAGATATTAATAATACTTTGATGTGTAACTTGTTGATCACTCACAAGAGAGCAATGTTTCTTTTAATATTTATAAACTCGGAAATACTATCGGTTCGGACTGCAAGCGCACAATCCTATCGAGTAGTATATTCGAGGTCGATCCACAGGGAATATTGGTTCAGAGTTTTGAACGATCGAATCACAATCTTTCGAAAGGCTAGACGAAATCTGAAAATTGAGAGTTGTTGTTGTGATCAATGTAAATTAGGAAGCAATTAAAAGTAATTAAAATAAAGATAGAGATGAGAATTTCTAGGGTTTCGGCACACCATTGCTACTCAATCCGCTTTGATAATATATTCCTGTCGGGTCTGATTTCCTGTTGTTGTTTTATGAAATACACCACATAGGTCATTGCGAGTTATTTTACGTAAGAATGACAGATCTTTCATTGAGATTCTACATAGGACACTGCGAGTTATCTTACGCAAATGACTGATCTCTTAAATACACAAGTTACTACACAGATCACTGCGAGTTTTCTTACACAAATGATGGAACTTGGTTCGCGTTTTGTTGTTCTGGTTTATGGTTTCCCCGCTAAAGTTTTCTTCACATAAACCTAATAGATCTCAACGAGGCTAATTCGTACAAATAGTTTCTCTTACCATTAAAGTACTGTCACTACCCTAACGGATTAAACTAGATCATCGAAGTTAGATGAAGATATAATAAATCACAAAATCATTTCGATTAAACAATAAGAAATCATAATCAACAGAAAATATATATATCAAAACATCAAGAGTAACAAGGTTTACTGCCTAGCCCTAAGAAAGGAACTTAGCCGCGGAACGGCATAGTTACAATCACTCATCTCTTCTCACTTTAATCAAATCTAACCCTAATTACAAAGATGATTTCTTCTTCTGCCCAGGAGCCTTATATAGGAGTGGAGGGACGTCTGGTGGTTGAGTAGGGGCTAAGGAACTAATCTGGATACAGCTATCGGCAGTTAATCTCCAAGAGGCGCCTTCGGTTACGGTCCGTATCAGGTGATACGGTCCGTATCAGGTGATACGGTCCGTATCAGGTGATACGGTCCGTATTGAGACCTTGTCGCTGAGGGTTTTAATGCTTCTCACTCTATCTTCTGGTCCGTATTAGGCTTGGTCCATATTAGGCAATACGGGCCGTAATAGAGACTTAGTCGATGAGCGTCGCTGATCCGATTGACCCGATTCTTGCTCTATTTGGTGTAAAATAGTCCCAAAACATGTTTTCTGTAATAAAACATAAAGAAGGGTGACAGTAGCCTTTTTCTCTAATAAATTAAACATAAGTGTGAGAAAATATGTAAAACCTAAGTCAAAATCCTACGTAAATCATCATTATTTTGACTCTGGTCACTTGTTATGACCATCCATTTTCCAGTCCCTCAATGGTCCTGCGTCAACCTTCCTTTACTGAAGTAGTAGGGACTCTGTATTCCCGCATCAACTTTTCCCAATCATCTTCGTGTTAACCTTCCTCTAACAAAAATAGTTACCCTCATAGGAATAAATACTTCAATGCATATGCATAAATACTTGAAAAATAAGATATTAATATTTGATGTGTAACTTCATATGATCGAACGCCTAAAGATTAAACTTTGTACAATATATATACACGGTGTAACTTCAATGGTACCTTTTTTGCCATTTACCCGACCCTATCGTATTCGATAAGGCGGGTATGAGTAAGATTTTTTTTCATTAGCTTATTGGGTATGGGTAAAAAATTATTTTTCGTTAACTAAATGGGTAAGGGTATAGGTAATGACTATTTCGTACCCGTTACCCTATAGTTTAATTATAAAATCTAAAATTATATATATTAAATTCAATTTTCAGTGCATCTAGATTTACTCTTCCATTTCAGTGCCCTAAACTGAGTCTTTCTATTCCAGCGCACTAAGTCTGTATCTTTGATATATTTTTTCCTTTCCTCTTCGTTTTCTTGCCTTTTTACTCAATTTTCACAGTTTACCTATTCACATTTCCACTTCAATTTTCACGGTGGCTGTGACTCAATTTTGTTTTCAAATTCAAATTTTGCAATAAAAAATTGTAATTAATGAAAAAGCAATTTAAATGGTTATCTCATTACATAAATATAATTTGTAAAATATAATAAAACTAATTATTATATTAGTATTATTCGTTATTCATCCGCTACAATTTCGTTACCCGGTAATATTAACGGATAATGGTAGGGTAGGGTAAGATTAATTCTTAATGGGTAAGGGTAGGGTATGAGTAAGGTCAATTTTAATAGGTATGGGTATAAAAATACCTCGACCTAACTCGTACAGTACCCATTAAGGCATTGACACCCCTATGTGAACAGCTAGCTAGATTCAAAAAAGTTAAAAGGTGGCCATTTGGAGAAGTGGACCTAGGTAATTGGTTATTGTTCACTTCAAAAACCCGCTCCATTTCAATCCGGATAGTCTCGGATATCCTATCCGTTTATGAATTATAATATGTATCTGAATCCGGACCCTGTTCTCTGTATCGAAAAATTATCCGAATTCGGATCTGGAAATTATCCGACCCGTTTAATTCGAATACAGATCTTGTTCGGATTCGGAGCGAATTATCTACGGATAATCCGTATCCATTTTTAGCCCTTGCGCACAATGATTAAAAATAGGGATTGAAACAGTCACGCCGTGGCCGGATACATAATGATACGTCATGACACGTGTGTTGGTTATGTGACGTGACTTGCGTGTGGAGTACTGTGATTATCCTTAGAAAAGATGACACGGCACGACATGTAAATCGGTTTAATCACAACACGAGACACGACATATGACACGGAACATGACTAAATTTTTTTAAATTTTAAAAATTCAAATTTAAAATTTATGTCGCTATTTATCTCAAATAACAATTCAAATTTAAAAAAAAATATTGTTTTATATCCAATTTCTTTACAACATTATTCTTTATTTTGCAATTATTTACAAAAAAATTTAATATTTTTTTACTTTTTTTCTAATTTTCTTTAACTAGCTTAAAGTTTGAAAAAAAAAATAGTCACATATGATCAAACGTGACGAACCACGTCAAATTTAGTCACGGCGTGACTAATGTATTGTAACCTATGTTACCCGGATACTCCATATAAGGCCTTGTATCCGTATCGGACACGTATCGGATACCGATACGCGTCCGATATAGTCCCGATACGTAAGCTTACGTGGCATATCCGTTGACTCCAGATACGGTCTCCGATACGGAATTATTACTGTGATACGGTTGTCAATTATTTTATCTGGAGTTTACTTTGTTTTTGCTCCTGGACCGCCGATACACCTCTCAATTGGCCCACGGACCACAATAATTATACCCTTGCTCCAGATTCCCTTTGGAAATAATTGAATTTGGTTGCTTTCGTGAATCGAACCCACGCCTTCTTAGTTGAGGGCCAAAACAATTAACCACTGCACTACACAATTCTGTGCATTATATGTTAGTAATTATTGTATTTAATATATACTTGGGCTTAAACCTTTAGTTTTTTTTTATACAAATTTAGTTTAAGTTATGATTATCATTAATATCATAATTAAAATAATAAAAATAATATATATAATAGACGTATCGTATCTTTGATTTTTGAAAATTGCCGTATTGCCGTATCCGTATCGTATCCGATACGATACCCGTATCCGTATCTAGCTATGCAACATAGATTGTAACCATTCCCTATAATATGATCTGATTATAGCATAACATGTGATCCAAATTATGAGTCTTTCTAAAAACATCCCTGATTCTGCCGGTTAAAGTAAAGTCTGCGCATGCATCCCTTGCTAACTGCAACTCAGGTTTCCATAAAAACCTTCTTCTCTGGGTCTATCAATTTCTTCTTACGCTCGTTCACTGGGTTGTTGAAAACCCCTCTCCTTGGGTCAATAAGTACCATCCATCCCAACTGTTCGCACTCAATCAAGTGGGAAACATCCATACTGACTGTAGCTGGTATAAAAGGAAGAGCACGAGATTTCTCCCTGGGGTCAAATTGGTATATTTTTGTATCACACTACTACAGAAAAACAGATTACACACGGACATTAATGGAAGAGCTACACGGATTTCCTGCTGTGTTTAAAGCCAGGGTGTATGAATAGCTCAGGAACTACACACGGATATTTGACCGTGTGTGATTATGATGATTTCTACACGGATATTCCCTAATTAACCGTGTACAAAGACCTAGCGAGCTACACGGATATCAACTAAATAACCGTGTACGATTCCTCTTTCTACACGGCTTTGTATTAAAAGTCCGTGTAGCTCTCTTAGCTATTATACACGGACTTTTGGTAAATATCCGTGTACAAATAGTTTTAGATATTTTGTATTACGCCTCCAGCAAGGCTATCATACACGGATTTTTAACAAAAAAATCGTGTATGATTAGTATTGCACACGGACAACTGTTAAATAGCCGTGTGCAATAGCTAATTTTTGTTTTTGTTTTTTCTATCGTACACGCACAATTGTGAAATATCCGTGTATAAATACCTTTTTTTTTGTATATTTTGTTTTTGGGCTAGCCTCCAGCTTTGCTAGCCAATTTTTTCAATAGAAATACAAATATTCATTTGAAACAGATTAATTGGCAAGAAATTCATATACTAAATTTATACAAAATTCATATAGCAATAAATTCATTCGAAACATATTTTTATTACAAATTAATCTATGCAAATCCATATCGAGGATTACAAAATTTCATGGCAAACCACCTTGCCCACATGCACCGCACATCGTCGATCTGATTCCAAGTGTAATGATCTTGATTTGTCACATTCTACAAAATTATAATTTGATAATAGTTAGTATTTCAGAAAAGGTAGATATCAATTGCTTATTATATTGGAAATTCATATGAAGTACATACCGCTTTTGGGAATTGGAATTGTATTCTTTCGACAAAGTCAAACATGAATATCATCGTGTAATAAGCGCATTCCCAACCCTCCTTCTGTTGCGGGCACTGAAATTTACATTTAGCGGCATTTGTTAGAATGACAATAATTTTTTTAACAAGATATGAAATTTCTAACTCATAAAGTGTGCTCATCAACATGTACTTCCAATTCAACTTGCTTTTCTTGCCCGGGCCCGTGCTATCTGATCCTCCCTCTTTAATATATTTCACAAAAGCCCTTACAAAAGTGAGTGAATGTAATTAGCAATTTTATAATTTGAATTGGAAGTAAGAAATGCAAACCTATAGAATTATTATTGCTTACTTATTCACAAAAGGCAAGATAACTTTGCACTTGGCAGCCGCGGTCCTTCCTTTTGGCTTACAAGAATCAATAATTATGCCCACAGTTAGGTACGGCACAATGAGAATCGTGCACCAATGTTTGCTGTGGGATCGAGGAGAAGAATTATAGTACTTTAGCATATAAAAGTCACACGAGTATTTGCTATGATTGATGGTGTGATTTCATTTTTTTATGTTTAACTTTTAATTCCTTTATACAATTCTTTAATTAAAATATAAACAACACATAAGTTAAGATTAGAACTAACCCCTCGTGGTATGGCATGAGAATGAATTTCTTCTCCTCCGACTTAGCACGATGCATCGCAGAACACATGTACTCGATTGACATATCCGGATAATATGTCACTGCCGTACCACTCACTTTCTCGGGGTCCAGAAACATGCACAAGTTCTTCCTTTCAACCATCTCATCACAGTTTCGGACTAGCTTCCTGAAAGCTCATCATATTGTAATTAGAATATATATTTGAGTTCTATACAATAATGAAAATATTTTAATATCACTAACATGAGAAAAATAGTGATGTGTGAAACATCGAGCCATTTGTCGGATGACGAGTGGTGGAAGAGGTCCTTGAAATCTTTGAACGTTATCAGGAGATCCCTGCCTTCGTGTAGAAACATACCAGGTGGGACAGGGATGATGATAGCCTCCATGCCTTCGGGCGCCGTCATCAAGTAGTCATGGAGAAGGCGCAAATCATTGGGCAAACGGCTGTATTCTTCTTCGGTGACCATAGGACGTGAAGGTGATTGTGGCGCGTCAGGCGCGACGACGCAAGCCACCTCCTGACGTACCGGTGACATCGCCGTACCGGTAACATCATCTCCTCGTGTCTGTATCAAGTTATAGATGTATTATTCTAGTATTTCAAAAAGAATGAGTTGAATGTAACAAAATAAATGGATTTTTTTATGGATTACCTGATCCAAAACAATCTGACTCTTGGGCCATTGGACAAATGACATCCGTGCGTCATCAAGCACAAGCGCTTCGTCGGTAGGGACAGGAAGGGGTACGCGCTGCCATCCATTTACGACTAACTCAACCTGCACGCATGCATGGTCGGGTCTTAGCTGAGTAGAGTGTACACTTTTGGCGAGTGGATGTACAACGCCCTTAGCAACGATCAGAGAAACACTACCATTCCGCAGGACGAGGTCGCATGCTCTGGGGTCCTGCAAATTTATAGGAAAGTTGTTTATTTTAATGATGCGATATTGTCTAACAAGGTTGCAAACAGGTTTTAAATACCTTTAGATTATGAACAAATATTGATTACCTTGAGATTATCCAAATCGTCTAAGGCGCCCCATGTGCCGGATGCTTGACTACTTCGCCGAATTCCTGGCGAAATGGGAGGTGGTTGCTCGGATGGCTGCGTAGTTGCTGATCTAATTTGTGTCAACATTGCTTCCATCTCAGCAAACCTTGCGTCGTACTCTTTGCTCACCTCCGCGCGTATCTGCGCAACTATCTCGTCTTTGTTTACCTTGGCACGCGATTTTCTTCGAGGTTTTTGTCCCTCCACTCGGAACACCTCCTTCCAGCCCCTGTAGACCCCTACACCCCTTACTCGACCCGGGTGTTCTGGATTCTTGAGCGCTGCGGACAAGGAATCATTTTGTCGTTCGACACTCCGGGCACCCGAGTTGACCTCCTCCTCCACTTCCAACTGTTCAAGTAGAAGAATTAGTTAAAGCAAAAGAACAATTGATGTACTTTCGGAGTTATAATTTTCGGATGAATGTCACAAAGTAAGTATAAAGGACTCTTACCATTCTTTGAGCCACGGGTTGCAAATCCTTTGGGAGTACTATCCTCCCGTCAGCGGTTACCTCGGCTCTACCCATGACCCAATCTTTGCCCCTAGGATTTTGGATCCTAACCACGGGTGAGTCAGAATCCTTGTTCGCGTCCAGGACTTTCCTCCATTCTGCCGACTTACCCTCGTAACCACCTGACCCTAGATGGTGTGGATACTTGTTAAAGGCAACGGTCATCCTGCCTTTATTACTTTTTGCCTTCACAGAAACAAGACAATAACGATCAGTTAGTTTTAGAAAGATAAGTACATATCGAGAAAGAATAAGCATAAATTTGGCACGAGTTAGATACCTTGAACTCTTCGGTAGACTTCAAAGCTTGAAACGCATCCCAGTCCTCTTGTTTTAGCCATTTGTAGTAGCCGACCGGATTTCTCCCTTTCTCCATGAACTCCGTCTTCAACGTGCTCTTGTATTGCTTCCAACCATTGTTCATAATCTTCAAAGTCTTATCCTTTGGAACATCATTCTCGATGTTCCACTGAGCCTGATTGACACACAAATTTAGTGTATTTAAGTATAGATCATACATAAGTGAAAATTCAAGAGAAGAGTTGTTAGGCACTTTACCTTCACCGCGTTCCACCACTCGTTCTTCACCTCATCCTCAAAATGATCCCATCTCTCAACAAGGATACTCGCATTTTGCCTCACGAAGCTCGTACACCAATTTGAATATTTCTGCCGTTTTTCTCCCTGCGCACGCCCGTCTTCTGTGAACCAGATTTCTTGATGGGTCTGCTCGGACGTGCTCGTGCACATTGTCGGCCCTCTCCTCCTTCTTTCTGATGAGGCAGTAGCTTGCTGCTCCTCTTCTTCTGCCATCATATCGACGTACTCATCCTCATTCGACATGGTTCTGCATGAAATTAAAGATCAAATCACAAGTGACCAATAATTGAAGAGATAAATTAAAGAGATAAATTAACAAAATAGAGATAAATGAACTACATATTTTGTCTACTACATTCGACATGGTCTATTACATATTTTGTCTTTTGTAGGGATAAATGAACAAAATAGAGATAACCTAAAATACCCTAACATGCATGTACCATAATTATTTGAATAACCTAAAATTAACAAGTACCCTAAATTAACAAGTACCCTAAATTAACCTAAAATACCCTAAAATTAACAAGTACCATAAAATAACCTAAAATACCCTAAAATACCCTATATACAAATTATGAAAAACCACAATGTATTCAATAACCATAATGTATTCAATAACCACAATGTATTCAAAAACCACAATGTATTCAATGTATACAATGTATTCAATGTATACAATGTATTCAATAGCCTAACAAGTATTGCTATAAAATACCCTATATACCAACTGGTACAGCAACACAACAGTATCAGATAGTCAAAAAGGGGCAGCACGATAACAACAGCCAAGCCGCAAATAGCAATACCTTTATTAAATTGGCTAACGGGTTCAAACCCAATAAGAAAAAGAACGAGATAGAGAGACGCTAACCTAGGTGAGAGAGACCACGGGTTAGAGAGAGAGAGACCACGGGTGAGAGAGACCGAGGTGGTGAGGCGGCGAGGTGGCGAGGCGGTGAGGCGCGCGGTGAGCGGTGAAGATCGAGCTCGTGTCTTTGGGAGGTTTTTGGCAGAGAAGGGTTTTCGGACTTATGAAAATTTTGGCAGAGAAGGATTTCGAAATAACCAATGTTTCCTCATTATACACGGCTGTTAAGTTAATGTCCGTGTGCAAATCACCTTTCTACACGGACATCTAGCTAATAGTCCGTGTAGCTCTCTTCCATTTCTACACGGACTATTAGCTAAAAGTCCGTGTATAAATCGTTCCGACAGGCGGGTCCCAGGTTCAGTAAAATGCTTTGAACATAAACTAATATTTATTTTAACTATTAACTAATATTTATTTTAACTAATATTAAATGTTTGATAAAGTTGAACATAATATTTTAAACATAATATTTTCATTAAACATAATCCTTCCTTAAATATTTTAACTAATATTTAGTGAAAACTAATATTTTAACTAATATTTATTTTATTTTATTATTAAATGTTTTAACTAATATTTTCAAAAACTAATACTAATATTTGATAATATTATAAGCATTAAACATAATCCTTCATTATAAGCATTAAACTAATATTTGATAATATTTGATAATACTATTACTACATTATGCTTTTTTCTTTTTTTCCCTCTTTTTTTCCTTTTTTATTTGATATATTACAAGCTAAAGTTGCAATATTAAAAGCTACACGGTCTTAAACAAAATAAATATTACACATTATGTTTTTTTTTTCCTTTTTCTCCTTTTTTCCACTATTTGAACAGTACCCTCGGCCCATAATCCTTCATTGTGGTCGGACCGCATGTAGTCAGTTTCGTCTACCCCTTCAAGTGTTGCTACCTCAGTTTGCACATCGGTACAAAATGGAGGTACTTCGTCGAACTGGTCGTACTCTTCTTCATCGACGACATTTTCTACCCCGACAATCCTTCTTTTTCCGGATAGGACGACGCTCAACCTGTCATCACTCGGGTCAGTGGCATAAAAGACTTGGGTGGCTTGCTTGGCGAGTATAAACGGATCATCAACATGCCCAACCCTGTTTAAATCAACGAGTGTGAACCCGTCGTTATCAACTTTAACACCTCGGTCTTCGACCCATTGACACCGAAACACGGGAATGCTCAGGCGAGGACTGTAAATGAGCTCCCAAATTTCTTGAATAACGCCATAATATGACTTTGATGCTATTACAGCCCGACCATCTCCGGATCTACTGAATTCTTGAGAGGTCGCCACCAACGTCACCCCACTGTTTTGCATCGTGCTCTTATCACTCTGGGATTTAGTATAAAATGTATATCCGTTAATCTCGTATCCTTGGAATGTTCTAACAACAATTTGGGGTCCTTTGCCAAGCAGTTTAACAATTTCAGGTACGGGGTGTGACTGCACTCTTTCT
Source organism: Carex myosuroides (assembly GCA_028015225.1). Lineage (NCBI taxonomy): Eukaryota > Viridiplantae > Streptophyta > Magnoliopsida > Poales > Cyperaceae > Carex > Carex myosuroides. The sequence continues at coordinate 8,259,593 of CM051472.1, forward strand.
TTCAGCCATCCTATAAAAGAACGATTATGCTCGTTAGTAAGCCACTTCTGACTCCTCGTGTAGTTTTGTTGTTGAAGGATTGTCATGTGTTCATCTATATAGGGAGCAACATCTGTCATGTGTTGTAGTACAATAAAATGTGCCTTTTGTAGTTCATTTAGATCAGCAACTACGGCTCTCAACCCAATTGTCCCGACTCCTTGGAGCCTTCCCTCGTATCGAGATTTTGGAACGCCAATAGGATCCACACCGGTCAAGTAGTTGGTGCAAAAATCAATCACCTCCTCCGTAGAATATCCTTCTATAATGCTGCCTTCGGGTCGATGTCGGTTCCTTACGTATTTTTTCAAGATGCCCATGTATCTCTCGAATGGATACAGATACCGAAGGAACACGGGACCACAAATCTTAATTTCTCTCACAAGATGAACAACAAGGTGAACCATGACATCGAAAAAAGATGGCGGAAAATACATCTCAAGTTGGCAAAGAGTAACGACGACCTCCTTTTGCAAAGAGTCCAATTTTAGAGGGTCTATCACTTTGGAATTTATTGCATTGAAGAAAGAACAAAGCTTCGTAATGGTTTGACGAACGTGCTTTGGTAAAATTCCCCGAATTGCAACCGGAATTATATGTGTCAGTAAAACATGACAGTCGTGAAATTTCAGACCGACCAGTTTCAAGTCCTTCATCGACACCAACTTCTTAATATTCGAAGAATATCCTGATGGGACTTTTATACCATTGAGGCATTCATAGAAGCTTGTTTTCTCTTTCTTTGACATTGTGCACAGTGCGGGGGGTAGGTATGTGCGCTTCCCTTTCTCCTGCGGTGCGAGCTCGGGTCGTATTCCCATCTCTACCATGTCTTTTCTCACTTTAATACCATCTTTCGTCTTCCCCGGAATGTTCAATAATAAACCAATTAAACTGTCACAGACATTTTTTTCGACATGCATGACATCTAGGCAATGCCTCACTTCTAAATATTTCCAGTACGGTAGCTCCCAAAATATGGACCTCTTTTTCCAAATATTCTTCGGTAGTGCTTTGGCGCACTTTCCAAAAACAACATCAATGTTTTTTACCCGTTCGAAGACACTCTCCCCGTCTAATGGATGACGAGCCACTCCAAGCTCAATTTTCCCGTTGAATGCCATCTTCTTCTTACGATATGGGTGATTATTAGGAAGAAACCTACGATGCCCCATGAATACATTCTTTTGACAATTTTTCAACCTCAGCACCTGCGTGTCATCTTCACAGATCGGGCACGCTTTTGCTCCTTTACAAGTGTAACCCGACAAATTCCCGTACGCGGGGAAATCATTTACGGTGCAAAACACCATGGCCCGCAAGTTAAAGGTCTCTTTCATATACGCATCCCACACCGGGACGCCATCACGCCACAATTTTTGGAGGTCCTCGATTAATGGTGCGAGATATACATCTATGTCATTTCCGGGTTGTCTGGGTCCTTGGATTAGTAATGACATCATTATATATCTGCGTTTCATGCACAACCAAGGAGGAAGATTGTAGATGCATAAAAGAACAGGCCAAGTACTGTGCCGACTGCTCATACTTCCAAACGGACTCATTCCATCTGAGCTCACCACAATCCTAAGGTTCCTCGTTTCAGAACCAAATTCTTTGAAATGTCTGTCAATGTTCCTCCATTGAGGAGAATCAGCCGGGTGCCTTAGTTTACCGTCATTTTTGCGCTCTTCTTCGTGCCAACGCAATAATTTTGCATCTTTGGGATTCGCAAACAACCGTTTGAATCTCGGTATTATCGGCAAATACCACAACACCTTAGCCGGAGGTCGGCCACTTGTGTCCTCGTTACAATCATCAGTGTCCTGGTCCTTACGACGTTTATATCGTGAAACACCGCATTTAGGACAGACATGCATGGCCTCGTACTCGTTACGATACAATACACAGTCATTCGGACATGCATGTATTCTTTCGATCTTCAACCCCATTGGACATATCAACTTCTTTGCCTGATATGTTGTACCGGGTAACTCGTTGTTATCTGGGAGCATTTCTCCTAAAAGCTGTAATAAGGACGTGAAACTCTTATCGCTCCAACCATTGTCTGCTTTTAAGTTTAATAATTTCAACACAGCTGACAGTTTTGTAAATTTGGTACACCCGGGATACAACGGCTTCTTGGATTCATTAGACAAATTTTGAAATTTATCATAATTTTTATCACTAATTTCATCTTCCACATCACGTAACATATCCTCCAAATTTTCAGTAAACTCGTGTTCTACATTTTCATCAAAATTCCTCTCCATCTCATCATCGTCATTTTCGGGTTCGACGTTAATATCAGAATATTCGGCACTCTCATAATCCTCGTTCCAATCAAGTTCAAAATTATCAGAAATTCCAACATTCTCATCATTCAATTCACGATTACAATCTTTATTGGCACTACTACTTTCCCCAAATTTCTCACCATGCATGAACCAACATGTATATCTCTTCTTAAATCCCCGACAAATCAAATGAGCTCTAATTTCTTCGATGTCCAAAAATCTTAATAAATTTTTACAATCTTTACAAGGACATACAATGTCTTCTTCTTTTTTCTTCACTCTATAACTCTCAGCAAATTTTATAAACTCATCAACGCGAACCAAATATTCTTCACTGTCACGTCGCATTTCATACATCCAGCTTCGATCCATCTGTAAATTAAATTAAAAAAATGATTTGATCAATTAATCATGCATGGTCAACATTCTCCTTCGTGTACAAAATTTTGGGCTTACAAAGGGCCGGTTTACAATCCTAACCCACTCTTTGAATATTATGTCTCATATGTGAACACATATTAGCGAGATTTAATTAGTATTTGAGAAAAATTCGGCAGCATTTCCCCTTAACTCCCCAAGTATGCGTACGAACCACATACTCGTAGGAGCAATAAGGGAAAATACTGTCGAACTTTCCTCAAATACTAATTAAATCCCGCTAATATGTGTTCACATCCTAAATGAGACATAATATTCAAAGAGCAGTCCCAAAACGGGGACTATCCAAAATTAATCCCTATTGGATTAATTTTGAACGGGCATGGACCTAAAAGCATCTAAAGGTCGGTTATTGGACCACAATACACTAATTAATTACATCTAAAATTAAGAATTCAAGCATGCATGAAATGACCTAATTAAATAAGCCTAAATAACAGAAAATTAGAGGAAGAAAATGATTTAAATACATATTACTAACCTTAGAAAGATGGAGAGGAGAAAATACAAACTTTATTCAAAGATCTCAGATCTCAGCTGCTGGCCTCGATCAATTCGCAGAAATAAAAATCTCAGTTCGAGATGTATTAACTAAAAGACTTGATCAAAACGGCGCTCTGGAAGGGAAGAGATAAAAACCCTACACTATTATACACGGCTATTTAGTTATAAATCCGTGTAGCTCTCCAACTATTTCTACACGGCTATTTAGTTATAAATCCGTGTACAATTATAAGAATTCTACACGGCTATATTATCAAAAAGCCGTGTGTAATGTTCCTACACGGATATTTAGTTATAAACCGTGTAGCTCTCTCAATTATTTGCACACCCACTTCTTTACACACGGATTTGTGGTTTCTAATAAACCGTGTAGCTCTCTCTAATAATTCTACACTGATTATTAACTAATTATCCGTGTAGAAATCGTGCAGATCTTTTGGACTCATATTTGGTACACTGTTTTTAATATAATTGCCAAATCCGTGTACAATGTGCAGTGTACAAAGCCAGTTTTTGTAGTAGTGTCACTTTGAATTTGGCATATTAGAGTATATAGTATAGTACGATCTACTTACATTTACGGCACAAATTTATATTCCTAATTAAAAATTGGACCACATGCCCGCAATGTGTTATAGATGCACACAGCAGATATTGTTTGTATCAAGTTTACGTTTGTTAATGATATAGCGGAAATAAAGTCACCTAAATGACGTAACATAGAAATGATCTGTTAACTTTGATAGTTTTATGACCTCGTACGTATATGATTGAAAATTGTTAATTTTATGAATAGACACATGACAACGTGTTGCAAATCCTATATGTTTGTGCAAAGCTGATGTATATTTTAAAAACTGGCATATACATAAATAAATATGGCCAAGTAGTCATGATATTACTTAACGATTCAAATATCAAAATTGAGGCCAACATTGATTAAAAAAAATTAATATAAAAACGCAACGCATGATATATGCATTTTCACATCTTTTATGCTTGATAACTTGATATTGATTTTGCACCAAACAAATGTATGCACACGCGGAAATAAAATAGAGAGGTTATATGTTAGTTATGATGATTTTAGAAACCAAAATGGTGTACAAATTGTTTAATAATATAAATACACATACGTATTGTGGCGTAAACGATCACAGTATATTTTTGTTTTATGATAATTTATATATCTCATCTTGACATCTTGAGTAAAACTCAGGTGTTTTTAAGTTCATCAAGTTTTTTTGTGAACTTAATTTTAAAATCTATCAGATTGTCTTCAAATGATGAATTCGAACTGGTGAAACTCATCTATCTTATGAGTGATGCGTCTATATACAAAAAATTAAAAAAATTAAATTAATTTTGTATAGAGTCAAGTGGTAAAAAAACATTCAAAAAATGAATACATTAAAATTAATTTATAAAGCTTCTAATTTTGACCGCTTGACTTTATACTAAATTAATTTGAAAGTTTAAATTTTTTTGTATGTAAACGCATCACTTTGTTACTCGTAAGGTAGATGAGCAACAGTTCTGATTCGTCATTTAAAATCAGTCCAACAGATTTTAAAGTTAAGTTCACATAGAAACTTAGTGAACTTGGAAACACCCTAGTTCTACTCATCCTAACGATTAGGGGGGATTTAGCACAAATAAAGTCGATACATGTAAATGATAACATCAAGATAATATATATAGATGGGCTATGGTGAATTGCGTAGTAAGGATCTTGTTTTACTTCACGTTCATATCTCTATTTTTAAAGACCAAACAGTCAACCCGAACCGCTCAACAAGATATCCATATTGAAATGTGTTTGAGACCAAATTTTACATTTTTGGAAATTTTTTACTATTTTTTAAAATATTTCAAAATCATTGTTTTTTATGGTCCTTAACCATTCAAAAATAGCGGTTTTCTACCTATCTAAAAAAATGTAAAATCTGGTCTCCAAGCACATTTGAATATGGATATCTTGTTGAGAGGTTCGGATCGACTGTTTGGTCTTTGAAAACAAAAATATGAACGTGAAGTAAAACAAGATCCTTACTTCGCAACTCACCATAGCCCATCTATATATATATATATATATATATATGCAAGTTTTGGTAACTTATGATTTTCAACGTGGTCAAAATTTGTTGTTATTAAGCATGTTCTGGTCGGCTAACAGTTTTGACTAAAATATGAAATTTCGAATTGAATCTCTGATCAAATATTTTGATTCAATGCATTTATTTGATATTTTTTTATGTGTAGAAGTCTAAATTTCCTTAGATACATACTCATTACATACAAATTGTATTATTCTTTTTATTGGTTCTGATTTATTTCTATTTTTAAATGTCATTTAAGACATTTTTGAATTGATTGATTATTGATTGGTCATATTTTGGTTGCTTTCTATTTTTTTTTATATTATTTAAGGAATGTTATTTGTCATTTAATATGTCATTTTGTTTGAATTTTTTTTATGAAAATATGTCAATAAAAATATATATGTTATTTAAGAAATGTTATTTACGTGTAGATGTCATTTAATATATTATTTAATAAATATTATTTATCATTTAGTTAAAATTTTTTTATGAAAATATATTATTTGGTAAGAGATTTTTTTTATTATTTTATAATATGTATCCGTTGTAATGCACGGTAGAATTGACAGTTGACGACACTACCTTAGTACCCATCGTTTATGGCTAATTTAGAATCAAACTTGGGATTCAAATTGATTAAAAAAATAAAGATATGCAACATACTTGTAAATGCATTCCAACAAATCTTTACGACAAATCATTTTAATTCTGCACACATAAAATAAACAAGCATGTAAATTATAAAACGCAAGAAATTATCTGCATGATTTTAGAATATAAACACAGATCATATATATGAATATGATACGTGCGCACAACACGATGCACATATGCACAACAGATTTTGTTAGCATAATATTTTTATTTGTCTTATTAATTTAGCATAAATAAAGTTCTGGAAATGTAAAATTAATAAAGATAATGGCAAATATTAAAAAAATATTAATGTAAGGATATAAATAATTTGAGATTCTTTTAAGAAATAATTGCTTAAGTTGCACTTATTGTGGAAAAGACGGACATTTTGTGATTAGAGAATGACCATGCCATAAGAAAAAAAAAATAAGAGCCCATTTCCGGTGGTAAAGTTTAAGTAATAGTGAATTTTTAAGGGGCTTTTCTGAAATAGTTCTAGAATTTGTCTTTCTTCTCACTGATCTCATCTCACATCACATGTACCACTCTCCTTTTTCTCGTTTTCTGTTTCTTTTACTACTCAAACAAGTTACAATCTTCTCTCTTTCCGAAGCGCCACCTACCGCTTCGCTCTCTCTCTCTCTCTCTCTCTCTACTTCTCTCTGACATGCCCCGTTAGGATTTACTCCCCACCCGGGGACCCACATTTGAAGCTCACGCCACGCGCTTCCGTTCTTCACCAATTGAGATCTCGTTCATTTCAGGTGAATAGTGATGGATTTATTCATGCAATTAAGTGAGAATCAAGTCGGTTTTGTTATGCCTGTCGCTTGATAATACAACCTCTTAATTGCTTCATTAATTGATTTATATGGTCTAAAACTTAAGCGAATTAAGTGTGCTGTTCAGTCCAGCATGTTAAATTGACGAGCAATATATATTGATTTATAAGTTTTTAGTGAAAGGTGAATTTGGTGTACCGTTCACTCCAGCATTTTAAAATTGTCATTTTATCTGAGCACGATTCATATGGGCATTAATTCTGCCTTCAGTAAACAAGAACAGTTCAAACATTTCGCACCGCACCTAATATAGCAAGTATTATAAAATTTTCTGAGGTACTGTAGGGGCAAAAATAGAAGAATTCCCCGTTACAATTTTTTTTTATGGTTCGTCTTTATTTGATTGGATGGTTATGTTATGTTAATGTTATTGAGGTCTGCTAAATCACATGACAATGAAAAATAGGTAAGTTTGTTATAATCGATGTTTATTAGTGAATATTTTCTTACTAAAAATCAGGGACTAGGCTTAAAAGCAAAGCAAACATTCCATACTCACTCTTAATAGATTTAATGATCCAAATTAAATATTGAATTTTCTCTCATAAAATGTGGAAAATCTGAACATCACTCGCAAAAATATATAGTGCACAAAAAGTAATTCACTTTCTAATTTGGTAATTCATTTATTGTTTGACATGCAGGATTTCAAGTATTGGAAAGAAAAAAAGAACAAAGAAATGTCATCTCTGAAAGATCACCTCTCTGAATCAACATTTATCGGCCTCAAATTATGGGTCTTAATCACAATTTTAGTTGGTATCTTCATTTTAGCATCATTTCTAATTGTAGTTGTATGCATCAATTTCCGTCCCAAGAGACGCGTCAGAAGGAGTGCCTCTTTGAGCCACCTCATACAAATCCCTCCCATCTCAAAGGAAATAAAAGAGGTACGGGTTGATTTTAACGCGCCAGTGCTGATACCGCATCCAGTAGCACCGAACAGCTCAAACGTGAAAGAAAAGGACTTGAACTGTGATGTAGAAGGAGGTACTGATACAGAGTCTCACTCGGGCTCATTTAGGTCCAACGGAAAGGAAGGTGAGAAGGGTCATGCGTACCAGATGCCGGTACAATCTCCTCTTACTGGGTTGCCCGAGATGTCATATCTTGGATGGGGCCACTGGTTCACATTAAGAGATTTAGAGGTGGCAACAAACCAGTTTCCAAAGGGGAATGTGCTTGGAGAAGGCGGGTACGGGGTTGTGTACCGGGGCCAACTCATAAATGGTACGCAAGTTGCTATCAAGAAGCTTCTAAATAACTTGTAAGTAACCTTTTCAAGGTTTCATTCTAAGATTACTCTGTTGTATCAGTCAATCTGGCACTTATACATGGATCCAAAAAGCTGCACCAACGATGTTAGTATATTCAGCCTACGGGCAATGGAAGCTAAAAAAATGTTAATATACTTTCAAATAGTGCCAATCATTTCTCATTTTTCCAACTAAGGCCAAGTATTCTTTTACCTTGATGGTCGCAATTCTTTCACAAACTCAGTAGTAGTTCTTTTCGCAAAACACATATTAAACTACAATCATGAATAATGAATGTAAAAGGGGTCCCAAGAATTTTTATCATAGATATGGTCAAGACACTTTGAAGAAAATAGGGCTAGTCACTTTGCTTGGCTTAACTTGGCTTTCAAAGCATAGATTTTATTTGGCAAATAAAGTAGTCTAAAAAAGTTAAGGGCATCAGTAGTGACCATGAAATATCTCGGGTGTTGTCTGCAGATTAGGTAATATATGTGGTGCAATATGCAAAAGCATGGTAAACTTATATGAGATGTGAAATTGTGTCATAGGGGACAAGCTGAAAAAGAGTTCAGAGTAGAGGTGGAGGCAATAGGCCATGTTCGCCACAAGAATCTAGTGCGCCTACTTGGTTACTGTGTTGAGGGTACTCAAAGGTCACTCTTCTTTGTTTTTATTAAAGAGTAATCCTAAATGTATTGCTGTGGTCCCCGGTTAAATATCCACGACAACAAAATTTTAGTTTGTTAGCATTGCTTATCTCTCTGAAATCTTGTTTCTTTAACATCTTTTCAAAACAAAAAAATTCAGAATTCTGGTCTACGAGTATGTAAATAATGGAAACCTTGAGCAATGGCTACATGGTGCAATGAAGCACCACGGAGCTCTTACATGGGAAGCACGGATCAAAATCCTTCTTGGCACCGCAAGGGCGTAAGCATCATTTATTCTGTACTTAGAGACTTCTTTCATTTTGCGTAGATGAAATGTTTGCTTTTGCACCCTTAACTCAATGTTTCTGAGCATCAGCTGGTGTGCACCTGTATAAGTTTGTTATACTGCAGTACGGAGAGAGATGGAGGGGAGTAACTTCATTGGTGTCTGTATAATATTTTAATTAAAAGTTGTAAACCTCTCTTATCCGGTGTACACTTGACCAGTGGCGGAGGCACAGTATAAGAATGGGGGTTAATTGACCCCCATTTTTTTCCAAAATTTTTTATTTGTGGTTTATTTTGTATATAATATATAATAAAATGTTATGGGTAGTGTAACATGACCCCCATTTTGCAGCAAAAAAAAAATTATATGATTGACCCCCATTCACGTTTGACCCCCGTAACTTGAAAGTCTGGCTCCGCCCCCTGCACTTGACCCCATTGACCTGTGACTTTATTATCCCACCATTGCTAATCAGGCCTTGCAAGTACCCATCTTATTGCATCCAGGTAACAGGGCCTTGACATGTTATTATCCTTTTGATTTCTAGACTTGCGTATCTGCATGAGGCTATAGAGCCAAAAGTGGTACACCGAGACATCAAATCAAGTAATATTTTGCTAGATGAAGAATTTAATGCGAAAATATCAGATTTTGGTCTGGCCAAGCTACTAGGTGCTGGTAAAAGCCACATCACCACTCGTGTTATGGGCACATTTGGGTCAGTGACTTTCCTTTTACTGTTGCAGTATGTTCCAGTCGCTATCAATATATTTCGTTGGGGGCTGAACATATTAACATATTAATTCTAATGCCATGTATACAGTAGTTATTATAAATCATGTTAAACACCTAAATATGCATCATTGTTTAGCAAGAACTTTTTTTTACATTTTGGTTGGGCGCGCGGGGGGGGGGGGGGGGGGGGGGGGAAGGGGGGGGTGTGCGCGGGGTGGGGGGCGATAATTTATATCCAAATGAACTCAACTTTTGGCTGTTTCTTACATGATCTGCTGGCTTATGCTATTTTATTTTATTTTCTTGAAAACAATGGTAGATATGTAGCCCCAGAGTATGCAAATACAGGGCTATTAAATGAAAAGAGCGATGTATACAGTTTTGGTGTTGTTCTTCTGGAAGCTATCACGGGCCGCGATCCTGTTGATTACGGCCGTCCTGAAAATGAGGTGTACCTTCTTAGTTCTTGCTGTTCTTCTCACTGCATGTTGTTTTCTAAAACTCAAAATTGTTTCCCTTACCTGCTTGATATTGATCAAGTCAGACTTTGCCTGACCAGGTGCTGATGGTGGTGGAATTAATTAAATGTTTTCTTTTTCACTGATGTTTTTAAGTTCTGTGATTCTTTTTCCTGGCGGGTGATATAGGTAAATTTGGTGGATTGGTTAAAGGTGATGGTAGCGAGTAGGCGGTCGGACGAGGTGGTGGACTCCACCATAGAAACGAAACCATCTACTAGGGCACTCAAAAGGGCACTTTTGACTGCTTTGAGATGTGTTGACCCAGATTCCGACAAGAGACCAAAAATGGGTCAGGTGGTACGCATGCTTGACGCTGATGAACCTATCCGTCATTCGGTACGTTCCATTGATGCACATACTAATTTTGTTCTTTTCTTTTTTCCTGTTAATCAACCTGGCTCAGTTTAAAACATTTAATTCATCCCAGCCTACTAGCTACTTTCCTCTGCTTTTCTTTTCTTTTGTCCTGTTTGGGTATCAATTAATCAAGATTAGATTTGCTGTGCTGGCAGAGCTTCGGACTGTGATCTGTTCCTGTACATGGAACTATGCTATCAGTAATTTCTGATGAATTTTATTTTAGATCGGTTTGCAAAATGGCCTACACTATCAAGAATATATGTAAGCCAACCCACTGTTTTTGTATGTGTCTAGCTTATGAGATATTTGTGTGAATCTCCTAATAGTTTAAGGTGCTCAAAAGTAAAAAAACAAAGCAAAGCATGAATTATTTTTCAATTTCAGCACAAATTTTCAGGAATTCACAAAATGAAAATTCATTCACACAGGAAGAAGCTACTTCATGTAACCCTCCAAAACTTAGAATTTCACAAGTACTGCTGCAAATTGAGAATCATCAATTTATCATATGGAAGATATTCTACAATCATGTTTTCCATGACCTTGGGGCTTGGATTCCTTATTTTTTTTTTTTTCAAAAGATAAACATACTATCCTCCTGTGCTAACATAATTAGAGAGCTAGAGGAGTATGCTAAGAACCAGGTTATCTTTTCTATGGTTTTCAAGAATGTGTGGTATTTCTCTGCAGGGGGTTATATTTCATATTTTAGTGTTTTGTAAGGGCAGATGTAAAATGAAGTTGTAAATTAGAAAGAGAGTCTGCATAAAAACAGGACAATAATTCCCGTTTTGCTTTTAGTACGGCCTTTAGACCAACCTCCCTTCACAACATTACATTTCCTTTTTTTCAGTAGTAGAAAAAGATTATGTATTGTGTATTAATTCTTGAGTGAGGCTATGGTACTTTGCAATGCGCGGATCGTTCCGTGCATTGGATTCATATCTCCGTCTTCAAAGTCCAAATAGTCGATCCAAACCGCTCAACATTATTATCATATGAAAATATAATTGGAGACCAAATTTTATATTTTTTTGGAATTTTCTTACTATTTTTTTTTATAGGTTTAGATCAAGTGATTTTCTAATTGTCTCAAAAAATAGTAAAAAAATTCCAAAAAATATAAAATTTGGTCTCCAAATATATTTTGATATGATAATAATGTTGAGCGGTTCGGATCGATTATTTGGACTTTGAAAATGGAGATATGAATCCAATGCACGGAACGATCCGCGCATTGCAAAGTACCATAGCCTCACTCTTAATTCTTTATATCTTTTTCCAATTTCTGTTTAAACATTTGATAGGATCAGAGGCGCCGTCACAATAGGGAAAGGAGCAATGAATTCGACTCTCAGAGAGAGGGTTCAGACACTGACAAGAGCGATAATCCCGATTCGAAACCCACAACCAGTCAACAGAGAAACTGAGGTGGCCGACTTCCTACGAAATTTGCATTAATTTAACATCTTTATTTGTTTATAATTTTTTTCATTGACGTTTACAACAAATTGCCAGTCTCCCTTTTAATCATTTTATCTCTTCCTTTTTTTTTTTTTAAATGCCTAGGGTTCATTTATTCTTGCTTGTTAAGTGTGTGTATAGTATTAGGACTTGTAAAGCTATGGAATATGTGGGAACTTGTTTCATTGTTTGTGTATTCAAGTTAATAATTATAAATAAAAATACATTTATTGTGAAGGTGTCCAAGCTTTAATTTTTCTCAATACATTTATTGTGAAGGTGTCCAAACTTTTCTAGATCAAATTTTTATTGTTATTTATCGTAGCGAACCTATACATTGATCTTTCAGCAAAAGGAAACCCAAATATTATAAAGTTCTATATGGATGTTGAACAAGACGCATATAACCAACCATTCGCCGTTGGCAGAATTCGGTTACTGGTGTCAATTGTAGATCAAACGTCTCTGTGGACGTAAATGAAAACCTTTTACTATGCCAACATGATAAAAATAGAAATATCTGATTTAGAAATCTTATATTTACCTCCTAAATCTACCCTTTAAACACCTCCCGACTGTATTGGACAAACTTTTCGGAAAAAGAACTCGCCTATTCTCACCGTCAAAACACCTCCATTTTAAGAATGTGTTCTGAAACTCTGCGATTCAAGAAAAGGGGAGTGGCGCCATGTTCAAACCTGAACAATGAGTTTACTTGCTCTAGAATCGGAAAATTTGAGAGGGGAGAGAAGGGAAGTGGTGAAGTCTCGATATAAACTTTCTGATTTTACTTTATTTTTCCTTTTCTTTATATAGACACGGTTCTGGTCCTTCTGGAGCACAGTCTAAGAGAACTAAACAAGTATGCACTTATAATTAAGTGTACATTGTGCGCATTGTACATCATGCAATAGCTAAATGTATATTGTACGAAAAATGAAAAAAAAAAAAACTGTTTATAATATATTTTGAATTGATAAAAAACACGTGATAGTTATCAACAATTATTTCATGCATAAATATATAGCTGTGCGTTATATAATATTCAAACATACAATTTAAGGTGCATGGAGAATTGAATGAGATGTGTCGAGAGATTAAAATAACTGTCATATTTTTTTAAAAGAAAGATGAAGGTCTGGTCTGGTCTTCAAATTTCATCTTTGTTATTATCACAAACAATTTTTTTCATCTGAATTTCGAATCTATGATATCTCACGTGAAAATCATGTGCTTTTGCCACTAGACCAAAAAAACTAATTCTTAAAATAACTGCCATATGGTATTCTGATTATTTTTTTAAAATCACGTAATAGTTGTCCAAACCCTCCATACTAAAATATGTAAATACAAGTCACGTGATATACGAATGAATATACATTTCTGAAGTGCATACAAAATTAAATGAGAAATGTTGAGGGATGAGTTAACGAGAGTTGATTATCAAGTCCGTTTGATTTATCTATCCCACCTCCAAAAGTCTCCATGTTTTCAAGCACTACTATGTCAATCCCTTTTAATAGCTTAAAAGTAGCTTTTCTCGTTTCTATTTACCACGATTATCACACATTAAAAAAAATGCAGAATAAGATAAGCAAAGTATCTTCACATGTACATAATTTCGACACAGAAAGAGACATGCAAACTACCAGTGTTATTGCGTAAGAATTTTGACAAATCGAGGATCCTCCGATATATCAATATCAACGTATAAATATAATATTTTTTTCCCCAACAATCGTCATGCCAAAATTGAAAAGAAAGCAGCAGAAATAAAACAATATACAAAGGGATATAAATACACAGGCGCCATAATATACCATTTCACCATGATACAGAAACCACAGCCAGCCAATATAACAACCGGAAGTAATTTTACAATTTAGTACTGACCAAGAAAATGACAAGCTGCGAGAAAAACCAGCCCAACCAGGTAAATTTCATTTGAAACTAATTTTGCATGCGGGTAACTCAGCTCACAAATCAACAAATAGGTTATATGTTATTTAAACAATATTTTCATCTTTTTTAAAGCCCGGATGCCTCACCACCACGTGGCGCTCCTCTTGGGTTCAGTAAAGGCTGTAGTGCCTTCACAACAATGCTCATGTTGGGACGAAAATCGGCTTCATATTGCACACACAATGCCGCAACTGCTGCAAACTGTTCGCAAGTTTGAGATATTAAAGAAACATAGTATAATGGAAAAAGATCCACATTGTTTGTAAGATCTCAAAACTCGGAGAATTCTTCCAAGAACAGAGTCTGATACAAGTCACTTTGGGAAGGCCCCACCAGCTTTTTCTTATGGATAGCCTCCTTTGGATACTGGTAAGAACCTTCCACCAGTGATTTGTAAGAGGGGCTTGCACAGAATCCGCAACAGCAAACACAGGATTCATGGACTGAGAGTGATCAAAATGGAACCAAAATTTCCAACAATTATATGCACATTGCAAACTCAATTGAACAAAGGATTCATATCCCATGCAATAGATGGTAATGCCACCGGGTGCCATTGGGTCTCTGTTGGGTCCATGATGGATGAACCCAAAACACCACATAGCAGGGGCCGTGTGTCAGTGCCTCAATGGCATCCGGTGCCTTTGCCAACTATGGCAGCAGATTGGAATCCATTGAACAAACATATTGATTTGCAATAATAAAGTCATGATAGTTCATTTGGACGGGCTTCCAAAGTAATACAACAAATTGCACTTTTGCAAGGCTATGTAAATTGAATATATAGAGCTAAAGTAAAAAATAAAATAAAATAAGTACCTTTGCAACAGATTTGGGAGGATATTCGCCTCCGAGCCTTTGATCAACACATTGCCTTACCTTATCTTCACTAAGCCTTGGTGTAGCCTATTTGAAACCAACACCATACAATTATTCCCTTTAACCAATATTGGTTCCTTTTAAAAACTACAGACAGGTAACTATTTCCGTTTCTGTCCAATTGGGAACTCGAGTATTGCGGAAAATAGAGTTCATAAGAAACTAGGTGCTTGGAGAAATGTACAACTTGAATGTAGATGTAGCACACAGGAAAAAGGGATGTGCAATAAAAAGTCTAATTTGGTTCAAAAGCGAAATAACCCCAACTTGTTTGGGACTAAAGACTTGGTTGTTGTTGTTGGTTCAAAAGTGAAATAAGAAATGCTTTGTGGTAAGAAATCAATAAACAGAATGAGGTTAGTTATATTGGAAAAGCTTTTCAGTGATACAACAAAGTAACACTATTTGTTGCATCCATTATTAAAGTCTGGACTGCTCAGTCTTTTAGGAGCTAGCAGTCCTTATTTGCAACAACATTACGTAGGAAACTGCGTTTGAAGTCACAAGCAATGCATATGCCATCAACAATTACAATTTTAGAATGCATTTAGTACAAGATCAAGTGGGAAAATGAACTGTACATTGGAATTAAGTTTTGGTGAGCCAAGTATATTTGCAACATAGAACAACATCAACAATTTGGGTCTTGTCACTTGAAATTTGAAAATTGAGTTACTGATGCAAAAAAAAGGTGTTTTACTGACATGTCACAAAAAAGAGTTGTCATTTGTCATTTTTCTCCTGGAGAAAAACTATATATTGGAAAAAGAGTGGTCAGACTGGCCACAAAAAGGATTATCAGTTAGCTTGTGCAGTTATAAAGCATCACTAGCTCTGTATTAGGAACCAAAAACAATGAACCAATAAAATATTAAGTTGACTCAGTACAAACCAGTATACATAACCACGTTAATAGATAATGATGTTGATTATTAATGTACATAATAAAAATAATTATTATTACTATTATTTGATAATAACAACAATAATATAGAAACAGCATACCCAGGTGACAAGGCTTTGCTGGCCACGTGGCAATGTGTGGTCCACAGGTTTGCGGCCTGTTAATAGCTCCAAAAGTACAACCCCGAAACTATACACATCACTCTTTGGACTGAGCTGCCCAGTCATTGCATACCTACAATTCCCAATTCAGGCAATTACATACAAGATTATTGTATAAGCATAACTAATTTCTAAAATCATTTTATTCAAATTTCATGTAGTCTTTTGCTTTCATTTAATTTTCTTTGCTTGAAAGCCTCAACTAATAAAGGCTAAACTCGAGAAGTGTTGGCATAATCATATGGCAAACTTCCGTTAACTTGAACCACAGTTACAAAGATAAAGAAACTGTTAAGAAGCATACTCAGGGGCATGATAACCAAATGTGCCAAGGACACGGGTAGAGTGGAGGCGAGCGGCCATGTCAGGAGCCTGGTTCGACAAGTCAAAGTCGGCGATCTTAGCAACGTCGTCTTCAAAAAGTAATATATTGCTCGACTTTATATCTCTGTGTATTACATGTGGTTGTGCCTTCTCATGCAAGTACTCGAGTCCCCGAGCAGCCCCCACAGCAATTTTGACCCGTTGAATCCACGACAAAAGCGGGCCTGGTTGCGCTCCCTTTACACCTTTCCTACCTGATTTAGATAAAATATAATAAGAGAGTAAGAGTAGCTTTACCGAGACTAACCCATAAAAACTTCTTTAATATGATGTACAATTTATTTTAATTTAAGCACGCCTATTTTGTAATATAATTCCTTTTTTGAGTCACTGATATACATATCTGTTAATTATTATATCTTCCCAATAGTTCTTCCGACTGATATACGTCAAATATAAATTTTTCTCGGTAGCATACTCGCTTATAAAGCTCCAACAACCTTTTAAGGTGCTTAGTTTTTGCTGCTGCTTATTAGGCTACTAGCCCTTTTTAAATTCATTCTGGAATTATCTCATGTGTACCCATGCAAAACCTCAAATATCAGAGTCCACCCTAACCAAACCAGAAATTATCATGCCGACCCATTCAAGACAAGAAATGTGTCATGTATGACCTTTTTAACATAGAAATTATACTATTTTCATCTATACTCTTTTGCAATTTCGTCCAAAAACCTTCTCCAAATCATTTTTATTTGTACAGATAATGAGAAAGGGAACTACAAAATTGTTCACAGAAATTAGGAGATAAGTAAGAGCTGTAGGTGATTTTACCATGCTTTATCAGTGCATAGCATATTGCACAGTTCTTGTTTTGCACAAGTATAAATGACACTTTAAGGTTTTGTACAGAACAAATAAAAAACTGTAAAAAGGTAATGTGGAAATCAATGCTTATTGCTCGGTAAAACTTATGCAATGCAAATGAAAATCTATAACATCCATGCCAGAACTATGATAAAGCTTATGAATTCAATCATTCTTCAAAAAGTAAAACTAAATTAGATATGACAGTAAGAGTACCATGAAGAATGTCATGAAGGGAACCCATTGTAGCAAACTCATAAGCAAGCACCCGTTGGTTTCCATCTACATAATATCCAAGAAGCTCTACCACATTTTCATGTTTCAACCTTGATACCATCGATACCTATTTCACATGTAAAGCAAAACAATAAAATAAAATAAAATATAGCAAGCATCACTGTAGGGGGTGTGGAGGGAGATCCAGAAGCAAATGTGATCTCTCACTTATCATAGCCATGATATGATGCTCAAATATTAGAGGGTGCATTTGGCATTAGCCTAAATCTGATTTACTCTCAGCTTGAGGGACCAAGCCTTACAGACACACCACAGCTTAGTCATGTAAATTATTTCAAGTTAAGTCTTGGTCAGAGTTCAGGCAGCCATATCTTAGTCCCTCGAACCGGCTTAAGGCTTGGTCTCGTTTGGTATAAAACTGAACATTACAACTTATTAGGCTAAGCCCTTTGTCACCAAAAACTATTTGCCTTTACTTTGGAGTTCCAACTTAATCGCAATGTCTTGTCACGTTTTTCAGCATACACCATGTTCCATGCCAAATGCACCCATAAACTTTTTCCCAAAGAAACCCTCATCTCCATTCATTGTTCCCAAAAGTACCTAAACTAACTCTCTCAAATTTCATACCCTGAGGATAAACATTGAACAAGAAAAACAAATAAACAAATGATTAACCTGAGCAAGAAATTCCTGATCAGGCTGTTTACTCGTATCGAGTTTCTTTATGGCAGCTTTTCTGCCATTTCTCAAAGCACCATAATACACTCTTGCATACGACCCCTCTCCAATCAAACTCTCATTGCTGTAATTTCGCGTCACCTCTCTTATCTCATCTAGAGACAAAGACGGTACCGCTATTGGCTGCATCCGAGCTGGTGGGCCACCTGCATGTCCACCTGATGGGCGATTCGGACCACCGTTATATCCTGAGTCATATTCCAAAATGTAAGGAAGGAGTAAACATAAATATCACTTCAGAGATGTAGTTAGATACTAACCAAAAATAGGTCTTCTCTGTGCATCTTCCAAGTAAATTCATAATGAATATCTTTATTCTTTCCTATTTGTTACAATTTGGGATTTTTTTATTATTTTATCATTTTAAAAGTGGTCTTTCAATTTAGTTGTTTCTTTCATGCTACAGGGTACACATGAAACAATGAGTCACAATTTTATCCCAGCCTTTTCAACAACAACTCTTCAATGTTTTTTTTTTTCTCTCGGCATACTAGGCCTAATTATTGTTTACTTCACTCTCTTTTTTACACAGTTCTTTTTATTTTTCTTTTGGTTCTTGCTGTATGTACGCAATTGTGCAAAACAACATAAATTACCGGTGTTACGGTCTGGAATCGGCTCAGGTCTCTTCACTCTCTGTGCATCATCTGCGGCACAAACATCCGAATACATAAATATTGAATGAACACAGAATTAATATGAAACAGTACCTGTAGATGCTATAACCAGTTGGAATGCCGACACAAATATACCAATCAATTCTGGGTGCTTTAGTAATATTGTGCTGATTTTAACGCTTTACTTCCAGTACTACAGTAGGTGGAGTACTGGTGCATATGCTGCTGATCATGTTCTGTATTTTCAGATGGTTTTGAGTTTTAATGCGACCATACCATATCAACAGATGCAATTCTGGTATCATCTAGAACTGCACTGCTTGCATCTAGTACTGGGTAACAGAATTGGTTAGAGTGCAACTGCCTGAACTGAGCAGCCTGGCATAATCTAACTGATGCAATACCATCTGAACTGGAACGGAACCTAAAAGTTTGAAAACATGCAGTGACAGCCAAGTATTACAAATATTTAGAAGAAGGTTAACAGTGATGGTACCATTGTATTGCTCCTTTGAAGAAAAGCAACCCATAATCCTCTCTCCTTACGCCTACAAACAAAAATTAAAATAGGAATGAAATAAAGTAATTTCTCAGTCTTCCCAAAATAATCGATGTGCTGAGCTGGTCCTTGGTGCATCTTAGCAAAGGCTCCTGATAGTTCTCCAGTTTAACCGGGCATTTTGCATGTTTGGCATGACAATTGGGATGGTTTTACAAGAACATTTTGAGCTATTTGTGCTTTATGGTTGTTTATCAGAAATTGCTCCTGTATAAGAATTTATTATGTCACTTTCTGCATACAGCCCTGGTTTTAGTTTTACTACAGATCCCATGCGAAAAGCATTTCTTCCTAAAAGGATTACAGAAATGTTATTGAAATGAGAGGATCTCTCTTTAGAAACAATAGCTTTCCTAGCGAAAATGTGGAACCATAGGAAATAATTACATCTTCTGCTATAATTCCTCTATTTTTATTTTTCTGTTTTGTTTTCTACTCGATATCAAACAAAAAATTGACATCCCTAAGAAGATCACTTAAAATTGAGATCAGGATCTGTGCTTCTCGATCGACCACACCAACCCATTTAGCACGTGCTCCCGAGAAAGTTTGCAAACTAAAAAATTATAAATGAACAACAAAAGAAATCGAGAAAAACTCCAACCTTTCCCAGACGAGCTGATCCGGCGTCTTCTAAGGCGGCACACCGGAGAGAGGGAGAGAGGAGGAGGAGATACAGAGAGATAGAGAGAGAGATAGAGGTGGAGGTAGAGAGGAGAGGAGAGGAGAGGAATCGCGCGTTGGGACTTGGCCGTATACGAAAAAGAGAAGAATAGCTGGATTTGTCTGTTTATTTCTCCCTAGGTAAACTTGTATATACATCCCTGTAAAGTGTGAAAATCATTTAACCTTGAACATTATTTATTTACAATATAAACATTGACCCATACAGTGTTATCATGTCAATATTGGCCCATATGTGGTCAAACTAGACAGCTACCGCATTAATTGGATATTTTATATCCGGAGTATTTCAATTATTCATAATGATTAGCTTTGTTTATGTTCTATCTATATTGTTAATCATTTGGTTTATCCGTATTTTATCTTTACCTATGACAGAACTAAACAAATAACAAATAATAATGAATAAAATAATAATTTAAATAATTCAATCTAAATAAACAGCAAATAAATGGATATACTGTTTTAAATTGCAACATATACATGATATATAAAATATAATGAAATTGTACGTTTGTAAGTCGCATTGTTTAGAAAAATATAAATTTGTAATTAAATAATATTACAAAAAAATGTTACAGAAATTAAGATGTGATTTTATATTTCTGAATGACTAATTATAAATGTTGGGGTATTAAAAATAATTAAAAAAAACTATTATATATGATTTTGCCTTTATGAATTGTATGGAATATTCTTATATGTAAGCTAATGAAATTTTCTTTATCCATATTTTATTTGATAATTTGATAAGCTAACAAAAAAATGTATTGTTATATGTTTTATTATATATAGCGCGGGTCAGATAATCAAATAAATGAATTTTATTAACATCCTAAATATATTTTTGTTTGATTCAAGATTATTATTTTGACCGTTGTCCATTTATCGGAAGTTTGGAAATTCAATTATTCAACTTGCTCGAGTAATTTACTTAAAATAAAATTTTACGTTGAGCATCTATCATACAAACATTTAAAAGCAATCAGCAGATTCAATTTCTTGCGGGAAATTAATTTTAAGGTAACGTGAATAAGTTGATGAAATAAATCATAAAATTTTACGGTATGATATAAGAACAACAAGTTCTATAATTACATCTTACGGTTCAACAAGTTCTTTAGACGTAGATAGTCTAGAAGATTTGGAACCAATTTTGTTCTTAGGAAAATCAAAGTACTTTTACTATGTTGTTAGATCGATGGTGATAATTATATTTTCCATAGATAAATTATTAAGAATAAATATGTTGCATGCCATATAGACATTATTTTAATTACTGATGAATATGGTCACTTGGCAATCAGATAAGCTTATCCATGGAGTTTTATATATTATTTGATAATGCAGCCATCATATACATCTTATACTGATAAGTTTAGATTACAAAAAATTTAGAATTGTTCAAATGAATAATAGAATATGTATTGTTTTTTTCATGAGATGATGATCTCTACATTCATTGAAATATGCTCTGCTCACAAATTTAATAAGTCATTGATTTTTTTATAGTAGTTCTTGTTATGCAGCTTTCTTATACTTTCACAAGAGATAAAACTGACAATACAGCAAATGACCGATGAATTGGGAGTTTTTAGAATGTATTCTTCTTTTGAGAAAAGTTGTATGTCGAATTTTTATCTTTGAAATATAAATTCGTACATTGTCATCCAATTAATTTTTAAGATAAGTATAGAAAGCAAGCTCCACATGTTTTAATGTTCTTAAATAACTCTCATCCGGTCATTTACGTTTTGAATATGTGACCTCTCACCTCTCTCACATTGTCATCTAATTAATTCTTAAGATAAGTATGAAAAGCAGATCTCACATATTTTAATGTTCTTAAATAACTCTCATCCGGTCATGGTCATTTATGTTTCGAATCCATACGTTGCCGTTAGCCACTATATTAAAAACTGAATCTTATATCAAATTTTTATTAATGCTAGTAATTTTTGTCCACGTAGACTTTTATATGATGCATCCGACTATTTTGTTAGCACATCTAATTTTGATTAAACAAATGAGAAATTTCTGAGGTTCTGACATTCACGAGTACGAATCAAAGTTTAATAGCCAAATTCTGATGATCTTAATGACATTAATATAATTTTTTTTTTCATACGTATGACGTATTTTAAATTTTGAATCCGAACGTTCAACTCAAATCCTCCCCCAATTGTCGGAATTGTTATGATTATCATTAACAGATCCTTAACCCTCTTTAAATAAAGAGGTACAGTCTTTATTTATATTCTTTATTTAAAAAAAAAAAACAGGAATCTTCCAACGGATAAACTAGAAGATTTTCCAACAAAGTTGGCTAGGTCTATTTTTTTGTTTAAAATAAGGGACAGCTTAAGAAGGCAGGCCCTCCTTTATTATTATCTCTTTTGTTGGGACTGTTATATATATTACATGCTTAGGGAGAGAAGGTATAAATCGAAAAATCACACAAAAACGAAGAGAGGGTATAAATGTCGAAGAAGATACGCTATATCAAATTAGTTAAATTTAAAATAATATATTACAAATGCACCTTTTTTTGGCAGATGAAATAAACTTTGATATAGAAGAAAAAATTCATTTTCTTGTTTGGTGGACATTGGTGAAATTTAGTAGGTGTATCAATATAAAATTTAGAGGTTTGTTAATTATCGCTTAATGCTGTTGAATGTTGGAGCAAATTTTGATACATTTAGTAAATCTATATGAACGAATTTAAATGCATCAGAAAGGATAGATTATGTACATATTTAGGTTCACTCTCCCTAGGCATCTTTATGAGACAATTTTACCCATTTATCATATACGTGTGAATAGATATGGGTACTATATTTTTTTTTATTAGCATAATGAGTAAGAATATGGATAAAAAAAATATCAATTGCTTATCGAGTAAGAATACTGACAAGATTATCCTATAAGATAATGCACAAATATAAAATTAAATATGATCATATATGTACATGTAACAATATAAATTTTTTCATTACAATAAATATTTATCATTTATACCCCGCAGATAAACTGAGGCGGAGCGACTATAATTTTCTATCTACACAGTTTATCTTTATCCAATTATCCTAGAAAAGACATGAGATAACATAACTTTGCAAGGTCAGATATGATAGTTAGCGTTGACTTGACTCCCAGTTTCAAGCACGGGTCTACTTTTCTACTTTGGATCACTACCTAATTCATCCTCTCCAGTTCCAGGCATAACATCTCTGTCAGTGCCACTCTGGGTGTTGTTGTATAATTTTATGAATAAATTGTAAATAGAAGTATTAGAAAAATATTTAATGAATTTAGAGATTTAGGAAAATTAAAATAAAAAATTATGCTTTAATCATTTTTTTCTAATACGAACGAGAAAGAAAAAAAAAATTTCCTAAGGGTGAAATAGACTTTTAAATTGTTATCTTTGAAAGGGCCTCTCGGCCCGATTTTTCTAAATTACGAAATTGTTAATTAACTTTTTACGATTTAGTTTGAATTTGTATTTATTACAAAATTAAAAATCGGACGTACTGGAGATTTCATTTTTGCATTGTAATTTGTAAATCAAACGGAGATAGGATCAGAGGAGTATGTATGGTTTCCGCTTCAAACCAAATTAAGGTCGGTCCTAAATGTGCCATAGGAATCATTCCCAAAATGCCCCCAGTCCACCGTTGAAGTTGTCAGCGGAGCTGTCAAAGGTTGACAGAAGGGCCCACTTAATGGACGCCAGCTCAGCACCAACCACACCGAAATTTTTTTAGTTACCACAGTCAAAAATCGTAATTAAATTATTACCACCATCTCATGATATTTTCAATCCTACCATCCACGGCGGATCTACTTCGCGCGTCAAATTAGATTGGTGCACGGACTGAACTGGCGCAATCCTTGGTACGCGGACTGAGTAAGTCCGCACATCAAAGAAGTAGTGCTATAAAAGGGACGCATACCAAATTTGATGCTCAAACGGGACAGCGAGCACCAAGCGGAGTAAAAAGGTAAATTATTTTTTTACTTAATTAATTTATTTTGTTATTTTTAATTTAGTTAGTTGGATATATGGGTGTCCAAAATATATTAGAATTGTATTAAATAGTTCGAATGGTGTCTAAAATTGGTAATATTTTAAATTAGTTATATTTTGTAATATTTTAGACCAAATTATTTTAGAAATGTACCAAATTAGTCAAAATTGACTAGAAATGCACTAAATTAACCTTGTATTGTTTGAATTTACCCAATATTGTACCATTTTTTAACCGATGGTATCCAAAAAATAGTAAATTATAAATTTACAATATTTGTGGTATTTTAGACCAAAATTGAATAGAAATGGACCAAATTGACCTTGTATTGTTTGAATTAACCCAAAATTGAACATTTTTTTTACCGATGGTGTCAAAAAATTAGTAAATTATAAATGTACCATATTTGTGGTATTTTAGACCAAAATTGACTAGAAATGCACCAAATTGACCTTGTATTGTTTGAATTAACCAAAAATTGAAACTTTTTTTTTACCGATGGTGTCAAAAAATTAGTAAATTATAAATGTACCATATTTGTTGTATTTTAAACCAAACTTGACTAGAAATGCACCAAATTGTAGTATGACGTCAACAAGCGGGACCAAACAAACCAGTTTGCCTCACGATGATGTGGATTTGGATGTGGAGTTGGCCCGGACCGTCTTTCCGCACTTGTCGAAGGAGAGCATTAGCCCCGTTTGCTGGTTCCAACCACAAGATAGCTCTGATACTAATATCAGTATTTTTTTTCCAAAGACAATTTTACGCAGTTGGCGACCATAGCGGACGTCAACTAAGCATGATCTAACCTGGTTGCCTCAGTGTGGCATGTGTGATTTTCCTCATTCTTCGAAATGGTCCAAGAATTTCCAAAGCCTGTAGCCCTCGCAACCAACCCCCACTTACACCGGGCGCTCTTGCACTTATACCTCATCCTGGTTATGTCGCTGTGTGTATATTTGATCTCGATATTTTCCTTTATGTGCCAGTGGTGAATTGTATTTCATTTTATCCTTGTTGTCATACGCCATCCCTTCAGACAATTCATGTCTTTCTCCAACCTAATTTTAAAATTTTAAAATAAAATAGAAATATAAATTAACAAACGAACCTCTGAACCCGCAAAAAAGATGTCAGCCTCTTGAAACCCCGATGTGTCATGAAATTCTCCGAACGGGTGTCTTCCTCCACAACCCGATATCAGCCACTTTTGCATACCAAGCACAGTACAACCAGACTCCTCATCACTATGATCTACTGTCCCTCACTGTCGTCACTAGCATCCTAATTTTCCTCTGTCTCCCGTTCTTCGGGATCCTCGTCTGTATTGTCAGCATAATAAAGTGGTTCCGGGGTTTCAGATCGGTCCCGGTCAGATTGGGCACGGCTAGAGCTGGAGGATAGAACCTGAGATCGGCCCCGACTTGGACCAGCCCCTACGGATAGGGATCGACTAGTATCCGCTAAAGTCAGGGCCCGAGTAGGACCCGTCACTGAATGCTCAATGACCCGACCCTGGGTCAACTGCATCAATGGTCTGGTGTTTTGTCTGGGGTTGGCAACCACATATAACTCTAGAAACTTGAAAAGTGTTGTCATATTCATGGTCATTTGAGTATACAACCCCCAACTGTTATCGTCTAGTACAAGCAGCTGTTAGAACCATGTTTGGTTGCCTTGGCCAATATTGATCCTTGCAGACATTACCAATTCGTAATAATTCGGGTCAATACCAAGTTCCTGGTACACTTCCCTAGTTATACCACTGAAATTTAAATCTGAGCCGATATTGAATATTTTTTGGGGTTGGGTACTGTAATAAGCACCATTTGGCCCTTGTAATACTTCACCACCAAAATAACAAGCAATTCCAATCATAGTTGGTTGAATTACGAAACAAACCTAACAATTAATAAATTTATAGTAAATTAAAAATACAATTAAATAATTATAAAAAAAATAAAAGACTAAGGTGAAAAAAACTCACAAGTTACTCTTTGCACCTATCTCCTTGATGAATTGTGAATGAAAAAGGGTTAAAATTTTCGCTCAAATACATCAGAAGGGCTGGTGCGCCTCCCTAGTCCCTGCACCAAGGGGTGCGCCTACCCAGTCCGCGCACCATGGGTGCGCATGCTCAGCGTGCGCACCAAGAGATGCGCCAGCCTAGTCCGCACACTAGCCCAATTTGGTGCGCGAACTGGGTCTGTGTGGGTGGTAGGATTGAAGATGTCATGGAGAAGGTGGTAATCATTTAATTTCAATTTGTTACCGTGGTAACTAAAAAAAATTCGGCCAACCAGATAGCAATCATATTTACTTCTCATTTAATGGGATTTTATAAACACCCTTCGCAATGTCAAATTTACAACACAATATTCCGAGAATACCACAAAATTTCTAAGACTCGTTCGCTCCGTGGTATGTGCTCGTTGGACGGATAGATACTGTTAAAAGATTAATTGGGAATAATAGAGAATAATTAATCATAATTGAACAAAATTGGCCGATTAGTCGGAAAAATCCTTGACAATTTGATCACCTCCAATGAATAATCGGCCAATTAATCAGTTGAAACGGACGTTTTTCACAACACTGGGAAGAACTGAAGTTTGTGAGTTTAAAATGGAAGAAGACGAATCCAAAGTGTATTTAGATCAAGAGAGGGTTTAAATGCACCATAATTTTGTGCTCCAATATGCTCCACATTCTTTATCTCCATTTTCAAAGTCCGAACAGTCGATCTGAACCACTCAACACGATCTTCATAATAAAATATTCTTGGAGACCAAATTTTATATTTTTAGAATTTGTTTACTATTGTTTTACATAGGTACAATATCACTTTTTCGGATGGTCCAGAATCTCCTTAAAACAATGATTTTGTACCTATCTAAAAAAATAGTAAAAAAAATCTAAAAAATATAAAATTTGGTCTCCAAGCATATTTTATTATGAAGATCATGTTGAGCGGTTCGGATTGACTGTTCGGACTTTGAAAACGGAAATAGAGGATGTGGAGCATATTGGAGCACAAAATCATAGTGCATTTGAACTCTCACCAAGAGAGGTTGGTGAGCACAACTCCAAAAGTCTATCGGATTGCCTTCAAACGACGAATCCAAACTGTTAAAATTCATCTACTTAATGAGTGATGCATGTACATAAATTTTTTTAGAAGTTTTGAATTCATTCAGTACAAGGTCAAGCAGTCAAAACAATGAACTTTTTATAAGTTATTTTATAAATGTATTCATTTTTCAACATTTTTTTACCGCTTGACCTTGTACTAAATGAATTCGAAACTTTCAAAATTTTGCATGTACATGCATCACTCATGAAGTAGATGGATTTCAACGGTTTGAATTTTTTGTTTGAAGACAATCCGATAGACTTTTAGAGTTGTGCTCACCAACCCCTCTTAGTAAGCACATCACACCCTAGCTTTGCTCAAAGTATATTGCTTTATATAAATCATATTTAATCCTACAGTAATGCTCAGAAAAATTAATACGGTGAGTTCTAACTAATGAAATTGTCGATGTATTCTTCATTATTCAAATAGGAAATATATCAAATTTGGACAGATTTAGAAGGCACAAAGTCCTCCATCACATTATTTATAATTTTTAACTGTTGAGGTTTAGTGGTTTTTTGATGAATAGCCAATTAAATTTCAAAATTAAATCAAATTTAATGAACGTTCTATCTAATTGTTGAATCCACATTTTTAGTGCTAATTTATAAATTTGAATAATATTTTTATTGATATATACGTAGAAATATTCACTATAAAAATTGAATATAAGCTAGAATAATTCATGATATAATAACTCAAATGATAAGTGAATGTTAATATTTCATGAATTTAATTGTTAATGCATTTTCATAAACACAAAAATGAATTGCTAAAAACAGTCATAATAAATTTCAAAGTTATTTGTGATCAGTGCAAATCCGGCTTCCGCTTAGGATAATTTTTTTTTAAAATAAGATAGGAGTCAAGTCTCTAATTTTATATTTTATTCCGCTTAGGATAATTTCTTAGTTTTATGTAATAATGCATTTTTTTTTTCATTTTGTAAGGGCCCAATTTTTTTATTTGAAAAGAATTAAGAGGACTTTCATCGAAAGAGGAGAGAATTTGTAGAGAGAAGTTAGTGTAATTCTAAGATTTTTTTTTCGAAGTTAAGTATCTCATACCCTGCTCTTGTAGAGAAAAGTTAGTGTAACAAAATATTTCTGTTTCGATCTGAGACCGTCCAATTATAATCTGTACGACTATTAAAGAAGCCCCTCTGCTTTCCACCAGGCCGGATTGGCCCGGATCCTGATCAAACAGCCGTGAGTTAAACAGAAATATTCTGTTACCTCAGAGGATATGGTTTCGTTCTTGTATAGTGATTAGTGGTTAATTATTCGATCAGTTATTCTATTAGAATAGGATAATTGAACCGTTTGGAATTGCGCCTCTACTATATTATATTCTCACGCCTTTCATGTGTAGAGAACGACGAATCAGTAAGGCATCATTTTAAAAGTTGCTCTTGTCAATATTATGTGATTTGATCAGTTCGTTATAAACTGTATGGTTTGGACATAAGAGACGAGGTCTAATTTTCATAGGATGAATACAATCAATAGGAGAGGAAACAAATTAATCGATATTATGCATGACAGGGCTTATTAGATTGTTTTACGGACCTACAATCATTTGTTCTCTGATCTGTAGCAACACTTTGTTTAGTCATTACTTTTTTTAGTTTGATACCTCATCACTAGGAGCGCTTTGTTTGGTCATTATTCTTCTACTTTGATACCTCATCATTAGATTCTGATTCAACTGAAAAGTGTCTATAACCCTCTTCACGGCATTCTATAAACTTCAATACTAATCTTGTAAACCAATTCAATGAATTATGCACATAACAATTTTTTATTACCGTGTAGTTCCCAATAAACCTCCAGTTTAACATCTTTAACTGCTTTAGACCTTTAATTAGGACCACTAAGACTGCATTTAGAAGATCTCTAACAACTTTTCAAAGCTAGTAACTAACAGGGATCACTTTTAAATTCTGTAAACCATATTACATAAATATGTAGATAGTTTTGTTGAATACTGTAAACCGGTAAAAAAATTTCAAATTCTATTCTTTTTCAAAATTTAATTTTAGTTTTCAATTTTTTTTTAATTCTGCATCTATTTTCTTCCATTTTTTTTTAATTATGTAAATCTTATCACATAACTATGTAAATTTAATGTTTGTTATGTTTACGGGGTTTAAAGTGGTCCCGAGTTAGTTTTTAGTTTTGAAAAGTCATTAGAGAACTTTTATAAGTTGTCCCAGTGGTCCTGGTCAAAGTACTACAAGTAGTTTTGGTCAAAACAGTTAAACTCGGGGGGTTTATTGGAGACCACACTATAATCAAAATTCGTTAGTTTTTGTAGAATTCGTTGAATTGATTTACATAATTGAGTATTGAAGTTTACGGAATTATGAGAACAAGTTTACTGACAATTTTCAAGTGGTGGCAGTTGGTTTGGGAGACATTTTGGGGATTGGTGTTGAAGGATTGCTTGAGGGACTACTACTGTTAATGACAGTTGAAAACGTATAAATACCGGTCCGGAGATTTTCCGAGAATTAGGTTTAGAGGGATATTACCTTTTCTCTAATATAATAGTACTAATTACTATAATAATAGAAGCAGGAGATTTATAAAGGAGATAAACATTACCCAAAAGGATAGAAATAGTTTAAAAGGAAAGAAATAACAGAAATAATGCTTGTGTAAAACTCAGAAAACTACCTGGCATATTCGACTCCAAGTAGAGATGCAAATAGAATTTTTCCACTGGTAATCTATCAACAAGCTAAGATGAAATTTTCAATATTCACAATAACATGCAAAGAGTTTGGTCTTGTACGATAAGAATACAGACAATTATAACAAATTGCCCTAGAATAAACAAATTATTGCAAAAAATGGAATTAGTAGTTTTGCATATAGCCCCACAATTCACATGAATTGACAACTCCACGAGTCATATGGAAAAATATTTAATCTCATATGCGAAAGTAGAAAATTTAGACTAAGAGAGCTGAAACGTAAAAAATGCATAATACGTATAAATACATCATGTGCTGTTAGTGGGTGTGAATTCAAGTCCTCACAATCATAAAATAAAATTTTAACCACTAAACTACAAACATACATTTGAAATTTTAGGAAAAAAGCTGAATTATATATATAAAAAAAAACGAAATTTCAATTAAAATTTTATATACATGATGAAAATCTTTAAAATCACGGGGAGTCGGTAAGCACCCCCTATGCTACATTAAGATATGCCCGTGTTTAGTCTTAAAGTTGCAGCATAGCATTTCCATTCTCATTTAAAATATTTATGACTTCAATTTCAAAATTAACTTATATTGAACATTTGCTTCTTCAAAAATTCCGAAAATTTTAAATTTACCATACCTAAAAATTGATAAACAGAAAGAATACAAATTCTGTGGAATTCAATATTTACCACGGACGCAATCTGATGTCGCGTCCACAAAATTGGTGGACGCAACATGAAATAGCATCCAAAATTGGTGGAGAACCTTAGAATAGATGGAGAACCTTAGAATTTGAATGTACTAGAAGGGTCACGATAATTTTTTTATATACTCAAAAGTGATTTTTGAACCGGATCAATAACTCAGATCCAAAACATTTTTATGTGTCTCCAGTAACATATCAAGAAATAGTTTAATTTTTTCTACAGCCGCAAAAAATCATGTTTGAAAAATGATTCATAGTACTTCTTGTACATCTAAATTATAAGATTGTTTATCTATTTTGTTTGATGTTCCTTCTAGTATATTTAAATTATAAATTGCTCTATCCATTTTCGAAAAGTAATAAACAAATCTATTCAAATGTGCGGTGAATTGTTGGACGCAATTTCATGTTGCGTCCACTAATTTTGTGAACGCAACGTAAGATTGCATCCGTGGTAAATATCAAATTCCACATAATTCGTGGTTTATCATTTTTTGACAAATGGTAAATTTAAAAATTTCGGTCAAAAACTTGACTAAACTACAATTGAAAATTAAATACACATTATATGATTCATACCTTGAGATGTAAGAATTACATTTTGGAGCAACTCAGAAGATGCTGCACATCTACCGCCTATCCTTCTATGATGCATAACATAAGGCAACAGTAGTATTTAGAGGTCATCAATTCACGAAACAGTAGCACAAAAATTAATTTGCATGAAACCAACTATAGATAAACCATATGAGCAGTATGAAATGCAGCAGTAGATATCATATGTGTAATCTGCCTACTGAGTCACAATTAAGCCTAAAACTAGCTAAATCATGATTATGTGCCAATTAAGCCAAAAGAAGTCTCAATTTAATTCTTTTCTACCTGTCAAAACTGGAAAAAAAATGGAAGCACCAGATTTTGCTTCTTTACTGACAGAGTGCAAAGTTCCTATGTTAAACACCATGTTCCTAGAAGTTTTTCAGAAGGATAAGATCTCTGTCGATTATAGAACAATTAAAAAGTAGAAGAACACATATCAAATCTTACCTTATCCGAATTCAAAAAATTTAATTGCATTTTGTTGATACTTATTCAATAAATGATTAACACCTGTAACTTGTTGCTAATTGAAAAATTAGAAGAATTTATTTTTGGTTTCATTTTGTAAGTCTGTTGCGCTGTTTGTTGATAAGCATAGTTATTCTCTGATTTAACTTGTCTAAATCACTCGCGCTTTCCCCACGTCGATTCCCAAATGTTTTAGCTTTGAACGAGTAAATTAACTATACATATTCGTTCCAAAGCACTAGATCCTTTTGAAATTACAGTGCATAAATATTCTTAGACGGACAAAAATTACAAAGAAAAACTAATATAAATCCCCAGACATTTCAATTCCAGGATGAATACACCATTTTTGGTGCTCATGATCTCCCTACTCACAGTATGTTTAGTCTCCTTGTAATTACCACCGATCAAATACAGAAAGCATCAGGCCATAAAAGGAAGTGTATAAAAATAAGCAAAATATTAGATAATAAAAAACAGAAAAAGGTGAGATGATAAACCTCCTAACATTTCGAAAATGGTAATTAAAAAACCTTGCAGCAGTGCATCTGCCCTCAAACATGGAATCCTGTCAGCAGTACTGGTATGGTACCATCATCTCCCTTTTGGGTTCACTATTTGAGAGAAGACCGAGCTTGATGCATCATTTACCATGTGACTGCCACCACCTATATAACTAACATTAACACTTTTATCCCCAAAATGCCCCTCCATCACAGTCCCATGAACACTATTAATACTGTTCTCACCCCCACCTGTAAGAGACACCGAGGTCTCTTCAAGTTGAAGAGCAAACTCTAAATTCCACAGCACATCCCCCATTCCGGGTCGGTCTGACCCGTGATCCGCTAAGCATTTCTCAACTGTATCCCCATATTTCTTTAATGAAGCCGCACTTAATTTTCCTGACAAAGCAGGATCCACGATCTGATCCAACAGACCCTTTTTCTGCCATGACATCGCCCACTCGGCAATGTTGACTTGCTCCCTTGGCAAAATTGGATTCAATACAGCTCTGGCACAAAGCACTTCCACTAATACAACCCCAAAAGAGTATACATCAGATTTCTCAGTCAATTGTTGCCTTCGAAAATATTCAGGATCCAAGTACCCAAAACTGCCCTTCACTGCTGTGCTTACATGGGTTTGATCCAAAGCAGGTCCAGTTTTAGACAACCCAAAATCTGCAACTTTGGCCACAAAATTCTCGTCCAATAAAATATTTGTAGTCTTCACATCTCGGTGTATTATACTACAGGTTGCACCTGTATGCAGGTAGTGCAAGCCTCTTGCTGCACCGATACATATCTCCAACCGTTGCCTCCAAGAGAGAGGTTTTAGATCCGACCCATATAGGTGGCTCCTTAACGGGCCATTTGCCATGTACTCGTACACTAATATCATCTCCGATCGCTCATTGCAATACCCAATTAATGATACCAAATGACGGTGCCTGAGCTTAGAAAGCATTTGTATTTCAGTATGGAACTCGGCTAGACCTTGTTCTGATCTAGGGTTTCCCCTCTTGACAGCAATGGTTGTACCATCTTCCAGGGTTCCTTTGTAAACCTTACCAAACCCACCTACGCCCAATACTAAGGTTCCATTGAAATTGTTAGTGGCATACATTATCTCTTGAAATGTGAAAAGCCGACCGAAATTTGTTGAGGCAAGAGAGATACAACTAGCTGTACCACTTCTGTTCGATAACATGGAGACCTTACTGCTCATTGTATGTGTGGTACCACTACCAATCAAAGGGAGAGGCAACCATGGATTGCTACAGTTGAGTGCCTTCCTC
The DNA here is from genome assembly GCA_028015225.1 of Carex myosuroides. Classification (NCBI taxonomy): domain Eukaryota; kingdom Viridiplantae; phylum Streptophyta; class Magnoliopsida; order Poales; family Cyperaceae; genus Carex; species Carex myosuroides. Next base: position 8,293,128 of record CM051472.1, read on the forward strand.
TGACGAACTGTCAGACAGTAATATCTCAAAACAACCAAGACTAATGCCATGGCAAGTGACCCAAAGGCAAGAGACACAATAAACTGGACCCGTTTCACACCTTTACCCGGTACCAAGTCTGGTAAAATGTCATGTACTGATAAAGTACCATCTAGGGCCATAAATTCATTGCTAATCTTCATTATCTCCAATCCATTTAAGATTGCATTACTAAAATCCAACACATTATCGGTTCCAATGCTAACAGTTAGCGTGGTTGACCCGTTAGAAGAGTTTGAGATGATATCTTTGTAATATGGCACCGAGAGGCCGCCTTTTAAAGAAGAGAGATCCAAGCTCTCAATGGCAATGTCGTAATTCACGTACACATTGAAGATCAACATGTTGAGCGCCTCACTAACTATGTCACAGAAGTGCATGCGAACAAGGTATATGAAGGTCGGGTCCACGGTGAAAACCCACGTAATGTTAAAATCTGGTCTTGTTACGTTTGGGTCTCCCATTGCTTCGGCTGTGGAGTAAACCAATGCGGGTGCTGTCTCAATTGTTAGCCCGCTTGGGTATTTGATTGTTATTGGGTCTACAGACACCTGCAATACGCCAAGTTCATTCATGTTAGCAAAATGATTAAATTTTCATGCAACAATTTTTATCAGGTTAAAATTGCGAGGCTGGATTATTTATCCAATTGTCAAGCCTTATAAGTACCTAGGTCATAAGAGTTCAAGTAAAAGCATAACAAAATGAAAGTATCTATGGCACTACATTTACATTACAAATATATGAGGGTCACACTGCATGTTTGCTACAAATAACACTGTTAATGTTAATCAGATATTTAGATGTTGTGCACACGTTCAAATGGTAAAGTTCTTCAAAGACTGAGAATTCTGGGTACTGGTAGGTACTATTGCAAGGCCATCCTGCTAACAAACCCAATAGTTAGGACTTGTAAGCTCAATATTTAGTACACTTAAAATGGCATGATGTCAGCACCAGTCAACACAATGTTCTACTTTTAACAATTGCCGTACCTTTACTGCAGAGTTATTAACATGGAGGTAACCCGAGTCGTTTTCCCAGTATCGGCCAAGCGAATCATTCAATGGAGTAATTGCTGGACCTCCCATGTTTAACCTGTACATTGTCTCAAACCCAACACCCGACAACCCGGTAAAAAATGCAGTTGGTATGGTAACAACCTCATCTTCAATTAATGAATCAGGTATAGATACAATCTCAATCACATTAATGAAAGAAACCCACCCTTTTGATGGTACAAAGATTAAAGAGAGCAAATCAGAAGTTACATTAATTGAGAATTCCTTAAATAGGAAGGTGTGGTTTGAATTTTTGAAAGTGAAGTTGTTCATTAGCACAAAATCATCAGTTAATACAGTTAGTGGTGCTGAGAGGAGATCATGGGTAGAATTGGACAGTGGATAGAAGTGTAAGCGGATCCAATGGCGACCCGGTTGGTGGATATTGAACTGGTAATAGGCTGCCCGTGTGAACAATCTAAGAGATTGGTATAGAGGAGAAGGGAGAGATGAATTTGAATTAGGGTTAGAAATTGCAAAAGATGAATCTTTTGAAGTTTTCAGAGAGAAATTTGGTTGGTTTGGTGAATCAGGGTTGAATAATTGGCCTTGAAACGAGATGCTTTGTGTAGAGCCGCATGAAATGTGATAATTGTCTATGGGAGTAAATGCTGAAAAGATGAGAGGAAACATTGTACAAATTAGAAACAAAAGGCCAAGCAAATATTCCATCTTTGAGAGATTGAGACAAATTAGAGGGTTATATTGTCAAAATACGGTGTCATTTATAGGATTTCAACTAATGGAGTTTGCATTATTGATTTCAAAGAAGTGTGAAAAGGAACTGAAACTATTCAAAAAACAAACGCCAGACCGTCATAATTAGTGGCATTTGGAAGATACTGCGGTATAAACTAGAGAGTAATTCTTGAAATGCCCTCAAGTTACCTATCAAAAACAAATTCTTTCAGAGAATGAATTTCAAAGGCACCACTCCGTCAAAACGGAATTGAAAGAGATTAAAATGGAAAAATAAAAAGGAAGAGAGAACACTAGAACATGCAATTGCTAGAGGAAGGGACGCCTTGATCTTCTAAATCATCTATGCTTTCTCTCTCACAAAAAAGAACTGTGCAAAGTTTAAGCTGTGGGTTGAATTATAATTTATAAGCAGCTGCATGCAAGAGAAAAGAAAAAACAGAGAGAAAAAAGGAAATGAAAAAGAAGAGATACTTTACAACCTGGCAGATTGCTCAATTGGAAGAAAAGCACCACTTGACGGATCGAAGGGACCCATGCAATTTATTTCTCCGTTTCATCTCTCTCTCTCTCTCCTCTCTTGCTTCAACAAGAAGAGTAATGGGTTAACTGGCAATGCCAATGAGCTGTTTGTGTCAGTACAGTAGTGTAGACCGTACTCCGTAGGACGTAGAGTGTGTTTGTGTCAGTGTAGTTTATTTTTATTTTTATTATAGCAGTGACTGTAACAAAATACGGTTTATGAGGCCACAAATGCGTATTTAGTTGGCAATCTAATAAAAAATTAATATTTGTCTAATATGCAGAACAGACCGCATATAATCTAATCGGGCGCATAAAATCCACATTTAAAATATCAGCTCCGTAATCCGCATAATCGAACCCGAAAACATCTCTCTTCAGCTCTCCGCATAACTTAAGTCCCTAATCGATCTCCTTCCTTATCTCTGTCTCTCACTCTCCTCCAAATCAGATCGTTTCTCTCCTACGTTGGTTCCTCTCCACTTCATACTGATCGCCTCTCTCCTCCGCCTCTCCTCCCAGCACATCTCCACCTATCGTCTCTCCTCCAGCTTTCAAGTATTGTGCAATATCCTAATTAGTCACTAAATTTTGTTAATGCAGTCACTGTTTCTGGTAATTAGTGAAATTGATATCTTTTATAGCTAATTGGTAAGATTAGATAGTTCATTGATTGAAATAAATATGATATCAAGTGGTTTGTCATTGATTGAAATAAATATGATATCTCTGATAATTGGTAGCTGCCACTATGGTATTGTAAAGAGGAGAAGAAAGCGTATTGTCTGAATGTCTTATTTTTTTTTATAGAATATCAAGTCTATGTTACATTGTTGTTTGGATGACACAAGAATAAAGGCAATTCTAAAATAGGAGCTGCAATGTGCATCCAAACAACATTTTTAGTATTTAGAATAGCTAGAATAGCTGCTATTCTCTATTCCTTGTAAATGTTGGAATAACTACTATTCATAAGTGTGAAGAGAGAGAAAAAATGATTCATTTCAGAATTTCTGCTAACATAGTCCCGAAATAACAAATTTGACACCACTTCCGCTATCTTCACGTTGTGACTATTCGTTTGAGATTCCACTTGTCTATCATTCCTCTTAATTAGCACATTGTTCACATTATTTTTATTGGTTACAGTTGTCACTATTCAACTTGTACAATCCAAACAACATCTTTACTAATCCGAATAGCACAATTTTCATACTAATATGAAAATCACTATTTTTTCTCTATTTTCATTTGTTATTCTCAAATTTCGCTATTCTAGCTATTCTAGCTCCCATCCAAACGTATCCAAAGGGAGAAAATACATATCACAAAAGAACTATGCTATGTGATTTGACAAATTACATGAGCTGTAGATAAAAACAGAAATGCAGTTATTCTCTTGGAGGAATTATCATAGAACAAAATTGCACAATTAATTAATTAGTCACTGCCTCACTATCTCAAACAACTGATTTTGAAATTGCACAATTATATGATATCAAATGTCATCTTTACGTAGTAGTGTAGTAGTGAGAGCTTAGGTAAACATATATAGTTAGTTTAATAATATGTGTTGTATTAGTATAGTTCTCTTATTTGTTAAGTTTTACATAGTAGTAATATGTGACATTTATGTTTGTATTTTTTTGTGATATTTATGTTTGTATTATGCTGTGACATTTATGTTTGTATTCTGCTGTGAGATTATGCACAATATATAATTTTCTTTGATGCCTTCGTGTATATTGTATTGTGTCTTAATGCCTCTGATATGCATGATATAATTATCCATAGTGGCAGAAATTATAGCTTTGATATATACATGCAGATACATAGTATTAATCATTTATTAGATACTTTTTTTCTTATCTTAGATATGGCTCTGACGTGCAACTTTGCATATAAATTATATATGAATTATTATTTTAAAATCTGCATATATAAGTCCGCATAAAAATTCACATATGTAATCTTATACCGTATATGCAGTATGCGGTGACCTCTCAATTTGAGTACACATGAAAACGACATTTTATAACACTGAGTGTAGGTACGATACGATTTTAGTGTAGGATGTAAAGGGATTGAATTCATCAATCTCTCGAGAGAGAGAGAGTGAAGCGAAGAAATCTGGGTCGTCCAATTGACTGATACGGATTGGAACAAAATCATATGAGGTGTTTCGTTGAATCCGTATCCTGCCGGGTACCGTAAAAAAAGGAATCTTTTACAATTAGTGGATCAGGACAATTTTTTTTTTTAACTTTGCACAAATTTCAAAGCATAAATAATATTTGGCACTACACCATTAGGCACCAATTTTAGGTAATCTGAAACCGTAAAGTAGTAGATCCCACAGTTCAATACCTGAGAGGATACTTGTCTGTGTTTAGTTACAAATTTTACATGTAGGGGTGTTCAACGTTCCGGTTTAATCGGTTTTAAATTGAACTGAGATAGTTCGGTTTTTCTGGTTAAATGGATCAATTCACTTCATTTTATAAAACCAGTTTAATAGTTTGGTTCGCTTCAATTTAGAAATTTTAAATCGGTTAGACTGAACAGATCGAAATATTTAAACGCATCCCTCATCTGAACCAAACATTTAAAAAAATTCAAAAAAGTTTTGTTTAAAACCGGTTAACCGAACAAACAATTTTTTAAATCCATCTTTAAAAAAATTCAAAAAATTAACAAAAAGAAAAATTATTTTTATGTTTAATATCTAATTTCGTTTCAACAGAACAAACTAAAATTTATTTAGTTTGTTCGATTCAGTTCTTATTATATTTTGATTCGGTTCAGTTTGATTTTTAAAAACCGAATAAATTTTTTCTTGCCTATTTTAATTAAATTTGGACTGAATGGAACCGATGAACATCCCTACTTACCTGTGCTTGGAATTGAATCCGTATCCTCTCAGATACCATAAGATATAATTATTACGAAAAAAGTGGCCTGAATTTAATTTCAGCCTAGTTAAAAGAAATTTGTAACTTCTCTAAGAGCACATTCATTCCGATCAACATTGCACCGCATGGCCAACGATGGGTCAGGGCAGTAATGGGATGGCAATCCAAGCTTCCCAATAACATACCACCTTCCCAATAACATACCTTGGTATGCCTCTCACTATTAAGAAGCCGACCAAACATTTATACATGCCTTTGATTGAGAAGATTGAACGAAGACTAGAGGGATGGCAATCCAAGCTTCTGAGTAGAGGGGGAAGGCGGGAACTTGTGCAATCGGTACTCTCATCCATCCCGACCTATTTCATGATCTGCTTCTTGCTGCCCAAATGGGTCATTTCCCGCATAGACAAATCGAGGAGACGATTCCTATGGCGAAACCCGAAGAGTGCTAACAAATCTATCTCGCTTTGCAATTGGAACAAGGTATGTACGCCGAAAAAATGGGGTGGGATGGGGCTCTCGGACCTATACTTTCGCAATATTTCCCTACTTTTGAGATGGTGGTGGAAGTGTTATAAGGATTCGAACTCACTCTGGTCATCCAGGATTGCCCCAATCAGATGCCAAGGAAATTATGGGGAGGGCCCACCCATATGGTCCAAGTAGGGATCCTTTTTCTGGTCTCAATTACTTTCAATCAGGTCCTTCTTTGACTCCTTCACTGAATGGACTGTAGGAGATGGTAGACTTATCTCTTTCTGGTATGACAAATGGGGATCAGAATCATTGGTGCCAGTAGGAACAAGGCAACGTAATCGGGCATGGTCTCTGAGAGATGCAGTGGCATCTGCTACCCCCCCATATATATTCCCTACCCTGGTGGACACTCCGGGTGAACTGAATTGGACCTGCACACCTACTGGTGATTATAGTGCTGCCTCTGCCTATCAACTCCTCACTGGCCTGGGCCTAGAAAAGTGGGAGTTTAGGGAAATCTGGAGCTACCCGATCCCTCAAGCCACCAAAATCTTTGTGTATCTATTGCTTCAAGACAAACTGTTAACAAGGCAAGTGATGATCAGAAGGAACTTTCAATGCCCAACTGATACTTGCTCCTTATGTCTTGATCAGCAATTGGAATCAGGGCTACACCTCTTCTTCCAATGCTCTTACGCAATTGCTTTGTGGTCAGAGCTGTCATATGTATTGGGCTTCCCGATTGTGCACATAGGACACTCTACTCAGGCAACCTGGCGGTCATCAGCAAGCCTGTACAAATCAAACCGGCGTCTATGGTTTAAGTGGCAGGTTATCTTCCCAGCGGCTCTATGGTTCATTTGGCGGCAGCGCAACTCTAAAATCTTTGAAAATAAACTACCTCCGACGGATATGGTTGTACAATGGATTGTAGGAGAAGCCACTCTCTGGATGAAGGCATTTCGGAAAAAAAGCGAAAAGAGGAGTAGTGATCAATGGCCACTCTCAAGATAGCAGGTTATAGTTGGGGGGATTAGTATGCTTACAGGGAATATGTGCTGGTACATGGCACTAACCATGAAGTTCTGAGCCTTTCATGGCCAGATAGTGCTTTCTGATGTCTGATGTAATACTTTGATTATAAATCAAACTTGGCAGCCTCTGCTCGGTTTTTTTTCAAAAAAAAATAAAAGAAATTTGATGTCTATCATAGAAGTAAGAGTCCGTTTTCAGATTCGTATCATAGTTTAAGAACAGTCTAGATTTAATAGTTGTACCTTCCGGACTCCATTACTCGAGAGGATCCAAATTTTTTGGAGTTTGCATTCCCATTATATTTCAAAATTTTGAGTTGATACGTGAAAAACGCGGATCGCTCAAATTCTTTCTGCACCAGCAAATATAAAACAACAATAATATTGTTTCATACATTTTGAATAAGTACCGAATTAGATACAGTCCGATTTCAGATAAACTGAAATATTCAGTTATCTCATAGGATACTGAAATCAACTTAGATTATTATTTCCTTATTGTGAGAACGAAATATTCCCAAATTAATATTCTTACTCCAAATAAAATGACCTAAACAGAACTACAGAAGATATTAAAGATCCATTTTATCCAGAACAATGACCAGTAGATTCATTGGGACAGTGAAATCACGACCGCCCGAATTATTTTGATGCTTCATTTTTAGAGACTAAATTGACCGATTTTTTTAAAATACCCTTAAAAAAGTAGCAAATATATCCTCGATGTTGAAAAAATTAAAAAAACGCTTAAACCGCTCCACTGAGGGCCGACCTATCTCAATACCAAGCCGCCCCTCAGTGGACGGTTTTTGGTTTTGCCTATATATTGGGGGGTACCCCTCCCGTTTTTCACCCATTCCATTTTAAATTTTCACTCTCTCTCTCTCCTCTTTTTCTCTCTTTCTCCAGCATTTCACCTCTATTTTTGCATGTAAGTTCCTCAACTGAGGAGCGTCGTACACAGTCGGTAATCCAGGAGGAGCATCCATGGGACCATCGTACACAGTCGGGGATCCAGGAGGAGGATCCATTGGCGGTCGGTACAGTGTCGGAGATCTAGGAGGAGATGGATATGGATGTGGATGATGATGATGAGGAGGAGGAGGAGGAGGAGGCGGTTCAGATAGGGTATCAGCTGCCGCCCAAGCAGCGCCGTCCACCTGATAGATTGGATCTCTTTGGTCGTCGCCCTCGTCGTTAGGTTTTTCTTATGTTATGCTTTAGTTTTAGTTAGACTGAATTTGTAGTATTTTATATTTGAATTATTATATTTCATGTTTGGATTATTAGATTTTATGTTGTAGACTTAGTATTTTGTTATTTTTGTTTTGTTGTTTATTTAGTCGAACAAAACCAATTTATAACATTAAAACAAAATTATAACATTATAAAAAATTATAAAACATTACAACAAATAAAATTATAACCCTAAATTATAAAACATTACAGTAAAATTATAAAACATTACAGAACAAATTATATAATACATCATTGAACAAATTTATGAAACAACATAACACACAACAACTTGTAACAAAAATTTACAACAAAAATTTAGACATAAATATAGCAAAAAAATTTAACATAAATACAACAACATTTAAAAAAAAATTATATACCAAACCGCTCTACTGAGGGGCGACTTGATATTGAGGCTGGACGCTCCTCAGTGGGGCAATTTGAACATTTTTCGAATTCTTTTAACATTGAGGATATATTTGCTATTTTTTTAGAGTATTTAAGAAAAAATCGTCTCAATTGATCATAAATGATAAGTAATCTTAAGAAACAAAATACAGAGAAGAATAAAAGGCCTTCAGTTGAGTAAGTGTAACACCTGTTTAGTAAATAAAGGCCTTATTGCTTATTTTACGAGAGGAAGGCCTTACAACATCCATAATCTAAATGTAGGCCCGAGAACAAACATCCAAAACACGAAAATTTACAAAAACCACACAAAGCGTCCACGTCATATCTCCGGATTCTCCCCCAATCTTTCTTTCTTTTCCGGTATAGCTCCTCTGCTTCAGAGAAGCATATAACTTGTTTACTCTCTTCTTCTCCAATGCCTCCGGCCATACTCGCTGCTCTCTCCGGAGGTGGCGGCGTTACATCACACGCCAAGTACCTCTTCTCCGCTGCCCCTTCCAACCCTTCCTTCAACGACCCTCTTCCCTCCCCTCTCTCTCCTCTTTCTCTTCCCAAGCCCCCAACCAGACGAGCCCCACACTCCAAACCCAGCAAAGGTCCCACCTCTCAGTCTCTCAGTCTTCACAATCGCAGCCGTAAATCCATTGACCCGATTTCCCCAACTGTTGATGACTTATCTGGTCCGGGTCCGTCCGGCATGTCGTTCAGCTTTCGCATTCCTCCGGCTAAACTCCAAAACCCTAACCCTGGAACCCCCAAAAGGGCAGCCTTTAAGGCAACCCACATGAGGACCCGTTACCACAAGCCCGTTTGCCCAAGAGAAGAGCCCATTGTTCTCTCCAGTGAGGAATCTGCTCGTGGTGACCGGTCGGTAGTTGTGGGTCCTTCCGGTGTATCATACCGGCTTCCCAATGCGCCATTTGAGTTTCAATTCTCTTACTCAGAGACACCACGTGTGGCTCCTATAGCAATCCGTGAACCTGCATTTTTGCCATTTGCGCCCCCTTCAATGCCTCGGCCATGGACGGGTAATTACCCACTCTAAACTCTACGCACACACTAATGTACAGACATATAATTTTTGGCATTTTTCTTTAATAATTATATGCATAATTTTGTACCAGGGAAGGCTCCTTTGTTGTCTAAGAAGGAGAAGCAGATGAAGAAAGGGAAAAAGATAAGGCTCGTGGAGCCTCTGGGATTTGGGGCCAGCTCGTCAGAGGTGAATGAATCGGGTTTGGTGAGAGAGGTGTTAGGGAAAAAGGGTTTGAGTGAGCACTTGAGGTTGGGTATGTGTAAAGTTGTGGATTCAAGGAGCAGAGAAGAGATTTTGGGGGAGCCATTGTCTCGGTTTGAGATTAGAAACCTTGTCAAACCACACTTATCACACAACAGACAAGTTAACCTTGGTGCGGTTTACTTCTTGGTGTGAGATTATTACTATTTTGCCATTCAGCTCACTTCTATTTAAACCCATGTCTGTTCAAATTATACAATCTTAATATCTTAATCTGTCTAAAAACTTCTCACTGAAGAATTGGTGCAGTCCAATTAAGTAAATTTACCTCCCCACCCCCACAATTAAATAAGTTAATCATGGGACAGTTTTTTCTCTTATTATTATTCTTTTGGTTGAAATTGGAACGGATAATGACTCTTTTTCTTCTGGTACCTTAAAGTACCTTAAAGTACCTTAATTAGCCTCAATAACCATAAAAGTATAATTAGAACCCATTACGCCTAACGAAAGCCTCAATTGTTCAACCATATCTTCATTAAGCCTATATGTAGCCCAATTATGCGTGAATTGGCCCAATCAACCTGATTCTCAATAAATTCCAAGGTGCAGATAAACAAAAAAAAAAAAAAAAAAAAAGCCAAAATCTGATCAAACTGGTATGTTGGAATACTGTTTGCCTGCAACAGACCTGACCAAACCAGGGACAGCGTTTTGTAGGAGAATTCAGGCATGCTTATGATTTTTGTTTGATCAGAAAACATATAGATGCTCAAGCAACATACTGATTCAGGCGGTATGTACCTGTACATTACCTACCTGGTAGCAATTACCGCTACTTGTAGAGGAAGATTGCCCCTTGTTGACTTTACCATGCAGTTTTGAGCTCACAAATCGCAATTATTGAACAATGAAAAGTGAAAATTGGAGAGCTCATATTTGATGGTAAAATCTGACTGGTATGCTGATTTACAGGAAGGGATGGGTTGACGCATAACATGTTGGAACTGGTACATACCCATTGGAGAAGAGATGAAATTTGCAAAGTCAGATGCCGCGGTGTACCTACGATTGACATGGATAACATATGCCAATGTCTTGAGGTACTTATTCTCATCTTATTTTCTATTTGGAGTTTTTCTCTTTTTCTTTTATACGACTTATATTAGTAATTTGTTCCAATAAATGTCAGGAAAAAACTGGGGGAAAAGTTGTACACAGAGTAGGAGGCATTGTGTTTCTTTTCAGGGGGAGGTATTATGATACGCGTACCCGACCAAGGTACCCAACAATGCTCTGGAAGCCAGCTGCACCAGTCTATCCCAAGCTCATTCAACAGGTGCCGGAAGGATTGACAAGAGAAGAGGCTGCTGAGCTGAGAGAAAAAGGAGAAAAGTTACTACCAATTTGTAAATTAGGTTAAAATTTTGGCTCATATTGAAATTTTCCATTATGTTAGCCAAAAGGAAGAAGAAAAATAATAAAAGGAGGTCGAATATAGTGTTATGGTGATTCTGTTCCAAGGTTTCTTTATCATTTCTAATAGTTTATTTGTTGATTTTGTTGTTTTATTGTTTTTCAGCGAAGAATGGAATATACATCAACCTTGTCAAAGATGTGAAAGATGCATTTGAGGGATGTGAATTGGTAAAAATCGATTGTGAGGGAATGAATCCAAGTGATTACAAGAAACTAGGAGCAAAACTCAAGGTTAGCACTAAGCTCTCTCTCCCTCTCTCTCTCAAATTAGTGATATTACTGCCACCTGTTTCCATTTCCATGTCCATTTCTCTGTAGAAACAATAAAATAAAACTACAAATACCAGTAATACAGGCTGAACAGTTTACACCCCAAACCTCCCCCACTGCACCCCCCTTCTGAAGTCCCTTTCTACCCAAAGACAACTCACCATAATAAATTCTATAGATCTAACAAATATTAGCACTAAGCAGTCTCTGTTTCTATTATTTTATGTATCTCTAAATTTGCTATCAAAGCCCTTAAAACCATCAAATTAGCAGGCATAGACCTTCACGAATGATGTAGACGTGAAGATGAACCATCAAATTTCTAATTAGTTCTTTATCTTTGTTTCAAAGGAGCTGGTGCCTTGCGTACTATTATCGTTTGATAAGGAAAAGATATTGATTTATAGAGGCAAAGGATGGAAATCTCAGTACCCATCAATAAAGCTTAATTTTGAAACAAGTGAAAGTAATCTTCAATCTGATCCAAACATTTCAGGTTTGCTCTGTTATAATCTTACTTTTAGAAATTACAAGTGAAGATGTCTCTGTTAAAAGTTCTTTTTTTGAACTCAGCATTACACTCTTACAAGCATACACACATTTAGATTTAGAGAAAAACTCACACTTCCCTGTGTTTATGCAGATCAAAGTACCGGCACCAGTAGTACAAGAATGAGTCTGGTCACGATAAGAAAAGCTATGAGCCCCAAAATGCTCTCTCTATGGAGACATGCTATCGATTCATCCAAAGCACTACTTCTTGATGAGTTAGAATTGGATCTATGCCCGGATTCACTCCTTGAACGGGTCGAGGATTTTGAATCCACTTCTCAGGCCATGGAGCATTCCTTCCCTGCTTTGATTGTCACAGATGCAGAAGAGGGTAAAACAAAGTCAGATGATGATGATGATGATGATGATGATGATGATGATGATGCTAATTTAGGAGAAGAACCGAATGATACAGTACCGTTTGGTTTTTTGCCTATTGATATGATTGTCAGCAAGTTAGGTCAAATATGATTGTATATAAGGATTTCACAGTTCAATGGTGTATATACATATTTTTATGCTAAAATATTGCTATTAGAGAAAATTTATTGTAATGTTCATTCTTTGTTCTTTAGTTTAGTTATTTTTTTTTGTGTGTGCCAAGTATCTGAATGGAATCTCAACTCTTTAATTCAGTTATAGCAAAAAAATGCGGGGAAAAAGTGAACAAAGGACAATTTTGTCATTTGGAGAGGACATGTCGGGAATTTTGTAAGGCCTCTCCTTGGGAAATATTTTTGAGGTTTATCTAGGATGTATTAATACAATCTATTAATTTAATTTTATTCTTTAATTGTTATTATTATCATAAATAGGTTGGAACGTAATCGTCTGTATCAATAAAGGAAAATTTTAACATTCCCTTAAGCTTCTTGAAAATTATTAAAAAAAAAGTTTAAGTTGCACATAAAAGTGCGAATGCATTGGATATTGTTTAACATGCAGTGTTCTTTTGTCGGCTGATTTTATTTTGTAATTTAAAACATTGGATTTAGAAAACTGGCATGATCCCCCATGAAATTTTGATAACATAGTATAGCGCTGCTACGGTTACTCCAAGTCCGTACAATCATACTGGTTCTATGAAATTTGTATTTTTTCGAATTACCAAAAAAAAAAAAAAATTTCTTTTTCCTTGCCTATTTTCATGACTGGTACGCTGATTGATACACCGTAGTCTCCATCTTTGTTACACTGATAAGAACTGAAAAATAATATTTGACAAATTTTAATTAAACATTTTATGTAATCTAAATTTGATGACCAATAACTTAACTAAAGAACAAAGAATGAACATTACTATAAATTTGTAACTATCAGTAAGGATGGGAAGGAAGTATGGGAAGTAGAATTAATTTTTTCGATGGAAATAAAGCAAATTGCTAAAGAGCTTTTAAGTTTTAATATTGTATTATCTACTGTAAAAGCAAAAGCAAGCATCCATTGTCATGAATGAATACACACATTTTCTTTCAAGTAGACTGGGCCTGGGGACACGTTTTCTATTAATTAAAATTACTAAAGAAATATGGAGTCATTATCATTTCATAACTAATTTATGCATTTTTCTGGACATGATTAAAGGGAAAAATCGCAATCTGTTACTTAAATGAGATAAAGAATGTCTGCGGTGGATGCGTTACTGTCTGAATAAAGGATTAAATAGATCCGGACTTAGTAATCAAACATTAAAAGTAATTAATTAACTAGGTTTTATCCTGATATCTTTGGATTCTTTCTGGTTCCTTATTGAAAGCACTTCATTGAAATGGTAAGCATAAGACTGAAATGCTAATCTGTCATTTTTTTTTTTTTTTGCGTAAATTCAGAGCATAATCCACCACATCTTGAAATGTAAGGCAATTAATTAACCATTTGATCCTGAAACATTCATCACGAACCATAATTTCTGTGTAATTACAATTCAAGAACAAGTGATCAGTAAATTTAGTTTCCTCACAAAAACGACACTGAGTGTTGCCTTAAGTTTCTTTTGTTAAAATTATGTTTTTTAGAGAGAGAGGAAGATAGAGGTCTAAGTCTTCTAAATTTCAATATTCATAAATAACCCCATATCCATTTTTCGAATATGTGACCTTCCATATGGAGGACATTACTCTTTGTTAATATATATATATCTATATATATATATATATATATATATATATATATATATATATATATATATATAGTGAGTGGCTAATATCAAAACGTTTGTTCCTAGGCCATGGGATAAACACTTCGGTTTTTACATTTTCAAAGTCCAAACAGTCGATCCAAACCGTTTAACATTCAATCTATATTAAAATGTGCTTGGAGACCAAATTTTACATTTTTTGGAATTTTTTTACTATTTATTAAGCCAATTTTAAAATCGTTGTTTTCAATGATCCATAAAATTTTCACTGTTTATTAAAATCAACGATTTTTAAGACTGACTAAATAAATAGTAAAAAAAAATTGTAAAAAATGTAAAATTTGGTCTCCAAGCACATTTTAATATAAATATCATATCTAACGGTTTTGATCGACCATTTAGAGTTATTAGCCAACCTGAAACATTGTATCATTTGGAGTTATTAGCCGTGGTTATACTAAATGAATTCAAAACTTTCAAAATTTTGCATATACATGCATCATTTATGAAGTAAATGAATTTCAACGGTTTGAATTCGTCGTTTAAAACCAATCCGATAGACTTTTAGAGTTGTGCTCACCAACCTTTCTGGGTGAGCACATCACACCCTAGCTTTGTGACTTAATATTAAAATACAAAGATCATGGTGAACGATGTGGAGCATGATTGGAGCACAAAACCAATGGTGCATTTTAACCCTACTCAATATTAAGCCAATCCGAACCGTTCACCATGATCTTTGTATTAAAATGTGCTTGGAGACCAAATTTTATATTTTTTGGAATTTTTTTACTAATTTTTTAGATAGGTACAAAATCACTGTTTTCAGACGATTCTGGCCCATCCAAAACAGTGATTTTGTACCTATCTAAAAAAAACAGTAAAAAAAATTCAAAAAATATAAAATTTTGTCTCCATGCACATTTTAATATGAATATCATATTGAGCGGTTCGGATCGATTGTTCGAACTTTAAAAACGGAGAAAAAGACGTGGAGCATGATTGGAGCACAAAACCAATAGTGCATTTTAACCCTACTCTTTGTGTGTGTATATATATATAAATATATATATTTCATGGAGTACCCACATGAGACCTTAATATTGTGACTTAATATATATTGTGAGATGCTTTGATTGCCCGCCAAAATTCCGATTTTTGTTATTTACTATTTTAAAATATTAAAATTTCAAAATTACCCGCACTATGAAAAAAAAAATATTATCAAAAATACAGACATTGTTTGCCATCCTTCAAGGTGGCACACTAATTATGTTTGAGGATCATTTTTAATTGGTGCTCAAACATTGTCTGAGTACCCTTTTTTTTATTTATTTCATTTAATTGGTCTCTCTTAACACATGCATCTTAAAAAAATAAAAATAAAAAGATACGTAGACAATGTCTAAGCACCATTTTGTGTGCCGTCATGAAGGATGCGCAGACAATGTTTGAGCACCAATTAAATTTTAAAGGCGTTCTTGGTAACATTGATTTTTTTTTTTTTTCAAAGTGTTGGTAACTCTGAAATTTTATTATTTTAAAACGGTAAATAAAAAAAATTGCAGGACAGAGTTTTGGATTTTTAAAGCAATAACCCCAACCCCTCCTCCAGCACAAGTCTGAGAAATTAGAAATATATTTAGTTATAAAATCTCTCTTGCTGTCCTATCTCCATATCTATCAGTTTTTTAGTTGTTTACTGTGTATAATGCATCTTAATTCCCACAATTCTTGATATGAGATTCCCGTCATGCCTAGTAAAATGCAGGATCTCGGTCTTAATTGTAACGACTGCATGTAATAAAATGTTTTTATTGGCACAGAAAAAAAAAATAACTGAGGGTATACAGTAGCCAATGTGCATTAAATCATTTTACCACCTGTCTTTCCAAAAATTAATAGTGAGGCCATTACCGGCAAGTAATAAGCTAATTTCACCTAAATGTTGAAACTTCACCTCTCTAGCTCCAAAAAGGTGAGAAAGATTTTTCAGCAGTATCCTCAGAAAACTTATTTTGTATATAGTTTTCCATTCTTATAATGTGTATTTTTGTATTTTACCCACCAATTAATAGAAGAGCGATATTCCTTGTTTTTTAATCTAAAACCCAGCCCTGAGCGGCTGAGCCCTCCAAGAAGTATTTAAGTTAAATAGATATGCACAACTTAATTTGTAAATAATATAAATCATCTTTCTAATATTCTAAACTAATTGAAGTCTGAAACCTATAATTAATCACCGACATAAAGTAGATAGTCATAGGTTGCTGCGTGCGACCATGATTCAGGACACGTTTACCGGGTGATCTAATCCATTTTCTAAATTGATCTTTCTCACTTTTGAATTCAATTTTTATAACGAGAGTACGAGACCCACCTAAAACAATACGACTTGTCTTACCTACCCAATAAAAAAAACGTGTCCACAGTTTTTAAGGTGGAAAAGAACATCCATGAAATTAAAAAAGCAAAAGAGAGAAAATGGAAAGGAGAAAGGGAATCCATATCCTCGACGGTACCGTAAAAGATTCCCTTTTACAGTTAGCTATTTACGGTTTGAGATTAACTCTCAGCCGGTTTGGGATTCGGGCTAATGCAGGGGCCAGTATTATTGGGCTTTGAGATTCGTGCCAAGTTAAAAAGAACGGTCCAGATCAAGTAATTGTAAAAGATTCCCTTTTACGGTACCGTCGGTGATATGAATTCGGAGAAAGGTGCATGATGGTTGATAGTTTAGGACTTTAGGCCCACTCTGTCCGTCTACGCCACTAAGGAGAGCTTCAATCACATGCCATATTTAGTTTTTCTGCGGTTGAAATCATGTAATTAACCGTCTGGTGTTGTTGGAGAAGCATTGTCACATGTTACAAAAATAGTAAAAATTTAACGGATCATTATGACATTTAACAATTCTCTGAAAGTGCCACCACTGCATGGGGCAGTTGGTAAAGGCATAGCCCCCCTACGGGAGGGACATGGATCGATTCTGCTTGGGGGCAGAATTGAAGCCTACGGGCTATACTCAAAAAAAAAAAAAAAAAATTCTCTGAAAGTTCTTAATTAGTTTGAAAAATAAGCAATGAAAGTCCATAATGCACATACAATATAGAAGTAAATAAACAAAAAGCAATACTAGCTGACAGGGGCGGAGCCATGCTTTCTAGTTATGGGAGTCCACTATGCATAGCTGACTGCCCAGCTGACTGCCCAGCTGCTGGGTGGTCCAGTTTCCATAGCTGACCGCCCACTGTCTGGGCGGTCCACTATGCATATTTGACCGCCCAGTCACTGGGCGGTCCAATTTCCATAGCTTTGACTGGGCGGTCCAATTTCCATAGCTGACCGCCCAGCAGCTGGGCGGTCCGCTAGTGATTTTTTTTTTTTTTTTTTGTAGAGAGACAATATGAATATCAAGCTGCTTAATTCTAACGCTAAAAATTCCGATTTTTTATTAAATATTAGTTAGATTACTTCTTTTAAGCATATTTATACTAAAATACCCTAAATTACTTGAAATTATGTTAAATTACGCTGAATAACACTAAATTATGTTAAATGACGCTAAATTGCATTACATTACGCTAAAATACGCTAAATTACGGTAAATTACATATGAATAGGGACGATATCTTCACTAAAAAGGCAAAAAACGACGATGAAACTTCAAACGGCCATAAAACGGCGCTCGAGTGTCCGATTTCAGCAAATGACCAATTTTCGGAAAGCTTGCGAAAATGCGCATGCATCCATGTCGGTAATGTTGGATTTGAAAATTCAGAATCGCCAAAAAACAAAGGGAAGACCCTCAAAACTTGAGTTGAAGTTTCCGATTAAGATTTTCATTTCTATTATTCAATCCAAGTAGTTCAGTAAATTAGTTATATAATGAAATTGTAGAATACCAATTTTTACTATTTTTGGAATTTTTTTACTATTTTTTATGATTCATGAAAGATGGCACAGAATCGGTCTACTTAAGCGTAATTTTGCGTAGTTTAGCGTAATTTACCGTATTTTAGCATAATTAGCGAAGTTACTGTTATTTAGCGTAATTTAGTGTAATTCAACGTAATTTAACATAATTCCAAGTAATTTAGCGTATTTTAGTATAAATATGCTTAAATAAAGTAATCTAATTTTTTTTTAAAAAATCCGAAATTTTTAGCGTTAGAATTCAGCATCTTGATATTCATTCTCCTTACAAAAAAAAAAAAAAAATAGTGGACCGCCCAGCTGCTGGGCGGTCAGCTATGGAAAGTGGACCGCCCAGTGGACGGGCGGTTGGGGTAGATTTAAAAATAAGTTTGGAGTGGGGGCAGATTTGATAATTTGTTTTTTTTTTGGGTATTAATAAAAATATGAGTGATTTTTGTGCGTAGTTCAAAAACAGAAAGCAAATAAGCAAAGAAAAACAAAATCAATTAGTAAACATAGCTCAAAATTAGTGAAACGTAATGTAATTATATAAAGAAAAAAACAAAAACAACACCGCTCTCAGCAACAAAGAGAGACAAAGAGCGGCCCCGCTCTTTAAAAAAAACAACAACACAGATTATCTAATGAGTTTGAACTCTATTCAATATTTTTTTTGCCCTACTCGGGTGAAATCTTGCATCTGCCCTGCCTGAATATATAAATAGCCTATTGTATAATCATTTGTTACATGCATAATTACATATTATACATATAGATTATATATAAAATAGTAAATTTTAAATTTAAACTTTATTAAAAAAATATTAAGCTAATTAATTATCTATGCAGCTCTAGCCTCTTCTTTTGTCGGCACTGTGTGTCAAATGCAATTCTCACTTTTTCAAAGTGCTGCTTGTGAGGATTTATCACACTGTAGTACACAGCATAAACCCATATCTTGTAAACTATAACTTATGCATGCAATTTTTTTTGACGTGGATAAGTACTTGTCTGGGATAGCGCTAGCACACTACCATCTGTACGTGTTTTGATCGCCACCACTATGTTTAGATTTATATAATTACATGCAATGTTATGCTATGATTTTTTTACCATTGTCAGGCCAGTATGGCCACAGTGATATAAAATTAGACTGTATAGTGCATGCCATCACGAATGTAATCCTAGATGACAAGATAGATATTAAATTAGACTGTATAGATGCCAGTATGGCCACAGTGATATAAAATTAGGAATTTATTGAAGCAGGTATCTCTGTGCTTTTATTAGAAAAGCAGGTAGAATCAGAACAATTAGAAGTTGAAACCTCTCTTCTTTCGGACGTTACGTACTGCTTTCCAAAGTAAAAGCAAATTCAAAAGCAACTCCATATGCATAGCTTGTTAGTAAATAATGCATTGGAAATCCCCTCTTTTGACCCCTTTTTTTTCAAAGAAATAACTAATTAAGACAGAAACGACCATGGACAGATCCGGTAAGAGTAAAATGGGGTTAATGTCTCCCATTTTAATATAATTATATATATTATAGTATTTAATTTTTATTAAGGTACAGATAGCAGAGAAGAAGAAGATAGAATTCTAGAAATTGTGTTTTCATTAATCTCTGTGTTACAATCAATACTGTTTATATAGGCAACTACTAACACCTATTACAATCTCTAACTGCCTAATAGTATTGCTAACAGTATTATAACTATCTAGCTAATTACATTTGATGAGTAACTAACTAACTAACTAACTAATTGCCTTCGGATCTTTGTGACTAAAGCTGTGGCTGTATTAGCCCCCCTACAAGCTAATGATAACTTAATTACTGTTAGCTTGGACCGAAAATGGATGAAGCGTGGGGCAGCAAGAGGCTTGGTGAGGGCATTGGCAATTTGATCACGAGTAGAGATGAACCGAATGTGCACGGATTTGTTGGCAACCCGTTCGCGAACAAAATGGAAGTCAATCTCGACATGTTTCGTTCGAGCATGAAACATTGAGTTGGAAGCGAGAAATGAAGCCCCAATGTTGTCACACCATATAGTTGGAGAACAAGCTAAGTTGACTTTTAATTCGCCAAGAATAAATTGAACCCATGCTAATTCGGCACTTGTAACGGCCAAATTCCGATATTCGGCTTCGGTGCTCGAGCGAGCGACCGTTGGTTGTTTCTTTGAACCCCAAGAGACGAGATTTGGACCAAGATAAACACAATAACCCGAGGTAGATTTGCGGTCATCCGGCGAACCGGCCCAATCTGCATCACAATAAGCATGAAGGGTAAAGGAAGAAGCGGATTGAAGTGTTAAACCATGGTGAATGGTGCCCTTGAGGTAACGCAAGATGCGCTTGACGGCTGCCCAATGAATAATATAAGGTGATCGATTGCATGAATTGCGAAACCTTGTTAACCGCATAGGAAAGGTCGGATCGAGTGATAGTCACATATTGTAAAGTGCCCACACTAAAGTGATACAAATGCGGATCATCAAAAGGGTCACCATCATGAAGAGAAAGTGTGGAGTTAAGGATCATAGGAGAAGGGCAAGGATTTGCTTGTTCCATGTTTGCTCGAGTCAACAAGTCCTTGATGTATCGGGTTTGAGAAAGGTAGAGGCCATGAGGGTGAGAAGAGACCTCAATTTCAAGGAAAAAAATATAAAATTTAGTCTCCAAGCACATTTCAATATTTAGAACATGTTAAGCGGTTTGGATCAGTTATTTGAATTTTCACAATAAAAATATGAGCGTGAATTAAAAATGACCTCTTATTTCACAACTCAACATAGCCCAGCTCTATATATTTATATATATATATATATATATATATATATATATATATATATATATATATATATATATATGTCATGGAGTAACCACATGCGACCTTAATATTGTGACTTAATATATATTGTGAGATGCTTTGATTGTCCGCCAAAATTCCGATTTTTGTTATTTACTATTTTAAAATATTAAATTTCAAAATTACCAGCACTATGAAAAAAAAAATTATCAAAAATACAGACATTGTTTGCCATCCTTCAAGGTGGCACACTAATTATGTCTAAGGATCATTTTTAATTGGTGCTCAAACATTGTATGAGTACCCTTTTTTTATTTATTTCATTTAATTGGTCTCTCTTAACGCATGTATCTTAAAAAAAATAATAAAAAAATACGTAGACAATGTCTAAGCACCATTTTATGTGCCGCTTTGAAGGATGCGCAGATAATGTTTCAGCACCAATTAAATTTTAAAGACGTTCTTGGTAACATTGATTTTTTTTTCAAAGTGTTGGTAACTCTGAAATTTTATTATTTTAAAACGGTAAATAAAAAAATTGCAGGACAGAGTTTTGGATTTTTAAAGCAATAACCCCAACTAGTGGATTGACAATGCCGTTAACGGGTTGTCCGAACCCAGTCCGCCCGTGCCCGGTGCCCGGGGTACCCGTACCCGTGCCCGGGTATACCCGGGTAAACGGGTACACGGGTACGGGTCTCAAACGGGCAGGGTGGCTGTTTTTGGAAACAAACCCGGGTGTACCGGTACCCGCCGTACCCGTGCCCGCTGCCCGTCTGCCCGCACCCGCCACGGGTGTACCCGCACCCGGTAACCCTTGCCCGTACCCGTACCCGTGCCCGTGCCCGCTGCCCGCCGAAACCAGAAATTTTGAATTTTTTCCCCCCCACTGGCGACTGTTAACAGAGCAGTTTTGGCTACAGGCAGCGCACTGAGTACATCAATGCATATGAATATTGCGCTGCATGAAGCTAAACCTGCTCTGTTAATATACTGAACCGTTCTACAGTTTTGGTTCAAATCACACTGGCGACTGTTAACAGAGCAGTTTTGGCTACAGGCAGCGCACTAAGTACAGCAATGCATGTGAATATTGCGCTGCATGAAGCTAAACCTGCTCTGTTAATATACTGAGCCGTTCTACAGTTTTGGTTCAAATCAGTCAAACCGGGTGGGTCCCACCTGTCATTTCTGTCCCGTACGGGTGGGTCCCACCCGTCAATTCTGTTTTTTTTTTCGAATTTATTAAATTTCAAATATTATTCTCCCTCCAATCAAAACTCTATATATTCACCCCTCTTCCTCTCAATTTTTTCACACCCTCTCATTCTCTCAATCTCTCATAATCTCATTCTCTCAATCTCTCAATATTACTATTTTCAGTTTTTAAATTTATTGTTTGAAAAAAATATAGTTGTAAATTTAATCCATTCTACAAATACGCAAATGGAATTACGAAGGTATCGGAATTACGAAGTTCGTCACCTCCCGCAAGATTTTTCCTCGAGATTTAAAGGTTACATTTATTTCATATTAGATTAATTTATTTTTGTAGAGTAAATTAAAGTTTATGCTAGATTTTTTTTTAGATTAAATTTAGTTTAATTTATTTTTGTATAGTAAATTTATTTTTAATAGGTTAAAAAAATATGTTAGATTTGTTATTTTGAATATGTGAAGTAATTAGATTTGTTTTGAATAGGTTTGATTTTATTTTTGTAGAGTAAATTTATTTTAATAGGTTAAAAAATTATGTTAGATTTGTTATTTTGAAATTTGAATATGTGAAGTAATTAGATTTATTTTGAATAGGTTTGATTTTATTTTTGTAGAGTAAATTTATTTTTAATAGGTTAAAAAAATATGTTAGATTTGTTATTTGTTATTTTGAAATTTGAATATGTGAAGTAATTAGATTTGTTTTGAATAGGTTTGATTTTATTTTTGAAATTCGGATTTATTTTTAATAGGTTAAAAAAATATGTTAGATTTGTTATTTTGAATATGTGAAGTAATTAGATTTGTTTTGAATAGGTTTGATTTTATTTTTGAAATTCGGATTTATTTTTAATAAGTTAAAAAAATATGTTAGATTTGTTATTTTGAAAAGGTTGGATTTTTTTTAGTAGGTTATATTTTTCAAATAGGTTATATTTGATTTTTTAAATTCGGATCTAAATTTAATAGGTTAGATTTTATTTTTTGAATAGGTTAGATTTTATTTTTTGAAGATGTTATATTTTATTTTTAAATAGGTTAGATTTTATTTTTTGAATATGCTATATTTTATTTTTAAAATTTTGAATATGTTATTTGATCATTTGAATATGTTACATTTATTTTAAAATAGGCTAGATTTTATTTTTTAATTTCGGATTAATTTTTAAATATGTTAGATTTATATTTTTTTTGAATATGTTACATTTATATGTGAATATGTTAGATTTATATTTTACTAGATAAATAAGTTATATTTGTTAGATAAATAAGCTAGATTTATATTTTATTTTTGAATATGTTGGATTTGGTAGAGTTATTTTTTTGAATAAGTTAAATTTGTTATAGTTATTTTTTTAAAATAGATTTTTAAAATAAGTTAGAACAAGTTGTATTTATTTTGAATTAGACTTAGAATTTTAAAATTTGAATTAGATTATTATGAATTAGACTTAGAGTTATTTTTTTAATTTAGATTTACATTTATATTCAATTTAGATTTAGATTTATATTTTGAATAAGTTAGAACAAGTTGTATTTATTTTGAATTAGACTTAGAATTTTAAAATTTGAATTAGATTATTATGAATTAGACTTAGATTTATTTTTTTATATTGTTTTTTTTCTTTTGAAATTCGGCTGAGACATATTTTTTTTTTTGTTCGGATCCCTCTATCACAGAGACAGAGGCTTGCTGCCTCAGTTTTTTTTTTATTTACTTTAATTTAGATTTAGGTTTAATTTAGATTTAATAGGTTTTTAAATATTTTTGGTTTTGAATTCTAAATAGGTTTCTAATAGGTTTTGAAGAAGTTGTATTTATTTTGAATTAGACTTAGAATTTTAAAATTTGAATTAGATTATTATGAAATAGACTTAGAGTTATTTTTTTAATTTAGATTTACATTTATATTCAATTTAGATTTAATTTAGATTTAGATTTAGATTTATATTTTGAATAAGTTAGAACAAGTTGTATTTATTTTGAATTAGACTTAGAATTTTAAAATTTGAATTAGATTATTATGAATTAGACTTAGAGTTATTTTTTTAATTTAGATTTACATTTATATTCAATTTAGATTTAATTTAATTTAAGTTAGATTTATATTTTGAATAAGTTAGAACAAGTTGTATTTATTTTGAATTAGACTTAGAATTTTAAAATTTGAATTAGATTATTATGAATTAGACTTAGATTTATTTTTTTATATTGTTTTTTTTCTTTTGAAATTCGACTGAGGCATATATATTTTTTTTTTTGGTTCGGATCCCTCTGTCACAGAGACAGAGGGCATAGGGCAGAGGGCAGAGGGCATACTTTAAAAAAAAAATTGGTTTGGTTCGGATCCCTCTGTCACAGAGGCATATTTTAATTTTTTTTTTAATTCGGCAGAGGGCATCAGGGTAGCAGAGGCTTGTTTGCATATTTTTTTTTCTTTTTCTTTTCTTTAATTTAGATTTAGATTTATGTTAGATTTGGATTCAATTTAGATTTAATTTAGATTTACATTTACATTTATATTCAATTTAGATTTAATTTAATTTAATTTAGATTTATATTTTGAATATGTGAAGTAATTTACATTTATTTTTTTGAATAGGTTTAAAAGATGACATCTCCTATTGACGAAGAGAATATGGATTTTGGAGCGAGATTTTCACAAGAAATTTTTGGCCCGGCTTTGCCACCACCTAATAATCCAAAAAATTATCCCCAAAATTATCCACAAAATTATCCACAAAATTATCCATCTAATTATCAAAGAAGGGATCAAACGCTAGATTTAAATTATCAACAACCCCCCAAATGTATGCACCGTATTATACTTCAAACGATCCAAACATGTATATTCCACAAGAAACACATCAACCGACACCACCATATGCATATGGAGGCACTTCTTCTGTAGCATCGAGTCAAGCCACCCCCCCTATAGAAGGTACTCCGTCGAGAAGTGTCACTGAAATTGAAGAAGAACCAATCCTTCCTCCGACAAGTGTCCCCCCAGAAGGACAAGTGGTAAAGAAGATTAGAAGACAACCTGAATACAATCAGCCGTGGGCCAAATGGTACAAGATTTCCACAGATGAGAACGGCAAAATGCAAACCCTCGAATGTAAGGTACAAAATTGCAAGAAACCGTTTTTTGTGTATAAACAAAGTAGTGGTATGACCAGCTTTAAAAGACATGTCGAAATGCACCAAATGAAGGGTGAGGTTATATGTGAAAATGTTGGACCGAGACAAATCCAAACCCTTATGAACGCGGATGGTACTAGAACCAACCCAAAATACGATGAATAAAAAATGCTTAGTGAATTGGCCCGGTACATTACCCACAAAGAACAACCAATAAGCATGGGTGGTTGTATGAGTTTTGCCCGGTTAGTCATTCGGGGGTGTGCTTAACCAATGTACAAGAGGATCCATCATAGAAAGATGGTTGGTGAAATTAAAAACCAGTTTACCAAAATAAAAAATGATCTCCGAGCTATATTTGCATACCAACAAAATAAGGTCTCAATTACCTCCGATATATGGACTGCCGGTAAACATGGCCTTGGGTACTCGTGTGTTACCGGCCATTGGATCGATGATCAGTGGGTATTACAAAAAAGGATATTAAGTTTTCGTGTGTTAGATTCCCCGCACTCAGCACATGTAATTTTCAAATCCATTATTGAGGTGTTAGAAGAGTATAACCTTAAGAGAGATAGGGATAACAAGATTTTTTCTATTTCATTCGATAATGCTAGTAACAATGTTCCATTGAGATTTTTAAACGGTCACTAAACCCGATTATGAATGGTGCAATATTTCACCAAAAGTGTGCTTGCCATATACTTAACCTCGTCGTTAAGGCGGGCCTTAAAACAGAAGCCGTAAGAGATTTGATCAATAAATTAAAGGATTGTCTGTCCCATATTGTTTCAAACCAAGAAAGAAAACAACGGTTTGGTTTGATGTGCGTCAACTATGGCTTGAGCAAGTTGAAAGTTCCTTGGGATATAGATACCCGTTGGAACTCTACCTATAGGTTTCTGAACCGATGCCTTCCTTACAAAGCCGTCATAGGAGAGTTTTTGAGAGGCTCCACCCCCGAGGGAATGGCATTGGAGCCCAACCCCGACGAATGGGACCAACTACAAACCCTGAGTAATTTCTTAGGAACCTTTTTTAATGCAACCGTCAAATTATCTTGCTCGTACTCACCGACGGCATTTGAGTTGATCAGACATCTCTATAGCATCTCCAAGGTGTACCGTGAATTGGAGATCGCTGAAAGCAAGTACTCTACTCTCACACCGATCGTAGTTGCCATGAAAGAAAAATTTCTAAAATATTGGGACGATGTACCCCTCCTGGCCATTATCGCAAGTTGCCTCAACCCGGCATACAAGAAGTTTTTCACGATCAAAATAGTTGCAGCGTACAAAGATAATCTACATTTAGACAACACCGGGGTGGAGGCATTCGTGACTTCGAAGTTCGATGAGATGTTTAACATATACCACTCAAGAATGGGTGACAGCCAAAACCCGTCTTCGTCCCGTGCCGGTCCTAGGTAACAATTTAAATATCTACATTATTTTAATCTTTATAATTTATAATATCTACATTATTTGTCCACTAATTTTTTTAATTTTTTAATAGTTCCACTTCCAGGAGCACTAGCAGCGGTGGATTGTTAGGAGATTTCCAATCGGATATCCAACCGCACACATCCACAAACGAGTTACTGAGCTATTTTGCGGGGGTAAACGAAAGAGAAGATGGACTTGACATCATGACGTGGTGGAAGAGGAATCAAAGAAACTATCCAACACTGGCGATGATGGCCCGTGACGTATTTGCCGTACCCGTGTCAACCGTCACTTCCGAAAGTTGTTTTAGTTCGGTGAACAGGATCCTCTCCGACAAACGCAGTAAGTTGGGTGCATATTTTTTTGAGAGACTTGTGTGCTTTAAAGATTGGATTGATGCTGATGAGCGCAACCAACATCGAGATCATCAAGAATCATCATCCGGAGTCGACACTGAAGAAAGCGGTACCGATACACGGCCCGCGGCTAATTCGGATTCAGACGGTGCGGAAGAGAGCGAACAATGGTATATGAATCCAAACTACTAGATAGGTAGTGTCGGTATACATTTCTAACATCTTTTAATCTCTATAGTTATTTTTTAAATTATAATTTCTAAACGTTTCAATTAGTTCTTAAATTATTCATTTTAAAGAAGAATTACTAAAAAAAAAAAGTTAGAACTCCGCCTGTGTTATTTTACATAGCCGGTCCCAAGCCCGGAATAAATGAGGAGGGTAACTTTTATTTTTGAATTTAGATTTAATTTAGATTTGAATTTAGATTTAATTTAGATTTAGAATTAATTTAGATTTGAATTTAGATTTAGATTTGTTTTTTTTCTTTTGAAATTTGGCAGAGGCTTTTTTTTTTTTTTAGTTCGGCAGAAATGCAGAATCCAGAGGGCTGAACTGAAATGCCTTGGTTTTTTTTTCCTTTTATTTAATTTAATTTAGATTTAAATTAGATTTGGATTCAATTTTAATTTTAATTTAGATTTACATTTATATTCAATTTAGATTTAATTTAATTTGCATCTAAATTTAGATTTGAATTTTTATTTAATTTAGATTTAGATTTATATTATCAATTTAAATTGAACGTTTACAAAATATATTATCAATTTAAAATGTTTATTATTTAAATTAATTGATTTAAGATATTTTTGATTTATATTTTATTTAACCTATTAATTTATATTTGAATTTATATTTAGATTGTTTTTTTTCTTTTGAAATTCGACGGAGGCTTATTTTTTTTTTTTTAGTTCGGCAGAAATGCAGAATCCAGAGGGCTGAACTGAAATGCCTTGGTTTTTTTTTTTCCTTTTATTTTATTTAATTTAGATTTAAATTAGATTTGGATTCAATTTAAATTTTAATTTAGATTTACATTTATATTCAATTTAGATTTAATTTAATTTGCATCTAAATTTAGATTTGAATTTTTATTTAATTTAGATTTAGATTTATATTATCAATTTAAATTGAACGTTTACAAAATATATTATCAATTTAAAATGTAAACTACAAATTTCGAGATATAAATAAATTATGAAACTATATAATTAGAATGAGAGTTTGAAAATAAAATAAAATTACTCGTGTAAAGAAATAATATTTCGTACGACACGTAATAATATTCGTACGACACGGTAAACACGTAATAATATTCGTACGACACGGTAAAAAAAATAAGAAAACAAATCAGAACACAAAACAGAAAACAGCAAAAAAAAAAAAAAAAAAAGTCTACCCGTGCCCGTCCTATCCGTGCCCGCTGTACCCGTCCCCGTTGTACCCGTCTACCCGCAACGGGCACGGGTTTGAGACGGGCAGGGCGGAGTTTTAAAAAAAAAACCCGCCTACCCGTGCCCGTTGTACCTGCCTACCCGTTGTACCCGTACCCGTCCTGCCCGCTGCCCGGGACGGGTACTGCCCTGCCCTGCCCGAGGTACCCGTTAGCAAATCACTAACCCCAACCCCTCCTCCAGCACAAGTCTGAGAAATTAGAAATATATTTAGTTGTAAAATCTCTCTTGCTGTCCTATCTCCATATCATCAGTTTTTATTTTTTAAGTTGTTTACTGTGTATAATGCACCTTGATTCCCACAATTCTTGATATGAGATTCCCGTCATGCCTAGTAAAATGCAGTACCTCAGCCTTAGTTGTAACGACTGCATGTAATAAAATATTTTTATTGGCACAGAAAAAAAAAATAACTGAGGATATACAGTAGCCAATGTGCATTAAATCATTTTACCACCTGTCTTTCCAAAAATTAATATTGAGGCCATTACCGACAATCTGAAGTCTGAAACCTATAATTATTAATCACTGACATAAAGTAGATAGTCATAGGTTGCTGCGTGCGACCATGATTCCGGACACGTTTTCTGAATTGATCTATTCCACTTTTGAATTCACTTTTTATAGTACGAGACCCACCTAAAAGTCTAAAACAATACAACTTGTCTTACCTACCCAATAAAATAAAACGTGTCCACCGTTTTTAAGGTGGAAAAAGAACATCCAAGAAATTAAAAAAGCAAAAGAGAGAAAATGGAAACGAGAAAGGTGCATGATCGTTGAAATATAGTTTAGGCCTACTCTGTCAGTCTACGACAACAGGAGAGCTTCAATCACATGCCATATTTAGTTTTTCTGTGGTTGAAATCATGTAATTAACCGTCCGGTGTTGTTGGAGAAGCATTGTCACATGTTACAAAAATAGTAAAAATTTAACGGATCATTATGACATTTAACAATTCTCTGAAAGTTCTTAATTAGTTTGAAAAATAAACGATGAAAGTCCATAATGCAGATACAATATAGAAGTAAATAAACAAAAATCAATACTAGCTAAATAGAGGTGTCAGACTTTGTAGCTATGGGAGTCAAACCGAATGGGATCAATCAATCATATAAAATTTTCATATTACGAATGGAAGTCAATTTTACAGTATTCATAGCATTTTTTTTAAACTATATAGAAAATTGAGTATAAGTATAAAAATTTTGAAAAAAAATGAGGGTCAATTAATCCCATTCTCAATGAGTAGCTCCGTCTCTAGCTAACATACAAAAATATGAATATATACATATATAATTATCATTTCGAAAGAACTAATATTTGATCTAGTGATTAAGATAATTAATATCTCTACATGAATGGATACTTGAAGTTGAGAACCTGACCTCCATCTCTACCTAAATTTTATTAATATTTTCTCAATAGCTCTCAATATCTTAATAGCCATAAACTATGGTGTCATATTTACTCAGTTATAATTATGATTATATATCTATGTATTACTGGATACAAGGGTGGACCCATCTTATGCCGAGGTGAACAACTGTCTTATCTTGAATTTTCAGAAACAATTTTTAAGGTGCTAGATTTTGAATTTTTGCTCTATCTTGAAAAAATAAATGTCTTACCCTGAACTAACAATTTTGCAAAACACAGTTCACGATTTGTTTTGCGTGCAGCCATAGAGATTAGCAAAATAATCTAAAATTTAGAGAGAGGTATATATGTGAACTAATTTATTTAGCGAAATAAATCCACTATGTTTAGATTTATATAATTACATGCAATGTTATGCTATGATTTTTTACCATTGTCAGCCCAGTATGGCCACAGTGATATAAAATTAGACTGTATAGTAGGACTGTAAATGAGCCGAGTTTGAGCGAGTTACCCCCAACTCGAACTCAGCTCATTTATTAAACGAGTTAGCCAACTCGAGTTGGAACTAACTCGAGTTGTAAATGAGCGAGTTAAAGCAAGCTGTAAATGAGCGAGTTACGAGTTCAAGTAATTTTGGCCAGCCCTACTGTATAGTGCATGCCATCACGAATCTAATCCTAGATGACAAGGTAGATAGTTTTTAGGAATTTATTGGAGCAGGTATCTCTGTGATTTAATTAGAAAAGCAGGTAGAAACAGAACAATTAGAAGTTGAAACCTCTCTTCTTTCGGACGTCACGTGCTGCTTTCCAAAGTAAAAGCAAATTCAAAAGCAACTCCATATGCCTAGCTTGCCGATATTTTTATTAATATCCAAAGTTAATTACAAATTAATAAATATACTTAGAATTTCTTGGTATTAAAAAAATGTTCAAACCGGTCAGATTCTGGTCGGTTTCTACTCTCAGAAGCCGGCCAGAATTTGACCGATTTCTTCCTTCCTTTTTTTTTAGAGAGACTATGAAGAGCAAGATAATGAAATCTAATATTGAAAATTCGAATTTTTTATTTAAATTTTGTTAAATTACTTCTTTTGATATATAATTATCATATTCATACTAAAATACGCTAAATTACTTGAAATTATGTTGAATTATATTGAATAATACAATGAACAATGCCACAACACAACAATTAATGGGTCAGGTCCAACTAAATTATGTACAACCCTTCATAACTTCATTTGATACAATAAACAAATATCAATAGAATAATATAAAAGATACATTAAATAATACCACGTCTAAATCATTATTAGATCGGATCCAATTACATTTTGTACATTCAGTCAATTTGATATAGTAAAAAAATGTCATTAAAAAAATAAAAGATAAAGTGAACGGTGCCACGTCGCAACCATTAATGAATCAGATATAATTATAATATGTACAATCCTTTAATTTATTTTCATTAATGTACATTTAAAGGGCAACTAATTTCTTTACGTGTAGAACCTAATGTTTTGCCGACATTTTTATTAATATCCAAAGTTTAATACAAATTAATAAATATACCCAGAATCCGGCCCAATATCGATATATACCCAAGCCGGCCATTTTCTGGCCGGCTATGTACCCTCCCTAAGCCGGCCAGAAAATGGCCGGCTATGTACCTTTTTTTTTTTTTTTTTAACCGCATTATTTTTGTTTTAGGTGATTTCTATTAAAGTCAAATATTTCATTTCTAAGTTTCGTATAAAATAATAAAATACACACAAATTGCAAATAGAGTCCACACATTTTTTACAACATGCATACAAATCACCTATTATTGCTACGTCTAAAAGGTAATCCCCGAAGTAAACCACTTGCGAAAGATGCCTTACGAGGTGGTCTAACAGATGGCTCTGGTTGCTCACTAGATGGACCGGCCTGGGCTCCAGATGGCGCTGCTTGGCTTGTAGATGGGCCGGCCTGGGCTCCAGATGGCCCTGCTTGGCTTGTAGATGCCCTTGTTGTGCGTCTAGTAGTGGACCTCCTCGGTTGGGCAGATGGCTCCCCTTGCACCCCAACCGCCTCTCCTCCTATGGCAACCGCCTCTCCCATTGCTTCGGCATACATAGCAGCTGCATCTAAACGGCTCGTAGCTGTGCTACGCCGTGACCCTCCGGACCCACTTCCCGACGCCATTACTCGCTCATTTTCTACCGTATTTGCTGCGTTTCTTGCCTCTGCATTTGTATGTGTTACTTAGTAAGTTGGTATAAATTGAAAAGAAAAATAATTTTAGATGAATGTTACATACCTCTTCGTTGCCTATCGGAAGTGGAACGGCGAGGCTGATGCCCCATTCGTCTACCTTCCATTTCATCCATCGTCATTACACGACGGGTGTGTTTTCGCCTCCCCTTCCTAATCCAACCACTACTCGGAAGGATTCTGTCTCCAACATTAGGAGGCCAGTCTCCCATATTGCCAATTGGATTGAACACATGGCTCCAAGTACTCACAAGATAGGGTGTTTTATACCAGTCTGCAACAAAGTCGTCCTCTTGCCAGTTTCGGTCACGGCAAACAGCTAAGACATGAGCGCACGGAATAGAAGTTAATTGGATACCTCTGCAAGTGCATTCCATTTGTCTGTCGGGACCGCGCGTCACAATGTACATGAACTCCCTGTGCGTGGGTTCCATGTTGCCCATGTCGCTACGGGTGCAAGGAACGTACTCATTTGGGGATGAAACTTGGTACTGACCTTGGCCCTGCGTGTAACGCACCAACCGCATTTTTCCAGCTTTCTCCCAACGTTTTCTGATCTTCTGCAAAACCCGGTCAGACAGAACCTGTCCCTTGTCTTGTAATTCCATTGCTCGCTGACGCCGCTGAACAAACCATCTGTTGCACGTGTAGAACGTATCCTCCACTATGGCACAAACAGGCAATCTACGACTCGTTCGGAAGACATTGTTGAGCGACTCGGAGCCGTTTGTTGTCATGATACCAAACCGGTATCCTCCGTCACAGGTTTGGAAAATCTTCTCATAATTGGACGGCTCCATCACATCATTAGGACGTACTTTGCCCACCTTCTTTAAATATGCATTGCACTTCGGATTTAGCTGCACAAAAACAAAGGGGTGTTATTTCATTTTCATAAAATTCTTATAAGATAATTAAACGAAATGGTATAAGTTAGACATACATGAGCAAACTCTTGGAACATCTCTTGTAATCTTCTCGGCTTCTTCCTCTTTGCTCCTTCCCTGAACCTCCATCCGTACCATCTGTCTCCTCCACAGTTCGTGACTAAGTTGTCAGCAACATGCTGCATACAATACCTGTGCACAAAGAGCTCGGGAGGCCATCCGTATTCAGCTGTCAGTGCAGCTTTGATCCCCTTGTGCTGGTCCGATATGACACATACAAATTTACACGGGCCGAGCACTTCATTTCTCAACCACTGCAAGAAAAAACCCCAATTCTCAGTATCCTCCTGACGTACAATTGCAAATGCAATAGGCACCAATTGGTTCTCGGCATCGTAGCCGCAAGCTATCAAAAGCCTCCCCTCGTATCGCCCAGACAAGAAGCAGGCATCGATGCTGATCACTGGTCTCATGTACTAGAACGCCGCAATGCATGGACCAAACGCCCAGGCTACGGCTCTGAACTCGGCAACACTTGGCATGATTAGTCCTGCTTCCTTATTCTGTACCGGGCGGGTCAGAAATTGGTGAGTCGAGCCGGGATTGTTGGCGCAAATTGCAAGCAACAGTGGTCTCAGCAAGCTGTACGAAATCTCCCAACTCCCAAATTGTCGGGCTATTGCCAGCTCACGGCCCCTCCACAGTCGGTTGTATTTAGGTGTCACATTGTCATACACAGACAAAACAATGTCTTCCACCGTCTGGATGCTCATACACGGGTCCTTTTTAATGGCGTTCTCAATGACATCGGCAATGAGTGATGTCGTCAGACATTCGTGGTCGACCCTCGTACTCTCAGTTCTACATGTGTGAGGCCTGTCTTGCTTAGTTATAACCCATGCGTCTCCACATCCCGTCGGCTTTGCTCTAAGCTCGTAACGGCAATTCTTGTCCTTGCACAACAGAGTAACCCGATCCCTGTCACTTTTCCAAGATCTGAACTCCTGATTCTTAGTTATATGGTGCTCTCTGACCTTCTTCATTAGGTCTTCTTTGGTTTTAAAATATAGGTTAGCACACAGCTCACCTTTGTACTCAATCCGTTGCCCATAATAACCAATATCTGCCTCTCTAAACTCAGAAACATCATTGAGGTCTGGGAACGGGTGCGTATCAGTCCGGCCACTAAACGGCCCCCCCTCATCAGTGTACCTTTCAGCTGTTTCAGCCCGCCCGTCTTCATCGCAACCTTCCATGTGATCTGAATCCCCCCACATGTCTCCCCCAAATTCATCCCCGCTCCCCAGATCGTCCTCCGGTATTTCATTAATATCTTCAAAGTCCGGGCAGCTTGCATCGTCTACTGGTGCAGGTCTGGGTAAGGTGATACTGGAGGTAACGGTAAAGGAGTGGCATTTACGGATCTAGGTGGGGTTGAAACTGAGTGTCTTGGTCTGCCTCGATTGTGTCTAGGTGGGGATGCAACTGAGTGTCTTCGTTGAGGTGCTGGTGGAGTGACGTAGTTGTAGGGTTCTGGGTCAGGTTCGGTGAGGGGTAAGGTGGAGTCACGTCTGTAAGTTTCTGGTTGTGGGGTATAATGTGGTGCCGCTGATCCAGAGCCCGAACTTCCAACCCCAGGCTCTACCGGAACTCTTCTAGCAAATATTTCTATTAGAAAATTTCCTTGGGACCTCAAATAACCGAACATGCCTCTCCACGTACTCTCATCTACCAGTTTCGCAACAATCCATTTCCCGTTGGAGGGATGGCAATATCGGGTTGCCAATTCTAGGTCGCACCTTTCTGGGTTGTAACCGGTGTGTGTGTGTAAACTATGGATTTCAGGTCCAAAAGTGAGATGTCATCTGGAATCATCAATGAATGAGCTGCATCTTTGTTGTAGTACGCCCCTTGTGCACTATTAAGCATCTTCCCACCATAGTGTAATGAAATAAAGGCCATGGTAAACAAACTACATTTTAGAAAATGGTAAACAATTGTCAGGTTACTAAATGGTAAATAATTGTCAAGTAACTAAATAATAAACAATTGACTGGTAAACAATTAAGTAAATAGTAAACAATTAAGTAAATAGTAAGCAATTAAGTAAATAGTAAACAATTAACTAAATAGTAAACAATTAAGTAAATAGTAAGCAATTAAGTAAATAGTAAGCAATTAAGTAAATAATAAGCAATTAACTAAATAGTAAACAATTAAGTAAATGGTAAGCAATTAAGTAAATGGTAAGCAATTAAGTAAATGATAAGCAATTAAGTAAATATTAGAATATTAGAATGGTAAGCAATTAAGTAAATGGTAAGCAATTAAGTAAATGGTAAGCAATTAAGTAAATGTTAAGCAATTAACTAAATGGTAAACAATTAACTAAATAGTAAACAATTAACTAAATAGTAAACAATTAACTAAATAGTAAACAATTAACTAAATAGTAAACAATTAACTAATCTATAAAATAAAACATAATAATAATAAAATAATAATAAATTAAAAATTTACAAAAATAAAAAAAATAATAATAAAAAAAAAATTTATTACCTCAACAGTAGCAATTAAGTAAATGGTAAGCAATTAAGTAAATGGTAAGCAATTAAGTAAATTGTAAACAATTAAGTAAATGGTAAACAATTAAGTAAATGGTAAACAATGAAGTAAATGGTAAACAATTAAGTAAATGGTAAACAATTAAGTAAATGGTAAAC
This sequence comes from Carex myosuroides, assembly GCA_028015225.1. Lineage (NCBI taxonomy): Eukaryota > Viridiplantae > Streptophyta > Magnoliopsida > Poales > Cyperaceae > Carex > Carex myosuroides. Next base: position 8,328,799 of record CM051472.1, read on the forward strand.
AATTAAGTAAATAGTAAACAATTACTAAATAGTAAACAATTAAGTAAATAGTAAACAATTAACTAAATAGTAAACAATTAACTAAATAGTAAACAATTAACTAAATAGTAAACAATTAAGTAAATAGTAAACAATTAACTAAATAGTAAACAATTAACTAAAAAGTAAACAATTAACTAAATAGTAAACAATTAACTAATCTATAAAATAAAACATAATAATAATAAAATAATAATAAAATAAAAAATAAAAAAATAAAAAAAATAATAATAAAAAAAAATAATTACCTCAACAGTTACTTCGCGCTGCCTCGGTTTGTGTGAAGGTCTGAAGGGGGAGGGGGTACTCTTTTATAGAGTTTTTGGGGTTTTTTTTAAAAAAAAAAAAAGGTACATAGCCGGCCATTTTCTGGCCGGCTTAGGGAGGGTACATAGCCGGCCAGAAAATGGCCGGTTTGGGTATATATCGATATTGGGCCGGATTCTGGATATATTTATTAATTTGTATTAAACTTTGGATATTAATAAAAATGTCGGAATGTTTTGTGATGACTGCTTGTTGGTAAAGTCAATTAAAACTATTGTAATTTGAAGAGTTTGGTTTTTTTTTTTTTTTTTTTTAGATTGTTGGTAGAGCTACCAATCAATAAATGTAAAATAAATGCCCATGCACGTAGGCCCCCAACTATTTTACCCCTTGTAAAATAAACTATTTTTGGATTTCTTCCCAAAAATGATGGTAGATTTTGAATTTCCAACTTTTTTTTTATGTTACATATAATTTTTTTGCAAAAATATCCTTAAAGACTGTTGGTGTTCTTTTCCAAAGAGGCAAAGACTATGACCCACGTGCTCGTATTAAGATATTTGTCCTACTCTTTTGTCTATGTTGTTTTAATTGTGGCTGCCTTGCTGGCCGACATTTTTATTAATATCCAAAGTTAATTACAAATTAATAAATTTACTCATGATTCTTTAGTTTTTTCCAAAAATGTCCAAACCGGCCATAAAATGACTGGTTTTTTTTTTTTTTTTGGAAACACTATGAAAAGCAAGATAATGAAATCTAGGACTGAAAATTCGAATTTTTGTTTAAATTTTTTGTTAAATTACTTCTTTTAATTTATAATTAACATATTTATACTAAAATATACTAGAAATTCTGGGTATATTTATTAATTTGTAATTAACTTTGGATATTAATAAAAATATCGGGCTAGCTTGTTAGTAAATAATGCATTGGAAATATGAATGTCTTCCATTTTAAGACTAATTAAGACAGAAATAACTAATTAGGACAGAAACGACCATGGACAGATCCGGTAAGAGTAAAATGGGGTTAATGTCTTCCATTTTAATATAATTATATATATTATAGTATTTCATTTTAGTGCTATATTTGTGGTTTTTTAAGAAAGTTCATATTAAACCCGGCCCATAAAAATATGAATTGTTTTATTGTTTTCTTTTTTGAAGGTTAGTTGGCGTTACGCCTCAAAAATTTGTTAGAAAATTGTTTTATTGTTGATCCCTACGGTTATAATTTAACGACTTTGATGTAATCAGATATAAGAGCATTTCCATTCCAGCAAACGTATAGCAATTAATTTGGACCATGTCACTGAGTTTAGCAATTAAAAGGATTCATAATTTCTAAATCACTCCATCCCAAAATTTAATTAAAGTTGCTTATTTAATTAGAGTTGCTTTTAAAGCATACATGCTAATTTAAAAACGGTGGTACATTCCAACAATTATATTAGCAATTAACACATCAGATTAGCAATTTAAAAGAAATCACCGTTATAGATGCTCTAAAGAGTTGCTTTTAAGGCAAACTTGCTAATTTAAAAACTGTGGTACATCCCAGCAATTATATTAGCAATTAACACATCAGATTAGCAATTTAAAAGAAATCACCATTGTAGATGCTCTAATATTAATATCAATGTTTGGTATGATGGTTGAGTCTCATTTACCAAGATTATGCGGGAATTTCACGTAAACTCCAAAAAAAATTGAAAATTACGTATGCCCCCCTCTAAACTTTCAAAGCTCACAAATTTACTCATTTATTGTCATTTATATTAAAACTCATTTTAAATTTATTAAATACCCATTTTACCCTTTATTAAAAGCATAAAAAATTAGTTTGTTTAAGAAAAATGTTGATCTTATAAGATACCCATTATACTCTTTACCCTTTATAAAATACCCATTTTGTTCTAAAAAATTGGACACTCACTATACCCATTAACCTTTATAAAAAAACCCATTTTGCTCTCAAAAACCGATCAAACTTTGTATGAATTTAATAAAAGTATAAAATGGATATTTTATAAATTTAAGATGAGTTTTAATATAAAAGACAATAAAATGGATAAATTTGTGAGTTTTGGAAGTTTAGAGGTGGAAATAAGTTATTTTGAAATTTAGAAGGGAGAAATACGTAATTTTAAAGTTTTTGAGTAGTACACGTGAAATTCCCCCTATTTTTTTTTTTATTCCGCTCATGATCATAATATGACTACTCTTTAAAATTAAAAAGTGATAATTAAAAAAATAAATTGGAAGCCCTGTAAAGATCAACACAATACTTGTTTTACGCAAGAAGGCAAGGAGGTAAACCTGGCACTAGAATATGGGGAAGTTGCCCCGGATGAGTCAAATAGGTAAGCTTTTTCTCAATAAACCTATATATAAACCCAACTCAATCTCGGTTGAAATTTGATTCTGAATCTTCAAAATAGAAGAGTATATATGTAATTGTCATTATATATCGTTAATTACCCAAGATAACACTAGTAATTTTCGAGTTTTCATGTAATTAATTTAACCTTCCTTGACTTATACCCATTTCTTTCTTTTCTCCGACTACATCAAACAATGCATGTGGCGAGTAAAAGAAATATCGCTCGTCAGCTCTTGCTGACCGACCATAAAAAAAAAAAAAAATATCGCCACATGCATGGTTTGATGTAGTTGGAGAAGAATTAATTTAACCTTCGTTGACTTATACCCATTTCTTCCATTTCTATTCTCCAATTACATCAAATAATGCATGTGGCGAGTAAAAGAAATATCTTATCGTCTACATTAAACATATTAATTGACCCCTTTCCGTACCTCCCAACAGCCATCTTTCATAAATTCGTATCCTCTGCATTACCTCAAAAGAGAATCTTTTGAGTTAATGCATTCGGACTATCCAATCCAATTTAATATCCGTGCAAATTAGATCCGCACTAATATTAAAGAACTCTGTCAAAATCAGACAATCGAATTGGCTCCGTTTAATATCAGACGGCTGAGATGCATTAACTCAAAAGATTTATTTTTGAGTTAATGCAGAGGATACGTGTTCATCTTTCATGCCACCCCTTCTCTATATATATAGACACCAAACCCTGGGTCCCCAGTCTAAACCAAGCAAGAGAAGCCTTGAGAAATAATGATAACTAATTACAAAATGACCCTCCCAAAGCAGCTAATTTTCGCTTTAGCTCTTGTGTTTACTGTTTTTCTGCCATCAACTCTGTGTGATCTTGAGGTCGGTTTCTACAACAGCAGCTGCTCAACAGCCGAGTCGCTGGTACAGCAGACCGTGGCAGCCGCCTTTGCAAACAACACCGGCGTAGCCGGTGGTCTTATTCGCTTGCATTTTCATGATTGCTTCGTTAGGGTATGTTCATCTATCTTAATTTAATGATCTTGTCATATATACTGTATACATATATATCTCTTCTCATGACTCCTGCTGATGCTGCTCTTTTTTTATTTCCTTCAAATTTTTCTACACTAGAAATATTTATATATTTCAAAAATCTTGGTGGTACTTGTGACTTATGAATGCAACTAGTTCTAATTAATATGTTAACAACAATAGTACAATTAATACTTCGACATGTTCATTTCTAGTAATCAGCAGCTGATAAATTTGACCATGATTCCATGAACCACTTTTTAAGTTTTAGCTGTTCTTGAAGCTTATTTCCCATTTATGGAAACCAAACAGTACTCCGTATTTTTCAAAAGAAGTAAAAAGAAAAAGACGAATGAAAAGGACAGAGAGGCAACAAAAAATAATAATTAAATAAAAGGAGAATACCGAAAGGCCTTATAATTAATTAAGCTTAATATATAAAGATTGCAGTGTCATGTCTACATTATAATTAAGCTTATCCTTATTGGAAAACTATCAACAATTAATCAAGAAAGAAAAGTAGGAGAAAAGGTACAAGTATCTTAAAAACGAACAATTAATGCTAGCAATTATTTTGCACACACCCCTGTCTACCTTGCTTCTAATTAATTGTTTTCCACCTTATGCTGAGTATGGAAACATGCATGGACCCTCTAAAAGAGCAACCTTTATCATTTGGCGTCAATTTAATTAATTGAGATTTTGAAAAATAGACATTTCTAACTATTTGCTATAGACCGGGCATATATAATTTTGATCTTTTGACATGAACTTCGTTAGTTCTCCAAGTGTAGGGGTTTAGCTATTTTCTTCTTTTTCGTTGGACTAAAGGGAAAATGGTAGCAGTTAGCCACTGTTCTGTTTAGATAACAATATGGATCCAATAATTTATAATTATAAAATAAGAGTTAACGGGCATGCTGTCCCAAAAGCCTGTAAAAGGCTACAGTGCATGGGATACTGGGGTTCTCTATGATAGTGCTATTTAGTAAAATAAGATCAAATAAAAATAACTTGGTAATGAGCGTACATCCATTTGTTCAAATTAAAAAATTAAAATTGTTGACATGTTCTCAATTATTTAGATAGAACTAACATTTATCAAATTCAAATCAATTTGAAATTTAATTGTTTGATGGAAGTTGAATTTTATTTAAAACGATTTAAATTTAAAACACATGCTATTTAAGAAATGAAAATCACTTCTTCAATTTTAATGTTCTATTTATTAAGCCACTTTGAAAAAACAGTAATTTGTACACAACAGTAAAATCTTCTGGACCATTGGATCAGAAATTTTCAAAGTGGCTTAATAAATAGTAAAAAAATTCTAAAAAATGTAAAATTTGGTTTGCAAGTACATATTCATATGGAGATCATGTTGAATAGTTCGGATCGACCGTTAGGATTTTAAAAACTCAAAAATTAAGCCGTAGGATGGGGCCCTCTATGCTACACGTAGCATATTAGCCAGATTATATATATATATATATATATGAGGAGGGATCCACTTACAACAAATTTGAGTTACAACAAAGTTACAACATTCATTTTTTTCATTTTCAAAGTTCAAATCGTCGATCCAAACCGTTCAACATGATCTCCACAATAAAATGTGCTTGCAGATCAAATTTTACATTTTTTTGATTTTTTTTACTATTTATTAAATATTTTACAAAAAATAGCCATACTTAGACCATTGAATTTTGTACCCATCTTAATAAATAGTAAAAAAATTCAAAAAAATATAAAATTTGATCTGCAAGTACATTTTGTTTAGATAATCATGTTGAACGGTTTGGATCGACGATTTGGACTTTGAAAATGAAAAAAATGAATGTTGTAACTTTGTTGTAACTCAAATTTGTTGTAAACTTTGTATGTATGTATATATATATATATATATATATATATAGATATATGTATAGAGATGAGCTATGCTACTCCATGGAGTAAAATGCGTTTGTACTTCACGCCGTATTTTTATTTTGAAAGTCCAAACGACCGATCCGAACCGCTCAACATGATCTCCATATTGAAATGTGCTTGGAGACCAAATTTTACATTTTTTAGAATTTTTTTACTATTTATTAAGCCACTTTGAAAATCTGAAAATCCGGGTGAACAGTAAAAAACAGTAAAAAATTCTGGACTGCCGGATCAGTGATTTTCAAAGTAGCTTAATAAATTGTAAAAAAATTCTAAAAAATGTAAAATTTGGTCTCCAAGCACATTTCAATATGGAGATCATGTTAAGCGGTTCGGATCGGTCGTTTGGACTTTCAAAATAAAAATATAGCGGCGTGGAGCACCAACGTGTTTTACTCCATGGAGTAGCATAGCTCATCTCTATATGTATATATATATATATATATATATATATATATATATATATGGAGTTGGCTACGGTGCTAATATGCTATATATATATATATATATATATATATAGAATCTGGCTAATATGCTACACGTAGCATAGAGGGCCTCCGTGCTACGGCTCAATATTTGAGTTTTCAAAATTCTAACGGTCGATCCGAACCGTTCAACATAATCTCCATATGAACATGTACTTGCAAACCAAATTTTACATTTTTAGAATTTTTTACTATTTTTTTAGATAGGTACAAAAAAACTTGATCTGAATGGTACAGAATTTTCAGATCAAGTGATTTTCTACCTATCTAAAAAAATAGTAAAAAATTTCTAAAAAATGTAAAATTTGGTTTGCAAGTACATATTTATATGGAGATCATGTTGAACGGTTCGGATCGACCGTTAAGATTTTAAAAATTCAAATATTGAGCCGTAGCATGGAGGCCCTCTATGCTATGCATAGCATAATAGCAATTTCCTATATATATATATATAATCTGGCTAATATGCTACGCGTAGCATATAGGGCCTCCGTGCTACGGCTCAATATTTGAGTTTTCAAATTTATAACGGTCGATCCGAACCGTTCAACATGATCTCCATATGAATATGTACTTGCAAACTAAATTTTACATTTTTTAGAATTCTTTTACTATTTTTTTAGATAGGTAGAAAATCACTTGATCTGAAAATTTTGTACCATTCAGATCAAGTGATTTTCTACCTATCTAAATAAATAGTAAAATAATTATAAAAAATATAAAATTTGGTTTGCAAGTACATATTCATATGGAGATCATGTTGAACGGTTCAGATCGACCGTTAAGATTTTGAAAACTCAAATATTGAGCCGTAGCACGGAGGCCCTCTATGCTACGCGTAGCACCGTAGCCAACTCCTATATATATATATATATACACACACACACACTTGCCATACAATTTCCATTTTGCTTCTTACAACCATTTACTTGCAACCAACATACAAATATCATTTTTGTATATATGCTCTTGGTAAAAAAAAATCTCATCAACTTGTTCTTCGTGTAGACAACATGCATGCATGCTTGAAAAAAAAAATTAACTGTAAGATTTTTTTTTGGTATTTAAGCCCCTAGACCGTATTTTTTTTTCTCTTTTGTACTGTTAAATTCTCATCAATTTCAATTCATCCAATGCAATGTCCATAACTGTAGAATTTAGCGGAAGAATGAGACAGAATATTTTGTATTGAATATTGATATTGATATTTCTGTTTCTCTATTGATTTATTGTTATACTTTTTACAATATGATATATGGCATTTATAGTCTCTTTGAGACTATTTTACCATTGGTGATAATGGTAATATCCTATGCATCTATTACTATTTTATTTACAATTTTACCTTTATCCTTATTTTACATTTTTACCCTCTAACTATCTAACTATTCTCAACAATAACTCCAAATCACAGCTAGCTAAAGAATTTGTTTGAAATGTAATATGTGATGATTAGCATACAGAACAAGATGCCAGGTCCATAAATACCTTGATCAGTTTAATTTCTAGTTTTTCTTTATCATAAAACTAAAACAAAATAATTTTCATCTTAGCTCAAAGGGAAAAAAACCTCACTCATCCCTTTTGAATGAACCCCATGTAGGGATGTGACGGCTCGGTCTTGATCAATACGACAGCAAACAACACAGCCGAGAGGGATTCACCCGCAAACAACCCTAGTTTGCATGGTTTTGACATCATCGATACCGCCAAGTCAGCAATCGAGGCTGTATGCCCACAGACAGTCTCTTGTGCTGACATTCTGGCATTTGCAGCTCGGGACAGTATTGCTCTAACAGGAAACATAACATACCAGGTAAAAATTTCATATTAGCAATTACTAATTAGTTCCAAATTTGAATACTGGCATCAATATTAGTTATGATTATGATGATGATGATGATGTGCACTGAGATATTGATGGTATCAGTAAGACAGTAACATCAAGTTTACGACGAAATTCATGTCAAATTGACAGTAAGGCGCAGAATCAAAATTGGTCCCCCTTAAGCTTTATTACTGTTTCAGGTACCCTCGGGCAGACGTGACGGTACCATTTCCAATGCCACTGAAGCCAGTGCCAATCTCCCTGCTGGGACCTTCAACGCCACCCAGCTCATCAACAATTTTGCATCGAAAAACCTAACGGCTGAAGAAATGGTCATTCTTTCCGGGGCCCACACGGTGGGGGTGTCGCACTGTAATTCCTTTAGGAACCGGCTCTATGACAGCAACAACAACAGCCAAGTCGACTCCACTCTGAGCCCGGCTTACGCTACACTACTACAAAGCCTGTGCCCGTCAAATACCGATCAGTTCACGCTGATTACGACCGCACTTGATTTGACTACCCCGACCACACTAGATAACAACTACTACATTGGCCTTCAGTTGACTCTTGGTTTGTTGACCTCTGATCAAGCATTACTGACAAATACAACGCTAAATGCATCGGTGAACAGCTTTGCGAGCAACCAGACTCTGTGGCAGGAGAAATTTATCAATGCTATGATCAAAATGGGGCAGATTGAGGTGATGACAGGAACCCAAGGAGAAGTCAGGCTCAATTGCAGTGTGGTGAATAGTGCTAGCAGTGCTGGATTTGGATCATATTTGGGTTCAACCCAACATGGCAGTGTTGCCTCCTTTTAAGTTGAGATGAAATGAGTATAAGAATCGACTTGCTTGTTGGTGATTAATGAACTTAATAGTTGTTTTCTTTTCTTTTCCTTGCTTTAATTTTTATTATGTTCTTTTCTTTTGAGGGAAGTGGTAGAATTTCAAATTTGCATTTTTTATTAACAAATAAAAACCAAATATTATAGTTATCACCAAGTCCTTGCCGCCTGAATATTCCCAATTGTTTTTGGCATACTTTAACAAAAGGAATAGTCAAGTAAGCATAATTATGATAATGAGTATGAAAAGTTACAACAGTTATTGATTGCTATCAAAACATATTTTAACTCGGATAAAAAAAAAATGTTTAGCTTCTGGTAATAGTGGAAACAAGCACCAAATACGGTCATTAATTAATTACATTTAAACAACCGACCGTTTTCCTGCTTCCTAGCTAGTTCCTTCCGGTTTAAGGTATGTTCTTTTTGTGTTTGTATGTTTATATTAAATTTGATCGCCTGTTACTTTCTCGATGCTGCTTCTTGTGATCTATATATAGTTGATCACCATACAATGTATATTCAACTTATATGAAAATTTCAGTTTATTTATTCGGTGCCTATTCGAAATATACGGAACAGTATTAATTGTTGCTTTAAAATTCGTACAGTAACGATTTGAACGGTCCTGATATTTTTCTTCACATATATATATCAACTCAAAATTTGAGATATCTCATGGATGTGAACTGCAGTGGTAGATTGAGATGCCATAATAATAAAGAAGAATCTAATGTACATTTAAAGGGCAACTAATTTCTTTACGTGTAGGACCTAATGTTTTGTGATGACTGCTTGTTGGTAAAGTCAATTAAAACTATTGTAATTTGAAGAGTTTGGTTTTTTTTTTTTTTAGATTGTTGGTAGATCAATAAATGTAAAATAAATGCCCAGGCACGTAGGCCCCCAACTATTTTAACCCTTGTAAAATAAACTATTTTTGGATTTCTTACCAAAAATGATGGTAGATTTTGAATTTCCAATTTTTTTGCAAAAATATCCTTCAAGACTGTTGGTGTTCTTTTCCAAAGAGGCAAAGACTATGACAACCCCCGTGCTCGTATTAAGATATTTGTCCTACTCTTTTGTCTATGTTGTTTTAATTGTGGCTGCCTGGCTGGTGATGATTGCATAAATTATAGGGAGCTGATAAATCGATATATTTATTGTGCGTTTGTTATCATTAATGTTACCACCATGGCAACCAATTTTATAGCGTTGTCATTCACTTTAATAGTTTTATTTTTTATTTTATTTTAATATGATTTGATCAAGTGTTGAACCAAAAAAATTAATAATAAAGAGGTAAAAGTTGATAAAATTAGTAGCGAAGGCACTTTAATCCAATTTCAATCAAATCAAACAATATATGTATTTTATGATTTAGTTTAGTAGTTGTTGAGAAATACAAAGGATTAAGGGCTCATTTGGAAATTAGACTTAGCCTCAGACCCGTTAGCGTTATGGATATTCCTCATGAGCTATATTGAAAAAAATAGAGAGCTACTAATTTAGGATAAAAGTATGTCATCTATTTTTCTTTTTTAGAATATCAGAATTGATAATAATATTTCTTTATTCATCATTGTCCCATTTACTCAAAGCTTCGGCAAAAATCAACAATAGTATTGTCATCCACTTTCCATACTTTATAGTTCAATTTATTTACATAATTTATGTTGAATCGGTTTGATTTAATAATAGCGACTATAATATCAATAAAAATAATGATTCACCATAGTGTTCGGACCTTTTTTTCTAACCAAGTGTATTACCGCTTCATCTCTTGAAACATTTGTATTACATATTTTTGTTATTGGTCTAACAAGCAAGGCTCTGTAGTTTGTACTTTGATAGCGTACCCGAGTATGTCAACTGGATTGAGATTTTTAGTTATATCGATCATCTACTATTATACGGGTAGATGCTAATTTTATCTTTACTCGTTGGTAATTTCTTCGTGCTTCGTATCATACAATCAATAAATTGATCACTACATATTTGATGATGATGATGATTGATTGATTGACTAAAGAAAAAGAAAAGAGTAAGAGGAGGGAAGGAAAATAAAACAAAGCGACGATGCATGGCCTTAGTGGTTTGACAGTGCCCGGCCCGGGCTGCCCGAACCCGGTCCGCCCGTGCCCGGTGCCCGGGGTACCCGTACCCGTGCCCGGGTATACCCGGGTAAACGGGTACACGGGTACGGGTCTCAAACGGGCAGGGCGGCTTTTTTTGGAAACAAACCCGGGTGTACCCGTACCCGCCGTACCCGTGCCCGGTACCCGTGTACCCGCACCCGTCCCGGGTCTACCCGCACCCGGTACCCGTGCCCGCTACCCGTACCCGTGCCCGCTACCCGTACCCGTGCCCGGCCCGCTACCCGAAGATACTTTTTTTCAAATTTTTTTCCCCCCACTGGAGACTGTTAACAAGGCAGTTTTGGCTACAGGCAGCGCACGGAGTACAGAAATGCATATGAATATTGCGCTGCATGAAGCTAAAACTGCTCTGTTAATGTACTGAGCCGTTCTACAGTTTTGGTTCAAATCAGTCAAACCGGGTGGGTCCCACCTGTCATTTCCCACCCGTCAATTCTTTTTTTTTTCGGATTTATTAAATTTCAAATATTATTCTCCCTCCAATCAAAACTCTATATATCCACCCTCTTCCTCTCAATATTTCACACCCTCTCATTCTCTCAATCTCTCATAATATCATTCTCTCAATATCTCAATATTACTATTTTCAGTTTTTAAATTTATTGTTTGAAAAAAATATAGTTGTAAATTTAATTCATTCTACAAATACGCAAACGGAATTACGAAGGTATCGGAATTACGAAGTTCGTCACCTCCCGCAAGATTTTTCCTCAAGATTTAAAGGTTACATTTATTTCATGTTAGATTAATTTATTTTTGTAGAGTAAATTTAGTTTATGCTAGATTTATTTTTGTAGATTAAATTTAGTTTAATTTATTTTTGTAGAGTAAATTTTTCATGTTAGATTAATTTATATTTGTTAAATTTGTTAAGTAATTAGATTTGTTAGATTTATTTTACGTTAGATTTGTTAAATTTGTTAAGTACTTAAATTTGTTAGATTTATTTTATGTTGGATTTGTTAGATGTGAAGTAATTAGATTTGTGTTGAATAAGTTTGATTTTATTTTTGAAATTCGGATTTATTTTTAATAGGTTAAAAAAATATGTTAGATTTGTTATTTTGAATATGTGAAGTAATTAGATTTGTTTTGAATAGGTTTGATTTTATTTTTGAAATTCGGATTTATTTTTAATAGGTTAAAAAAATATGTTGGATTTGTTATTTTGAACATGTGAAGTAATTAGATTTGTTTTGAATAGGTTTGATTTTATTTTTGAAATTCGGATTTATTTTTAATAGGTTAAAAAAATATGTTGGATTTGTTATTTTGAACATGTGAAGTAATTAGATTTGTTTTGAATAGGTTTGATTTTATTTTTGAAATTCGGATTTATTTTTAATAGGTTAAAAAAATATGTTGGATTTGTTATTTTGAATATGTGAAGTAATTAGATTTGTTTTGAATAGGTTTGATTTTATTTTTGAAATTCGGATTTATTTTTAATAGGTTTTAAAAATATGTTGGATTTGTTATTTTGAATATGTGAAGTAATTAGATTTGTTTTGAATAGGTTTGATTTTATTTTTGAAATTCGGATTTATTTTTAATAGGTTTTAAAAATATGTTAGATTTGTTATTTTGAATATGTGAAGTAATTAGATTTGTTTTGAATAGGTTTGATTTTATTTTTGAAATTCGGATTTATTTTTAATAGGTTAAAAAAATATGTTAGATTTGTTATTTTGAATATGTGAAGTAATTAGATTTGTTTTGAATAGGTTTGATTTTATTTTTGAAATTCGGATTTATTTTTAATAGGTTAAAAAAATATGTTGGATTTGTTATTTTGAACATGTGAAGTAATTAGATTTGTTTTGAATAGGTTTGATTTTATTTTTGAAATTCGGATTTATTTTTAATAGGTTAAAAAAATATGTTGGATTTGTTATTTTGAACATGTGAAGTAATTAGATTTGTTTTGAATAGGTTTGATTTTATTTTTGAAATTCGGATTTATTTTTAATAGGTTAAAAAAATATGTTGGATTTGTTATTTTGAACATGTGAAGTAATTAGATTTGTTTTGAATAGTTTTGATTTTATTTTTGAAATTCGGATTTATTTTTAATAGGTTAAAAAAATATGTTGGATTTGTTATTTTGAACATGTGAAGTAATTAGATTTTTTTTGAATAGGTTTGATTTTATTTTTGAAATTCGGATTTATTTTTAATAGGTTAAAAAAATATGTTGGATTTGTTATTTTGAATATGTGAAGTAATTAGATTTGTTTTGAATAGGTTTGATTTTATTTTTGAAATTCGATTTGAATTTATATTTATATTGAATTTAGATTTGAATTTAGATTTAGATTTTTTTTTTTAAATTCGGCAGAGCCACCTTTTTTTTTTTTATAATTCGGCAGAGGGCAGAGGCACTTTTTTTTCTTTAATTTAATTTAGATTTACGTTAGATTTGAATTCAATTTAGATTTAATTTACATTTACATTTATATTCAATTTAGATTTAATTTAATTTAGATTTAGATTTATATTTTGAATATGTGAAGTAATTTACATTTATTTTTTTAAATAGGTTTAAAAGATGACATCTCCTATTGACGAAGAGAATATGGATTTTGGAGCGAGATTTTCACAAGAAATTTTTGGCCCGGCTATGCCACCACCTAATAATCCACAAAATTATTCCCAAAATTATCCACAAAATTATCCACAAAATTATCCACCTAATTATCAAAGAAGGGATCAAACGCTAGATTTAAATTATCAACAACCCCCCCAAATGTATGCACCATATTATACTTCAAACTATCCAAAAATGTATATTCCACAAGCAACACATCAACCGACACCACCATATGCATATGGAGGCACTTCTTCCGTATCATCGAGTCAAGTCACCCCCCTATGGAAGGTACTCCGTCGAGAAGTGTCACTGAAATTGAAGAAGAACCAATCATTCCTCCGACAAGTGTCCCCTCCGAACAACCGGTGGTAAAGAAGACTAGAAGAGTTCTTGAATACAATCAGCCGTGGGCCAAATGATACAAGATTTCCACAGATGAGAACGGCAACATGACCACCCTCGAATGTAAGGTACAAAATTGCAAGAAACCGTTTTTTGTGTATAAACAAAGTAGTGGTATGACCAGCTTTAAAAGACATGTCGAAATGCACCAAAGGAAGCGTGAGGTTATATGTGAAAATGTTGGACCGAGACAAATCCAAACCCTTATGAACGCGGATGGTACTAGAACCAACCCAAAATACAATGAATCAAAAATGCTTAGTGAATTGGCCCGGTACATTACCCACAAAGAACAACCAATAAGCATGGGTGGTTGTATGAGTTTTGCCCGGTTAGTCATTTGGGGGTGTGCTCAACCAATGTACAAGAGGATCCATCATAGAAAGATGGTTGGTGAAATTAAAAACCAGTTTACCAAAATAAAAAATGAGCTCCGAGCTATATTTGCATACCAACAAAATAAGGTCTCAATTACCTCCGATATATGGACTGCCGGTAAACATGGCCTTGCGTACTCTTGTGTTACCGGCCATTGGATCGATGATCAGTGGGTATTACAAAAAAGGATATTAAGTTTTCGTGTGTTAGATTCCCCGCATTCAGCACATGTAATTTTCAAATCCATTATTGAGGTGTTAGAAGAGTATAACCTTAAGAGAGATAGGGATAACAAGATTTTTTCTATTTCATTCAATAATGCCAGTAACAATGTAGCTTCCATTGAGATTTTTAAACGGTCACTAAACCCGATTATGAATGGTGCAATGTTTCACCAAAAGTGTGCTTGCCACGTACTTAACCTTGTCGTTAAGGCGGGCCTTAAAACAGAAGCCGTAAGAGATTTGATCAATAAATTAAAGGATTGTCTGTCCCATATTGTTTCAAACCAAGAAAGAAAACAACGGTTTGGTTTGATGTGCGTCAACTATGGCTTGAGCAAGTTGAAAGTTCCTTGGGATATAGATACCCGTTGGAACTCTACCTATAGGTTTCTGAACCGATGCCTTCCTTACAAAGCCGTCATAGGAGAGTTTTTGAGAGGCTCCACCCCCGAGGGAATGGCATTGGAGCCCAGCCCTGACGAATGGGACCAACTACAAAACCTGAGTAATTTCTTAGGAACCTTTTTTAATGCAACCGTCCAATTATCATGCTCGTACTCACCGACGGCATTTGAGTTGATCAGACATCTCTATAGCATCTCCAAGGTGTACCGTGAATTGGAACAAGCTGAAAGCAAGTACCCCACTCTCACACCGATCGTAAATGCCATGAAAGAAAAATTTCTAAAATATTGGGACGATGTACCCCTCCTGGCCATTATCGCAAGCTGCCTCAACCCCGCATACAAGAAGTTTTACACGGTCAAAATAGTTGCAGCGTACAAAGAGAATCTACATTTAGACAACACCGGGGTGGAGGCATTTGTGACTTCGAAGTTCGATGAGATGTTTAAGATATACCACTCAAGAATGGGTGACAACCAAAACCCGTCTTCGTCCCGTGCCGGTCCTAGGTAACAATTTAAATATCTACATTATTTTAATCTTTATTATTTATAATATCTACACTATTTGTCTACTAATTTTTTTAATTTTTTAATAGTTCCACTTCGAGGAGCACTAGCAGCGGTGGATTGTTAGCAGATTTCCAATCGGAGATCCAACCGCACACATCCACAAATGAGTTACTGAGCTATTTTGCGGGAGTAAACGAAAAAGAAGATGGACTTGACATCATGACGTGGTGGAAGAGGAATCAAAGAAACTATCCAACACTGGCGATGATGGCCCGCGACGTATTTACCGTACCCGTGTCAACCGTCCCTTCCGAAAGTTGTTTTAGTTCGGCGAACAGGATCCTCTCCGACAAACGCAGTAAGTTGGGTGCACATGTTTTTGAGAGACTTGTGTGCTTGAAAGATTGGATTGATGCTGATGAGCGCAACCAACATCGAGATCATCAAGAATCATCATTCGGAGTCGACACTGAAGAAAGCGGTACCGATACGCGGCCCGTGGCTAATTCAGATTCTGACGGTGCGGAAAAGAGCGAACAATGGTATATGAATCCAAACTACTAGATAGGTAGTGTCGGTATACATTTCTAACCTCTTTTAATCTCTATGGTTATTTTTTAAATTATAATTTCTAAACGTTTCAATTAGTTCTTAAATTATTCATTTTAAAGAAGAATTACTAACAAAAAAAAAGTTAGAACTCCGCCTATGTTATTTTACATAGCCGGTCCCAAGCCCGGAATAAAGGAGGAGGGTAACTTTTATTTTTGAATTTAGATTTAATTTAGATTTAACTTTTTATACCCCTCACAAAACCTAAAAATAAATCACTCAAAATAGCAAAATATTGCTCTGCCACCACTTATTGCGGGCCGCAATAACATCTATTGCGGACCGCAATGAGTGGTGGCAGTGCAGAAAAACTGTTTTTTTTTTCATTACGGGCCGCAATATTTTTTTTTTCGTGCAATCAATGGTTGCGGGCCGCAATCATTACGGGCAGACGGCAGTTAACCTTGTTTTTTTTTTCTTTTATTTAATTTAATTTAGATTTAAATTAGATTTGGATTTATTTTAAATTTTAATTCAGATTTATATTTATATTCAATTTAGATTTAATTTAATTTGCATCTAAATTTAGATTTGAATTTTTATTTAATTTAGATTTATATTATCAATTTAAATTGAACGTTTACAAAATATATTATCAATTTAAAATGTTTATTGTTTTAAATTAATTGATTTAATATATTTTTGATTTATATTTTATTTAACCTATTAATTTAGATTTGAATTTCAATTTAGATTTACTTTAATTTGCATCTAAATTTAGATTTGAATTTTTATTTATATTTAATTTAGATTTAGATTTATATTATCAATTTAAATTGAACGTTTACAAAATATATTATCAATTTAAAATGTAAACTACAAATTTCGAGATATAAATAAATTATGAAACTATACAATTAGAATGAGAGTTTGAAAATAAAATAAAATTACTCGTGTAAAGAAATAATATTTCGTACGACACGTAATAATATTCGTACGACACGGTAAACACGTAATAATATTCGTACGACACGGTAAAAAAAATAAGAAAACAAATCAGAACACAAAATAGAAACAGCAAAAAAAAAAAAAAATACCCGTGCCCGTCCTGCCCGTGCCCGCTGTACCCGTGCCCGTTGTACCCGTCTACCCGCAACGGGCACGGGTTTGAGACGGGCAGGGCGGAGTTTTTAAAAAAAAAATCCGCCTACCCGTGCCCGTTGTACCCGCCTACCCGCTGCCCGGGACGGGTACTGCCCTGCCCGTCCCGAGGTACCCGTTTGCAAATCACTACATGGCCTAGATATTGCAGGTAAAACTGGTATTTGCATATTAAATAACAAAACAATTTACGCTTTAATTATAAAAGCAGAAAAGTATTTTGAACGTACTGATACCAATTGTCGTCTTTTCCTTTATTCTTTCTCGCCTTCCATATATTCCCTTCATCTTTTTTTTTTGTTTTGTTTTTCCCGGTGTTTTTCTTTTTCTTTTTCTTTTTCTTTCTCTTTTTCTTTTTCTTTTGCTTTTCTTCGGTGGGCCCGGCGGCTGTTTATAAAAGTAGACTGCACGACAATTGTCGTTTTACGCCTACAACTTCCAAAATTCGAAAACAGTAAATAAAGCTTTTTAGTCATATGTAAACATAATGCGGTCTAATTGTTTAAAGCTTTGTACAGTACAATTAGGCAATCAAATAAGAGAACATATGCTTGTTGACAAAATGCTCAACAACTCAATTGGTTAATAGCTCAAATGCAAAACAATTAATTATGGTTAGCATATATTTCTCGTTTTCTCAGATTATTTCATAACAAAAACAAAGGCAAGTAAGTAAGAAGACTTGTAAACAATCATAAATTCAAATGAAGGTACACATTAACAAAAATGTCGGCCTTTTTTAAGGTAAGCCCGCTAGCACAGCAAACCAACTACCACGTCATCTAAAACAATTAATATATATCCATGAGATAACCATAATTATATTAGTGATATTTCACATGGTTTCTGACTTTATAAAAAAAGTTAAAGGACAATTATCCCTCTTGTCATCTTCCACCTTTGCATCTTTATATAAACCACAAAAACACTCTTCACATTACTATAACTAAAAGAAGCAAGACTAGCCAAATTTCTAACAAAATAAGTTAAAATTTGTTGAAAATGAACCGCATTATGAAATGGTTCTTGTGCTTATTACTAGTTACACTGTTCATTGATGTTCCAGTGCAAATTGAAGCTGCCGATCTGAAAGTCGGTTTCTACAGCAAAGCATGCCCATTAGCAGAGTCGCTGGTAAAGCAAGCTGTCGCCACCGCATTTGCAAACAATTCTGGCGTGGCTGCAGGACTCATTCGCTTGCATTTCCATGATTGCTTTGTGAGAGTATGTTTACGTTATTATACATCATATTATGTATATTTTGTGTTCTTATATATATGCACCTTTTGTATTGGTTTGTCAGTCAGTACTTTTGATTTGACATAAGCATTATTGAAGTTATTTTCCTTAGAAGAAAATATCACATTTAAAACTGCCAAGGAGCCTTGTGTTTGTCATCTGAACTTAAGAATCCATTTCCTAAATAATTATGTTCGTAAAATACATGAATTTAAGAAATAAAAACTGAACCAGTGGTTCATTACTTCGAGTTAAAATTTGGGTTTTTTCTTGCCTGCATCGCACTGAGTCAACTGGTTATATTCCACTATTTTAGGGTTGTGAGGCTTCTGTCCTGCTCGATTCTCCAAACAATACAGCCGAGAAGGACGCTCCACCAAACAACCCCAGCCTGCACGGATTTGAGGTGATAGATGCCGCCAAGTCTGCCATCGAGGCTAAATGCCCCCAGACTGTTTCTTGTGCTGACATCCTTGCTTTTGCTGCTCGAGACAGCATTACACTAACAGGTGGGTTCTATGGGAATATTAGGGAGTTCTTTTAGGTTCTCTTATGCTTTGCACAAACTAGCTCGAATTATCAACTCATTATTGCCATTTTTTTTTCTTTTGTTGTGCATGTATAACCAAAGTGGACCACTGAATAAAGATGAACGAAAAGATAACAGAAAAAAATCTGTCAGCTTATTTGTCGACCTCTGGTCTGAACATATATTTGGCTGTAGCTGTATGTCATTCTATAACAAAGTATCATTGTTTGGTTTCCCTCTCTTCAACAACAGGCAACATAACCTATGACGTGCCAGCTGGCAGACGAGATGGCACGGTTTCCAATGCCAGTGAGGCGCTCATCAACTTGCCAGCTCCCACCTTTAATGCATCACAGCTGATTACTAACTTCAAGGGAAAGAACCTCACGGATGAAGAATTGGTCACTCTGTCTGGGGCCCACACACTTGGTGTGTCCCACTGCACGGGGTTCCTGAAACGGATTTACAATTTCAGCAGCACCATCTCGGTGGACCCCGCAATCAGCAAGCCCTATGCCAGCCTCCTCCAAAGCTTGTGCCCACAAAATGTGACCCAGTTCACACCTACAGTCACTGCTCTCGACTTGATCAGCCCCACGGTGCTCGACAACAAGTACTATGTGTTGCTGACGCAATCACTGGGTTTGTTGACATCAGACAATGCACTATTGACTGATGCAAACTTGAGTGCAATTGTGACTGATTACGCCAATCATCAAAAAACATGGGAGGGTAGGTTTGCAAAGGCAATGGTGAAGATGGGTAAAATCGAGGTTTTGACAGGAAATCAGGGGCAGATTAGGGTCAATTGTAGAGTGGTGAACAAAGGGACTGGCACCGAACAGGGACTGGAGTCTGGTCCAGGTTCAGACCAGTTTAGCAGGGTGGCTTCTAGTTGAGCTACACAAGGAAGGTTTTCTTATTTTTGAGAATTTTGTACGGTAGCTCTGCTGCTCTTTTGCTCTTTTTTTTTTTTTTAATAAGCATGCTGTATCCTATTTATGACCTGCTTTGCAGTCTTTGTTTGGTTTGGAGTAACCAAATAGAAGTGTGTTTGCTTTGTAGTAAACTTTAAGATGGAAAGGTAACTTCTGAAGATGTTTCTTGTGCAACCAACTTACCAATTCAAATAGCATGTAATCCCTACTGAGCAAATAACAGAGGATATCGATATGATAAAGACCATAGAAGGAAAAATCGGAATCAGAATCGGGACGGCACCGCCATCCCGATTTGGATTGGAAAAATCGGTCGGAATCGGCCGAATCGGATCGGAAAATCATACTTTTTTGCCAGAAGCTTGTACAAATTGAAATGCTCATATATATAAATGAGTTGTGTTTTTTAATTACAAAGGTTGTATGGTGTGGTGGTAGTTGACTTTGGTTGCTTAGCTAGAGGGCATGGGTTCGATTCACGTAGAGAGCTCAAAATTTTTTGGAGTTTGTTTAATTCGCATTTCGGCCGTTTCAGTGGAATCGGTCTATTTCAGTCCGGAACGGTCGAAATTTGACTTGAATCAGATCGGAGTGGTCAAAATTTGACTGGAATCAGGCCGGAACAGACGAAATTTAACGAAATCTACACTAACCGCGTAACTCGGCCTGAAATCAGATCGGTACCGTCCGATCCCGCTCCGAAACGGCCAATTTTTCCTTTTATGATAAAGACCACACCCTGGGGAGTCAGACAAGGGGATCCAATGGCACCGTACTTATTTATCATTGCTTGGATATCCTTTCATCATGGTTCCATCAGCTGGTTCAGAGAGGTCTCTTTAAAACCGCCTTTTAGAGACTGTAGACAAGTGTCTATACGCTGATGATACGTTGTTTCTCAAACAGCCAGAGCCCCAGCAACTTCGCTTTCTCAAGCTCATTCTCAAACTGTTTGGAGATCTTTCCGGACTCCAAATCAATTTGCAAAAGTCTGAACTCATCATCACAAGATCCTCAAGAGAACAAATGCAACTCATGGCGCAGATCATGGAATGCAAACCTTCTCCTCTCAAATACTTAGGAATGCCACTCTCAGGTAAAAAGCTTGTCAAGGAACAATACCAACCACTGATTAAGAAAATGGAAAACAAATTATCAACTTAGAAGGCAACCATGCTGTCAATTGGAGGTAGGGTGAAGCCAAAACATATAGCGAAAATCACTATCTTTTCTCCTGAAAAATGGCAAAAAGCAAATGTAAAGTAGTCATTTTTTCGATTTATTTACCACAAACGTGTTTTAGGTGTTTTTGGCAGGTTTTTGAGAAAATTGCGTATTTAGGACAAAAATAAAGCAAAAGTGTCATATTTAGGCGATTTCTGAATGAGGCATTAAATGGGATACTATATGGAGCATACAACACCTCACACGAAGTGCACAACATACGAAATGACAAAAAATACAAGAAAATCTTCTAAGTCAGGAAGCCGTGCGGCTTCCTCTATGCCGCATCCAGCACAACCTTGATGCCGCACGATTCGTGGACTCACCTAAAAATAGGTGATTTCTTAATGGACCTTCCAGAAGAGTGCGAATTACTGATGGGCCTTCTTGAATGATGCGTTTGCTTCAGAGCCAAGCTATCATAGTTATTTTTGACTTCATCTATCTAACTTTGAGTGCACTCCAAGTTTACACCACCTCCACTACTTCACCTCTCATTTAGGAAGCTATAAATACTCCTCTTGTAATAAGATTTGGTGTGCGTGTTTAATTGTGTCAAGTCCAGTATAATAGACTAGCAATCATCATTGCTATGTTAGGTTAGAGAGTTACTTAGAGAAAGAAGGGTAGCCATCGGAAGTCAAACAAGAGAAGAAGACGTCATCTAAGGAGGCAGAGGTTCTTCCATCTTCAATTGGGTTGTAATTTATGTTCTCCTTATTTTATTTCTTTTATTTTGTCATGGTCATGAGAAACTAAACTTCTCATCTCTAGGGTGAGGGTTGTATTTGAATTCTTAATTATGTTTTAGTATATGTTTATGTTTTGTTTATGATGATTTGAGTTTCCTTTATTATTTTAAATTTCTTTTATTACGTCCTTGCATACATAGTTATGTCTACTATATACCAATGACCCTCCACATACCAATATGTGTTAAGTCATTGCATCCTTGTGTAAGAAGGATAATGCATGTAAGTACTCCAAACACTTCGGCTAACGAGGTTTGACAACGGTTCAAAGACTAGGGTTAGAATCCAGTGGGCTCACTTAGCAGGATAGCGTAAATTGTACATTTAAATTATATTAAGAAGCACTTAGATTAAGTAAGGTCTTTGGGATATTTCAACTATGAGGTAATATAGGGATAATATAATTGCGTACCTAAAACACTTCAGTCTTGGTAGCCCAAAAGCTGATCGCAAGATTAGAAAACCTTTCAAATCGCATAAGCAAACACTAAGCACGCCCTACGGGTAGTGACAGTGCCGCATGCGGGGTAGCTGTGGGATAATCTAGGTCGCATGCGACAGTGACAGTGCCACATGCGACGTAAAGAGACGTCGAAATTTATACTTTGCATAATTAAGAATGATAGAACCCGAACACTAGAGGCTCTCTATTTATTATTTAACCTTAACCTTGATCGCAATTAGCGCCACCGCATCAAAATTTTAAAAACCCCCGATAACCTAGACTAGTGAAAATTGTTTAAAATCTAATACACTATCACTGTGGATTGACACCCCAATCATACTACACGGTAGGATCATGCGCTTGTGATCTGAACATAAGTAGAAATTAGGGTTTACAAATATTTAAAAGTAGTAGTTCACTTTAGACTTATCACAATGTCAATCTACGTTATGTTCACTTTTCTTTCACCGAAATGGATAATTAAGAAAATGGATAGAATAAGGAGAAAATTCCTTTGGCATGGCCACAAGGAGAATCAGCATCAAGACAGGTATATGAGTCTCATTGCTTGGGATATTGTCATAACCCCAAAGAGCAGAGGTGGTTTGGTCATTAAAAATCTTCTAACAATGAACATGGTTCTTATGGCAAAGCTGGTTTGGAACTTCATTTAGCCTGAAGACCTTGGTGGATGCATATTCTACCGCAAATGCATAGATCATGGACATAATGTCAGTAACAGGACTTTGGTGATCTTTGATGGTTGTTAGAACGTTTGTACAAGTATCTGTAGAATATGTACCAGGGAAAGGAACACATATCAAATTCTGGTATAACTCTTGGATGGGTATGCCGCTCAGATATCAGTACCCAGAGTTGTTTCAGTAATTACTACAGAAGAACATCACCTTAAATCAGGCAAACAACCGAGGAGATTGGGATTTGGGTCTATAGCCATACCTAATGCAAGACTCCATCTCGCAAAGTCAACTCCTCATGCAGAAACTCTAGGTAATAGAGGAATACCTGGCTATTGCTGATGCCCGAGCCACAATTTGGAAAATCAAGGCTCCTCTAAGGGTCAAATTATTCATATGGCTCATGCTGAGAAATAGGATTTTGACGGTGGATAACCTGGTAAGAAGGGGCTGGCAGATCCCAAACATGTGCATCCTATGTAAAAGAACAGCAGAAAGTGTGCATCACTTATACGGTGCCTGTGTTTATGTTACCTCAGTAAGACAACACATCCTCAGGTTGGTGCCACGAATGCCTATGCCCACAAGAAATCTCAATGGTAACTACAGAGATAACATCATTACCTCCTGCCATCAGTTCATCGGAAAAATGTAGGTTGTAATATGTTTTGTAGTTTGGAGAGAGAGGTGAAAGAAATATTCAGAGATGAAAGCAAAAATGTAGATATGTTGGCAAAAGAGATACTGGAAGAGTACATGAGTTGGTTTTTAGTCTTGTGAGAAGTACGTTTTTATAAAATTTCTTTCTTTCTGTCATTTACTTCCTGCAAATTTTACATTGCCAATGGGCAAACTTTTGTAAACTACGACTTCTCTGGTGTCAGTTTCAAGGCGTGACCTTCATTTTTCTTTCAAAAAATAGATAAAGACCACACCCTGACATATGAATACTAATACAACCATAGCTACTGGAGCTCCAGTCACAGAGAATCCAACACATAGTGATTGTAATTAGTTAGTTAGTTACCATATGATTGTAATTAGAAAGACTGTTAGGCTGTTAGAAATATAGTTAGGCTGTTAGAGATGTTGTAATAGATGATTAAATAGCCTATATAAACAGCACAGTTGTAATACAAAGTAATCAATGAAAATACATTTCTGAGATTCTATTTCTTGTCTCGCATGCCAGTATCTACTTCATTAAATACTATAGACACTACACTCTGACATGTAAAACATATATTGCAAACAATGAGCAACTCTGGCACTAAGAACGATAGAACATAGCAAAAAATCTAATTACGCACAAAACCAAGTAAAAAGTAGCCAAGTTTGAACGGAAAATTTTAAGTAACTTAGGGCTGCCAATAAATCACCAGACAAAATAAAGCGCGAACTGGCATTAGCAGAACTCGGACTTGGTTCATATCAAGCTCTGGTCTAAAAATGAGATCCCAGAAAATAAAATTGTCAAATAATTGTAGGGAATACTTTAGATTCCATAAACGCAGAAGGTTCTTTTCTTTGATAATTTTTTACATTAAAAAATTTAACAGGAATCCAAGTACAGCGCCAAAACAAAATCAGTTTTTTCTAGAAACAAATTTCTTCTAGTGCTGCATTCCCAATAATTACCACTCAACAGCTGAGCACAAGTAAAATTAATCCTCAAATTCACCATTCCATGGTAAACAAAACAACACAGGATTCACCAAAACAATCCAAAAAAAAAAGGTTTCTGCCTTTTTCCATGTCCATACATTATTTCAAAAATCTTTAACACGAGGTACAAGGTAAGAAAGAGAACAAAAAGAAATTTTGGCCTTTAATTAACAGAGCCAAACCACCAACCCCATATCTTACATGTGGATAGGCTTATCATAGGTGGCCATAGCAGCTTCCTTCACAGCCTCGCTCATAGTCGGATGCGCATGGCATGTGCGTGCAATATCCTCACTGGAAGCACCATAATGCATTGCCAAGACTGCTTCATGAATCAACTCACCAGCATTAGGTGCCATGATGTGTACTCCTAAAATTTTATCGGTTTCCTTCTCTGCCAAGATCTTAACCAAGCCCTCGGCATCATCAATAGCCTTCGCACGACTGTTTGCCATGAATGGGAACTTACCAACACGGTAAGTGACTCCCAAAGCCTTGATTTGTTCCTCAGTCTTACCAACTGAAGCAACCTCAGGATGAGTGTACACCACACCGGGTACCAAGTCATAGTCAACATGGCCTTCCTTACCAGCTATGAACTCAACACATGCCACACCATCCTCTTCAGCCTTGTGAGCAAGCATTGGGCCAGGAATCACATCCCCAATTGCATACACACCATCGACATTTGTTTTGAACTTGTGGTCAACTAAAATCCTACCGCCCTTGTCGGTCTCAACGCCAATTGTTTCTAACCCTAGATTAGCCGTGTAGGGGGTGCGTCCAGCCGACACTAGCACTACATCAGCCTCTAAGGTCTGTTGCTCCCCACCAGCTGATGGTTCTAGGGTAAGCTTTACACCATCTCCTGACATATCTACACCTACAACTTTTGTTTTGAGCATGAATTTCATTTTTTGCTTCTCAAGCATGCGCTGGAATTGTTTCCTTACCTCCCCATCCATGGTTGGCACGATTTCAGGTGCAAATTCAACAACAGTGACCTCTGACCCGAGCCGGCCCCATACAGATCCCATTTCCAGACCAATATAACCTGCCCCAATAACCACAAGACGCTTTGGGATTTCTGTCAGAGATAGTGCGCCAGTTGAAGAAACAATTTTTTTCTCATCAATTGTAACACCGGGTAACGATTTGACATCAGACCCAGTAGCAATAATGACATGTTTGCCCTTGACAGTGGTGTTGGAGCCATCTAGGGTTTCAACAGAGATCTCAGAGGGAGAAGTGAATTTACCAGAACCTTTTACGTAAGTGACCTTGTTTTTCTTAAAGAGGCCCTCTATGCCGCGTGTTAAGCCAGCAACGGCTTTATCTTTTTGAGACATCATGGCAGCAAGGTCAATTTCCAAGGAAGCAAATTTAACACCGTGGTTTGGGAAAGCATGCTTTGCCTCATGGTACATGTGGGACGAGTGAAGCAAAGCCTAAATGAAAATTAAAAAACACAGGATTATGTCTTTAGAATGATAATAAAATTGTTGATAATTGATAATCAAATATAAACAATTTGTTAATAAACCAAGAATTTAAAAAATGGTTACCATATCCTATGATGTTCTCACTTTAGATTTTTCTCTTATTAGGAAATGGTTATCATATTCTAATGTTTGCCAATTAGAAAAAACCAATGCTCACACTCCTGTTCCCTAACCGAAATCACACTTCCCTTCCCTCTCGCTCATTCACATCCTCTGGAACAGAGCCTAAGAGTTTTTTTTTTTTTTTTTTTTGAGAAAAACCCGTAGGTTTTTTACTAGGAGGTTTTTTATTTGGAGGCATATTATCATGGATTTTGATTAGATGAGAACATATAATGATAAAATAAGCTACTGTTTAGTCCATCTTTACCCAAGTAGACATTGACCATGGTGATCATCTTTAGTCCATGGAAGAATTATCCGAAACTTCTACTATGAACATTTCCCAACTTTTCTACTTTCTACTTTCCAAAGGGGATCATCTCCTACTTTCTTGTGGAAGCAGAAGGCACAAACTACACAGCGCATTACTTAATATGTGGGGAATACAGCCTCCTCATTCTCTTTGTTTGTATAGATGATGCTTGTCAAAGTTACTTATTTAAAAAGATGGTGATTTTGTTTAGGATGGATAGGTTAACACTTCTAATATATAAGGGCATTTTCTTTCTGATAGGGATGGACATAATTTGATTGGCTCGAGTACAGCCACCTTACCTCCAATGGGTGGCAATATATATTGGTAGAAACCTGACCAGCTGCACCAATTAGAACTTTAGTTGAGCATTCTGCAGTCTGTTTTGCTATTTTTCTTATTATGGAATGAAGCAAATGACAACTTGTGAATTCTCTATGCATAACTTGCGTAAAGATGTACTACACAGTGACTCATTTTATTAGGCTTCATATGTTCTCATCTAATCAAAATCCATGATAATGTGCCTCCAAATAAAAGAACCTCCTAGTAACTTTTAGGCTCTGCTCCAGAGGAGGTGAATGAGTAAAAGGGGAAGGGAAGAGAATGGAGAGACAACTTGTGAAGTTGCTGCTGAGTATTTCACTGAGGTAACGAATGGCAATAGAGGGGCCAAATGCTCTCTCTAGAACCCCAATTTCTCTGAAAATTGCCACCCGCACATTGGGAGGTAAAGAAGGTCAATGGAGGTTTTCTTTCTATGACAGTGGTCCTCACCACTATTTTTTGTAGATTAAAAGAAAGGTTACAATTTTTAACCTCCATCCATGCATTTAAAACTCAGGAGCAAGGAACAAGCTCCTCTCTTACATTCCCATACCATCCCTTCAATAGAACACGGGGGTAGACCCTTAGCTTTATTCATTCCAATAACAATTCAAGTATTTTACATAGATCCTAGCACTGTAAGAGAACAAGGATAAAAAGAAAAAAAGAAAGAAAAATATATACTATACAATCGTGTACTACAAAACCAAAGGACCCGGATACAAGTGAAATTCATGGAATTGAACATAGACCGTGCTATTATCCGACCAAAATGAATCTAAAATAACACAAACCTTAACCAGTCTCAGGGAAAACAAAAAGAAATAAGAAAAATTCTAACATCACCTTCTGCCAATCATTGGACACGCAATACCAATAAAAGCAAAGAAAAGGGCAAAAGCAAAGAAGAGGAGAAATATTTAAGCAAATTAGTACCTTAGAAGGGATGCATCCGACATTGAGACAAGTACCACCTAGGGTACCACGCTTCTCGATGCAAGTGGTCTTGAGACCAAGCTGAGCCGCCTTGATCGCTGCCACGTAGCCACCTGGACCACCTCCGACGACCACCACGTCATTCTCGTCAGCCGCCGCGGCGAATCCCCGGCGGAATAACAAGGCGCTCTGTCCCGCCGCCACTGCTCTTCGCCTAGCAAAACTTGCGATCGACATTTTTCTGTCTTTTTTTTCACCTTTTGTCAGATCTTTGTTCAAAGACAGAGAGACGAGAAAATGGAAGAAGAAAAAATGGATTAATAGAAGGCAGTGGATAAAGAGAAATTACAACAAATGCCACTAGAGGCGGCTTGACCGTCCAATTCGGTCGGGCCTGATCTCGGCCGCTCGATATTGGCAAAGTTGGATCGGGGAATTCACAAGCCCATTTGTCAAGACTCAAGAGTAGTGTTTTGAAAACGGTCCGGTCCGGTCCGGTCCAGACCCGGCCGGGTCACGGTTCTCACGGATCGAAAGGTTTAAATGGGCCGGGTCTGGTGAGTCAGTTTTTTTGTGGTTGGGCCAAACTCGTGCTAAGATTTTGGTCCAAATTGACACGGTCTGGTCCTAGGTCCGGTCCGGGTCCGGCTGGGTTTAGGCTTTTTGTTTTTTTTTTTGAGGCTATGCTCTGGCTCTGGTCTCTGGTTGACTGGCACTAGAATTTTTTTTTTCCAACTCAACAAGTTTGTTATTATATAAAAGTTATAATAAAATATAAATCAAAATTCACGACCCGGCCGGGTCACGGTTCGGTCCGGTCCGGTCCAGACCCGGCCGGGTCACGGTTCTCACGGGTCGAAAGGTTTAAATGGGCCGGGTCTGGTGAGTCAGTTTTTTTGTGGTTGGGCCAAACTCGTGCTAAGATTTTGGTCCAAATTGACACGGTCTGGTCCTAGGTCCGATCCGGGTCCGGCTGGGTTTAGGCTTTTTGTTTTTTTTTTGAGGCTATGCTCTGGCTCTGGTCTCTGGTTGACTGGCACTAGAATTTTTTTTTTCCAACTCAACAAGTTTGTTATTATATAAAAGTTATAATAAAATATAAATCAAAATTCACGACATTCCAATAATTTATTATTTCAAAGTTAATCTCTTCATTTATTCTGGGCTTAGAACTGACTATGTAAGCGGAGTTCTAACCTTTTTTATGTTAGTAATTTTTTTAAGAATGAATAATTTAAAAAAGTAATTGAAATGTTTAAAATTTATAATTTTAAAAAATAACCATAACGATTAAAAGAATTTATATTGACAGTACCTATCTAGAAGTTGTTGTTCATATACCATTGTTTGCTCTCTTGCTCACCGTCTGCATCCTCCTCCACGTCGGTACCGCTTTCTTGAGTTTCGACACCGGATGATGTTGCTTCCATGGATGCATGTTGCGTGTGAGTTTCCGCATCAATCCAATCTTTCAAGCACACAAGTCTCTCGAAAACATTTGCACCCAACTTATTGCGTTTATCGGTGAAGATCCTATTCGACGAACTAAAACATGATTCGGAAAGAACGGTTGACACAGGCACGACAAATATGTTGCGGACCATCATCGCCAGTGTTAGATAGGCACTTGCATTCTTCTTCCAGTACTCCATGACGTCAATGGATTCATGTTCTAACATTCAATTTAAATTCTAAATTTCTCTAAAAAAAATAAATCTAACATTAAATTTAACTTTTAAATTACTCTAAAAAATAAATTTAACATAAACTAAATCTAACATTCAATTTGAATTCAAAAATTCTCTACAAAATCTAACAAAAAATAAATTTAAGTGAAACTAATTGTAACATAAAATAAATCTAACATTCAATATTTCAATTTAAATTTTAAATTACTCTACAAAATCTAACAAAATTTAATCTAACATAAACCAAATCTAACCTTCAAATCTTGCAGAAAAATCTTGCGGGAGGTGCCGAAGTGCCTAGACTTTCGTAATTCCGTTTGCGCCTTTGCGAAATGAAATAAATTTGCAACTATATTTTTTTTTAATAATGAAATTAAAATTTGAGAATAATGAAAATAACAAGAGTTTGGAGTAATGAGAGTATGAGAGATTGAGAATAATGAGAATTTGATGTCAAAATGAGAGAATGATGAGGTTTAATTTATGGAGGTTTTTTGGGAGGAAACAATATAGCCGTTGGGTTAAAAAAAAATTGAATTGCTATAGTACTTCGGGTCTGGTCCAGTTCTGCAGGAGTCCGGGGGGTTTAGGCGCGGTCCGAGTCTAGGACTGGCGAGGTCTGGGCAGTTCTGCAAGGGTCCGGGAGGGGGGGGGGGTTAGACGCAGTCTGGTTCGGGTCTGCAGGGGTTTAGGCGGGTTGGGTCGGTCTGGCGCGGGTTCGAGTCCAGGTCCGGGGGGGTTAGGCCGGTCTAACGCGGGTCCGGTTCTACACGGGGTGGTCCGGATTTGGTCCGGTCCGGTCCTACACCATTCCACGGGTTCCCACGGTCCGGTCCTACACGGTTCTAAGGAAAATAATTGAACCAAATCCGTGCTAGACCCGTTCTTAGGTCCGGATTTGGGGCACGGTCCGGGACGGTCCGAGTCCGAACCACGGGTTATCCTGTCCGGTCCTGGACCGGCCGGGTTTTTTCACTACACTACTCAAGAGTCAAGACCGACCCCAGATTTTGCCCAGTGGGAGTCGTTTATCTGAAGTCAGCATTTTCTAACATTGCGGTCCCATCTGTCAGTGAATTACTTGACCCATAGATGTTCTGGTGTTGGTTCAAAACATCGAAATGATGTGTTGATTTTATGTTTGAAATGATTTTTTATAATTTATGTGTAAGAAATTAGAGAAAAAAAAAAAAGACGCAGGTTAAACCTTATTTGGAGGTCAAATTAATAAACAATATTTATACGCTGGGACGCGTCTACGATGCATTGTGGGGGTTTATTTATTGAAGTTCAAAGGAAGTTCGCCTTCGCACGAATTACAAATAAAAAATTCTTATTTAGAACATTTCTCTAGTTTAAAAAATGAAATCTGATCGAGAAACCTATATTATTTTTTTGTGATTGAATTATCTTAAATTCACATGAGATTAATTAGTATGTGCATTTGGAGTAACAAAAGTATGTTAATCGCGTTTGTGATGTGGCACTAATGTTATGTTATTATCATATTAATATGTTCTCCTCGTCTCTTTCTTTTTCTTTTCTTTTTAGCATAAATGACTGTGTTTCTATGATAATAGTATGAGTATCAGTCAGCCAAGGTTGGTACACACCATTTCCAAACTAATCTGGCTTGTGTTTATTTTTTTTAAAATATAAAATCCAGATTTTTGCAGGGAAAAGATATCATTTCTGTGGAGAATTACAACTATTAACTAATAGCCCCTCTAACAAATCATGTTTTGCAAACGGGTTAACAGGTTTATATGAAATTTAAAACACTTGGATAAGGTTTGCTATCTATTGTAGAAAGAGTTGAAGAACCATGGACCATAGAATTCTAGATCAAACCATGTCCCCTCAAAAAGTACCAGTACTCCATCTCCTCTTTTGTTCTCAAGTGAGATTGTAATAAGTGCCTACTGGGCTTTTCTCAATCTCACAATTTAATAAGAGAATAAACATGGATATACAATTCTTTTTAGGATATTTTGTGAACTGAATAAGAGAACGTCATTTTTGAAGGATAACGCTCCAATTCTAATCCAATAAGAAGCTACTAAATTTTTAGGCTGTTAAATGCTAACAAAAATTTCATAACGTTGTTACATTTTTACAAACAAATAAATATTATGTGGAAGAGGGAAAGGAACTAACCAATGAACAGATTTTACACCTAAAGTTACACCACAGGGTACAAGAAGCTCAGAAAACAATACAAAAAACCTGAAAACTATTCACAGCAAAAGGCTCTATGATCCTTTTGCAATTTAGTCCAGAGACAGAGAAGTAATCGCGGGCTCTGATAGTGAGCCAGAATATAATCTGATTCACACCCTTCATTATAGAATCTGTCATCAGTAACATAATTTATCTCTTGACCAGTATTCTTGTATTCTTGTATCCATATCCCCATTGCCACGTCTTCTAGTTTAAATAGCTGAAACACCAGTGTCATTTTTATCATTATATTACACTGGTAAGTGCTGGTATGATAACTAGTATGAAACCAGTTAGCTAAAAGTTTGTTTAACACATAGGCCCTTTAACTTCAACGAAGCAACTATACAAAAAAATAAAAATAAAAGCTAAATAAATTGAGATCAACCAGATCTTAAGTGGTACAATGTTGGTCCTTAGCATGATGTACACAAGAAGAATAGAATAAGGAGCTTACTTGGAGATATCTCTCTTCATGGCCCTGTACAACAAATTCAGCAATATCTCTTGAAATAATATATCCAGGGCCATGGGCCCATGGTGGATACAATTCATTAGACCATTCCTGCATAAGTTAATTACGTAAACACTTTTTTTACAGTTAAATAAAGAATGCAGTTTCCATTAAGATATGGTACTGATATTTGGTACTGTTATCTTTTGCTCCTTGCATTTTATATGGATTGCATTTGAACGGGATATGGGCCTTGCAAAACCCCTCACAAACATGGGCCTTCAAGCAAGAATTTAAAAATTAATATGGTTGCTAGCACAAGCAAGGGCCCTTTTGCAAATTTCCAAAAATAGACATGACAAAGCACAAACCTCATGGCTAACAAACCATTTGCTATCTTTGTCTCTATGAGGAGAAGATTGGAAGGAAATGAGACCATATAATAACGCTTTCGAGTCACTTTTTCTCAAGATAGAGATTATTTCATCAATCCTTGGAAATGCATCGTCATCTGTTTTCATTATGTACTTTGCTCCTGCAATTTTTGTCTGGAAAAAAAGTTTCAATGGCATTTCAGGCTTTTAAGAGAGGCATTAAGAAAATTGGAATGTAAAAATAAACCAAATTAATAATTGGGCAATGAAGAATAGCAAAGCAATCTGAAACAACGATAAAAAATATAACAAGCATAAACAATATGAAAATCAACAAATGAATAATAAATTCAATACCCCAAAAATGCAAATAGCAACAGCTTTGAGTGTGATCAAACTGTAATAGTCGACAAAAGGCATTATTTGAATATCTCCATATAATTCAGCTTCCCTCCATAGCTCCAAGTTCACGTTATCATTTTTATGCTGCAATGAAATGTTGAAATGAGAAATTATTGCCAACAATTAAGACAATTTCACACAAAAAGAAATACTACTTCTGAATCTACACTGAAAAGGATATAAGTGAAATCATATTTGTTAGTGCAAGTATTTTTGCACTTACAAGACCAGTGAAAAACCGAACCACGACATCACCCGATCGAACTGCCTCATATTGCATCCACGACCTCCTGATCGCCATCCGACGCTTGAAATTATTTGCTGTAGAGAAAACCCCAACTAACAGAAATATTTCCTTCTTGGAATCAAACTGGGAAGCTCTTAGGAGCTCCAAATCGGCAATGAAATCTGAGTCTTCAGACACTGGGAGGCCATTAACAAAGACCGATAGAAGATCTAAATCACCCAGCACTCGAACTTCAGTCACTGACCATGGCTCAAGTCTCTGGCGAAAAGAGAGATCAGAGATCCATTGGTTTTGACATTTGACAAATTACATTAAAACTTTGCAACCAAGGTGCCTGGTACGGTGTTCCTGGTTATTTTGGTTTATTTATTTTTAGTAAAAACTACACAAAAGTAGATTAAATTTACCTGTAACTGGTACCAAGCAGAGAGAATTGACTTGTTTATAACTGGTCAAGGTAACAACAAGTTAATAGAAGACCATTGGTACCGTGGCCCTGGTATGTAACATCAAAATAGTTTGAATATGACCTCGTATGGTACTATGGTATGAAACCCCTAATCCTACCTCCCTGTACCGATACGAAGTCTCATGCCTTCCATTAACAGTCATGTGGAACCCCTCAACTCCGTTCCATAGAGTGGCAGTGAAAGGATGGCCTTCGACAAATGGAAAGCCAGCTGTCAAGTGGGACTGTTTTACCTGCCTCTTTGATTGCTCATTGCTAATCGCTTCAGATCCATCAACAATTTCTTGAGTTGTTAAGCTCTCTGTTTGTTGTTGGTTGCATCTCACGAGCCCGTCAACTGCACTGATAAAAAGGATGAACTACTTGAATAAAAGGTTATAGAAGTTTAAGCAAGTCAACGAAAGAAGTATGAAAAATATACCAAAAAGAAGTCTTACCTTTATTACCATCATTGGCGCTGATAGACCTGGTACCAGGACACATATCCAACTCACCCCAACCATTTTCAGGCAACCAAAAGTTCTGATAAATCACAGGCTGTTTTGGATCTAAACTCACATTCCAAGAAAGTACAATAGGCCTCTCGGTTGCAGCCGCTTCATTGGTACCCAAATCAGATCTGATCAACTCAATCCCAAATTGGGAGCTACCATTTTTTCCAATTGGCACCCCGACTAAGGTAACAGCTGAATCCTCAACCAATCCACAAGGTACATCGATCCTGGAAGAATTTCCTTGGACTGTTGAGGGGCAACTATTTTTTTCAGACAGGGAACTGTCAAAACTGGAATTTTTCTGCAAAGAAAGAGAAGCGAGAAGGGATTTAAATGCAATGGAGGCCTCGCGGGCGCCGTCATAAACGGCCGGGAGTGTGTCAGGTCGGGAAAGGAGGTCCCGCATGTGGGCCCAGACAACGAGCGACGGGTGAAGGGTTTGGTTGGGGGAGAAAAGGAAGGAGAGGGAAGGGGAGCTGAGGGGCACGCGAGTAGCACGTGATGGCCGGCGACGAAGCACGTGGGGAGCACGCGAGGGAGAAGGGGAGGTGGAGATGGAGACGGAGACAGAGGTGGGGTTGAAATAGGATAGAGAAAAGAGAAGTGTTAGAGAGAGAATTGACAGCGCCAAAATAACACATTTCTTCATTTTTGCGTGCTCGGTTTTAGGTTAAAAATGGCCGAGAAAGAGAAGTCTACATTTCGTTGGTTGGTTTTTCTTTTTGGTCAGGTGAAGCCGTGAAAGAGTAGAAGAAGAGAAAGGAGCGAGTAGCACGATCAGTTGAGACTTCAAGACGGTGATCAGTTGAGACTTGAGAGTTGAGTGTGTACGTACTGTGTAGTGATAGTGTAGTCAAGACTCAAAGAGTCGGTAGCAAATCTGAGAATTCTGAGAGGGCAGGTGTTGTGATGAAATCGAGTAATCAGTGCAGTGTTTTCCCGGAAAAGAAAGGCTCAAAGGCATTATGATATCTGGCCCGTTTGATTCTTTATTAAATGGCCCAGATCTTGAGATGTGTGTTTTTGGGCTGTAAATCCTGTTGTCCTGTTACTGGGGCATTCTATTGTTGGGCCGTATCAAAAAAATTCACCAAGTTGCTCTACATGTCAACTTTTGCTTTAGATAATTCACCTAGCTGGACTACGTTCGAAACTAAATGCACTAATTCTTCTTTCCGAACCTGTTAAGACAATTCTATTATAAAATTTAATAACAAAAATATGAAGGCTCAATGACAACATGGAAAGACCTTACTTTGGAAGCCATTCACGTCCCAACAAAAAATATTCGACAAGATGAGCATTTTTAAGGCCTCTTGCCTTTATACGAAGCATTTCACTCTCAAAATGTATGCAAGAATAAATGTTTACCTGAGAGAGATTAACGAGAGTTTTGATTCTTTCTTTTCTTTTCTCTTCTTCCATCTCCTTTTTAAATCCAGAAGAACAAAAAAAAAACTAATCCTTCATTTTCTCATATTTCTCCTCCCATTGAACTCTGGAAACAAATTAACCATAAACGCTTAGATTTTAATCGTACCAATTTAAGTAAAACACTACAAGTTCTTGAAGAATATACTACCACCCTGCTGCACTGCATCTCAAAACTCTTTTTAATATACACTTAATAAAAGCGCGCTACTTACCTATATTTCAAATATATTTATATATCTTTGAAAATTGTTCATAAAAATATCAATACACGTTATTAAAATTAAAACTTCAAAAGCTATACTTTTACTTATTGAACAAAATCTTAACTTAAATTATTTTATGACCATTCAAAAATATAATAAACACTTGATATACTAAATATAAATGATATAAATTTATTTTACGATAAATACAAATATCTTTCAATGCAGATATAGGATGCAAAACATGAGATACAAAATCATTTCTCAATTAAAAGGGGAGTTGATAACTAATAACTGAATTTAATTGAACTCAAATCTAATAATCTAATTAAATAGCAGAAATATTTTAATATTGTGATATTTTAC
Organism: Carex myosuroides; assembly: GCA_028015225.1. NCBI lineage: Eukaryota > Viridiplantae > Streptophyta > Magnoliopsida > Poales > Cyperaceae > Carex > Carex myosuroides. Next base: position 8,365,000 of record CM051472.1, read on the forward strand.
ACAGGTTGATAAACATTTCTTAGCTTTCTAATATCTAAAATAACTACAAACAACAAAGCATGCATGATCTTAGTTGAAATTCTATGAATTTCAATTCCTAACCACCACCACAGCCCTCCTCCCAAAAGAACAAAAAATATAACGAAGGAATGGAACTACTACTTGACAATCATAACTTGTATCGTGTTGCTGTCTGTAACTGTGAGTAGCATAACAAACCAATAGAAATAGGTCATTCCCGCTTTACTGATAACCGCTCTGAAAGAATTGTAGAAGTAAACAATTAGTAAAATCTCACGGCAGTAATTATAATAAGCAAAAGTTCAGAACACATTGAAGGTAAAAAGAACGCACTAATTAGTTCATAAGTGACAATCATAGAAGTGCCCCAAAGAGACATGTTCAGAAAGCGGGGTCCAAAGCCTCTGTAGAAACCTCTCCACCCATCTTCTTCTAGAAGCTTCCTTGTTGTCTTCCTCATCGAAGGCCTTCCACTCCCATAATCATCCATTACCTTTCTCATTATACTCAAACAGATTAGGAAATTTCGAAGAACCGATGTTGATATTTTACCCCCAGTAATAGCCATCTTATGACACAAACTCCAAAGACTTTTCTTTATTGATGTCGATGGTTCATGAAAGAGTAACATATACTGAGGGTGGTTCAGCAAAATAGCCCAAGAAAATTAATAAGTTGAAAAACGAGCATACCTGAAGTCGGGTTTTGATCGTGTCGATAGGTGTGGTGATAATTGAAGAGCATGCACCTGCTAGCGTGCCTGCTGTAGCTTGAACTCCTACCAGTTCCAACTGAGATGGCTTTTTCTCAGAATCATTTCCATTTCCATATCCTAAGCTCCTAATTGGGAAATAAGATCATAAATAAGCACATCAACAAGCCAATTTAGCTCCATATTAAGTGTAATTAAATGCTTAAATAACCTGAAATGAGTGTATAACAGTTAATTAAGTTTCAATTGTGCAATTGAGAATCAACCAAATCCCAATTTTGATAAATATACCATCAGTTGTCCCAGTAAATTTAGGCTTTCAGTTAAGCCTCACTTACTCGAATACTACCCTCAATTTAACAAAATATTGATTTGTTGGCTTTCAGCAAGTGTAATAAGCAACTGGGCTTTACTACAACCCAATGAAGCTATAATAGTGTTCTATTTGTGTGGGTTTGAATTCTTTACCAAAATTTGCCTCAACAAATTCTATATTATTTGTGTAATTAAATTTAGAATTTGTGATCTAACCTCCAAATGGCATGTTGTGAAGCACCATATGCACCCCACCAAAGGGCAGAAGCAGGAGAGTTTGTCAGGATAGTAACACCAAAACCTCTATAAAGGCCTCGTATCCCTTCGTTTTGCAGCACCCTTTGTACCACATTAAATGGTCCCTGGTACGTAGGCATTCCTGGCAAACCTTGTATCATTAACCTTTGACAGATCTACAAAAACAAGAATCAGCTTTGATATCAGAGAGGTTAAAAAGATCCTATCAGGTAGGACAGCCAGATGTACTTCAGATGATCAACCAGGTTGCTACAAAACAATACCCGTGCTCTAAAAATTTGAAAGGTTCTGGTCTGGACGTCAGTCCTGGGCCGGTACTGACAACAAAAGAAGGTATATGTGCTGGCATAGCTTATGTTTGGTCTGAGAGAGAGAGAAAGATCCCAGTGATGTTCGTATGTCTGCTTCCATGTTCATAACCTCAATCAACACACTAAAATTATTATTGCAGGAGCTTAGTTAGATTTTTTTCCTCTTTGCTTATGGTGTTGTAAGGTTGAACCTTGTTTGTAATGAGTTTCTACAATGAAGAATAGTAGCTGGTGACATGTATGAATTTCCAAAAAAAAGAAAAAAGAAAAAAGAAATAGAGAAAAATCAGAAAAATGATATTTTTTATGAATAAAGGGATTAAAATATTAAAAAAAAAACAGCTAAAAATAAAAGGCGATGAGAAATTGAACCTCACCACATCCAAAGGTACAAAATATGCACATGATACCACATTGGAAGCCAAACCAGCAAAACCATTGGAAACTGTAATCCGTGTTGCCTCTGACAAATCCATTTTTTCAGTATATCTCAAAGCTGCGTCCTTTGCCATTTCGAGAGAGGTGAGAGCAAGGACCCGACCCGGCAAGGCCCCTACGGCGCCTGTACCAAATCCTCGGAAAATACCCGGTATGCCGTCAGCTTTTAAGATTCGTTTGAAGACTTGAAACCCGCTAAGGTGAGAGAGTCCACTACCATCAACTTGCATCCGTGTTTTAACCACAGCCGTTGGATGAAGCAATCCTTGTTGTACGGTGAATAGGATGGCACCAATTACATGAAATCTTGTCTTGTCTAATCTTTAATCAAATCAAACACAAAACAATTGTCAATATTTTCAGAAAAATATTGGCTTGTATTGTATGATACACTAATATGTTATATTTCAGCAATTCACATACAAGTCGTCAAACATGCCTACAAGCTTGTCAAAGCAATTTGGGAGACAATCGGTACAGTACACCAGGGTGAGAATCGCTGAAATTAAAAAGTCACAATATACAAATGAAATGACTCAATGGCGAGCCACAAACTTTGAACAGTTCATCCTCTTCTTAATTTTTCTCCTTTCATGAAAATTTTCGCGAAGTACAGCTAACCGTATTTTGTTTTTTTCGTTTCTACTTCTATTTTCTGCAAAAGGGTTAAAACCTTCACTTTGATCGCTAACTTGCTCAGTTAGCATTTTCAAACTTTTCCAAAGGAACGAAAATAAAAGGGACACACTATACTAAAACCGGAGAGGGAGAGAGAGAGAGAGTTGAGAATGGGGCGGTTGTCCTAGGACTGTTGGTTACTCAAAGGTCGAGAGTTCGAGCCCTCTCACCTCTTCGCAGCCTCTGCGAAGCTTAAAAAAAAAAACAGAGAGAGAGGGAGAGACCTATCCCAGTTAATGTTGACATCAGAGAGAGATAGGTCGGGCGCCTCCGTCTCCACCGCAGCCATCTGTTCCCGCCGCGGCCGAGCAGGACGAGGGTTTCGTTCGTGGATTGTAGAGAAAAGAGGAGCTTTCGAGATGGCAAAAGAGAACCTGTTAACTGGTCCGTGTCTCTCTCTCTTTCAAGCTGCTTTGTTGGAACGAAAAGTTCCCTGTGGGCTGTGGCCTTTGTGGGAAACGGTCGAGAGTCAAAGAGGGAGGAAGAGAAATCATATCACACCTGTAACAAAAATTATGGTTGTAGATCGGACCGTTCGATCTGCTTTGGCACGAATATTAAAGAATCACCGTGCATTGCATCTCGGGCCGGTTAGGACCGGATTCTGATCGGACGGACATTAGCTAAAACAAATTTTCTGTTACGTCAGAGGATACGGACTAGGAGAAAGCGACGCCAGATTCTGGGGACCATGGAATGCCATGCTTACTTCGTATAAATTTCCTCTGACAGGTGGTATGAACGAACAAATATTCCCCAGCAAACTTGAATACACGCGTGAAGCCCACAAGTCAGTGATTGACGCATCATAGTATCCTCTCGCACCCGCCACAGAGAATTAGGAGTTGAGATCGTCTGGAGACGTATACGGTACAAAAATTGGTGTGTCAACCGTCTGACGTCATGAATATGAGTTTGGTGTTTACTTTATTGATATTTAATACCACCTCAGCATGTTCTCTTGTACGACCTGACTCAGGTTAACCGCTTGCATTTCAAAATAAATGAATATTGCATTTCATTCGGTGGGAAATGACTCCAAAAATATTAAACTATCACTGATTGTTTTGTGTAATTTCAAACACAATACTTGAAAAATAATTTCTAGTTTTTCAATTAAGTTATAATTCGCCGGTTTGAAAAACAAAACAATATCTAGTGTCATTAAAACCCAAAACAATATCTAAGTTGATTAACAAACTATTTGTCGAAGTTGATGTTTATTAGGTGCGTTTGAAAGTGCAGAAGCGTCTAGTATATTCTTTTCTTGTTTTTTAAACCGGAGAAGTTTCCAGTCAGGTCGGCAGTCAAAGGTGACGTTTAATTGGTCACCACGTGGCACTTTTCTTAATTGCTCACCACGTGGCATTGTTAATCAATCGTTGGGACTCCCATTTTACAGGAAAGGTGTTGTCTTGACGTAACGAGTTATTTTTCATGGGTCGAAGTTGGGCTGCCAACGGATCGGATTTTTTTCAAATAAATCGAAATCCGATAATGTTCATTCTGTAAAAAGTGACGGTTAGTCCTACGTAATTCGGTTTTTAGAGCATTTACATATCAGAAACTCGCACAACTGAAATTGGATTAGAAACTGTCGCATCAGATTAAAAACTCTAATAATATCAGAGATGTAGATCCTCTAATTAGAGGTGCTATCGGGTCAAGTAGGGTCCGAATACTATTATATTTAAACCCGTACTCCAAAACTGTTCAGGTCCGTTTTTCAATCCATATACTTATTAGTTTCAAACCGGGTCGTGTCTGGATTCGGATACCTATCTACCCTAAAAGTGTTCAGTTGCAAATATTTAAATTTTAAAACAAGGACCACTATTAAGACAGTGCATATATATGTTTTACAGAAGAAATTCAGGTACCGTTGATGAAGCCAAAACAAATAATGAAAATCCATATCTCTTCTATTGGAAAATGACGAAAAAACGAATGCAAAGTAGCTATTTTTCTCAAATATTTACCGCAAGCGTGTTTTTAGTTCTTTTTGTCAAGTTTTTCATAAAGTTGCGAATTTAGGCAAAAACAGAGCAAAAGTGTCGTATTTAGGTGATTTCAGGAGAAGGCGTCAAAACAGGGCATTATATGGACATGCAACAACTCACACGAAGTGCACAACATTCGAAATGGTGAAAAACTCAGAAAATATGCTAAGTCAGGAAGCCGTTGTGGCCTCATCACTATACCGCATGCGGTATAGACTTAGGCAGCATGATCTGTGGACTCAATCCGTGGACTGTTTGATTTTGATCAAATCTCCATTGTTGATGCTGATTTCAGCAGAAATCTTCTAGGAGGATGCATTTGCTTCAGCAGTAAGCTTCAATAGCTATTTTTGGCTTCATTTCTCTAAACTTGGAGTGCACTCCAAGTTTCCACCACCTCCACTACCCTCTCTCATGTTAGGAAAGCTATAAATATCTCCCTTGTATTTGGATTTTGGTGTGCGTGTCTAATTGTGTTAAGTCCATGATCACTCAAAAGAGAGCGATGTTATCTTTTAAAATTTATAAACTCAGAAGTGCTATCGGTTCGAATAGCAAGTGCACAATTCTATCGAGTAGTATAATCGAGATCGATCCACATGGAATATTGGTCTACAGTCTTGAGCGATCAAATCACAATCTTTCGAAAGGCTAGACAAAATCTGAAAATTTGAGAGTTGTGATCAATGTAAATTTGGCACAATTAAAAATAATTAAAATAAAGATAGAGATGAGAATTTCTTGGGTTTCGGCACACTATTACTACTCAATCCTCTTTGATATTCTACTTTTGTCGGGTCTGATTTCCTATTGTTGTTTTAAGGAAGACACCACATAGGACACTGCGAGTTATCTTACGCAAATGACAGATCTTCCATCGAGATACTACATAGGACACTGCGAGTTATCTTACGCAAATGACAGATCTCTAAATACACAAGTTACTACATAGATCACTGCGATTTATCTTACGCAAATGATAGAACTTGGTTTGCGTTTTGTTGTTCCGATTTATGGTTTCCCCGCTAAGGTTTTCTTCACATAAATCTAATGACTCCCAACTAGGCTAACTCGTGCATCATAGTTTCTCTTACCATTAAAGCACTGTCACTACCCTAACGGATTAAACTAGATCATCGATATTAGATGAAGGGATAATAAATCACAAAAGCATTTTAATCAAACAACAAGAAATCATAATCAACAGAAAATATATATATCAACGCATCATGAGTAACAAGGTTTACTGTCTAGCCCCTAAGAAAAGAACTTAGCCACGAACGGCATGGTTACAATCACTCCTCTCTTTCTCACTTAATCAAATCTAACCCAAATTACAAAGATAAGTTCCTCTTCTGTCCAATGTGCTTATATAGGAGTGAAGGGACGTCTGGAGTTGAGTGGAGGCTAAGAAACATGATATGGATACAGCTGTCAGCAGTTATTTCCCAAAGGACGCCTTGGTTACGGACCGTACTGGCTAGTACGGTCCGTATTGAGACCATGTTGCTGAAGGCTTTAATGGGTATTGCGCTACTTCCTGGTCCGTATCCGGCTAGGTCCGTATTAGGCAATATGGGCCGTAATAGAGCCTTAGTCGATGAGCGTCGCTTATCCGATTGACTCGATTCTTGCTCCATTTGATGTAAAATAGTTCCAAAACCTGTTTTCTGCAATAAAACATAAATAAGGGTGACAATAGCCTTTTTCTCTAATTAATTATACATAAGTGTGAGATAATATGCAAAATCTAAGTCAAAATCCTACGTAATTCATCATCATTTTGACTCTGATCAGTCCATGGAATCGATTAGCAATACTCATTGCTAGGTTAGATAAGAGAGTTACTTAGCGAGAGAAGGGTAGCCATCGGAAGCCAAGCAGGAGAAAAAGACGTCATCTAAAGAGGCAGAGGTTCATCCATCTTCAATTGGGTTATAATTTATGTTCTCTTTATTTTTATTTTTATTTTGCCATGGCCATGATGTGTTAAACTTCTCATCTCTAAGGTGAGGGCTGTAATCGAACTTTTAATTATGTTTTAATATAAATTTATGTTTTGTTTATGTTGATTCAAGTTTCCTTTATTGTTTAAATTCCTTTTTATTAAGTCCTTGCATACATAGTTCTGTCTACTATATGCCAGTGACCCTCCACATACCAATGGGTGTATGATTTCATTGCAATCTCAGTGTGAGCGGGATATTGCATGTAAGTATATGAAACACTTCGGCTAACGAGCTATGGCAGCGGTTCAAAGACTAGGGTTAGAACCTAGTGGGCTCCCTTGACAGGATAGCGTAAAATTGTAAACCTTAGATTATATTAGGAAACACCTAGATTAGATAGGGTCTTTGGGTATATTTCAACTGCGGAGCAGTATAGAAAAATAATATAAATTACGTACCTAAAATATTTTAGCCTTGGTAACCCAAAAGCAGAGCGTGAGATCGGAAAACCTTTCGAATCACTTAAACAGAAACCCAGCAAATCCTGCGGGTAGTGACAGTACTGCATGCGGGATAGCTGTGGGACAATCTAGGCCGCATGCGATATAGAGACGTTTGAATTTATATTTTGCGCAATTAAGAACGAGAGAACCTGACCTCTAGAGAATCTCTATTTAATTGTTGAACCCAAACCATAGCACAATTAGCACCACCGCATAAACCTTGAGGGTATCGAACCCTACCTTTAAACTATTTTAATCTTGTTTTCAAAACCCTCGAGTACCTAGATTAGTGAAACGTTAGATAATTAATACACTATCCCTATAGATCGACACCCCAATTATACTACACGGTAGGATCATGTGCTTGTGATCTGAACGTAAGTAGAAATTAGGATTAAAAGGTATATTAACTTATACTAAAAGTTAGTAGTTCATTTTAGACTCATCAACTGTGAAGGGGAAGACCGTGACTATTGTCGGGATGTTATGGAGGCCAAAGCGAGCAAAAGGTATAGCGAGGAGCTTCACGAGACGAGGGATAACTGCATCAAAAAATTTAGCAGAAACTTAAAAGCATAGAAGGCCTCGATCCCGCATTAGTGCCTTGACCATCCAAACTGGCATGGTTTGTGTGATTTGTTTTTCACAAAGGATTGGCAAGGGGTTAGTAGACAAATCATGCTAACCACATAACTCGCGGAATCATGGCACACCACGGTGGGTCAACAAGCTCACACCAGCACCATCGAATGCTGGTAAACTGCATGAACACTTCTGTTCCCAAATTAACAGTACTAGTAATTTACGTATTCATCTGACCTTTACCACTGCTTGTTTATTCATTTTCTTGTGGAGACAAACTTACGTAAAGGAAAAGAACCGTCAAAGGTACAACTTTATGCCCATATTCATTATCGTAAAGTAAATGACAAATCACCGGTTGTCGCCCAAATTGAAGCTTCCATGAAGGTTGTGTCTGGACCGGAGGAAAATAATGAAAACAATGATGATAACGGGCTAAGGTATGCAAGCACCGAGGAGATTTGCACAGAATTCTGGATTTGGATATTAACTCCTTACATTTTACCAACACAGAATCAAAGACGGTTTATGTAAGTTGCATTATATACATTACAGTGCATCCATTGTTTTTTTAAGACATGGTAGTAGCTACCAAGTGTACCAAAATTATATGTACTTACATCTCTTCCTATTACATCTCTTCAATTTATTGAAAAATTAAAACCACTAAGAGGCACAACACCTCCACTGGTATTGACACCCTTACAACACTTAAGTTGTAGCATCTGTTATTTACTTCGCCTTGCAAACTGTAGCCTTTGTCATTTTCAGTATAAGTATTTCGTGTACATTATTTAGGGTTGAGGGTTGATGCTTCAATAATTTTTTTTTCTCATATTTTAAATTTGGAACAATTCATAGCAAAATGTGAGGGACATGATGGCTGATCAGGCCAATTCCGACCTGGACGAGAGCACCATGTTTCTCTCAGCTGTTAGCGGATCAAGCCACGGTAGGGTCCAAGGAATTGAGAAGCATGCTTCCAAACAAGGTGCAAACAACATCCACCCGAGTCAGGTCCAACCACATAGGATCTTCTATTTCTGGTGTGACAAACAATGGAGTGTAGGCAATATTCTCTCACGCAGAAGTAGGAATGCTCTTAGCTGACCGCGACCGTCGTCAGGATGAGGAGAAGGCCGAAAGGGAAAGAAAACTGGCAACTTATGACTTGTACTTCAACCAATTATTCTCAATGTGGGGTGTACCAAAACCTACTTTGCAGGTACGTTGATGGCTGCATTATGGGTTATAAATTATGGTTATAAATTTAGATATTTGATAATACACCTTATTATAGCTTATTTGCTCTACTACAAGCCATATATGACTTATTTTCTCATGTTGTGGAGGTATACTAACATTAAACCTGGCGCATTGTTAAACTTAGGCTTAAGCTAATAGTTCTGGAACTGAGCAAGGTGTCCTTGAGAATTTACCTACTTTTCAGGTACCACTATTAACCTATGAACTCATTTTGCATTTCTGCAATTATTATATGGCTTATTTGATCCTGTTGTGGTTGTCTCAAAAGTTTATAAAATAGAGGTACACTAATATTAGACATTGTGCATTGTTAAACTTAGGGTCAAGCAAACAGTTCTGGAACTAAGCAAGGTGTCATTGGGAATTTGCCTACTGTTCATGTACAACTATTAACTTTTTGAACTGAATTATGTAAATTTCATAAATATGATCAAATATTGTGATCTATGAATTATAATATTGTGATTTTTGTATTTTATTGTTAGTCAAGGCCCTCCCTTTCAACCCTCTAAAGATGGAGCTTCACATATGAATATGTCCATCTCCTATGTAAGTGGTTTTAAAATGTTTTTTTCCCCACATTTATATCATTATCAAACAACCACCTAAATGAAGGGTTCATCTTTCTACTCTTACAAGTATGTTAAGTTAATATTGGTACTTTTAAGATTTACATATAAAAGGTGAAGTATAATCACATTTAACTCTAACGCTTCACCATCTGTCATCCAGTGCAATCACAAGAAATGATTGTATGGTGCAAAATTTGCTGAAATCCTTTATTTTTAAGATAAATTAGTGATTCCAATGCTTAAATTGCAAAATTTATTATTTTGAAGGTGTACATGCAAAAACCCTCATAAATATAACATGCTGTCTCTATATATGTTGTATACATAGGGTATTCCTTTTCCTATGCAACCAAATATGGGAGGGGCTTTCTAAGCACTCTTGAATCAAGCTCCACTTGGAAATAATGCAATTTCAAGAGGGGCGAATGGTGGGGCAATCTACCTTCAATCTGAACCAGACCTTCTAGTGTTGGAAAGTGCACATTTTTGTGAATTTACAAGTTCTAACATATCAACAAACTAGGTGGTAACTTATTATGTGAATTTTTGTTAACTCATAGTGGGTATATTTTGGGTATATTAGCAATATGCAATTACATAGTGCTGTGTTGTAATGAGTTTTCCATATTTTTTTGGTACAATGTATGTTGATTATGCTATGTTAATGCTTTATCAATGTGTTTTCTATCTATTTGTAAGATGTGTTTATATTTATCAGTTTCAATGGGAAGTGGAGATTGTAAAGGAGTACTGGGTTGGTACCGGGAGGATTGTCGAATAAGGGCATTCTTGTACCAAAAAAAGGAGGTTAGTAGTTCCAGGGGTATATCCAAGAAAATAATACATGAACCCATTCAAATAATAGCGCCAAGATCTGACTAGGTGGGGCCCACTTTCGCTGGCCATGGATATGCTGGGGTGGATCCCACGTAAACTGCCTTTGGAAATACTCAAGTGGGTCCCACGTAAATTGCCTTGGAAATACTTAGGGGTCCTAAGGGCGTCACCCTTGGAAATGATCAGGTGGGACCCACGTTCCCTTCCCTTGGAAATACTCGGGTGGGTCCCTCATTTGAGCACCTTGGAAAATCCACGGATGCTCCCCTTGGAAATAATCCAGACGGTGACCAAGTTTGAAAGTTTTTCCATATGTCATTTTTCCAAGAGCAGCCTCATGGAAAAAGCTGAAAATAGGTATTTCCAAGAATGCTTTTTGCAACGGGAGTTTTTCCAAGAGTGGCGCATGGAAATGATGATTTCAGAGTTTTTTCCATGGAAATGATGATTTCAGAGTTTTTTCCAAGGATAATCCCATGGAAGAAGTCGTTTTGAGCGCATGAAAAAATCAGAAATTCTAGTAGTGATAAATTGCCCAAGCAAGCAAGCTTCGTATCCTGACTACAATTATAATTAATTAATTGGTTTTCTTAAGCTAGCTAGACAGTGAGCATCAACCGTAATTTTATTATCATAGAGTTAGCTGGAAAACAACCAATCACATTTTAATATAGAAAATTTACTAAAAATGTAGCTGCTGCATGGCTTGGGCAATAAAAATAGTAAAAAAAAAGTCCGAAATTTTTATTGTTACCACTCAAAAAAAATCAAAATTAATTCATTACCACCCTCAGTGTCCTTTATTCAATACTACCACCCCCGCCAACCCAGTTCGCGCACCAAATTGGCTGGTGCGCGGACTGGGTTGGCGCACCAGATTGGTGCGCGGACTGGGTTAGCGCACTGAACAGATTAAAAGAAAAATAGTTGAGTGACGTGGTGCAATGCTTCTTAGCCTTCATAATCCACCTTCATAATTTCATTTGGACATGGTGTATTGCTTCTTAGTCTTTGATTTCATGAAATATTAATTCACGCGCTCCAATGCATTTCCTGTTTTGTATTGCATCTTGGAACACATTAAGGGATTTTTTTTAAAAACCGTAAATAAAATAATTAAATCTACGAAACCAACATGATGACCGCAAGATTTACAAAAACCATCAGAACCGAGATGCCAATTCGGTCCCAACGATTTTTTTTTCTCCGGACCGAATTGGCAATTCGGTCCCCTCTTTTTCACAACAAATCAATATTAGATCGTGTGGCTCCGAACAGGCCTGGACCGAATTGCCAATTCGGTCCGAAGGATTTTTTTTTCTCCGGACCGAATTGGCAATTCGGTCCAGTTTTTTTTTTTTTTTTTTTTTTTTTTTTTTAAGAGACAAATCTAACACTGAAAATTAAATTTTTAAGAGACAAATCGTCGATCCAAACCGTTCAACATGATTATCTAAATAAAATGTGATTGCAAATCAAATTTTACATTTTTTTGAATTTTTTTACTATTTATTAAGATGGGTACAAAATTCAATGGTCTGAATATGACTATTTTTTGTAAAATACTTAATAAATAGTAAACAAATTCCAAAAAATGTAAAATTTGATCTGCAAGCACATTTTATTGTGGAGATCATGTTGAACGGTTTGGATCGACGATTTGGACTTTGAAAATGAAAAAATTGTTGTTGTAACTTTAGTATGAATATGCTAATATATGTCAAATTTTGCTCATCTCTATAAAAAAAAAAAAAAAAAAAAAAAAAAAAAAAAAACTGGACCGAATTGCCAATTCGGTCCAGGCTAAAAAAAACCTCTGGACCGAATTGGCAGTTCGGTCTGGCTTGTTTTTTGATTTTCTGTGACGCTTTTTCTACAACCGGTGAAAAAGAGCAAGACCGAATTGCCAATTCGGTCCGGAGAAAAAAAAATCGTTGGGACCGAATTGGCATCTCGGTTCTGATGGTTTTTTGTAAATCTTGCGGTCATCATGTTGGTTTCGTAGATTTAATTATTTTATTTACGGTTTTTAAAAAAAATCCCACATTAAGGAACATGCTGCGACACTTTCTGTCCTTGTCTCATTGACTAAGGCACAGGTATCGAGGCATCATAAAATAGCTTATACAACTATTGAAAGGTTGGATGGTCCCTAGGACACACGTCACTCAACCACTGGAAGCATCCAAAACATTAAAGGAAATACCCAGTTCGCGCACTAACCTGGTGCGCCAACTCAGTCCGCGCACCAGCCAATTTGGTGCGCGAACTGGGTTAGCGGGGGTGGTATTGATTTAATTTGATTTTTTTGGTGTGGCAACAATAAAAATTTCAGAAAAAAAGCTTGCTTGCTTGGGCAATAAAAATACTTCTTTTTGCTGTAAAAATAGTAATAATTTTTACCAATTAATTATCATTGTAAAAAAAAGTGATGCCCTTAATAAATAGTACAAAAATTTACTAAAAATGTAAAATTTGGTCTCCAAGCACATTTTAATATAGATATCACATTTTACAGTTTGGATTAATAGTTTGGGTTTTGAATATCGGAAAATCAATTGATGCAAAAAGTTAGGACTCCAACTTCTAGACGCCATACTTGTGCTTAGATATCTAAATATAACAAAATTTTACGAACATATCAAGTTCTACTAAAATATAAAAAATATTTTTCCGCCTGATTTTTTGACGCGTTAAAATTAATTTTCTCCGTGTCTGTTTGCTCTCTTTTACAGTTATAGTTCTATATATAGTTTATTCCACGCTCCTTTTTCGCCTCTATTAGCTGTGTATTAGCTGTGTATATATAGCTATTTCATTTTGTTTGCTTCGTTCAGGATACAAGGTGAGTTATCAAGAAAACTGAGGTGATTCATTTTAAATAGTTACTGTTTCTTTTAATTTCCTCCTTTCTCATCTTCAATTTAATGGCCATTTAATTTGAGGATTGCATCACTTCTTATTTACCGAATTCCTGATCCTTATAGTAAAATTGAGACGATTAATTTTGAGACTAATTATTGTGTATTTTTTCATTTACTTCTATTTTCATTGGTAATTAATCGTGTTCTTTTGATTGAAGCTGAGACTAATTGTTGGTTTCACGCAAAGCTAGGTTTTTTATGAAACCCGAGCGAGAGCAACACCAATGGTCCAATTAATACAACATTCGGTGTAATTAAACTATCAACACTGACTGTTCATTAAGAGAACCATTGATATTTGTTATAAAAAACACCGACGGTTTCATATATTGAACCAATTGTTGGTGTTGATGAAACTATCAACACTGACATTTCATTAAGGAAATACTGTCAGTGTAGGTTATAAGCAACACTGACGGTTCAGTTGAACCAACTGTCGGTGTTGGTGCGCCATCGGTTGGTTACAAGTGAACTGTTAGTGTTGAGTTCTTCTTATTTACCATTTTATCACACAATCTACAATCCCTACACTGGCTGTGACACAATAAAACCATTGTTGTTTGGGGGTCGGTGTAGGCAGGGGCGGAGCCAGACTTTCAGACTATAGGGGTCAAATGTGAAGGGGGGTCAAGCATATAAAAATTTTCTACTACGAATGGGAGTCAATTTCACACTATTCATAATATTTTAGTTTAACAATATTAAAATAAGGTATAAATACAAAAAAAAATTGAAAATGAATGGGGTCAATTGACCCTCATTCATTGAATGTGGATTCGCCCCTGGGTGTAGGGGTTTTTTGTATTAGTGACAATGACAGAGAGGGAGAGGCGAACTGGAGATGAATTTGATGAGTTTTTTTCGCTAAAGAGCTTTTTAATACGGTCCGTTGATCAGTTTAGATGATGAAGTATTTAAATTTGAAGGTACAATGGATGCATGAAAAATACATGCAGTTGAACCCCTGTCATCATATATATTTATATATAACTCATGCATGTATAATCGTTTTCTTCAGCAATTTATAAGTTTATATAATTTCATCTCCAATATCATGCTTAGTAAACTTTAGTTTCGATATTTTTCATGGATGCTATGAAACTAGTATAATGGCCTAATTTTTATTTATTTTTATGAAGTTGAGGTTAAGTCTCACAATCTTAAATATCCACAATAAATAGCAGCGAGTTTCAACCCACGTCATCCATTTAAAGAGCCATCTAAATTTAAATTTAAATTGAAAAATAATATAGTTATATAGAATACCACTATTTCGAGGCTTTTAGTTAAAACTTGAAATGATATATGGAGGTATATTTTTTAATTTAGAAAGTGATTGTTTAATTTAGCATTTTCATTTTTCGGACTCAAAATAGGAGGGCCATCAACATGGCATACTTTGTAATTTATTTTTATTGTTTTTTTTATAGAAATTACACTTTCTTTGCTTTGTACAGAAATATTTGTCAAAAATAAGAGGGGCACCATCATAAATAGACAAAATCGTTCCTTCTCTCCGCTGCCTCTGATCCCACGTCTCTCCTTCTTGGCTTCACTTTATTCATGTAATTCTCTCTCTCAAATTCCATAGAGGTTGATTTTTGTTTGTTAGACTGATCTATTGTTTGCATCTCAAATTACATTAGATTTTCCTTTTTGTTGTGTTGTTATTAGTTGACAGTAGCTTAAGACTAAATTTGCACTTATTTGGTTGTCAGATACCAGGCGGTAAAATTTTATTTATTGGACAAATGAACTGGGATTTCCATCAAGCCATGTTTTGAATTTACTTTATCTACAATACAAATATGTTAAAAATAATGAAGATTAAGATCCAATAACCTCAGACCCGTTAGGGATTTACATCATTGGTTATTTTAGAAATTAAGGGAGCTACTATTACCTCCACCTTTATTTCTATTTTTAGGATATTACCGTTGTATAGGCAACCGTTAAAGATTAGAAGTAGGCACCTTTACTTTTAGATATATAGAGCTACAGTGTAACAAAGGAACTACAGAAAATAATCAAATTCTCAGTTTTTCTTCTCTCTCTGAACTCAGAAAAATCATCATGGTATCAGAGCAAAATTAGAATCCGAATCAAAAACCAAGTGCCAAAAAGGCCACCCAAGTGCTGTTAAAACAGTCACCCAAAATCTCAAAGAGTCACTGTAACAGCCACCACAAAAATCTCAACAGCCAACAAAAGATCAGAATTCAACATGTCTCAACAAAACGAAAAGCTTACTGGAGTGATGCTCAATGGCAAAAACTACCTTCCATGGGCCAGATCAATCACCTCTGCTCTCAGCGGAAGATCCAAATTCGAATATATCACTGGAGCCAAGAAGAAACCACAACCAGCGAATGCAGCCAAACCAACTGAAATTGAAGCAAAAGACTTGACAGAATGGCAAGCAAACGACCACCTCATCATGAGTTGGTTACTGTCATCCATGGAACAAACCACTGCCGATCTATTCTATTGCACAAACTCTGCCAAAGAATTATGGGACAAAGCCGAAAAACTATATGGGCATAAAAACAACTATGCACATATTTTTCAGCTCCAACAAGATCTCCATCAAATAAAACAACAAAATCAACCATTTACTGAGATTCTTAGCCAACTCCAGAAAATAAAAGACGAACTCAGAATTTACCGACCCCCCACAACCGACCTTTCAGAAATTCGAAAAAGGGAGGAACAAGATGAAACCTTTCAACTCCTGGCCTGCCTGGACTCGAGTTATGAGGCCGTGAGAGCACAAATCCTACTCTCGGCACCGTTACCTTCTTATGACGAGGTGGCTGCCATGATTCAAAGGGAAGAGTCACGCCGGAGTGTCATGGTGGGTCCGCAAGCCAATGGCGAGGGACACGACAACCATGCACTCGCGGCCCGAGCTCATTACCCAAATCCCCAAAATCGATTCCAAAACCCTAACTCGAAATCAGACGGGGAGAAGTGCACCCACTGCAAAAAAACCCGGCCATACTCACGAGAGGTGCTGGTTCAAGCACCCCCATCTCAGACCGAAGAAAAAAGGATCGGAGCAAGGGGGAGACTGGGTCGGAAACAACAGAGGCGGCTCTCTCCAAACAAATCAAAACTTAATCGGCGGAATTAGAAGAGAAGAGACGGACAAAGGCTTTAATACCCAGGGGGCCTTTTCTCCAGTGCCTCCTAAACTGGAGGTGTCCAGTTCCGAAAAATCAAGTGGGTCAGCGGGTCAGGATCAAATGCAGCAGCTGTTTCATCAATTTTCCATGTGGTATGCTAAGAAGAATATGGATGGTACAGCTCTAAACTCTATTAAATCTAATTTAATTAATCAAATAATTTTAGACAGTGGTGCGACTAATCATATGTTTGGAAATAAAACATTTCTAACAAATTTAAGAATTAATAATAATGGTCAACAAGTTCAAATAGCAAATGGTACGAAAGTCCAAATTAATGGTAGTGGTACATTCAACTTATTTTCAAAAGAAATTAGGGGTATTTTATATTTAGAAACCTTTTCGACTAATTTAATATCAATTAAAAGGTTAACAAATGAACTAAATTGTAATGCAATTTTTTCCCCTACAAATGTCCAATTTCAGGACCGGAAAACCGGGAAGACTATTGGTGAAGGATTTTTAGAAAATGGGCTTTATATTCTAAAAAATCAAGAATTAATTTTTAGTGCAACAAAGGAGTCATTAGATCAAGAACTTTGGCACAAGAGACTTGGGCATCCATCCGACCAAACTTTGAACAAGATTTTTAATTTTTCTTCAAAAAATTGTATTAATTGTGATGTTTGTAAGCTAGCTAAACAAACAAGACTTCCTTTTTCTTTGTCAATTAGTAAAAGTGAAGCACCTTTTGAATTAATCCATTCCGATGTATGGGGTCCGGCCCCAATTATCTCTTACAATGGCTTTAAATATTTTGTATTATTCATTGATGATTTCTCACGAACCACATGGCTTTACTTACTTAAATCAAAAGATGAAGTGTTTTATTGTTTTATAGAATTTATAAATCGTGTTGAAAATCAATTTAATGCCAAAATCAAAATATTTAGATCGGATAATGGTACGGAATTTGTAAATAATAATTTTGCGAGTTTATTCAAACAAAGAGGTATAATTCACCAAACAACTTGTATAAATACTCCCGAACAAAATGGTGTATCGGAAAGGAAAAATAGACATTTATTAGAAGTAACAAGAGCACTTTTATTTCAATCAAACGTTCCAAAAAAATTTTGGTCGGATGCCATTCTTAGTGCCACATACTTGATCAATAGATTACCTAGCACTAAATTAGAAAACAAATGCCCACTAGAAATCATTTGCCAACGTAAGCCTAATATTGATCATTTAAAAATATTTGGTTGTACTTGCTTTACACATATCAAAAGAAATGATAAACTTGATCATACATCTACCAAAACAATTTTCTTAGGGTATTCATCTACAAAAAAAGGATACAAATGCTATGACCCTATTAATAAAAAACTACATATTTCTAGGGATGTTATTTTTTGTGAAAAAGAACCATATTTTAAAATTAGAGATGAGAGTCTTAATTCCCATGACAATAGTAGAAGCATTATGATTTTACCCCAAATAAATGCTCAAGAAAATGTATCAAGTGATAATTATGAAAATGAGCCAAACAATCAAATAGAAGAGATAGGAGGAAATGAGGATACTCATGCAAGTGAAGAAGAGGAAGAACGTGTTGTTAGAAGATCATCACGAATAAGCCAACCATCTACAAAACTTAGAGACTACATAACATACTCGGTATTGTATCCTATACAAAATTTTATTTCCTATGAAAATGTCTCTTCAAGTCATAAGGCCTTTATTACATCTCTTCAAAAGGAATTAGAGCCAAACAATTATCATGAGGCCATAAATGTCCAAAATTGGTGTAAAGCCATGAAAGAAGAGCTAAAAGCTCTAGAAAAAAATGAAACTTGGGTAATTGTTCCATTACCAAAAAATAAAAAACCGGTTGGATGCAAATGGGTATATAAAATCAAATACAATAGTGATGGTACCATAGAACGGTACAAGGCAAGATTAGTTGCCAAAGGTTACACCCAAACATACGGTATCGATTATCATGAAACCTTTGCCCCGGTAGCAAAAATGAATACCGTTCGAATTTTATTTTCTATTGCGGTAAACAATGGTTGGGATCTTTATCAAATGGATGTCAAAAATGCCTTTCTTCAAGGAACACTTGAAGAAGAGGTATATATGACACTACCACCCGGCCATAAATTGGAAAAGAATTCTAATTTAGCTTGTAGGTTAAAAAAATCAATTTATGGATTAAAGCAATCTCCACGGGCATGGTATGACAAACTTAGCTCCTATTTAATTTTTCGTAATTTCAAAATTAGCAATGCCGACCATTCATTGTTTACCAAAAGTAACGGTATAGACATCACCATTGTATTAGTCTATGTAGATGACATAATAATTACCGGAAACAATTTAGAAGAGATAAAGAAAATTAAACTTCAATTAAAAGAAAATTTTGAAATTAAGGATCTTGGATATTTAAAATATTTTCTAGGAATTGAAGTAGCATATTCTAAAAAGGGACTTTTCTTATCTCAAAGGAAATATATTTTAGATTTGTTAAAAGAAACCGGCAAGTTAGCATGTAAACCGGCCTCTACCCCGATAGATAACAAATGTAAATTAAATAGTGAAGATGGTGAACCATTAGATGACATAAACCAATTTCAAAGAATTGTAGGAAAATTAATTTATCTTACGGTGACACGTCCGGATATTGCATTTTCCGTAAGCCAAATAAGCAAATTTATGCACTCTCCAAGAACTTCACACTTAGAGGCTATTAATAGAATATTGAGATACTTAAAGAAAACCCCCGGAAAAGGAATTTGGATGAAAAACAATAATTCTAATACTCTATGTGGCTATTCCGATGCAGATTGGGCCGGGAGCTTCGATAGGAAATCGACAACCGGTTTTTGCACATTTGTAGGCGGAAATCTAGTCACATGGAAGAGTAAGAAGTAAAGTGTCGTGGCACGATCAAGTGCCGAAGCGGAGTATCGTGCCATGGCATCAACCACAAGTGAATTAACATGGATAAAGCAACTCCTTGAGGATATGGAGATTAAAATTCGAGATCCAATTCCAATGTTTTGTGATAACCAAGCGGCTCGACATATAGCATCTAATCCAGTGTTTCATGAGCGAACTAAGCACATTGAAGTGGATTGTCATTTTATCCGAGAAAAAATCCAATCCAAAGAAATTGAGACACCATACGTAAAAAGCGAAGATCAATTGGCGGATATTTTTACGAAGGGCTTAGAACCGAAATTGTTTGAAGAAAATGTAACCAAGTTAGGGTTGATTAACATCTACACGCCTAACTTGAGGGGGAGTGTTAAAAATAATGAAGATTAAGATCCAATAACCTCAGACCCGTTAGGGATTTACATCATTGGTTATTTTAGAAATTAAGGGAGCTACTATTACCTCCACCTTTATTTCTATTTTTAGGATATTACCGTTGTATAGGCAACCGTTAAAGATTAGAAGTAGGCACCTTTACTTTTAGATAAATAGAGCTACAGTGTAACAAAGGAACTACAGAAAATAATCAAATTCTCAGTTTTTCTTCTCTCTCTGAACTCAGAAAAATCATCAAAATCAAATATTATCATCTTTTTTCTTTAATTTAAAAGAAGAGAAGAGGAAATTCAAGTTATTTCCTGATATAGGGTGACTATTATTTTTCAGAAACATTAACTTGGGAAAATTTCTAGTGTATCCATAATAACTTTCAAAATAGCTAATTTCCCTAACAAAACACCATAATATCTAATATCTCCATAAAAATATAAAATTTGTTCTCCTATATATTCCCTTTAATTTATTTAACTTTCTATTTAGTTATTTTAGAAATAAAATTGATAGATTTACCCTCCTCTCGCCTCTCTCTTTCTCCATTGAACTTTTTTGTTTTTGTATTTGTTGCTCAAACGAGGCCATGTCAGACAATTGGAAGTGTGTAGGAACTAAAAAGAAATATCCATGAATTCAATCAGGAGGTCACCAACCATGCCTCGATCTGGCATATTTCCAGCTGTACCGTAGATCGGTGCAAGGCCTCCGCTAATTGGGACTGTATTTTCTTTTACCTAAATGTAAAATTAAAAAAAAAAACATTTAATGGAGATAAATTTTCTCTAACGAAGTGTGTAAGATAATTGTGAAATAAAAACCAATATATTTTAACTAGGTTTGATCCAGATAGATAACAACCTTTTTTTTACCAGTAGTGGAACCTTTTTGTTTTTTTTTTATTAAAATTCACCGGATGATTGGATATTCTGATCGGAGAATTGCTTTAAATGTATCAATACTTACAGCTCGATCCAATATTTAAAGTATTAAGGAATAGCTTTAATATTAAAAATAAGGGGTCTGATATGGCTGGCTGCTTCGTTTGAGCAACAAAACAAAACAACAAAATTCTTATACAGAGAAAGAGAATGAGAGAGAGGGGAGGAAGGAGAGTATAATTGTCAATTTCATTTTTTAAATAATTAAATAAAATGTTAAGTAAATTAAAGGGGATAGAAGAGAATTTTAATTTTTGATGGGATATTGGATATTATGGTTTTTTCATGAGGAAATTGGCTATCTTGAAAGTTTGTTTAGGTACACTGGAAATTTCCCTAATAAACTTGTATATTGAAAAGTTAATGTATTCATTAGATTCTCTAATTAGTTCCTGATTCAGAGTGACCTTTTCTCCTGCTATTGTTTAATTAAATTTTCTCTGTTCCAACCAATTCTAAGTAAACATCTTTTCTTGTGCTCGAAATCTGGTTTCTCATCTCAAGGTTTTTTATTGGAATAATATATAAATGGAATATTTCAAGGTCTCAAGAGAGCACAATCGATCTTGATTTTAATCACGATTATACAGCAACTTGCTAGAAGATCTGAAAGATAAAATGTTAATGCATGCAACTCCCAACAAAAGAGGCAGTCAGAACAAGCATCCTATCCAGCAAGTGGAGGTATTCGTGAGCCTCAATTCGGGACTGGTAATTGTTGGAAAGTAGAAAAAAGATACTATGCAGATTATAGGCTTATAAAGTTAATCGACATTGTATTATTACTCCATTACGACTTTAAACTTCGTAGTAAGCATGCTTGCCATGAAGCGATAGATCGATGGATGGTTTTCTGAAAATAACTATTCATTTTGACTGTATTAGCGATAATAACATTTCCAGTGATCATTTGTAACCAAAATCAAATGACCTCTGCCTTGCTGTACTAAATGTTATTATTCCATGCCACTTACTCTGTTCCAATCTTAATTAATTATGCTTTTGCTATTTTCTAATAATTGCTAAAACATTTGCCAATGCTTTTTACAGGTCTAAAAGACAACACACCATGAACATTTTTCAGCCCAGAAGGGGTAGTGTTGATCTCGACTTAGAACAAGATTACATCAGCAATTTGCCCATAAATATGGAGGAAATTATTGTGAAACTTCCAATTGAAGAGGCGGTCAGGACAAGCCTTCCATCAACCAAATGGAAATATACGTGGATGTCAATTCCAAATTTGGTGTTCATAGAATACTATTCACAATCAAAGCTAATTAGGCTGGTTAGTCAAGTATTATTACTTCATCGCGGTTCAATTCTACAATTTAAACTCGACACTAGGCATGTGTGCAACGAGGCAATTGATCGATGGATGCTCATCTTGTCCAGAAATGGAATCAAGAATCTTTATATAAAATTGAATCCTTCTGAAAAATGCTTGATTCCTTCTAGCTTCTTCTCGTCTTGTATTGGAACATGTGCATATATATTGGGGCACCATACATGTTCCTTTATCTTTCCAAGGCTTTAAATTTCTTCGCACCCTAAGGTTATTTTCGTGCAATTTCCCTGGGACTATAGCAAGACTTATTTCAAGTTGTCCTTTACTTGAGAGCTTGGACCTGGATGGCTTTGTTGAGTTTGGTTGCCTCGTTATCCATGCACCGAACCTCAGATGGCTGAGTATTTCAGGGGAGTTTGATGACCTCTGTTTGGAAACCCCTAAGTTGCGTGTTGCATATGTTATTCCCGATGGTTATTTTGGAAATTCAGACAAGGATCGTAAGAGTGATATTTTGCGAGTTTTCGGTAGCCTTTCTGCGATTGAAGAACTTGAACTACGCTCTGATTTTATTTCGGTAAGATATCCATACATGGGAGAAGTTCCCATAAATTACCTTAAAATTGAAGTGATTGATTCACATCTTTTTTTTGTTCTCTATAGCTTTGTATTTTGCCTAAAGGTTGATGGTAATCTATTTTTGACTTGTTTTGAATTTAGTACTTAGCCAAGGGGCCCATACCAGAAATGCTCCCAGTACCCCTCTGCCGATTGACAAAGCTGCATGTCGTCCTTCATTCATACAAGGAAGAGATTGCAGCTGCTTGTTGTTTGTTCAAAAATGCCTCAAACTTAAAGGTGCTCTCTTTCAAGGTGCGTCCAAGAAACTGTTCACTAATTGCCTCTTTGCTACTATCTTGTTTTCTACAATTAATTCAT
Organism: Carex myosuroides; assembly: GCA_028015225.1. Taxonomy (NCBI): domain Eukaryota; kingdom Viridiplantae; phylum Streptophyta; class Magnoliopsida; order Poales; family Cyperaceae; genus Carex; species Carex myosuroides. The sequence goes on from CM051472.1 coordinate 8,387,992, forward strand.
CTTTCTATTCATTCTCATTTTCCCATTTATATCCATCTTTTTTTTCCAGCTTCACGACGAGGAGAGTTACTCTTCATCATCACTTGCTCGATCTTTTTGGGAGGCGAAAGGAATAGAATCTGACTTGTTTAAGTGCCTTGAAATTGTAAATATACATTATTTTCAATATCCCGAGTCAGTTCTAAATGTTTAAAAGTTCGTTCTGAGCACTGCGCCTGTGTTAGAGAAGCTAGTCATATTAGAATGTTGTGTTGATGTTTTAATGGATGGCATGGCATTCTTGAAGAAGCTGGCGTGCTTTCCAAGGTTATCGAAGATGGCCCGAATCGAATTTGTTGAGGATTTCTTATGATATTAAAGTAAGCTGAAAGTAGTCTTTTCAATTTACTGCAACAAATAGTACAACAATATTTCAAACGATGTACTTTATTTTAGAAGAGGTGTCCATTTTAGAGGCTGTGGATGGGAGTCCAAATTCTCTGTGGTAACATAATATTTCTGTTTAGATCCGCTCTAGGTAAAATGTAATGAATTCTTCAATATTCGTGCGAAATCTGATCAGACACCTCTGATATAAAATAGAGAAATTATGATAGCTCAGGAATTTGTGGGTAAGTGCCTAAGTGCGATACAGAGAGATTTCTTCAATTATGATACCTAAAAATGGAAATAAATATATGATTGTTATTAAATGGAAATTAAAAATTTATCCTGGTAACATTAAAACTTTACTGTTTTGAAATTAATGTTTTGAAATTAATGTTTTGAAATTAATGGAAACTTTACAGTAAAACTTTACTGTTTTGAAATTAATGTTTCTTTCTATACAATTTAAGTCAATTTTATTTTCTTGTATGTTTGAAGTTTGAGAGCACATGGGAAAAAGCACACTCATGCACCACTTATATGATTGTTCATTTTAAATTTTTTTGTTTGATAGTTATTAATGCAGTTTGTAACTTTGTAAAAAAAATATCAATGTGTATCTTTTGTGATATAAATTTGTATTATAATTTTCCTTTTTAAAAAAAATAATTAAAGTTTTTGTTGCTGTGATTTATATTTATATTCACCATTCAAATATTAAAGTCTCTTTGTCTAGGAATTAAAAATATTTATACTTCTACAATAGAATAATATAAAAATAATCTTAATAACATTTGCAAGGGTGGCTCATGGAAATAGTTAGGACCTTTACAATAAAATAATATAAACAGATTCATAAAAATATTTGCAAGAGTGGCTCATGCAAATAGTTAGGACCTTTACAATAAAATAACATAAACAAATTCATAAAAACATTTGCAAGGGTGGCTCATGCAAATAGTTAGAACATTTACAATAAAGTAATATAAACAAATTTATAAAAACATTTGCAATGGTGTCTCATGTAAATAGTTAGGACCTTTACAATAAAATATACTATCTGGCGTGTTTGGGGAGGTATTATTATTTGCAAGGGTAGCTATCATGGATTTACAAGCATGATTATTTGCAAGGGTCTACGCTTGCAAATAGAAAGTGCTATATTAATTTAATCAGTAAACCAATTTCTTTTGCATGGACCCTTCTTACGCTTGCAAATAGCAAGTGCTCCCCTTGCAATTACTGGGAATTCTAGTAGTGCAACCATAAATCTTGTTGTCCACAGTCGCCTTCCTCTTGCTCCTCCCGTACAAGTAGATGATGACAAGTGTCATGCTGAGCAACTGGGTCACCCCTTATCAACAAAGTTTGCTCAATTCTAGCTTGTACATAGTCCCACACTCGGGTCGCATACACACAATAAAACATCAAATGCACAACCGTTTTCACTACACAGATCGCATAACAGACATTTGAGCTCACACACCATGCCCTTTTTTTACATCAGATCACGAGTTAAAATTATTTCTTTTAGAAAAAGGCATGAATTTTTTTTCACCTTAGCCGGTGTGAAGTTGTTCCAAATTTCCATGAATTCCCATCGGATTTTCCCACCCGCCAAAATCATTTTATAAAAAGAACCAAAAAAGTATATACCCGATGAAGACCATCTCTAAATTAGTGAGTCCTCTTGTTCAACGAAAAAATCTTCAATGTCGACATCATTTCATCATTTTTCACATGCACAATACAAATATAACATGAATCACTATCAAATTTTAGAACCAAAAAACATTTTTGACAATTGACAATATTAACGACACTACTAGAATTTCCGCTTTTTCCATGCGTAGCAATGTTATTTCCATGGTGAGGAAGGGCCCTTGGAAAAGAAATCGAGTTTTCTGACACACTCAACCATTTCCAAAGGGGGTCCCATGGAAATAGTAGCGCATGGAAATCCCTGATGTCTGCCTATGGAAATGTTACCTATCCGCCGTTGGAAATACTTTTGCATGACCCATGACCCGCCAAACAGACCGAATACTATATTTTATTGATGTCCCATGGAAATACCTCATGAGCTACCCTTGGAAATAAAATGGAAGTTGTGAGACCTATTATTTCCATGAGCGGGCCTTGGAAATGTTGTAGTTAGTTTGTTTATATTATATTATAGTGGAGGTTCATGGAAATAGTGGAGCACTGTGCTCATGGAAATATTTTATGGATTCAGTTTATATTATTTTAAAGTTGGACTTGTTATTTCCATGAGGCTACCGTTGGAAAAGTTAAGTTCCTGGAGACAGCAACGTTTCTGTTTATTGGATATGTCCCTTTGAATGCTCAACAAAATTAAATCACAGCAGCATACAAATATTCAATTGTGATATTTAAAATGAAGTATACAGATGAAAACATCTTTAAACATAAATTTGAGGTCTTTGCCAATTACAAGACATATTTAAGTTTAATTTAGATTCAAAAATTATGACAAACCAAGAAAAGAGAATAATATTTGAGGTCTTGTGTAGACACCTGTTACAAACCAAAAAAAAAGAGAACAAGGTTAGAGAAGGGATTTGACAAAAGTGAAGCATGCCGGATTAGTAAAATGTATAGAAATTTTAAATGAAAAACCTAACACATGTATGTTGATTTACCAATTAATTAATACTCTTCATCGGAATCATCGGAGCCTAAGCAATCTTCTTCACCGTCTTGCTCCATGTCATGCTCATTCTCACCCTCGCCTATGTTGTTTTCGTCCCTCGCCAAACTTGACGGTTCATTTGATGTTGCCGGCGGAAGGTTCGTCATATCGATCACTAGCTCGAACTCATCTTCTCGAAGGACCATACCATCCCAATCAATGTCTTGTCCAATTGTTGGTTCAATTAGATTATCCGGTCTTTCCTCTTGGTAAAATTCGATGTTTGTATCGTCGCCCTCGGCACGAAACCTTGACTTCGGACTTGTTTTCATTGCCACCCACCATGGGAGTCTTTCGGCCTTTTGCGATGCATAAGGTAGGTAGCATACTTGAGTTGCTTGAGCCGCTAATACAAACGGCTCGTAATTTGTAAGGCGAGAAGTATGCTTAACCTCAACAATACCATGTTTGCGGTCGACCCTTACACCATTTATTATGTCGAACCAATCACACCTAAAGAGAATTACATTGTGGGCATCATATTGTAGCTCAATGACATCTTGGAGAATTCCATAGTAGTCGATTTGTGTGTTGTTTGCATCCCACTCTCCTTTAATGCAAACACCACTACTTTTAGTTGACATGTTTTGCCCATATTTTTGTGTGTGAAATCTATACCCATTGACTTCGCACCCTTCGTAGAAGTACGTTTCTTTGCTAGGCTTGATTCCTGCCATTCGTATGTAGTAATCGCCTTCATCCCGAGAATTTATTACCTTTTTACGTAACCAAGTTGCGAAACCCTCTTAACGAATTTTTGGCAGATATAGTGGGCTTATGGCTACTCCAGAGTTGAGCATGCATGTATCAAACTCTCTGCATTTTAGAATATGGAAAAATATTAGATTGTGATAGGTTCTAGAATAGATAATTTTGAGATCATCAAAGTAAAATTTATAAGATTGTACCCCATGTACTTCTCACAGATCTCTGGACAATTGAGGATGACATAGGTGTGTGCAGCATCAAAATCTGTTTCAGAGAGAGGCCTTCGTCTTCTCCTGCCAATACAACGGGTCGGAGTATCGAATATCGACAGTTGTCCCACCGAACGATTACTTGTTTCAACTCCTTGGCCAATGTTAGATTTTTCGGCAAAGTAGTGTGCGGAAAATGTACCGATTTCTTTGGCAATTGTGGCCTCTACAATAGAACCCTCAACCCGTGCCTTGTTTGTAACTCTCATCCTCTGTTCTTTGTTACGCCTGTATTTGCAACAATGGTTAAGTGCTAGTTGTTACAATAATTGTATGATGGTATAGAAATAGAAGACATAGTTAAGCTTAGTGTTCCTTCATGTAAAATAAAAATAAATTCCAAACCAACGCAAGATGTGAGTTCGCATGGAAACATCCATCGGGACCCTACTGGCCCCCCCATTCTTGCCTCGTATGCTACATGCAACGCAAGATGCTCCATTGAATCAAAGAAACCAGGAGGAAAAAAATTTTCTGCCTTGCACATTGTGACAACAAAATCCTTTTCTAATATCGCAAAGCGATTTGGATCAATTTTCTTGGCACAAATCTCTCTAAAGAAGGCTGAAATCTCACATAAAACCTCCCATACGGAATCCGGGACAAAGTCTCGAAAAGCGACCGGGAGGAGGCGCTCCATGAACACATGTAAATCATGACTTTTAAGTCCAATGAAGGTGCTAGTGGTTAGGTTAACCAACCTTGACCAATTGGATGCGTAGCCATCTGGAAACCTTACTACATCCTTGAGCCATGTTAAAACAATCTTCTTATCACCTGGAGAGAGTGCGAGGGGGCATTTGGTTTTTTCATCTTTCCCGGGTTGTTGTCACCCGCCGGAATTAGGTGTTGGGTGGGACGATCACAATAAAGAGCCAAATCTTTCCTTGCTTTTTCATTATCCTTGGTTTTGCCACTTATGCTTAATAGCGTGTATAGCAAATTTTCGGTGAAATTCTTCTCCAAATGCATCATATCTAAATTGTGTTGCAACATATTGTCTTTCCAATAGGGTAAACTCCAAAAGATACTTTTCTTTTGCCAATGGTGAGTTTCACCATAACCCGGAATCTGTTGTAATCCTCCCTCTTTACCCCATTTAATATCTGGGATCAAACTCACTATATCGAGCAACTGCTCTCCTGTCAATCTCGGTGGTGGCGGATCATTCTCGACTCTACCTTTTTTGAAATTCTTCCTATCTCGACGGAATGGGTGATCCGGAGGTAGGAAACACCTCGTACCATCGAACCAACTTGCTTTTCCACCAAACTGAAGTTGAAATGCCTTTGTCTTCTCCATGCAATAAAAACACCCCAACCGACCTTTTGTACCCCAGCCACATAGCATCTCATAAGCCGGGTAATCACTCACCGTCCAAAGTAGTTGTGCATGCATCTTGAAATTCTCTTTCTTATACCCATCCCATGTCATTTCTCCATCTAACCACAAATGCTTCAATTCATCGATCAAAGGTTCGAGAAGAATGTCAATGTCCCGACCCGGATGCTTTGGTCCAGGGATGACTAGTGCGAGGAACATGCTATCTTCTTTCATTATCATCCCAGGTGGTAAGTTATACGGAAAAACAAATACCGGCCAACACGAATATGGGGCTGCACTCGAGTTGAATGGCATGAACCCATCCGTTGTGATTCCCAACCAAACATTTCTAAGCTCTTCTGCGAAGGCGGGATGTTTTCGAGCAAAATGCTTCCAAGCCTCGGCATCCGCCGGGTGCACCATCATCGGGGCTTTTTGACGCACACCTTCCTTGTGCCATCTCATATTCTTCGCAGATGTTGCGGTCATGTACATCCTTTGCAATCGTGGGGTGATAGGGAGATAACGAAGTTGCTTTTGTGGAATTAGTTTAGCCTTCTTATTAGTTCCGGATGGCTTATATCTTGAAATGCCACATACATCACACCGTGTCTTCTTCTTGTTCACCTCACTGTAATATAGCATACAAAAGTTAGGACATACATCTATTTTCTTAGCCTCCATGCCCAATCCATCAACCAATCGTCTAGCTTGGTACCAATTTTCCGGCATTTCTTCACCCGGCGGAAGCGTGCTTTTCATGAGTCCCAACATGTCATTAAAACATTTTTGGCTCAATTGGTGTTTAGACTTCAAAGCTATGGCACGTGACACAGCCGACAATACAGTGTGTGCTTCGCATTTCATTTCACCCGTCGAGTTCAATTTCCATAGGGGTTGTTTTGACGCTTCCATCATGTCGAAGAATTTTTTTGCCGCACCGACCGGTGCCTCCTCATTCCAATTGAATTGTTGACCAGCGGCATCCCTCACCATTTCACCCATTTGATCGTTGGCATCGTTCGTGGTTAGTGGACTTAGAGGTTGGTTGATATCGAAATTCGGATGTGGCTCCCTGTGTTTGTACCAAACATCATATAAGCTGCAAAAACCATGTTGATAAAGATGTAGTTCGACGGTTTCCAAATCTTTGCTTTGTAGGTTGTCACATCTTTCACACGGACAGGGGATACATTGATTTCCATTAGTGTCGACACTCACAACCGATGGCTTAGATACAGCTGAAGCGATGAATTCGGTAACACCTGCAATAAAGTCGGGTTCAAGACTTCCTCCCGTATTTGATCGACTGTTGTACATCCATCCCCTATCAGTGGCCATCTATTGAGCGATCTATACAAATTAAAGTTGAGTTAATAACTGAAGGCTTAAACATAGAGAGGACAGGGGCTGTTTTGAACGTTCTCGCAAGACAGTGGGTAACCAGCAGTAATACTTACATAAATTTCCCTCACCAGCAGCTCACTAGCAGCTCTATTGCTCACTAGCAGCAAATTAAGAGCTCTAAAAGCCTGGTCCAAAGATTGAGAGTGGAGATAGAGTGAGAGTTACCTAGCTGAGACCACTGCCTTAAAATGTGAGAGGGAGACCACTGGCGAGACCACTGACTGAAAATAGCAACACACCTGCGAGACCAGTGGCTGAAAATGTGGAGATCTACAGTTCCCCTGTTGAGTCCCAGAACGGCGATGGGGCGAGACTAGAAATGGGGCGAGACTAGAAAGAGGTACAAACGGGAAACACGACAGTAGGTAGACTAGAAATGGGGCGAGACGTTGGGATTAATAGGTAGTGATGGTATTTCTGACGGTATCCCCATGGAAATAGTGACATAAATTGTTTGAATACAATTTATATTTTTATTGCGTACCCAGTGTACGCTTAAATAGATGTAATTCTCCATCTAACCACAGTACCCATGTTTGATCCCACATAAAACCCATGTTGCAAACACAAAGATCTTTGAAATTGCCTATGTACCCAGTACAAATTAAAGTCACATCCTAAGTTAAATAAAACACATCCTACATCACATCCTACTTAATTAAATGGTTATAAACACAGACATAGCATCACATATAACCCTGCAGTTCAACCATAGCATTTAAAACATAATTGATTACATCACATCCTACTTAATTAAATGGTTATTACAAATCAGTTTATTTAGACATCTCCCCCTCCAGAATTCCCCTTCGATGGTATAGTGTCATCCGCCCTTCCACCGCTGTGGCCCGCAGCAGCGTTGCCTCTGTTGACGAACCCTGTGAGGACAAAAACATTAATTAGAGTTATCGAAGATTACATATAACCCTTCGATGCTAATAGTTTATAACTTCATCATAGGAGATGTGCTTACTTTAAAAGGTGGTAATGGTAGGCCGTTTGCTGCGAAGAGCCTTGCAAAATATTCCCTTGAGTACTCGTGGTTTTTTTGAACCTCCTCCATCTCAACTTTGTGTCGCTTCTCTTGGGCAACTATCTCCGCAGCAAACCGAGAACGTTCAGTTGCTAGTAAATCTGCCACCTCGTCCTTTGAGTATTTCCTCTTTGCATCACTAGCAGAGGTGGCACTGCTCTTTGTTGGATTAGAAATGTCTGCCTCTAGTGTCTCCAAGACGCGGGTGGCCTTGCTGGTAATTGATTTTTTGCCAAATCCGAATAACCTCCCTCGGTCCACTCCTTCGACAGCTAGCTCCCATATTTCCTCATCTGTCTTTTGACCCGCGTAGTGTTCCTTAAGGTCGGAATAGGTTTTCTGTAATTTACAGCAAATAGTTGTCAATACCTCATTTAATCCTAATCCTCACTACTAATATCACATTAAAAAATTTAGGTCCCAATCATCTATTCACCCAAACAAAATCTAAGCCGTTTATTAGATAAATCTCAGCCACTCATCAAAATACATCTCAATCTCAGCCTTTGAAAATATCACAAAATTTTAGGTATGATTTGCAAATATTTTTTTCTGTAGAAGTGGGTTCCCTTTCTATATTTGAAGTTCACACCATTCTATAATATTATGATGACATGAAGGTGCATACTCAAGAAAATGTTAGCATATTATCCATGAATGTTGGACCTTATCTTTGTTGCAAGTACAACTAAGATAGAGTTTGGTTTGAAGAACAGTGGTATATTTAATAACTCAGGGGGGTTTTTGGTAAATTTAACTTTCAGTGGTAGTTAAATTTCTGAAAAGCCTTGTCAAAAGTAGTGCATTTTCTTTCTAATAATGATATCGATCACCTGTGTGAATCATCTTAAATACTGCTTACCTAGAAAATTCTAACCATTGTGTATATAAATATACCATTTTTGCATAAGAGATATCATTATCTACATTATCCACCAACAACAATGTAGTTTTCACATATGAATATAAATAAACATAAACTGTATGCATATGGTGATGCGTACAAATTTTGTATAGAACATGACTAGCTAATAGTTGAGTGTTTATGCTTGGGTGATCTCTAATTTGGCACCATTTATATTAGAACATGACTAGCCCTTATCAAAATGCGTAACAATCATATATATTTATGCAGAAGCAAAAGTGGCAATGGATGGGAGTTGGAAGGTGAGTCTTTTTTTAAAAAAATTGCACCTAATGATGCTTATAGATGTTCAATTTCAAAAATAAAATTGAATAAACAAAGACTTGTGACAAAAAAGTGTAATGTGCTTTTGTCTGATTTCAATTGACAGTAGGCTGGACCAAGAAATGTCTTTACTGCCTTATTACAAGTTGTTGCTAAAATAGAAATTATAGCGGAGGTTCAGTGATCAGTGAAGCCATCGGTTAAGAAAGAACTGAACCAATTTCTCATTTTGCATAGTGACGTTTGTGTGGCTGAACATGGAGAATATGACAATTTTGAATCATGTGCAGATTACTTATCCATGTAGGTATTGAGAGATGTATTTAATTTTGTGATCCTGTATTTCAGCTATGAACTTTAGCTTTTTGTTTTTAGCTAACTCCAGTTATCATCAAAAATTATTTTATTTATCTCATTCTCCGTTGCAAAGAACGGGCACTTGACTAGTTTAATTTAAATGTGTCAATTCCTAATTTAATTTACCTGTGTTACAAGGAATAAGTTAATTTAAATATGTTACAACTATAAATATGTTACAACTATAAATAAGTTAATTTACCTGTGTTAAATATTTCACAAGCATCACTAACTATATCTCATGTTATTCGGAAGGGATTTCATTCCTGTAGTTGGTGTCAAGTCAGAATGATTATTCGGAACCTTTTGGATTTACATATGGCTCTACACAGCAAAGTTAAAGGTTTGACTTTGATAATTGAATTGCAATTTATGGCCTTTTAGAATGGATACCAAGCAACGTATTTTTGCAATGTTTATATTACTAAGGTAACCATCAAATTAATAGATTTGTTAAGTTCAAGATGCTCAATGGACTAGAATTTAAAGTGGAGGGATGAGGCACTCACCGCTGCCTTTTCCGCTCTCTCGGACACGTATTTCTTCCCTTCCTCCGTATCTAGCATGTGAGTTCGATCGAAAACCTCCCTCATTCCCACTGGTGTGCCCTTCTCCCTAGACTGCAAGTTCAAACAACCATGTAGATGATGTTATTAGAATTAAATCATTGTTAAGCACACTAATTCTTTTTATTGTAGTAAATCAATACCATGGCTAGCTTGTGTCGATACATGCTCCTAGAACCAGTGACGTGCCGGACCGGGGTACCTCCTTTTGTTCTGTTATTACGGTTGGTCACCGATTGCTGGTCCCATTTGGTAGTGGACCAAATGTCGCACAACCCCTTCCAGGCTTCTACATTTTTGCACCATTTGGGAGGGATTTCTTTCCAAGCCATCTTATCCATCCCGTATTTCCTCGTATACCAAGCCCTTATTTCTGCCAACTCCCGACTGTAAGCGTCCGCTGCGATGTTCTCAAAAACATCGAGACAACGCCCGATGTCTTCACTGGCCCCCCACGAATACCTCTGCAGGAAATGTTTTAAAATTGACAACCTTGTCTTACTTGGAAAGAAGTTGTAAGACCTATACGGTCCCGGCATGTTCTCTAATGTCAGGATCCGGATCGTGGTTATAACCTTTGTGTCATCGGGCGAGGTTGTGAACACCCCGTCGCCGGCCACTTGGAGTTCTGGTCTGTCTTCCGAACGCATTGGATCACGAGGCTTGCCAAGACCCCGCGTTGCCCTCACGGCAGATTTACCCTTGTTTCGCTTTCTCTTTCCCTTGCCAGCAGCTGGCGCATGTTCCAACTCTTGCCCGTGTGTTGTAAAAGCTTCGGGACAACAGCGAAGGGGCCGACGGAGGAGACACCTCCTACTGCCATCGTCATCCAATAGCGACTGTTGCGCAATCGACTGACCAGACTCACTTCCATCACCAGCATGTGCATCGTTCGGAGCTGGTGTGTCTGTCTGGCCCGCATTCTCCCATGGATCCCACTCATTTGAAAACATGTTAATATCTTCCCACGAAGACCAGGACCTTTCTTGTTCAGCTGAATGGGTGTTAGTCGAAGCCGGTGACATAGCAGGACCCGATGCCTCTGCACGAGTCGGTGACGAGTCGGTGACATAGCGGGACTCGACTCCTCTGCGCGAGTCGGTGACGAGTCAGGACCCGACTCCTCTGCAATAGTCGGTAACATAACGGGACTCGACTCTACACGACCCGATGCCTTTGCACGAGTCGGTGCCATAGCAAGACCTGAGTCGGCTGCACGAGTCAGTGACATAGCATGAGGTGCTGCCTCAGAGGGAGTCGGTGACATGGCAGGACCCGATGCCTCTGCACGAGTTGGTGACGAGTCACATCCCTGTACAATAGTGGATGAATCCGGTGGCGTGGACTGGGCACCGACTCCCTCTGGAGATGGATGAGTATCTCCATGTGGTTTGCCGGTTGTGATTTTCTTCTTAAATCCTGGTTTACCTGGTGGCCAAGATGGATTTGGGCCAAAAAATATCTTCGTCCCACTGGATTTTGAGGATGTCTTGGCCTGCTCCGGTGTATGGCCCTGAGTCGGTGGCATTGTAAGGGACCCGGAAACACCGGGATTGAGCCTCGCAGATCTCCTAGGGTTTGGCATGGTGCTCAACTTGGCTTGTGATTTTTTCACTGCACGTGCATGAGTCTCTGGCTGAATCTGGGGTTGCATCGGTGGTTGCGGGTTGTAAGACTCCTCTGGATGAATCGGTTGTCGCGGGTTGTGAGACTCCTCTGGCGGGGGACTAGCTGACATCGTACTCGTGGCGCTCGGATTGATTCTCGGGGATTTACGGCGAGGTACGACCATGAACTGAGAGGCATCATCGTCACTGGACATGTTTTCTGTGCCAATGAACACCAATAAATCAAGAATTAATAAAATAAAAGGGTAAGAATGTAGAGACATTTTTACAATTAAGAAACAATTCATTATACAGTAAATTCATTATATAGAGACATTTCTTTACAACTAAAATATACTAACTTTTACAGCCTATAAAAACTTTAAGGTATGGTGATATGGCAGACATAATTTATAAAGAGTCAATCTTAACAAAAATTACACAAGTGAAGCAAACATATATGAGATAATACTGAATTTAAATTAAACAATAACTATTAATTAATAGTGCAACAGCAATATTAAGAAGCTTTGAAAGATGGTACGTAGTGCAACAGCAATAAATTAAACAATACATCATAATTAACATCACTAAATCCCCGAGAATTCTAATCATATAATTCTAATCATAACTAACTATAACATCACTAAACATGACTGGGTATATGCATCTCTATTCAAAAATTCTAATCATATAATTCTATTAATTGCATGAGACATATGAGAGTATTAATTAGGAGCGTTGATTGTGTGGTGCATATTCAAAAGTTAACTTTCATATACAACCAGTAAAGGAAGAAAACACACAAAAAGAAAACAACAGGTGTGCAATTTTTGCTCAAGGAAACACAAAAAGAAAACACACTTAACATAACTCTACAAGCATTATTTATTAGCTCCAAAAAAGAAAACACACAAAAAGGGTTACATTTTTGCTCCAAAAGATTTATCTTAATTACGTTTGGAATTGGGGATATCGATCGGAGAAGAGACTTTTGTTGAAAACACCTAACTTGATGATCGATCGCAGCACTAAGGCTGGTTTTTTCTGAGATTATAAGTCTGGTTAATCTAATTTTATATTATTAGATTGGTTAATCTGATAAGAAAATTAGATTAACATAACCAATTTGGGTAAATATAATATCAAATTAGATGACATCACAGGGTTCAGAGACTTAAAGTTTGGTTGATGTCTAATATTATATCATGACTCAAGTTATTCTTTATTTGATAGGAGTTTGATGGCTTAAGTCATATTTTGATAACTGTAATAGAAAAATGATTTTTATTGGATTGAATTTTTTAATTAATTTCATGTACTGTCATTTTATGAAATCAATTTAAAGATGATTAAGATTATGAGAAGTAACAAATTAAAGTCAGGTTGTGTGCAGAGAAAACTTTTAAGAAAAGTAACAAAATATATATATTTTTAACTAAGATTTCTGGAAATACTTAGACAATTAATTTTTTTTTCTCAAGTTTAGAGATTCGTCTATGTTATAAAAAACTGTCTAGTATGGAGAATGAATGACATATCGCAATTTATTTATACATCTAATTGATTGTACTGTGTTCTTTTTAATACTTACATTATCTAGTCACAGAGAAATAGTTAAAATTCTTGTAGTTTATACAAAGCAAAAATTGCAAAATTAAAATTTTATCTTTCCAGTTATTTTATTCATTTTGATATATATATTAATAAACATTTAACCCAGTATATAATCTGATTGATCATGGCAATATTCAAGTCTAGTCAGTACATAGAAAATAAAAATTAGAGAAGCAAGAATCAATAAACATGCATTTCTTCTTTTTATAGATTGACGGTGGGTCCCAACTATGGATTAAACTTAAGACATCTAAATAGGTGAGTTTATTTAGGTCAATTTAGGCTAGCCTAAAGATCGGCTTATTTCATCTTATTCTGACTCAATTAAATCACATGTGACATGAAAGAATAACTACTGAGGCCTTTATTCCACTCATCTGGCGGAATAACTGAAAAATTGATGACATCGCAATTGGCCTAATCTCATACTTTATTCTATAACAACAGAGATAAAACCTGCAATTAGAATTCATGTGTAATTACCCGAAAGAGGCTCCAACGCAAAGAGTCAAGAAAATGTCCGGCACCAAGGAATTGCCTCGCCTCACGGCCGTCAAAGTATTAGCGGCAAGCACCAAGATTGATAGCAAATTCCTAGAGACAGAAAGGATAGGGGATTTTAATTAGGCTGTTAAAAGTATTTTTTCACTATAATGGATTACAGCCTAATAAAGGATAATGGATTTCACAGAAACCCTTCTAAAAGTATTTTTTTCAGTGAAACCCTTCTGAAATCTGCCACCACATCAAAGCATTTTTCTAAGATTGATAGCAAAACCCTTCTCAAAACCCTTCTCAAAGCATTTTTCACAGAAACCCTTCTAATAATATTTTTTCACTAAATGTTGAGAGGAACTTTAGTACTTACCCGTGGGTTGAGAGAGGAGAGGGGCGATCACCTCAATGTTGAGAGGAATCGCAACGAGGCGGCGATTGAGAGGCAAGGGTTGGCGCCTGAGAGGAGAGGGGTTGGCGACTGAGCGGAGAGGAGTTGGCGATTGAGCGGAGAGGGGTTGTTCAGAGAAGAGGGGATGGCGATCGAGAGGGTTGGCGATTGAGAGGGTTGGCTATTGAACGGTGACGGGGCGGGTTGGCGATTGAGAGAGGAGAGGGGCGGGTTGGCGATTGAGAGGAGAGGGGCGCCTCGGGGGGAGGGAGAGGGTTTAGAAAGGGAAGGGTTTTTCAAAAATTCGGCTAAGTCCCGGGTTCACAACAGAGAGTGTATATCAAACCCTTCTGTTTCGCATTTGAAGCGCACCTACCAAAATTTTTATCCTCTACGGTAAAGTAGTAAATCATGTGAAACGGGGCCATAAGATTAGGGTGCGCACGATTATTAACAGATAGCATGTGTTCCAAGATGGTACGATGCAAACAGAAATATTGTCTTACCTCAGAGAAATATACCTCCAGAGCTGTAATGGACACATCCATTGTTAATCCTAACTCTTCATCGTCTATCAGACGTTCCACATCAGAGATTGATGAAATTAGAGAATTTTGTATAGAAAATAATAGAAATAAATTACCTAAAATACATTTCATACATTTTTACATACAATGTGATCAAATAATGTTTGAAATAGTCAATTTCATATAATTTCAACATTAATTACTTTTCAAAATTGAGCGAATAATTGAGGACCGTTCATTTTGACGTGCTCGATCAACGGTCGATCCGCAATGAAATTATACCAAATCAGGTTCTAAACGATCAAGGGCAAACATTGAACGTAACCAAACAAAAATTTCCAACTTTTTCATATGTCGAAGCATCGATCCATCGTGAAGAGTTTGTGGCCATACGATGAATGTATTTTACGTGAGCTTGATCGGTGAGTAAATGAACATCAAATTTATTGAAATTTCAATATAGTGATTATAATGTGTTATTCTTCAAATTTAACGGTTCCGATTGACCATCGGACTTTGTATACCCGTGGATCTTCATTATGTCACACTTCGAGAGTTCATGTGCTATGTTCAATATTGAGGCAATGAGCTAATGATGCAACAAACATGTTATGATACATATTTTTTTTTCCAAAATCAATTAATAATTCATAAACATGTCATTTCAATCATAACATGATTATTAGATCTAATATCATTTGCAAATTTAATATTTTCTTCTAATTAACTGTATACATTAATTCACTAGCATGTAATTTACTTAATAACCATTTTGACATTAACAACATTTGGTCATTCAAATAAGTTAAAATAAACAATTCTATAAAATATTATAATATCTTCAAAATTTAAAACTGTAACAATTTATCAGTTCTTATATCCATTTAATCATGGCACTGTAATTTAATTAACATCACTAATGTATGCAAATTGCAAAATCACAATTCTCTGATGTATACATATTTCAGGCAGGTTTATTAACAGAGCATAATTCAGTGGAAGCAATTCTCATAATATAACATCACAAGAGTTCGAAACTGATAAAAAACTGCACAAAGAATAAACAGCTCTGTCCATTTGAACATCAATTGATCATTTCATTTATTTTGTAAGGAAGCAGCGCTCACCCTGCACAATTTTCGCCTGATGCAATGGTGGATGGTGCGTTAAAATATCTAAACCGTTTAATTGACATCCGCACGAATATTAAAGGAAAAGTGCGTATTTTGGCGGAGACTGGAATGGCTCTGATCATGATCAGACGGTCAGTCTCCGATTTAACCATCCCTGCCTATTACAATTCGAACAGGAAGATGCATGCTTCGAATTTTAGCCTTTTAGTTTTACACCAGCCGCTTCCGCCCCCCCCAATCTCATCCAGAACCCTATGGCCGCCCGAATTTCCCCCGCATTTCAATCCAAATTTCGCCGAATGCTCCGAAATTTTTCGATGGCCGCCAAAATTTCCCCCTCATTTTCCCCGTTAGTTTCGCCATCCTCTAATATCCCCACTCTCTCTCAATCGCTCAGATCTAAAATGCACACTAATCGGAGGTACACCATCAGAGAAACATTGAAAAGCAAATCGGAGTTACAAACTCAGAGAAGGATTTGTGTAGAGAAAAGGAGAGAAGTATATGCAAGTGGTGCTTCCTAACTTGATCGAATTCGAACTAAATTGGTAATTCTCCCTAAAATCCTTCAAATTTCCTTGATTTGCATTTATTTGAGAATGAGGCGACATTTCAGTCTAGGGTTTTGCATATACTTTTCTCCTTTTCTCTACACATCAACTGCATTCTCTTTTTCTCCTTTATACCCCTTCTGAAATTCTTTCTCTTCTATTCCAATTAAAGGCTTCTTGTGTCAGGGGCTGCAGCTTAAAAGATATTACACTCATTCGTCAAATTTTAAGTTACACTGGTTATATGGTTTGTTAACAGTCCTGTCATTCGTCAAATATTAAAGTTACACTGGTTATATGTTACGTTTGGTTGCGGAGTAAAATTAATCAGTATTAAATTGTTTACTTCATGTTCATGTTCATGTTGCTCCTTATATTTTACATCTTATTTGGTAGTTATTTGATAGTTGGAGTTATGATCTAAATTAATTCACTCGGTGGAGTAAGATGTAGGGAAATGTGTCTCTTTTTATGACAGTGGGCTGCAGCCTTAAAAGTTAAGATGCTTTTAAGTTTACTTAATTTATTTTGAAATAAAAATGTAGGCAATGACTATCTAAACCCTGTTAAAGCCCAAAATTGTCTCCTAAGCCTGTTTTTACAAAGGAGGTAAATATAATGACCAAGATAGGTAGATTAGCATGGCACGCATTTGTTTTATAATTTTGACTATTTGTTGCCATATAGTTTACTTAGTGCATCACATAATTTAATGCACTCATTTTTGTTTTCTTGTAACAGCATTTTGGATTTTACTGGTATACATTCAATTCTTCACGTCAAGAAAATAATTTTCTTTGTCAGAGTTGCCGTATCTGACCATTGCAAATGGAATACCACCAGACACATCTGGTCTACGAAAATAATTTTCTTTGTCAGAGTTGCCGTATTTTGACTATTTTGTACATAATCTACATTTTAACTTTTAAGGCTGGTCTACGAAAAGCAAATTGCAAATTGCAACACAACACATCTGGTATACAAGAAATTAACTGAAAAAGTAATGAACCCTTTCGAAATGTAGGTTGGCAACACAGCACACATGGCCCCCAGAAAATATGGTCTACGAAGAGCAAATTGCAAAAAATACTCAAAGAGAAAGCAGAGTTCACAGGCTGTACCTGATGATGGTCAGTGCTCAAATGCTAGCCCAGACCGTGAACTTGCACCACCGGAACCCCCAAGGAAGAAGGGACGAGGTCCTGGAATTATCAGAAAATCGACGGATGTACTGGAAGACCGCCCAATAATCTGGCCCGTTGGGCCTCGCGAGTTCACATGCGACGACAATCCAAATCAGATAAGCGCAGCAATCACTAGGTAACATGTCCTTTCCCCTCAATTGCTTGGCTGTGCCTGTTTTCTTTTGAACACTCACATTGAACATTCACATCAATACCATTGTACAGTTCAATTTTAATCAGATTAGGAGTTTGAGGAATTGAAATTTAGAAAATTTTCATCACTCCGATAAATCATATATCAAACCTGGTTTGATTTAGAAATTTATAAGTCACTCCTTCATTGAAATTTATATGTCACTCCTTCATTGAAAAATAAACCACTATTATTCTTTGATTCTCTTCTAGATTCTTCTATCACAGTACTTTCCTCTATATCTCTTGGAAATTCACTTTCATGCTATATATTCTGATATTTAGGAGGGAATTTAAATTAGGAAAAAGAAGTTGAAATTTTCTTATATTATGAATATTGGTACAAGGTGGATCATGAAATTACAGAAGGCAAGGGTGTTGATGTTGTCTATGATTATTTTATCAAAATTTCTAAAATAAGTTATATGCACAGAGTTTATCCTCTAAGGGTTACCCTTATTTTATGCACAGAGTTTATATGTTATCAAAATTTTGATACCCTTATTTCTAAAATTTCTATGCTACCAAATGAGGGTATCAAAATTGGTAGCATTATTGTATCAAAGTTTCCTCTCAGAAATGGTACTTCACTATGCTTATTCTATATACCCTTGTTCACTTGTTCACATGTTGCTATCAATAGGCTTGCCCTACAGAATATGCCGGGACCATTGAGAAGCTTCCTTGCCTTTGATGACGCCACAAAGAATAATATCGAGTTTCTCTTTTTGGTACCCTTTATTTTAATTATAGTATATCATGGATTCACAACCAGGAATTGATTGGATAAGTGATGAAATGTTAATCATCTAAGCCTTTGAGGTCCTAAACTAGTCAACAGTAATTACTAGTCACCTTGAGGTCCCAAAACAAATTGATTGGATAATTTATGAAAATGTCCTTGAATAATTAAGGTCAATCTGAACAATTTATAAGTGAACTTCATCAAATACATTCAAGATCAGTTGCCATTATTTAAATTTTAGGGTCATGGACCACTATTAAGACAGTGCATATATATGTTTTGCAGAAGAAATTCAGGTACCGTGACGGGGAAGGCAATGACCATTGTCGGGATGTTCTGGAGGCCATAGCGAGCAAAAGGTACAGCGAGGAGCTTCACGAGGCGAGGGATAGCTGCATCAAAAAATTTGGCAGAAACTTACAAGCATGGAAGGCCGCGATTCCGCATTGGTGCCTTGACCACCCCAACTGGCATGGCTTGTGTGATATGTTTTTCACCGAGGATTGGCAAGGGGTCAGTAGACGAAACCATGCTAACCGCACAACTCGCGGACGCACGTCACACCACGGTGGGTCAGCAAGCTCACACCAGCACCATCGAATGCTGGTAAGCTGTATGAACACTTATGCTATTTACTTATTAGTACTTGTAATTTACAGATTAATCTGACCTTTTACCACTGCTTGTTTATTCATTTTATTGTGGAGACAACCTTGTGCAAGGGTAAAGAGCCTTCTAAAGTACAACTTTATGCACATATTCATTGTCGTAAAGTAAATGGCAAATCACCGGTTGTCGCCCAAATTGAAGCTGCCGTGAAGGATGTGTCTGGACAGGAGGAAAACAATGCCAACAGTGATGGCAACGGGCTAATGGATGCAAGTACCGAGGAAGTTTCCACACACATTCCGGATTTGGATACCAACACCTTAAAATTTTCCAACACAGAATCAGAGGCGGTTTATGTAAGTTGCATTACGTACATTACATTGTATTCATTTTTTGTACTTATGCGAGACTTGATTTTTGTTAGGAGAACAAGAGTACAGTTTAGATGGGTAAATAACTACTTTTTTAAGTGAATAAAGGAAAAAATGGGGATATTAATAATAGGGAAAATTTCTAGTATACCCATGCAAATTTTTGATATAGCCAATCTCCATGCAATAAAAACAACATAATATCCAAAATCGCCATAAAAACTCAACATCCTTTCTTTTATCCCCATTCATTTAATTAATCTTTAATTTAATTATTTTAAAAACAATATTGACAAACATACCCCACAATCTTTTCACATTCAGTAAGCAAAAAACTTTACATCCTACAATTTATCTAAGTGTTTCTAATTGATGAAGTTATGATGGGCATATATCTAAATTTCTCATATTTTAAATTTGGAACAAATCATAGCACAAGGTGAGAGACATGATGGCTGATCAGGCCAATGCTGACCTCGACGAGAGCGCCATGTTTCTCTCAGCTGTGGGCGGATCAAAACACGGTAGGGTCCGAGGATTGGGAAGCATGCTTCAAAAAGAGGGGCAAACAACAACCACCCAAGCCAGGACCAGCCACACAGCATCTTCTATTTCTGGTGTGACAAACAATGGAGTGCAGACAATGTTCTCTCGCGCAGACGTAGCAGTGCTCTTAGCTGACCGTGACCGTCGTCATGCAGAGGAGAAGGCCGAGAGGGACAGAAAAATGACAACTTTTGACTTGTACTTGAACCAATTATTCTCAATTTGTGGTGCTCAAAAACCTACTTTGCAGGTACGTAATTCCAATTTGTGTAGAAACCTTTTATTACATGACTCCCGCTATGTCGATCTGAATATCGTATACCTGGCCATCACTAAGTTTCAGGTTGTTTATCTTTGGGTATAAAGGAGAAAAGGAGAAGGGGTGTAAGGACGTGATTTATATTATTCCAATTGAATTAGGTTTCTGTTTAGGAAATTCCAACATATACGATAATTGACAAAATATTGTTGTATCTGTTATTGTAACCAAACCCTCTTTATTTGTTGCTTGATTGAGTGATTGCTTGTGCTAGTGCTCTGTGTTGGCGGTGTGATCGATGGGTGCTAATGGTACTGGCTTCGAATCGGTTGTGTGTTCTTACCAGCCCTTGAACTGACAGGTGCCAAAATGTAAAATAAAGGATTAAGTGCAGAACAGGAGCATTTCTGCAATAAATTGTAGTTCTTTATTTGATCCTGTTGTGCTTGTCTCAGGAGTTTAGATAATAGAGGTACACTAACAATACACATTGTGCATTGTTAAACTTAGGCTCAAGCAAACGGTTCTGGAACTGAGCAAGGTGTGGGGAATTTGCCTACTTTTCAGGTACAACTATTGACTTGTGAACTGAATGATTTAAATTTCATAAATCTGACCAAATATTGGGATATATGAATTATAACATTGTGATTTTTGTATTTTATTGTTAGGGTCAAGGGCCTCCCTTTCAACACTCTAAAGATGGAGCTTCAGATATGAATATGCCCATCTCCCATGTAAGTGGTTATAGAATGTTTTTTTCCCTGCATTTAAATCATTACCAAAACAACCACCCAAATGAAGGGTTCATATTCCTACTGGTACAAGTATGTCAAGTTAATATTGGTACCTTTTAAGATTTAAATATAAAAGGTGAAGTATAATCACATTCAACTTTAAAATTAACTTCTAACAAAAACCCATTTAACAACCACCCAGTGCAATCACAAGATATAATTGTATGGTGCAAAATTTGATGAAATCCTTTATTGTTAGAATAAATTAGATATTCCGATGCTTAAATTGCTAAATTTATTATTTTGAGGGTGTACATGCAAAAACCCTCATAAATATAACATGTTGTCTCTCTTTATGTGGTATACATAGGGTCTTCCTTTTCCTATGCAACCAAGTCAGGGAGGGGCTTTCCAAGCACTCTTGAATCAAGCTCCACCTGAAAATGAGGCAATTGCAGGGGAGGATGGATGGTGGGACAATCTACCTTCAACATGAACCTGACCTTTTAGTGTAGGAAAGTGCACATTTTTGTGAATTTACAAGCTCTAACATATCAGCAAACTAGGTCGTAACTTAATTATGTGAATTTTTGTTAACTCATAGTGGGTATATTTTGGGTGTATTAGCAATGTGCAATTACACAGGGATAGTGTATTAATGGGGTTTTCACATTTTGTTGGTACAATGTATGTAGATTATGCTATGTTAATGATTTATGCCTATTAAATGCTTGTATGTTGTATTTTCTATCTATTTGTAAGATGAATTTATGTTTATCAGTTTCAATGAGAAGTGGGGATTGTAATGGACTACTGGGTCGGTATCGGAACGGTACAGGGAGGATTGTTCATATGTGGGCATTCTGGTAGCAAAAAAAGGAGGTCAGTATTTCCGTGGGTATATACAAGGAAATAATAGCGCCCAGATCTGACCAGGTGGGCCCACTTTCACTGGCCATGGAAATGCTGGAGTGGGTCCCACGTAAACTGCCTTTGGAAATACTCAAGTGGGTCCCACGTAGATTGCCATGGAAATACTCGGGCGTCTTCCTTGGAAATACAGGTGGGACCCACGCTCGCTCCCCTTGGAAATACTCGGTGGGTCCCTCGGTTGATCCCCTTGGAAATACTCGGTGGGTCCCTCGTTTGATCCCCTTGGAAAAACTAAGGTGGGCCCCACCGATGCTCCCCTTGGAAATAATCCAGACGGTGGCCAAGTTCGAAAGTTTTTCCATGCGCCCTTTTTCCATGAGCCAGCTCATGGAAAACGCCGGAATCAGGTATTTCCAACGGCCCCGTTGGAAATACTGACTATTTCCAACGAGGGTATTTGCGACGGGGCTTTTTCCATGGGCAGCGCATGGAAAAAGCCATTTTTGGGCTTTTTCCATGCGGAAGCCCATGGAAAAAGCCATTTTCCTCCCCATGAAAAATGCGGAAATTCTAGTAGTGCGAGTTAATTAATTATGTGAATCTCAATCCTTAATAATAATATCATGCACACAAAAAGCTTGCATCATTTCCTCATGTACTCCCTGAATTTGGTATTTCCATTTTGTTTCATGAAATTAAAAATTTGCAAGAAACGTGGCATCCTTGGTTTCTAGAAACACTACTCTACTCGTGTTAGAGTTATAACTGCAAAACTCCAAATAGAAATGATTTATTACTTGAGTTGTAAATATATCAACAAAATAAAAATCAGTATTAACTAATGACGACGACGGATCCCGACATTTTTATTAATATCCAAAGTTTAATACAAATTATTAATTATACCCGGAACTCAACTCAATATCGATATATACCCAAGCCGGCCATTTTCTGGCCGGCTATGTTCCTTCCCTAAGCCGGCCAGAAAATGGCCGGCCATGTACCTTTTTTTTTTTTTTTTTTTTTTTTTTTTTTTTTTTTAAGAGAGAGAGACTATGAAGATCAAAATATTGAAATCTAACTCTGAAATACGATAATTTTTTGTTTAAATTATTTGTTATATTACTTCTTTGATGTATAATTAGCATATTTATACTAAAATACGATAGATTAATTGAAATTATGTTGAATAACACTAAATTATGTTAAATTACGTTAAATTACATTAAATTACGTTAAAATACGGTAAATTACGCTAAAATACGATATGAATAAGGACGATATCTTCACTGAAAAGGAGAAAAACAACGATGAAACTTCAAACGGTCATAAAACGGCGCTCGAGTGTCCGATTTCAGCAAATGAGCACTTTTCGGAAAGCTTGCGAAAATGCGCATGCGTCTGTGCCCGCTACGCCGGATTCCGAAATTCAGAATCGCCAAAAAACAAAGAGAAGAGCCTCAAAACTTGAGTTGAAGTTTCCGATTAAGATTTTCATTTCTATCATTCAATCCAAGTAGCTCAGTAAATTAGTTACATAATGAACTTGCAGATTACCAATTTTTACTATTTTTGGAATTTTTTTACTATTTTTTATGATTCATGAAAGATGAGCAAAATCAGTCTACTATAGCGTAATTTTGTGTAGTTTAGTGTTTTTTTACTGTATTTCAGCATAATTAGCGAAGTTATTGTAATTTAACGTAATTTAGTATAATTGAACATAATTTATTATAATATAGTGTAATTCAACATAATTTCAAGTATTCTAGCGTATTTTAGTATAAATATGCTAATTATACATCAAAAGAAGTAGAGGAGGGATCAAGTTACAACAACTATTTTTTTCATTTTCAAAGTCCAAATCGTCGATCGAAACCGTTCAACATGATTATCTAAATAAAATGTGCTTGCAGATCAAATTTTACATTTTTTTGAATTTTTTTACTATTTATTAAGATGGGTACAAAATTCAATAGTCTGAATATGACTATTTTTTGTAAAATACTTAATAAATAGTAAACAAATTCAAAAAAATGTAAAATTTGATCTGCAAGCACAGTTTATTGTGGAAATCATGTTGAACGGTTTGGATCGACGATTTGGACTTTGAAAATAAAAAAATAATTGTTGTAATTTGATCCTTCCTCAAAGAAGTAATATAACAAATAATTTAAACAAAAAATTATCGTATTTCAGAGTTAGATTTCAATATTTTGATCTTCATAGTCTCTCTCTCTTAAAAAAAAAAAAAAAAAAAAAAAAAAAAAAAAAAAAAAAAAAAAAAAAAAGGTACATGGCCGGCCATTTTCTGGCCGGCTTAGGGAAGGAACATAGCCGGCCAGAAAATGGCCGGCTTGGGTATATATCGATATTGAGTTGAGTTCCGGGTATAATTAATAATTTGTATTAAACTTTGGATATTAATAAAAATGTCGGCGACGGATCTAACTAATTCATCCCGTATTTTTTCAAGTATTCCAAGATAAAGAAAATTATTTGTCAGACATTTTAGGTGCCATGTTGAATGTAGATGCTCTTATCTAGAAAAAAAATCCATCTAAATAACCGACACGCAATTGCCATTAGTTTTCACGTAGTCACGTCTATAAGATCATGCAAATTGGTTTTCAGTTTTCAAGAGAAAAAGCATTAAAATTACATTTTTACACACCTTAAATTTGCTCAATATAGTAATTTTCAAATTTGGCGGTTCTATGGCATTTTGGGCATAAGGCCCGCTATGCGAGGGTATTCCTGGAATATGAAAAACCATTGAAAAAGGGCAAAGGACCAAGGAGCACAAAAACCCGTCGACCCAAAATAGAGCGAGTCTTTCCCTCTTTTATATCTTTCTCGCTCCTCTGTCGTTCTCTACTTGTAAATCGCCAAAATTAGGGTTTTCTGCTTCCAAGCTTCAAATCCAGGCATCAGATTTGCGTAGAAATTAGACCTTATCTTTTTCTTCTCGCAGCCTTCCATCAATCTTCGGGTAAGAGCTCGTCTTTTTGCTAGATCCTATTTCTATTTTGTGATTACTCCCCTTTTTCGTACACGGTCGATCGGGGTTGGTGTTTATGTCTCTATGTGTCGCCGCCTCGCTGGTGGTTTCTAAGGTTTGGTTGGTTGTTTGATGTGATCTTTATATTTTGGGTTTATTATTGGATCCGCTGGCTAATATTTTGCTGCATCTTTGTATACCGTCCGCGTTGTTTAATCGTTCTTGGTATCTTCATTAGCAGATGTTAGAAATCATACAGCCGGATCAAATTGTGGCCTATTT
The DNA here is from genome assembly GCA_028015225.1 of Carex myosuroides. Taxonomy (NCBI): domain Eukaryota; kingdom Viridiplantae; phylum Streptophyta; class Magnoliopsida; order Poales; family Cyperaceae; genus Carex; species Carex myosuroides. Next base: position 8,413,043 of record CM051472.1, read on the forward strand.
TTTAAGTCTAATTAGGGTTTCTCTCCCCTCCAATATCTTTATGGTGAAATTAGGGTTTCTGGATTGGGATTTAAAATTTGAGGCATCCTATTATTCTTTAAAGAAAATTGGGTATATTGAACAAATTTATTCTCTTGCAGAATCCTGTCTGTGTTATTTATTCGTTACCTTGTAGATTTGATTTGATCTACCTTTTGTTATTAGTACTACTGCATCTCTCGTGTATTTATGCATCTCATTCAAAACACGTTTAATTTGGGCATATTTTAATGTTTTATGTTGGTTACATTGATTCTTCACAGAAGATTTATGCGACCTTGTTTATTGAACATATTAAAAAAAGGCAGCTATGTGAAATATTATATAGGGAAGAGAGTTTTATTATATGATTTATTGAATCTTTTGTTTCATTTCATGAAAATTTTTACTGCAAGGCTTGTTTCATTTTTTTAGTTTTATGTGTGGATGGTCATTTCATATTTGATATCTTATTTCAATTCTTGAAAGTCTCCACTACAAGTTGTATTCCATACTAGTTGATTTTAGATGTGCATAATTGTCCCTTCATATTTACTGCTTTGTTTCATTTCTTGAATAACATGATTTACAAAATTTTTGTTTTCAGATAAGCATATGGTACCTTCATTTTTATCCTTTGTTTTATTTCTTGAAATTCTCCTATGAGGTTTATTTTATACGTGAGGATTTCTGATACACATGATCCATTAATATATTTGTGTTTTGTTTTGTTTCTTGATAATTTCTTTAACAGGTCTGTTTTCTTTAGTTGGTTTTAGCATGCATATAGTCTTTCTGAAGCACATGGTCCGTTAGTATAAAAGTGTTTTGTTGCATTTCTTGATAATTTCTTTAACTAGGTCTGCATTCTATTAGTTGGCTTTAGCATGCATATGGTCTTCCTGATGCACACAGTCCATTAGTATTTAGTGTTTTGTTTCATTTCTTGATAATTTCTTTAACTAGGTCTGCATTCTATTAGTTGGTTTTAGCATGCATATGGTCTTTAAGGGGAAAAAGTCAACTGGATTATTCATTTGTGAACCTCAAAATCTTACACATTAGAAACATGCTTAAACCATTCTCCTGGAAATTTATACAGAGGGATAAAATGGTAGTTTGTCAATTTCAACAGCTCTAATATGATATTTGTTGGGAACGAATGCAGATTTATTTGAAGATTATAGATACATGGGCAGTGAAGGTACCCACGATTATCTGTATGGTGGTGGTTTGTACTACCAGAATGGTACAAACTACAACTGGTACGACCCCACTACCGGTCTGACTGGTGTACAAGCTACTCCTAAATGGGACGACGGTCAGCCCATGGTAACTTTTGAAGGTCAAGATCTCCAGTACTCGGTATGTTGTTATTGATTACATACTTCTATCCATTTGTCTCTTTACTCGTCAGTACCTACTTGTTGTTCACATTTATAGCAAAACAATATTCATTCAAATATAACCTAAAAACATTTTAGTGTTGGTAGCATGGTAGGACATGCTTATGCTGATTGGTCAGATTATTTTTAATACTGTTGTCAATCAGCAATTTTTGTACTATGCTGATGCTGTGTTATGATTGAACTTCTGTATTGCTTATATTTCTATATCTTCATTAGCAGCAGAGTGCGCAAGCAGATAGTTCCAGATATTTGTATTACTCACCTGAGTATGGTTACCAACAACCGGCGGCATATGACCCATATCTGGCAAATTCTTACCAGCTTGGTTCAGTGGTGGGTCCTGAAAGTTCTCTCGTAGGCACTCAAGTCACGCAACAGTACCTTACAAATACCCAGTACCAGCACCCCCAGCCAGTACCGTCCCCGGGCTACTCCTCTCTAGTCCATTCCAGCAGTATGGACATTGGCTCAGTTGCTACCTCTCCCTATCAGCATGGATCCATTGATACACTAAACTTTGGCAACTATATGAGTCCAGCTGCTACCCATGCACCTTCAGTTGTGCCTTCACAAAGGACCAGCACTGGTACCATTGCAGTTACTGGCACACCAATTTCAAGTTCCTCTCTTGAGTTTCAATCTGTGGTGAGGGCTCCAAAAACACCATTACTTGGCTTGTCTTCTCTGAAACAAAGTCCTCAAAGGACTGTTAAAGCAAGCACAGCGCCTCATGTTCCACAGGTACAGTGATGTTATCACATTCTTTTTATGTTATTCTAGTTTTTTTTTTCAAATTGATATCTCAATCATAGGCCAAATTCAGCCATTAGTCTTTGGGTTGGTTGGTAGTTGAATGGTACAGTATTAGCAAGTCAAGGAACTGCCTGAGCCAGTTTCATACTCACTAGGATTGTGCTAGTACCTGTAACAGTGAAATTGTAGCCTATTTGTTGCCTGTTGTCATACTCTTTTATATTTTCGGCATATTGACCAGCATAGCATGTGACTGTACTAGTACTCTTGTTGCACTATATTTCTGAAAGTTCTCATTAGCTGGTAAATTAAGTTTCTATTAATGTTATTAATTTTGTACATTCAGGTGACAAATCCTTCTGCCTTAGTGAAGCCTCCATCTCAGGACAAGTTGAACAGACCGAGCTATGTAGAACCTGAGACCCGCAACTGGGGCCGTGCGAGGGCCTTCTGGGATAACACCACCATGACAGTGAAATCTTACACCTCCAAGCTCTCAGTCGGAGACTCGCAAGGCAACATAATAATTGACATCAACAATTACAACAAGGCCGAGTTTGTAACTGACTACAGTTGTGCAAGATTTTTTGTGATAAAGTCGTACAGCGAAGATGACGTGCACAAGAGCATTAAATATGGGGTGTGGTCGAGCACGCCCAATGGGAATAAGAAGCTTAGCTCGGCCTATGAAGAGGCACAGAGGATCTCAGTCAACAATGGGGTTAAGTGCCCCATTTTCCTCTTTTTCTCGGTAGGATTTCTTTCTCCTCATCTTCTTCTTTGCTTTTTATAATTGAGTAATTCGTTGGAAATTTCATGTGCATGTCATGGAGATGATAAGTTTCTTGTATGTTGCAACTAGTCTTTTGATGCAATCCATGACATTTCTTGCTGTGTTATACTTGTAATTTCACATACTATGCATTAGATTGTACCTTCTGTTTTGCATTAGTGCTATTAAACAAATTAATATTGTAGTTATTAAGTAATTGTGATCATTATATCACGTGACATCAGTGACTCTCTATCGAAATTAATAAGGTAATAAAAAATTGGGTAATGTTGTCTGCCTAATTTAATGAACAACATAGTACCATTCGTGAGCTCTTTCTCTGAATGCAAAAAATGGAGTAAAGAAGGGGCAGTTCTGGTATTTTTTCTTGATTGTGATAATGATGATGAATCTTAACACTGCAGGTGAATACAAGCGGTCATTTCTGTGGGGTGGCAGAGATGGTGGGGCCTGTTGATTTTGATAAGAATATGGACATATGGCAGCAAGATAAGTGGCCAGGTTGCTTCCCTGTTAAGTGGCACATTATAAAAGATGTGGCTAACAACACTCTGCGGCACATTCTGTTGGAAAACAACGAATATAAGCCTGTCACTCACAGCCGTGACACCCAAGAGGTATATCATTCTTTTAAATTGTTTCATTTCAATCTTCTTCTTCAAAGCCTTTATTCCCAAACAAGTTGGGGTAGGCTAGAAATGAAACCCAACCGAAATCAGCAACACGGGGACTTCCCAGGAGGTCACCCATCCTAGTACTACTGCCCAATTCGTGAGGGTTTCATTTCCATAAAGAGGCTGTTTTTTTACCACTGGGTCGCTAAGCTTATCACGAACCATCCTCCTTTTTCCTGGCTTGGGATGGGCTGTGTAGAAACTACAAAGGCGAAATTTAAATTGTTTCATTTCAATAGTTGTATTAATTAAAGTGTAACACCTTCTCTCCGGATTGCGCACCAATGGGCATCCCATGTCGCCCACAAGTGTCAATCCTGCTTGTGTCAAGTATGTTTGTATGTGGTTCACATTTAACACATAGGATTATGCACTTTCTTGGCAATGTGGCGCAAGCCCATTGGTGGGCAATCCAATCCCTTGGCTATGAACATCAACCCTTTTAAGAAAAATGACATACATCTGAAAATGTCTTGAGTGTTTTCTCGATGCATCAGTCTTGGGTAAGGGGTGATGTGATAGCATAGTTATCTGTCCGCTATATTCATGAACCAATTTACTTTTTGTTCGTATTTTGTTTTTGTTGGGTATGTTGGATTGGCAGAATTGCAGTCTCATGTTTGATCTGGTTTTCATTTGGCTTATTATGTCTGAAACCGGTTTATTATTGTTAGGAATGAATAATGTTTTTCTTCTTTGTTTTTTTCCATTTGGATAGTTTTAGTTGGGGGTTGTTACAAGAATTTACCTAAATGGGTGCCTACCAGCAGGTACTCGGTATATGTATTATGTCTAGAACCTTTAATTTTCAGTTTCATTTCACATTTCTTTGAAAGATCTCATACAGTAAAGGAAATAACCATTCTTATTTAAATACACCTCAACAATTTAATTCTGTACTTAATACTGAAATGTAAAAACTGCTTGCTTTTGTATCAGGTACCCTTCACCTCAGGCGTTCCAATTCTTAAGATTTTCAAAAGCCATGCCTTTCTTAACTCAATACTGGATGGATTCTTTAAGTTTGAGGAGCAGGAGAGAAACAAACACAGGAAGTACCCCAAGCTTCTTAGCTCTGATGCACCTCTCTTTGTACCAGCTTTTGTCAGAAAACAGGCAGTTGGCTTAAAGGAGTTCCAAACTGCAACTGAGAAAAAACAAGATGAAAAACTATCAGCCGATTTGAACAGCATGACAGAAGCAACACTTACTGTGGTGAAGTCTGAGGACAGCAAAAAACATGTACCTGTCGAGATGCCTCGAGAGATTAGTGTGAATAACCCTAATCTGGTAGTGAGAGAATCATCAGTCGAAAAGGCACTTACAATGAAGAAAGAGGCTGAAAAGCCAGAGATCTGCACCGTTCTCAAAGAAAGCAGTAAGGCCTGTGAGAATGTAAACCCAAAATTTCAGCTAGAAAATTCTATTAAGCAAACCAGCAACCCAGTTACTAAAACAAAGTATAAGCCTGTTGAGAATGGTAAATATCAATCAAAGCCATTGGATCAAATTGAGAATGTGGCTGAAAAAGTCGGGTCTCTAAGCATCAAATCTTCTGAGGCAAATGATGAGAATGGTCGGTCCAGTGATGGGGGGGATGTAGTCACCATTGGGTCGATGCATGTGCGGGTTAATAGCTTTAACGAAAAGTAGACCTCTTTTTGTTCAGCTATGTGACCGGGGCCTAAGTGGGATTTATTTGCGGTTGGATGGATGATAGATGGCGGTTTTGCATAGAGGGGCGTATCTGATTTTGATTAACCGTGTTTCTTCTTGGTTTTCGTCAGTGCTATATTAATTTTGGGTCTTTGTTATGGACCATCCATCTTTATTTCTAGTTTATGTTTTTTGTTTTGATATAGGTCGACTGATTGTTGAAAAGAAAAAAAAAGAAAATAGGTTATGGTTTATGGTGTAGTGAATTTGGGTTGGGTATAGCTTTTTTTTCCTTTTTCATTATTATTGCTTTTGTTCGCTTCTCTTTTGGGCTATTGGAAAAAAAAAATTCTGAAGAAAAAAAAAATAATTAGATGCGATTTCCCATGTCATTGCTGGTTGATGATTGATGCAGTTTTCTTGTTTACTTTCTAATTTGTGCGGTTGGTTTGTGAGTTGTGACATAATCCTCTCTTTCACTTGGTCTTTGTGATTGTGTTCATCTGTGTTTGCATCTCTCTTTAAAACACCATTTTTTTTTCTTTTATTTTTTTTTCTTTGTGATTGATGCAGTTTTCTTGTTTACTTTCTAATTTGTGCGGTTGGTTTGTGAGTTGTGACATAATCCTCTCTTTCACTTGGTCTTTGTGATTGTGTTCATCTGTGTTTGCATCTCTCTTTAAAACACCATTTTTTTTTCTTTTATTTTAATTCGGTTAAAGGTGTGAAGACCATTATACAAAATGCTTTGGGAGATTAAGTTTACTAACAAATGGCGATGCTGTAGAGACTAGAGACTAGAGACATCACATGCAGTATGGACCGGAGTACTGTTTACGTTGGTATTTATCAATTTCGTCAATATTTGTCAATAAAAACTGATAGCGACGTAAAAACAATATGTGCCAAATCTTTTCTTATCATGAAGATGCAAGTTGGATCATCAGTTTATCTTTAGGTTGGGGTATACATCACCGTGAGGCCAAGTGATATTACAAAGTTTTATGAACAATAATACCAATGCGATTAATAAAAATATTTATTTTTGGAAATCGTTGGAGGACAAAGGTTGGTACATCCTATGCGCCGGGATTTTTATTAATATCAAAAGTTTAATTAGAAATTAATAAATATACTCAGGTTCTCTGAAAATTCATAAAAATATTCCTACCGGCCATTAAACAGCCGGTACCCAATTTAATCAATTACCGGCAATTTACCGACTTTTATCCATTACCGGCCATTAAATGGCCGGTATTCTTATTTTTTTTTTTGTTTTAGAGTTTATTGTAGTATTTTTCGTTTAGATTTTATGTTGTAGTATTTTCTGTTTAGATTTTATGTTGTACTAATTTTGTTATTGTTGTAGTATTTTCTGTTTAGCATAATCATGATAATTTATTTTCTTTTAGTATAATTTAGCGTCCTTAGTATAATTTAGCATATTATTGATAATTTATTTTATTTTAGTACAATTCTCATTAGTTTAATTTAGTATAATTTTAATAATTTATTTTATTTTAGTGTAATTTTGCGTAATTTTGCGTAAGTTAGTGAAGAAAAAAAATCTAAAAAATATAAAAATAGTGATGAGTGGACCTCTGTAGTACCATATCTCCCGCTGCTGCAGACAAATCCCCAGCAATTGCTCATCCTCATACAACTTGTTGTACAGTGTCCACTGAACAAGATCTGCAGCTCTGAACGGACCGACCTGATACCAATGGTACTATCGTGGGTTCGATCCAGATAGTTGTGAGGACCGTGGGACTTCTTGGCGTATGCCGGGCATCTGAGATTGTCGGGCGCTCCCCATGCCGGAGGCTCATTCTGGATAAGCCGACCCACCGGTAACCGTGACCACGACCAGTGGTGAAGCAAAAGTACCGGCCCATACATCTGCTTCTTATCCTTTTGTATTTTTAAGAATTTTAGTCGTTAGGGTATTTAGATTGGTTGATTAAATAATTAAGTAAGAAAAGAATTAGAGACTTACCTAACAACTACCGCACATGTGGGAGTACAGATGGGCTAGGACAACCCCACCCCAGTTGTACGACGATACATGCTCAAGGTCTACCAGCAGTGAGAGATACATCATTAGCATCATATCACTGCTGGAATATGGTTCATTTTGATTATTTGTATATGTTTAAGTAAGGCATTACTATATTGTCATTTTTATTATTTGTATATGTTTGATGAACTATTTCTTTTCCTTTGAAATATGGTTCATTTTCAAAAAATGTAACATTTCTAGAAAGATGCATTTTTTTATTAATTTGGTCATAGCATTTATAACCTTTTTTTATAGGATGAGTATTCATTCCAAGAAAATAGTTTTTTTGTGATACAAAATCAAGTGTCTTTTCTTTTGATATGTACGAAACTTGTACAACTAAATACTCTCATATGATCATAAGTGATTTTTTGTAGATAAAGAATTTCTAATAGACTTTTGTTTTTCAAAATAACACTAGGCAATCTATTGATTAAATGTGTGGCACAAAGTACGGCATCCGACCAATAAATTTTAGAAACATTATTTTAAAGTAATAAATATCGTGTCATTTCTAATAAGTGTCTATTTTCCTTTCCGATACTCCATTTTGTTCGAGAGTATTTATACAAGTTGTTTGGTGTATAATACTTTTTTCTCTAAAGAGACTTGAAAATTTATTATTTATAAATTCTGTTCCATTATCAGATCTAAAGATTTTCACTTTTGCATTAAATTGTGTTTCTATAAGACATAAAAATTCATGAAAGCAATCAAATACTTCATCTTTAGATTTAAGTAAATATAGTAAAGTTGCTTTTAATAATCATCAATAAATATAACAAAATATTTGAATCCATCATATGAATCAATTGGGGCCGACCCCCTTACATCGAAATGTACTAAATAAAAAACAGCTTCACTTTTGCTAGTAGAAAGAGAAAAATGAAGCTTTGCTTGTTTTGCATACTTCACAATTAGTACAATTCAATTTTTTAAAATCTAAGATACTACTTAAAATCTTGTAGGAAGGATGTCCAAGTCTTTTATGCCAAAGATCAGAGTTAACGAATTTAGCGGAAGCACAAAGATTTAATTTGTTGGAGTTCAAAAGATAGTGTCCATTTTCAAGAAGTCCTTCACCAATTTTGATGCCGGTTTCCCGATTCTGAAATACAACGTTTTTACAAGAAAATATTGCATTACAATTTAATTTTTGTGTTAATTTATTTATAGAAAGTAAGTTTATAGGAAATGTTTCTAAATATAAAATATTTTTAATTTGTTTATTACATAAGTTAATTCTCCTATGTGTCACAACTCACCAATCCGCAATTGCAGCCCACTAAGAAATTCTAGCCCATGACGAGCCCAAAATTCCATAATCATGCCAATGGCGTGATAGGGTCACGTAGTTTGTGTGCTTTTTCATTTTATTTGCATTTCTTTACATTTAGTTTGTGTGTTGTTAGCATGTTGTTTGCGTGTCTTTGCTTTATGATTTTCTATTTAAGGATGTGACCCTTGTATCCTAGGAACTAAGCTTTTGAATGAATGAAATTTCTCTTGTTTACACTTATCTTTACTATTATTTAGTTTTATCTACTTTACTGTCTTCAACTTATACAAAAAAATACCAAAAATATATTCTGCTGCACAAGTGCTATCTCGATCCAAGCCAGATCGTAACAATTGGTATCAGAGCCTTGTTCATAGGCCTAGGGAATGCCCGCAACACGGCAACAAACCATGGAAGAGCAAGCCAATGCTGTCCGAGGGTTGCAAGATCAACTAGAGAGCTTGGAGAGAAGAATGGCGAGCTTGATGGATGATGACAAGGTACGATTAAGTGGGGACATCGGGGAAAAACTTAATAAGATTGATGAGTTTATGGCCAACTGTGATCAATTGGTTAAAAAACATGATTTAGAAGTATTATTCACCCGATGCTTGGGAAACCAAGTAGTTAGTAATGAATCTAGTCCTAATGGTGCTAGTTCTAGTGCACAACCTCCACAAAATCCACCATTTCCACAAAACCAAACTCCACCAGGTCCTAACCTCAATCAAAATCCAAACTCTTATACTCCTCACCAACACACTATGAACCAAAATCACAATACCTTTTCTGTGCCATTTCCAAACCCATACAACCAACCATATGCAGTAGCAAGACCAAATGTGCCGTATAACCCACTACCGATAGTGCCGAATAACCAAAACCAAATCCCGCGACATGTACCCACACCAAGAATTGAGTTTCCAGTATTTGATGGGACAAGACCTAGAAGTTGGTTGTACAAGAGTGAGAGGTATTTTGAGATATATCAAATTCCACCTTGGCAAAAATTCGATATTGCTTCCATGTACATGGTCGATGAAGTCGAAATTTGGTGTCAGGGATTGGGTTTAGAAGGTGGGCAAATGACATGGGAAGTTTAGGCCCAGTTCGAGCCCTTATGCCAGCCCGGCACTATTGGTCAAAAAGAAAGATGGGAGTTGGAGGATGTGCATTGACTATAGGAAATTGAATTCCATCACCATAAAAAATAAATACCCAATTCCCATAGTCGATGATCTTTTGGATGAGTTGAAAGGGGCAAAAATCTTTTCCAAAATAGATTTGAGGTCGGGTTACCACCAAATTCGGGTAAAAGAAGAAGACATACCCAAAACAGCCTTCCGGATTCATTGTGGTCACTATGAGTTCAAAGTCATGCCTTTTGGACTCACCAATGCCCCAGCCACCTTCCAAAACCTTATGAATGACATATTTCGAAAAGAGTTACGAAAGAGTGTCCTGGTATTTTTCGATGACATTCTAGTGTATAGCCAATTCTTGGAAGATCATTTGGTACACTTGGGTGATATATTCAGAAAGTTGAGGGAGCATAAGTTGTATGCCAAAATGTCGAAATGTACGTTCGGCATGAAACAAGTAGAATATTTGGGCCACATAATATCTGAGAATGGTGTGGCAACAGACCCAAGCAAAATTGAGGCGATGGTGAACTGGCCTAGTCCCAAAACCTTGAAGGAACTGAGAGGACTTTTGGGGTTGACGGGCTATTACAGAAGATTCATCCGCAACTACGGTGCCATTAGCAAACCGTTAACTGACCAACTCAAGAAAAATGGATTTGCATGGAATGAGGCAGCCCAAAAGACCTTTGAAAAGTTGAAGCAAGCCATGACATCGGCTCCAGTCCTGGCTCTGCCCGACTTCACCAAACCTTTCACTCTTGCAACCGATGCTTGTGATGCAGGTGTAGGAGCTGTTCTATCCCAAGAAGGAAAACCCATTGCCTTTCTTAGCAAAGCCCTGGGGCCCAAGAATGCAGGTCTTTCAACATAGGAGAAGGAACTCATGGCTATTCTCATGGCGGTCCACAAATGGAGACATTATTTGCAAGGCAACAAGTTCATCATCAAGACGGACCACCAGAGCCTCAAGCACCTCCTGGAGCAACGACTCAACCACCACCTCCAGCATAAGGCCCTTATAAAATTCATCGGCCTTGATTATGCGATTGAGTACAAGAAGGGCCGACACAATGTGGTGCCAGACATTCTCTCGCGACAACCCAGGCCCAACCAACCAACAGAACCACACCAAAAGGCGCAAATCAATTTATTGGGTGAATCTCAATTACAACCCTACTGGATAACGAAGGTAAAAATGAGTTATGTAGGGGATGAATTGGCGACTCAAGTACAAACAGGGCTCAAGACAACATTTGGTCCAAGCGAGTGGGTGGACAATGAAGGTATCCTCACGCATCGCGGCAAACTATACGTTGGAACTCAAGGCGAGGTGCGATAAAAGATCCTAGCAGAATTCCGCTCATCTGCCATTGGTGGGCACTCGGGCATTTTAGCCACCTATACAAGATTAAAGAGACACTTTTTCTGGCCCGGACTAAAAAAGCAGGTGGGTGACTTCAACAAACACTGTGATGCCTACCAAAGGAACAAAGCCGAACATGTGGCGAGTCCTGGTCTATTGCAGCCTTTACCTGTACCCGACAAGGTATGGAGTTGTATTTCTATGGACTTTGTGGAAGGTCTCCCAAAATCTGAAGGTAAAGATGTCATTTTCGTAGTAGTTGATAGGCTCACAAAGTATGCCCACTTTATGGCCATGTCCCACCCGTACACAGCCACTACTGTTGCCAAGGTTTTCATAAACCAGGTGTTTCGATTACATGGTATGCCAACCTCTATTGTATCAGATAGAGATACCATTTTTACCAGCCAATTGTGGCGAGAGTTTTTCAAAAGACTGGGCACTACTTTGGCCTACTCCACCGCATACCATCCCCAAACCGATGGCCAAACTGAACAGGTAAACCAATGTTTGGAGTCCTATTTAAGATGCATGACTAGTGATAGCCCCAAACACTAGTACAAATGGTTGGCCCTTGCGGAGTTTTGGTACAACACCAGCTACCACTCAGCCCTACAGTGCACTCCTTTTGAGGCCTTGTACGGGTATCCACCGCCTCACATGGAGTTAGGTGAGCCACATGTTGCTTCTCGAGATCCGGTTGACCTTTTCCTAAAAGAGAGGGTTCAGACACTTCAGAAGTTGAAAGACAATCTCACGAAGGCCCAAGCCCAAGCCAAACAAAATGCAGACAAAGGCCGAACAGACAGGGAGTTCGTGGTCGGAGATTGGGTCTACTTGAAACTTCAACCCTACAGACAAACATCTCTCGCTTTGAGGAAGAGCTTAAAGTTGACTTCCAGGTACTATGGGTCCTATCAGGTGGTAGGAAGAGTGGGCACCAGTGCTTACAAACTCCAACTTCCTCGAGACAGCCAACTGCACCCAGTGTTCCACATATCACAGTTGAAGAAGAGCCAGGGAGTCAATCCAGTGGATCCCGTGCTGCCACCCGTAGGCCCAGATGGAACATTCAAGGTGGAACCTGTCGCAATCTTGGACCAACGAACTCTCAAACTCTGAAACCGTTCCATTGACCAAGTCAAGATTCTCTGGTCCAACCTACCTGAGTCGGATGCCACTTGGGAGGATGTCAACTTCCTCAAACAACAATTCCCCAACTTCCATCCTTGGGGTCAAGGATTTGCTGAGGGGGAGGCAATGTCACAACTCACCAATCCGCAATTGCAGCCCACTAAGGAATTCTAGCCCATGACGAGCCCAAAATTCCATAATCATGCCAATGGCGTGATAGGGTCACGTAGTTTGTGTGCTTTTTCATTCTGTTTGCATTTCTTTACATTTAGTTTGTGTGTTGTTAGCATGTTGTTTGCGTGTCTTTGCTTTATGATTTTCTATTTAAGGATGTGACCCTTGTATCCTAGGAACTAAGCTTTTGAATGAATGAAATTTCTCTTGTTTACACTTATCTTTACTATTATTTAGTTTTATCTACTTTACTGTCTTCAACTTATACAAAAAAATACCAAAAATATATTCCGCTGCACAAGTGCTACCTCAATCCAAGCCAGATTGTAACACTATGCCATTTATTTTTGCCTTCATACCGTTTGCAAGCAAGACATATTTATCATATTTGGTCGGTTTTAGGTTTGACAATAATTGTTTGTTACCAAACATATGGTCTGTTGCACCGCTGTCTATAATAATTTGATTAAAAAATAAATCTTTTGAGTTAGAAGCAATACCACCAAGTGCTGGGAGTGTTCTGACCCGCCAACGCCTATAATGCTTCTTGACCCGTTTGAAAGTGACCCACCAACGCCTGACCCAGTCCAGAGTAACCCGCCAGTGCCCGGAATGGAGAGTCTATTGGAGGTCTCGTTGTTGGGTCCGCCCCAATTGTAATTGAATCCATTAGCAGTTTGGCTAGTGTTATTGGGTCTGAATCCATTTCCAAACGAACCCACAAGCCCATTAAACTCATTCGCTTCATTAGAAACAGCAAAACTTCTATTTTTCTCCCAATTTTGATTCTGATCATTGCCTTAGAATTTTTTTAGTCTGAGATGAGAATAGAGATGCCAACAGCTATCCTGAGTGTGACCATCTTTTCTACAGTGGTTACACTTCTCATATTTTTATTGATTTGGGTGATTTTGAAAGCTATAGTTTTGATTAAAGTTTGAATTTTTTTATGGCTAAGCCATGGGTCTCGTGTCCCTTATGCCTTGCAATATGTGGACCATTCATGGCAAGTCTTCTACTTTTTTCTTGTTGAATTAAACTTTTAATTTGAGAATAATAAGGAAGAGGTACCGTGGTCATGATTTGAGATCTTCCTGCTTCATAACTCGTGTTTAGACCCGCGAGGTACTGAAAAATATCATCCTCCTCATCTCGCTTCTGAAGTGTGGCCAAATATATTGTTATTGACCGGTAGGATCGAAGCTCATTGCGTTTTTTTTTTCAATAGCACTAATGTACTTAGTATGGCTTCTTGACCCTTGTTTTTCGTGTTGAATCTCCTGCATAAGTTGATAAATATGTGATAAATTATTTTGCTGACCATACATAGCTTTTACCGCTTCCCACAACTCATGTGCTGTTTCGACCATCGTAAAGAGGTTGGATTCAGCCGGCTTCATGGAGTTTATTAGTGAAGTGATTATTCTATCATTTGTTGTTCTCCATTGTTTTGTTGCTGTCTTTTCGTCAGGAGTTAGCTTGTTTGTATCTGCAATTTCTAGTTTTTTATTTTCACCAGTAATGTATTATAACATCTCTCGACCACTCAAGGCCCTGAATGCTGCCCTTACCCATGACACGTAATTTTTGCCATTGAGCAAAGTATTTGTTAGCTTCGAGAAGTTCATTGTTTCTTCTTGAGCCATTTTTCTTTTATTGAAATTTATTGTGGTTTTTCGATTTTTCGGTCACAGAGTCTTTTGCTCTGATATCATGTTATTTTTGTAAGATGAAGAGAGAAAAGATTTAAGAAAACAAATTATATTGCAATTTTATTTTTCTATTTATAAGTGTCTCTATTTATAAAAAAAATTAAAAACTAGCCGTTGCACTATTCCCTATTCTATTTAATTACAAGACACTATTTTCTAATCTATTAATTACAAGACACTATTTCCTAGCTACAACTAGCCGTTATAAATTAAATTTAAAAACTAGCCGTTATATTTTAAGAGTCTTTCTTAAAATGTGTGCATAAAAACTTACTTTTCCAAAATATTTTTGAAATCTGTACACAAAAAAATTTAAATGATTAATCTCAAAATTTCAAAATCCTGTAATTCCTTTCGGAATTACAGCAGATTCAGATTCACCCCCGAGCTCATAATTCATAGTGTCACCCAAATTCACTCTCACTTGTGTTGTGTGCTCACTGAACCCATGTGTGCACTGCGCACTGCCTGACATACCATTTGATAATTCGCTCTGACATAATTCAACATGAAATATTTTAATACTAGACTAATAATACATAGTGCTACGTCGGCGTAATTGGGAAAATTAGAGGTTTGAGTGCATTATCTCATAACCCATTATAATTTTGATTTATGTAAACTGTGAAGTGTGTTTTTCAGTGACCGCCACACGGATGAAACATCTATACGCGTCTCAAAAAATCTTGATCAGTAAGGCAACAGTCAACAAGTCGTATCAGATTGATTAGGCCATCCTAATATCCTAATCCCATCAATCAACCATATTTACTCTTTAGAAAACGGATGGGATATCCGAATCATCCGGACAAGGCTACCGCTGCTGTAATTTCAAATCATTTGTTTATAGCATTTATCATTGTACCTTTAGGTTCTTGGATCATCTGCGGCGCTTTTGATGTCTTCATAATGACGCGATCTGAGAGAGAGACAGGTACGATCGTAATAGTTTTAATTCATGAATCAGCACACTGTTCGTATTAATTATGCACACCATAAAGATCCATAAAAATTGTTAAAACCTAAATATGTCCTCTTTAGAAACCTAATCAAAATTAAATTGTTAATACTCCTAGGCTGTTGACTATTGTAGAAACCTAGTCTTTGATTTTTTTTTTTCATAGATTTAAATTATAAACCTAAATAAACTAACTTAAATTATAAACTTAATTAAATTATTCATTTATTTCATATTTAAATTTTCTTAATTAGTATTTGTATCTTAAAGTTCATATGACTCAATTATCCGATAATTATTCGTTTCATATTAGTATTCAAATTCATATTCGTGGATTATCTGTTCTGTATCTGTATCCGTTTAAGATGAATTTGGTTTTGAATTTTGATATCCGTTTATTAACTGTATCGGTATTCGTATCCGCTCATTGAAAAATAAATACAAATTTGGTATCAGCATTATCCGCTCCGAATCCGCTCCGTTTACATCCCTAAGTGCCCCTGTACCTTTCCCCTGCTGGTTTTGATTTAAACAACCCAGTAGTACTATGGTTTTCAAACGGATGTTAATTTGATGAAATTAAGGAGCATTTTTTTATTTTTAGATTTCGGGATCCGGCAATTCTCAAGTTCATGCAGGAGATTTTTATATTAAGTTAAAATTTAGTTAAGTAGATATTAATTTTTCGCTTACATAAAATTTTTATTTTTATTTAGAAGTATCAATCCAGTTTGACAAAAAAAAGTATCACTGAGTGATTTAGAGATGAGAACAATAACTTAATTATGACAAAAATAGAAATTTGTTGCCTAAGCAAGGAAACTTTCATTGGACCAATATAAATTTTTATAGTTGATGTGTTAGTCCCAACTTTGCACCGATATTAAAAGCTAAGTTACTCCTAGTTTGAGTAAAATCTAGGCTACTAGCAGTTTTATTGACAAATTAAGTGACACAGGGAACAGGTTAAGCTTAAAAATGGAACATAAATTAGTGAGGATTTAAGACAAATATTGGCAAAATGGCAGCGTATGAAGCAGAAATTAACCTTACTTTTGAGAGAATAATTCAACATATACAGTTAATTAGTTGCTCTCTCTAACTACCTATATAATAATAGGCTGGTGTCTCAGTGTCAGCAGAAACAGAGAAGTCACATAAAATGAGCAGTAATTGTTTCGTTGCCCTGCCTCCGTCAAAGCGTTCCCACATATCGTTCAATACTTCTTTCCAAAGTTCAGATGTGGCCATCGTTCCCACATTTAGCTCACGTGACGACAAATCCAAGTACGGTCTCCGTTACTACACACCGGACAAGTCCATTCCTACAATACTCACATGAAAAGGACAAGTTGTATCTTAATTTATGACGGAGAGAGCGATTATTCCTTGTTAAAGCATCTTTATAGATCATTAGATTCTCTCCTGAACTAGTTCTTTACTTAAGTGGGAAAACCGAGGAGTTATTCATCCAGGAGTGGCCCACTACTGGATGAACCTGAAGAAGTATGGTCCACAGTTTATTTGAAAACCTAGTCTATTCAATTCTTATATCTGTCTGTCAACTAAGCTGATCATGTGCATGTCCTTCTCTTGATTTTTAAATCAGCAGTCTAATCGAGTCTAAATATCTAATATTTTTTATTCCGACTAATCATAACTAAATTTGGTTTTCTTCATTGCTCCTGGATCAGGTCGCATATTTGTAGACTCCAGTTGCTCCACTTATAAACTACACAAGCGATCCCCAAAATAATTATCGCCAATTTTCTGTTTTGTTATGTAATTTCTAAGTTTTAATGTGGTCCCTAAACAACTCAACAACTAGTAATTTTGCAGACACGTTTGATTTTGTGAAAGTGTTAAAAAAAGTATTTAAAAATAAATAAATTAAAGCTTAATTTTTCTCGAATTACTTTTCCTCGCTATATTTCTGAATTAATAACAATAACAACAATAATATTCATATTCATACTACCACCACTATCTGCCATTCCATCACTATTAATATTGTCGTTAACATCGTGGCCGTCGTTGTTATGGCCATCAACATTATTGTTGATGTATTCATATAAGGGAATTATCATTAGTTTTATTACTCGACTATCAATTTTTTTTACAATGCAAAAGAAATATAAGACATAACTTTTATTTTACAAAATTTTCTCAAACATTTAAAATTTCCAATCAAACAAAGTGATATATTAGATTTTTTATTAGCCTTTTGTCTATCCTATCATCTTAAAATTATTTATATTTTATTAGCTATATTTTAAATGTTTAAAATTAATTGTTCCCTGTTATAAAATTTTGGTAAGATTATGTCTATTTTTTGAATGTATGAATATAGTAATTTTGATAAGCTAATGCATGTGGACTACTGAAAAGAAATGTTTAACTTTTTTTTGTTTTTTCTAACCAAATTCATATGCAATTGCGTGCACTCGAGTGGGTTTAGTCTGATTTTTAGGATCGGAACTATAAAATTTTGATCAGAGGAGATGAAACTTAAAATACACAATATACAATAGGTGAGATTTGAAATTTGAATTCAATATATATTATGTAAAATTTTATGAATGAGGTCAGACCATATAAAAACTTTGAAAAAAATAAATTATATTAAATTTCAATATATATTATGTAAAATTTTAAAATTATAGGGACATCTCAGCACATCAGTGAATAAATATAGAGCCGTCTTTATCATTCTTTGTCTTGTATTTAGGAAAATCATGCTCTCTAGTAGTATACAAGGGAGGAATTTCGAAATTTTTATTAATATTAAAAAAATAAAAAATAAAAAAATTAACAATCTACATCTATTTGGCAAATATTTCTGAAGCTGCCCAATTCTTTCCGGAGAATTATTCTCCGGATTCAGCCATTCTCTTTCCGAAAAATTATTTTCCGGAAGAGACCTGGGTTTTATAAAATCTGAGTCTCGGCAAAAGAGAAGAGAGAAAAAAGAGGAAGAAGAGAGAGACTCGGCAATTTTGGATTTTTTGAAAGTTTTTTTTATTTCTTTAATTGTCAATTATTTAATTTATTAATTAATAGTTGAAATGCTTATAGGGTTATTATTTTTAAAATTGTAGTTTGTTATCCAGAACAATCAAAACTAAAAATGATCTGTGTGAAATTGTTTGTTAGCGGAGAAATCCAGTATTATGATGATGATGTCTTTTACAGTACCTGTCCTAGATACTCACTGTCGGTAACCATGAACCTTACCTTTGACTATATCTAGAGAGAGATATATTCATGGGTTGGGTATACCAGTAGTTAAGCAAATCTAGAAATTCAAGCTCGGATTAATATGTCTACTGATGGCCAACGGGACAACCAATTGGTACCGATAACAGACCAGACATCGTACCAAATGATATTAGGAGTTGTGGCAACCTTCCAACAACGGGTACCGGTTCTGGAGTTGTATGTAGAACTGGAACCGAATAATGTTGGTTTTAATTCCCAATTGGATCTAAATAGCCAGGTTCGTGTACCCATAACCCGACTCAATAGTAGTTGGGTCGCTGAACCCATAACCTGACCCAAAACTGCTTGGGTCCGTAAACCGGTCCCTGATTATTCACATGTATCACTGGATGCAATTGATGATGTAAGTTTAGAGAGCATGGATGAACAGCCGTTAGATGAGTCATCGGGTTCTAACGATGCAATTTGACCAACCAGACAATCGCAGTCTGTGTCACAGTCCCGCCAGTCACAGTACCCAATCCCTGGTCGGGCAGATATGAGACACCCGGTTGATAGTATCAATGACACATCAGCTTTTCAGGTAGCGGATGTCGGGTTTTTCGGTACACATAGAACATTTGATAACCCATTGGCAGTAGAATAATGGTAGCAATCAATGAGTTCCATTTGAAGAACAATTTTGAGTGTAAGGTGTTCAAAAGCGAACCTCGACATTTAATTGTGGTGTGCAAGGATGAGTCGTGCAAATTCAAGTTATGCGCGAAGCCTTATGACCTCATAGAAAACTGGATTATCTACAAACAAGCAATCCCTCATGCATGTAAAGTACCGGTCTCACGTGCTGATCATGTTCAGCTTACAGCAAAGATGGTTGCCTTTGCAATTGATGCGACTATGAGAAGGGATGTGTGCACAAGTATAAATCATATCCGAGATGTCGTCAAGGTAACATACTTGAAGGTAACTCCCTAATACAACAAGTTATGGCGAGGCCGTGAGCTTGCTATTGCAAATCTGTTTGAGAGTTGGGAGAACACGTACAACTTGCTTATTCCGCTCTTGGAAGCCATAAAAAGAACCACTCCAGGAACCAAGTATTGTGTGTGACCTCGATCCCGATTGATGGATCAGTGGATAGGCATTTCAAGGCAGCGGCATAGGCATATGGGCCGTGTATTGGGGCGATACCTTTCCTCATACCAGTGATTAGTATCGATGCATGTTTCATGTCGAGACGGTACCAAGGTAGGTTGTTGATGGCTTGTGCATATGATGCCGAAAACCAATTGCTTCCATTGGCTTTCGTAATTGTGGAGAAAGAAAGTGCAGAAAACTAGGGGTTTTTATGAGATGGTTGCAGTTGGAAGTCATTGAAGATGGTCGATTCTTTTGTGTCATATCGAATAGAAATTGGGAATTAAATACTTATTCCAGGATCCACATCTCGGATGGGATGAGTCTATCGATTAATATGTGCATCGATACTGTTCTCAACATGTTGCTGAGAACCTCTTCAAGCATGTGAGGCAGACGAGAGAGGTCAGCGATAAGTTCAAAATTGGGGGAAACAAGATGAAGCCTAGGAGGTTGCAGAAGATGTTTTAAGACTTTGAAATTGGTTGCCCAGAGGCTCTAGATTACCTTAACAAGGTGGGTAAGAGGGACCCGAATGATGAAAACGAGCTTCCATGTCCAGAGAAGTTGTACCAAGCATTGGACAAAGGTTACCGATGGGGAATAATGACAATAAATGGGTCCAAGTCATTGAACAATGTGTTCAAACTAAGTCGGTGATTACCGGTTGTAGCCGTCATGGAGGACACGTTCTACAAGATGCATGCATGGTTTTTTGAAAGACGAAATAAAGCTAAAATGACACTTGAGCATGGTAAGATGTGGTCCAACATGATAAATGATTTGCTGCAAAAGCATATCAACAAATCTCTGGCCATTACTACGATTCCTTACAGTATGGTACATAGGACCTATGATGTTATGGTATGGGGTGAAAAAATTCTTGTAAGGCGTGATCAGCCAAGACTGGAGTATACCCGCAGGGATCTCGAGTATAAGGTTGTTATTAAGGATAACAACAAGGTTGAATGTGAATGTCAGATGCCCCAATTGACTGGTATACTATGTTCTCATTTCATGGCGGTGGTCTGAGAAATGAAATATAATGAGAATTTATATGTCAGCCCCTCTACTATATGTCAATGCTGGCACAAACATGGGGTGCCTGCTTCGAGCCCAGTGGCAACTAATGCGACTGACCTCGATACAACGATCCGAGGATCATCCTGGAGCGGAGACTGATCAAAAAGGAAAGGAGATGACACAACCGCATTTCGATAGAAATGGACTGTATACAAGGTCGGAGACTTGGACATCAGGCACATCGTGAGACCATTGATAAGAATGCAACATGTAACATGCATGATTGAATTATTTACATATATTAATTTTATTGGTTCTCTCTTGAACAAATAATAATTAATTTATATATATTTTATTTATAATGTAGTGGAGGCAACAAGACAAGCAGAAACATGAACATCTTCCTCAAGAAGAACATCAAGAGGATCTTCTTCAAACAAACGCCAACGTTGATGTTTCTTAGTTTTTATGTTGTTGTAATTTGAATTTGTAGTAGTGACAATTCCGGTTTTTATTTAGTAATTTTAATTTTTATGTTGTTGTAATTTTAATTTGTAGTGACAGTTTCGGTTTTTATTTAGTAATTTTAATTATAATTTTTATGTTAAAATAATTTAAATTTCAATATTTTTACTTCCCATTTAACAACATATTCTTATAAAAACTAATTGTCAAAGAAAATTTCACATAACTAAAACAAAACAATTATATAGGTGGGGCAATACATATTATTAAAATAAGAACATTGAAAACAAGTTCAAGAAATACATATATTTTATAAAATTGATTCAACTTATGGCTCCACCACTAAATTACTGTGAATTCAATCTGCTCCTTGATGCCATATGTGTGAATTTTATTTTTTCTAGCATTTTTTTAGTTGTGTGAATACATGAGTCAATATTGGTTCGCGCTATGAACTCAAATTTTTAGTTTAAAAGTTCTATTGATAGATACGAACCTTTCAACATAGTCTCTATATGAATATGTACTTGTAAATTAAATGTTATATTTTTTAGATATTTTTACTATTTTTTTTATGGGTAGAAAACCAGAACTAATATGACTTTTAAACTCGCGTGTTTAGAAAGTAGACATATAGGTGTCACCTATCTAAAAATAGAGATATCGATGCCCCAAAAAATTGTAAACCAGAATATGCAAAAAAAAAAAAAAAATTCTACTTTGATTGAAAAACATCTTTTGGAAATATTGAAATTTTGGATGAACTGGACCAGAATTGAGCGATAGTTCAGGGGTGAATTTGCAATTTATTTACTCCGAAGTCGAGGAAAAACATTTATACTTTCCACCTTTTGCTTAGTTCGCACTTCTTTCTAGTTTTTCTCAACCTTTATCTGTGGACCTAAACCAAACCCACTAACAAACAATCCAAATCATCCGCTACAGATTCCTTAGCATCTTCCTGTTACAAATCATTGCGAGGAAGGTCCCACGAGGAAGTTTCAATGGCTTCCAAATGTCAGTGACATGCAACAGGAATATTATAGAGATTACGCCACAGAGAACCTATACTCATTGTCACCGCTCTTAGCGCTCTAACAACAAACTGACAAAGACATCTCTGTACTGTATGCATGCATTAAACTATTTAAACTGTTTACTTAACCAGATACCTCCACTCACCCACCCACTCATCCTGTCATCCACCAACTGCAGAGGAAGACAGAGAGAGAGATAAATCGGCAGCCTCTGCCATTTCTCCACAAGAGAAATTAAAAGGAGAAGAGAAGAGAAGAGAAGAAAGATGAGGAAGGTTCACTTCCAGCCATCATGGGTAACTGTGATTTTGGTGCTTCAATCCCTGGCGGTGCTGCTCATATTTCAAAACATGGTTTCTTTTAGATTCGTGCGAGAGGCCAAAGCCGTTTGTAGCGGCGGATCTCCGATCATCTTCAATTTCGGTGATTCCAATTCCGACACCGGCGGCATTATGGCCGGCATGGGCTATCCTATCCCTCTCCCCGAAGGCCGAGTCCATTTTCACCGCTCCACCGGCCGCCTCTGCGACGGCCGCCTCATCATCGATTTCCTCTGTAAGTACAATTCAATTTGGTGCTTGTTGTATGCAATAATTAGTTTCTTATGATTGATTTTGTAAATGTGACTGGGTAATTGGGACCGCTAGGCTGGGGACAGGTAAAAAGGTCTATTCAGGTTCAGGTCCAGTAGCAACTTGTAATAGACAGTATAATTGTTATCTGGAATAAGTACATAATATCTTGACAATTGGTTGCTGCTACTTAAAGTCACAAAAAACTTACCAAATCTCACATTGTTTGGTATGCTCAAACATAGTTTTCAATCTTGATTCTGCCTTTTTTGAATGGCTCCAAAAAATTGTGTACTTAAATTAACTATTTGATCCGCAATTTCTGTTTTGCCACTTTAGAAGGCTACGCAAGTTTAAGCTTTAAGAAAAAAAATAGCTTCGTAAGGTTACCTAAGCAAGTTATTTTTTTAGGTAGTAGCTGACATTTTAAAACCCAATCCGATGAATATTCAGCAAAGCAAATTACAAATATATTCTACAATTTCTATTTTTGAAGTGTGAAAGTTCCACTTGGGGCTCTAACTCATTTATTTACTATATTAGTCCTGTAGCATCATTAGTTTTCTGTAAGCATCAAGTAGCATCATTAGTTTTTTTTTAAATCATGAGGAAAAGTCATGGGCTGCCATGTGGAGTAGGTCAGTCTTTTATGGGTATTTTTAGTAAAAGTTGGTCCTCACAACCGCATTGACACAGCTAGGATAGGACCTGTCATTTTTTCACTGAAAAGGCAACTCCAATGATTAAAAATATAACTAACATGTAAGTTAACTATGTTTCGTAATGAAGCAGGGCTTCGGCCTTTTTAACCAAAAAACAAAAATAACTAACAAAAATATCTAGGTCCAAAGTAGAATCTTAAAACTTCAGGGACTAAAGAAGAAAATAAGTACAGTTGGGGGGGGGGGGGGGGGGCGGGGGGGGGGGCATTCATTTAATTCCCTCCTCTTTTTTTGCTAACTTCTGATAATTTTGTTTCTGGTAAGGATATTTTGAGCATGGGGTCAAATCAAAAATCAGAGGCGGAGGGAGTAAGGAGTAATGGGGTCAATTGACCCCTATTTATTTTTTATTTTTTTGTATTTATACACTGTTTACTATGTAATTTAGTAAAATATTACGGATACTGTAAAATTGAACTCCATTCGTAGCATTAAAATTTTATATAATTGACCTCCATTCACGACTGACCCCATGGTCCGAAAGTCTTGCTTCGCCCCTGGTCAAAATCAATAAGTTACAGTCTTAGGAAACAAAAATAGTGCAAATTTCATAAAATATTCATCTAATCATTTGTCTTAACTTGCCAACTGAGAACTCTCTTATGATAAAAGAAAATAAAAATGGAAATGGATTGTAAAATAAATGAAGACTGATATATAGAAATTACAACTTGCTTGACTCCTTTTTTTTTTTTACTTTATTTACATTCCATTAGGTGAGAGTTTGAACACACACTATTTAAGCCCTTATCTGGAGGCATTGGGGTCGAATTTTAGCAACGGAGCCAATTTTGCGATATGCGGCTCAAGAACTTTGCCACAAATGCAAGCATTTGCCTTATACATACAAACACTACAGTTCCTCCACTTTCGGTCTCGGTCTTTGTATCTTGCAACTCAAGGTATGTAGTGCTCGTACCATTCAACTCTGCTTTTGTATAATGAAAATTACAACACCTCAAATTCTTCTGTCCTTAGAGAACCATGCTACTATTTTAGGTAGGATTGTAGTGTGGTTCTATTGTTATAGACTTATAGTGTTCAAAGTGGTACACCAGGGGGATCTGCTTGGTAATAATATGTGGACAAGGAGGATCATGTGCTGTCTGATATAAAATTGGATTTTTCAGATCAGGTTGACATGGATAGCTTAGTAAACTGAAGTAAAATATTCCTCCTGTTAATTTTGTTGTGCTGACTTAGGCCATCATGTTCGAACGGTTGCTTCCATTAATTAGTTTTTATGCTATGCGCTCTAAAGATGTAGAAGTAGATAAATTACTATTACTTCAAGGCGTAAAGGAAATGTTACCCAGAATATTCCAAACAAGTTCAATTTTCAGACTTTTGAGCAACAAGTTTATCAAGGACTGTGTTGTGGCCATATGAGAATTAAAAATGATTCTCTTTTTTTTTTTTTTTTTTTTGCAATTGCAGCTTAGATATTTGCATGCAAATGAGATTTAATTTTTTTTTCAACATATGTATTATATTGATTTAAGCAAAGTTTTCTATAAAAATTTGCACCCTCATGGATATTAGATTACATACCAGTGACCAAATGGTGTTACTTTAATACTATATACTAATAGATCCAATTTTGGTTTATTTATGGGTTGGAATCCCTTGACAATGAATATTTTTTTTTGACAATCTTGAGCCTTGACAATGTGATTCTAAAATAATTTTAAAAAATACAAAAAAATATTGACATATTTCTGGACGTTGCTTGTGTATTAAATTTCATGCTATTTTAGTGTATCTTGCAAGTCACTTGAGAGTAGGTCCGATCGGCATCGGACCTACTTTGGTTCGATGGGTTCAACCACCGTCGATTTGCTTTAAGATTCGTGCATAACGCTTTAAACTTCGTGCGTGTCGGTTTCAATTTTCGTGCGCACAAATCTTAAATTAGATCGGACGGTCATCATGTTCGTTGAACCTAAAAGTAGGTCCGATGGGCATCGGACCTACTCCGTTCTCCTTGCAAGTTTTAAGACATTTGATGAACAGTAAAACTTGCATAAAATTCTATCATTTTCATGTGCATCATATAAAGATAGTATAGATCACATTTTAAAGGTTGTATTTAATGTATTGTCAACTAATCCCCATCCTTTTTTATTATTAAAATATTGAGAAATAGATTTTTAATTCAATATGAAATTTGAACCTTAAGAATAAACTGCACCTTTTTTTGCATTCTAAATCGGAGTTACTATTCGTTTAAGTGCTTCTTGTAAAGGACCTATTCGGCAATACCACTCTTTAATTATTTGTTCTATTTGAAAAATTTGGAAAAAGATGATACCTTGCCCACCTGGTCAATCAAAAGTAGATTTCTATTCATGTATGACCTTTTATTAGACTGTGCTATCCTTATCAAGCAAACCAGTGGAATTGCATATTGCATTGTTTATTTTCGATTAGGGCAATTCATAATTTACAAAAATGTTGACTTGACATGCATTGGATATATTAGGATTTACTGGATTGCATGAAGAGCAAGATTTCAGACGTGCACTATACATGATCGATATAGGGCAGAATGATATGGATGCTGCATTTACAGAGTCGGGGGGCAATTTTCACCAAGTTCTGGCTAGAATTCCCCCGGTGATTGCAGAGATAAAAACTGCTATCAAGGCAAGTAACTTGTTTTTTATAGGAGCTGATAACATAACTCAGCCAGAAAACCCTACTTCAGATTAGATTAATATTGTACAAGCACAAATTAATGCATATATATGGATATGATACTAGAAAACCCTACTATCAGAATATATTAATATTGTACATTTAGTAAAACAATAGTATCCGTAGTCATGTGTTGTAAGGGTAACTTCTTTTAGGTTGTTTTGGGAGCATGTATAGATTTTAAATTTTCTTTAACAGAATATTTCCTGTTGTAAAGGCGTTGCAATTAAGATTTCGGTTTGTACTGGCATATTGGTACTTCTGGACAGTGCAGGTTTTGTTAGATCGCTCCATCAGGTCCCACGAAAACATAAATCAGCCAAAGTACCTTGGAAATAGAATAGAATGTATACAGATTTCATATCAGTACAATATCATCTGATATTATAATAATTACAGTACAGTAAGTCCGGCTTGACAGTGTATAATACCAATTCGATGCCAGTAACAGGGTTATTGCTTGTACTGTACCAACTTGCAAAACTTAATCTTTGTTTGCCTTTTCAATTAACTAAACCTGTATTGTTATGGTCAGCAGACACTGTATGAAAGTGGTGCAAGAAAATTCTGGGTGCACAACACGAGCCCGATGGGTTGCTTTCCTCAAAAGCTTGCTATACCGAGAAACGACGACAGTGACCTAGATGAACATGGTTGCCTGAAGACCTATAACAATGGAGCAAAAGCATTCAATTCTCAGCTCAGAACGCTTATTGATGCACTAAGTATGGAGTTGAAAGATGCCACTATTGTTTATGTTGATATTTATTCAGCAAAGTATGAGTTGGTCGCTAATCACACTAAATATGGTAATTAAGCTGAATTTAATTTTGTCAATCTTACTTATGGTTTTTAAATTTTGTATTATTCTCTTAATGAAAATTTAATTTATCATGCTTAAATTTCTAGGGTTTGAGAAGCGATATATGGCATGTTGTGGGCATGGCGGACCCCCATACAATTATAATCACAGCATAACCTGTATGGGTGCTGGATTTGAAGTATGCGAAGATGGTTCAAAGCACATTAGTTGGGACGGGGTACACTATTCCGAGGCTGCCAATTCTGTTGTGGCATCAAAACTTCTAACCGGTGAATATTCGAGACCGAGGATTAATTTTGAATTTTTTTGCAAAGGTTGATCCTCACTTATTTTACATAGCACTGTTTCTTTTATGCCTCTGTAGAGTATCAATGTAAGATAAGATGCCTTTTAGGATACAAAAAGAATGACATAATGAGATTTCAAGTTCTTTTGTTTTTTAATATTTTTATTGATGCTTGCTTTCAGAAATAAATGAATTTAGCAGCCATTTAAGTTTCTATAGGTTTTATTAGCCTTAACTACTCAGAAGTTTATATATGTTTATTTTAAGAGTAGGGTTAAAATGCACCATTGGTTTTGTGTTCCAATCATGCTCCATGTCTTTGTCTCCGTTTTTAAAGTTCGAACAATCGATCCGAACAGCTCAATATGATCTTTGTTTTAAAATGTGCTTGGAGACCAAATTTTATATTTTTTGGAATTTTTTTACTAATTTTTTAGATAGGTACAAAATCACTATTTTCAGAAGATTATGGACCATCCAAAACAGTGATTTTGTACCTATCTAAAAAAATAAAAACAAAATTTCAAAAAATATAAAATTTTGTCTCCATACACATTTTAATATGAAGATCATATTGAACGGTTCGGATCGATTTTTTGAACTTTGAAAACGAAGAAAAAGTTGTGGAGCATGATTAGAGCACAAAACCAATGGTCATTTTAACCCTACTCTTATTTTAAAGAGTTGGGCTACGGCGCTTCATGAAGTAAGAGCCCTCTATTACTTCAGGTTTATATTTTCATTTAAAAAGTTTGAATAGTCAACCCCGAACCGCTCCATGTAATTTCCATATGAAAATGTGTTTTGGGAACAAAATTTACACTTTTTAAGAATTCTTTTACTATGTTTTTCGATAGGTAGAAAATCCATATTTTTTAATGGTCGAGAAACATTCAGATTATTGGTCCAATGGTCCAGAATTTCAAAAGGTCAAAACTCAGTGCATTTACAAATACATATAATTTACTACCATTTAAAGCAATTCTTATTACTACACTAATCCTTGCATACAACATAATATTGCACATATTTTCTCAAAAAAAAAAAACATAATATTGTATATAATTATTGTTAGTATTTATTTATTGAAATTAATGATCTCTGCAAGTTGAACCAATGAGAATTATGAGAGCCGGATTTGGAGAAAGGAAAGGATTGTATGCTAACTAAGTGTTACTTTGTAAGATGCTACTTTTCTAGATGTTGTTGCAAAAACTATAACCTCGGGTAGATTCCAATGTCTTTAATTGGTCGAAATAAAATCAATACGGACTCCGGAGGTTTTACTGAATTTGACTGAACCCTAAACCCTAAACCGGTTTGATGAAATATATATTATATTTACTGAATGAGGAGGGATCAAGTTACAATAAATTTGAGTTACAACAAAGTTACAATAACTATTTTTTTATTTTCAAAGTCCAAATCGTCAATCCAAACCATTCAATATGATCTCCACAATAAAATGTGTTTGCAGATTAAATTTTACATTTTTTTGAATTTTTTACTATTTATTAAGTGTTTTACAAAAAAATAGTCATATTCAGACCATTGAATTTTGTACCCATCTTAATAAATAGTAAAAAAATTCAAAAAAATGTAAAATTTGATCTGCAAGCACATTTTATTTAGATAATCATGTTGAACGGTTTGGATCGACGATTTGGACTTTGAAAATGAAAAAAATAGTTGTTGTAACTCAAATTTGTTGTAACTCGATCCCTCCTCTTACTGAATTTGCTTACTACGTCATATTTATAAAAAAAAACAGTAAAGAAAATATTGAATAGCTAAATATAATTAACTATATACTTTTCTATAATGAATTTTATAATTTGAATTGTGATGATTGAGCGATATTAAAATCTTTATTTAATACTCACTGTCAAATTAATAATAATCTTTCATATTTTATTGATATATTGGAGACTTACGTACCCGACATTTTTATTAATATCCAAAGTTTAATACAAATTATTAATTATACCCAGAGTCGGACCAATTATTGAAATATACCCAAGCCGGCCATTTTCTGGCCGGCTATGTACCCTCCTCAAGCCGGCCAGAAAATGGCCGGCCATGTTCCTTTTTTTTTTTTTTTTTTAACCCGCATTAACCCCTATATATACCCTTTTTTTTCTCTCTCCTCTCACAATCCTCTCATCCCATCCAAATTCGGAATTCTCTCTTCTTCCTTAAGGTAAATTTTTTTTTTATCTAATTTAATTTTTAATTTATTTATTTTAGGGTTTAGGTTTTAGGTGTTATAATTTAGATTATATTGTTGTAATTTAGTGTAATTAGCTAAGTTAACCAATATTTAGTGTATTTAGCACAATTGACCAATATTTAGGGTATTTTGGTCTTTTTGACCATAATTATGCCGATTAAGCGTAATTTTACCGAAATTAGCACGTTTGACTAATTTTTAGGGTATTTTGGTCTTTTTTATCATAATTAGGCTAATGAAGCGCAATTAGTGTAATTAGCACCGATAACCAATATTTATGGTATTTTGGCATTTTTTACCATAAATATGCTGATTAAGCGTAATTTTACCGAAATTATCACGTTTGACCATTATTTAGGGTATTTTGGTCTTTTTTACCATAGTTATGCTGATTAAGCGTAATTTTACCGAAATTAGCACGTTTGACCATTATTTAGGGTATTTTGATCTTTTTTACCATAGTTATGCTGATTAAGCGTAATTTTACCGAAATTAGCACGTTTGACCAATTTTTAGGGTATTTTGGTCTTTTTTACCATAGTTAGGCTAATTAAGCGTAATTTGCCGAAATTAGCACAGATAACCAATTTTTAGGATATTTTGGTCTTTTTTACCATAATTAGGCTGATTAAGCATAATTTAGTGTAATTAGCACAGATGACCAATATTTTGGCCTTTTTTACCAGAATTATGCTGATCAAGCGTAATTTCACCGAATTTAGGTTATTTTAGATATCAGGATGCCTAGAGCACGGCCTACCCAGCGTCCAGTAGTGGACGAGCCGATCAGTACTAGCAGCACAGAGCACATCAGTCCTCTCCTGTGGATTCCCCACAGCGAGCACCGAGTCTCACTGGCTTCTCGTGAGGTACGTTCCTTTTCTTATATTTTCATTAAATTTTGTTGGATTGAAATTTTATTATGTTGTCACCATGCGGATTACATTTTTCAACGCAGGACACGGATCTTCTAGATGTGAAGTTGAGGTGCGTTCACATGAGGTACTACGAGGTGATGGAGCCGTACCTCATCAACCTGGGTCTCTACCAGGTTGTGGACATTGTGCGGACAGAGAAGAGCATCATCAATGCATCTCTCATCGCTGGACTGGTGGAGCGATGGCGTCCCGAGACGCACACGTTTCACATGCCATTTGGAGAGATGACAGTGACTCTCCAGGATGTGAGTGCTCTCTGGGGTTTGCCTATCCGTGGCACACCCGTCGGCGGCGTCTCTGACAGCACCAGCTTCGCAGGTTATGTCGATGAGTTGTTGGGAGCTGAGCCTTCCTATGTCATTGGGGAACATGGGAGGTCGAAGTTCCATTTACGGATGACGAGGTTACGGCAGCACTTCATCGCGGGTCTCTCGGCACATTCCACCGAGCAGGAGATTCAGAGGTAAATTTTTATTAATATCTACTAATTAATTTATAATACGATGATTCTATTAGAATTTTTATATGTTTTGTATTGCAGATATACACGGGGCTACGTGATGGACCTTTTTGGTTCTGTCATGTTTCCTGATTCCAGCGGTGATCAGGTGCCGATGATGTATCTCCCGTTGCTGATGAACATTGAGGAGCCGTCGTCGTACAACTGGGGTGGAGCTGTCCTGGCGTATCTGTACTACCACCTGTGCCGTAGTAGTGAGGTAAGTCACCAACTCTTATTTTAGTGTAAATTATTTAATCAATCAATCCATCAAAATATACTGACGTGTAATGTTCTTGAAAATGAAGCCGACGGCGAAGCAGATGTACGGGCCGGTACTCCTGCTTCAGCACTGGTCGTGGTCACGGCTACCGGTGGGTCGTCCCATCCCCAATGTCCGACATTGGGTGGACGTCATGGTACGACGAGCATGGACGTCCGGTGCAGCCTCATGTATGTCATACTTCAGTATCTGTCAGGTTTTAATAAATTTCTTCATTCATATCAAATTTAATAATTTATGTGTATGATTGCAGGGTCCAGCAGAGATGCCACCACAGCCACCACCTGCGGAGACCGATACTTCTGAGTACGAGTCCCTCTCGTGCAGTCTCCAGGACATCGGGGTATTCGATGACAGTTTCATGTCGGCACCGGCATGGCCCCGATATGGCACAGAGATGCCGCATGATGGAGAGGCTAGTGGTAGCGGGTCTCATACTCAGCCTGACTTTGGGACTGGGTTTGCCGCATCTACCTTCGCTACACCTCCGCCAGTACCGACAGTCTACACGGGCGATGCCATATGGGATAGTGCCGACCAGATACTCAGGTCTGCCTATGCCAGTGAGGAGGCCGAGAGAGAGAGAGCCTGGCCGCGGCGCTGGCGCCGGGCGAACGCCGGAGTACCGGCTCAGCGATATTCCCCCTCTCCGTTTTAGTTGTATTTTTACTAGTTTTGTACTATTTTATTTCATATACTATTTATGTTTGGTATATTTGGATTATCCTATATTTCGGTTCTTGTGTATGTGTGCTTTTATGGTACTATTTTTTTATTTTACAGATCAAAATAAATTATCATGATAATGCTAAATAGAAAATATTACAACATTAAAATAGTAGCACAACATAAAAAATAATATAGCGTATTTCAATTAATATAGCGTATTGTAATGTAATGTAATGTAATTTAGCGTAATTTAACATAATATAGTGTTATTCAATATAATTTCAATTAATATAGCGTATTTTAATATAAATATGCTAATTATATCAAAAGAAGTAATATAACAAATAATTAAACGAAAAATTTCAAATTTTCAGTGTTAAATTTCAATATTTTGATTTTCCATAGTGTCTCTCTTAAAAAAAAAAAAAAAAAGGAACATGGCCGTCCATTTTCTGGCCGGCTTGAGGAGGGTACATAGCCGGCCAGAAAATGGCCGGCTTGGGTATATTTCAATAATTGGTCCGACTCTGGGTATAATTAATAATTTGTATTAAACTTTGGATATTAATAAAAATGTCGGCTTACGTACGCTTACCATTAATAAAGCATATTTCATACTCACTATCCTTTTGTTTTTATTTTTTTTTCCGTTGGTCGAGCGGTACAAAATAAAGCATATTTCATCGTACCAATTAACAATCGTCCCTTGCGCACCGATTTATACGGTACGGACACTGTTATCAGGACACTTGCATCTTTCATACTTGAAAGAGTTTCATTCTCTGTTTTGATCAGGCATATATAATGAATTCTTCACTCTCCATTTTGTACTTCAAGTCTTGTACCAAATTAAAAGTTACAATTCAAAAAACATTATGAATTTAATTACAGTTGGAGCATGCCGTATAGAAGAACCCTCGTCCCTTCAAATGCAGTAAAACGACGAACCCTGCATGGTAATTTTTCGGGCAAACTAAATTAGTTTTTTTGGCCTCTTGCTGTTATTCACATCTCGAAAACCAGGATCTAATTTGCATATTTTGTTTGTCCAGTTCAAAATGGACAGTTCCCATAAAGAAAAAAAAAACATTAATTTGTAAATCTGATTTTGTTTGATTCAGATTGGATGTACCTTATGTGAAATCAAGATGCGAAAAGTAGTAGATACAAACTTGCTGTAAAAAATTATTATTGCCAAGGGAGAGCCGACAGAAATTGTTATTTTAGAGAGAATTGCTATTACCGATAAGACTATCCGTGAGAATACTGACACAATTAAGCACTTTTACCCTCACATATGCTCACAAATTTTCGAGTATGGGCAAAGGGAAGACACTAACAGATTCAAAAAGTCAGACAAGCGCAGACACGAAATTAAGAATAAGCCTATGTCCTTTCTCATTAGATAATTAGATACTTAAGTCTACACAATTTAAAATTACTCTATAAATTTATTAAATCTTAAAAAATAAAATTATTTCTAATGATGTTAAAAATTTAAAGTGATCACTTGCATGAATATGTTTTTAGTAGATCCGCCTCTGAGGGAAGAGGAGGGATTAATAAGAGGCCTCGACTCCCATAAGTTTAACAGATTACATTTTTATCCTTTACATTTTACACCTTCCTATGAATACATATATTCTTTGACCTCCACAAAAAATTAAATTAGGCCGTGATTTCAGTCCATTTTGTTTTTTTAACAGATGAAAGAGCAAACTATTCAACTGCCAATCCAAATTAGTAATATTAGATGTGAAGGTCACTCAAAATAAATAACACTATAGATGCGACGAACAAACAGTACATAATTTTTTTTTTTACAATGTGTACTTAGTATAACACTGGAAGAGTCTAATCTTAGGGGTGATGATATTAAAACAACAACAAATTTTATTAACACAACATTATCAAAATATTTTATGATACAGACAATTTTAACCTTCATTAAGTGTTTCCTTTGAAAACTAATTCTCTCTCTATTACCACATAACTTTTTTCCTTAAAAGTTATATTTTATAAAGTATGTTATTTTGTTCAAAATCTGTTTCTCTGTCATATGTTATTATATGATTTATTTTCATTAATTGAATCTTTAAAATTTTTTAAGAGAACTACAACAGTGAATGATTGTATTATATTATTAAAATCTATCATCATTGTATATATCGATTTATTTTATCCAACTTCACAATTTTTAACAATCGACTATAAAAAAAATTTTTGTCACTTAACATTTTATTCATTTTTTTGCACAAAAATCACTAAAAAACAACATGATTACTTGTATAAAAACATATTGAATTTAAATTATCATGATTAATTTTAACATTCAACTTATGATTAAAATAATAAATTAAAAGTACAACAAAACACTACAATAAAAAATTACATCAATCATGCTAAAATTAATAAATTGTTTGTATTAAATTTAAATTGATAAAATATTCCAAAAATTCTCAATATCATATTGAAAAAAACTCCATCCAAATTAATGATAGCTCATTAATTTGTTTTCTCCATTAATGCTACAAACATGATAACCTACAAAGAAAATGGGCCGTCAATACATAACTAACTCATTATATTTTTTTAATTAAAATATTGTAAGAATAAACTGACCTTAATTATTTGTGACGTCCGGCAATATATTCATATCAATGATATTATATGAGACGATTCTATTAGAAGGTCCGCCTTGATGTGAAGACTCGACAATCTCAAAATATGATGGATCTCGTCGAGTTGAGCTTAAGTTATTTAAATTGTTTTTCTTTTTTTACCTTAATATCTTAGATCTATTTAGTCGTACAATTGGTTCAAAAAGAATTGGAGAAGACCTAACTAGCTCCTTAATTCTTTCTCTAGCAATCTCTTTTTTATTAATGGGCCATTCCATGTACTCATCTTGGAAATAGTTCTTTCATTTCATCATGGTCACCATGGACCATGTTGTCGGTAGGAAGTGACCTTAAATCTATCCTCCATTGCTTGTTTATCATTTCTAGGGCTATCATCTTTTGCTTCATCATTTGATGTGCACATGGAAGACCCATGAGGCATAAAGGTTCCACTGCATGTTGTTTCAAAGGTTCCTGCGAAAAATGGGATGCATATATAGAGTAATTAATAAAAGCCATAATGACATTCTCTTCCCAATTTTCAAGACTCGAGTTGGGATTTCTAATTTGCTAAGGCTGGCCAGTACTATGCTTCTTACCCAACTAGTACTGAGCTGCTCATTGACACAACAAAGGTCTTTGCAACACTATATTTACTGAAATTGCTCTTTAGTTTTTTGTTTTGTACCTAATGACACAACAAAAACGACACGAAGCAAATCATCTCGATTTTCAAACTTCAAACTAAGAAGTTGATTGCTTTCATTTGCATCATTCAAAACTTGATTTTCAAGATTTTCTTCCAGTTGGTTAGGAGATTGATCCATCTATTCAATTAACAAATATAATTAATTATAAAATATCAATAAACAATTTTCCTAACAATTTTAAATTAAATAGACTATAGATAATAAGTATCAAAATTAAAAAAATTTATAAAGTTTAAAAATTAAAGTGATTTTAAAGCGAGATATGTAATACAATCCTTTCATAGATAATAAGTATCAAAATTAAAGCGAGTTTATCATAATATTAAACAAAATTACAGAAAAAAAGTTAAATACATACCTTGACTTAATCTAGTTTTGAGTGGATATTAATTGATGCCTCAATGCTTGAAATTTCAATTGAATTGATGGTTTTCGTGTAAAGTTTGTAGTAATATAAAAAAGAAAAAAAAATGAAGCATAAAAAGATTACCTCAATGTAAAATAAAATTAAAAAGGAAAATAAATATCTAGCAATTATGGAAATCAAATAATTTAATAAATGATCACTATATTAATTACATTATAGAAAAATATGATAATCAGCAAAATATTTAAAGAGAATTAAAATTGTTCATACATTAAATTTTATTAAAGATGTGGTGTTAATATAAATGTGTTTGGTGTCAATATCCTACCCTAATCTTAGCATGAGATCTGAAGTCAACAGTTGTAACACACTCTTTCTCTCTCATATTAAATTTCAGAACATGTCCTGAGCTGATAAGGCTATCTCTGTGTCTCTTTCTAGCTATATAAGTCAAAACACAACCTAACAGAACTTGTCCAGTACACTGCCACACCGCCTACTGTAGCTAACAAACAAGGATATATCATATCGTATCAATATATCATCACCAATAAAAGGATATATCATATGATTCATATCCATATCTGGCGCCTTTTTATTTGGTTTTTTATGTCTGGCTTGTGAAATCAAACTGAGAGACATATATAGATAAAAGCATTAGAGAAGAGGAGTGTTCACATCCAACAACCAAGCATGACACTAACAATGCTTGCTATAGCAATCATGCTGCCTTTCAGTTTTCTGCACCAGGCCGGAGCAGCGTGCACCGGTCGAAATCTTGTTGTGTTCAATTTTGGGGACTCAAATTCCGACACTGGTGGTGTTGTGGCCGGTTTGGGGTACCGATTTCCTCTCCCCGAGGGTCGGGTGTTCTTTCACCGTGGCACCGGACGTCTTTGTGATGGCCGCCTCATTATTGACTTCCTATGTGAGTTCAAATGCTCAAAATTTTAATTTTATTGGTTCAAACATGAAAAATTGTTGTAAGATTTTCGGCATTATGTTCAGGTGCACATAAGTAAAAGAATTCAGATTTTACAAGTCTTTTCTTTTTAACGATTTTTGAATCTATATATGGGTGAGGCACATAGAAGAGACATCAATTTAAATTTCAAATTTTCTTCTTTTGAAATTCTGGATTTGCAATTTCTGAAAATGAAATTTCAGAACTACACTGTTGAGTTATACAGTTTTTTCTTTAACTCTATTAATATTTCTTTGTCTACAATTTTTTATTCAAAAAAAGGTGAGAGTTTGAACACAACATATCTGAGCCCATATTTGGAGGCCTTGAGTTCTAATTTTTCAAACGGAGCCAATTTTGCAATATCGGGCTCAAGCACGCTACCAAGAAATGTGCCATTTGCATTGTACATTCAAATTGAGCAGTTTCTTCACTTTAAATCCCGTTCGTTGGATCTCATTGATCAAGGTAAAATGTAGAGGCTCTGTTATTCTATTGTAAAAGTTTTCAACATATGTTAGTCTTGTGACTCTTGTCAAACTGCAATTAATTATCTGATATACTGTAAATTTTCACATTTTTTCAAGTGAAAGTCCCTGGGTCCGTATGGTACCAAACTAGACCTCTCTAGTATAGTACTGTTTCCTCAAATTATGCCCAGTTTTAAACTTCATCTTAAACCAATTGGGCCTGAATTAAATCGATTCAATTTAGCCTCAATTGAATCAATGTTGAAATCCCAAGTACCAGAATCAGAGCAACGGATGCAAGTGAAAGAACTAAATTCATTCTTTCTCTCAACCTTGTCATGAAATTGTGAAACACTAGAATTAAATTGGTGGTTAACTAGGTGTGACTGGCCTCTTTGGAGAAGAAGCTTTTAGAAATGCACTATACACCATGGATATTGGACAGAATGATTTATCGGGTGCCTTTTCGGGGTCAAATGGGGGATACCAGCAAGCCCTTGAAAGAATTCCTCTTGTGATTGCAGAGATAAAATCTTCTATCAAAGTAAGTTTTTGCATGTCAGCGTCAAATTGCACTTAAAAGATTTTATATTTTGGGGCATGTTTACACAATTCTCTCTCCCTAAATTTACACAGACATTGTACGACAATGGAGCGAGAAAGTTTTGGGTGCACAACACTGGTCCTTTAGGGTGTCTGCCCCAAAAGCTTGCCTTGCCCAGAAAAGATGATACGGATCTCGATGCATATGGTTGTCTCTCATCCTATAATAAGGCAGCAAGAGAATTCAATTGTCAACTCAGCACACTTGTTGATGCTCTAAATTCTGAACTGAAAGATGCAACAATTGTTTATACTGATATTTTCTCGATCAAGTATGATATAATAGCTAACTATACCAAATACGGTAAGTTTCAATATATGATAAGTTTATCTGTTATGTTTAACAAGTCTGAATTTTGTTTTTCTGAGAAATGCAGACTTGATTTACCTGGTTAAAAAACTTTCAGAGAGAAACAATTGGTATTGAATTATCGATCAATATTGCTGAGGTAGTATTACTTCTAAATGCACTGGTCGGCACTTAATGATGCTTTCTGTTAACAAAAACTTAGATTCTTTATAAGAAAATTGTTCCATCCTGTGCATAATGTGAACCCTCTGTATGATACTTCTTGATCTACCTTTTTAAAACTTTTTTTTTTTATATCTTTCTTATGTGTTTGCAGGGTTTGAGAATCCTTTAATGGCATGTTGCGGGTATGGAGGACCTCCATACAATTATAACCAAGGCATAATGTGTCTCGGTACAGGATACAGTGTATGTACCGATGGTTCAAAGTATGTTAGTTGGGATGGGGTACACTACACCGAGGCAGCTAATCATATTGTTGCATCAAAAATTCTGAGTGCTGATTATTCGAAACCAAGAGTTAAGTTTGATTTCTTTTGCCGAAGTTAATCCAATGTGAATCTCTTTTGATGATTAAATGACAAAAAAAGGGATGCTAAGGACACCTGATTTAAATTGTTGGATTTTTTGTGTAGAATTAATTTCGTGTGAAATATGAAATTGGAAATTAAGTGCAGTAAGGATATCCAACTTAGCATTTGTTGAGATTTATCTTTCTTTTCTTTTTCTCATGTTTTGTGATTTTAAGCATGTCAAATGGTATTTTAATATATAACATCAACATATCTGCATTTGGCTTATAACCTTAAAAAAAAAAAATATATATATATATATATATATATATATATAGTAGAACTAGGGTGCTCCTAAGCTCACCAAGCCCTTCGTGAGCGCGACTCTAAAACCTATCAAATTGACTTCAAACGACATTTTCAAACCGTTAGATGTTCAATCTATATTAAAATGTGCTTGGAGACCAAATTTTACATTTTTTGGAATTTTTTTACTATTTATTAAGATGGTTTGAAAATCGCTGTTTTCTAATGGTGCAGAATTTTAATAAAAACAGCGATTTTCAAACCATCTTAATAAATAGTAAAAAAATTCCAAAAAATGTAAAATTTGATCTCCAAGCACATTTT
Source organism: Carex myosuroides (assembly GCA_028015225.1). Classification (NCBI taxonomy): domain Eukaryota; kingdom Viridiplantae; phylum Streptophyta; class Magnoliopsida; order Poales; family Cyperaceae; genus Carex; species Carex myosuroides. The sequence goes on from CM051472.1 coordinate 8,451,957, forward strand.
AATATAGATTGAGCATCTAACGGTTTGAAAATGTCGTTTGAAGTCAATTTGATAGGTTTTAGAGTCGCGCTCACGAAGGGCTTGGTGAGCTTAGGAGCACCCTAGTTCTACTCTATATATATATATATATATATATATATATATATATATAAGCCAAATGCAGATATGTTTGAAAATCGCTGTTTTCCAATGTGCTTAGGAGCTTAGGAGCACCCTAGTTCTACTCTATATATATATATATATATATATATATATATATATATATATATATATTACTATTTATTAAGATGGTTTGAAAATCGCTGTTTTCCAATGGTCAGAATTTTAATAAAAACAGCGATTTTCAAACCATCTTAATAAATAGTAAAAAAATTCCAAAAAATGTAAAATTTGATCTCCAAGCACATTTTAATATAGATTGAACATCTAACGGTTTGAAAATGTCGTTTGAAGTCAATTTGATAGGTTTTAGAGTCGCGCTCACGAAGGGCTTGGTGAGCTTAGGAGCACCCTAGTTCTACTCTATATATATATATATATATAAGCCAAATGCAGATATGTTTGAAAATCGCTGTTTTCCAATGTGCTTAGGAGCTTAGGAGCACCCTAGTTCTACTATATATATATATATATATATATATATATATATATATATATATATTTTACTATTTATTAAGATGGTTTGAAAATCGCTGTTTAGGAGCACCCTAGTTCTACTCTATTAAAATGTGCTTAGGAGCTTAGGAGCACCCTAGTTCTACTCTATATATATATATATATATATATATTTTTTACTATTTATTAAGATGGTTTGAAAATCGCTGTTTTCCAATGGTGCAGAATTTTAATAAAAACAGCGATTTTCAAACCATCTTAATAAATAGTAAAAAAATTCCAAAAAATGTAAAATTTGATCTCCAAGCACATTTTAATATAGATTGAACATCTAACGGTTTGAAAATGTCGTTTGAAGTCAATTGATAGGTTTTAGAGTCGCGCTCACGGAAGGGCTTGGTGAGCTTAGGAGCACCCTAGTTCTACTATATATATATATAGAGTAGAACTAGGGTGCTCCTAAGCTCACCAAGCCCTTCGTGAGCGCGACTCTAAAACCTATCAAATTGACTTCAAACGACATTTTCAAACCGTTAGATGTTCAATCTATATTAAAATGTGCTTGGAGACCAAATTTTACATTTTTTGGAATTTTTTTACTATTTATTAAGATGGTTTGAAAATCGCTGTTTTTATTAAAATTCTGCACCATTGGAAAACAGCGATTTTCAAACCATCTTAATAAATAGTAAAAAAATTCCAAAAAATGTAAAATTTGGTCTCCAAGCACATTTTAATATAGATTGAACATCTAACGGTTTGGAAATGTCGTTTGAAGTCAATTTGATAGGTTTTAGAGTCGCGCTCACGGAAGGGCTTGGTGAGCTTAGGAGCACCCTAGTTCTACTCTATATATATATATATATATATATATATATATATATATATATAGAGAGAGAGAGAGAGAGAGAGAGATGAGCTATGCTACTCCATGGAGTAAAACGAGTTTGTACTTCACGCCGTATTTTTATTTTGAAAGTCCAAACGACCGATCCGAACCGCTCAACATGATCTCCATATTGAAATGTGCTTGGAGACCAAATTTTACATTTTTTAGAATTTTTTTACTATTTATTAAGCCACTTTGAAAATCTGAAAATCCGGGTGAACAGTAAAAAACAGTAAAAATTTCTGGACTGCCGGATCAGTGATTTTCAAAGTGGCTTAATAAATAGTAAAAAAATTCTAAAAAATGTAAAATTTGGTCTCCAAGCACATTTCAATATGGAGATCATGTTGAGCGGTTCGGATCGGTCATTTGGATTTTCAAAATAAAAATATAGCAGCGTGGAGCACCAACGTGTTTTACTCCATGGAGTAGCATAGCTCATCTCTCTCTCTATATATATATATATATATATATATATATATATATGAGAATGGCTAATATACAAACGTTTGTTCCTGGGCTCAGGAACAAACGATTTGGTTCTCCAATTTTCAAAGTCCAAACAGTCGATCCAAACCGTTAGATATTCAATCTATATTAAAATGTGTTTGGAGACCAAATTTTACATTTTTTGGAATTTTTTTACTATTTATTAAGCTGGTTTGAAAACGCTGTTTTTATTAAATTTCTGCAGCATTGAAAAACAGCGGCTTTCAAACCAGCTTAATAAATAGTAAAAAAATTCCAAAAAATGTAAAATTTGGTCTCCAAGCACATTTTAATATAGATTGAATATCTAACGGTTTGGATCGACTGTTTGGATTTTGAAAATCAGAGAACCAAATCGTTTGTTCCTGAGCCCAAGAACAAACGTTTGTATATTAGCCATTCTCTATATATATAATTTATTAACAAATACTTTAGAACTCGAGAATATATTTTTTTATTGTAATGAAAAGATTAAATGTGATGAGACATGAGTACAGATAGTTCTTATTTAGTGAAAATTTAAAAATTTTGGACTCGTATTTTCAATCAAGTCACCTAACTTGTCACTTTTGAGACGTACAAATGTTTGAAGTATTTCCGCATCTACTTTCTTAATAAATAGTTAAATACGCAGTACTGCTTGTGGCATCCTAGATGATCAATACTATGACATGAAACTAATTTTTGTTTAGTAGAAAACTGGTTGTAATTAAGAAATCATGCTCGTTTTGATTCATAAAATATGTGTTTCAGTATCACTTAAGAGGAACATTCAAACTGGCTTTTAGTGTTATTGTGTATAAAATATAGAACTTATTTATCGTCGTCCGATTTACAGTAAGTATTACCATAAATAACATGATATCTCATAGTGTTCTTCGCACCAATCACACACAAAATCACCTTTACAAGATCGAAAAAAATCAAAGGTTATATAGTTGTTTGGTTTATCAGCAGAAATTGAAATTATAATGAAGAAATTATAATCAAAGGTTATATAGTTTTTTGGTTTATCAGCAGAAAAAAATTGTCCACGAAAAAAATTAAACTTTAATTTTTTAATTTTTTTTTAAAGTTGGCGGCGAAGGTTGCCACCAATTAATTTTTAAATTTTACTTTACAAATAAATTCATATAGTTTGTTGCATTCAGATTGAATTGGACTGAAAGAAATAATGTTAATTCTCGATTTTCGGTTAAATTTATGGTGACAATATAAAGTTAACGTTCCATTTAATTTATTTATTTTAAAATATAATTTTATATTATTTATAAGGTGTGTCACATAATTTTAAAACAATATCTTCATTCTCATCTTTTCATACTAAAATAATATTAAATGAAAAATTTTATCTAGCTATTTTTGGATCTTGTAAGAATATGAAAAATCTTTATAATTGACATAAATTAGAAACTCGTTTTTCTTGTGGTGTCGTAGCTAATAAAGGTTATAACATGTTGATATTATATATTTTTATAGTAAAAAAAATTATCCAAAGAACGTAATTTTTGAACATTACCAACGCTTAAAGAATTAGTAATCGACACACTATGCAAAATAAATCAAACGATATCCTAAGAGTACCGCTGACTAATAAAATTAAAATCACAAATAATATTTTCATTATTTACTACTAGCAATTGTAATGTAATTTAGAACAAACAGGAGTTTGCTAAAAAAAAGTTCAGTGATCGAGACTTAATGGAAAATTACCTGTAATAAAACGATTAACTTTATCAATAATAAATTTGAAATAAGAGCAATGCATTTTATGATCTAAACAAATTAAAGTGTATGGATAATACCGAAAAGTATCAAGTGCTTCATAAAACATTAAAACTTGATTATAAAGTAAGGACTTATGCTCTGCACATATTTTAGGAAATCAAATTGCTCTGTTAAAATAATAGATTTCTAAATAACAAACAATGTAAAAAATTAAATTATAATCTTACAAAAATTCAATTTATAGAGTTTGTTGCATTCACTTTGGGTTGAACTAAAAGTAAGAATACTATTTCTCGATTCCTGATTTCTGGTCAAGTTTATGACAACAGTATAAAGTTGTCGTTAAAATTAATTAATTTAAAAATATATATTTACTATATTATTTACAAGTTATGTCACATAATTTGTGATATATCTATTAATTATCATTTTTCCATGCTAAAATAATACTAGATTATAAAAAAAAATTCTAGTTATTTATGCCTATTCTAAATATATGAACGATATTTACAATTAATAAACAAATATTTTGAAACTCAAGAATTTATTTTCTTTCAATTGAAATAAATTAAAAAGTATGATATTTTTAGAATTATATTTTTTAGAAATGTTATTCACCGATATTTTTATTAATACCCCAAAACAAAAAAAAACAAATTATCAAATCTGCCCCCACTCCAAACTTATTTTCCTAGCTGACCGCCCAGCAGCTGGGCGGTCCACTAGTGTTTTTTTTTTTAAGAGACAATATGAATATCAGGATGCTGAATTTTTAACGCTAAAAATTCGGATTTTTTTTAAATATTAGTTAGATTATTTCTTTTAAGCATATTTATACTAAAATACGCTAAATTACTTGGAATTATGTTAAATAACGTTGAATTACACTAAATTACTCTAAATAATAATAACTTCGCTAATTATGCTATAATACGGTAAATTACGCTAAACTACCCAAAATTACGCTAAAGTAAACCGATTCTGTGCCATCTTTCATGAATCATAAAAAATAGTAAAAAAATTCCAAAAATAGTAAAAATTGGTATTCTACAATTTCATTATATAACTAATTTACTGAACTACTTGGATTGAATAATAGAAATGAAAATCTTAATCGGAAACTTCAACTCAAGTTTTGAGGATCTTTCCTTTGTTTTTTGGCGATTCTGAATTTTGGAATCTAGCATTGCTAGAACGGACGTATGCGCATTTTTGCAAGCTTTCCGAAAAATGGTCATTTGCTGAAATCAGACACTCGAGCGCCGTTTTATGACCGTTTGAAGTTTCATCGTCGTTTTTCGCCTTTTTAGTGAAGATATCGTCCCTATTCATATGTAATTTATTGTAATTTACCGTATTTTAGCGTAATGTAATGTAATTTAGTGTAATTTAACTTAATATAGTGTAACTCAACGTAATTTAACATAATTTCAAGTAATTTAACGTATTTTAGTATAAATATGCTTAAAAGAAGTAATCTAACTAATATTTAAAAAAAATCGCATTTTTAGCGTTAAGAATTCAGCATCTTGATATTCATATTGTATCTAAAAAAAAAATTCACTAGCGGACCGCCCAGCTGCTGGGCGGTCAGCTATGGAAACTGGCTGGGCGGTCAGCTATGGAAACTGGACCGCCCAGTGGCTGGGCGGTCATCTATGCATAGTGGACCGCCCAGACAGTGGGCAGTCAGCTATGGAAACTGGACCGCCCAGCAGCTGGGCGGTCAACTATGCACAGTGGACCGCCGAGCTGCTGGGCGGTCAGCTAGGAAACTGGACCGCCCAGCAGGCGGGCGGTTAGAGTAGATTTAAAAATAAGTTTGGGGTGGGAGCAGATTTGATAATTTGTTTTTTTTTTGTATTAATAAAAATATCGGGGTTATTCAGAACAATAAACTTTAGTAAAATAAAATTATCCAAAAATCATAATATTTTAACGATACCAACGCTTAAAGAGTTAGTAATTGACACTATGCAAAATAAATCAAGCGAAATCTTAAGAGTACCACCATCTAAGAAAAAATCACAGATAATATTTTCATTATCTATTTTTTTTTTTTTTGGTTCTTTCATTATCTATTTGTGAGCACAGATTTGTGCCGATATTTTTATTAAAAACCCCAAAAAAAAAAAATTATCAAATCTGCTCTCACTCCAAACTTATTTTTATTTCTACCCTAACCGCCCGTGGGTTGGGCGGTCCTATTTCCCCACCTGACCTCCCAGCAGCCGGGCGGTCCACTTTTCAAACCAGACCGCCTAGGGGCCGGGCGGTCCACTTTTCAAACCTGACCGCCCAGGGGCTGGGCGGTCCACTATTAATTTTTTTTTATAAGCGGTCAGCCCCCCAGCAGACCGCTCTCTTCTCTCTTTCTTCTCTGCCTCCAGCCCAGCCGCCCCGCCGCCTGCGTCGCCGCCCGAAACCACACCCCAGCCGAACCCCACTCCTCTCTCTCTCTCCCTCTCTTCCTCTCTCTTTCTCTCTCTCTCTCCCTCTCTTCCTCTCTCTCTCTCTTCCTCTCTCTCTCCCTATCTTCCTCTCTCTCTCTTCAAATCTGCCATTCTCTCTCTCTTCCTCTCCCTCTTCCTCTCTCTCTCACCCGAACCCTAATTTTCGGCCATTTCGGCGACAATTCGATTATTTTCGGGTAAGTTTTTAAATAATTTTTTGAATTTATATTTTGTATCTTGTATTGGCATTGGAACTATTGGTAGAATTGAATTGTTAATTATCTTGTGCGGGTTGTTGATTTTCCCGACACGATTGAATTGTTCAAAATTAGGGTTTCCAAAATTAGAGTTTGTAGTTTAGGGGTTTAGGGTTGACAAAACTGAAGTTTATAAATTAGGGTTGAATTGTTAATTATCGTGTGCGGGTTGTTGATTTTCCCGTCGCGATTTAATTGTTAAATTAGGGTTGAATTGTTAAATTAGAGTTTATGATTGAATTGTTTAAATTAGGGTTGAATTGTTAAATTAGGATTTAGGGTTGAATTGTTTAAATTATGTTGAATTGTTAAATTAGGGTTGAATTGTTAAATTAGGGTTTAGTGTTGAATTGTTAATTTAGGGCTTAGGGGTTAAATTAGGGTTTAGGGGTTAAATTAGGGTTTATGGTTGAATTGTTAGATAAGGGTTGAATTGTTAAATTAGGGTTTAGGGTTGACAGAATTGGAGTTTATAAGTTAGAGTTTATAAATCAGGATTTATAAGATAGAATCTTCTGTTTATTGAAATGTAGTATGGTCAGAACTAGACGGGGACGTGCATGGGATGCCCCTCTGGAGACGGGGGAGAGTTCACATGATCACGATGCAGAGGCATCCGGTGCAGCGGCATCCGGTGCAGAGGCATCCAGTGCAGAGGCATCCGGTGCAGAGACGTCCGGTGCAGATGCTCCCTTTGGAGATTATCCCCCTCACCATCCTGACACATTTAGTCCTCTTCTGTGGACCTCACATGTCAGGCACCGTGTCTCACTTGCATCTATGGAGGTACGTTGGTTTTGTATTCCTAATTTAAATAGCATTATTTAATTAGACGTTTATATTGAAATAATTGTAAAATGCAGGACACGACGATGATGACAGTGAGGCATCGCACCCCCGAGATACGATACGTCCATCACCCGTTGATGGAGCAGTGCATCATTCATCTCGGGTTGTATCAGTTGGCCACCATGCCTCACTGTGATATTGATCAGGCCCTCGTTTGCGGTCTAGTGGAGAGATGGCGACCGGAGACGCATACATTTCACCTTCCGGTTGGGGAGATGACAGTCACACTATGTGATGTCAGCGCCTTGTGGGGTTTACGGATAGACGGCGACCCCATCGGTTGTGTCTCAGACCATCCAGACCTGATGCACATGATACCGGAGCTGTTGGGGGCCGCTCCGTCGGACTTGCAAAAGAAGAAGAAGAAGAAGAAGAAGAAGAAGAAGAAGAAAGGAGAAGAGGAGGAGTACTGGTATTCACAGTACTGCATCAGTCTTGCGGCGCTCCGCAGTTACTTCCACCGGCGTAGGATCACCCCCGAGACACGTGATGAGCAGGCCGTTCTGAGGTAATCACAAACAGTTGCAAATTAAAATATGTTATGGATTCAACAAAAAATGTAGTTATTTATGACTCTAATTTATATTGCAGGTACGTGAGGGCGTTTGTCATGGATTTATGTGGCAGCGTCATGTTTGTCGATTGCAGCGGTGACGCAGTCCCGATTATGTTCCTCTCTCTGCTGAGGGACATTCAGCGGCCGTCGAAGTGGAATTGGGGTGGAGCTGTGCTCGCCCACTTATACCGAGGCTTGTGTCATGCTTGTCTGGTAAGTTTGTACAAATATTTTAATTTTTTTATTATATATATTAGGGTTCCATATTTACCAGAAATGCATCGCATGTCCAAAATTTAGGCGACGAACAAGCAGATTGCCGGACCGCTTCTTCTACTCCAGCAGTGGTCCTGGTCACATATACCGGTGTGTCGGCCTGTTCCTCCAGCTTAGGCGGGGCTATGGACGGGAGATGACCCCGAGAGACGTCCGGGGTACGGTGCCATATGGGGTACTCCCCACACATACGAGGACACGGGTAGGGGGAGGACTGTGGGGATTTTGTATGTTCGAGGCCAGCTCCAGATGCTTCACGAGGCGAGCATCACCTGGTACCCCTATCGTCTGTTCTACGATCGGGGCCTTCTGTGCCCGCTGACATTAGAGCAGAGACCTCTCTCGTTTTATCGGGGGCCGTGCGTATGCTTCTGGATAGTTGAGTATCACTATCCTGATCGAGTGCCCCATCAGTTTGGCTTGGATGCCTATGTCCCTGATTTTCCAGAGTTGGGTGATGTCTCGTTATTTGACCTATAATTCCGACCAATTTCTGTACCAAACCTGTGTTTAAATCTATTAAATCAGTTGTATTTCATTGAATATCTTTAGAATGTGGTACTGCTGCAAGTTTATTCTTATTTTGCAGGATTCGGGTGAAATCGAGAAGAAATTTGGAATTCTGAAGTCTCTACACGGCCCGTGTCACATTCTACACGGCCCGTGTCAACCTCGACTCGACCACAGGCATGACCAGGACACCATCATATGATGCTGAAATTTCAGCACCCGAACTTAAAACAGTCATAACTTTTGACTCATAACTCTGTTTTGAGTGTATGACCACTTTTCGGAAAGCTTGCGAGAATATCTACAATTTGAGCCAAGTACACAGGTTGCACGGGCCGGACAGATTTTACACGGGCCATGTCAACCATTTCCGGAAACAGATCCAGAAATCTGGAAACAAGGCTAATGAAGGAAGGTCGCGAATTGGCATTAAAGGGGGGCCTCTCTGTCCAACAGAGGGTCATTCTGGAACAGGAAAGCACATTCTAGGGTTTGTCTTTGGCAGCTAAGCTTGGAGGCAAAGTTGAGAAGCGAAATACGCGAGTTTTCGATTGATCTTCTTTGTGCTTTGGGTTTTGTCATGATCAACTCTATCTCTATTTGTATTTTCTGTTTTAGAACTATGAGTAAGTAGTTTCCTTTGTTTCTAGGGTTTTGATGTAATCGAATGTTTTGTCTTGCATGCTAGTTATTGAATCTTTGTATTGAAATTTGTGTTTGATTGATTGAGTAGTATTTTAATTGCTTAGATTGAAGTGTTTGACTTATATTGGTTTACCACTAGATGAGTGGCCACATCTAGAAGGTATTTTAGCCCTTTAACGTCTCTCAACCAAACTAAGTACATGAGGTAGGATTTGTGACCCGAAAGGTGAAACCAAGTAGTAACCGAAAGACGAAAATTACTCTCTATCGACGGATAGGGGTTACCTTTAGTATACCAATCAAGCAACTAGGTAATTCGAACCAACACACAAAAGTTGAGGTCTAGAACCCGACGAGGGCATATATTGCAGTTTCCGTACCAAGTTGATGAACCAACAAACGACAGTTGAGGTTCAGAAACATTAGGTCCGGTCAGTAGAACCCTACACAAAGGAATGATACAAAGAAACAATAGCTGATGCATTAACCCGAGTCTGACACGGACCGTGTAGCAAAATGACACGGCCCGTGTAGGAAATGACACGGCCCGGACAGGACAGTCTGAGGCAAAACTGAGATGAAGTCTTAACCCTGGGAACGCTTTTATTAATTGATTAAAACCAGTTTAATCTTCTTTCTTGCACTTTATTATTGCTTTTGAATCTGTAGGAAATATAAATAACCAAAACCAACCTTTTCCAACTTCTAGTTTTTAATTAACCTAAGTACAGTCTGGATAACACTTGAACCGTCCCTGTGATCGATACCCGACGATATACTACGCGGTAGGATTGTATACTTGCAGTCTGAACCAGAAGTGTATTTAAGGTTAAAAGGTACAGCTTGCTGTACTGAAACTCTGTACTATACCTTTTTGGTGTAACATTGGGCGAGCAGCAGACCACCCAGCTGCATAGGTAACTACCCACTGCCTTATTGTTTCCCTATTTTATTACTTGTTCAGCCATACACGTTACTAATTAATTTATATTGCAGCACTAAACACAACAAACCCAAAGTCGACTAGAGCACGCGTTTCTGGGAGCATTACCAGCGTGCTGCATCACCCCAGTTTCACTTATGGACCCCGCCTCCAGCTCCAGATGCCCCTATATCGGTCGGGCCTTGGAGATTGCGATATTTAGTCTGGTACCAGAGATGGGGCATACCGACGATTTATCTACAGGGGGGCTATGGTGATGCTCTTCGACGGAGACTCACGGGTGAGGGTGACGGATCTAGGACTTACTTGCCTTTCGGCCCGATCCATGCTCGTTCGGTATGTTTAAATGAAACTGACATGCTTAAAAAATTGTAGTTATTTATTCATCTTCTAATAATAATAATGAAAATACATTGTGTACAGATTTTGACCGCTATTAGAGGAGTGGCACACAGCTTGGTGTGCATGGCGAGAAAAAGTTGGAGAGCGATAGGATGTCAAATGCTCCAACACAGTGCACCGATCGTTGAGGACTCTGGCTGGGACAGGCGCCTCGTTGGTACACGATGCCGGGGAGGACATCAATTGGCGCGAGATAAAGGCCCCACCACCAGATCCGGAGCAGCCTAGAGCCCCTATCTACCCTGATGAGATGCCACCACCTCCTACAGGTAATAATATGTCATACAAATGATCATTATTAAGCGTCTCTTTAAAAGATCATTATTATTAATTTATCTTCATTTATGCAGATGATGACTCGGGTTGGGTGATCCACCAATGGATGTTGAACAACAACGCGTGGAACGCGTACTACAACGAGCATGGAGTTCCAGTGCAGCATACCGAGGTAGCAAAAGTTCATTATTTAATTAATTTACTCGTTACTTCTATGTCTTTAATTTAACATTGTTTACATACAGGATGAAGCTGCCGCCGCCGCCGCCGTTTTCTCTTTGGATGACCTAGCTCCAGATGAGGGCGGATGGGAGCCAGCTAGCTCCCACCGAGCGCAGTATATGGAGCCCAGACAGCATGACGGCGAGGCCAGTGGGAGTGGGGCACAGACTGCAGATGGCTTTGCCGCTGGTATATTTGGCACACCGCCTCCGGCCACGTATCCTCCTACTTGGGAGGCCGATCCGTGGGTGTTGCGTACACATGCGGGGATCCATGGGGAGCATGCATTACACCTGGGGGCGGACCCATGGGCGCGTGAGGCCGTACACGATGACATGCAGGTGGATGAGGTTCACCAGAGGCGTCTGCCGTCGCAGAGAGAGCGCCATGCACCTACTAGGTTGGACCTCTCCGGACCTCGCCCTCGTCGTCGCCGTTAGGGTTTTTATATTTTTTTTAGTTTGATAGGTTTCTAGTATTTTAGTTTGGATTATTATATTTCGTGTTTGGACTGTTATGTTTCATTTTTACACTTACCATTTAGATTACCTACTTTTGTTGTTTATACTTACCATTTAGATTACTATTTAGATTACCATTTAGAAACATTTAAAATTAACAAACTTAATGATACCTCGCATATTTAGTCTATTTTAGGCCTGTTTTAGTACCAGATTCGTGCCATAATTCACCAGAATCATGTGCATTTCATCGATATATCTTTAGAATTTGGTACTGCTGAGTGTTTGTTTGTTTTCTGCAGGTTTGGAGCAAAACACACGAAGAAATGGCGATTCACATGATGAGGTACGACCCTTACCAGGCTTGGTACGGGTCGGACCATACTTAGCCGTTTTCAGCTCTTCACGCCTGGTACGGCCAGGCCGTACCAAATTGGTACGGGCCGTACATGAAGGCGTCCTGACAGATTCAAATTTGGGCAGAGGCTATTTAAGGCGGGGAACTCTCCAGATTTGGTATCCAATTCATTCCAGATAGATCTGAGAGCTCAGTAGGAGAGAGAAAGAAGGCTAAGGAGCTGAAAGCAAGAAGGAAAGAAGAGGAAGAGGCGAAACTCGACGGATCTAGCTTCCTCCTCCATCTCCCTTCAATCCATGGCTATCTCTCTTCCTCTTATTGTATTTTTAGACATTGCTATGTGCTGTGAGTAGATCATTTTAGTTTCTAGGGTTAGAGATCGAATCTTGATTTGTTTTGACTTTCTTTGACTTTTACTTTGTATGAACTCTTTAGTTTGATTGATTGTGATTTTCATTGTTATATCTTGCTTTGCTTGCTGTGATTGTTGTATGATGTCCCTTTAGGTTTAGATCGAACCTATCAAGGTCATGTGATCATCTCAATCTCTCATCCAATTCAAGTACATAGGGTAGAATAGTTCGAATTGAAGCCGAAAGGTTGAATTCTCCTCTAATCGACAGATTAGAGGGTGCCTTAGACATCTAATCAATCAGCTAGGGTAGATCTGTACCAACATACGATGGTTGAGGTGTAGAAACCCTAAAAGGCTCTCAATCGCATTCCAACCTAGATCTTGATCCAACAAACGACGGTTGAGGGTTAGGAACCTTAGGTATGGTCAATTGAACCTTTCTAAAGAGTTTAGCACAAGGTACCAGCAAGGAAATGCATTTACTCGAACTGGTAGGTTCTGTTCTGGGAAGCCGGTACGGGTCTTACCAGGGTGGTACGGCCTAGCCTTACCAAGTGAGGTACGGCCTAGCCGTACCTACTTAGTACGGGCCGTACCACTAGAGGCAGATCAGAGATGAAGTCTTAAACCCTGGAAACACCTTTTATCCATAATCAAAACACAATTTACATTTGTTCTAAACATTTTGTTACATCTTCTTCAATTGTCTGAACAGTTTGATTTGATACCTTAGGAAATTAAATACCAAACAAAACCTTTTCAACTTCTAGTTTTCAATCAAGTTTAGATAGAACTTAACCGAGTGATTAGCCGTCTCTGAGGATCGATACCCGATTATACTACACGGCAGAGGTTGTGCACTTGCATCCTTTACTCGTGGAGTGATAACGAGGTTTAAAAGGTACGCTTTCAAGCGTGCCGAAACTTGCGTTGCGCTTTGCTGCGAACAAGTTTTTGGCGCCGTTTCCGGGGACGGTAACCAATTGCTTAGTTAGGTTATATCTTACTTAGTTGATCTAGATTTTATCTTGTATCTTTATTGCTTTTCTTATTCAAAAAAAAAAATACTAAAAACTGGCTTTTGAACCCCCCCCTGCAGGCAAATACAGGCTGACATACAATCTGAGAAGCAAGGGGCCCCTGTTCGACCAAACTCCTCCAGACTCAGCTGACACTGCTCAGCCACTCTCTGGTACGGCCCGCACAGACTCAGGTACGACCAGGCCGCACCAACCAGGTCCGACCCGTACCAAGACTGGTCCGACCCGTACCAACACACCAGAACCCGAAAAGATGGCTGAGGCAGACAACGAAGCCCGATTGAGAATGGAGGAAGAGGCCAGGGAAAGAGAAAGACAGAGGCGAGAAGAAGAAGAAGGCCGCATGACTGATGACGAAGCTGATGGTTTCATGCCTCGGACGCTGCGAGAGTACAACGTGCCGAGAGCTGGAGATGCAAGAGGTGCGATCCGGCTGCCACACATTCCAGGACAGCAACCAAACTTCAACCCGGGTGTTGTCAATATGGTGCAGCAGAACAGCTTTCACGGACTCGACCACGAGGACCCGCACGCTCATCTCCAGACATTCCTCGAGTGCATCACTACGATCAAGACCAACGCTGGACCCTCCACCTCCTACAGTAGACCTGTGTACCCTCCTCCTCTCTCTGAGCCCACCATCCATGATGTCTACGATCTGATGTACGGCATGCGTCAGGAGCAGGGTGTTGCACTCTATGAGCAGGGTGCTGCCATTCGTCAGCAGGGCGCCGCACTCCATGATCTCACGCAGCGGGTGACTGGGATAGAGCAGCAGTTGAGCGACTGGCTCTGGTACGACCGTTCACACGACTGATCAGGTTCACTCTCTTTTCCCCGAGCTTCTTTTATCTCTTTTATCTCATAGTCTTGAAGCATTGAGGACAATGCTCAGGCTAAGCTTGGGGGATGACATTTGCATTTAGGTCATATTTACTTTACCGTTATTTTTCTTGCATTTTTTCGTATTTTCGTGCATTGTTAGGTGAAGATTTGCGTGAATTGCTAGAATTGAGAATAACTTTGAAACAATTTGGTGGTGATTAAGATAGACCTGAGTGAATTGGAACTAACCCATGATTGGTTATTGAACTACTTAGGTTGAGATGTTTTTAATAATGGAAAAGATGAAACAAACTTAGAATTGAATCGAACGAGATTATTCGAAAAAACTGAACTGTGCCTTTAGGAATTGGGATTTTCAAATTAAGAAAGTTTGGAATATCTATTGGTATGAATGAATACCAATAGATGTGTGTATTCATGGTATGAGCAAACCAAAAAGAAAAAGAAAAAAGAAACAAAACAAAAAAAAAAAAAAAAAAAAAAAAAAAAAAAGATGGAGAACATAAGAGTACTGGCAATAAGCCTCGAATGGGCGCCTTTGAGCTCGTCTCCCAATTAGAAATAAAGAAAGAAAATTTTGCTCATACCAACACACTTCGTTCGCAACTTTCTTACCCTTAAGCTTGATTCAAGCTTGGGGGAGGGAAAATGAAAAGAAAAATCACCTTGAATAAAAGCACTGATTCGGAAAAAGAATGAAATTGTTTCGATCAAACCTAGGTAATTAGTCTTTCCATTGTTAGAAGCATCTCAAAATAAGAAGTTCAATTGATCAATTGGTGGAGTGAATCAAGGTTTATAAAGGGATATTTGAATTACAACCGAATCGATTCTAGAAATTCTTGACTATAGCAAATTCACGTAGGTTTTCACATTTAGACTTGTATCTGCATTTAGATTTAGTTGTCCAGCACTTTTACCCGAGTTTGAAACTTTTTGCTTGAGGACAAGCAAAGGTTCAGCTTGGGGGAATTTGATACCTCGCATATTTAGTCTATTTTAGGCCTGTTTTAGTACCAGATTCGTGCCATAATTCACCAGAATCATGTGCATTTCATCGATATATCTTTAGAATTTGGTACTGCTGAGTGTTTGTTTGTTTTCTGCAGGTTTGGAGCAAAACACACGAAGAAATGGCGATTCACATGATGAGGTACGACCCTTACCAGGCTTGGTACGGGTCGGACCATACTTAGCCGTTTTCAGCTCTTCACGCCTGGTACGGCCAGGCCGTACCAAATTGGTACGGGCCGTACATGAAGGCGTCCTGACAGATTCAAATTTGGGCAGAGGCTATTTAAGGCGGGGAACTCTCCAGATTTGGTATCCAATTCATTCCAGATAGATCTGAGAGCTCAGTAGGAGAGAGAAAGAAGGCTAAGGAGCTGAAAGCAAGAAGGAAAGAAGAGGAAGAGGCGAAACTCGACGGATCTAGCTTCCTCCTCCATCTCCCTTCAATCCATGGCTATCTCTCTTCCTCTTATTGTATTTTTAGACATTGCTATGTGCTGTGAGTAGATCATTTTAGTTTCTAGGGTTAGAGATCGAATCTTGATTTGTTTTGACTTTCTTTGACTTTTACTTTGTATGAACTCTTTAGTTTGATTGATTGTGATTTTCATTGTTATATCTTGCTTTGCTTGCTGTGATTGTTGTATGATGTCCCTTTATGTTTAGATCGAACCTATCAAGGTCATGTGATCATCTCAATCTCTCATCCAATTCAAGTACATAGGGTAGAATAGTTCGAATTGAAGCCGAAAGGTTGAATTCTCCTCTAATCGACAGATTAGAGGGTGCCTTAGACATCTAATCAATCAGCTAGGGTAGATCTGTACCAACATACGATGGTTGAGGTGTAGAAACCCTAAAAGGCTCTCAATCGCATTCCAACCTAGATCTTGATCCAACAAACGACGGTTGAGGGTTAGGAACCTTAGGTATGGTCAATTGAACCTTTCTAAAGAGTTTAGCACAAGGTACCAGCAAGGAAATGCATTTACTCGAACTGGTAGGTTCTGTTCTGGGAAGCCGGTACGGGTCTTACCAGGGTGGTACGGCCTAGCCTTACCAAGTGAGGTACGGCCTAGCCGTACCTACTTAGTACGGGCCGTACCACTAGAGGCAGATCAGAGATGAAGTCTTAAACCCTGGAAACACCTTTTATCCATAATCAAAACACAATTTACATTTGTTCTAAACATTTTGTTACATCTTCTTCAATTGTCTGAACAGTTTGATTTGATACCTTAGGAAATTAAATACCAAACAAAACCTTTTCAACTTCTAGTTTTCAATCAAGTTTAGATAGAACTTAACCGAGTGATTAGCCGTCTCTGAGGATCGATACCCGATTATACTACACGGCAGAGGTTGTGCACTTGCATCCTTTACTCGTGGAGTGTTAACGAGGTTTAAAAGGTACGCTTTCAAGCGTGCCGAAACTTGCGTTGCGCTTTGCTGCGAACACTTAATATAAAACTAATCAATTATATTAAAACTACACAATTACATAACATATAAAAATAATCGTCAATTACAAAAATATAATCGTCAACAAATAATAAATATATATCATACAATTTAATATAAAACATTCAAATAAATCATTACAACAATTTAATGTAAAACATTCAAACAAATCATTACAACAATTTAATATAAAACATTCAACCAAATCATTACAACAATTTAATATAAAACATTCAAACAAATTAAAACATAAAACCTTAAAAAAAAATAACAGAGGACCGCCCTGCAACTGGGCGGTCAGGTATGAGGAGTGGACCGCCCAGCTACTGGGCGGTCAGGTTGGGAAACTGGACCGCCCAGTCCACGGGCGGTTAGAGTAGAAATAAAAATAAAGTTGGGATGAGAGCAGATTTGATAATTTGTTTTTTTTTTTGGGTATTAATAAAAATATCGGAGATTTGTGAGTACCACAATCTTTCTTTGCATAAAAAACGTGTACAATTTGTGAGCACAGATTTTCGAAGGGGGGCCCGGTAACCAACTATTAATGAAAGAAAACTAAAATTTCTCTAGTAGAAGATATATGAAGAATTTCCAAGCAAACATAAGGCGTTGTTGAGATAATAAAGATAAGGCGTTGTTAGTCCGTTGTTGGTCCAAATAAGTTGATTAAATTATAATTTCTTAAAAAAACCTTAAAACTATAACAATATAATTAATTTAATTAAGTTGACTAATTACTAACAATTGTTGGGGTCCCAATTCTTTAAAGTGCTTAATAGAATTACGCACTATACGCATGTGTCTTTCTCATATCGTTTTCCGTTACCTCCACATTTTTTTCTTGTATTTTTAAAATTTCCTCATTAATATTCCAATAAATATTTGCTCTATTAAAAACTGATTTGACAGGATATTACATAACTTACTTCAAATACATTCTTTTTTTAAAGTCATTATAGAAATGAATCACTGGGTGCTGCAATGCATCCGAGCTGCAAAATAAAAATATCTATTTATTTGTATGCAAATTTTGAAGGCATATTTATATTCAATTAACCAATAATTTACTTGATTCATGGATGCATTTAATTTAATTTTACCCGTAAGCATCTTAAAGCACTTCTGTTTAATGCATTAAAGCGTCTTAAACCACTTTAATAACCAGTACTCCATTTGTAATGAAATATTTAAATTTTGGAGTCATATATCGACTAACTGTTCTCTTTTGATGGGTGCATAGATCTGAAATATTTTGCACTTATTTTTTTATAGTAAGTATGTATTTTTGTATAAAATATAGCTAATCAAGTACAATATAGTTTCATATAATACATTTCTAATAATATGTATGAGAAAGTTAGCTCTAACAAAGCAATAATACTCATCAATTTTGTCGCGAAAATATGTTTCTTAGAAAAAGTTAGAGCTATTTAAAAAATATCAACTATTTTGTCAATCAGATTCTCGATTTTCATTTTCGATTCTCAATTCTCAATTCTTTTTTTATTTGGAAGAAAGCTTGTTTTAATTAAGCACATACTTATTTTTCATTCATAAAAATTGATCTTCAAAATGTTTATTTACTTAACAAATCAATTCATAAAGTTGGTTACTTTCAAATTGGGTAGTACCTAAAGAAATAACATTAGGGCTTGTTCGGCTGATTGAAGGGAATGGGAATAGGCTGGGGAATGAAGATTTTTGAATGGTCAAAATATTGCGCGCGTGGAGAAAAAAAATTCACTCTGAGTGAATTTTTTTTTTCCACGAACACAGTGGCAATCCGACCTGTTCTAATTTTAAATTCTCGATTTTTGGGCAAGTTTATTCTAACACCAATATATCTGCAGTATATGTTAACGGGAAAACCCAAACCACCACCAGTCAAATCTGATATTGTTTTTGAAACATTGGTTAAATCTTCTTCTAAATAACTTGTTGCTATCAATTCAAAATTGAGCTTAACAAGAGAAGTACAAATTATTGTAAAAAAAAAAAATGGAGACAACATGCAGTTGATAGTGTGATAAATTTATTTAAAAAAATATTTAAATTGTTTACCAAATTTGTCAAATAAATTAAATTTAAGCCTTTCATCTTTCTTTTTTTACCATAAATACTCGAAATTTATTTTTTCTTGTATAACAATCTCCGCACCTCCAGAATTAGATTGTACAACAAAATATTATTTATTAACAACTACTTTGAAATTTGAGAATAAATTAGCAATGTTCTCACTAAATAATTTTTTTAATTTTTGGAGTTATTTTTCGACTAAATGTTCTCTTATTATAAGTTCATAAGTTGGAGATGTTTTTGCACGTATTTTTTGGCAAGTACACATTTTTTTGTGCAAAAACTAAAGAAGAATAGAGAATGAAAAATTGATAATCGAGAATTGATGCTGGAACTGATCTGTATTTAACAATTTCAGCAATGAAATGGGCTATTGCCTTTTTTTAAAAAAAAAATAATCGAGAATTGAGAATGAAAAAAAAGTACTTACCGAAAAATATCTTATTTGACCGGTAATAAAATATGGGGCTGATATCTTCATTCTCGATTTTCATTCTCGTTTCTCGATTATTGATTCTTTTTTTTGTTTGTAAGAAAGCCGATTTTCAGTAAGCAATCGTGCTACTTTTTTTATTCATGAAAATAGAACTTTAAATTAACTAACATAAAAGAAAGAGAAAATGAAAAATAAATTTCTGTCTATAACAGTGGGTCCCACAAGTGCGGTAAGTATAAAATAAGTTAATTCATTGATAGTTTAACTTATCAACTATGGGAGTATATATAATGTATAAATAATTATGATATGATAATAAAAAACACCTGTTGTTTTATATAATGAAAATACTGAAATTTGAAGCTTTACTATTATGCATGCAAAAAATAATTACAAAAATGTTTAGTGTCCGACTAGGAATTTATATAGGTAGTATGGTGGATTTATGGCAGTTTTAGGGGCTGTTGAGACTTATTTGTGAAGAAAACAGAGATCAGAGAACAACTGTTTTGGCGGGTGTGGAGGCGTGTTTGTGGGTTAGGATTATTTTTGGTATTTGATAATAAAAGTAGAATAAAACTCTTAATAGAAAGATAATATAACAATGTAGAAATAAATATTGGTTCATTTTTTTCATTTGTTTTATATTTAAAATTTTAAATCCTAGCTTGAAACCTCAATTTTTTTTACCGAAAAAAGTCAAATTCAAACCGTTGTCCTTATTTATTTTTAGTGGAGATTCTTCCGCGTAAATTTTTTTTTTTTTTTTAAATTTATTTTATGCTAGATCAATATATAAAAAAGTAAACAAATCTACTTAAATATGATAGCTTCATTTCAATGTTTTCTTTATATCTTGATTTAACATAAAATTAGCTCTAACAATAAAATAAAATACGTGAGTTTGTATTCCTCGTAAAAAAGAAGAAGATTAACACTTTGAGTTCAATATTTAAATTTTAAATTAAAAAAGTGATAAAACAATTATATTTTATTAACAGAAAAATTTGCGACGTTCACGTTCAGAACACGAGTAAATAGTAAAAAATAGACCGACGAGGTTTGCTGGTGGCAGGCCTGCTAAACCTGGGCTTGGTGCTAGCTGGTTCAACCCTGTTTAGACTTTAGCATCTGCCTTGCTCTTCTACTGGCCCGTGGGCCTATCTCTTAATGTACAATGGTTGAAGCTTAAAGTTGAGAATTACAACAATTTCCTTTATCAAGGAAAACGCTATTTTCATCAGCTTACCAACTCTAACATAAGACAATTAATAATACTTTGCATTAATTGAACACTGTAATTTTGTTTGGTTTTGAATTGAAATATTTTTTTGCCAAACAAAATGTTGCTGCTGCTCAAGTTCTATAATCATATTATATATTATGAATTTGTGTTTGTCACGTACAAGTTTGGCAGTCCAAATCTGTGCATAAAAAACTATGGCATGTTACAAATAGCGCCAAAATGAATGTGGCCTTAATATAAACACAAAGTAATAATTAGGTTGAGCTAAAACTTCTACTTGATTTTTTTTTTTAACAAGCAATGACAAGATTTTCTTGCAGTGATTGCGGCCTTCCTTCTTGTAAACAGTAAATTGGTGGTATCGTTAAAGTTTCTAGGATTCCATAAGCATTCCAACAGAATGGTTCCGCCATCATCTCCCCTTCATACGGCAATAATTCGACCTCGGACATCGTAATATTGGTACATGCTACCGTGTCACTACACGCAAAATGCACCGGCATGCTTTTCACATCATACGTGCCTTTTATATTAGTGTAAGACACATCTGTTACGTAGACTGCTGATGTCTGGTTCGTGCATTGTTTTGTCAAGCAGTAGTATTGATCAATTGTAATGCAGTTACGCACATTCTTCATGAAAATGCTATCGAAATTTATGTTCGACACAGAACCCGTACCACCCTGCCAGGTCTTGATGCGGACCCCATTGTCAGAATCATGTATCACTGCATTTCGTACAGTTATATTTGAGACACATGCTTGTGAATTGTGTTCGCCAAGACTACCTATGCTGCATAGTTGGAAAATGAAAACTTGTAACTCTATGTAATAGTTTGGATTGAAATACTTGTTATACAAAATTTTATATCTTACGAGGTTATTGACAAAATGACATGTACCTGATGCCATGACCAGGTCCGCATGTGACATTCTCTATGTGCACATCAGCGCATCCGGTTCCAATGGATATGCAATCATCCCCTGCTTCAAGTTTAATTCACCAAAGGTATCACTATTTTGAAGTAAAATTTACAAAAAATATTGGTATACTGACACTAGGTTTTAGACAAAAAAAAAGGTTGGATAATTGAAATACAGAATGTGTGATGACGTACCATTGCTTATCTTTGAATTATAGATTTCAACAGATTTGGTGTTCTGTATGTGAATTCCATCAGTATTTGGGCTGAAAGATGGTGAGCTTATTGACATGCCGCTGATGTGGACACCGTTGCATCCGTCAAATTTGATGTGAAATTGAGGGCTGTTTTCGATCTGTAGACCTTTTACTGTCACATTGTTGCTCATGAAGAACCGGATCAACTGAAACAAAAATAATAACAGTAACCATATATCAGATGCTTGACGAAATCAAGCCCTGTTTTGTCTTTCTTTTTCGAACTAACTTCTATGTTTAATTTTAGAATGGATTCAAAAGTAATAAGGAAAGAGATTTATTGTAATTTTGTAAAACCCTCACGTACGTACATATATGAAACGCAACATATCGGAAAGACAACACACACATGAACTTTCCAACAATACAATTACGAGATATAAATTTGTGTTTTTATTCCAATAATGAGTTAAAAATTTGTGTTCTTAAATTCCAAAAATATTCACCTAATTATGAATAAGAAATAGTAAACTTGAATTCTCCTTACCACAGGGCTGTCACAAGGTCCCGGCAATGTTGATCCATTCGGGCCCTAAAATTTCACCAAATTAACAGATTAGTTTCCAAATAAGCTATTATTTTAAAATACAAAATGAAACGAGTTAATTATCATGTATCAATACCCTGTGAGGTTTACAGGGGAGATTCCACCAATTTTCACCATTTCCTTCAACGGTGCCTTCTCCTTTCAATGTCATTTCATCGGCCCGGTAAAAGACGATCCACTGTTTTTTACTGTCTGCCCCCGGCCAGCAATCGGGCCCATCTGGTGGCATTAATACCCCGTCAATCTACAAATGCAGTAAAAAAAATAGTTCCTGTTATATCAGTTCCAGTCACATTTGCAGAACCCTCATCACTAGAATTTGGAAAAGATAAAATTTTCTAGTCTAGAAAAATAGCTAAAATATTTATTTACTATTTAATTGTGTTCACATATGCATCAAATTGTGAATTACTGTATGCATGTTCAGTTCATTATCAGGCTAGTCTAATCGTAAACAAAATTTGTTCACTCGTTTATATTTATGTAGACAAGATAGTTAAAGGCATACTTGAAAAACGAAACCAGGTTTGCAAGGACCCGAGAAAATGGTAGACGTCACCATGAACACACCGTCAGCCGGTACGAGTAGTACCGCCGACTCCACAACACATGCGGCCTTCCAAGCAGATCGAAACGCTTTCGTATCATCGCTGGATCCATTACCAATAGCACCAAAGGACCTCACATCAAACACAACTGAAGTTGTTGAATTGCAGTTGCCAGTATTAAAATTGCCAGTACTGGAGTTGCTTGAACTAGAGTTGCTTGGAGTAGAGTTACTTGAACTGGAGTTGCTCGGAGTAGAGTTATTTGAGTTGGATTTGCTTGGAATAGAGTTATCGTAACTCGGTGAAGGCACCGGGGCTGTGGAGATGCTTGGAGTAGAGTTATCACAACTCGGTGAAGGCACCGGGGTTGTGGAGATGCTTGGAGTAGAGTTATTATAGCTCGGTGAAGGCACCGGGGCTGTGGAGATGCTTGGAGTAGAGTTATCATAGCTCGGTGAAGGCACCGGGGCTGTGGAGATGCTTGGAGTAGAGTTATCATAGCTCGGTGAAGGCACTGGGGCTGTGGAGATGCTTGGAGTAGAGTTATCATAGCTCGGTGAAGGCACTGGGGCTGTGGAGATGCTTGGAGTAGAGTTATCATAGCTCGGTGAAGGCACCGGGGCTGTGGAGATGCATGGAGTAGAGTTATCATAGCTCGGTGAAGGCACCGGGGCTGTGGAGATGCTTGGAGTAGAGTTATCATAACTCGGTGAAGACACCGGGGCTGTGGAGATGCTTGGAGTAGAGTTGTCATAACTCGGTGAAGGCACCGGGGCTGTGGAGATGCTTGGAGTAGAGTTATCATAACTCGGTAACGGAACCGGGGCTGTGGAGATGCTTGGAGTAGAGTTATCACAACTCGGTGAAGGCACCGGAGCTGTGGAGATGCTTGGAGTAGAGTTATCATAGCTCGGTGAAGGCACTGGGGCTGTGGAGATGCTTGTAGTAGAGTTATCATAGCTCGGTGAAGGCACCGGGGCTGTGAAGATGCTTGGAGCAGAGTTGTCATAACTTGGTGAAGGCACTGGGGCTGTGGAGATGCTTGGAGTAGTGTTACTTGAACTGGAATTGGTTGGACTAGAGTTATCATAAATTGGTGATGGCGACGGAGATGGGGAAGGGGACGAGGATGGTGAGTCCGGATCGTCTGGTCCAGGGGAGAGAGCCGGAGGTAGAGAGATATAATTGCCATTGCCACGGTGGTAGTGTGAGTGGCTGTGTTTTGTTGGCTTATGATAGTGGTATCTACCATTGGTGGATTGTAATGTCGATATGAGAATCACTATGATGATTAACAACGGGAATTGCATATGAAGCATGTGCATGTTTGCAAATGTGCATGTAGTCAAGTATATACGAGGAAGATCAGAAGATGTTTATCAAATTAGTATGTATATATAGGTTTTTTTTTTTTTTGGTTGAAAAGAACAGTGATCAAGGGGAGGAAAGGAGATGGCGAGGAGGAAGAGAGAAATGCTATTTATTTATGCATGGATGACAAGTGTAAGAGGTCTAAGACAAGTATTGAATTAACTAGTTGAACGATTTAATTTGGACCTGTCATTTTACCGGTGGTTTTTCTTTGTTGCGCAGAATAGTTCTCTCCATTGGAATACAGGAGGAGGCATATTGTAACTAATGGAGAAGAAAAGCAATGGAGCCTGAAACATTACCAAATACAAAATTCTTTATTAGGCTTTTAATCGGATATTATGCGTTCAAATTAACATCCAAGCCCTCTTTAAACTTCTCAATTACAAGATTATTAATAAAGCTGTTTCCAAAACTTAGACGGGCCATTAGATCCATCATCAACGGTCTAGATATTCGGACTTGCATGCCTGTGAAATATGTGTGCAATTGTGGATATCTAGTCCGTCTCCGGGAACCCTTGTGGGCTTGTGGCTGTGCATGGTGCTCTACTTTTGGGTTAACCTTATACGACAGTATATACTAATATGAAAATGTGGTATCGGATCGGATCTGTTACTTCGTCAGTTCTCTCTAATTGTGTTGTGTTGTGTGATTCAGATTGAAAAGGCTTTACTTCGTCAGTTCTCTCTAATTGTGTTGTGTTGTGTGATTCAGATTGAAAAGGCTAAAAAGAAAAAAAGGACAATGGAGATTGTTGAGAATAACAATAGTTAGAGGTCTAAAATAGAGAAAGGGTAAATTTGTAATTTAGGAAAAATAAGAAGTTACCGTTAGAATTAATGGTACAATAAGCTTAGACCTTTATATATACCCAATAGCCACTGATTGTAAGAAATACACAAAAAATATCAATATTCAATATCAGATTCTCATAAATTTTACATGGTATCAGAGCGACATACGTATTCCTGTTGCAAGTTCCGCAAACAACAACAAAAGACTGCAGATAACTAAGAACTGCAGCACCATAAAAAAGAGGGGCTCAAGATCTAAACTGGTACAGTACCAGAAAATACCAGAAAAGGGGTTCAAATCAGACCTGCTACAATATACCAAAAAACCAGAAAAATCACCGCTAAAGACAATCAGCCTGTGCCAGAAAAACAATCTATTCTTATTAGACAATATCAGAAAAACCAGCAATAAAAATCAGATCCGTTACTAGACTTTTTTCAAACCAGAAAATCCTTTATACCACAAATTCATACCAGAAAAATTCTGTTCTCGTCATATCAAAACCAGAAAAAAAAACCCACTGTTTATCAGTACCAAGAAAAAACCCAGAAAAATCAGCAAAAAAAAAAAAAAAAGGAAAAATTTCCATACCAGAAAAACTTCCATCTCATTTCCGTACAAAATATCATCCAGAATCTGTCTGTATTAGAGAATACAAAAAATCAAACCCAAAGAGGCAGTCTAATCACAGATCCTCCCAACAATCACTTCACGACTCAAAGAAATGGGTCAGGCCAGTGGCGAGGGGCACGTAATCCATGCGCTTGCCAGAAAAACCTCCGACCCTAGCGACGAAGGGGAAGGAGATAGATGCACGAACTGCAAGAAAGTCGGCCACCATAAGGACCGTTGTTGGTTTCTTCATCTTCATCTTCGACCGAAGTGGTGGAAGGAGAACGACAAAGGTGACCGGTGGACTAACCTGTTGGATGTACGGGTTTTCCTAATTACTTTAAAATCTAAAATCCTAGAATCCTATGCAAGAAAATAAAGTAAATGTGCAGCGGAACTTACTATCCATCTTCAAAAGACCTCCTTATTGTCAATCGGACAATATCCTTGGCTCTAGGTTGATTGAGATCCTTGTCTTGACTTGAGAGCTCCTAGAACTTGACTCGGTTGGCTTTTGGGCTCTTCCAGGGCTTCGCAATCACACCCTCTTTTCTGAACTTTCCGAATACAAAGAACAGAGTATATTTTCTGTAATGGAGCAGCAAAATTGGTGATGATTGCAGCCATGGAAACCCAGCCTTTATATACACATCAATCTGATCAAAATTAGCTCTCATGGCATTCTATTTTGGTCATAACTAACCCTAATGAGTTAGTTTTCCTATTTTCAGGTTAATCTCCTTCTCCTAAAAATATCAATTACAAATTTTCAGATTTTATTCCAAATAAAACTGTAGCAACCGACACTGTAGCACGCGGTACTGTAGCATTCGGTACAGTAGCAAATTCCGAATAATTCCGAAAATTCATACGAACTCCGTTTTGTCCGAAATTTGTTTCCAAATTTCCGTAAAATCATGAAGATTCATAATTGATATTTTAAACTTTATTTTAACCTAAAATAATATGTGTATTAATTAAATTAATTATAATCGGTCCATTAACAATTATAATTAATTTAAATCTTATTTCTATACGTTTTCGGATCCAAATCCTTATTAAAATACGTACAATGCCATTCCTTAATTAATCACTTATTTTGGCATTAATATTTGTGACAGTATGAGACATATAATTATATACACGCATGTCCAACTTAATTATTGTATTTAGACGTCTCTAAATCCAACATAACCCTAAGGGAGAGAAGAGCTTCTCTAGTACGGCGCTCCTTCTCGGACCGAACGAAATAGAGAAAGAGGCAAATAGAGAAAGAACCGGATCAGGGGTTAACGGGTTGAGTAAGGTTAAACCTGTGACCTATTCGGAGATAGCGATAATACTCTCCAAACTCAATGGGCTGCTGAATGAATCAAATACAGGTTCCTCAAAAAACTCTTATTTATTAGCCCCAACAAATGAAATAATTCACAGCCCAAATCAGAATAGGTATGTTGTTCGCGCGAAAGCGCAACGCAAGTTTCAGTACGCTTGAGGGCGTACCTTTTAAAACCGCGTTTACACTTCACGAGTAAGGGTTGCAAGTGCACAACCCCTATCGAGTAGTATAATCGGGTATCGATCCACAGGGACGGGCAATTACTTGGTTAGAATCTACCAAACTCAATTAAAAACTAGAAGTGAGAAAGATTTGGTTTGGTATTTAATTTCCTAAAAAGGTCAATTCAAACAATTCAAACAATTCAGAAAGATGTAATAAAATGCTAGAAGAAATGTAAATTGTGTTTTGATTATGGATAAAAGGCGTTTCCAGGGTTTCAGACTTCATCTATGATCTGCCTCTAGTGGTACGGCCCGTACCAAGTCGGTACGGCTAGGCCGTACTTAACTTGGTAAGGCAAGGCCGTACCACTCTGGTAAGACCCGTACTGGCTTCCCAGAACAGAACCTACCAGTTCGAGTGAATGCATTTCCTTGCTGGTACCTTGTGCTAAACTCTTTAGAAATGTTCAATTGACCATACCTAAGGTTCCTAACCCTCAACCATCGTTTGTTGGATCAAGATCTAGGTTGGAATGCAATTGATTGCCTTTTAGGGATTTCTACACCTCAACTCTCGTGTGTTGGTACAGATCTACCCTAGCTGGTTGATTGGAGGTCTAAGGCACCCTCTAATCTGTCGATTAGAGGAGAATTCAACCTCTCGGCTTCAATTCGAACTATTCTACCCTAAGCATTTGATTTGGATGAGAGATTGAGATGATCACACGACCTTGATAGGTTCGATCTAAACCTAGAGGCACATCATACAACAATCACAGCAAGCAAAGCAAAAGATATCAAAGTAAATCACAATCAATCAAACTAAAGAGTTCATACAAGATACAAGTCAAAGAAAGTCAAAACAATTCAAAAATCCATCTCTAAACCCTAGAAACTAAAATAACTACTCACAGCACATCATCTGATCTAAAAATACAATAAGAGGGATAGAGATAGCCATGGATCGAAGGGATCGAGAGGAGGAAGCTAGATCCGTCGAGTTTCGCCTCTTCCTCTTCCTTTCTTCTTGCTCTCAGCTCCTTAGCTCTCTTTCTCTCTCTTACTGTGCTCTCAAATAGATCTGGAATGGAATGGATGTCGAAATTGGAGAGTTCCCCGCTTTAAATAGCCTCTGCCAAAATTTGAATCTATCAGGCCGCCTTTAGGTACGGCCCGTACCAAATTGGTACGGCCAGGCCGTACCAGGCGTGATGAGCTGAAAAATGGCTAAGTCCGGTAAGACCCGTACCAGACTTGGTAAGGGCCGTACCAGATCATCCCAAATCGTCGTTTCTTCGTGTGTTTTGCTCCAAGCCTGCAGATAACAAACAAACACTCAGCAGTACCAAATTCTAAAGATATATCGATGAAACGCACATGATTCTGGTGAATTAGGGCACGAATCTGGTACCAAAACAGCCTAAAATAGACTAAATATGCGAGGTATCATATGTTATACCAAATAAAAGAATTACTATAGACTCGAACAAATGTGAACCAAAAAAATGTACATACTTAGGTAAATTAAATCAAGAATACTCTCAAAATAATTTAGATTGGATTTTAGATTCCGGCGCAACCGACCACATGACCGGAAACAAAAATATATTGCAAAATTATCAAAAAAGCAAAGGCCAAGAATTTGTTTATGTAGCAAATGGTGAAAAAATGGAAATTTGTGGTTATGGCTCAATTATTATTTTTTTAAAAGAAATTAAAAATGTTTTACATGTAAAAAATTGCACCGCTAATTTATTATCTATAGGAAAAGTTTCAAAAGAAATAAATTGTGAGATTATATTTTCATCTAGAAATGTATTTTTTCAAGATGTGACGTCCAAGAAAATGATTGGTGAAGGTTTCTATCAAAATGGACTTTATTTTTTGAATAGCAAAAAATTCAATTTCAACTCACAAATACAAGACATGGGAAGTTTATGGCATAAAAGAATTGGACATC
The DNA here is from genome assembly GCA_028015225.1 of Carex myosuroides. NCBI lineage: Eukaryota > Viridiplantae > Streptophyta > Magnoliopsida > Poales > Cyperaceae > Carex > Carex myosuroides. Next base: position 8,480,878 of record CM051472.1, read on the forward strand.
CTTCCGATAAAATTTTAAAAAGTATTTTTAATTTTTCAAACCTAGATTGTAGTAATTGTGAAGTATGTATATTTGCAAAGCATACGAGACTTCCTTTTGTAACCTCAAATTCTAAAAGTAGCAAAATATTTGAACTTGTTCATTCCGATGTTTGGGGACCCGCCCCGGTAGACTCTTACAATGGTTTTAAATATTTTGTTACATTTATAGATGATTTTTCACGATTAACATACTTATATGTTTTAAAAAATAAAAGTGAAGTTTTTTCTCACTTTCAAGATTTCTCAAATTTAATTGAAAACCAATACAACACAAAGATTAAGATTCTTAGGACCGATAATGGAACGGAGTTTGTAAATCAAAATTTCTCAAATTTTTTGAAACAAAAAGGAATTATACATCAAACCACTTGTGTTTATACCCCACAACAAAACGGAGTTTCCGAAAGAAAAAATCGTCATTTACTTGAAATGACAAGAGTACTTATGTTTCAAAATAATGTTCCAAAAATTTATTGGTCGGATGCCGTTCTCACCGCAACTTATTTGATAAATAGGTTGCCAAGTGTTGTTCTAAACAAAAAAAGTCCACTAGAAATCATTTACCAAAGAAAAATATTTTTTAATCATTTACGAGTATTTGGATGTACATGTTATGTACATCAAAATAAACGAGATAAACCAGATTATACTTCTATTAAAACTATTTTTCTAGGATATTCATCTCAAAAAAAGGGTTATAAATGTTATGATCCTATAAATAGTAAATTATATATTTCAAGGGATGTAACATTTTTTGAAAATGAGCCATATTTTAAAGAAAATAAAAATAAGCTTGACAATCATATACCTACAAATGATTTTGTCATGCCTATGACCACTAATCAAATTGTGGAGTCAAGAGTTGTAGGAAATGAAGAAGAAGAAAATGAAGACGAAGATGACAACATTTCTCAAAGTGGAGCCGAGGAAGAAGAAAATGAAAATATTGAAGAAGAGGAAAATATTGAAGAAGAAGTTCCGCTAAGGAGATCAATTCGCCCTACTAAACCATCAACAAGGTTACGAGATTTCGTAACCTATGAGGTTCAATATCCCATTCAAAATTATATTTCATATAACAATATTTCAAAACATCACCATGCATTTCTTAGTTCAATTTCCAAAGAGGAAGAACCAAGAAATTTTGAAGAAGCCATAAGCCAACCGGTATGGTGTAAGGCAATGAAAGAAGAACTTCAAGCCTTAGAAAAGAATAACACATGGACCATTGAAACATTACCAAAAAATAAAAAACCCGTAGGATGCAAATGGGTTTATAAAATAAAATATCAAAGCGATGGATCCATAGAAAGGTATAAGGCCCGGTTAGTTGCCAAAGGGTATACCCAAACTTACGGTAGTGATTACCAAGAGACATTTGCTCCGGTAGCAAAGATGAATACCATAAGAATTTTGCTTTCAATAGCGGTAAATAATGGGTGGAATTTATTTCAAATGGATGTTAAAAATGCATTTCTTCAAGGGACTCTTGAGGAAGAGGTTTATATGACTCTACCACCGGGTCATGTAAAAGAAAAAAATACTAACCTTGTTTGTAGGTTAAAAAAATCAATTTATGGACTTAAACAATCTCCAAGGGCGTGGTATGGAAAACTCTCTCAATATTTAATTTCTCGTGGTTTTAACGTAAGCCAATCCGATACATCACTATTTTCAAAACATGAAAATAATGATACAACCATTGTTCTTGTCTATGTTGATGACATAATCATAACCGGAAACAATTATGAAAAAATTAACATTATGAAAAAACACTTAAAAGAAAAATTTGAAATAAAAGACCTTGGTAAACTTAAATATTTTTTAGGAATTGAAATAGCTCATTCAACCAAGGGACTATTTATTTCTCAAAGAAAATATACCATTGACCTTTTAAAAGAAACGGGAAAATTAGGGTCCAAACCGGCTTCAACACCCATAGATAGCAATTGTAAACTAAATACCGAAGATGGAGAATTGTTAGAAAATATTAACCAATTCCAACGACTTGTAGGTAAATTAATCTACCTAACGGTAACTAGACCGGATATATCATTTGCGGTGAGCCAAATTAGTAAATTTATGCATTCACCAAGAAAACCGCATTTGGATGCAATTGAAAGAATTTTGAGATATTTAAAGAAATCACCCGGAAAGGGTATATGGATGAAAAAAAATAAATCTAATGAAGTGTGTGGCTATTCCGATGCAGACTGGGCCGGGAGCTTCGATAGAAAATCAACAACCGGGTATTGCACGTTTGTAGGCGGAAACTTAGTCACATGGAAAAGCAAGAAACAAAATGTCGTGGCGCGATCAAGTGCGGAAGCGGAATATCGTGCCATGGCATCCACCGCAAGTGAGCTCACATGGATCAAACAATTACTCGAAGAATTGAACTTCAAAATTGATAAACCAATGAAGATGTTTTGCGACAACAATGCGGCAAGACATATTGCTTCGAATGCGGTGTTTCATGAAAGAACAAAGCATATCGAAGTTGATTGCCACTTCATAAGAGAAAATGTTCAAGCAAAGGAAATCGAAACTCCTTATGTGAAGAGTCAAGATCAATTAGCCGATATTTTCACAAAGGGTCTCATTCCTAAGGCGTTTGAAGAAATAACAAGCAAGCTAGGATTAATCGATATCTATAATCCTAGCTTGAGGGGGAGTGTTGAGAATAACAATAGTTAGAGGTCTAAAATAGAGAAAGGGTAAATTTGTAATTTAGAAAAAATAAGAAGTTACCGTTAGAATTAATGGTACAATAAGCTTAGACTTTTATATATACCCAATAGCCACTGATTGTAAGAAATACACAAAAAATATCAATATTCAATATCAGATTCTCATAAATTTTACAGAGATTAACAACGTTTCGTCACGGGAACTGACAAATATTCCTTTGCTATTAATCGGATCTCTCTCTCTCTCTCTCTCTCTCTCTCTCTAATCTCTCTCCACTGATATATGCAGTGTTGTTGCATAAGGAAAGAGGAAAGAGCAAAGGTACAGTTTCTGGTCGGCCAATCACGGGTATAGTTTGAGAACCAACTTTATGGTATTTTACAGATGTGGCCTTCTTATAATTTATTTCTAGCGTTTTAAAATATTAAAAAGTGCATATAATAAAGAAAATCCAACTACATATAGTCTGTATGTTGTTTACATGATGAAATTTTGGGTGAAGCACTTGGCATTGTCATATGCAAAGGATAGATAATATCTATAATGAAATTATCATTATACTTATAAGCGTACAATTTTTAAGAAAAATATTATACAATTTTTTGATCGAATTTTACTCTGCCTTTTGTATAAAATCCGTATCCAAAATTTACTTGTCCTATTAATCAAAATTCAATCCATACCTAATTAAGCAGATATTAAATCTGCAATTTTTCGGATCGGGTTAGTCGGGTCGGTTAATTTAGTTAGGTTAATCGGATTAGAACTATACTTAATAAAACTGTTTATACCACACGTTACCTACAAATTAATAAAAATGCAAAGAAGTTATGCTTACTTATTCAATAAAATATTTAACTTGAACTTTCTTATCATTCATAAAAAAAAAAGGTGGTGAACACTTTATATATTTAATATAAACGCTTGAGAATTAAAATATAAATATCCGCCTGACATTTACAAATATTTTTACAAATACAGATAAGAGTGTAGAACCTCCAAAATTCTTGTTTTAAACTTTGAATTAATTTTGCAAAAAAAAAAAAAACTTTGAACTTTTCAAATTTACCAATTTGTTCTGGCTGTCATTTTTCAGTCAAATTTTAGTCAAGTCTTTGTCAGTACTGTTGCTAGAACACGCCATGCTTGTACTGAAAAAGGAAATTCAAATAGTGCCCATAGATTACTTAACAGGCCGTGCTTAGATTACTCGATGAAGGAAATAATTTCTTTATCACACTTTCAAATTTTCTTGTGTCGATTTGTTGATTAGTAAAACAGTCGCAGCAAGGATAATTTTCTGGATCCCTCTCCAAAATTAAGCTAACATCGATCTGACCACTTTTAATTAATTAAACTACGCAAGCAGTTAATTAAGATGTTAATTAATTTAACTAAGCGCGCGGTTGGGATTAATTTGTTGGGGTCTGTCACGGGTTCTTCGCAATACAAAGTTTATTTACGTATAATTAATTAATCCGACCTTAAACAAAGCTGAAACCACCTTTTCACGCTCGTTGGTTTTAGCCTCACAACTCACAACTCACACTGGAAAACATACAGAATCTTTTTTTTTTTTCTTTTACATTTTAAGCTGTATCCATATATATAATATGTTGCTCTACAGGAGTGAACTAGATGTTCTCAAGTTTACTAAGCTCTTTAGTAAGTTTGATTTCAAAATTTATCAAATTAACTTCAAATGAATAATCCAAGTTGTTGGAACGGATCTACTTTACGAGTAATATGTTTACATATTAAATTTTTATTTTTTTGAATTAATTTAGTATAAAGTCAAGCAGTAAACAAAAGATGATTTGTAAGTTAATTTAAATGCATTTATTTTTCATCATTGTTTGACTACTTAACTTTATAATAAATTAATTTAATTTTTTTTTACATTTTAAGCTGTATTTATATATAATATGTAACTCTACTGGAGTTGAACTAGGATTTTCTTAAGCTCACCAAGCTCTTTGATGAGCTTGACTCGAAAATCTATCGGATTGATATTAAACGAAGGATGCAAGTTGTTGAAAACGTATTACTTCACAAGTAATACGTTTACATGTTAATTTTTCTTAATTAATTTAGTATAAAGACAAGCAGTAAAAGAAAGATGATAAAAAGTTAATTTTAACACGTTCACTTTTTATTTTATTTTTACCGCTTGACTTCATAATAATTTAATTCAAAAGTTTATAATTTTTATATATAAACACATTATCCTTAAAGTAAATTGGCTTTAACAATTTGAATTCATCATTTGAATTCAATCTGATAGATTTTGAAATTGAACTTATAAAAAAACTTGTGAGCTTAAGAACACTCTAATTCTACTTAATCTGACAGCATCCGACATTCAAACGCGATAAATTAATTCTTGCATCAACTATAAAAAAATGTCCTATCTAAATTTTTAACTCGATTGCATGCCAAGGTACTAATAAAAGATTTCTAGCTTGTGTGATCTTATTGATTTGGCGCATTCTATTCTGTACCTACCTCAATCTCTCTCATGCGCAATAATATCGATCAACATAACTTTATTCCCTTATCTTATCTTATCTGTTTAATTAGTTACTAAATGATATAACCTCCGATCGACAATTGCTTTCTGATGTAGTCCATCAAATTCAACAACCATATATATGTACAGCTTTATCAAATTATGCTTAATTAGGATTGGTTTTCGAAAATCATCCCTAAAAATATTTATTGAAAAAAAAAATCAGACATTTTAAATAAAAATAAAATTACATTAATTCAACAAATCCGGAGAATAAATAAATATCTTTCCGAAATGCTGAAAATTAAATTATTTGTGGCATTAAATATTTTACAGAGAAACACAAAAAAAAGAAATTATATAACTTAGTATTTTATTTACTTTAGCACACCAAACACAATTTTTTTTTTTGTTATAGTCCGTAGGTACTCACGCACACAACCTGCAGGAGTCGGACGCGAGAACAGCTTGGATCCGATGCCCATCGGACTCAAATTTGGATCCGATGGGTTTAGAGACCGTCCGATCCACTTTAAGATTCATGCGCACGAATTTTAAAGCAGATGCGAAAGTTGCGGGCGTGAATCTTAAAGCAGATCAGACGGTCATCGAACCCATCGAACTCACTTCGAGTCCGATGGGCATCGGACCCAAATTGGTAGGTTCTCTTGTTGGAAAACGTGATGCCTATACCATCTGCCGCTACGCAGCAGTGGCAATTAACACAAATTTATTATGAATCATAAAAATCATAAAAATTGGATGACTATATTATATATACAGGCTAACAAACCATCAATAGTTACGTGGAACGAGCAATTTATCACAGTCATATAATTGCAAGTTCAATTTCTTTAAAGGTGTAGGCATCCATTGATATCGAGCTTCATAAATTCTTTCATAAAATAAAAAGAACATTATTTCTGTTAAAATTAAAGTGAGTTCATGCATATCTATTAATTGTTTAAATTAAGCATTTTTTTAATTAATATATGAGTGTGAATTATAAAAAAAAAAATTGCAAGAAAAGTATATCAAATAACAATCGCGCCCGTCTAAAATCCAACCAAAATAAAATTTTCTTAATTTTGCAATCAAGAAGTAATAATTGCCTCTTTTGTCAAATTCCTAAGCATACGTGTGCATTGCACCGGTTCACTAGTTTGGAAAGATTTAGAAAGGGAAATAAAATGCAACATAAAAGGTGGTCGGCAATTAATCAGCGTCAACTACCGACTCTATGTTGTAACTTATCCTCTGTTTTTCTCATATATATAGTTCATGCAACTTTTACGGAGAATCATGCCTTTTTATTTTATTTTTTATTTTTTTCTCCTGTGTATGTTACCGGACCACATGATGGGCCCCATTGATTTTGGGGGCATCTACTGTTCTACACATATTTAGTTTCCAATTATGCTTCCTCCTAATTAAGATCTATATAAGCTTTTAACTATGGTTGCCCTAGTTAGGCCCCTCTTGGAGCATTGCTATAATGCAACCATAACTAATGCTCAAACTTGTTCTATTTTCCTCTTATAAGTAAGTATTAATCTTATCCGGAACAAGTTGGAACAAAGTACAATAATACAATTAATTATTATACCCCCATTGCATAGCATTTTAGCAAATGATAATGATTGAAGACTAGATATAGGTTCCGATTGTTTATTTCGGTCAGACACATGGAGCTAAGTGAAAGGAATGGAGTCACTGATCTTCATTTTTTTTTTTTATATATATAAAATTTTCTATATAATTTAGACTAAAAAATTATGATATTGTTAAATTTACTCTATTATTCATAGAAAAATATTATATAATTGATTTTTATTGTGTGTTTGACTTCTATATTTCAAAAGTCTGGCTCCGTCCCTGGCTCCGTCCCTGATCAAATGACTCTACTTGAGTTTGACAAAAAATTATCCATGCTATTTTACTCGGTTTAAAAAAAAAATATGTCGTTTGATGTAAAATATAATTAATAAATGACATTCGATGAAGCACAAATACTTCCACAATATGTTATACATTTTACACATGGTATGTTATGGTCTCAAAGAAGAGGCCACAAACAAGAGACAAATTTTATGAGGAAGCTTAATTGTATTATTAACTTCATTATTATATAGAGTACAAATGAAATGTATTTATAATAACATAAATCTATAAAAAGAGAAACTTATAAATAACACCTTCTAAAATACTCTATACTAAATACTAAATTCTTCCTTCTTAATATAACCTGCCAAACATAGCCTACTATTTCTGACATCCTGCAAAATCAAGTCCGATGAAAATATATGATGAGATGAGAGACATACACAACAATTCTTCTCTTGACTTGAAATCTCATTCTGAAACAAAACTCCAAAATAAACCCCTAAAGCACATTATTAACTTGAATTTCAACTAAATTAACATCACCTGAGAAGTATCATTCTCGTTTGCCTTTTGTTTATTCTTGAGCTTGAAGCAGTCGACCTTGATGTGTCATCTCTTCCTACAATAGTTGTAAATTAGGTTCTTGTGGTTAGAGCTCGAATGAGTCAATGATGAAGTCAAGTTCTTCCCCTTTTGTCTTCCATCCTCATCATCTACCTTGATACCAATTATCTCTATGTCATTAAGAAATGCGATATAGTCTGAAATATGGACCTTAACGGATGTACCTTTCTGCCATCTTGAAAGAATGACACCTCTACTTGCATGGTCTTTACGCAAAGCACGAGTGTGCGGAGGAAACACCTGGCGCCTGAATGTTTCTCCCACGATACAAAGACGAATCTGAAAACCCTCAACAACAGTAGCGGAATAGCCCTGAAATCACCGAACAACCGCCGGCAATGAAAATGGCTCTTATACCAATTTGTTAGGATTTCTAAAGAGAGGTCAGAAACAAGAGACAAAATCTTATGAGGAAGCTTAATTGTATTTGTTGATTTCATTATTACATAGAGTACAAATGAGATATATTTATAACAACATAAATTTCTAAAAAGAGAAACCTATAAATAACACCTTCTAAAATATCTTATACTAAATACTAAATTCTTCCTCTTTAATATATTTTTTTTTAAACCTTGGCAGTGGCTGCCAAGTATATTTTCATTAATGAAACATAAAAATTACATCTATTGTTCTACATCCAGAACAACATCCACATCACAACACATCAACATCAAAACATCGACATCACATCTAAACAACAACATCACATCTAAAAACATCGACTTCTAAACTTTAACATCTAACAACACAAACATCATAAAAATTAAAATTAAAATAACAAATACTTTCCATCGGAAGTAGACACCGATGACCTTCAACATCGACTGGCCAGCGACCGAAGGAAAGTCATTTTTTTTTTTGGTTTGGTTTGCGGGCAAGGGAGGCCGGCGCGGATCTTGACCTCCCCTGCCCTATCTAAGGTTTTGTGTAGTGGTTTTAGTGGTAAGGAAGGGTGACAAAGTGAGGAAGGAAGCGGTCTAGGGTTTAGCAACGGGGTAAGAGAGGAGTAGCGAGGGCAATGGGTAAGAAGGGTGCCGGGAGATGAGAGGGTTGGCGGCTAGGGCTATTGTCGCCAACTCTCTCTGTCCCGACGGAGGTGTAAGAGGACAGGAAGGCAGGGGCGGTGGAGCAGTGGCAGAGCGGCGTGGTGGGCCGCCGGGAGAGGAGAGAGTTGACGACTAGGGATAGTGTCGTCAACTCTCTGTGGTTCTCCCGACGGAGTGGAAGACAACGAGAAGACGCAGGTAACAGGAGTGGAGGGAGGGTAGTGAGTTGAGTGGCGGTGGAGACAGAGATGAAGTTGATCGGCGGCTAGAGCTATCCTCTTTAATATAGCATGTCAAATATAGTCTATTATTTCTGACATGCTGCTAAATCAAGTCTGATGAAAATATAAGCGTACACAACATGATATAATTGAAGACTTTATATAGATCGGAACTGTGATACTATAAAATTTTAAACAAACTTTCCGATGTATATTACTTGGTTTAAACAAAGTTATGGGATCAAACACAATTCGAACGTTTGATACTAAAAATTGCAATTGAAATTTAAAGTAGTACTGCTGCTCGAAAATTTTGATCTCTCGCAATTAGACCAATTGAAAAGAAAAGGACTACAGGAAAAGAATGGCCACTGCAACTACTCCAGTTGGGCTTTTATTCGACGGCCCGTAGAAACAATGGTGTCTCAATCTACCCAGCCATGACTAGGTTTGGCCCATAAATAAATAATAGCAACCCTTCATTGCGACTTTATAATTTTTTTATAAAACATGTTTTCTTACCAGGCCTTAAAAATGTTAGTATTTAATTAAGAATCATCAGTATGTCTGGGCAGGAATAATTGTATGAGTGAAAAATAGGTCTGTAAACGGATATGGATATTTGGACGGATATCCGCTCCGATTCGCTTATAATACGAATTCGGATTTAAACGGATACGGATATTTCGGATAACTCATGTGCTGGGAGGTAAGGGTCTAAACAACCAAGCTACAAACCACTGGATCACACTATCTTTTGTTACCACTTCTTTATTTTCTTTATATATTATATCAATGGAATATCTTATATCTCCTATTTTCCAACATCAATATCTCCATCAACTTACAATTATTTATTTATTTTCATATTTAAACTTTATTAATTATTATTTATATCTTAAAATTCATGTAACTCAATTATCCAATAATTATTCGTTTTGTATCTGTATTTGAATCCGTATTCATAGATTATCCGTATTCGTATTCGTATCCGCTCTTTAAAATGTGGATATGGATATGGTTTTACCACTATCCGCTCCGTTTTCACCTCTAGTGAAAAATCATCCTACGGCTACATGAAATTTTAGTTATTTGTATATACTATGGAGCCGATATCTCTCCTCTTGTATTAAGTATGTAGATATCCTGATTCGTCAACGACTGTGATTTAATTTGTCGAATTTTAAATAGTTAAGATAAAAAAATTCTGCAATTGTGATTTTTTGTGGCAATGTATTGGCATTTATTGTGTTGAAGTATGTATTTAGTTTTATGAACACTCGCTACACTGATTTTCTCCTTACAATTTTTTCATATGAATGTTGTCATAAAAACAATTAATTGATAAATTTATTTCTTTCTTTTTATATTATTGATTACAAAAAAATAAGAAAGTAATTAACATGTTTGTTCACTATTGATTATCCTTCCTATTTAACGAGTGGTAAAGACAAAAAAGTTCATTTCATTGTTGAATAAATAGAAATTATAAAAGGACAAATATTGTTAAAGATGAATTTTGAACCCGTGGCAAAGTACGGGCAAAATACTAGCTAATTGTACAAGAAACCATCAAGGAATGTAGTACATTTTCTGCATTAAGAACAAAAACTGTTTTTCAATCTAAATTAGTTGGTTGCTTAATGGCGAAGAATATTGATCATAGATAATAGTTATTTTTACAAGCAAATTGTAACTGAATATAATTTTTTTATGACTTTTTATTCTGTTAATTGATCATGTTATCATTAGTAACTTTTAAGAAAAAATCGAATACAGTATGTTGCTATAACTTTGAAAGTAATTTTGAGTCTCTTTTTGTGATCTCATGAAAGAAAAATATTCTCATAAACAAAAACTATTTTTTATTAAACAATAAGCATAAATATTTTCGCAAAAAAATATTTGAATTGTATTTAAATAAAAATAATAACACTATTTTCGAGTAAGTATTATTCCCATGCATCTGAATGAAGAATATCTATTAAAAATAATAAAAAATTATTGTATCAACTCTCTTTCAGGAACGGAAACGTGCGAAACCAAAATAGAATAACTATCTTAAATTAAAAGATATGTGATAAAAAAAAAAAAGATATAGCATAGCACAGTTCTGAAAGGGTAAAATTTACTATTATGGTTTCCTTAAGGGTCCAAATGAAATTCTTGCCTAACAAATAACATTATTTCTTTTGTTTTGATTTTAGTGCTGTTGCTCGTTCCTTCAATCGAAAACCAGCTTGGAGCAAAGAGAGATCTCCCTCCTTCGACATGGATCGAACTCAGGTTCTCTCTTTTTTCCTCCCTATCCATTTATATATTTCGCACGTTCAGTCGCTTGCGCAGATCCAAAACCTTCAGATCTCTTAATAGTTGTTTCGATTTGGATTTGACTGCATTTTTCCTGATTTTTTACTTATCTAGATCTCCTTCTTTCTTCTTATTTATATTTTTAAGTTAGCAACTATCCTGAGATGAATTGATGTCTCCAGCTCAGATCCAAATTACCTTTACATCTTCCATCCTTGAATTATATGACAGTATTCCGAATTAACCCTCATTTTGCTACGAAATTGTACTTATAAATGTTTGGTAGGTTGTTGAGGAAAATTATGCAAACCCAAAGACGTGCTTCTTCCATGTGCTCTTCAAGGTAATGCTTATTTTCACAACAAATTTCTAGTCTCACTACATTATTAATAGTTTCTAGAATTGACATAGATGCTAAATATTCTTGGGCTATATCTGAACATGAAAGTGTTACTTGGTCTTCTGCTATGTAATCTAGAGATCAGTAGATAGATGTTTGTAAATAATTGAAAGAGTGTCACTGGTATCAGCACCTTACTGGTATTATTGCAAGGATGGCTGTGTAAAAGATGATAGTTTTTGGGGGTTCATATAATTTTTTTTAACCATTATTAAGGTAGTTTATTTATTTATATTGTTCTTCTAAATGACCTTGAGTACTGCTCAGTACTGAACCAGATCGTTAGGTAGTGAACTGGTGTTGTACCACAATCACAAATGCATGCAAACAAACTGTAAAGTACACAAACATATCTGGCTTTTTCTACATGACTTGGAAAATAGGAATTATATATTTAACAATTATTCTCCAAAATTTATGTCTCAGCTGCAAACTCTTAAGTTTTCACACGAACTCCCCTAAATGTATTTTCTGCTATAAATGATTTCAGTCCATTACTCTATTTCTGGGAAACACTTTGCTTAAATTTTGACTTGCCAGTTGCCACTAACAAAGCAAAACAAAGGACAACAGAAAAAAAGGGAAAAAGTGGGCATGATCTAAAGATAGGTCACTTCTGTTGTTGGCGTTTTCAATTAAACGTGAGATATATATCCTATATACTGTAAGAATTGGGAGCTTTGGGGACCATTAGTCGTCTTACTGTGTTAATGGTGTTAATCGGTACTTAGAAAAGTCTTGTTCATTTATTGGTTGTCAAGGACTTTAATGGAGGCTGTAACATTATTTTGAATGAATTCTTCACATTACTCTTTGATTACATAGGGAGCTGCTGTGGCGTTTTACATATTGTCGGCACTGTTTGTGAACAACTTTGTCATAATATTTGTGGTGACGGTATTTCTCTCAGCACTTGATTTCTGGGTCGTAAAGAATGTGAGCGGTCGTATCCTGGTTGGCTTGCGCTGGTGGAATGAGATCAATGATCTCGGCGAGAGTGTCTGGAAATTTGAATCCCTTGACCAAGAGGCATGTTCTTTTTTTAACCCCCTCGAAGCTTTTGTTCTTTGTTTATAAACCATTCTGGTCTTCTGGGAGAATTTTTGCATTTCTGTATATATATGTTCATAAAATTCTCCGTGCTCGTGTGTATGTGTGTAGTGTAGTATAATTGGTTCAGTCTGACAACTACATGTATTAGTAGATGCCCTTTTGAAACTTGTCTCGAAGTTGTGAACTGGAAACTCAGTTGCAGTTACTGTTGTATTAGTAAATTGTGGTGATATGAATCAGCTGAATCTTAAGTCTGAATAAAAACCGTTTCATGCATAGCTGTGAGCCAACAATCTTTTATTGCTTGAGTAAATCAACAGAGACTAACACAGTTCTTTGCATTTAAAAAATGCACTCTTTGTTCTGCAAATTTTTGTTACCCCCGCCATGTTTTGCTATTTTTTGACATGCCCTTTGGAAATGCAGTCTCTTGCACGGATGAACAAGAAGGACTCGTGGCTTTTCTGGTGGACTCTCTATCTTACAGTAAGTGCTTTCACTGCAATTCTAGTTGCATGTTGTTGCCTGTTTCCTCACCTATTTTGGATCATATATCCTTGTTTAGTTTACAAGTCTGCCCGTGTGAAATAAACCACAGTTGGTGATAAGTATGGTATAATTGAACATTTTGAAAGTTGCATGGTGGAGTCTGACTTCAAGTTTATAGCTTAGAGTCAGTTCCTTAATGATTAAATAAACCATAACACCAGGGATGAGAGGGCCTGGGGGGTATAGTTGGATGTCTATTTTGCTAGTTTAGCAAAAGAAAAAAGAAAAAAAAAAAAGGAGGCAAAGATAAAACAAATGTTCATCGTTGAAATGTTGATATGTTAAAGTTACATATGTATGAATACTTAGTTCTGGTATTTAAGTGGTAGATTCTCACCACTGGGGATTAGAAAATCATCTCCTTCTGCAAAATGAGAATATATAGCTTTATACACCCTGAGTAACCCTAAGTAATTCATTACCAAATTGTGTAACTCCTCCCTCATCACTTGTTTGTTCAGAGGAAAGCAACTTGAGTAGGATGAAGAAGGGGGGAGGCTCGCATTTAAATAATTTGCACTTGTTGCAGGGTTTTATGTGATATTTCAGTAGGCTATAAACAAACTTCAAATAATGACTTGTGCCTTGTTTTTGATAATTACACAATCTGTATGTTTTTTTCAGGCAGGGGCATGGGTAGTATTGGGAATATTCTCTCTGATAAGGTTCCAAGCAGATTATGTATTGGTGATCGGTGTATGTTTGACACTCAGTGTTGCTAATATCATAGGCTTCACCAAATGCCGTAAAGGTACTTTACCAGTATTTATGCTAGACCCAAGTGGTATCGTTTTGAAGTAATAGTTTTGGTAATTCTTTTGAGTGTGGTAGTTTCCTGCTAGAAACCTCAACGAAACCCAATATAAAGGCAACAGGAAACAAAAGTGTAACTGGGGAGAAATGAGATTTGGATGGTATCACCAACTTGTGATTTTTTGTACATTACCAAGATATGCAACTGTAAAGCACACAATGTTGCCCATAAAATACCCTTGCAAAACATGAAATATGCTACATCCCTCCCTACCAAATATTTAAGGAATTTTATTGCGTCAAAGTAAATGATAAGGTAGGAACAGTTTGGTTATCTTTCCCAAAAGATAAAATTGCAAAAATGGAAATGTGCAATAGTTGTGAAGATACAAGTGATATTTCTTATTTAGGAGAAGCACATCAAAAGCTTTTATAGCTTTCCTGGTTAATGTACTACTTTTTGTTTTTGACCTTTGTGACAGATGCGAAGAAACAGCTACAGCAATTTGCCACACAAACCCTAGCAAACCAATTTACCTCCTCTCTTCGGACAGCATTCAGCGTCGTTTAATTCCCAGTCTCTCCCAACCATAGACATATATAGTTTCCCGTCACATTTTTCGAATGTTCCTTTTGTCAAATATATTGAATATTACTGTAGCAATAGGCTGAGCATTATTTCTTTCTTACCTTTTGTTTATGTTGAGCTCATATGTTGTTGGTTTGGCATTATGATTGAGCGTCTTTTGAGATAAGAGATGAAGTATATGCCAATATTTCGTTTTCCAGTTCTATTTTGTTTAGATTGGCTACATTTGTCATTTGTACTATAATTGTGAATCAAATACCCGAGCAAAATAAAGAAAGTCGTCAAAAGGATGGTTGCTACTGTAGTATGTCAGACACACTATGACAGAGTATCACATCGTCTGCTCACTTCATCATTAATGCACACGCTTATTAATACATTCTTTTTCAAAACCGTTATGGATAAAGGTTACACATGTAATTGTAAACCAGATCTTTCTGCCTTTGTTTATGTGTGCGTTTATTGGAGGTATGCTATTGCTATGTAAATAAAAAGTTTTGAGACTGGAAGATGAAATGGAAAATAAATATGCTAAGTTTGATTCGTTTCAAAGTTCTCTGGCCTTGAAAATCAAGTGGCCCACCAGCTAATATGGGTAGCAGGGTAGGTCAGAAGGCTTTTAATTAGCTTATATGTTGCTAATGTCTATTTTTGTTTTTCTTTCTGCATATATGAACTTGCACTTTGTACTGTATTGTTGTTTGAAACTTTGAATAAAAATCAACGGGCAGTTTTGCCAAAAGAAAAGTTCTCTGGCCTTGAAGAGAAAGATCCAACGTGCAGCTGTTTGATGCAGCGCAAATGTAATATTAATTGGCGAGAGATCACTTGACATTGACAAATGACAATGACTGATATAGATAATTTTTAACAATTGTCAAGAACTAAATTTACATTTGAAATCTTATATTGTAGTTAATAAATAAAGCTGAACAGAAAGATCCAGCATGCATATGTATTAACAACTTTGACAATCGTCAAAAAACGTGATAGTCATGATTCACATTCGTACTTGTAAAAAAAACTATGAGATTGGATGCACTATTTTTACCGTTTGTCAAATAATAAATTTTCATCAGTTTATAATCAACGGTTTAACGTACTTTAATGCGTATAATAGAATAAAACAGGATTGATAAATTATCTATAGGTCCATCAATATACATATGAATTTACTTTTTACATTAAAGCTTATTTAAATTAATTTTAAAAATATTGTCAAAAAATCATTGTTAAAGAAATAAAGAATATTTTTCATATATATTTAATTTTTTATTATTTGTTTATATAGTGAACCTCAGGCCCTCATCTTTTTTTCATGTTCGGTGTTGATTCTAGTATATATCGCAATTTTCCATCTAGAAAATGAATGTTACAACTACAACAACAACAACCAAGCCTTCCCAAACAAGTTGGGGTATGGCAAAACTTTTGAATTCTTGTAATACAATTGACATGAATCCCCGACATTGTTTTGGAAATTGCTCATTTTTTGTTAAACAAAAGGATAAATTAATCAAGGCAAAAAAACGCTATTATAGCTGCTATATTCTAATCAAATCGAGCAGCAAAATCATCCAATATCAATTTTTGAGTTCATAGGGTACATATTTTGAATTAGATAAAAAGACCAGCTTTATTTGTCCAAAAACAAAATATCCAATAATACAATTTTCTCACGAAGTATATAGAAGTTGAAAATTGGAAAGTTCAAACTTGCAAAATTACTTATTTTGCTTGCTATACAAGAATTGCCCATTTATTAGAAAATGAAGCAAGAACCAAATAATTTTAAATTAGTTTAATGCTTAACTTTTTCCCTCGTACTCCTTAGCAACAGCTGCAAACCGTTTCAAGCCATTCAAAAGCAATCCCTCAAGAAACGGTTTCAAGGCCTGCAAAAACAAAATGCACCATGTTTCCAAATTTAAAACGGATAATTTAGAAATACACCCCGAAGTTCTGGTTTGTTCCATAAACTAACTTTTATCTATTTATGCCTGAACTCTTAAACATTGCTAAACGTTCACCTAATCTATATACCTCTTTTGTCAATCAAGCCCCAAACTGTTACATTTTCTATATTTACAAATAAAAAGTTCAACTTACCGATGCCACTGGAGCTAAAATTTCAGGGACTTCATAAGAGACCGTCAGCTGAGTGATTAAAAGAACAAGAAAAGAGCACAATTAAGTACAAAAGTATTTTAGAACTTACATGAATTAAAAGAATCAATTGAAATGCCAGTTTTCCCTATACTATGCGCAAATTTGCAAAAGACCCAGTTATTAGACTTTTCGTCAAATCTGTGTGTTTTCAGGATACAAAAGTACCTTTCATAATTATACCACACAATGTTAGCACGTTTGAAAAGGTGGGGGCTTTGGTGCAATTTGGCATAACTGAGGGACATGTTGCAACCAAAAAATAAGAAGAGAGAGAGAGAGAGAGAGGGACTGACTTCTACTCTGCAAGAGGAAGGGCCTTTTGGGAAAAATCGAACAGCACCTCTACAAAAGAGTAAAGTGAGGTCATTTGCATTAATTTTATCATGTATTCAAAACTTGAAGCAAACATATCTTGTAAAGAGGATACCAATAAAATTTCTTGCTACAGTGCTGACGTCCTTCTTATACGAAAAAAGATACAACACAAGAACCTACCCAAAATGGTAATGGCCAAATCTTTCAAGAGGTCTTCTCTAACTTGCCTATTATTTCGTTTCCCTTAGTACCAGTTTTACACGAGTGGCCAAGGCTGTTAACCCCACAATTCAACTGAATTGCATGGTACGGTATGGTATTTACACTAAAATTTGCATGGTAAGTTGGTAACATCATAAAATGGAAGTACCTATTTGGTAGGCCTTCTAGTGACCGCCAGTGAATCTTTTGATTTGGGATCGGCTGTAATTCGAAGTCCAATACTTAAAACAAAAGCACCGAAAAAGAGATATTATAAATAAGTAAACAAATAAAAAATAAATAAAATGACTTTTTCCTACCTGTAAGTTTCTAGCAAGCCATGCAAATTCCACATCTCGGTCAAACACGGTATATTTTAACGACCATCTTGACAAATCAGGTTTATCTTTAAGTACCTAATAGCCAGATTCAAATAAAGCATTACACAAATTGAAAAGGACGAAATTGTATTTGGCATTTATAGTAAATTTTTGGCATGTTATCTAGATATGTATTAGTGCATACTTATGTCACATATGCATTAGTGCATACGTATCAAGTTTAACAATTCCTGAAAGAACCGTAATTGCAATTCAAATATAATAAGGAACTTATAAAACGCAGTGGCATTAGATCCAGAGCTGGCTAAATTCTAACGAGTGTTTTTGTAATTTTGGACCCAAAAAGTGACATGCTATGTTATTGTAAGCTTGCATCTTGGCTCAACCATATTTTCGGAGGCTTGTATCAACATAGTACTGTACCAACAACTGGCTGCTAATCTACGTAACCAGCCAGTAAAGCGATAAACTAAGAAGGTCAACTTCATCTGGTATTAAGGATGCTACTGGTACTACCCTGAATTAATTATACGATGAAACACAAAATATAACAGGTGAGATAAGAGCATGGTACGGTAACAGAGGAAATGAAAGGCATCCATTGTGGGATGAGCTTGCGATCTGAATAACACTGGTATGCCACTGAGCATGGTACATCCACCTCTAGCTCTGACCTGCATCACAATTTCCATGTTTTATTAGTTCCAAAAATATACAAAATTTACCCTGATTTCTTTTTAGTTTCAACAAGAATCCTGGTTGCCAAAATTTTCTTTGCTTATTAGAAGTACCCTTTGCAAAAGACAAATGTTGTAAATCCCTTAAACAAATTGGTTACATTGGTTTTGTGAAATTTAATAAAAAAATGTTATCTTCAGTGGGAAACTATAATTATATCAAAAGGTACGTTACTGATAAAATTCATGTCCCCAGCTACAGGAAAGAAAACATGAACCAATTGGTACATTTTTCTTTTTGGAAACTCAGGGGTGCTTGAACCCCCCCCCCCCCCCCCCCCCCCCACACACACACACACGCATCCAAGGAAACCATCTAGTTCATGCATAGACATTGTTGTCCCATAAGTAACTAGTACTAAACCAAGATTCCCAAGTCTAAAAATCCAATAGTCCAAATTCCCTATAAGTAACTAGTACTAAACCAAGATATTGTTGTCCTGGCCCAAATGCAGAAGTTGAATATAATCCAAAAGGTATGCAATAAATCAACTAACTCATATTTTGAGGAAGTATAAAGTAACCCAGATTTGAATTAAAAGGTGTTTTTGGAACCATTCAATCAGATTTTGACGTATTAAAATGATCACAGCTTAGAACATGAAGTTGATAGAAGCGCCTTCAATTTAGAAGGAGAGCTCTTCCCTTGCAAAAAATCGTGATGTTTACTTGAATCTAAAGAATTGAAGTTGGTTAAAATGTGTATATACTGAAAAGCTCACAAATTGGAAAAGCTTAGTTATTATATAAAATATAACTGATTATCGGCCAATTCAAATCTCAGAAAATACAACTTACCAAAAGAACAAAACATGATACTTAAAGAGTAAAAATTGTACCTACAATCTTGCCACTCCATGACGGGAGAGATGTATCTCGTACGCTTTCTTCTTCTCCATTGACTCGAACTACCATTTCCTAAAGAAAGCTTACTGCTCTGTCTCCGTGGATTGACCGTTGTCAGTGCAAGGAAATATAGAGAATTTGCAGGGGCGTAATTGCAAATGTGGTTGTTCCTAAGAACAAAGGCAACTTTCTTTGATTCTCTCGTGTAAATAATCGAACTTGGTCGAGAGATGCATGTAGTAGCCATGAGGGATCTCTTGCTCTCTATGCGTGCAAGAACTAAGAAGGGGATAATTTGTGGTTTTCCAACATGAGACACGAGCTGTTTTCTTCCATTCAATCATCCAAGGGGGGCATCAGCGATGGATGGGAATCCGAATTCGGATCCAGTAACTCAATTTTGGGTTTTAAATCGGGACCGTCCGATTCGGATCCGAATGATCCATCCCGAAGTGGAGCGCACACATCCTGACGACGGATTCAAATTCCGAGACGATCTCGAGCGACAGAATCGAATCGGACGGTCCCGATCGAAAACCCAAAAATTGGGTTACTTTAGGGGATCCGGACTCTGGGAAACCGGGGTCTGGATCCCTCAGGTAACTCAAATTTTGAGTTTGGATCCGACACTCAAACTCAAACTTAGAGTTACTCTAGGGAATCGTATCCGGTTACCTCCCGTGGGAATTCAGATCCAGTGAACTGGGTGGTAGTAACTTACGAGGCTACTTGCTACCAGTCCACTTTCGACTCCATCAAGGCCGTCCTTCAGATTTTGATGATCGGATCGTACGACCCTGCTTCTTTGGAAGGACCATCCAATTTAAAATAGATATAGTTACAGTTCTTAATTGTGAAAATTAAAATTTATTTATCACATTAATAATTTACCAACTTTTTTACATTTAATATTTTGACTCTGCAATTTTATTTCTGCTAACATGGTAAAAAATAAATTACTTTTCGGTATTGATAATTTTACAATTACTATTGCTCAAAGAGTATAGTTCAAATGCACCCTTACTTTTGTGCTTCATAGAGAAAGAATTCTCTATTCCGACTGGGGAGAAAAGGCCATTCCAGAGAGAGATTCTGAAATTACAGAGACTTGGTCCAATCAAGCTGCTGAGTATTGGAAGCTATAGCGCTTACTCCAAACAATTATATTGAAGCACATAATTGGTTGAAGATTACAAAACGTTTCGAACTTAAATAAGATAAGATTACTCTATATTTTTATTTTGAATTCACATTCAATTCTTTAAAATGAATTTTATTTTTCTTATTTATTAGAAAATAAAAAGATATAAAATAAAAAGAAACCCATTAAAGAAATAAAATTGATTAAGAAGATCTAATAAAAGATTTGATTATATCCTTTCCTCGAACTTTTTTTTATGTATTTGAAACTCATGCTCCACATCCTTATCTCCAATTTAAAGTATAAACAGTCTATTCGAACCTCTCAACATAATTTTCATGTTAAAATGTGAGTGAGACTACGGTACTATACATAATGCAAATTGGTCCATACTACAAATCAATATTTTTATTTTCAAAATCCTAACAGTCGATCTAAACTGTTGAACATTGTCTCCATATGAATACGTACTAGTTAACTAAATTTTACATTTTCTAAATTTTTTTTACAATTTTTTTAGATGGTAGAAATTCACTGTTTTAGGATGGTCCAGAATTTTCAGATCAAAGTGATTTTCTACCCATTAAAAAAATAGTAAACAAATTATAAAAAATGTAAATTTTAGTTTACAAGTAAATATTCATACGAAGAGCACGTTGAACGGTTCATATCGATCACTAGGACTTTCAAATTATAGATTTGAGTGCATAGCGCAAGCCAATATGCGCTATGCATAGTACCATATCCTCACTCTTAAAATGTGTTTGGAGACCAAATTTTATATTTTTTGAAACTTTCTTTTTACTATTTTTTTTAGATAGATACGAAATTATTGTTTTCAGATGATGACAATCCAAAACAGCGATTTTGTACTTATTTTAAAATCAATAATGTAGAAAATCACTAGTTTTGAACGGTTTAGAATTTTCATATTGAGTGATTTTTTTTCCTATCTAAAAAAATATTAAAAAAATTCTAAAAATGAAAATCTTTATCTACAAGTACATTTTTATATGAAAATTGTGTTGATCGGTTTAGATTGATTGTTTGAACTTTAAAAATAAAGATATTAATTCATAGTACATACCATTTTGCGCTATGGATAGTACCATAGCCTCACTGATCAGAAATTTTTAAAGTTACCATTATCTAAAAAAAAATAAACAAAAAAACTACGAAATCTAGGTATTTCGAGATCTACCACGGCCGCAGAATGATTCTGCGGCCCCGACCGCACAGGCATTCTGCGGCCCCTTATTTATTTTTATTTTTTTGGGTTTTTTATCTACTTAAAACATGGGCCACTTGGGATATCACTTTAATATTTTTTTTTCTTGGAATCTGTGTCCCGTGTGAGACCAATGAATATCACTTTGATTTGACTAAAAAAATTATATATATGGGGCCGCCAAACGCCTGTGCGGTCCCGAGCATTTGGGACCGCACTGGTGTTCTGCGGCTGTGGTAGATTCAGAAATACCCAGATTTGATGATTTTTTGGTTTATTTTTTTTTACACGATGGTAGTTTTAAAAATTTCGGCTCATTGATAAACAAACATATTAAAATAATAACTTTAATTAAACTCATTTACCTAATTTCCACGTGGTAGATATAATTATAAAGTAAATAAAATTAGATTTAATATTAGAACAATATTATTTGTTGAATTTTTACAAATTTTGAATTTGAACCGTACAAAATCATACCAATTCAATGATTCAATCAATAGAACGGATTCGGATTTCATTCAATAACTTATCGGATCCGCCATAAGAATGGATTCGGATTAATATCCAATAACTTATCGGAGACCGGATCATCATAGTATCCATTAACAGCCCTAGCCGACGGACTCATCTTCTTTCTCCTTAATTAACGAAAAACACTTCACGCTATCCCCAAATATCTCTTCCGATCATCGATCGATTAGATCCACCTCTGCCTTTGCTTTCAGGAATCGGTAAAATCAAATCTGTAGAATCAGTCAGTCACAAATAAACTACAAGGAAGAATAATCTGCGTAACTCGGAATAAGGTGAGTTTCTTCCGATTCAAGGGTTTTGGAAAATCGCCAAATTATCGAATTGGATCGTAGGCTCCCGATAGATAGATTTTCCAAACCATGGTAGGAACACAACAATGGAACGTCTATTGCTTGCTATCCTAGGTTTAAGTAAGGTACTTCACCAACAATCCAATATGGGGTGGGGATGGGGCTGGGCCCCCCTCTGGCCAACCCCTGGCTCCGGCTCTGCTTACAATCATACTAACTTTTGTAGTATCATTAGAGTTATATTAATTATGATACCAGTGGAACAATTTATTCCTCTATGGACCAAAAAGAATAACAAAAATAAACTATTGCAACTTGATGGTTCTTTTATTTTAAATTTTAAATCTTCATAACTTTTATCTCGAGCTATATATCTGATTTCTTATGAATGTTATTTATGTTTCCTTTCTGTTGAATGCAAATTAAGGTACATATATGATTGATGATTGTTGAGAGATTGAAACATGGCTTCAAGTACATTGACAGCGGATCGGCGGTACGTATAATATTCGCTTGCTCAATACTGAATCTGCAGATATGTAATAGGGTACTAGGACGTCACTGGATAATACTTTGATTCAAGTTCAGAAACCAAAAAAAGGAGGAGAGAGAAAGATAACCTTTCTTTTGTTTATGGATTGGAGCTCAACCTTGAGGGTTGAGACCAACCACCCCCACAAGATGGTAAATGAAAAAAATGTAAGAAGTAAAAAGTAGAAGTCACACAGCCAGGAAATGAATAAACAATAGTAGTTACTACTGTATTATACAAGCTGGACGCTGTACTGGTCGTATAGGCTGGCAATGGGCTGCATTATAATTCTTGCATTTTGAAACTGAAATTACACAATTTTGCTTATTAATTATAATTTTTTCAATTAATATAGATGGGCTTCTTCTCGAAAGTCTGGCATGACAGTCTTGGGAAAAGTACCTAAACCGATCAACCTGCCTAGTCAAAGGTATCATTTGTATCCATACTCTCGACATACATACATTTTTTTTTCTGAATAATTGTTTTTGACCTCTTGGATCACATTTGAAGGTTGGAGAACCATGGCCTGGACCCCAATGTTGAAATTGTCCCAAAGTGAGCCCCCTCTATTTTACTTGTCGATTTTGCAATATGTTTCTTGCTATTGCTCTTGCATACTATAAGTTTAGTTTTTTCATCAAATAATGATGTAATTAATTATTCTTCAAAATGGGCCTTTGAAACTTGTATGCCTGCAAAATTTAGATTGTTTATACAAGTAACACAATCTCTGATAACATTTGTTGAAATTACTTGTCATTGCCATTCAGAAGCGACTTGTATGAAAGTTGTGCAATGGTGTACTGTACCTGTAGAAACTTTTAGTGCTGATGAGTAGGTACCCTTTTATTGAGCAAATAGAAATTTGAATACAGATAAGCTGGTTTCCGTTTCATTTTTAAGGATGGTTAACTGTTTAACTAGTGCACTTTTTATATCCATACTTCCCCTGGTACCAACAACAGGTAGTTTATTGTAACTAGATTAGTAATTACTCCTTGGAGCATTCTAGGAAAACAACAACTCAATTTACGATTTGACTTACAAGGTAATAATTGCAAACAGATGAGTCTAACAAGGTAAGTATGCAAATATCCTTCTCAGGGGCACAATTACATGGGGAAGTAGACCAACTTCTTCATCAAATGCATGGAACTCATCTTCCATTCTCTCTCCTAAAACTGATGGTACTGCCAGCTCTCCTCCTGACCTTATGGGCCGGCCTGGTTCATCTGGGTCTAGTACTCGCCCGTCGACTGGTAACACAGATAGACTGTTAGGTCCTGATCCATCTCATGCGTGGGGCCCGAACTCGCGCCCCTCCTCAGCTTCTGGGTCCTTTGCTTCAGGGCACCTTTCATCGCCGAATCGCCCTAGAAGTGCTGATACTCGGCCTGGAAGTTCACACTTGTCGCGTTTTGCTGAGAGCTCAGTGGAAAGTAAGGTATGCACTTGTATTGTGGTATATACCTATTTCTACTTCCGATCCTGTACCAGAATTATAGTAGTATGAATATAGTATGCTAAGAGTCCTGAGCCATGTATCACAACACTTCTTAAATTGTGATCACTGATGACAAGTGCTTGATGTGTCAAGAGATGTGTTGGACATGGTAAACACCTGGTTTGGGTTGCAGTTGAAGACTAGGTAAGCATTGGATCTGCAGATATGCATGGGAGATGGCACAAATAATCCGATGTACAAGGGTACTTGATTTGTACCCATGATAGTTTAGTAATAGACTTAATAGGCAACACGTTCAACCGCCAAGATAACAACCCTTTTGCGATATCATGAAGCAAAGAGTATTAATTATTTTTATATTTATATATTCATAAAAATAAATATACAGTTTTTGCTTGATAACAGCGACACTTGCTCTTTGATACAAGTCTCTTGTTGTCTGTTTGATTCTCTAAACATAGTTTTATACATATATTTTAGTATTGTTATAATAAATTTATTAATATTTTAATTAATATAGCCATGTCCAATGGTCATGCCATGTACATTCCATACCTCTGTCTACGTCGTGTGGCTATATCAATGCGACATAGATCCTGATATCTAGGTACTCGCACAAAACTTGGTAGCATAATTTTTTGCATCCCAGATTTTTCAATTTAGTTTGAGGATTTTACCGGTTGGGTTGTATTTGGAACCACATGGGTGTTTTCATCATTTTTTATTGTTTTTGTCAATTGATTTGTTTTGTGCTTTATCTAAGATTTGGCTTCTTGTAGATTCTTACAATTTGAGTTTTGAGTCAAAATATAAGTTAAAGGATAGAAATAGAATTTCAAGTAAAAACAAAAAGGGCGTATCAGTCACATTTCTTTCATGTCATCTGCCCAAGCAAGTCATTTGAACCATATCCATTTATGTAATTTAATGCTGTTTCATGTAGGGTTTTACGCTTAGTTCTGGAGATTTCCCAACACTTGGGTCTGAAAAGCCTGCTGAGCCCTGTAGAGGTGCTTTTCTTTTTCCGGTGTCTGTCAAATTTGCTTGTTGAGAATTTGAACATTTGCTTCAAGTTATGATGTTCATGAAATATATATATGACTTCTAATTATTATGTTTTCACGTGATGCTTAATGAACTTGAAAATTTCATCAATTGCTATGAGTAGGTCACAGTTCGCATGGTCGACCCACATCTGGTATGGGTAGAGATGCCAGACCTAAAGAAGCAATTGATACCCTGTCACCAGGTATGTTTTCATAACTCTTTCTGCAATATATTTTATTACTTGTTTCGCATTATTTGACTTCTTAATATTTGTCGTATAAATGCAGGTCATGATTCGCAGGTAAGGCCGACTTCTGGGTCTGGTGAAGATAACATGATTAACGCACCTAATTCTGGTATGTTATTTATTTACTTAATGGGAACTAGAAAATGACTCCAAATATTTATTGTAATAGCAATGACTTTTGACATTAACAATACCTGCAAATATTTCCTAACATAGTTTAAGAAATTCACAACAAAAAGTATTCAAGCAATATAGTGCTGGATTTGGAGTTATGAAGAGATATGAATAAAGTTGATTGAGTTTATACAAACAGTTTTTGGTCAATTTTGTTACCTTTTGCTTGATTTATTTTAGTTTGAAGCTTTTTATAGCAGACAGTTTTGATCACAAAGTGCCAAAACCAAAAGTGTACAATATTTAATTACAAGATCGAACAAAAAACTTGGTGTAATACGCCAAGACTGAACAAAAATGTTAAAAAATTGCAAAGTGCCAAAAGAACATTGCTTTGGCTGGGAATATCAACAGTTATGGCAGTCTAAATTTTTATAGCAGACAGTTTCGTCCACAGTACCAAAAAGTGTACAATATTAATTTCAAGACCGAACAAAAAAATAACGTTAAAAATAACGAAGTACCAAAATAACGTTGCTTCGTAGGAAGTAAAAATCTTTCATCAACATACAACTAATATTGCATATTAATTTCATTTTTTAATTTCAGGTGATTTTGCAAAAACAACTGATGGCCCTCCTCAAACCCAAAGTGTCAACATTTTAATGACTGAAGAACCGTCAAATGCCAACTGGTACTCAGAGACCCCGTATCAGTACCCGACCCATCAATATCGCCAACCCCGTCCGAACCAACCAAACATCGTCCTACCTGTACCACCACCTCAATATGATACTTCATGGCGGGCCCCGACACCTCAACCAATGCAACAAACCCCTGAAGGTGCCATGTGGTATCCACCAGGTCCCCATGCACCTGCTCCACATGGACCAGGTTCATATAGACCATCGGGACCGCCCAACAATTACCCAATTGACCCATTTGTCTACTATCCTCCACCTCCCCATTTCCGACCGCCGAATGCTGAATCAGCGCCACGGCCCCACATGCCCCCACCTCACAACACTTACATGATGCCTGCTCATCCTGTTAGCATTCCGGGAAGACCGGGTCCACATGCCCCATATGCACCAGTTCCTCCTGTTTCATATGAAGGTGGATATTATGGTCCATCACGCGCTGGGTTTTTTGGGATTCGTGGTCATAATCATAACAACAATAGAAGTAATTATAATAATAGTAATAATAATCAGCAAGCAGTATTGAACCAAGGTCAGAATCAGTCCCCAAGATCTTCTGTGACGGGATCTGATGCGGCTCCAAAGCAGTATGTTTTGCTCAAACACAAAGAAGAGGAGAAGAAAGATGAGAAACAACCAGAACCAACTATCATGAACCGTGGCAAGGACCACTCAGCAGAGCTCTCTGAGAACCAGCAACAGCCTATTGTCAGAAAAAACACTGCACTAATCCAGAAAATTGGGGAGCTAAATAACAAAGCCCGCAGCTTGGAGTCATCTCATTCTGAGATTAAAGAGGAGAAGCCAAGACCTGGGGAGGGTATTTTGGGGACCCCCAGTGGTGTTAGTGAAGCTGGAGGCATGTCCAGTTTCCCAAGAACTGGAGAGGAGGTTACTGCTGTACGACAGCACCATGCAGAGAGAAGATCGAATGAACAGAGAAGGATGAGACAGAGGCCTGGACAAGTACCGCATCAAGTCGTTCCAGTAAAAAATGAGGCCCTTTTGGATAATACTGCTACTGCTGGCTTTGACAAGGTTCTTAGTCTGCAAAAGGAAGGAGATGCTGGTATGGTTTCTGATTCAAATCTGCCTCCTTCTGATCCAGCCGAATATGAAATCCAGGTATGGACAACATTACTTGGGCATCTGACCTTTTGGTTATTATAGACTGGTCTTTTTGTTGGTTGGAGCCTGTCTTGTGTATGTGGATTAATTTGCTTTTATATCTATTTTACTTCTTATTATCATGAAGCGTGCACTGCTCAAGGAGAAAGCAGCACAGCGTGCAAAGGAGCTACAAAGGGAAGAAGAAGAAAGAATTCGTGAGCAGAGGGCCAAGGCTCTCGCAAAGCTTGAAGCACTCAACCGCCGCGCCACCACGCAAAAGGAACCAGTCCACAGAGAGTCTGACCCCTCTCCGCCCATCAGTGACTCCCATCTCCAGCAAGAGCCCTCAGATGTTATTATTGCCGATACACATCTCCAAGAAGTACCTCTGAAAAGTGCTGAGATTAGTGGTGTCGCTACTGTGACTCTTTCCTTCGGCACAATTTCAGAAGTGCAGATCACAACAGGAGAGGTGACCCACATTTCAGAAGTACCGATCTCCTCCAAGAAGACAAGTGCAGATGCAGGTGCCATTGCTGGTGTTCTTGGTGTTGGTTCTGGTGCCAATACTGGTACAGTTGCCATTGTCGGTGATGGTACTGGTACATCTTCTCATGCAAGACACTATCATGGAAAACCAATAGGATACAAGAAGAGGCATAATAGTAACTTGAATACTTCACTGGAGCTGAGAACTGCTGATAAAATGACAAATGTGGGAGCCGTCTCGGAGAATCCAGTTGGTCCCCCGAAACAAACTGAGGTATCGGTTAGTGAAAGTATGCAGCACAAAGATGATACAATTGCTCACCATCGCAAGAGAGGCAATAGAAACCCTAAAAGCAGAAGCAAGACGGAGGTGATGATGCCAGTATCAGTACCAGTACAATCTGTTGCACCAGGAGAAGAGAGACCAGTGAAGGGATTAAATGAGAAGATGGAGAGCATTTCCTCCACTGCACCAACATCTGAGAACCCTAATTCAGTGCCACCTGAAGATTCTGGCAAGGAAGTTTCTAAACCGCTTGAAGTAGAGTTGCGTGCTGGTGGAGGTAGTAATAGGACGGGTCCACATTGGAAAACACAACAACAGAGGCGGCCGGTCAGAAACCACAGGACAATTTCTGACAAGTCTCACAGTAATGAGACTGTCATGTGGGCCCCAGTTAAACACCCTAAAGAAGAAAACACCCATGCTTTAGATACCGGTGCAACTGTAGCTGCAGTGAAGAATGATGGTGAGGTGCATACAGGTGTTAAAACAAAAAGAGCTGAAATAGAGAGGTATGTTCCAAAGCCCCAGTTGTCTCGACTGGAGAAGAAGCCTGATGAGTCTACTGATATAAAACCTGCAGAAATTTTATCTCCTCCTGAAGCTAAGACTGGTGAGGTTGATACCTGGACAATTAATAGCGGTAATAGTACAAATAATTTTAACAAATCAACAAGGCGCGGTGGTAAGCCCCATACTTCATGGCGTCAAAGGGTGGGGCCAGTTGAAATGCACGAGGCAATGTTTCATAATCCTACTGATGGTGAGAAAACTCTGGCAGCATCTGACACACAGTTGGTCATGCCATCCCCTGCCCCAAAGGACTACGAAGATAGCAACCCAGATGGCCGGCCAAGGCGCCACAATGGCCATAAGTTATACAAGGCAACAGGTAGCAACTATATAGGTCATGGTGCCACCCGCAGTGAAATAGAAAACATCGGTGAAATTGTTGATGGTACAATAACTGGAATGGAGGGGAAGTCAGAGAACATGGAATCTGGCAGTTGTGAGGTTTTGAATTACAGCACCAATACAAGGTCGCAGCATTGGAAACCAAAATCTCAATCTCATGCAAGGGGTAATGTTGGTTGGCAGAAGGTTGTATTTGACAAGGCGGGGCCTATTTCTGATAAGGGTCAAGATGAGGATAAGCCAGTTACATCTAATGCTACTGAGGATACTGGTAGTGCTGGCCCCCGTCGTCAACGTGGTAATGCCCGGCAGTACAAGTCTGGCACCAGTGAAGAGAGAGAAATTGATAGGGACTTCCAGCCAGTTACCGGATCATACCAGAGAGTAAATGGGGAGGACGGAATGGAGGGGGGTAATAGAGGTGCGACTGGGTCGAGGTATCGTGGGCGTGGGCGAAATGGTCATTTTGTACGTCGGCCGAGTGAGTGAATGATGTGGGTTCTTTTTTTACTTTATTAAGGATGGTTTAAGTTGAGCATTTAGCCTAGCTTGATTTGTGCACGTGTATGACCTAACGCGATCGGTAGCAGAAAAAAAATGGGTTTGATGGTTTGTTGGATCTTGGATTTTGAACCTGGATCCAATTTGAACGGTGAATTGTAGGTTAATTTTGATTTGTGTATGTTAAATCTAATCTCAATCTTCTATAAATATGCTAGTATTACTATTATGCTAATATTTATAGCTACCGGTTGTATTGTT
This sequence comes from Carex myosuroides, assembly GCA_028015225.1. Taxonomy (NCBI): domain Eukaryota; kingdom Viridiplantae; phylum Streptophyta; class Magnoliopsida; order Poales; family Cyperaceae; genus Carex; species Carex myosuroides. Next base: position 8,511,024 of record CM051472.1, read on the forward strand.
ACGCTATTAATGGCTTTCTTTTGTTTATGATCTGTAAAATTCCCGATTTCATCCCTTGTTCGTTTAAGTTTATATAATTATTTGCTTACATGTTTACTATTATTATTATCATTATTATCATCATTATTATTTTTCTTCACCTCGAGTTTAATTCTTTGGGATTCTGACCTGAAATGTCGAAAATTGCTGCACCCGTATTCTTAACCACTTTGAATTCTGAGACGGATATATTGATAAATTTGATCCATTGGTACTTGGTGATTAATAAAATGAAATCTGTGGAGAATGGTTGTGCAAATAAAGTGAAAAACATTGTTTTTGTTTTTTCCAAGAGGTGAACTCGGTTTGTCGGTGCAATTTTACGAACGCCAAATAAATATATTTGTAATAAATAATATAGTATGTTATTATGTTAGGAAGCTGATATGAGTACCCGTAGTTGAGTACACGCATTGTACCCGCACCTAAACTGCCATAACTGCTTGTGGGGACCACAACCGTTTACAAAACTGTAATTTTGTTTTACAAGTATTAATACTACCGGTGTAAAGTATTTATATCTAATCAGGACAAGTATTTATATCTATACAATGAACAACATTTTGTGATATATGATTTCCTAAAATAACCGTACCCGCACATTTTCTTCAAAAATCCTCTCTTCGTACCCGCATTTTGGGGACCATCAAACGGCATGTGTGGACCACCAAAATTGTCAATAAAAAACGTTGACTTAGCTTACGTGTGGGTAATAAACGACGTGGGGACCACTAAAATTGTCAACAAAAAATGTTGACCAACAATCAAATATTTATATCTACAAATCAAGTACTTATATATGAACACATTAAGTATTTAATCTGAACGCATCAAATATTTATATCTAAACTATCAAGTATAAAATATGAACGTATCAAGTATTTATATCTATATTACGTTGGATGAATAAGAATCTGAATAGAGTATCATTCACAAACTAAGACAAACAGTTTCATTCACAAATTAAGACAAACAGTATCATTCACAAACTAAGACAATTCATTCACAAACTAAGACAAACAGTTTCATTCACAAATTAAGACAAACAGTATCATTCACAAACTAAGACAATTCATTTCTGTTATGCACCAAATTTGCAATCATTCTTATTATGGATAAGAAGATTATAAGCTAAGCTATGACACTCCTTGCTGATAAGATCCTACAATACCTGTTCCTGAACCAGTAACTACCGCCTGAACGTTCACTTCATCATTAATTACTTCACCTATAAAAAATTGAACACATCAAGTATTTATATCTAGAAGCAGAAAGTATTTATACGTGAATACAATAAGTATTTATACCTGAATACATCAAGTATTGATATCAAAATCATAAAGTATTGATATCAGAAACAGTACGTATTTATACCTGTTCTTGTAACTGCTGAAATATTTTTATTGTTTCTACCTCTAGCTGGTCTCCCCACAACTTGAGAAGTTACTTTTGCACCACTTTGTTCACCATTGACATTTGCTAGTTTCATACAAGTTTGAATTCCAAATATCAATAAAAAAATTATTTCAAATATAAACATAATTAAAGAAATTAGATGAAACAAAATAACAAACCTAATATTATGTTTCTCAATTCCTGAAAACCATTGAAAACTGCACTATGCAAATTTTCGTTAAGACTGCCAAGATGAAGCAACTCTTGAATTATTGGATTTGTAGCCATTGTCAATTGATAGAGCCTAAAGAAAAATGTAAGAACAATAATATCAAGTATTTAATTATATCAGCTTATGTATATGTTCGCGCAGAAGCGCAACGCAAGTTTCGGTACGCTCGAGGGCGTACCTTTTAAAACCGCGTTTACACTTCACGAGTAAGGGTTGCAAGTGCACAACCCCTATCGAGTAGTATAATCGGGTATCGATCCACAGGGACGGACAATTACTAGGTTATAATCTACCTAACTCGATTAAAAACTAGAAGTGAGAAAGATTTGGTTTGGTATTTAATTTCCTAAAAAGGTCAATTCAAACAATTCAAACAATTCAGAAAGATGTAATAAAATGCTAGAAGAAATGTAAATTGTGTTTTGATTATGGATAAAAGGCGTTTCCAGGGTTTCAGACTTCATCTATGATCTGCCTCTAGTGGTACGGCCCGTACCAAGTCGGTACGGCTAGGCCGTACTTAACTTGGTAAGGCAAGGCCGTACCACTCTGGTAAGACCCGTACTGGCTTCCCAGAACAGAGCTTACCAGTTCGAGTTGATGCATTTCCTTGCTGGTACCTTGTGCTAAACTCTTTGGAAAGGTTCAATTGACCATACCTAAGGTTCCTAAGCCTCAACTGTCGTTTGTTGGTTCAAGATCTAGGTTGGAATGCAATTGATTGCCTTTTAGGGATTTCTACACCTCAACTCTCGTGTGTTGGTACAGATCTACCCTAACTGGTTGATTGGAGACCTAAGGCACCCTCTAATCTGTCGATTAGAGGAGAATTCAACCTCTCGGCTTCAATTCGAACAAGTCTACCCTAAACAATTGATTTGGTTGAGAGATTGAGATGATCACATGACCTTGATAGGTTCGATCTAAACCTAGAGGTTCATCATACACAATCACAGCAATCAAAGCAAAAGATAGCAAAGAAATCACAATCAATCAATCAAAAGAGTTCATACAAGATACAAGTCAAAGAAAGTCAAAACAAATCAAGAATCCATCTCTAAACCCTAGAAACTAAAATAACTACTCACAGCATATGATCTGATCTAAAAATACAATAAAAGGGATAGAGATAGCCATGGATCGAAGGGATCGAGAGGAGGAAGCTAGATCCGTCGAGTTTCGCCTCTTTCCTCTTCCTTCCTTCTTGCTCCTAGCTCCTTAGCTCTCTTTCTCTCTCTTACTGTGCTCTCAAATAGATCTGGAATGGAATTGATCTTGAAATTGGAGAGTTCCCCGCTTTAAATAGCCTCTGCCAAAATTTGAATCTGTCAGGCCGCCTTTAGGTACGGCCCGTACCAAATTGGTAAGGCCAGGCCGTACCAGGCGTGATGAGCTGAAAAATGGCTAAGTCCGGTAAGACCCGTACCAAACTTGGTAAGGGCCGTACCAGATCATCCCAAATCGTCGTTTCTTCGTGTGTTTTGCTCCAAGCCTGCAGAAAACAAACAAACACTCAGCAGTACCAAATTCTAAAGATATATCGATGAAATGCACATGATTCTGGTGAATTAGGGCACGAATCTGGTACTAAAACAGGCCTAAAATAGACTAAATATGCGATGTATCAGTATATATACCTGTGACATAAAATATATATTATAAAATATTAATCAGTTATTTTACCTGCTTTGTTCAGGTATAGTTGGCAAATGTGGGTCAACTATGGACAAATTGTAACGACAGACATCCTTCCTCCACCGCTCCACAATATATTTATCTTCAACAGCAAATATCTTCTCTTGCTTTAAAACTTGGATGGAATGTGCACATAGAATACCCATTGTCTCAAACTTTCTACATATACAATGCACTTCCCTTAATGCTCTCCTATAAATAACAACAAACATTTTGCTCCAACAATCACTAACTTCATAAACTGCTTCTTCGTCTTTTTCTTCGATTAATTTGCATGGCAAATTAACACATTTTCTGAATTGTTGTTGACATTTGTAAAAAATATCATTTGTATAACTACGCTGAAACTGAGCCTCCATCGGCAATCCATAATGCAGCATAGGAATTCTATATTTCGATTTGTGATCAGCATCATTCTCATTTTGCCAAATACTTTTCAGAGCTGCTTCAAAATTCTCAACAAAATCTTTAAGACTCTCTCTCTTTGTCAGATAAGAATTCAAGAAATAGTTCATACTTTCTACCCTTTGGGTACCAGTCATTCCAGCCCAAAATTGCCCATCTAAAAATACTGGTACCCATTTCTCTCTTAATTCAAATATCCCTCTAAACCAGGAATCATTTTCCTTTCCGAGTTCATCCATTAATTTCAACCACTTTTCTTCAAAATCTTCTTTCGTTTTCGACTTGTATACAACCTCCTTAACCTTATCGGACTTTGCAGTTTTTTTCTCCTGAACTTTATTGGACTTAACATTATCAGACACAAATCCGCATTTGCTAGGGAGCTTGTGCAAAATATGCCAAGAACAGTATCTATGTACTGTTTCAGGTCCCAATACATGTCGTATACCAGATTCAATGCTTGCGCACTGATCAGTAAGAATACCTCCCGGTTTCACACCATCCATGCATTCCAAAAACCTAGACAATGAAAAAGTATTTATATATAAACATCTAAGTATTTATACCTAACACCTCAAGTATTTATACCTAACACCTCAAGTATTTTTATCTAAAATATTTTAGTATTTATATCTAAACCATTAAAGTATTTATATCTAAACTAGTAAAGTATTTATATCTAAACAATTAAAGTATTTATATCTAAACCATTAGAGTATTTATATCTAAACCATTAAATTATTTATATCTAAACCATTAAAGTATTTATATCTAAACAACTAAAGTATTTATATCTAAATATCTAAAGTATTTACCCTAAACACATCAAGTATTTTTACCTGACAATGCACCATTTGTAATCTTCCACACTTTCCCTACCGAGCAAAGCACAACCGAAGATAATAGTCTGACCATGGTGGTTAACACCGACAAATAACACAAGAGGCATATCGTACCTGAGACACATCAAAAAAGACAAATTAGTAAATATACATATATATTATTGTATTAATTTCAACTGATCCATGTATTCACTCTTAAAATAGAAAGTATTTATATCTGAACACAACAAGTGTTTATATCTGAAACATCAAGTATTTATATCTGAATACATCAAGTATTTATACCTACACATGTCTTTATATATCCTACTATTTGTACAAATTCTGACATATTCTACTAAAACAAATACTGACATTTATTCTGAAAAAAAATGAATTATTACCTATTAGTCAAGTATGTTGCATCCATAACAACAACATCGTGAAAATACTTGTAAAATGCTCGACTACGGCCATCAGCCCAAAATACACTCCATAAACGCCCATCAGTTGTATATTCGTATATATAAAAAAAATCTCTATCGATCTTTTCCTTCACTCCAAAGTAATCAAAGAGTAGTTGAGCATCATTCCCACCAATAGACTGTAATTTCAACCTCTTGTATTTGTCAATATGATTCCGCGCATCTCTACGAGTAAAATGACACCACATATAACCTCCAGCAGTTTTTATTACAAGATTGATATTAACTGATACCACAAGACCTTGGTCTTCATTAAACTCCAATAATCTCTGGTATTGGTTTGGGATATATCGGAATCCTGCAATAAGGAATGCTGTTTCAGGTACCAAATCATGATTGTGCCCTAAAATCACTTTCTTTACTACCCAATTCCCACTCAAATCAGAATCTCCCAATTTAACACATGCCTTACAACCTGTCCCTATATAACCCTTATTCCTCTGTGGGACAGGTCCATCCTCAAGACGTATTGGTTCTTTGCATTTGCCACAGGCAAATGTTACATGGTTGACGAAGGCAGTACCCCTCTTCTTATGGTTTGACCTTTTGACAACAGCAAATCCAATTTTCTTCGCATATAGCTCATAATATTGGCGTGCTTCATTAATCGAATCAAATACATCACCAACAGCTGGTGGCAATAATTCATGATCTTCATCTTCCATATCATCTAATTCATCTTCTACAACTCCTTCAACTTCTTCTACATATCTTTCACCTTGAACCTCAACTTCTTCTACATATCTTTCACCTTGAACCTCAAAATCTCTGATGCCAACAACATCAACCTCCACTCTTGCATTTCCATTTACATTAGATTTTTCACCTTGAAAATTGTCTGTTTCAGGTTGTGAAACATCCAATATGGTGTTCAGATCCCAGTCAAACTCTCTAATGCCCACATCATCACTTATTACATCATTTTCACGATGCAAATCTTCATAGAAACGATAAAGATTCACCTCATCCACTGCATCACCATTATATTGTATGCATAATTCATCTCCAAAAGACTCATTGAGATCAATATCCATCCTAATATTCAACAATAAAATGCAAAGTATTGACATCAGCGTATCCAAGTATTAATAACTGTAAAAGCAAAATGTATATGGCTACATGTAAAGTATTAATACTAAGCATGAGAAGTATTGACATCAAGGTATCCAAGTATTAATAACTTTAATAGCAAAATGTATATGGCTAATATGTCAAGTATTAATACTAAACATGAGAAGTATTGACGACAAGGTATCCAAGTATTAATAACTGTAATAGCAAAATGTATATGACTACACTCACGTATTAATATTCGAAATGAGAAGTATTGACATCAAGTTATCCAAGTATTAATACCTGTAATAGCAAAATGTAGATTCTACTCTATATGTTATAAGGCCTGCCAACTGAAGTATTCATAGAGATGTAATGAAGTATTAACATCTATAAACACAATATTATAAGTTTACACATAACAAACATATTTATTCCCATACTTATTATACACATAAAGAACTCATAACAAGAAATATCAACCGATTTCTATCAAGAGATTTCTTAATAAAATGATGAAATTAACACAAAATAGACAATTAGATCATCTTCGCAAATCAAATTGTCAAAAACATCTGAAAATTCAAAATCCAGATTGTGTATATGAAATAGAAACGAAATCACCGAAATCGCCAGAACAAAAACAAAATCACCGAAATAGAACAAAAACAATATTAACCTAGCTGATCACCTTTGAAAAATCACCGAAATCGCTTCCAGTTTCGAAAGCCAGACGATCGCCTCCAAATCGCCTCCAAATCGCCTACAAATCGCCTACAAATCGACTCCAATCGCCTCCAAATCGCCTCGAAATCGACCTAAAATCGCCTCAAAATCGCCGAAGCTTCGAAAAAGGAAGAAACGGAGAGAAAGGAAAGTTTGAAATTCAAACTGGAAGTTAATCGGTAGTTGCGGGACCGTTTACGGTTATGGAAGTTATTCGGGACGGAGTAAATGCGGATACGATGCGGGTACTCAACTGTGGGTACTAAAATAATTATTCATTATGTTAACATAATAGGTACGTTCGGTGCACTAATAGATTTTTATCGACGTTTCTATTAATTCATTATAAGTTACCATTCCAATTCAAAGAGGTGCGATAACATATATATTCGATCCCATCTTCTTTTGTGTAACCTTCCTCTATATTCTCACTATTGACTAGATTAGAATCGAGTAACTTGGATACAGTTTAGTGAACTCTATGCAAAATTAACACAAATTATTTGATTAGATTTTGGTTACCACCCGAGCAATGTCTGTTGACGTGACCTGGTTGGTCAACAATCTAATATATTTACACATTACCTGCCGTTCAAATAAGCAAAAGGTCTAGCGACATTTTTTTTTTTTTTTTTTCATTTTATTACTTCTCACCCTTTTTATTAATAAAAAAGGTTGTCTCGGATTTTACAGATTGTCCCGCCGTTTTACTGATACGTGTTCCACGATCAAAATTGCTGAAATGGATAAATCCAATTGCGAGTGATTAAAATCCGATTTTTTTTACTAGTAAAATTCTATTTCAAAAGTTTCTAATATGACGAAAAGATATTGTTAACATTTCGTCAAATTCGAGACGCTAACAATACTTATAATAATGATTTAATTATGAATGAAAAGACGACTACATTTTATGTTAGTCAACAACAAAAAATGATAAAAGGATATCAAATGTATCATTTTTTATGTACATCGGAGTTATTTAAAAGTAAAAACTCGTTGCTGATAAAAAATGGACTTAACAGTAAATGTTTGATTTTTGTTAAGTTGCCAGCTGATCAAAATTTTCGTGATATAGTGAGCAAAGTAACTGATTCTTTCTGCTTTTATTTGTGTATATGTTCATTAAATTAAATTCAAGAATATCTGAATAAAAGACTCAATGCTGATTGGATTTGACGGAGAAACGAGACAGGAGCTCTTCCTTATCTAAAAGTCGCATGACCTCCTTTAATGCTTGCAAATGAACACTGATGAGTGATGATGCCATGACGCTATATATGTTTTCTTATTTACATGACAAACCGTACAAAGCTCTTCCGACATTTTTATTAATATCCAAAGTTAATTACAAATTAATTAATTTACTCATGATTCCCGACTTTTTTCAAAAATGTCCAAACCGGCCATAAAATGGCCGGTTTTCTCTTTTTTTTTAGACACTATGAAAAGCAAGATAATGAAATCTAACACTGAAAATTCAAATTTTTTGTTTAAATTATTTTTTAGATTACTTTTTTTGATTTATAATTAGCATATTTATACTAAAATACACTATATTACTTGAAATTATGTTTAATTACACTATATTACAATAAATTATGTTGAATTACACTAAATTACGTTAAATTACAATAACTTCGCTAATTATGCTGAAATACGGTAAATTACGCTAAACTACGCAAAATTACGATAAAGTAGACCGATTTTGTGCCATCTTTCATGAATTATAAAAAATAGTAAAAAATTCTGAAAATAGTAAAAATTGGTATTCTACAAGCTCATTATGTAACTAATTTACTGAGCTACTTAGATTTAATAATAGAAATGAAAATCTTAATCGGAAACTTCAACTCAAGTTTTGAGGCTCTTCCTTTAGTTTTTTGGCAATTCTGAATTTTGAAATCCGGCATCGTGGGCACTGACGCATGCGTATTTTCGTAAGCTTTCCGAAAAGTGATCATTTGTTGAAATCAGACACTCGAGCGCCGTTTTATGGCAGTTTGAAGTTTCATCATCGTTTTTCGCCTTTTCAGTGAAGATGTCCCTATTCATATGTAATTTAGCGTAATTTACCTTATTTTAGAGTAATGCAATGTCATTTAGCGTAATTTAACGTAATATAGTGTAATTCAACATAATTTCAAGTAATTTAGCGTATTTTAGTATAAATATGCTAATTATACATCAAAAGAACTAATCTAACAAATAATTTAAACAAAAAATTCAAATTTTCAGTGTTACATTTCATTATCTTGCTCTTCATAGTGTCTCTTAAAAAAAAATAGTTTCTAATTATAAATCACTATGAAGATAAAAGAGAAACAAAAAATAGTTTCTAATTATACTCACTGTGAAGACACACAGTAATTTACCAGAATTTACCGTATTTTAGCTTAATTTAATATAATTTGAATTAACGGGTATGAATGTAGGGTAAGATCAATTTTTAATAGATATGGGTAGGATATGAGTAAAGTCAATTTTAATGGTTATGGGTATGAAAATGCCTCCACCCGACCCGTACCGTACCCATTGACACCCCTAACTGCACTGCTGCTACCACATACTAGTTTTAAAATCTTTTCTTTAAAAAATAAAAATAGGAGGTAGCTACAGAACTAACCGCAAGTGAGCCTGTGAGGCTGTGACGCATCAGAATATCAGATGATCAGAGGAAGACGTTACAAAAGAGAGCGTCCTCTTTCTTTGTTTTTGTTTGCTTCCTGTCAGTTTGAATTTTTTTTCTTTTTCGTCCAATCAATTTGAGACGTTATAAACTATGAATTCGCATTATCTGATATATCTCAAACTTTGAGCTGATATGAACAAAATCCGAACCGTTCAAATTCTTTTTGCTTGAATCTCACAAATCATGATAAAATTAACTGACCCCGTGCATTCTGATTAGGCACAAAAAAATTTGGGTTCAGATTTAGATAAACTGAAAATTTAAGATATTTGAGAGGATACATGTTCATAAAATGTAGCGTCCGCTCCGGATGCTCTAGCTTTTTTTTCGAGGCGAGAGAGCTGGATCCTCAGTTTACAGCCGACATTTTTATTAATATCCAAAGTTTAATAAAAATTAATTAATATACTCATATCTGTTGAAAAGTTATAAAAATACTCGTACCGGCCATTTTCTGGCTGGTACTTAAATTTTTTTTTTAGGATGGACATAGATAGCATAGTTGGCTAGCAGAAAAAATCATAGGAAACTCAGATTGAAGTATCGGTGCATTTGGTTGGATGCGTGTGTTGTATCGGTGCATCATCGATATTTTTGCAATGAAACATCAATGTTCTATTAGCCGGGTAGTACTAAAAAAACATCGGTGCGTCGCTGATGCTTTTGCAATGAAACATCGATGCACTTCTGCCGTCGTTAGGCCATGCATAAAGCATCAGTACTCAATTTTAAATGCTGGTTATTGTCATACGACACTGTAAAAAAAACATCGGTACTTCAATCCGAGTTTCCTATGACTTTTTCTTCTAGCTAACTATGCTATGCCCATCCTAAAAAAAAAAAAAATTAAGTACCGGTCAGAAAATAACCGGTATTGTATTAAAAAAAAAATTTAGGTACCGGCTATTTTCCGACCGGTACTCAATTAGATTGGGTACCGGCTAGAAAATGACCGGTATGGATATTTTTATAACTTTCCAGCGGATCTGGGTATATTAATTAATTTCTATTAAACTTTGGATATTAATAAAAATGTCGGAGTTTACAGCGTACTCTTCGACATTTTTATTAATATCCAAACTTTAATACAAATTATTATTTATGCTCAGATTCTGACCCAATATCGAAAAATACCCAAGCCGGCCAGAAAATGGCCGGCTTACTCGTTTTCCGGCTTACTGTTTTTTTTTTAGAGACACTATAAAGAGCAAAATAATGAAATCTAACACTGAAAATTTGAATTTTGTGTTTAAATTATTTGTTAGATTACTTCTTTTGATATATAACTAGTATATTTATACTAAAATACACTAGATTACTTGAAATTATGTTGAATTACACTAAATTACGTTAAATTACGCTAAATTACAATAACTTCGCTAATTATGCTGAAATACGGTAAATTACGCTAAAATAGACCGATTCTGTGCCATCTTTCATGAATCATAAAAAATAGTAAAAAAATTCCGAAAATAGTAAAAACTGGTATTCTACAAGTTCATTATGTAACTAATTTACTGAGCTACTTGGATTGAATAATAGAAATAAAAATCTTAATCGGAAACTTCAACTCAAGTTTTGAGACTCTTTCCTTTGTTTTTTGGCAATTCTGAATTTTAGAAAACAGCTTGGCTGTCACTGACGCATGCATCTTTTCGCAAGCTTTCCGAAAAGTGGTCATTTGCTGAAATCGGACACTCGAGCGCCGTTTTATGACTGTTTGAAGTTTCGTTGTCGTTTTTTACCTTTTCAGTGAAGATATCGTCTCTATTAATATGTAATTTACCGTAATTTATCGTATTTTAGCGTAATGTAAGGTAATTTAGTGTAATTTAACTTAATATAATGTAATTCAACATAATTTCAAGTAATTTAGCGTATTTTAGTATAAATATACTAATATATATCGAAAGAAGTAATCTAACAAATAATTTAAACCAAAAAATTCAAATTTTCTGTTAGATTTCATTATTTTGCTCTTCATAATGTCTCTTAAAAAAAAAAAAAAACCGAGTAAGCCGGCTAGAAAATGGCCGGTAAGCCGGCTTGGGCATTTTTCGATATTGGATCAGATTCTGGACATAAATAATAATTTGTATTAAACTCTGGATATTAATAAAAATGTCGGGCGTACTCTTCATGATACGAGATTTTAAGAAATTGATTCCCATTTCTAAATTTATTTTATTTAATTTTACTAATAAAAAATAGGAATATTTTAATCCAACTGTTATTATCATTTGTTAACTTTATTCCAGTAAAATACGCATGCTGAATTATTCATTGCATTTACTAATTATAAAGTTAAAACTCAATTGGGCTGTTTTCCATAGACTTAACAGGCACATTTAAAAATTCAGCTTAATTCAAACTCAGAAAAAAAAAAAATATCTGAGAGTTCAGCTCCACAAGGGCCCTCAAGCTGATAATCCTAAAAAAATGGGGGTTGCATTGTAAAATTTAACTCACATACATGATACATTGACTACACAACTCTTGCGAGAGAAACCAACTCGATCGGGAGATCCGCCAAGGAAAAAGGAGAGAGAGAGAGAGAGAGAGAGAGAGAGAGAGAGAGAGAGAGATGGCCAGGAAGAAGATCAGAGAATACGATTCTAAGAGGCTCTTGAAAGAGCATCTGAAGCGAATTTGTGGCATTGATCTCCAGATCTTGTCAGCTCAGGTCTCATTTTGATCTTTCTTTTTATTTTTCCTTTAACATCTCTTTATCTCTGTGATCTCAGAGCTCGAAACACTTGTCGAAGGTTCGCTATTAATTGTTCATGCTCCGTTTTATATATTTAAATTAACAGCATTGTCTTATCTCTGGGGCTTTAAGCATCTAGAAGAATTAAAAGAAGTTGAATTTCAATCTTGATTTGTGCAATTATATAGGGTATTAGTTGTACATATGGAAATGTCAGTTCTTACTTTCAAATACAGTATATGCCTCCAATTTCCGAATAACCCCAGAAAATAAGGCAATGTCACTGTTTGTAGCCTTGTTAACTTCTCATGTTTTTTGGTGTGCAAAAGGTGACAGAATCAACTGATTTCAAGGAATTGGTAGAGAAAGAGGCATGGCTTGAGTCAACAAAGCTTGTGGTCAAGCCAGACATGCTCTTTGGCAAGAGGGGTAAAAGCGGCTTGGTTGCCTTAAATTTAGATCTAGCTCAAGTTCAAGATTTCGTCAAGCAACAACTTGGGGTCGAGGTAGATATTTCAGCTAATGAGAAAATTGAAACATAAGGTTTCATTATGTTTTGAAGAGTATCAAGTGTGAGTTAATTGATACTATGAATGAATGTGGGAAAGTGGTTCACTTTAGGCAGTTTTCTTTAAGAGAAAGATAAAAGAGGAAGAACTTTGGATAAGATCTACTTATGGTAAGTATAAAAAGTAAAATTTCATAAGAAACTGAAAGCACTAAATTGTTCATGCATTGTGCAAAAAATCTAAATTATTGGAAGCTGCTCATGAAGCACGATGGCCTAGATTCATCAAGTTAGGTAAAGGTACAGTGTCACATTGATACCAAGAAGTGATTCAATAGGTTATTTGCCAATCTTGATATTTAAATTAACAAATTAATTATTAAAGGAACTTGGCTACTGTGGTTCTTATCAGCGCTTTATAGGTAAAATGACTTTATATTTTCTTTATTATATTGCACTTTGTATACCTCTGCAATCAGTTTTATGTAAACATGTGGAATTAGTTTAGCTGGGTGTTTTCAAAAAGGAAAAAAATGGTTGAGATGGGAGGTTACAAGGCATTTATTTCCAAATTTATTATCGAGGAATTTGTGCGATACTTAGGTTACCATCAGCATACAAGCACCTTACGACGGCAATCTACTTTCCTCCCCTGCTGCTCACATTCCACAATTACTTGATAGGTTGAGATGGGAGGTTGCAAGGCACCTATCACTACATTTATTATTGAACCGTTTGTTCCGCATGAACAAGAATTCTACCTTTCTATAGTCTCAGAGAGGCTAGGCTGTACAATTAGCTTCTCTGAATGTGGCGGGATTGAAATTGAGGAGAACTGGGACAAAGTCAAATCTATCTTTTTACCGACAGAGAAGCCCTTTACATCTGAGGAGTGCGCTCCTTTGGTTGCCACCCTCCCCTTGGAGGTAAATATGACCAGAATGACCTTGTTACTCATGCTAACAAAATCTTTCATTCCTGATTAATTTACAAATGATAGAACCAAATCATTCCCCATGCTACTTACATGAAGTACTTATTAAATGCCCTTGAAGGGTAATTACTTGCCTTCATTACTGATATGAAATAATGAAAACAAAATGGTATAAATATTTCCCCATATTACACCAATCTAGAATTAGTCGATACAAACTAAGGTCCTGTGTTGATGTGCAAAATAATCTCCTTTTCCTACAATTTATTATTTAAACTATGTTGGAAATAGAGTTCATTCAAAACATAATTAATTCAATCTGATTAATATATTTTTTAACTATAATTTTGAAACAGGTGTGCAGTAAGATTGAGGGATTCATTAGAGGGGTTTTTGCTGTTTTTCAAGGTTAATTCTAATTTGATTGTGATAATAATGAATTGAAATTTGATAATGGAATATTAAGGTAATTTGATTTATTTCACTGTTTTTTGTTTGTAGATTTGGATTTTTCATTTATTGAGATGAATCCATTTACACTGGTTAATGGAGAGCCATACCCTCTTGATATGAGGGGAGAGCTTGATGACACTGCTACTTTCAAGAACTTTAAAAAGTATTTCTTTCTCTCTCTCCTCTCTCTCTCTCTATATACAAATCACGGGCCAGTTCATCCTCATAGATAATTTATTATGCGGGGGAGAATGATATACACATGTGAGCAGATCTCTCTCTGTGTGTCTGTGACAAGAGAGATATCTTACTCTTCTTCCGAGTTATCTTTTAGTTGACCATAACACCAGCAGACCAACTTAACTATAGTTTCCGGATTTTCCATAAGCAATATATTAATAGGCCTTTGTTATTACAAAGTTATCTCATTTTCTATTTAATATGATAAATAATGTAGGTGGGGTGATATCATTTTCCCACTTCCATTTGGCCAGGTGCTTAGTAACACAGAAGGCTTCATCCACAACCTTGATGAAAAGGTTTTAAGTTTCAAATTTGATATAAAATGCTGAACAATTTCTTAATTACATGTATTAATATATATAAAATGCTTGGTTCTAGTAGGGAGTTATCTTTTGGTATTTGAATTTTCTTATCATCACTACTGTTATTGACAACATTTATGTTTTCGATACTGTTTTAGACAAGTGCTTCATTGAAATTCACAGTTCTGAATCCAAAAGGACGCATCTGGACCATGGTCGCTGGTGGTGGGGCCAGTGTTATTTATGCTGACACTGTAAGTTGTAATATTTTTTAGTACCTTTTTGGAAATCATAAAAATGTATTACTATTATTGCGAATCATACTTGCTATATTTTTTCTTCATAAAATTTGTGAGACAATCATGGAAAAAGGTTCTCTCTATTTTACAAGGATACCCTTCTTGTTATAGTCTTGATGGGGCTTAATTTTTTTCAAAAAGAAAAAGAAAATCCAGAGGGCAATCTGGTCAGGTTCTAATTAAAACTTTCTTTGAAAATCAGTTGTAAATGCAGCGACATTTGTGCACCATTTGCATAAAATAATAAATGTATGTATAATATGCATACAGACATACAGTGATGAGGGGTGTTGTTGGGTCCATCTTGGTTTGGTTGCAACATATCATAATCAATTAATTACTACATAGTTTTTTATTCACTTCTTCTTTTCAATTGTAGGTTGGTGATCTGGGATATGCTTCTGAACTAGGGAATTATGCAGAGTACAGTGGTGCCCCGAAAGAGGATGAGGTCTTACAGTATGCTCGTGTTATCCTGGATGTATGTATCTTTTCTATTTTATTCATGGTTCTCATTTCCCAACAAAACATCACGAATTGATCACCTAAGTACCTGTCTTTCCAGTATTCTACTTATGAAATATAGCATGCTTTTACATAGCAATATAGTTTTTACAATGTTTGTGTATCGGTACATGGGTCATTTATGCATGGGCTAGTTGATGTGCTACTAGAATTTAAGGGTAGCATTAAAACTTGGTAGTTATAATATTAAACCAGCAGGGTATATGGTACTGGTAGTACAAACCCCGTGTGCACTATTTTTTCTTGTTGGCATTTGAGAAATGTTTCATTTCTCTTTGCCACTTTTTATGCCCATGTTTTTTTGTGCCTGTGTAGTGTGTGACGGCTGAACCAGATGGTCGAAAGAGGGTACTCCTGATAGGAGGTGGTATTGCTAATTTTACTGATGTAGCTGCCACTTTCAATGGCATTATTCGAGCTCTTAGAGAGAAGGTTGGTGCCTTTTTACAGTACTTAATTTTGACTTGTGCATGCTGAAATTGAGGTTGTACAACTTTTGGGAAACTATTCTATTCTTTTTACCTAATTTCAGTTTTTTATGTGTTTCTGTGTGGTTGATGAAGAATGAAGTGGGGTAGTTGTGGAATGGAGTTATTCAATCGACAAATTTTGAAATAAGGCTTACTTGCGCAATTGAAGCTTAAAAGGATTTCATTTGAGGCAAATTGCATGTGGATAGTTCCCAACTCTACCATTGCCTCCTATTAGCTTAGTTCACCAGCTTTCTATACCGAAATACCATAGAATACTTTATATGCTTTGGTTTGACATAGGAGAAAGCACGTGACAATGGTTTATATCAGAGGATGAGAATGTTTTCTCTCTGTATAATGCTGCCTTAATTTACATTACTAATCTTGTTCCCTTATTATTATTATTATTATTAATAATAATTAATTAATTAATTAATTAATTAGGAATCAAAGCTTAAGGCAGCAAGGGTACACATATATGTTAGGAGAGGTGGTCCTAATTATCAAGTTGGTCTTGCTAAAATGCGAGCTCTTGGTAAAGAGCTTGGCATACCCCTTGAGGTAATTTTACAACTGCGCTACTCCTTTAGGTTCATATCATGCAGCATTGCTTAATTGAGGTCAGAACAAATGTTAACCTACAAAAGTTCATGTGCCATTTGGACTGTGTTTTATAGTCCTTTTCATAGCTTCATGTGTGGTGTTTATTGAACCAATGGTACCATAGAAAACTGTTGAGATCCGAGAACCAGCCTAAATTAATATCCATAAATATTGGGACTAATCTGAGGCATAAAATAAATATAGTATCTGACAGCTCTAGAATTTTTGTGACAATGTAGGTATATGGGCCAGAGGCAACAATGACTGGAATTTGCAAACAAGCAATTGATTGCATCATGGCTGCTGCCTAAATCAAAGTTGCAATTCTTCTTTAAATTTAGATTTTATTAGTCAATTCATTTCAATCTTTTCTATATTGTGAACTTGATTTTAGGATTTAAAATGAACAACATAGCGAATATGCTGTTTTACTCTATAATGTTGGATGTGATGCATACTAGGTCTTATTTTATTTTAAAAACCGTGCAGAAGCTGGTGTTGAAACAACGAAAAAACAAAATCCGCATGGGGGTGTCCCATCACATTAAATAGCGCATTTAATAGCCATGCATATCCCCTAGCAACCCTTCGTGCACCACCTTATTTCTCTGCGGCAGAGCCATAGCAACCCGGCGGCAGAGCATTTCCTCGGAAAACCATCTCGTTCCTCTGTTTCAAATGTCCCAACATGCACAAATAAAGTACGTTCCTCTGTTTAAAATCTCCCAACACACAAATAAAGTACGTGGCCTGCGTGCACTTAGAAAGAGTTCTTGTCCCTCTTGTGTGTGACCAGGATGCCATCCAAGTTTGCGAAATGTCCTTTCTACGGATTAGCTTCAAATGTCCCAACCTGAGATGAATGGCCGGCCAAACCTGTAAGGCATAGGTACAATTGAACACTAGATGTAAAGCTGTTTCCCACTGACAAGAACGACAAAAACACACCCTGGGTTACAACTCATATTCCTTCTACACATGGCATCATGATTCATGTGTGAGGATTTTCTCATTCAACAAGAGGTAGCCAAACATCTTTGCCTTTAAGGGAGCTTTGCAATTCCACACCACTGGAAAAGGCCAACCAACTTTGCCACCAAAGATTTGAATAGCTGAATAGCTGCCCCTGTTTTTCCATCTCCAATATGCTTTATCTGTTTCATTCGTCAGATATACTTGATTAACATTGAGGGACAATTGGTCCGGCAAGTTAATCTGCAATGCTTGCTTTAGAGAGATTCTTAGATGAGGAGGTCTAGGAGGGGGTTAAAGTTGACTTCTGATAGACAAACCATCCCATGATTCGTACCAAAAAGAAACCGTATAGCCATCACCTACTTCGATGAAACAAGTGTTTAATAGACATTAGCTGCCCCCCAAAAAAGGAGCCCTGTTTTATCCAAATTCTAGGCCCTGTGTTATCCCCCTGACCTCTGATTTTGATTGCAAACGTTGACCAAAGGGAATTGGACTGGTGATATAAACGCCACCACCATCTAAGCAATAGCGATACGTTTTGTGTCTCCAAATCCCGTACTCCCATACCCCCCAATGCTTTGGTAGTGTGATCGATTCCCAATTCAATAGGTGGATACCCCTAGCCTGGTCTCCCGCTTTGCCCCTTAAAAACTCCCTTCTCATCCGGTCCATCCTTCTAATCACATCCATTTTGGCAATTTGAAACATGTCATGAAATAAACCGGCCGGTATGGTGGACATCACAGAGTTTACCAAGATCAATCTTCCGCCTTTTGAGATTATCTTACGCATTTGGCAATTTGTCAATTTTTTTTTTTTTTTAATTTTATAAAAGAGGCCAAAACCCATTTCATTAGAGAAATAGTTAATTAACTTACAGCCACTTTAGTTCATTCCTAAGAAAAGCAACAACATAAGTCCCTAAACACGTTGTCCATCAGCTGCATCTCAGCTAGCTAGTAACACCCAAGGATAACCACAAAAGATAGTAAATTCAACATAACAGCTAAGCCACACAATGGAGCTGAGAGAAAGTTTGATATTAACAAAATTTGGCTTGTTAGCCCTATCACTCCATTTAGTTGTGAGCATCTTCATAAGTAGCCATCTGAGTTCCTATGCCATCTGCAGATGTCTGAGCTCCTTCATACAGAACCATCTGAAAATCATCTGGGTGCCAACTGTCAATGGGAATAGCCTCCGTATCTACTGGGAGCCAAAGAGCTGTGGAGTCCTTCACCTTCTGCTTCACTTGTCCTGTTCAATAATGCACAAGTGATTGTTCATTTATGTGTTTCCAAATTGTCCAACAAACTGCACTGAAAACTAGTAACAGGGCAGCCTTTTGATTAGGAGGTAATTGTTTAGCAAAATGTATGATATATGAGAATTTAGTCCACTGGAAACTAGCACTTTGACATGACCCCATGAAAAACCATATTTGTTTAGTGAAAGCACATGTAAAAAACAAATAGTTGATAGATTCAGGCTGGTTACAGAATTGGTAAGTAGTACTTTCCTGCCAACTTTTTTTTAGCAAGTTATCAGTTGTAAGGATTTATTTTTATTTGCTAACCATATAAACACTCTGATTTTAATAGGTATTGGTATTTTTCACCAAATCATAACATTTTTGTGTGTGATACCTCTAAATACAAAAATTTATATAGGGATCTAACTGTAAATTTCCCATTGAAATCCCATCTCCAACTTAGTTTGTCTTCCAAATGTGTAAATGATAAATGACTGATAATATCTAAGATCTCAAGCCATTCAATATAGAGTACCCCATATAGGGACCTACGAAAAGTAAGGACATGCATCCCTTTGCATGTGTATTAACTATTTGTTGAAGTGATATTTCAGGATTTGGATAAATTTCAAACAAATAAGGAAATTTTGAAGCCATTGAACATTGTTGGTACCAGATATCAGTCCAAAAGAGAACA
Organism: Carex myosuroides; assembly: GCA_028015225.1. NCBI lineage: Eukaryota > Viridiplantae > Streptophyta > Magnoliopsida > Poales > Cyperaceae > Carex > Carex myosuroides. The sequence continues at coordinate 8,530,541 of CM051472.1, forward strand.
GAAGTGTGAGTGCCAGGTTCATATTCTACACTAGTTGTACCCAAGTGATGTAAAGAAGATATTGTGTTCCAAGATTCAGGAACTGAGTATGAGTAGAGTGACTGTATTTGGTCAAAATCATGTGTTTTTATGCACTGGCATAGGTGGGGTACTCTTTAAATTTCCACCACCATTTCATAAGCAATACAAGATTCATTTGTTTAAGGTCATGTATTCCTAATCCCCCAAACTCCTTAGCTAGACAAGCAGTCTGCCAATTGATAAGTGAATATTTTTTCCTTTCTGTGGTACCCTGCCATAAGAATCTACATCTTATTTGATCTATTTTCTTTATCACAAACATAGGTATTTTATACACATATAGGAAATAGAGAGGGACTACAGATAGGACTGAATTTAACAAGGTAATTCTCCTCTTATGGATAACAGACTACCCTTTCAATTTTGGAGGGTTTTTTTTTTTTTCTATTTTATCAATAAGAAAGAACCATTCAGCTTTTTGCAATTTTCGAGTAAGAGTAAACCTAAGTATTGTAATGGAAAGGAGGCAGGATTACATCTAAAAATCTATGCAAGACTAGTTATATCTGTCATATTAATATGATACATAGAGGTTTTAGCATAGTTCACCTTAATCCCTGATAGTGCTTCAAAAGCAAAAAGTGCCCACCATCCATTTTCTATATTGTTTTCCTTAGCTTTTAAAAATATAATGGTGTCGTCGGCATAATAACAGTTAGTATGAGGATGATTATCTATAGCATTTGGTCCTAATCCTTTCAAGAAATTGGCATGTCTATCTTTATGAAATTTTTTACTGAGAGTATTAGCTGCAAGAATGTAAAAATAAGAAGATAAAGAATCTTCTTGTCTTACAACTCTTTTGCAGAAAAAAGTAGTTTGTCAATTCTCTATTTATGTTTACACATGACTGAGAGCTAAATAACCATTCTTTAATCGAGAATGTCCACTTTGTCCCAAAACCTCTACTATCTAGGATGTCTAATCAATTTTATTTCTTTTGTTTGTTTATTTTTAAGCTTTTACTGAATCTGTGGCTAAAATCCCCGTGAATAGAATCTTTTTAAGGTTTTTGGTACCATGCTAGTACGAGGTATAACCAAGATTATGCGCAAGTTCACTAACGAGCAACGAGTTAAAAAAAAAAATACATTGAACAATAAATAGAAAAGACAAAAATTGAAACAAAGGTAACAAATATAATGCGCCGCGCCTGCTGTTCAACACATCATTTTCTAAGTTCCAAGTGCTGCTTAGAACTTTATTTTTGATTAAAAGGCCGAAGCCCATTTCATTGAAGAAACTTAAGTTACAAAAATCGACAGCATATTGTTTGTTTTATCTCTCTAGCACCAAAATACCCATGCGAAAACAAAAATGTCCCAACAACTGGAAAACACAAAGCAACAAACAAGTGCATATGACAAGGAAAATAAGCCACTCAACGGGGCTAAGAGCAAGATAGCTAAATACAAAATTTGGCTGCCAAGGCCAAAGTCTTCTAACGAGAATCATCATAGAGCCGCAGCTAGTCCCGAAGCGCCAACACCGCGGAGGAGGCCACGTCATCAGTAGCATCATCCGGATGCCAAGAGGAGAGAGGGAGTATAGCTGTATCCACTGGGAGCCACGAAGTGGTAGAATCAGAGACATGGTGAGTGACCCGACCTGTCCAATAATGCACAAGTGAGATAATAAGTAAAACAATTTGTCGCACCGTTTTCCTCTTACCATTGTCAAAACACATGTCATTGCGATGTTTCCACAAGGTCCAGCAAACTGCACTAAAAACCAATAAAAAGGCTGATCTATGAAAATTAGGTAATTGATTAGCAAACTTAATAATATGTGCAAATTTCGACCATTGGATGCTAACATTTTGACAAGAACCCATATAGAACCAAATCTGTTTTGTAAATGAGCAATTCACAAATAAATGATCGACAGTTTCAGGTTGTTGACAAAACTGACAAGTAGTATTTCCTCGCCATCCTTTTTTCCTTAGGTTGTCAGTTGTTAAGATTCTATTTTTATGAGAAAGCCACATAAAGATGCGAATCTTAATGGGAATAGGGACCTTCCACCATAACATTGGGTTCCTAGGTTGAGTGCCTCGGAAATTTAGAAGTTTATATAAAGATCTAACCGAAAATTTTCCATTGGATTCCCATCGCCAACTAAGTTTATCCTCGAGATGAGTATACGAGAAGTGACTAATGATATCTAAAATTTCCAACCATTCGGTGACTTGAACATCATCTAATGATCTACGAAAAGTAAAGGCATTGCCTTGCGAATTGATAACCGTTTGGAGCAAAATATCAGTGTTGGAGCAGATATTATATAAGTAAGGGTAACGAGATGCCATAGAACAATTCTGGTACCAGATATCAGACCAAAAACGAACGGAAGAATTGTAACCCGGATCATATGAAACACTAATAATCCCTAAAGGTTGGAGAGCGGAGATAATAGTCCAAAAATTAGATTTAGGGCCACTATGAAATGTGTATTTGTACAAGATCAGATTTTTCCAAGTACTATGGTAGGAGGGATCCTGAAATTTCCACCACCATTTCATAAGTAAAGCGATATTCATTTGTTTGAGATCTAAAATACCTAACCCGCCAAACTCCTTGGCAAAACAAGCTCGTTGCCAATTGATCAAATGATATTTCTTCTTACCAGTATGACTACCCTGCCAGAGAAAGCGACGTCTAATTTGATCAATTTTGTTTATCACAGAATCAGGAATTTTATAAACTGATAAGAAATATAAAGGTATCGACGACAAAACTGAGTTCAATAAGGTTAAGCGGGCTCCTATCGATAACAAACTACCTTTCCACGATTGCAGTTTCTTTTCTATCTTATCGATGAGAAAAATCCAGTCAAGAGGTGATAGTTTATGTATATGCAGTGGTAAACCTAAGTAATGCAAAGGGAAGGAAGAAGGAGTGCATCTAAAATGTTGAGCAAAGTGAGACACATCAGTAATATTGATAGGGTACATCGAGGTTTTGGAATAGTTAACTTTGATGCCAGATATGGCTTCAAAAGCAATTAGAGCCCACCAAGCATTCTCAATATTAGCTTCATCAGCCTTTAAAAATATAATGGTATCATCTGCATAATGACAATTGGTATGAGCATGATTATCTAAAATTGGAGGTCCTAACCCCATTAGGGAATTTGCATTTCGACCTTTAAGAAAAATTTTACTAAGGGTATCTGCAGCAAGGATATATAGATAAGGAGATAAAGGATCGCCTTGTCGTACTCCTCGCTTGCAGAAAAAATAATTAGTGAGGTCACCATTGATGTTTATGCATGATTGTGAACTAATCAGCCATTCTGTTATCCATCTAATCCATTTGTCTCCAAATCCTCTACTATGTAAAATATCTAGAAGGTATTGCCAATTAATTTTATCGTATGCCTTTTCAAAATCCACCTTAACAATTACTCCTGCCTCGTTTGTCTTTTGACTAGAATGAATGATTTCTTGACTTAATACAACATTATCTAAGATATATCTCCCTTTAATAAAAGCAGCTTGACTACTGTCAATGATTCTATGCATGATTGATTCTAATCTGAAAGTCAGAATTTTAGAGATTATCTTGAAGCTACAATTTACCAAACTAATTGGTCTGAACTTAGTGATAAGTTTGGCATCTTTCTCTTTTGGGATGAGGCAAATGATAGACTTATTCAGACTAGTTAGTTTGGTACGGTGATTATAAAAATGCAAACATAGCTGATACAAATCAGCACTAATCAACTCCCAAAATGCTTGGTAAAATTTGAAGGTGAAACCATCAGGTCCCGGGGCCCCATTAGGTGTACAAGCAAAAACAGCAGTTTTAATCTCATCCAATGTAAAAGGGAGTTCTAAAGATTGTTGTTATAATTGAGTAAGTTTATCACTTGGATCCCAAAAATCCTTATCTAGTTGAGCATATGTGAGACCAGGTTGACCTAAGAGATCCTTATAAAAACGGTGAATATGTTGTTTAATGGCTGGTTTGGAGGTATTAGTACAGCCATCTATATCTAAAGCAAGAATTTTGTTTTTCTTTGAGCGATGTGTAGCTATTGTATGAAAATACTTAGTATTATTATCCCCTTCTTCCAACCACTTTTGTTTGGAGCGGGATTTCCAATGTTGTTCCTCTTCTAAATAAATATTATCTAGAGTATGCTTAGCAAGAATCCACTCATCATATTCCAAGGCCGTAAAATCTCTAAGTTCTAAAATCAGTTCTAGGTTTTTGAGTGTATCTAATAGGGTTTGTTTGGCTTTTTTTTGCTTGCTATAAAAATTCCTAGTCCATCCCCGAATTTTCTGTCTTAGAAATTTTAATTTGGCATTCCAACTTTTGGCTATATTGGAGAGATCTAAAGGGTAATGAATCCACCATTTATGTATGAGATCAATAAAATCTTGTTGTTCGAGCCATAAGGGATCGAAACGAAATAGAAAATTAGGAGGATCTATCTTGGAAGATATTTGCAAAATGAGGGGACAGTGGTCAGATCCATACCTTCCAAGATCAATAGTAGAACTGGCTGGGTATAATTGTTCCCATGTGAGGCTTGTGAAAAATCTATCTAATAATGCAAATTTAGTACCATTTTGCCAAGTATATTTCCTATTTGATAATTTCTGTTCTACTAGTTGATGTTTATGCACAAATTTGTTGAATAAGGAGCTGGTTTGCATGTCAAATAAATTGCCTGATTTATCAGTTCTATGTCTAATGGCATTAAAATCCCCACATAAAAGCCAAGGAATTTGGCTAGTGCCTCTAATAGTATCCAATTCTAACCAAAGGTCTTTCTTTTTAGCTCTAATAACCGGCCCGTACACGATAGTAACTTGCCATTGATGGCCATCGAGTTTACATTCTACATGCAGATTGAGTGCATGTTCGCGCAGAAGCGCAACGCAAGTTTCGGTACGCTTGAGGGCGTACCTTTTAAAACCGCGTTTACACTTCACGAGTAAGGGTCGCAAGTGCACAACCCCTATCGAGTAGTATAATCGGGTATCGATCCACAGGGACGGGCAATTACTAGGTTAGAATCTACCTAACTCGATTAAAAACTAGAAGTGAGAAAGGTTTGGTTTGGTGTTTAATTTCCTAAAGGTCAATTCAAGCAATTCAAACAATGTAATAAAATGCTAGAAGAAATGTAAATTGTGTTTTGATTATGGATAAAAGGCGTTTCCAGGGTTTCAGACTTCATCTCTGATCTGCCTCTAGTGGTACGGCCCGTACCAAGTTGGTACGGCTAGGCCGTACCCCACTTGGTAAGGCAAGGCCGTACCACCCTGGTAAAACCCGTACTGGCTTCCCAGAACAGAGCTTACCAGTTCGAGTGAATGCATTTCCTTGCTGGTACCTTGTGCTAAACTTTTTAGAAAGGTTCAATTGACCATACCTAAGGTTCCTAACCCTCAACCGTCGTTTGTTGGATCAAGATCTAGGTTGGAATGCAATTGATTGCCTTTTAGGGATTTCTACACCTCAACTCTCGTGTGTTGGTACAGATCTACCCTAACTGGTTGATTGGAGGTCTAAGGCACCCTCTAATCTGTCGATTAGAGGAGAATTCAACCTCTCGGCTTCAATTCGAACTATTCTACCCTAAGCATTTGATTTGGATGAGAGATTGAGATGATCACATGACCTTGATAGGTTCGATCTAAACCTAGAGGCACATCATACAACAATCACAGCAAGCAAAGCAAAAGATATCAAAGTAAATCACAATCAATCAAACTAAAGAGTTCATACAAGATACAAGTCAAAGAAAGTCAAAACAAATCAAGAATCAATCTCTAACCCTAGAAACTGAAAGAACTACTCACAGCACATAATCAGATCTAAAAATACAATAAAAGGGAGAGAGATAGCCATGGATCGAAGGGATCGAGAGGAGGAAGCTAGATCCGTCGAGTTTCGCCTCTTCCTCTTCCTTCCTTCTTGCTCTCAGCTCCTTAGCTCTCTTTCTCTCTCTTACTGTGCTCTCAAATGGATCTGGAATGGAATTGATCTCGAAATTGGAGAGTTCCCCGCTTTAAATAGCCTCTGCCAAAATTTGAATCTGTCAGGCCGCCTTTAGGTACGGCCCGTACCAATTTGGTACGGCCTGGCCGTACCAGGCGTGGTGAGACTGTAGATCTTCTCGCTAGCTTTCCAAAAAGTGGTCATACGCTCAAAACGGAGTTACGAGTCAAAAGTTATGATTGTTTTAAGTTCGGTGCTGAAATTTCTGGATCTGACGCAAGTCGCGTGGGGGAAGTCAGAACTCTGCCTGCTTTGCTTGTTTTCGCCTATTTCCTGCAAATCAACCACAAAACTGCAGCAGTACCATATTCTATTGATTTTCAATGTAAACTATGCAATTTAGTGGTCGAAAACATAAGGTCTGGTCTGAAAATAGGTCGAAATAATAGATGAAATATGGACATATCAAATTCCCCCAAGCTTACCCTTTGCTTGTCCTCAAGCAAATTTGTACTTTCAAACCGGGTTTGGATTCTAAATGCAAGCTAAATGCCTAAATGTGAAAATTTACTCGATTGACTCAATTAAGAAACTCAAGAATCTTTTTGCTATGATTTGGATTCACCTTGGTAAATTTTGATTCACCTCACAAATTGATTAACAAAACCTCAAACTCTAAATGTTTCAAAACTTGCAAAGCTGATTACTCGAATTTGTCGATTTATCATTCTTTCACTAAACTGTGCCCTCGTTTGTAGGAGATTTACCCTTTTGGCCCCCCCAAGCTTGAATCAAGCTTAGGTCAGAAAGTTGCGGACTTCGTGTGTTGATATGTGCAAAAATTTCATTTTTTTCATTTCTAATTGGGAGACGAGCTCAAAGGCGCCCATTCAAGGCTTATTGCCAGTACTCTTATTTTCTCCATCTTTTCATCTCTCTTTTTTTTTTCTTTTTCTTTTTCTTTTTTTTTATTATTTTTTTTATTTGCACATACCATGAATACACACATCCACTAGCGTTCATTCACACCAACGGATATCCCAACCTTTCTTTAATTGAAATCCCTATTTCCAAAATTTAAAGGCACAATTCAGTTTCTAAATTCTATTTCAACATTCAAGTCTCCATTCTCACAAGTCTCAAACCATTTATTCCTAATCAGTTCTATTTGGTCAATTATGAGGTTAGTTCTAACTTCCCAAAGTCATCCCAATCACATGAAAATTTTCAAACAGGTCCCAAATCGAAACAATCAAGCAAATTTTTCACCTAACAATGCAAGAGAAAAGTAAAAATGACCTAAGTGCAATCAAAATAAATCCTAAAACACAAAAGTAAATCCTAAGATACAAAAGTTGTCTTCCCCCCCAAGCTTAGCCTGAGCATTGTCCTCAATGCTTCAAGACTGAAAGATAAAGAGATATAGAAGCAAAAGGGAAAGAGAAAACATACCCGCTCAGTCATCGGTGGGAGGTGGATCAGGTGGCACTGGTGGGAGCACCCACTTCTGAGGAACACGAACCGTGCGATCATACTCTTGCATCAGAAAAATCCGCAAGATTCCCATCAAGTTGTTGATCGAGCGCCCGATCGCGCTTTTGTGCGCTTCCAATTTCTCCAAGAGTGAAGCAGTCCGATCGGGTTCAAGATCTGCACTTATGATCACAGGACGACATCTATCTGGGTCTAGAAGCTCATACCTGAGGTGAAGAGGCTTGAGCTCAGGAGTCAGCCGCTCTGTCTGGGTCTTGACGCGGGTCGCATCAGGTGGAATGGCATCGCATGTTGACCAATCCGACTCGCTTCCTTTGGTCTCCAGGTCATCAGAACACGGCATGCGGGTCGCATCAGGTGGCGTGCGGGTCGCATCCACATGTTCTTCAGGTGGAGATGCGGGTCGACTTGGCTCGATGCGCCCTGGGTTCACATGTTCTTCAGCAATGACTGCCGGTCGAGTCAGGACTGCCGGTCGAGTCAGGCTAGGGTTCTCTTCTTCAGGTGGTGAAGCGGGGCGCGAGTCCTTGATGCGGCTCGTGTGCAGTGCGGCCTGGTTTGTTGGCTGAGCTGGTCCTTCGCATTCTGGCTGAGCTGGCAGCTTTCCAAGTTGAGATTGGCGTGAGATGATGATGTGGCTCAATTGCTCCAACAACTTGTTTTGAGCGGCCATTTGTGTGGACATGTTTTGCATCTGTTCCCACATCATCTGGTTTATCTTCCCTTGCTCGTGTATGAATTCGATCTCAGCGGGATCAATGTACGGCTCGGGTAGATCGGGTTGGAATACGCAATTGTTCGAGTTATCAAACGGTGCTGTGTCGTAGCAATAGCCATCTTGCTCTTGTTCCTCATCCCAATCCGCCAGTGGGCAATACTCGTAAGAGTGTCTCCAGTCCCCACACATGACACAACTCTGCGGTTGTTGCTCGACTGCCTTCACACTCAACTTGTCCATCGCCCTCTGCATGGCCTCCATCTTGGCGTTCATGGCAGTGAATTGATCGACCTCGAACTTGCCGCCACCTCTTGGTCGGGCATTGTCGCGGCCAGACCACTGTTGGTTCTGTGCCATGTTGTACATTCGATCCATGTTGTACATTCAGGTGCTTTGGTACGGGTCGGACCAGATTGGTGCGGCCTGGCCGTGCCTGAATCGGTGCGGGTCAGACCAGATTGGTGCGGCTTGGCCGTGCCTGAATTGGTACGGGCCGTACCAGAGGGTGGCTGAGCAGTCTCGGCTGAGTTTGGAGGAGTTTGATCGAACAGTGGGCCCTTGCTTCTCAGATGATATTTCAACCTGTATTGGCCTGCAGGGGGGGTTCAAAAGCCAGTTTTTTTTTTTTTTTTTGTGATTTTGAATAAGAAAAAGCAAGAAAGATACAAGATAAAATCTAGATTAACTAAGCAAAGTAAAATCTAACTAGGCAATTGGTTACCGTCCCCGGCAACGGCGCCAAAAACTTGTTCGCGCAGAAGCGCAACGCAAGTTTCGGTACGCTTGAGGGCGTACCTTTTAAAACCGCGTTTACACTTCACGAGTAAGGGTCGCAAGTGCACAACCCCTATCGAGTAGTATAATCGGGTATCGATCCACAGGGACGGGCAATTACTAGGTTAGAATCTACCTAACTCGATTAAAAACTAGAAGTGAGAAAGGTTTGGTTTGGTGTTTAATTTCCTAAAGGTCAATTCAAGCAATTCAAACAATGTAATAAAATGCTAGAAGAAATGTAAATTGTGTTTTGATTATGGATAAAAGGCGTTTCCAGGGTTTCAGACTTCATCTCTGATCTGCCTCTAGTGGTATGGCCCGTACCAAGTTGGTACGGCTAGGCCGTACCCCACTTGGTAAGGCAAGGCCGTACCACCCTGGTAAGACCCGTACTGGCTTCCCAGAACAGAGCTTACCAGTTCGAGTGAATGCATTTCCTTGCTGGTACCTTGTGCTAAACTCTTTAGAAAGGTTCAATTGACCATACCTAAGGTTCCTAACCCTCAACCGTCGTTTGTTGGATCAAGATCTAGGTTGGAATGCAATTGATTGCCTTTTAGGGATTTCTACACCTCAACTCTCGTGTGTTGGTACAGATCTACCCTAACTGGTTGATTGGAGGTCTAAGGCACCCTCTAATCTGTCGATTAGAGGAGAATTCAACCTCTCGGCTTCAATTCGAACTATTCTACCCTAAGCATTTGATTTGGATGAGAGATTGAGATGATCACATGACCTTGATAGGTTCGATCTAAACCTAGAGGCACATCATACAACAATCACAGCAAGCAAAGCAAAAGATATCAAAGTAAATCACAATCAATCAAACTAAAGAGTTCATACAAGATACAAGTCAAAGAAAGTCAAAACAAATCAAGAATCAATCTCTAACCCTAGAAACTGAAAGAACTACTCACAGCACATAATCAGATCTAAAAATACAATAAAAGGGAGAGAGATAGCCATGGATCGAAGGGATCGAGAGGAGGAAGCTAGATCCGTCGAGTTTCGCCTCTTCCTCTTCCTTCCTTCTTGCTCTCAGCTCCTTAGCTCTCTTTCTCTCTCTTACTGTGCTCTCAAATGGATCTGGAATGGAATTGATCTCGAAATTGGAGAGTTCCCCGCTTTAAATAGCCTCTGCCAAAATTTGAATCTGTCAGGCCGCCTTTAGGTACGGCCCGTACCAATTTGGTACGGCCTGGCCGTACCAGGCGTGGTGAGACTGTAGATCTTCTCGCTAGCTTTCCAAAAAGTGGTCATACGCTCAAAACGGAGTTACGAGTCAAAAGTTATGATTGTTTTAAGTTCGGTGCTGAAATTTCTGGATCTGACGCAGGTCGCGTGGGGGAAGTCAGAACTCTGCCTGCTTTGCTTGTTTTCGCCTATTTCCTGCAAATCAACCACAAAACTGCAGCAGTACCATATTCTATTGATTTTCAATGTAAACTATGCAATTTAGTGGTCGAAAACATAAGGTCTGGTCTGAAAATAGGTCGAAATAATAGATGAAATATGGACATATCAGTGCATATGCATGTACAGAATGATTAAGATACGTAAAATGGTCACTATTGTTCGCGCAAAAGCGCAACGCAAGTTTCGGTACGCTTGAGGGCGTACCTTTTAAAACCGCGTTTACACTCCACGAGTAAGGGATGCAAGTGCACAACCCCTATCGTGTAGTATATTCGGGTATCGATCCACAGGAACGGTTAATTGCGAGGTTAGATTCTATCAAACTCAATCAAAAACTAGAAGTGAAAAAGGTTTGGTTTGGTGTTTAATTTCCTAAAGGGTCAGATCAAACAATTCAAGAAGATGTAATAAAATGCTAGAAGAAATGTAAATTGTGTTTTGATTATGGATAAAAGGCGTTTCCAGGGTTTCAGACTTCATCTCTGATCTGCCTCTAGTGGTACGGCCCGTACCAAGTTGGTACGGCTAGGCCGTACTTCACTTGGTAAGGCAAGGCCGTACCACCCTGGTAAGACCCGTACTGGCTTCCCAGAACAGAACCTACCAGTTCGAGTGAATGCATTTCCTTGCTGGTACCTTGTGCTAAACTCTTTAGAAAGGTTCAATTGACCATACCTAAGGTTCCTAACCCTCAACCATCGTTTGTTGGATCAAGATCTAGGTTGGAATGCAATTGATTGCCTTTTAGGGATTTCTACACCTCAACTCTCGTGTGTTGGTACAGATCTACCCTAGCTGGTTGATTGGAGGTCTAAGGCACCCTCTAATCTGTCGATTAGAGGAGAATTCAACCTCTCGGCTTCAATTCGAACTATTCTACCCTAAGCATTTGATTTGGATGAGAGATTGAGATGATCACACGACCTTGATAGGTTCGATCTAAACCTAGAGGCACATCATACAACAATCACAGCAAGCAAAGCAAAAGATATCAAAGTAAATCACAATCAATCAAACTAAAGAGTTCATACAAGATACAAGTCAAAGAAAGTCAAAACAAATCAAGAATCAATCTCTAACCCTAGAAACTAAAAGAACTACTCACAGCACATAATCAGATCTAAAAATGCAATAAGAGGGATAGAGATAGCCATGGATCGAAGGGATCGAGAGGAGGAAGCTAGATCCGTCGAGTTTCGCCTCTTCCTCTTCCTTCCTTCTTGCTCTCAGCTCCTTAGCTCTCTTTCTCTCTCTTACTGTGCTCTCAAATGGATCTGGAATGGAATGGATGTCGAAATTGGAGAGTTCCCCGCTTTAAATAGCCTCTGCCAAAATTTGAATCTGTCAGGCCGCCTTTATGTACGGCCCGTACCAATTTGGTATGGCATGGCCGTACCAGGCGTGGTGAGACTGTAGATCTTCTCGCTAGCTTTCCAAAAAGTGGTCATACGCTCAAAACGGAGTTACGAGTCAAAAGTTATGACTGTTTTAAGTTCGGTGCTGAAATTTCTGGATCTGACGCAAGTCGCGTGGGGGAAGTCAGAACTCTGCCTGCTTTGCTTGTTTTCGCCTATTTCCTGCAAATCAACCACAAAACTGCAGCAGTACCATATTCTATTGATTTTCAATGTAAACTATGCAATTTAGTGGTCGAAAACATAAGGTCTGGTCTGAAAATAGGTCGAAATAATAGATGAAATATGGACATATCAACTATCACACCCAAATAAAATCCCTCCCGACCTTCCTATTGAAGGCACCCAAAACCAGATATCAAATTTGGAAGAGATAGTTTTGAGAATTCTATTAGTAAATTGTTCCTTTTTTGTCTCTTGGATAGCAATCATATCAATCTTATACTCTACTATAATATCATGAAGAATTTGCCTCTTCTTACAAGAATTAATACCACGAGCATTCCAATTGAGAACATTCATGAGGAAACTCTAGAATTCCCAATTACTACAGATGTATCATTAGTAGTCATAGCAGTTTTTTCTAAAAATGAACTAGAATCATGAAAATCATCATTATCTACTTGCTGTTGGTCTAGTATAGAATTGGTGTTATGAAGAAAAGAGGTATCATCTAATATAATGGGATGAGAGGAAGCAAGTGCTTTTGTTTTATCAAGAAGAGCAATAATAATGTCTTCAAAAGAAGAACGTTCCTGTGTTTGTAATTTTTGGATAATATGTGCAGCCTCATCAGCATTATTTCCTAATTGAATTTTATATACTCCAAATAGAGTTTGCACTTGGTCAACAGTGAGTCTATGATACGGAAAATTGTTGATTAGAGGAATACCTGAAGAGTGAGAGCTACCACTATCTTTAACCCGAGCCCGTTTCTGAGCTTTAGACATAGTGGAGGAAGGGTCGCCTAGAGCTTGCAGTCGAAGGCTCTTCCTTATCGAGATTCCACCCCTTGGAAGAGGAGCTGCAGAGGAATGTGGCTGACCAGCAGGTGGCCGGTGAGATTTTTTGGCAGATTTTTTCCGGATTCGGGTAGCTTTCACCCCCCAAATGACTGGAGCGTTTCTGTTTTGAGGTATAGGCAAAAGGAGAAGGAAGTTTTGGAGTAAGAATCACTGGAGAGGTGAGCTGGGATTTTCTCACTGTTTTGGATTTGGGTGTAATGGAGGAGGAGTTGAGTGGGAGAGTAGAAGGGGATTGAAGGAGAGGGGCAGATATGGAACGAGGTGAAGTGCGGCTGTCAGCTTGAGTGCGATAGCCTCCAGAAGTCTGATTGTGAGTCTTCGGTTTCTTATTTTCAGATTTGGAGCCATTGCTGGTATGCTTAGAGGGATTGAGCATCGAGTTCATGGCATTGAGAAACTGTTCATGATCTTCATCAGAGTCATCAGTAAAGGTGCCACCTCTCTTGTCAGATTGCTCTTTGCAAGTACCACTAGATTCACCCAAATCTTGGGTAGCAACCTGATCCTCAAGGAGGTCTTCATCCATCTCTTGAGTAGGCGGTATCGGTAGAGGAGGGGGTGGAGGGAGGTTATTGCGAGGCAAAGGAACAGTCTCTCTGTGACGGGGTTGCGGTAGAGTAGGTCCTCGAGCGCGCCATGCATTAACGCTCTCAGTATTCTCATTCTCAACCTCTATTTTGAGATCGAAAGTAGAGACATACCCAGCTGCATCTCGGTACAGCTGCCAGTGCTTTTCAGTAAAAAGTTTGGGATCACAAGCACCCACTCGGACTCGAGCAAAACGCCAGTCGTATTTGTTCCTAGTAGCAGGATCAATCTCAAGTACTACTGCTCCAAAAGGGTTGAGAAGTTTGTCAAATTCAACCCACTCCCACAAAGTTCGGTTAAAACCCCAGATTCGAAGCCACACTGATGTAAGTTTCTTACCCGCTGTCAGGCTAGGATCCCACGAGACCACTGGAAACTGAATGCCATCGATCAGTATAGATCCTCGGCGAGTCGCTGAATTTTTCCAAGACATAGAGGGAGCTTTGATGAGATAACGAAATTCGTCGAAAACAGCGACGCGCCACTGGTATTGATCAAACAGGCGAAAGAGGGCATGTTCTACACGCTCAGGACCCCATCCGACTGTGTCTTCCAAAATGAAACTGTGCTGAAAATCACGCTCTTGTGCCTCAGCAGCCGGCGACGGGGTAAATATTTGAATCGGTGCACGGACTGGCAGGGTCGGCTGTCGGATCGGAGGAGGCACCAAATCGCGGGTAACCAGCGGAGGGCGGCGAGTTATCAGTGGTACACCACCACCACGACGTGGTACTACCATCGCCGGATCTGGAGGCGGATCTGGATTCGGATCAACCGTGCTAGGTTCAGCGGCGTGAACAGCAGTGGGTGTGGCGGCGGGAGTGCCAGAGGAAGGAATGTGCGATTCTGCACGAGAAACTCTCGCTGGATTTTTAGTAGGTGTGAATGGAAATGTGCTTGTAGAATTTCTGCAAATCATTGCTCTGTGGCCGAACCTGTTGCACACAAAACAAAGCTGTGCGTTGCGGCAACTCGCTGCACGATGGCCAGCATCGCCACATCTCAAGCAAATCGGATTGGATGTGGTCGATTTACTATGAATCCCCTCTAGTTTGCGGTGGATGAGTCTACGGCGTGATTCTACTGGGATTTGGTTAGAGACGGGTTGCCACACACGAACCGGAGGCTGTTTGACCACTTCAGAAAATAGTTTTGGGCCTGCTTTGGACGCCATTAATGGAAGCTCTGGGCCTTTAAGAGCCGCAATATTTGCAAATTTTTTTGAGAGGCGATCCAATTGGATCTGATGGATCAACATAATGGCAGCAGATTACTTGCTGTTTTTCTTTTTTGTGATTTTTCGTCTCTTTTTTTTTGGATTTTCTCGGAGTTTTCTTGTTTTTGTTGCGCCTCACAATCGCCTTTTTTATCGCCTTTCACACATGATTGTCCCACTGCTTAGAACTTTAAAATTGATTTGAGAAATGAGCTCAGCCACCACATGGAGGACAACACTTCTAAACTTGGGGTCTGATGGAATCAATTCTCCTCCTTTAAAATGAGAAATAAAATTGACGAAATTTCAAATCTTTTAATTGAAGAGTTTAATTTCAGGCGATTTGGAGAGAAATTAGCAAATTCTCCTAAAAACTGGTGAGATTGCGAGAGTTTGATTTGGGAAAATTTGGTATTAGTGTGCTTTCCCAAATGCGTCCGAATTAATCTACAGTTATTTTTTTGAGTTAGAAATAAGGGTCCAGTCCTCATTTGCACATGGTTCTAAAAATCAGAATCAGAATCGGAATCGGTCACTTGACTGTGGAATCAGAATCGGGAAACTTGATTGGAATCGACTGAATCGGATCGGAAACTCGTATTTTTTTGGCATAAACTTATTTTGTACTAAAAAAATCAGAAAATTAATAAAAAAATTAATTTGTCATAAAATAATATTTTACGCTCAAATAATACACTATTATAATATAATACAATAAAAATATATAAGCATTCATAATAAAATTAATTAATTAATAATATTTTTGCAGATAATTGATTTTATATAGTATGATTGTGCACAGTAATTTAATTTGTTCTTATATTTTACATAATATGTAAATTTGTCGAAGCATTTTATATTGTAATAGAAAAATAGTAACAAAA
Organism: Carex myosuroides; assembly: GCA_028015225.1. Taxonomy (NCBI): domain Eukaryota; kingdom Viridiplantae; phylum Streptophyta; class Magnoliopsida; order Poales; family Cyperaceae; genus Carex; species Carex myosuroides. The sequence continues at coordinate 8,546,112 of CM051472.1, forward strand.
TAATAGTAAAGATTGTCAATATATAAAATAATTCTCAAATTTTTGTTAGTTAATTTTGTATAAACGGATAACAGTAACAAAATTTTCTTTTTCTTAATTGTGGTCTTTACAAAATTAAAGGAGTTTGTCCAAATTTGTACCATTGCATTAAATGTTTCCTTAGCATAATTAATATTGAACGTTGCATTAAATGTTTCCTTAGCATAATCAATATTGAACGTTGCATTAAATGTTTGGGATCGACTAACAGTCCCCCACATTCAGTCCCCTAAACGCCTCCCCCCCCGCTAACTAACTGTCAAAGTACAACTGGGGACCACTAAACGTCCCTCATTCATTGATTAAATAAATTCATATCCTAATTCATCAAGTATTCATACCTAAGATATCAAATATTCATCAAGTATTCACACCTAAGATATCAAGTATTTAAAAAAAAACTGGACACATCACTCACCCATCTTTTACACGTTTTTCAAGGTGGTTTTTTTTTCTCCGTTCAATCTAATCAATATTTCTGACGATCTATGAGGAATTTTGCAAATCTAAAACTACGAACGTCTTCTACACAATTTTCTCTTTCAAATGAGATCCATGATGACATACTTTTGAGTTATCGGTCACACAAGTATTCATACCTAATCGGAACAATCGAAACCATCCAAACAATCGAAACCATCCAAATCTCTCATACGCAAACAATCAAAGATCACCTGCTGCACCTCAACAGAACTACCAACCACAACCCAATTATCAACCAAGGTACAACCAACCACAGCAACCTGACATCACATCACTAATGGAGAGATTCCTAGAGAAGCAAGACAAGATGAACGCCGCAATCACGCAATCGATCGAAACCTTAGTGGACCACGCTAAGGACTTGGGGGGTAACATCTCCAAGATGACAAAAGAACTCTCAAGCATCACACGCGAAAAAGGCAAATTTCCGGGCCAACCGGAAGAAAATCCTAAAGAGAGTTGCAAAAACATCACACTAAGGAGCGGCACAGCTTACAAGGGACCTCTTATGCCCGATCCAACTTCCGATGGGATGCATGCAGAGCCATCACATTCCGAAGAATACGAGCCGCAACAACCGGAGCCGCCCGTATTCGAACTGCAGGCAGACCTTATTGAGGAGCAGAATGACACCGTAGGTGAGGACGAGCGACAAACCGAACCTGAATACATTTCACCACCACCCTACAAGCCACCTCTGCCATTCCCTCCAAGGCCAGCCAAGCATAAGATGGAGCCACAATTCGCGAGATTCATGGAGATGCTCAAGCAACTACAAGTCACTATCCCCTTCACCGAGGCAATTGCAAGCATACCCTCGTATGCTAAGTTTCTGAAGGAGATCCTTTCAAATCGCAACAAACTCCAAGAATTCTCAACAATTCCGCTCAATCGGGAATGTAGTGCGCTCGTGCAAAGAAAATTACCCGAAAAGTTGAAAGATCCGGGAAGCTTCTCGATACCATGCACAATTGGCACGACGAATTTTACGAGAGCTTTATGTGATTTGGGAGCAAGTGTGAGTCTAATGCCAAAGGCGGTGTTTGACAAATTAGAATGTGGAGAACTTTCACCAACACAAATTGCACTGCAACTGGATGATCGATCAATTCGATATCCTGAAGGAGTGTTGTTGGATGTACCGATCAAAGTTGGAGACTTTTGGATACCTGGAGATTTTGTTGTGGTTGACATGGAAGAAGATGAACACATTCCAATCATCCTTTGAAGGCCATTCCTCGCCACATGCGGAGCAATGATTGATGTTAAGAACGGAAAAATTCCACTTAATGTCGGAAAAGACAAGGCGGTCTACGACATAAATAGAGCTTTGAAATACCCTTCTGACATTGATCGTGTCTTCAATTTGGGTATCATGGATGAATTTGAAGAGGAAGAGTATCCATATGATGAATTGGGAGAATCTATGGGTATGGAGGAACTGAACAACCTTTTTAGAGGGGAAGATGACGAAAGGCAACTCGAGCAATACATCACCGCTGAACCTGATGAAGCCTACGCTGAAACTTGCGCAAGTTGTGCCACTTTCATAACAAAAGAAGAGGAAGAATCCCCTAAATCTAAAATTCTGCAGTCCGTGTCACCTAGCACGGTCAGTAGCGAAGTGAAGAAAAGGGAGAAGACAACCTCTCATCCACAACTCGAGCTCAAACCTCTTCCATCCAACCTCCGTTACGAATTCCTAGGACCCAACCAAACCTACCCGGTGATTGTCAGTTCTCGACTCGATAATGTTCAATCCAACAAGCTCGTCAACATACTCAGGATGCACCGAAAGGCTATTGGCGACAAAATAGATGACATCAAAGGCCTTAGCCCGACCATCCCCATGTACCGCATCCTACTTGAAGATGAGACAATGGAGGAAACGCAAGAATTAGAAAAGAGTTGGCACACACAACCGCATGAAAACAAGCTTTCCGATCCTCTGTTGACTTCAATTTCTATCAAACCAGAAGAAACCAAAGTTCCAATCATAGAATCAAGGCCTCTTCCAACAGTTCTTAACATTATCACATCAAAAAGTTCTTGGGAGAACTACGATGCGGACCATGGTCGGAAGGTGAAGATAAAACAGTTCGTGGTTCATCTGGAATCTCAATGAAACAAGGGGTCGAGCTAATGACTTTAAACAAGCGCTTCTTGGGAGGCAACCCAAGGCCATTTTTATATTTTTCATAATATTTATTTCTAGTTTATTTAGGACCTTAACAAGAGAAACAACTCATACCCAACTTTTTCCTATGATCAGGTGAACATATCAGAGGAAGGACTCGATCAAAGACACCACAGAAGACAGGAAAATACCCTCTGGTACGGTCCGTATCAATCAATACGGACCATATTAGTGGATACGGGGTGAAAGAAGGAGAGTAAGAAGAGAGGTGGTGAATACGGCCCGTATTTCCCAATACGGTCCGTATTCAAAGAAGTTAAGACAAGGCAATTATCGGTATTATGCACAACGGATCGGATACGGACCATATCACCCAATACGGTCCGTAATGAGTCTAATCCGGGAGATGCGAACATGTTAACAAAAGAGACATTTGAAATCCCGCGCGAATCACATCACATAACTGTTAAACCCTTTGGTTTTATTCCTAAACCTCCCTCTCTCTCTATTCTCTCTCCCTATATCTCTTCTCTTCCTCCCTCTTCCTTCCTTGCCAAGACCGAGCCCACCTCCTTGCCGCTAATCACTATCACCACCGCACTCATCACCGCCTCTCCTTGGAGCCGCTGCTGCTGCCTTCCTCTCTGCACCATCTGATGCCCCTATAAGTGAATATGATCAGTTCATCCAAGCTTTTAAGATCTCGCCACACGCTCACGAGAGAGCAGCCAGCGGATTAAGCAAAAGATCGATCAAGTCCGCAACAGCATAGAGGAGATCCGGAGAAGCGTTGACGAGGGTAGGCGCGAGATCCAGCAAGCGCGCTACCTCAATCAACAACACTACCAGTTCGCCCTCGACTCCGGATTCGAGTACCAGCCACCGTTCTACGGACTTTTTGACCCATCACTCTACAAGGAGATTCATCGTCCACCACCACCTCCACCACCTCAGGATTGAGGTGCAGTGAGTTGTATCTTTCCCTCGGTCTTTTTACTTTATTACTTCCTTTATTTTTTATCTCTCGAGCATTGAGGACATTGCTCAATTTTATTCGGGGGGTAGGAAGGTAAATTGACCATGTATCTTTAAAATTTTCGCATTTTAAATTTCTTAGGTGCTAGTAGTTTTACTCAATTTTTGACTAGGGTTAGAGGCTTTACCGAAAATCCTAGAATGATTAGATTGAGCTTTTTAGCTAGCTTGTATTTTTATTTTTCCTTAGGAGTAGGTTAATCAAATAGGAATTGTTTCAAATTGAATTAGACTAAGGTTTAGATAATTGGCCATGATACAAAAAATTCAGAATTTTTAATTATTGGTGATCTCAAAGTGAATAATTAATTGCTAACCATGAGAGTTGATCAAAAATTGCAAACCCTAGAATTTTTATTTATTGAGTAATTTATTTTTGCAAAGTCTTTCAAGCTTGATAGTATTTTAGAATACCCATTTATTATAGATGGACCCCTAGCGAAACTATGCAATAATTCATTGTATGAATGAATACTTGGAATTGTGTGTAATCATGGTGCTTGTGACACAAAAATATTTTATTTTATTTTTCAGAAAAATAGAAAAAAAAAATCAGAAATGAGAAAAAAAAATAGAAAAATCCAGAAAAAGAAAAAATAGAATAAAAGATGGAGGATAAAAAGAGTACGGGTGCCTACGCAAGACTGGTTACCAATAGGCTCGAGAAAACCTCCCAAATTTAAATTCTTGTACATATTTAATTTTTCAAAAATAGTCACAAGTACCAACACACTTAGTTGTCATACTTTGCTCCAATCAATTGGGAAGGAAAATCAAAATTTATATCATTAGAATTCCTATTGATTGGAAGGGATCCATTTATAATCGAAGGGGAAATTAATACTCTCGAATTTAGGAATATTCGTAAAATAAATTGTTCAATGATAATTTTTCTAGGGCAAGCATAATGAGGTCAATCATGGGGTGAATAAATTGTTCAAGGGAGAGATCATGAATATTTTAGAGTTCTAAATTTTTATTGTCATGCCAATTGTACCAAACCTAAGCCCTAATTTGATTTTTAAACAAGACCTTGAGATTGTATGGTTTAACCTAGACCGAATCTTTGACCAGCTGGGATGTCATTGCTTGAGGACAAGCAACAATTCAAGTTGGGAGGCGTGATCAGAGTCAAAATAATGATGATTTACGTAGGGTTTTGGCTTAGGTTTTGCATATTTTCTCACATTTATGTTTAATATTCTAGAGAAAAAGGCTATTGTCACCCTTCTTTATGTTTTATTGTAGAAAACAGGTTTTGGGACAATTTCACATCAAAAGGAGCTAGAATCAGGTCAATCAGATTAGCGACGCTTTCGACTAAGTCCTGGTTACGGCCCGTATTGGCTAATACGGACCAGGCATAGCACAGACCCAGAAGATAGCGCTGAAAGTTAAACCCTAACCGTCAAGGTCTCAATACGGACCGTATTACCTTGATACGATCCGTATTAGTAGGCGATAACTACCACGTTTTCTGAAAACTGCTGCGCAGTGTTTCTTATTTTGACCATATCTCTCTCATACAAAGTCGGTTTTGAGTGTTCTATATCTTTCTGGAAAGGTAAGAGAAATATCTAGAACTTTGCCTCTCTGGAGGAAAGCCGAAATCGAATTAAATCGTGGTCAAAAATGTGGTAGAACGTGGCGGTTATTCTGGACCGCCATGTTGTGAAAACTGCCGCACATGTTTATCATATCTCCCTCATCTGAAGTCGGTTTTCGGAGTTCTATATCTTTCTGGAAAGGTAAGAGAAAGATCTAGAACTTTGTCTTCTGGAGGAAAACCAAATTCGAATTGAATCATAATAAAAAACGTGGGAGAACGTGGGGTTGGGAAATAACTGCCGACAGCAGTTTCCAGATTGATTTCTTAGCCTCCAATCAACCTCTACACGTCACTACACTCCTATATAAGGCCCCTGGGCAAAAGAATACATCATCTTTGTAATTAGGGTTAGATTTGATTAAAGTGAGAAGAGATGAGTGCTTGTAACCATGCCGTTCCGCGGCTAAGTTCTTTTTCTTAGGGCTAGGCAGTAAACCTTGTTACTCTTGATGTTTTGATATATATATTTCTGTTGATTATGATTTCTTGTTGTTGAAACAAAATGCTTTTGTGATTTACTATCTCTTCATCTAATTTCAATGATCTAGTTTAAGTCCGTTAGAGTAGTGACAGTACTTTAATGGTAAGAGAAACTATTTGTATGAGTTAGCCTCGTTGAGATCTATTAGGTTTATGTGAAGAAAACCTTAGCGGGGAAACCATAAACCAGACCAACAAAATGCGTACCAAATTTCATCATTTGCGTAAAGTAAATCGCAGTGATCTATGTAGTAATTTGGGGTATTTGAGAGATCAGACATTTGCGTAAGGTAAATCGCAGTGTCCTATGTAGAATCTCGGTGAAAGATCTGTCATTCTCGCGTAACATAAATCGCAGTGACCTATGTGGTGTCTTTCATAAAACAACAACAGGAAATCAGACGCAACAGGAATATATTGTCAAGGCGGATTGAGTGGCAATGGTGTGCCAAAACCCTAGGAATTCTCATCTCTATCTTTATTTTAATTACTTTTAATTGCTTCCTAATTTACATTGATCAAAACAACATCTCTCAATTTTCAGATTTCGTCTAGCCTTTCGAAAGATTGTGATTCGATCGCTCAAAGCATTGAACCAATATTCCCTGTGGATCGACCTCGAATATACTACTCGATAGGATTGTTCGCTTGCAGTCCGAACCGATAGCATTTCCGAGTTTATAAATATTAAAAGAAACATTACTCTCTTTTGAGTGATCAAGCTTTTTGGCGCCGTTGCCGGGGAATAACGGTTCATTGTGCAAGGCCTCTGTTCGCTCCCAGATGAGAGGTACAGAGTTTCACCACAGCCTAGGCTGTGGAGTTTAAACCCTATTCAACTCTTGGACGAAGGTTGCAAGTGCACAACCCTGTCTTTGTAGTTAGAACGGGTGTCGATCCTCAGGGACGGACTATTTTCTGAATCTTAACTAATCCTAATTAGGTACTAGAAGTTGAATGTTTGGAGTGTTTGACTATTTCTAAGGTGTATGAACAAATCAATTGAAATGAAAGAATGTATGAACAAGTATGAATGTATGAACAATTATATGAACAATGAATTAACAGAAAAGAATCAACTAAATGTTTGTATTTTGTACTTATGGTATAAAAGGGCGTTTCAAGGGTTTCAGATTTCATCTTCAACTTTGCTGCTCAGACCTGCCATGCGACCCGCATGCTCTCGCATGCGACCCGTGTGACGCGACCCGTATGCTTTCGCATGCGACCCGCTTGGCCTTGAGCGCTCCGAACCTGGCACGCGACCCGCAAGCTGTGGCTTGCGACCCTCGTGATGCGACCCGCGTGCTAAGTCACGCGACCCGCATGGTCCCTGAGCCGAGTCTGCACATGTCAAGTTTCTTGTTGTTTAAGTCGTGTAAGGTTAGATTGACCGTACCTAGTGTCACTGAACCTCAACTTTCGTGTGTTGGCTTAGCAGACCTGGTTTGGAATTGCAATTTCACCTTCTCAGGTTTAATCAAGCTGTTTGATCTAAACCTAAGTTCTCAATTCTGTTTACTAAAGGTATCTACAAGCTGAAGTAGAAACTTTCACCTTTCGGCTACTCATTGATCTACAAGCTGAATAGAAACTTTCACCTTTCGGCTACTCATTGACCTCACCTTTCGGTTCTCAGACCTACCTCAGGTACTTAACCTAATTGCAAGAAGCATCAAGCCTTTGGTACAAGAAGAAATGCCTAAGGCATTCAACAGTAAGCAATCAAGAATCAAACAATTTAGATCAAGCAATCTCAGATAACACAAGAATCAAGAAACACGAAATAACAATAAGAATCAATCCATATGCATCATCAAACAAAGTATCAGACTACAAATCCAAACCCTCGAAACTACTGTATCTACTCGGACATCAATAAAATCAAAACAAGAGAGAGAGATAGAAAGCAAATCATAGTGAGGGAAGAGGTAGAGAAGAGGATTGAAGCTTCAGGTTGAGTCTTCTCCTTCAGATCGCCTCCTCTTCAGCTCCAGATCGTCTTTCTCCTCTTCAAGTCGCCTCAGGAGCCAAGCTCCTCTTCAAAACCGATCAGATCCCCTTTTTCGTGAAAGTCTCGGGGGTCCCCTTCTCTCAATTCGCGCAGGCCTTATATAGACGGGCTTTAATCAGGCCTGGCACAATTGACTCGACGCGGGTCGCATGCAAACTCATGCGGGTTTGGCTCAGAGATTGTAGATCTTGTCGCAAGCTTTCCGAAAAGTGGTCATACGCCCAAAACGGAGTTACGAGTCAAAAGTTAACTGTTTTAAGTTCGGAGCTGAAATTTCAGGATCTGATGCGACCCGCGTGAGATTTGACGCGGGTCGCGTGGGGGAAGTCAGAAATCTGCCTTTTTTGCCTGTTTTCGCCTATTTCCTGCAAATCAACCACAAAACTGCAACAGTTCCATATTCTATTGATTTTCAATATAAACTATGCAATTTAGTGGTCAAAATCATAAGATCTGGTCTGGAAATAAGACGAAATAATAGATGAAATATAGACATATCAGCCTCGCGAGACGGGTGCTCATACACTTCTGGATAGTGGAGCACCACTACCCAGATCGGGTGCTCCGTCAGTTTGGTCGACCGGCGTTCATTCCCGCAGACCCATCTTTGCCGAGGTCCATGATTATGAACCTGCACAAGTAAGTCGTACTCTATTGTCAAATACCTCATATTACTTGATAGCTTTGTATTGCAACTAACATCTTCCTTACAGGATGAACCACCGAGGGCGACTGGATAAGGACTGGAGCACCCATTTTGATGCATACTACAGTACGGCCCAGGATCCTCAGCAGATAGACTTCTATCATGAGCCAGATGGGATCATTCAGACCCAGGGAGATCCCCAGATGAGGTACGATACTTGGTACATGCAGATCTGCATGGCCAGTGTCTATCTGCAGGGCGATTACGGTGCCCATCTCCGCGACAGGATCCAGAGTGATGATGGTTACCATCCCGACGGTCGTTCATTCGCTCGCCAGGTAAAGCACCTAAAACTACATAGTTTTTCTCTAACTTAATAGTTCATCAAGGTTTGATATGACATGCCAATTTTGTTTCAGCTTTTGTCTTCGATCAAGGAGTGCGCTCATGGGATTGGGAAAGAAGAACTGGCGATATCTTGGGTACCGCATTCTCAAGAAAAATGCAAATGCGGTTGAGGATGCCGGGTACGGTAGGAAGATCATCACGATGCTGCGAGACGCCGGAGAGAACATCAACTGGCGTGAGATAGATCCGACCGAGCCTGACCCGGGCCCGATTATTGGACATGAGATGCCACCTTCTCCTGATTCGCATCCAGAGTGGGACTACCATAATTGGGTATTGTCCAACGTTGGGTGGCAAGCATGGTACGACGAGAATGGACGTCCGGTGCAGACTCAGGTATGTCATACTTCAGTATCTGTCAGGTTTTAATAAATTTCTTCATTCAGATCAAGTTTAATAATTTATGTGTATGATTGCAGGGTCCGACAGGGATGCCGCCACAGCCACCACCTGCGGAGACCGATACTTCTGAGTACGAGTTTCACTTGTACAGTCTTCAGGACTTCGGAGTATACGATGAGGATTTCATGTCGGCACCGGCATGGCCCCGATATGGCACAGAGATGCCGCATGATAGAGAGGCTAGTGGTAGCGGGTCTCATACTCAGCCCGCATTTGGGACTGAGTTCGCCGCATCTATCTTCAGTACAGCTCCGCCAGTACAGCTAGTTTCCACGGGCGATCCCAGATGGGATACCGCCGAGCAGATACTGAGGTCTGCCGATGCCCCAGATGAGGCTGAGAGAGACGGAGCCTGGCCGCGCTGGCGGCGGGCGAAAGCCGGAGTACCGCCTCACCGATGGTCCCCCTCTCCGTTTTAGTTGTATTTTTTACTAGTTTTGTACTATTTATATTTGGTATACTATTTATGTTTGGTATATTTGGATTCTCCTATATTTCGGTTCTTTTGTATGTGTGCTTTTATGGTACTATTTTTATATTTTACAGGTAAAATAAATTATCATGATAATACTAAACATAAAATATTACAATATTAAAATAGTAGTACAACATAAAAAATAAACTGAAAAATATTTAAAACAATTGCATAAGTGCGTTAAATAGCAAAAATAAACTCATCAAGATTAAACCGACATTTTTATTAATATCTAAAGTTTAATAGAAAATTACGGGTTAAAAAAAGTAAAAATAAAGAATAAGCCGGCCATTTTCTGGCCGGCTTGGACATTTTTCGATATTGGGCTGGATTCTAGGCATAAATAATAATTTGTATTAAACTTTGGATATTAATAAAAATGTCGGGTAAAAATCAAGTGAAACAGTACTGCATTTTTTCTACTGTTTTTTTTTCTGATTCACTCCACAGCTCTCCCTTCTTATTCCTCCCCTCCTCCACTCGCCGGAGAACGGATGGAAGCGGAGGTACAACAACCTCTGCCACCATGCGTGGAGTGCCTCGAGCAGCGAATCCTAGCGGACTTCTCCCGCGAGAGTGACGTGTCGTTCATCCACGGCCTCTCTGATTCTGCTCTCCCGTTCGCCTCTTCTGCCGTTGTCCAGGTACCTCGTCGTGCAATATGTAGATAAGCATTTTTAGAAAATGTTTGTACAAGTCCGATTACTATGTGTTGATTTGTTCTCATGTGGCTATTTCTTTTGTAAAACTGATCTGGCTATTGCTGGTGCCATATTTGAGGTAAACATGGCTTATTTCTGAATTGTAGTTTAAATTATATGTAGTTGACTCTTGATTCTAGCATTTCAGTTTATTCTTTATGGTGGTAAAGCTAGCTTGTTGTCAATCCCGTTGGTTTGTTTGATATTACATAATTTACTTGAGATCCCAATTTGTATCATTCTATTCTAACTATTGGCAATTGCATGCTTTCGTTAAGTTTTCTTTTCTTCTTGATGACAGTATTCTGTAACCAAGCGCAATATGAAAGATTAAATTCTCTACTATTTAATTCCAGAATCTTTACCCTTTCTGGCATGCCATTTTGAGTCGCGTGCAAATATCTCTGAATTAATAGTCAACAATGTCATTAAATAAGAACGTCCAACCTCAGTGTGATATACCATTTTAGTGTGTATTGTTACAACAATCATAAGTGCACACTTCTATTTTCTCATATCTCTATGTAAAAAAATATTTCCCTTTTGCTGTAGATATCTGCTGATAGCAAATCAGGGAACGGAGGAAGGTATTTTTTTAATTGTTTGTGCACACACATATAGATTGATTTTTAGAAAGCTAAACTATAATAGAAGTTATGCTAGTCCTTTGATAAGCTTATCTTGTTATTTGTTACCAGTTAACTCAGATTTTTTATTTGTAACTTAGTGACTTAATCTCTGCTCAGTTCATTGTTGTGGCACTATGCATAGGCATGGAGACGAGTTCCGAACTACAAGTGTATGTTTTTTTCATAATTTTTTGTTAACCTTCTGATCTGTATGTTGTTAATTATCCTAATTAGAAATATGTGATCCTAAATTTGAATGATCTTTTAGTCATTTTTTTAGAAAATTGATCTTTTCTTTTAGTCGTTTTCAATTAACATTTAAAAGGGTAACTTTTTCTTATTTGACTGGTATTGGTACAGTACATCAGAGACTTCATCAGAAAAAATATTTTTCATGGATACTATTTCTAGATTGATGACCATGCCCTATGTTGGAAGAGGGTCATCTCTTACCCTCAAGGAAGTCATTTCAAGCTATATGCATGAATCGACTGAAGACCACGTGATGTCATCCCTAATTCTACTTTTGGAAGGTCAAAAGGCTGGTTGTTATGGTTTTAATTACTTCAATCAACTTGGATTTCACTTGTTTGATAGTGTGGCAACTACAGCTAGTACAGTGAGACACCCCAACATCTGTCCAACTCTAGGGTTTCTAGAAAAAGCCAATTATCACTATCTATTGCAACCTAGGGGTTCATACACTCTAGAGAGTATTTTTCATTTTAGTCCTTCGGCTTTACAGTCAGACTGGTATATGAGATTCTTGGTGTATCAGGTAGTATCTGCCATTGCCCATATGCATGAACTAGGGGTTTCTCATGGTAATGTGAAACCTTCTACCATTCACTTAACCGATTCCCTGTGGGCTTGGCTTAGCATAACTGACACGGGACTTGTAAAACAGAACTCAGGTTTTCCAGAAAAAACTTTGAAAGGAAACGAATGCCTATGTAAGATGAGCTCCTTGGAGTTTGACTTGGTTGGCTCATCGGAATGGAAAGCTGGATTTGAGAAATGGTGGAAGGGACAAATGAGTAATTTTGATTACCTTCTCCTCTTAAATAAACTTGCTGGGAGGAGGTGGAGTGACCCTACGTTTCATATAGTCATGCCATGGGTCATAGATTTCACAGAAAAGCCGGACAAAAGTTCAAAATCAGGCTGGCGAGACTTGACAAAATCAAAATGGAGACTTGCAAAAGGAGACGAACAGCTTGATTTTACATATGCCTCGTCAGAAGTGCCTCATCACGTCTCTGATGAGTGCTTGTCTGAACTAGCAGTTTGTAGCTATAAGGCCAGGCGGCTGCCTCTTTCTCTCCTTAGGTCCGCAGTGCGCCAGGTCTATGAACCAAATGAGTATCCCTCTACCATGGTTCGGCTGTACCAGTGGACTCCAGATGAGTGCATACCTGAATTTTATACAGATCCTAGGGTTTTTGTTTCGTTGCATTCTAAGATGAGCGACCTGGCTGTTCCCCCATGGGCTGAGTCCAGGGAGGAATTTATAAAGCTACATCGGGAGGCACTGGAGAGTGATGTTGTGTCAAGAAATCTCCACCATTGGATTGACTTGACATTTGGATATAAAATGTCGGGTGATCATGCTGTCAAGGCTAAAAATGTGATGTTGCCTCATGCTGATGTAGCAAGGCCAAGGTCCATTGGCCGGAGACAGCTGTTTACGAAACCACATCCTATGCGTAATTTTGCTAACGATCCCCTATATTATTTGGAAAGTTTAGAAGAGGCCATTTTGTTTTCTGATCACGAGCAGGGTCTAGATTCGGTGTATGACTACCATGAAAAATTTGATCGTGAGATATCCTGCCAGCCCGTTATGGGGTTACAGGTACCAATGCCAGGACTAATATTAGAGTTTGATTCTGGTACCTTTATGGACTGTTTTGAGGAGACCGAAGATAGAATGCCGGTAGGGTACCCTGAGATGCTGAATTGGAAGCAGAAGTCCTGTAATTCAGCAGTGTTTTCACAAAATTGCGCTAATGATGTATTTTCAGTCGGTTGTATATTGGCTGAGCTGTATTTGCATAAGCCTTTTTTCAACCCAGTATCTCTTCAAGCATATAGAGAATGTGGGGTGATGCCGGCACTGATGCAAGAGCTGCCTCCTCATGTTGCACTCCTGGTTCAATCTTGTATTGAAAGAGATTGGAAGAGGTATTGTTACTCTCTCTCTCTCTCTCTCTCTTGAAATTCTTGGTAGCGTTGCCATGTTTTGCAGTAAACTTAAATATAAAGTCACATCAGTCACCGTCATCTCTCTCTCTCTCTCTCGTTATAATTTCACCATGACAGGAAGGGCCCTCACCAGTAAAGCATGTGAAACCCAACCTTTTGTGCTTTTTAGTTTTTTGACATACTGACCCTAACTATTCTTTAAACAATGTTTGGCTGGCAGAAACCTTTTGATAATTGACAAGAATCTACATAGATCCGAGTCCTACTTTGCAATAATGAGACCAGTTACAACACCTAATTACAAGTGGATTGTATAATTCATAATTCTATTTTTTATGTATGTTTTTTTAGGAGACCATCAGCAAAACGCTTATTGGATTCAAAGTACTTCCCTCAGACATTTCGATCAGCTTACACATTCCTTGCACCGCTTCAGCTCAACTGCAGTCCTGCACTACGCCTTAAGTACGCATGCATGCTTGCTTCCAAGGGGGCACTTAAGGCAATGGGATCTCTGGCAGCTGAGGCATGCGTGCCATTCTGTGTTCAACTCATTTTGACAGCTCTGCCAGATGCAGAGGCTGAGACAGCTGTCTCTCTACTAAGAGAGCTTCTGAGATGTCTGACAAGGCAGGCCACAAGGGATTTAATCTTACCTCTCATTCAAAAAATTCTTCAGGCTCGTTAATAATTTATAAATTAATACTTTATTACTTCTTTCATATACCAGACCCAACCCAAAAGCGAGAAATGCCTCCCTCTCCGTCATACAAAGAAAAATCAAGAAAGAAAAGGACAGAAAGGAGGTTTAGCTGTGGTGAAACTGGTTGGGGTCTTGGTTCACCCAGTATCATGGTGACTGTATTATTTATAAGTTTTTTATGTTAACTTTTGCTAGGCATCAGAATATTCTCATCTGAAGATATCAATTCTCCAAGATTCATTCGTTCATGATTTGTGGAAGAAAATAGGAAAGGAAGCTTACATGGAAAATGTTCACTCCCTAATAATTGCAAACCTGTTCAATACACCAAACAAGCAGAGTGCTTTGGCCGCATCAGTTGTTTTGATTGGTTCGTGTGGAGATCTTGGCATTCCATTCACTATCCATCAGGCATGTGCTTTTATTACTTATTTGTTTCTCTTTTAAATTACTCTTTTGGTATAACTATTGAAATTAGTAAATAATAGATTAATCTTTTTGCAGACAATTTTGCCCCTGATCCAGTACTTCGGTAAAGGGATTTGTGATGATGGTATTGATACCTTAGTTCGAATAGGTATCCATACACATTCTATAAAAAAAACCAAGAATTATAGGAGCGAGCTCCATAATAGGAATTAATGCACATTGTCATTTGGCTAGGTGGCACTTTTGGGGAGAATTTCATTGCGAAGCACCTCTTACCACTATTGAAGGGGGCTATAGTTTACTGTACTGATCCAGCTCAGATAAACAAGCCCGAGCCACAACAAAGTTGGAATTCTCTTGCGTTAATTGACTGTCTGTCTACCTTAGATGGTTTAATATCAGTTCTCTCAGTCCAATCTGTCCTTAAAGAATTCATTCAGGTTTGTGTCTTTTACTTTATAAAAAATCAGATGGGACGAAAAAAGAGTTCTGATATCTTTTTTGGTATATTGAACCATCCATCCCTAGTTTATGTTTTCATTTCCTCCTTTATTTTCAGCTTAAGTTACTTTAAGAGGACATACTTGGGTTGTTCTTTAATTTTTAGGATCAAACCTTGTTACATGTCAAGATTCTGACTCACAATCAGCTGGATCTCCATGTGACCCAGGTATACAATCTAAAAGAATAGAAAATAATGACATTTATAAATAGTAACTGTAGCAAAATTGCATTTTATATAATTTAGGCCGGACTGGTAAAAAAACCAGTACAGGTCTTGTACCAAGCAGGACATACAGGTACGATGTCCAAATGTTACCATAGATTGTAATCATTTGTTCTTACTCCCACATTTTTTAGTGTCTGTTTCAAATTAATTTCTCTTCTTTTCGAAACTTTTAGTATGTATGATAATTTTCTGTTGTCCTTTTTGTGGTCCAGGTTGCGGCAACTACACTTACCAGGCTTTGCCAGAGGATTGGCCCAGAACAGACTGTAGTGCATATTTTACCGCAAATGAAGGAACTGTTTGCAGAGCTAGCATTTAATTCATCGGCTATAGGGCCCAGCTCCTCTGATAAGGACTTGAAGTTATCAGAACAAAAATTACACAACTATAAGCTTGAATCAAGGAGAGACCTCATGTAGGGGCCATAAAACACATGCTCTCTCTCTCTCTCTCAATTTCGTGTTCTAATATTGTCAAATAATTAATGTATTAGGTTGGTATTGTACCCATTCTTGGCATCTTTTATGGGGATAGAGAAGCTCCGCCAGTGTTGCAGCACGTGGTTTCTCTTGGAACAATCACTTCTCAAGTTTTACAATTGGAAGGTAATACACTGCACTAGTGGTGGTACCATCGCAAGCTACATGAGACAAAGTGGGTCAATTCATCCCATTGTATTTTCATAACCACCCCTTATAAATATATTAATTTCAAAAATTATACAACAGTAAATACTTACATACCTCTTTATTGGCCCTTGCGGCACAAGATACTAGGTGGTATATCATGATTGGGCCTGGGCAGCCTGGTGAAAAAGCAGATTTTCTAATTTCATAAAATTGCAGTGGGACTCATATGGAGAAGCTTATAGAAGCAGCGAGGAATCAGCAACAACATCTCAGAGGGGCATTTTTGTAAAATCCTCCTCTGATCCTGCAAGAATTCTCCTAAATGGGGCTGGTTGGTCGAAGCCTCAATCCCAAGCCACCAGATCCATCATTCCTCCAGCAAGACCAGGCCCAGACCGAGAAAGCGAGCCTGCTGTTGCCACTTCAGATTATGTACCGTGGTTCTGGTATCCTGGTCTGGCAGTTGACAATTCTAGTTCATGCTCTTTTAGTTTCTCTTTTTCTTCTTCTGCATGCAAGGTGAAAGGGATGGCATTCCACTCAGTTAGGGCCCACCCGGGCGTGGTAAGGTCGGTGGCCACATGCTCGGATGAATGCAAGGTTTTTACAGCAGGCGTGGGGCCTTGTTTCAGAGGAAGTGTCCAGAGGTGGGACCTCGCAACTGCCAGTTGTGTCTCAGGCTATGATGGCCATGATGAGGTTAGTTTTGATATTCAAACAAAAGACACAAGACATTTCCCTGACACACACACACACTTGACACCACCCTCTCTCCCCATAAAACCACCATTTCCACTGATAGATGAGAAAATACACGCAACCCTATAATAGCAAACACTCAAGTCATTTTTCTTGTGCATGTTAAACCTAGGTTGTGAATTCCATATGCACGCTATCAAATACCAGCCGGGTTGCCTCATGTGATGGGACAATACATGTGTGGAATGCCATCACTGGAAAGTTGATAACCGCATATGCTGAGTCTGGTACTGCTACTGGTGCTGCCACAAGTTCCTCTGTCCGAGGCATAAGCAGGGTGGAATCTGAGCAGCCAAGCGTGCTTACACCTAACGGCCTCACTGGAGGCATCCTGTCCAGTTCCTTCACTGGAGGTGCCCTCTACACGTGCCTTCATTTTTTAGAAGCTGAGGATAGACTTGTTGCCGGCATGGGAAATGGTTCTCTCAGGTACTGATAAATTCTAAAAATAAGCAAAACTAGAATTAAACAACTAAATAAATAAGGGCAGATGGTGATGGGCCTACCACAGGTGGTGATGGACCTTACCTCTCTATAGACAGGTATAATTCCCGCAAGAGGCATCTGAAAAGAAATAGATGTAAGGTGTTAATGAGAACCCTTATTTCAAAATAAATAAATAAATAAATAAATAAGAGCAGAAAAAATGATATTTCTTCAAAAAATGAAGGTATATAGATATAGAAAGGGAACAGAAACTACATCTATGGAGGAGTGAATCGGTCGAGAATTCGCTCTCATCTGTAGTATCTGCCGTCTGCTCTGGGCCCCAGGCATCAACTTCCTGTTGCACAGCTGTTGGCCTAAGTTCAGGAAATTGTCGGTTGTTGGACTCTCGGAGTGGTACTATTGTTGCTGCTTGGAGAGCTCATGATGGATATATTACAAAGGTTTCTATGTCTCTTTTTGTTCATTTTTTGCATTTTTGCTTGTATTATTTTCGTATAGTAATTTTGTGTATTGAGCCATATATTTTGGACCCGCAAGTTTCTGTTTCCTCTCAAAATTCAATAGGCATAATAAGCTAGTTGTATTGAGCCAAATATTTTGCTAATAAAGTTTCCTGATCAACCTTTCAACCCCCTCCGTCCTCTCTATTTCTTCCGAGCTTAAAAAAAATTGAAAAATAATATGACGTTTGTTTGCATATTCTACAGTTAGCCGCATTAAAGGATAACATGCTTGTATCAAGTTCTCTTGACAAAACTTTGCGATTGTGGGACCTTAGAAGGTACATCTCTATTTTTCCTTTTAATGTCTCATTTATTTCAGTCTTTAACTTTATTTAGCTGCTTTCTCCCAAAGGCTCATCTCGTATGATTTAATTAATACAATTGTCAAGGAATTTGGGGTCTCAGTCCTGCATAATCCGGGGGCATACAGATGGAATATCAAGCTTTACGATGTGGGGTCAGGATATAATATCTGTTTCTAGAAACAAGATATCGCTCACTTCTCTTTCTGCACTCTCAAACAACCATGTATGTAATTCTTATTAATATTTGGGCTTTCTTGTATGTCCCTGCATAATATTTAAGGCTAGGTCTGTGTGGAAACATAGAAATGAAGTTTGTTTTAATATTAATAAAATCAATACTACACAGGTGCTGATGGTTAATCGTGTTATCTATAAGAATATTTCTTGCGTATGTAGAGCAATTCTTCATATTTCTTGCTCTAAAGAGGGAGATGCGATAAATTTAGCATTCTTTTGGCATATGCATGAAAATTTTGCTCATTATTCTTTATGTTTTAGATTTTTTATTCTTCAACTTTTCTTTTCTCTTTTTGATTATTCTTTTTCTTACGGCAGCAGTTGGTGCCGCAATATTTGTACTCGGGTAAAGGGGTCAGAAATCTCTCTCCTATCTCTGCAATTGCCGTTCTCCCGTTTTCTAGATTGTTTATTGCTGGGACCGAAGATGGTTTTCTCAAGATATGTTCTTAGCTCTCCTCTTTCTCCAAACACACACAGAAGTCTGTATTTTGTCACTATAGTTTGTGAAATTTGGCTTATATTATTTTTAATATCTAATAGCAGTTTTATTTGTATAGTCTCCTCCCTTTTTTCCCCCCTCTTTCCTGTGTTACTAACGGTGTGTTGCTTTTCCTATTTGCTATTGTAATATTTTTTAAAGACTTATCTTGTTAGAAAGGGTGATTTACTAGTTACAAGAGTATCGTAATTGATTGTCATATATATTAAATACTTTGTTTCTCTAGCTAGTCAAATACCTTTTGCGGGGTGCCAACAGTCAATCATTCAAGACATTTTCACTTTATCTTGTATTTTCGCTTATAAATGTTAATTATATACAAGTGTAAATTTATATATGATTCATACTTAAATTATATTTGTTCACACTGCCACACTGGAATCTGTTGACAACGCGCTCCAAGTGCTGTGATCCGGGGATAAAAATGCTTTGTACAACAAAAATCATTCCTCGTACCATTTGGAGGTTACTAAACTTTGTCACTAATTAGTTCGTTCTCAAGTTTGATTTGTCTAATTAAGTCACTCAACTTATCATTTGTTCTAATCAAATCACTCTATAACTTTTCTATTCAAAATATTAACGGAATGTGTCCATTCCGTCCAAAATGCTAATGAAATATG
The DNA here is from genome assembly GCA_028015225.1 of Carex myosuroides. NCBI lineage: Eukaryota > Viridiplantae > Streptophyta > Magnoliopsida > Poales > Cyperaceae > Carex > Carex myosuroides. The sequence goes on from CM051472.1 coordinate 8,565,245, forward strand.
CTCATTCCGTTCAAAATACTGACAGAATGAGCATATTTTGTCCAAAATACTAGTGAAATGAGAATATTCTGTTAGCATTTTGGATGGAAAAGTTATTGAGTAACTTAATTGGGACAAATAAAAAATTCAGTGACTTAATTAGAACAAATAAAATTTGAGTGACCAATTTGCTACAAAAGACAGTTTAGTGACCTCCAACAAAATTTACTCTATATAAAATTGAAGGGACCCTCCTATTATACATACTACAAAAGTTGGTAGGTTTGAAAAGCTAGCTGAAGCTAATAGGCTTAATGATGAAGAAATAGATAGTTGGAATGAATGTCAATTTGATCTTGAAAAAAAAACTTTAAAGATGAGGAAATATATTGGCAACAGAAGGCTAAAATTAAATGGTTTTTAGAAGGTGATGCTAACACACAAATTATCCATATACAAGCTTCTATCAAGAAAAAAAGAAAAATTCAATTTTTTCTATGACTATTGAGGGGGTTGTGACTCATGATTTACAGGTTATAAAAAAACATATTTTACAATACTATATTGATCTCATATTTTACCTCTGATAGGTTAGTGTCTCTTCAACCTGATCTTTGGGATGAATCTGAATTATTGTCAAGTAACCAAAGGCAGTGTTTAGAAAGACCTTTTTCACTAGATGAAATTACTAAGACCTTATTTTCATGTAATCCATCTAAGGCACCAGGCCTGATGATTTTTCATTCCAGTTTTATCAAAGTTTTTGGCAGGTGGTGAACCCTGATTTCATGAAGTTAGTTCAAGCTTTTTTTGATAATCAGTTGGATTTGAGTAGAATCAATATGGCCTTCATTTGTGATGAAGTCAAAACATATAGCGAAAATTACTATTTTTTTTCAAAAAATGACCAAAAGCGAATGCAAAGTAGTCATTTTTCCGATTTATTTACCGAAACGTGTTTTTAGGTCTTTTTGGTAGGTTTTTGAGAAAGTTGCGTATTTAGACCAAAAACATAGTAAAAGTGTCATATTTAGGCGATTTTCGAAGATAGCGTCAAAACAGGGCATTACATGGAGCATGCAACGCCTCACACGAAGTGCACAACATGCAAAATTGTGAAATTATAAGAAAATCTGCTAAGTCAGGAAGCCGTGCGACCTCCCTCTATGCCCCATACGGCATAATCCTAGGCCGCACGATCCGTGGACTCAATCTGTGGACAGTTTTCTTTGGATCAAATCTCCACCGTTGATGCTATTTTCGGCAGAATTCTTTTAGAAGGACGTGTTTGCTTCAGAGCCAAGCAATCATAGCTATTTTTGGCTTCATCTATCCAAACTTGGATATGCACTCCAAGTTTCCACCACCTCAACTACTTCCACTACTCCATCTCTCATATTATGAAGGCTATAAATACCCCTCTTATAATATGATTTAGTGTGCGTTTTTAATTGTGTTAAGTCTATAGAATCGAGATTAGCAATTATCATTGCTAGGTTAGGTTAGATAGTTACTTAGAGAGAGAAGAGTAGTTATCGGAAGCCAAGTAGGAGAAGAATGCGTCATCTAATGAGACAGGTTCATTCATCTTCAATTAGGTTGCAATTTATGTTCTCTTTATTTTATTCCTTTTATTTGTCATGGCAATGAGAAGCTAAACTTCTCATCTCTAGGGTGAGGGTTGTACTCGAATTCTTAATTATGTTTTAGTCTACTATATGCCAATGACTTTCCACATACCAATAGGTGTAAAGTCGTTGCATCCTTGTGTGAGAAGGATAATGCATATAAGAACTTCGAACACTTCAGCTAACGAGGCTTAGCAGCGGTTCAAAGACTGGGGTTAGATCCCAGTGGGCTCCCTTGGCAGGATAGCGTAAATTGTACATTTAGATTATATTAGGAAGCACTTAGATTAAGTAGGGTCTTTGGGATATTTCAACTACAGGGTAGTATAGGGAAATAATATAATTGCGTACCTAAAATACTTTAGCCTTGATAGCCCAAAAGCCCATCGCAAGATCGAAAAACCTTTCAAATCGCATAAGCAAACACCCAGCATGCCCTGCGGGTAGTGATAGTGCCGCATGCGGGGTAGCTGTGGGACAATTTAGGCCGCATGCGACAGTGACAGTGCCGCATGCGACGTAAAGACGTCGAAATTTATACTTTGCATAATTAAGAAAGAGAGAACATGAACCCTAAAGGACCTCTATTTACTGTTTAACTCTAACCTTAACTCAATTAGCGCCACCGCATCAAACTTATAAAAAACCCCCGATAACCTAGACTAGTGAAGTATTTAAAATCTAATACACTATCCCTGTGGATCGACACCCCAATCATACTACATGGTAGAATCATGCGCTTGTGATCTGAACGTAAGTATAAATTAGGGTTTATAAATATTTAAAAGTAGTAGTTTAATTTGGACTCGTCAATTTGTTTGATACCTAAGAAAGATAATGCATAAGAAATTAAGAATTTTAGGCCAATAAGTCTTATCAACTGTAGCCTTAAAATTATTACCAAATGTTTGACTGATAGACTTGCAATTTGTATGGGTCACTTAATAGATTCCTCTCAAAATGTTTTTATTAAGGGTAGGTATATTATGGATAATATTATGGTTGCACATGAAATTTTACATATTGTTAGGGTGCATAAAGTTAAAGGGGTCCTTTTTAAACTCGACTTTGAAAAGGTTTATGATTGAGTAAACTGGGGTTTTTTAATGAAAGTACTTAAACTTAGGAGTTTTGGAGACAAATTTATTTCTTGGATCCAGAATTTACTTATTTCTAGCAAATCATGTGTTAATGTTAATGGGAACTAGGAGATTATTTTCAATGCAAAAGGGGCTTGCGACAAGGGGATCCTCTATCCCCCTTCTTATATATTTAACTTAGTAGCTGATGTTTTGAATAAACTCCTTAAAAGAGCTCAAGCTGCTGGATTGTTTAGGGGACTAGGCAATATTTTAAATCTAGGGGATGTGTTGAATCTGCACTTTGCATATGACTACACATTATTGTTTATGCAGGCAGATAGACAAATGATTAACTCTTTAAAATGGATCATGTTGTGTTTTGAAAATTTATCAGGTTTGAATTTTTTTTTTTTTTGATAAAAGTGAAATGGTGGCTTTCAATTTATCTCAACAGGAAGGACAGGTGTTAGATACTCAATTAGGGTGTAAACTAGTTAGTATACCAATAACTTACTTAGGAGTCCCTTACATTGGAAAAAATTGCCTATGAACTGTTGGAATGAGTTAGTTGAGAAAATTGAGAAAAGATTGAGTAACATTGTTGAATTCTGTCATTTTAGCTATTCCCTTGTATTGGTTGTCCTTGTATAATATGCCAATTAATATTAGAATGAGAATTGATAAATTACGAAGGCAATTTTTATAGTATGGGGGAAACGCAGTGAGGAAAAAACATGCCCTTATCAGCTGGAGTAGGGTATGTAGAAGCAAAAAGGTAGGTGGTTTAGGTGTACTTGATTTACAGGTGATGAATAAAGCTTTATTAGCTAAGTGGCTAATGAGAATTTTAGATGATAAAATTTCAGGTACTTGGAAACATGCCCTTATCCCGCAGGCTACGTATGTGATTATCCATCCTGCTCATGATTACCGCTATATATTCAAGTGTGAGATATCTGATTCTCTTTCGTGGCGTACTCTTACGAGTCGACCCATCTGATCTGTTATCTTTATTTAGTTAAATAATTACATAAAGACTGTAGGGCATATTTATCATTTTCTTTTCTGCATTATAGATAAGATTTGCATAAATCCTGAAAACAATAAATTTACCATATTCTAGGAGTAATGTAACTTAATGATATGTTATAAATATTATATTATATTAGGTTATTAGTTTTTCTTCTTCTCGTAGAAGACAATATATTATATTATTATGTAGTCGCATGCATGCATTGGTGAGTGTTGAGAAGAAGGATCAAGTGACTTCGTTCCGTCTTGTTGTATGAGCTGCGAGCTGACCCGACAGCCACTTAGCCGAGTGATCACTTAATCCCTCAGGAGGTCTAGGACTATTATATGTATAAAATTGGCTTATATATTCTTCTTGTTTCATTTTACATTTACGTGCACAGTTCTGATCTCGATTTATGTGTCACGAAATGATTCGGGATTATTCCCCCTACATTAGAAGCTACTCGCCTATATACGGGTTACCCCATGCACAGTTCTAATCTCGAGTTCTGTGGTGACATGCTTTTGATACGAGACTACAACAATTCCGATCTCGAGTTATGTGGCAGATCTGATTTACGCTATCGCACGGTTCCGATCTCGAGTTATGTGGTACTGGTTACTATTTTTCATTAGTCTGGCCGGGCATTGGAGACCTTTGTCTGCTCATGAGGAAAAGGTTTAACAAAATTCTTACGTCATGCTTGTAGTTTTCTCCTATTTCATATGTTTGGTTGAAGAATTGTTTGGAAGTATGAAACCCAGGATTTAGATATGTCCATCTGCATGCATACGTAGTACATAGAGGGGCTCAATTCTCGATGTCACTAGGCAACGTGTATCATTGGACTCTCTGACTGTGGTACTTGGATAATATTTTATTGGATCTTTTGATCCTATTGGCACGGCATATGGTGATTATCCTTCCGTATTATTATATTAAACTTCTACACAAAGTATTTAGGTACTGGACTCCGATTTAATTATCCATATAATATTCTTCTTGTATTTTTATTTCGGATATCTTTGCATGTTGTCATACTAGATTAATTGTATCATTTTTGGGTAGTCACATCTATTATATTATATGTATTTTCATTTTAATAGTTAATAAATTAGGGTATATCTTTGTATGACTATTAAACTTGCATACGAATTGCAGATTTATTAAATCATACGTAGACTTATAATTAAAAGTGATTTGACCGTAGAGAATCTCTGAAAGTTGTGTCACATACTGAGTAATTAGTCACTCACCCACAAGTTGTTTCGTGGATTTTTAGGTACAGAGACTGGCGATCAGCATGACGATTTGCTAAGAGCTGTCCCCGATATCTATGTAGTTTGACTTTATGTTTATAGGATTTTTTGATAGGATATACGAGTTCTGGTGCTTTTGTTTCGTGTATCAGATTCGTTAGATCATGTATTCATTTCCTTAAATGATGTTTTACTTTATTATGATGTGGGTTGTATGCACATTATATATGTATGTTTATTTACGGATTTTATGATTTGTGCTTTTATTGTTAGTATTCACGCTTCCGCATTTATTTAGTTATTTGTATTTGTTTAGCCTTGCGTGTTTATTGAGTTAATGAACACGAGACGAGGAATAATCACGCTCTTATCCGGAATTTCCGGTTTGAGGCGTGACAATTTCTAAAAAAATTCAGAAAATAAGAATTTTATTAGACTTTTAATTCATTTCATTTCTAATAGTCGAAGCCGAGCCTAATAAATTGAATTGTCTGATCTTAAATGAACATTTTTAGGTTTATCCAAAAGCATCTAATAAATTGTCGATACTTGGAAAAAAAAAAATTGGGTGTACTATTCTTAAAAGTATAGTAAAAATGTACAAGTCACCGTCAGAATGATTTCAACTCGTTGATTTTTTAAAGGATGCCGTTAAATTTCACATATTCCCTCTCGTAAACACCAAAATGTTATCTTTAAAACTGAAACATCATCGTATCTTTCTTACTCCAAGAATGAGATCTATAAGCTTACTTCTTTTTTTCCTATTAAAGGGTCTCGGTAACTCGGTAAGTTTCAATTCTTTAGATACTTTTCTCGAGAGTCACTGCGCTGAGCTTGCGGTTCATTTTTAAGATTACTTAGATGCTCATTTTTAATTCTTCTTTGACCATTAGGAGAGAGGAAATTCTCGGGCAGGGCATTTTCTAACTAAAATACGAAGGTATAAATAATTTAGTTTACCTATATATATATATATATATATATATATATATATATATATATATATATATATATATATATATATATATATAAGCTGGGCTATGGTAGGGCTGCAAACGAACCGAACCGAATCGAACTTACCTCCAGTTTGAGTTTGGTTTGAATTAATTTCGAATTAGGTTTGGTTTGAATTAATTTCGAACGAACTGAATTTCGAATCGAACTCAATTTCGAATCGAATTTTTTACGAACTCAATTTCGAACTTCTTCGAACTTTGTTACGATTTACGAATATCCAAAATTTTCCAAATACAAAGTTTTCAAATATCCAAAGTATCAAAGTACAACAGAGGGAAAGTCGCAGCCAACAGCGGTTGATCTTTCACTTTGGTCCGACCTTATTTCTAAGGTATCGCAACCTCTAGAGTTTGGTATCGCAATTCGCAGCCAAGAGAGAGAAACTCTAGGGTTTGGTACTTTGGTATCCCAAGTTTGAAACCAACAGAGAGAAAGTCGGCTAGGGACTTGGCTACAGCGATTATGGCTAGTTTTGTTTAATATTTCTATTTGAGTTTTGCTGTTGAATTTTTCTATTTGGGTTTGTAGTTGGACTGGGCTTTTTATTTTAAGAAATAATTTTCAAAAGTCAGAATTGAGGGCAGCCTTATATTTTCATCAGCGAACATAAGTTATCAACGGAAATTAACGGTTCACATTTGAGTTAATTTCGAACTAAATTTGGTTTGCGAACCTATTTCGAACGAACTAGGTTCAGTTTGAGTTTGGTTTGAATTAATTTCGAACTAAGTTTGGTTTGAATTAATTTCGAACGAACTCAATTTCGAATCGAACTTTTTTCGAACTTTTTCGAATCAAACTCGAATCGAATTACGAACTACGAATTTTTTGTGCAGCCCTAGGCTATGGTGAGTTGTGAAGTAAGAGGTCATTTTTACTTCACGCTCATATTTTCATTTTGAAAATTCAAACAACCGATCCGAACAGCTCAACATGTTCTCTATATTGAAATGTGCTTGGAGACTAAATTTTACATTTTTTGGAATTTTTTTTACTATTTATTAAGCCACTTTGAAAATCGCTGATCCGGTGGCCCAGAAAATTTTACTGTTTTTACTGTTCATAGTGGATCAGCGATTTCAAAGTGGCTTAATAAATAGTAAAAAAATTCCAAAAAATGTAAAATTTAGTTTCCAAGCACATTTCAATATTTAGAAAATGTTGAACGGTTCGGATCGGTTGTTTAAATTTTCAAAATGAAAATATGGCGTGAAGTAAAACAACGTTTTACTTCACAACTCACCATAGCCTATCTCTCTCTCTATATATATATATATAGAGAGAGTGGCTAAGGTCAAAGTGGTATGACCAAGGCCTTGGTGCTACCAATTAGTTTTTGCAATTTTAAAGTTCAAATGGTCGATTCAAACCGTTAGATGTTCAATATATATTAAAATATGCTTGGAGACCAAATTTTACATTTTTTGGAATTTTTTTACTATTTTTTAAGCCACTTTGAAAATGACAGATCCGGGTGAACAGTAAAAACAGTGCAACCAATTCTGGACCATGTGATCAGCAATTTTCAAAGTGGCTTAAAAAATAGTAAAAAAATTCCAAAAATGTAAAATTTGGTCTCCAAGCAGATTTTAATATAGAGATCACATCTAACGGTTTAGATCGACCATTTGGACTTTGAAAATCCAAAAACGACTTGGTAGCACCAAAGGCCTTGGTCATACCACTTTGATCTTAGCCACTCTCTATATATATATACAAAATTAGTCCGAAAAATTTCATGCTCAAAATTTAATATCCATAATGAAAGTAATTGGAAGGATTTGATTCTCATGTCATGTTTAGAAACAAAAAATGTATTGTTAAAATAATTAGTGTACAAAATCCAATGTTCTACACATGTACAATCCGAAAGCAGCAAGTCTTGGATATGGCTAAATATACATTTTACTTTTACTGCGTGGTTCAAAACATTCAGAGAAACAGAACAGGGGTTAGCACCATAGAAGATCTAGTCTCCATAAAAATGCCAACTGCTAGAGAGTAGAGACTTGTCCTGCCTATAAAACCGAGAACCAACCAAAAATACTTAAACCCTCTAAAACCCTTAACACCTTGTTTGGATGGAGAGTAGAGGAAGGGAGGGAATGGAAAGAAAAGAAAACTTTCCGTCGAATCGTGTTTGGTTGACAAAATTATGTCGGAGGTGAAGGGTACAGGAGGTGAAAGGTTTAACCTTGTATCATTATAATCAATAAAATCGGTTTCCCTCCCGATTTGGGGTGTAACGGATGGAAAAAAAATTTGTTGCAAATATTTTTAGAACAAAAAACACAAATGTCCAATCCTATATCTTACCTATATAATTTTCATACAAGTTTTTTATCACAAATTTACAACAACCACCGAATTTCTCATTAACCTTATAAATTTTAATCAACCAAACAAGAAATAAGACAGAAAGGAAAGTTAAATTAATTTTCCCTCATTAATCATCCAAACACAAAGAAGTTAAATATGTTAATCTTCCTTTCTATTCCATTTCATTCCCTTTTATTCTTTACCTCCCCTTCCTTCCTCTACTCTCCATCCAAACAAGGTGTAAAACAAGGCATCGCTCAACTCAGTTATTGCTGGTTAGCTTGTTGCTCACGGAGAGGTAACCTAAGCCAGTACGTGTTTGCTCTACTTCTCTTCCTAGCAACCCTTACATGCCCTCCTAGCAACCCTTGTTGCATGCCTTCGGAAACCCCGATAACGGTTTTGTCCCACGGTTTGGGTTCATAGTACCGGGATCTGGATCTGTACCTATTGTTGCCAGCACCTCCTATTCCGAACATCAGTGGAGGTGGCAATACAATTTGCACATGGAAGTTCAAGGCCCAGAGGGAGAGAGAGAGAGGAGGTTTTAGATTTCAGGGTTTAGAAGAAAAAACTGACTCACCCCCACTCGGGCGGTCAGGAGTTTTAATTTAGTTTAGTGAGGTGTGCTTCATGCTAGTTCCTAGTAGTTTAGCCTGTGATGTTTACTGTTGTGTTGTGTGTTAATTCCATGTTTTTACTTTTATTTTTGAGAAAACAGAAAAGTGTTAATTCCATGCTAGACCAATGTAAGCGTCGTTTTCAGAATAGTAAGTTGATGCATAATGCATTCCTATTATTATGTGAAACATATGTGCGTACGGGCCTGAGTTCACCCACTTTTACTTTTTCTTTTCCTACATTTTGAGCAGGGAGAAGCATGACCGAAGGGATTCGGATCAGCTAAAATTCCGAAACTAATGAACAGTAATTCTGAAATTCCTGTAATCCGAATTCAGCTATCGATTTTTTCCGAGAACGCATCTCGAAACAGCTGATTTTTTTTGCACGCATCTCGGAACAGTTCGACGGCTGGATTCGGATTGCAGAGATTTCAGGATTACTATTACCAGCCTCGGATTTTAGCAGATGCGCTTCCTGACTGAAGATATTTATATTCTATAACTTGTGTGTGTGTGTGTCATTTCATGTTTAGTTTGAACTTTGAGCGTCTCGAGGGTTTCAAAACCAACAAGGCGCGTGAACTTCAGCAAAAAAAAAAAAACAAAGAAAGAAAAAAAAAAACTAACTGAGATTGGAGACAGCAGTAGGAAGTTAACGCAAGCGAGACGAGGAGATCACGGTCCTTTTTACTTGCCTGAGATTGGAGCAGTTGGAGTTGGTACTTTTTTATATAGAGAGTGGGAGGAGATCACGGTCCTTTTTATGCTTTAATTAAACTCAAATTTTCTGATATCTAAACAAGGATGCTGGAATTACATCTACTGGTGTTTGCATTATGGATTTTGACTTACCTGATGTATTCCTACATAAACCAAGCCTGCAAATATTTCCTGAAAAGACAAGGTGAAATAAGCATTTTCATTTATTTAACTGAGAAACGTATATGTTGAACACAAACATTAATTTAACTGAAATCCAGAAGAGAACAAAACATAGCAAATCTAATAGTCTAGTCTATCAGATCTAGTTTCTGTAAAAAGAAAAAGAAAAAAAAGTTCTGAAATAACACTACATAAATTTGATTACACAGAATTTATAATTAAGGAACTCTTTTAAACTTATTTCAGATGGAAATATGCAACTTAGAACTTAAATCTTCAATTTCAAATCTGGATCGGATGGGAGCACTTTCCCTCTGTGGTTAAAAATCATAAAGTCCAAATTGTCCGGGAGAGATACAACCCTGAAAATATTTGAAGTTCAAGTCTCAATGTTATAATCCACTGTGAGAAGTTCAAGGTAATGAGCATGTATTGGCATTTCATAGAAGGGAAGCATGTTAAGAGAAGAACAAGAGATGTCTCTTATTTCAGTACTACATAAAAGCAAAAGCCTCCCTTGATATGAAAATAGAAGTTCCCGTATCAAGATATGAATTCAAAATCATTATGGGCCAGCCAGCAAGACAGGTTGGTACTGGGAATTAGTAGTAAATTTAGACGAGTCAATACCAAACCGATTAAAAGGTAATTTGAGTTTCTTATATTGTTGAAAAAGCCCCTACTAAGTTAGCCTTGAGTGTTGATGTTTCAACAAAACAATTACTGATAACAACAAATTTAAGATCTAAAAGAAAGTGAAGAAGGCTTGATTTTAAGGCTCGTTGTTACAACATTTTAAGGACTGGATGATGACTTGAGTAGAATATTCTTATAATTATGCTGATTGTATTGTTAATAGTTTTTTCAAACCCATTACAAACAAATAAGACCAAACGTATTAAAGAAAACTAACAATAGGGGCCATTTTAAATTTCTTCATCAATGCCAAGGTTGTTCTGCAAATACTGAAGCAGGGGTTCTCTTTGCATTAAAGAAATGTGCAAGTTTCTTAGAAATACAGTTGATACAGGTTTTACTTTAGAGGGAAGAACATCAAGCTCTTGCTAAAACATATAGTAAATAAATACTGTACATGCACCAAATGGAGCTTAGTAGTGCGGAGAGAGAGAGAGGGTACCTGTTCTCATCAGAGTAGGGAACAATAGAAAGAAACTTTGTGGGTACAGCTACACCGGCCCACAGGCAAAGACCCAATCCTACAAGAAGCTCTATCACTACCTAGATATCAAAATTTCAGAAACAAAAAGGAAAAGAAAAGAAAATTATGAAAAGTTAACTTCATTAGTAACATATATAACCCTGCACAGCATAACCATGGTACATAGCAGCACACTACACCCATAATATGAAAAATACCCTTCATTTCTTTATTCCGCTTCTATAAAAAAAAGGTGCTCTAACTATTCTACAAAAATGAGGGGAAGGAGGGGCATTTCAGTAATTTTTCAACAAACTGAGAGTCTGAGAGAGGAAAACAAAGATGAGTTTACTGTTTGAAAGGCACATATCAGATATCTATCCTTTATAGAGGAACATGGTCAAAATATTCAGAACAAACTGAAGTTGTACCAAAATAAGTACTGCCCAAAAGTACCACAAAAATTGTAAGAATGCCATTCATTGTTCTGGGTTTAATTACCTACCAAGAAAAATTCTGATAAACTAAGCAACTTGGGTAATTGGTGTTTACTGATCTTTTTGTTTTCACTTATGCTTGATTTGTGTCTATTGCAGTTCTCTGATAGGATTGGCTTATGTAAAACTTTCCAGATTGATATTTTTTCTCCCCTATCAAGACATAGTTATATTACTTTCCTCTTTAAGTTCATGTATCTCAACTCCACGTTTGTGTAACTAATTTAACTAACTAATTTAACTCCAGTTCAACAAGTTCAATGAGTCAAGGTTAGGTTCAATTAACCCTCAAATAGCCCTCAAATAAGCAAGTAACCAAAAATTTGATTCTAATGTGGGAGCTAAACTTATAAACTGTGCCAGTATCCCACATTGAAAGTCAAATCACACACAATTAAACCCAACTGGAACTCGATTTTCCTTCAGTAAAAAGCCTCATAAGGCATATGAATTTGAACACCTAATAAAAGAGAAGCAATATTTGTTATATAAAGATAGACAATAAAATACATTGAAGGGAGGTCCAGTGAACTGCTCCTGAGTTATCTGCAGCTCCCCTCTATCTGCATAATTACAGATCCACCCAAGACATCAGCACAGGTAACCGATCAAGATTTAGAGATTTAAAAAAATAAAATGGTGAAATAAACCAATTGAGTACAAAATTTTGATGCGATTTCGGCATTTCTCTTGAGATATAACAAAATTCTGTTGAGACTAAAACCGATCAAAATATTAAACTATCCCGAATAACAACAGATTTGGAGAGAGAGAGCGAGAGAGAGAGAAGTACATTGAATAGTAGAGAAGGCAGCGTGAGCGAGAAGAAATCCGCCAACTATTCCTACGAGGAAACCGAGCCCCATTTCTTTCTGTTTATCTCCCTTCCAACTCGATCTTCGATTTCCGACTCGGCGACCCAACACAAGGGAGACGATACTAAAGAGAGAGAAGCAGAGGCTTTTTCACTATTTGGACCTTGTATATAGCTTATATTTGCCGAGAAGACCCAAGCAAGTAGGTCGAATATTCGGATATTATCATTCATTTATATACCGCTAAAAAAATCTAATAAGATCTGACCTTTGGACGGAATTCAGTGGAGACTCGTGAAGATCTCAATCGTTCATTTCAGATCTGACGATCTTGATAAGATCTGATCCAACAGCTGCTTCATTCCAAGTCGCACTGTCTGGATTTAGTACAAGATGTATGTTCTACTTTTACCGTCCGATTTGAATCTCATATATATTTGAAACGCTCAAATGAATTTCCACGATGGAGAGGAGCTTAACTTGTAAGTGTATTCTTGGCGATGTACCCGTTTTAGGCTTTTAGTTTTAGTACTGTGAACCAAATATTTTATTTTTTACTTAAGGTTTGCATTTTTAGGATATGTCCATTTGCACGGAAGATCATCTTTCCTTATATTTTAAGACGAGAGTTGAATTTTTTTTGTCTCCTGTCTCGTCATCACATTTTAATAAAGTATTTCTAAGAAGTTTAAATTTAAAGGAGAACATAAAATTTGTGTGAATAATCAAAAGTTGGAAAGCTTGATTTCCTTCTGTATTAAAAAAAATCGAAGGAGAAATAAAATTTCAAGATGTAATATATATTTGGGAGCGCCTAGTTGTCCCCTATGACAATTCCTCATTCTGTCCAAACATTAATTACTTAAGATATTACTAACTATCTCGAGGGACCACTAACTACTTGGGGAACTGTCTAATATTTGAAAGATTTTACAACTGACGCATGCAAATTTGGATACCTATGCGCGCAGGGGCGGGCGCAGGATTTCTATCAGGGAGAGGCAGAAATCGGGTTAAAATAGCTTATCGGATTCAAACTCATTAACTAATCGGGTACTAGAAAAAATAGTATAGTCTTACATAATAAAAAACAACAAAATAATATCATTTTATATATTAAAAAACAACAAAGTTGGTCCGGATCCGTAAATTTCTATAAAAACAACGAAGTTTCTCATTAACAGTGTTTTTGGACTGGTCTGGCGGACTTTCCAGTTCCAGAGAGGGACAAAACAATTTCCAGGGAGGGGCAAAGTGGTACCGAGTCCGTATTTTTCCACTGAATTTCAAAATCCAGGGAGGGCCAGCTGCCCCCCTCTAGTTGTGTGTGGGTCCGCCCCTGTATGCGCGTAAGTATTAATATATAATATATCAAGTATTCATATCTAAGATACTAAGTATTTTGAAGAAAAAAAACTAAACACATCACACACCCATCTTTTACACGTTCTTAGAGGTGGGGTTTTTTTTCTCCGTTCAATCTCGCCAATATTTCTGATGATCTGTGAGGAATTTTGCGAATCTAAAATCACCAACGTCTTCTACGCAATTTTCTCTTTCAAATGAGATTCATGATGACATACTTTTGGGTTGTCCATCGCACAAGTATTCATATCTCATCATGCAAGTATTCATACCTCATTGAGCAAGTTTCATAGTACAAGTATGAACATTTCATGTATCAAGTGTTTGTGTCTAACAAATTCTATCATTTTTTTTTCCATATGACATTGGATGATGTCTGAAAGTATTAATATCAAGTATTGCAAGTATTCATGCCTCGTCATGCAAGCGCGAATAATTCATGTATCAAGTGTTTGTATCTAACAAATTCTATCAATTTTTTTTTCATATAGCACTGGATGATGTCTGAAAGTATTAATATCAAGTATTGCAAGTATTCATACCTCGTCATGCAAGTGTGAATAGTTTATGTATCAAGTGTTTGTATTTAACAAATTCTATCAAATTTTTTTCCTTATGGCATTAGATGACATTTGAAAGTATTAATATCAAGTATTGCAAGTATTTATAACTCGTAATGCAAGTGTGAATAGTTCATGTATCAAGTGTTTATATCTAATAGATTTTATCAAAAAAAAATTCTTCATGTATTAAGTGTGAATAGTTCATGTATCAAGTGTTTGTATCTGATAGTATTTCTAACTATGTGTCCAAGTATTCATATCTATCAGTTCAACTATTAATATCTACGTTTTCAAACAAGTTATCAAATGAAAATGTACAATGTTATTAAAAACTAATTTTCATACATTGGGACCAACTTCGTTCTCACAAAACAGCAAGTCTCCTAAATATGGTTGAAGTGTGCATAGCTGTAACAACAAGTATTCATATCTGCATAAATTCCTATTGATATGTAAAAACCCAACTCTTCCTCTCATAGTTAGGATAATAGTAAAAACAAGTCACAATATACATGTGATTTTTTGACAAGGTACTGCTAGCTTCAATTAAAATTTAAAGGACTCTGTTACAACTCACCCCACCAGCACCTAAAATCAGGTATACCGACCTTTTTACTGCAAATTTTGAATACTTTCCTTCATCCTCAAACCTATCCTCTTGTGCTGCCTAGGCAACTTACTGTTCACCAATGCATTTTTTTCGAACACTTACTGAGCATAAACTAAATGGGCATAAGGAGCAACCAAGACAAAAACAAATGATCACCACATAATCAGCTCCTTAGAATATAGATTACTAATAGCATGTGACAATCAAGCGTGGTATCTTGACTGGTATTAGATATGTCTGAATTATTTGCATGCTATGTAGCATGAAAAGAGTAATTACCTTGAAAATTAATCTCGAATCAAGACTTCATATTTCAATATCTCATTAGTGTAACAAAATGCAAATATTCATACCTAAGATACTAAATATTTCTAAATTAAAACTGGATATCAACTTTATTTCATCTATCTCATCACACATTCATCTTTTACATATTTTTAAAGGTGATTTTTTTTCTCCGTTTAAAAATTAACAATATGACCTTCCAAATTAACAAGAATTGCAATACCAAAATAACATTCTTAATTAAAATTAACAATATGACCTTCTAAATTACAAGAGCTGCAATATTTACTCTCTGGCGCCCAACATCACATGTCAAATACTAATAGCACGCCTTACATTAATATTCTAACAGTTTTACGTTATTTTTGATATCACAGAAAAGAGCTAATGTTGTTATAGAAAATGATATAAACTAACCATATTTGTTGCAAATATTATTGACAACTAATTAACAAATATAGATTAGAAGGCAATTACAATCCAGAAAATAGAGCAAATATAGATAAGAAAGCAATTACAATTCAGAAAATAGAGCAAATAATAAAGGAAAACAAAACAGATAAAACCAGTATCATTGAATGATCTTGATATGCATTGGCACTTGTACGTAGCATTGATTTTGAATGATCTTGATATGTATTGGCACTTGTAGGTAGCATTGATTTTGATGCTCGTAGACATCTTCAAAAGCTCTCCAATCAACATGCAACGGTGGTTGTAATCTAGTGCTGGCCTCCATCAGTACCTAGCTGCCAGTGAGATAGGTACAAGAACTTATATTATTTTCCTTTGCAAAGCTGATCACCTCCAAGCTGATACCTGTACCGACCAGTACCCCAGAAGTGTGTCCCCTTTCAGAAAAACAAAACCTACCCCCACTTGATTTTTCTCCTTCCAAGAACCATCTACAAAACACCTTAGCTCGTTTACCTGTAACTGGCCTGTACTAGTATGCTGATTTCCCCTTCTTTTGACCTGTACCACACAGTAGTTTCAATTTGTATCTCTCTAAGATATTAATATCAAATATTTCTGACATAAAGTCCACATTCCAGGTCCCCAATTCAGGTACTATCAGGTCACTAATTTTCATTTCTTTTGGGCAGCATTTTGGGGACTCAATTGAACAGCTCACTGGTATCATGGCTGACCATAAACGTCTGTACACAGAAGGTAAAGTCTTGCCTTATTATTGTAATATGCTGATGCACCATTGGTTTAAACGTAGAATATATTGAGATAACATGAGTAAATAGTTTTAATAATCTGAGTCTAATTACTAAACAATTTTAGTAAGCTAAGTCCAACTTTAAGAACCTTTTACTCTTAATAGACTTGATTATTGAATGAGAAAAGCTATTAATCGTTTAGTAATCTAAGTAATGATTTAATAATGAAAAATATATTAGTAAGCGGTTTTAGTAATCTAAGCCCAATTTTTAGAACTTGTATTGATTAACCATAGCAAATAGTAAGATAAATAGTACATCATCACTAAATGGGTCATCAGTTGGCACTGTTTGTCCAGTGCCAGCTCAACCTTGGTACAGGATATTGGTACCAGTCACTGAGTAATGGTACCAGTACACACCTGACAGTATGAAAACTAATGGTATCAGTCACTGAGTAATTATAATCCAATTGATTCCCAATTACCTCCAGTTCAGTTAACTGTCAATTACACTCATCACTGAACAATCCTTGCACCATTTCCTGAAAGTTTTAGATTGAACACATTGGTTCAGGTACAATCCATCAATTTTTTTCCCTTTAGATTTTACTCCATGTTTTAAAGATGCTGACCTTTCCGTGCAAGTGGTTTGTTCTTTTTAAGCAGTGATGCTTCAATTAACTCATTAGATATTACGAAACTCAGAAATTGTTAATAGTATAGTCAAACTGTACATATTTCTATAAAAAAAAAGAATTGTTGAGAGAAGTAGGACCACTGCATACTTGATAGCTCGTTGAGGCATTTTAACAAACATCTGATATACGTGAAGCAATTGAAGTAAAAGGATATAAGTCAGATAAATCAATGTAAAGAATAGATCTAATGGATAAAGGGGAATGAACATAAGAATATGAATGTCACGGAGTACCTGGAGATGTCTAGATCTGGATCAAAATCGTCAAGATCTTCATCTGAAATGCCCTTGAAAACTTAAAGATACGATCAATGAGACCGACAGTACCATCGTCGCAACCAATAGCGATCTTGCCTCTACCGCTGGAGAAGCACTGGATCCTTCTGGTGATCTCGGCAAGGATCGCAGCCTTCCCACCGGACTTGTCCTCGAAGAACTCGAATTTACGCCACTAATACATCTTGTTCTTTCTGATATGTTTCTCTCCGTCGAGGAGCCTCCGTGTCTAGGTTAGAGGTTAGAGCCTCCATGTCCAGATTATGATAGGATCTTTTGTGATTCTAGCTTGCCTCCACGACTTCTACAAACATTATACCGAGCGAATTCAAGAGAAACTGATCAAATATGAAGATCCCTCCTCAAAACTATTTATGCGTCAGATAATAGATCGACATGAACTTGAATCGATCAAGTACGATCTGATGCACAAAGACTAACCTGAGGACCTCCTTCATGGCGGTCGGAGCATTGACAACCGCCATCACGACCTGATAGAAGATTGCTGGTGGCCTCCAATGCTAAATATTGTACTCCCAGTTGCGAGATATGTTCATCTCTCCCTTCAGATCCGGAGGGGGAAAGAGAAAAATCGCGAGGGGAAAAGATCGACGGAGGAGCCATTTGGGCGGAGTTGAGGTAATCTGGGCGGAGGAGTGAAGTTGAGGCTGGAGCGGAGGAGAAGAGAAAGAGAGAGAGAGAGAGAGAGAGGGGCTGCTGGAGGAAAAGAAACAGGGAGAGGCGGGGGATTGGGTACCAATTTATTAAATTCGTTAAGACTTTAGCCGTTAGCGAGGGTAACTCAGTTCGGGGAACGATTAGGGAATTTGAAGACGGGGGATAATATAATTACTCTATATATTTTTTTGTCATGTATATATTGCAATATTTTGGTTTCATTTTCATGGACATTAAGAAGTAGAAGATATGGTTTATGTCGACAATTTTTCTGACAAAACAACTTAGGCTCTCTGTTTTTTTTTTTTTTAAAAAGAAATCATTGGAAACTATCTAGTCAATTCCAAACATATGCCTTCAGCAAAAATAGTCTTAAACTAACTGTGCCTGTTAAACAAACCTGCGGGCATTAAACGTTTCTGCCTTTATTTCTGTATCAAAATAATGCTAAAATGATGTGACCACTTATTAATAGAAAAGATATTATATAACACGCCTAGCTTTTTAGTTTGATTTATGGCATTTTTTTGTTGTCTTTTTTTTTCCAAAAATGGAGGCAAAAGAAAATAAATGACTTTTAAACCATCTTCAACAAATATATACAACTGCCTTTAAAAAAAAAAAAATATATATATATATATATATATACACACACACACAACTCCAAATAGCCACGGAGATTGTTACCTATAATAAAAGATCTATACTGTTTCCATTTTTTTTGTCACAAGGTCGGTATGATGCCTCCAATTATGAAAAAAAAAAAATAGTTGCATATGTTTTCATCAAATTGGGACGTAAATACATATATAATTCAAGCAGAGGAAAACGAAACGATGAATTTGTATCCTCTGCATTAACTCACCGTGCGTTAGTAAATCTAGACCGTCCAATTGAAATCCACACTAATATTTAAGGACCCAGTGCGTCATGGTGGGGGGGCAGATTGGCTCCAATCCTAATTAAATGGCCGACATGCATTAAACTCAAAAGATTCTCTTTTGAGTTAATGCAGAGGATATGTATTCCAAGTTGATGGTATCAACCGAACCAACCTAGGACTTCTGGGAATCCGTATCCCCTCAGGTGCCCGACTCAAGCAAATTATAACAGACAGCCCACACTAATCTCAGCTGGACCAAAATCAATCTGGTGCATATAAAAACTACAGGAGTTCCGTTTTGAAATTCATGTCAAGTTAAAAGAATTAATTTGGACATAATTTGCTCTAACTGGGATGATCCGAATTCGACCACTGGGCCAGGAGAGCACGGCCTCACTCCTTAAAAGATCAATAATAACTTGTAGGCAAGCGCAAATTTTCTAGGTCAAGTAATACAACACAATGTTTTTCCAGGGCTTTTTCTTCACATGAATTCACTAAACTATATTCCAAATTTAAAAAAAAAAAATTCCCAAGTTGCCCTCATATCCGCTTAATTATTATTTGCATTGTTGTTTGTTGAACCAAGTCGTCAAGTTTACATGAAGCTTCCAGTTCCACATTCTTCTAATGAAAATATAAAATTAATTGATAAAACAAATTTTAAGACCGGATAATTAACTTGAGTATCCTTATTTCATATAAGTTACCACATGGTGAAATTTGTTTAAATTTCTGGGGATGATTGATTCTGATAATCTGACCAATCAGATCACGGTTTGGGAGATGAAGGGCACAATAAACTGTATCCAAATGAGAACCTAGATTTCTTGAACTTCATTAAAAGTAACCCTTTAGCAGCAATAGTTATATTCTTCTAACACTAAAAAAAATTGTTATATTCTTCTAATCTTTTAAACAAATACACCTTGCTATAAGAAGAAACAAAACTCTACAGTCAGAGAAATTTAGGCTAAGAAATAATTAGGGATCTCAACAGCAAAGAAACAAAAGGATAATTAATCACAGTAAATCTCCATCAAAGAGAGAGAATATAAGAGTTATCAAATATATAAAAAGAATTTCTAGTTTATCCATATAGCAGGCATGACTGACACTTTACACTTCATAAAAAAGACCTATATATGAAGTAAAATTATTTACAAGTACCTAGAAAATTACAAACTAGCCTCACTAAGTGGGCTACCTTTTTTTATGGTCTTCAGTGTTATGAATTCAATTAATGAACTAGGTTCAAGAGTGTTAACTTAGGTCGAAACCAGCCTCAGCATTTATTGCATACATCAATTTGGTGCGCATCTGCTCTTTACTGTTGTACCCCCAAAAAAAAACACAACAAAGACCATTAGTACACTTGAGGAGTGCAATAGTGCACCACAACACCAGTCCCAGACAGAACTAACATTGTGCTAATCTAGTTTAACGCCAATTGATAGATTTTGGTACTTGCAATCCAATTTACCCTAATTTGTGTATCTGAACATCAGACACTGCTGATTCAATTCAACCCCACCCAGCACATAACAAGGAATCTAAGAAAAGCACTGAAGTTCAAAAAGATATATACCAAGTCAAACATGCTCTAGTACCAATGCATCTATATGCAGTCCACTATCAATAGCATAATACATGCTTAATATAAAATACTTATATTCAGAAAAAAAAATAACCTTGTGTAAGGAGGTAACTTGAGAAGGTTCATGCATGTTGCTGAGGTTGGTAAACGGTTGAGAACTTCCTCGTTTACATTGCCCTGTCCTACCCTGTTAGTTTTTTAGTATCATTTATTACATCAAAGGAAAGATGTTTACAGCTGCAAATTACCATGCATAGGGGCCAGATCTTCAAAACAATGAGCATCTCACATAAACCCAAATAAAATGCAGTAAAAATCATATGTACAGTAACCTCAATGTCTTCATTATAAGACCGAATTACCCCTACCTTTTCCATGAACTAATGGAGAAGCACAATTAGGTACCATTTCAGAGTCAACGAAGATATGGGTATAGAAATTTTTGTACGTTTTCATACTTCCCATTTTTGAACTACACAGTGAAACTCTTTTCAGGCGCATCAATTACTTTTTCATAAGAGTACAGGGTGAAGAATATAGGGTACTAATGTAAAATAACAGGTTGATATTGAAATTTAAAAAAACTGAAAAGTAAACTCCAAACCTTTGAATGCAAAATTTGGGTTCAAGATACTTGAACCCTAGAAGGGGACCTCTTGAGCATCCAGTCACAAACCTACATTTATTCAGTTTACATTACTTATTTGTCATTTAAACAAAGTGTACTTCTAGGAAATGGCATATTGAGACTTAACTTTCTACTTAATTATTTGTTATATTAATATAAGTATTGCCTGTTTTCTGGTCAGATAGGTCAAAATTATTAATTACACCATGCATCAAAAAGATAACTTTTTATTTATGTAATTAATTTTTTTATTAATAACGTATTGCCAGTTTTATAATTAGGCAGGTCTGAATGAATTTGTTCTTCAATTATGTACCTAAAGGACTAAAACATTCACTGTTTGGAAACAAGCAAAAAAATTGATAAACAAATAAATAAACTAAGAACACCAAGTTACTTGAGAAACTTCTTTTGGTTTTCCAAAGAAAAGCTTTTCAGAACCTCCCAAAACCTCTCTATGACTTCATGGCCCTGCAGTAGCCAACATATAAATAATAAAACTATATCAATTAGTATAACCCTAGAATGCAATGAAGAATTAAAGTTACAATAAAAGTAGAGCGACTTTTTCCTTTCTTTTCTCAGTCAATGACCCTAAATTTAAGGTTATAGTTAAGTACTATGAATTTGTAAGACTACAAAATAGTGCTAAAGAGGTTAAGAATATTAAAAAAGAAGAGAGAGAGAGAGAGAGAGAGAGAGAGAGAGAAACTAACAGGTTCATAGCCACCACTATAGGTAGCATGGTCCCGCAAATCATCAACATCCATGCTCTCCAGTGATCCCGATATAAGCAGCTTTTTTTCATATTAGACCAATAAAGATAATAAATTAAAAATTAAAATAGTAAAGAAAACCAAGCAAAGTTAACAATATTAGCAGGGTCCCATTTGGAAGACACTCCAATAAGGAACATAAAACATGTACCTGAAGCTCATGCTCATTGAACATGTCGATCCAATCCTTTTGTACGAGTTGTTGAAAACCTTTCAAGAAATATGAACTTTGATTCCTTATCTACCAAGGAAAAATAAACAAATTAGATAGATGAGCAAAATAATCCCAAGATCACTATAGTGAGAATAATTTTAAAATCATTTTTGAAATAATTAATGACCCTTCGTGTGATTTATGCTGTTAAACACGAGTTTACTAACCTCATGCAAAAAAAAATTAACATTAAGCTAGAGCCCTTCAACCAATTTAACTACTATTACTCGTAGAGTGAATTTTTCATTTTGTGTGAGCCTCCCGTGTATTATCATTTCCTACTTTGCAAAAGTGTTAACTCATGTCTGTGGCTTTTTCATGCAGCAAGTAGAAAAATGAAAAGACAAACCTGGTAGTTGAGGCGGTGGTTGGATACAAGGTGGATGAAAGTGATAACATTATCATTGGTGACATGCATGTCTCTGCCCCCCGGCAGCAGCTCCTCTTCTGTCTGCTCCCCATACTCATTGTTCACTATCACAAAATACAGCTCCAACTCTGAGACATCTCCTTCGTAATGCTGTGCAACCCAATCAGATAAAATTACTTTTGTAAGGCTTTGATCAGAAACGTAACATGTATGGTATCTCTGTATGCTTGCTACTTATTATATGTCCATGCTTTAGTACAGACAGTGGACGATGCTTCTAGAATCCCTCGGAATTTCCTAAGAACTAGTGGGTCACTTGTATAAATTAAGGCATGTTGGACTCATGTGTTAATTAGGCAAACACACATTCACATGCATTCATCTGTCTATGCATAAATATGCTAACAGTGCGGTCAAGTGCTTAGATTGAAACTATCTGACTGAGTTACTTGGGAATAAAAATTGAAGGAAAAATTAGTATCACAGTAAGTGACCAACCTTTAGAAATTGGAGGTGGCGATACAGCTCAGCATCCAGGGAAGGCAGATCATTCAAATAATTGTATCTAACATTTGTGCAAGGGAACATAAAAATTTAAATCATAAATAAGTGCAATCAGCATCCTATTAATGCATATAAGAAAAAAAATCTAAATATAATAAGTGGAATTTGCATTGTACTTGTCCATCAGAATATCAGTAAAAAATAAACAAGAAGAAAAAAGATTAACAAGTTTCAGAATAACAAAAACTGTACTTTTGCTTTAGTTTGCTGAGGAAGAAAGTTGCAAGTGGTATGTCGACAAGGATACCTTCATACATAGCCTGAGAGAGAAAGAGGGAGTAAGAGATGCACAGAGCTAAACAAGGCAGGGTATGCTATGGCCACTTGACAATACGATAATTGCTTGTATAATAAGAAAGAGAATGCATTGTGCAAACGAATTAGGTTATCAGTATGACCGTGAATTAGCATTTGCCCACAATACATGCTGTGGAAATGACACAATCTTTATAAAGTAGAAACACTACAAAATTAGATCCTAGAGGCATTTCCATAATTTTATGAAAAGCTTAATTTTTAGTTCGCAATTTCTTGAAAACAAAACCTAAAACTCCATCCTGATTTTAATCACTGCAATTTGCCAGCACAGTACTACATGAAAATATTCCTTTAGGATATCAGATGTTTTGATCATGCTGTCACATCATAGAATAACTCAATCTACAAATTAACCAACACAACTTACAAGTTTCAGGGTATCTCAACAAAGTAACAAAACTAAAAGTACAGTATAGCTTTCTCTAATTACTTTAACATGGCATCGTACAGAATTAAGATATACTGAAAACCATAAGCAAAGAAAATACCTTCCCAAGAAGGCTACCAAGAAAATGGAAATATTGGAGGTGCTGATCATGTATCAACCCTGATCCTGGGTTGGGGTAAAGAAGGTGATCAGAAGTTTCCTAAAAGGGGAAAAGTGTTAGATATAATAAGCAGAAAACAAATAGAACTTGGTTGGAATCTTATCCAAAATTGGCACAACAAAGGATAATACCTTGAAAAGGCCGTACTGCACATCAAAAGAGGCTTGGACAATGTTCTCCATGAAATCTTTAAAAATTCCACCTCCATCTATACCAGCCTCCTCTATGCCAAGCTCATTCACATAGACAACTCTTATCTACACAAACAGTAAGTATAAAGCAAATTACAAAAAAAGAATATATTCTTCTTTTACCCTCAGAAATATCTCAAAACAATCTCAATAACCTGCAGAATACCATAAGATTTACACCTCTATGCTTTCCGGTTTCTTCAGAAAGCTACCAAAAGTGCTAATCCCTCGCTTATAAATAGAGAATACACAAGGGATTGTCTGGGTATGCTTTCAACAAAATAACATAGGTGTATGGAGGCAAATTTTGTACTATGTAGGGATGCACATGGTATTTGTTATCCTTTTCTGGAAATAAGATTATGCAACTCATACTATAGGGGTTATGATACATTGGAGCTTTGTACTAGAAAATAGGTACACTAGTCTCCGGTATGCAAAGAGGGAAGGAGATGTACTTGTCTGTTTGATTTTAATACTCTTTTCACAGTTTCATTTTTCTTTGGGCTTTTATAATTTATAAAATTATAGCATATCATAATTGAAGCTCAATTTCTTTATTTTCACCAATAATCTGTGGTACATAAAACAGTTAAATAAAAACACCAAAAATCAAGAGCAAGTATACTAGTAATGAATTACATACAAATATGAAATATTGTAGTCTTGACACTCGGTGTTCACACCATACTTATTAGAAAAATCCTCCAATAAAATAACAAAGGTAGTCTAGAGAGAATACCGGATTTCTGAGATCCTCTTCAGTAAATGCACTCAGCTGGCTGAAAGCATCATCTAGAATTCGGCTTCTTCTTATCTTCAAACGGTGGTTCGTAAGAGGCTGATGAAATCCGCTTCTTTGTTTAGAGGCATCTAGATAGGACTAATAAAGGAAAAAAAAAATATATATTATATATCGACAACTATATAAAAGAGAAACAGGAGGAATATTTAAAGATTAAAACTTTGGCGCCTTCTTTTATGGGGTTAGTCACCAGGGGCGGATCCAGGATTTTCGTCGGGGGGGGCAAAAAAATATCGAATCGGGTTTAAATATCTAATCAGGTTTAAATCCATTAACCAATTGGGTACTCGACAAAAAATAAGCTTTAACTTATACTTTCCAATGCTTTGACTTATAATTTCTGATGCTCTGACTTATAATTCTAATTACCAATAAAAATTCAACAGATTTATTTCAATTTTAACCCTAAATTTAACTCGAATTACAAATTAAACGTCCAGAGGGGGGCAAAAAAAATTCAAGGGGGGGGCAGAGTCGATCGAAACCGATAAATCTCCACTAAAACTCAAAATCCAGGGGGGGGCAGCTGCCCCCCCCCCCTGGAATACACTGGGTCCACCCCTGCTAGTCACAACCAAGAGTGAATTAACACCCTCCAGGGACTGATATATATTCATTCATAGTGGCGCCACCCCTATGATTTTAAAATTTTAATTATGTATATTGAAATTTAATCGAATTTTTTTTTTTTTAAATTATACGGTCTAGCCCCTATCATAAAATGTCAAATGTTTACTTGTAGCCTAGTGGTTAGAATTCCGCTTTGTGATTGTGGAGACTTGGGGTTCAAATCACACCTACCACATTTTGTGCAATTTAGGTTTCAGCCCCCCCCCCCCCCCCCCCCCCCCCCCCGCCCCCACCAATCAAAATTCTCATCAGTATTAGTTCACAACCCAATCACCATTTATATACAAAATGAACAAATATGCTATAAGAAATAAAAACCAACAAAAGATGAAAACGTGAAGAGGTCCAGTGGATACCTGGAATATTCTGACTCGTGCATTGAATGGCACTAGAAAAGGTGCCAGCTTCAATATCTCATTTGCTCGAGTATTATCAAGCATCGCCTATCGAGGGTTAAATAGAAGTGAATTAAACACAATTTGAAAAGCACTAAACACAAAACAAAGAAAATGAATATAACCAATCAGAGAACTTAAGCAGTACAGTACATAATCACAATGCCTTCAATCAAGTCGAGTTGGTTCACTACAATAATTTACTCAGGGTGCCAAACTCATACCAGTTTTGTACACTAAAATGAGGTTCTAACTATAATAGTCATCCCTTACCCAACAAATAAGCCTGTAAGAAACGGACAAAGCTTGACAACAACTCCACAACCCTCACCCCCACCCCCACCCAAAAACAAAATAACAAGAAAAGAAGATCTAAATTATAAATTAAATAGACAAAAGTGCATACTTGAGAGACAAAATTTTCATTCATTGCTTCATGGTAATGGAAGTCAGTGGGCAAAGTAAACTGCCTTCTGTTATTCCAATCTTCCAACTGAAACAAAAACATGTGCAAACAACAAATCTGTAACTTGGTGTACTGACTTAAGCACTGGTATTATTAAATTTACACGTAACATATAAATAGTTTTATATGGTTCTACAGAACCTCAATTAGCAATACACTCCTGTAGAACAGCATCATTCTTGCATACAAATACAAACATACAAAAGATCCGCAGAGCTTAAATTACCCAGATAAGGTTTCTTACTGGTATGCATGATATTGCTCCCTAAAAAAAACAATAACATAGTAGATAGTTGATCACCGAATACCTTAGCAAGTAGCTCTGCAATGGCAATGTTAGCTCTGGTTTTGATCTTCTCAACAGAGAGTTTCTTGAACCCTAAAGATGTCTCTGGAGGTTTACTATGCGAAGAAGGTATTACCCATAGAAGATTCCACAAGGCCTTGCATTACAATAAAAAAAAGTAATAATAAAAATGGTTCTTCAGTACATAATACAGATTAGGAAACAATACTGATAAAACTAGGGCCAACCATACCAGATTCCACTACAAGATTTGGATCTGTAACATACCAGTATTTTTTTTGTTTTGACATTTTGGGTTTATTATTTGCTTCATTCCACAACTCAAGTCTATTTCTGGATAGTGGTTACTCTGAGGTCCATTTGTCTATCAATGTAAAAGCAGATTAATTAAGGTTTGCCTGCGCAATTTTCCTATGAAATAGATGGATTGAGTTAAGGATCGACAATAAACAATTTGAACAACAGTGTTTGCTGAAAGTAACTACTAGGTGCAATAAGTGCCACTGCACCAGGCGTATACTAGGCATGTACTGGATGAAATTGTAACCCACTGATATTAATTATAGAATTGGCACTAAGTATAAGAACAGAAAAAAAATGCATCTGTGCCCATATAAAAAGTCAAAAATTTGCATTCTCCTGCAAAATGAAAAATATCACATCCTTCCTTGTAAAACAGATGAATCATCTGGACCCATCTCTTTTGACTTCTTCCAGGAAAATAACTAAATAACCAAACTCACCCTCCCTATTCCATCACTTATATGAAACAATAGCAATAACGTCCATCTTATGAATAATAATCAATAACGTCCATGTTTAGCAGAGGCCAACATCATATTCTGGTACTTTGTAGGATTATGCATGAAATTACCTTATTTTACATGGGAAAATGTGATATTTTACTCCTATAAAAAACAATAAAAAAACATGTACCTGTTTAAGGATGAGGATTAACAATTTGATATCTTTCAAGGAAAGAGGCTTCTCCTGCTCATAGAATTCCTCATTACCTATTATTGTTAGCATATGCCTGAAAAATATTTCGATATAAATGTTAAAAGGATGCATAACGAGGAAGCAACAACCCATCAAAATTTTGAACATCAGATTAATTTACAATTCAACTCTTGCTTAATATGGACTGCACCAATCCTTCTTTTCCCCGATGCATTAAAAAATTGCATGATATTAACCGCCAGGAATCTCGCGAAGGATTATAACTCTAGATTTTCTATCTACCAGTCACAAACTCGTACCAGTGGGACATAGTTTTCTCCATTACATTTTTTCTTGGCAACTTTAGTGTTTAATATGTATTCAATCTTGTCTCAACCAAGAAGCTAAAGATTCTCTCTCCGTGTCAATTTAAAACAAGACACAAAATACACATGCAAATACAAATAAGAACAAATGATCAGCACGATCCACAGGCATATGGATGGGGGGTGGGGGAGAGAGAGAGAGAGAGAGAGAGAGAACTTGTAAACAGGACAGAAGACTGTGAGAGGCAAGAGCCAACCGGGCGCATCACTTGAAAACCCTAATTTCGCAAAAACTGGCCACCTATTACTGGAATGACACCGCCTTATGAAACTCCACAGAGCCGGTACAATTTCAGTTCGATATGCCAGACCTGTCATGCTTCGCTCCATTGGGAGCGTGCTGAAGGTGACATGAAGGAAGGCACATGTAGACCCAACAATTTCTAATTCTCGATCATCAGGTGGCACCTCAGTATTTGTGCTTGAAATCCCCTTGAGCAGTACATTAACCTGATAAAAAAAATTGTTCCACAAGTACATACCAAGTGTTACATATGCAATGCAGGCAAAATTTAGTCAAATTAAACAGCAGTTGTGCAATTATGCACACTATATGCCTCAATTAACCTTAACTATAGCAATCTTAAACAGAATTGCCCTCTTCCTAAATTTGAATGGCCCGTGTCCTTGTATGTTGTGTCGTGTGTTGCGACATGTAGAGAGAAAGAGAGAGAGAGAGAAAGAGACCAAGTGGTGAAAGAGACGAGAATCCATGGAGGTAGAGATAGCTCGTTGCAAATTGAGCCCACAGGGCTTCTCTTCTTTATTGTTCTCCTCTTCCATAGGTTCATCTTCCTCTGCCACCTCTATTTATTCCAGGAGCAATTACAACAAAAGAAACAAAATTAAAATTTTCCAAAATCAAGTTCCTCTACAAATACCACTATAATAATATAATCACCAACTTAACAACATTTGATCTTTCATAGTTGTTGTCATGGTAGCTCTACATACAAACAAAGTTTATTGACAGGTAAGGAAGCCAGTTGTACATCGGACTCATGTAATAGATCTTCTAGATTAAAATAATGTAAAAATATACAAAAATCAAATAATTAAGAAACAGTAACATAGACTTACTTTGTTGGGATGAAAGGCAAAGTGAAGGCAACATGTCAAGCAATGGTGTCAGGAGATTCACCATATCCAATGCCTGATAAGGGAGAAAAGTAGCATATAAAATTACTACAACCATAAGTGTACAGATTGCAGACTGCAGTGGTATAGATATTGACAAAACATATACTGAACTCCATACTCATAAAATCAACTATACCTAATAAATAGTAAATAACAACTTCTACGGTGTGCCAATTGGTTGCAACAGATACTAACTAGTGTTCTTTTAGTCTGATACAATCAGGCATCAGTATGTGATTTCATGAATGCTAAGGATTATCTATTACCAGAATTGCATGTTACCAAAATAACAAGAAGGCAGGAGGATACCATTTCATGAGAAGAGTTTGAAGCAGATAAAAGAGGAGAGGCAGCCTCAAGCAAGTTCCCAAGAACACAGGCATACCCAGGATAAGAGGGCCCCAAATTGTCCACTATGACACCAATGTGGCCCGGCAAATGGCGCATCATCTCATGGATACAGTGCTTGCCAAGCCCCCTTGTACAAAAAACCTGCCAAATGTGAATAGGGAGAAATGGTAATAATTACACAGCATTTAAATTTATTTTGCTCTCAACTTTTTATTAGAATTCCAAACCATATTCTAGTTATTGTAATCCCAATATGAAATCCACATTAACACTAATTCACTGTAAGGGATTCATCTTTTCATAATATATAGTTCAGATACTTCTTTAACTGGATAA
The DNA here is from genome assembly GCA_028015225.1 of Carex myosuroides. Taxonomy (NCBI): domain Eukaryota; kingdom Viridiplantae; phylum Streptophyta; class Magnoliopsida; order Poales; family Cyperaceae; genus Carex; species Carex myosuroides. The sequence continues at coordinate 8,595,012 of CM051472.1, forward strand.
CAATAACCAGATTGTGGCAATCAGCCCTCCTTTATATTGGCGTGCTTGATTCAACAACTGAATAACTCAAGCTAAATTGGGCTGAGGGCTAACTAACATAAAGAAAATTATTTAATGTTACTGTAAATGGGGAAAAGTAGGCTGAAATGCACAACTGATGATAAATTGTGACTCAAAAGGACTGAAATTCAGCTTTAGATCAAATTTAAGGAGATTCAACCTCCTTCATACAGCCAAAAGATTTATTCATATTCAGATGGGTCTTTCAGATCCAATATTGAGCCCTAACTGAGGTATAACATGTATAAATTGTGTCAACTAAATTTAGATCATAATAAGGCTTAATTGCACCTGGGTCAGTTGACGGGGCTTACAGCTAAGGGAAATTTCAGGAGTCCAGTACATTTCAATAAGTGAAAGCAGATAAAGAAAAACCCACCTCCTTTAGGTTTGGGAAATGATGCCAGAGGAAAGGTACAGACAAAATTTGCGAGTAGAAGCTTGTGCTGGTATCAACAATTGTGCAGCAGCACAGGTCCCCCGTAAAGTGCAAAGAAATTTGGATTAGAACCTGTTCCAAGGATGAATTCACACCTGCATTTGATGCAGGATGCATCACATCTTCCTACAATTTCAAGATTTAAGAAATACAAATTGAACCTCAGAGTTCAGCATCAAATTGTACAAAAATTAAGATACAGTTGCAAATTGATCACAAGATTTGGAATTTAAATTAGTCACTCACCAACCCTTCAAGGAGAATGCCACGTAAGAGAGAGAAAACCTTCTTGGTATGGAGAGATCGCATCACCTCAGACGCCCAAGGAAGATCATTATTTACCAAACAGCGCACTGTCTCTAGTAAAACAATTGCAGGCATTGAAGAGTAGTTAGATTGCATCAAAAGTTGGCCCTTCCACCTTGTTCTGTACAATCAAACATACCTAATGTAAATCTCAATAATCGCACAGAACAGCATAACATTACTGTGTAAGACTTGATAATTACCTGTTAGGCCAAGTACAAAATGAAAAAGGCAGATTAAAATTTTTACACTAGTGACCAAAAGCAGTGTGGGTTCCAATTCCATAATGGTCGGTATAAGAAAATGTTTTTGAAGTTGGAACTTGAAAAAGAAGCACAATCAAGAAACTAGAGCTCGTCCAAATCAGACTGATGTGATTGGACTTGACCGGATTGAAGAGAGACCATAATTTGTACCGTATTGAAAATTGTAGAGAGACATCACGTACCTATTTTGGTATACAGCTTGCAGACAAACAAAAGTGAGCTTCTTCAACCTATGCTCAACAATAGCTCGATTTGATAAGTAGTCGCTGCCACTAAACAGTTTAGCAATATTTCCTACAATGTGCATACACACACAAATATAAAACAATAGTAATTGACACAATAAATCAAGGAAGATAATTGTATATATATTCTACAAAGTGATACCCACTCCAAAGGAAATATGATATTCTTTCAGTTTTATGAATATAGAAATGTTCCATGAACTATGCAGATGAGATATCCCTCAAACCATTAGTAAACAGGACCTTAAACAACAATATATGTGCAAAAATAAAATTAAAAATTTACTGCTCAACTCAGCGTCAATACCACAACTTTCCAAAATACTAAACTATAACATTTTTTGCACTGTAACTCTTTATTATTTATTCAGTTCATACCAAAAAAAAAAAAATTAATCAGAAGATGATGGGCTTTCTATTTTCTATAAGATATGTCATATAAAAAGTTACAATGAAAATGCAGATTAGATGAAGTAGTTCACAAGGAATAAGAAAAAACTAATGAACATTTCCAAGGCAAGACCTAACAACTAATGCATGTGCCATGTCTCGAGACCTTTACCAATACATGTCTATAAGGGTACTCTAGGCAACATCTGTACAGCGCAACACAAGTTCGTGATTATTGTCCGCTCCAAGTTCTTATCTTAAATAAGAAGGCCGATGCTTTCCATTAGAAATCCAATCAAGTTCTTGACTGACAAAAGAGCTTTTCGGACTTACCAAAATTCCGTGCATAATTGAGGATAAAATTGGATACTTCTAGAAGAACAGTGTTATCCTCATTATTAGTGACATTTACAAAGAAGAGAAGATCGCGAAGAAATGTAGACTCAGGACCAAAGCAACTCCTGGTATATACAAACTCCTAATCAGCTAAGTTGATCGCAAAAACAAGTACAGATAGAATTGTTACAGACAAAAGCAATGATTCGATATTAAAGATATTTTACTAAATATACTAGTAAAAATTAAATTTCAGAAACTAGGGAGTAGCTTCCAATAGTCAATACAATTTCGGTGAACTCTTTAATATTGCATTTTTGGGTAACTGCAAAGCTAAAGAGTGAATGGACATCTCAGAACAGCCAACAGAGTCATTGGACAGGCTATGACAGGCATTCTACTGATGTTGTACCAAGTTCTAACCAAAAATGATGGAGGAATAATCATAATTAAAGACCCATAAATGGAATATTTTATTGTACTATACAAGGCTACCATTGACATTCACAGCCATTCGCTACACCCAGTCAGAACAATATCAACTAATAGGTTCCTGTTAGGACTGCATTAAAATTGGTATAAAGATATGGAACCAAACAACATAAGCATAAGATTTTATTTGTAATGTTCTTTTGCAGCCCCAAACAAGCTCAAAACAAAACAGTGGCTCGTATTTATTTAAATTTATACTAACTCTATAAAATATTAAAATTGCAAAAAGGTTGAGGTAGTGCATTACTGATCTGCTTTCTGACACTGGGCCCCATATGTGACAAAAAATTGCTCCTTGACCTTCAAGCGTGCCTTCTCTGTGTCTTTTCTTCCTCTGAAGCATTTCTGTACCCCATATTATAGCCAATTTCCCTTATAATTTTCAATGAAAAAACTAATACTAGTACAATACACTAATCAGTCCAAACTATTAACTATCAGGCGTATTTTATATCATACTATGTCTAGCCAATAACATACATTGCACTGACACCATAGTTTATCAGTTGTTCAATACAACGAGATGCAAACAAATATCTTAAACAGCATTGGTGCTTCGAAATAATCTCATCTTAAACATTTCAACTAGCTAACAGCTTCAATGACGGTCATATACCAACAAACTGGCACCTTGGCCCCCAATTGCCAAATTAAAATTACAAAAAAAAAAAAATCAATTACTTACATGTGTACTGATACAGTAGAAACCACTAAAATCAACTGTAATCATTGGTGCCAACCCAAAACTTAGTCAAAGTTTACTGAAAGCTAAATTGATAATTAAAGTGTCAGGAATGGACAAAATAACCCCAAATAGGTTTACCATCAGTACTACCAATACATACCTGAATTCTGGTTGCAGCTGAGATTTGCTGTCTCAAGTTTTGTCTTTTCTTTCTCTCGAGCCGAGTCTGTTCTAATAACACCTGACGGTCTCTCTCCTTTGAGCTTCTCCCTCCTAAATCCACACGTTTTCTTGTCGATGAGTCCCCCGAAAAGAACATTGTATGTTGATCCTCTTGGTACAACAAAATCAAAAGATGATTAATTGCCTTCTTTACTGATCTGCTGAACTTTTAAACAAATTTTCAGATTGTGGTCAATGCAATTTGTAGATTATGTAATTAAGCTTCCTATTTGAGCTTCCTTGACCTAGCTGACCTCAAGTCTTAGAACAGTTAAGAGGACAATTGAGAGATTGGGACTTAAACATTAAGTCATAATTAATTTATTTCAATATTTGACATTCCAAATTCCCAAATAACCACGTATCAAAACAAAATAAATTCGTTAACTACACAACTAGGATCCATTTCTAACCAAATTTAAACCTAGAAGTTAAAAGTGATGCTGCCAGAGTTGGGTTATCTTACCTACAGGACGACTAGCCGGTGATTGTCCGAGACGGATTCGCGTCTAAGTAGCTCACAATAGGCCACGTGGCGTGTCCGAATAAACCAATCACCGTAAATCGAGGATATGGACAGGAAGAGATACAGCAAGGAGACGGATCAAAAGAGGTTCAGTAGGTTGATCAAGGCGAAATGAGGAGGTTGTAGCAGTGTTGTGTCTTGTAGATTGAGAAAAGGAGAGGCAGGATGAAGAAGAAAGACTGTCAAATATGTTCTCCACTTTTTCTAGTGCACGGTGCACCGACATTGGGTTGGGTCTGCACTCTGGACTCTGGACCCTGTGATTAGAAAAGAGAATGGAAGGCATTATGGGCCCTACCTGGCCTACTATCATTTTAGAGCCCAAAATGGGTTGGTTCGAAAGATTCCTGCATGAATTTGTCCGTCCATATTACTGTACTGATCCTAGTGGTTTGAAAAAGGGCCGGGTCGGGTCGGTCCGGTCCAAACCCGCCCGGTTCCTGGGTTGACTCGGGCACGGGTTAGCCCGGGTCAACGGGTTGAGTCGGGGGGGTTGGGGTCTGACTCGGCCGATCCTAACCCGGTCTAAACCCGGCGGGTTAGGTCGGGTCGGGGGTCGGTTCGGTCCGGGTAGGTCCGGTCCGGTTTTTTTTTTTCGGTTTCTGTTTTTTTTTCTGTTTCCAGAGAGGCAGAGAGGGCCAGACAGAGGCAGAGACGTTTTTTTTTGTCATTTTTTTTTTATTTTTTTTTATTTGAACTCAATATATTTTTGTTATAACAAAATCAAATTAAGTTAAAACCGAATTTTGTTAAAACCAAATTAGTCTAAAACCAAATTATTCTAAAACCGAGATATACCGAATTAGTTTAAAACCGAATTATTTTTTATCTTTAAAACCGAATTATTTTAAAACAATAGATTTAAAAACAAAAGTTACCCTCCTCCTTTATTCCGGGCTTGGGACCGGCTATGTAAAATAACATAGGCGGAGTTCTAACTTTTTTTTTGTTAGTAATTATTCTTTAAAATGAAACAATTGAAATATTTAGAAATTATAATTTAAAAAAATAACAATAAAGATTAAAAGAGGTTAGAATTTTATACCGACACTACCTATCTAGTAGTTGTTGTGCATATACCATAGGTCGCTCTCTTGCTCACCGTCCGAATCCTCGTTAGGCTCAGGTCCCTCGGTACCGCTTTCTTGAGTGTCGACACCGGATGATGACGCTTCCAATCTCATGGCATGTTGCGTGCGATTTTCAGCATCAATCCAGTCTTTCAAGCACACAAGTCTCTCGAAAACATGTGCACCCAGCTTACTTCGTTTATCGGTAAGGATCCTGTTCGCCGAGCTAAAACAGGATTCAGAAGGGACGGTTGACACGGGCACGGCAAATATGTCGCGGGCCATCATCGCCAGTGTTTGATAGGCAGTTGCATTCCTCCTCCACCAATCCATGAAGTCAACTCCTTCGGCTTCGGTGGTCCCCAAACAGTAGCTCATTAACTCGTTCGTGTTACCTTGGGATCCCGTCGGGTCGTCATCATCCTGAAAATCGCCTAACAATCCAGTACTGCTGTGTGTGGATAGACTATTAAAACAATAGAAAAAATTAGTGGACAAATAATGTAGATATTATAAATAATAAATATTAAAAACATATGTATATTTATATTCATACCTCACGCCACCGGTCGAAGGCGGTTGGTCGGCATTTCTTCTTTCGCTGTATATGGCAAACATGTCCTCCAATGCCCGTTGTACGCGGGGCTCCTCGTCCCTCCAGTTTAATCTTAGATTTCTCTTGTAGGCTACGAGTATTTTTACCGTGAACTTCTTCTTGTATGCCGGATGGAGGCAGTTTGCGAGAACGGTCAAGAGGGGTACCTCTTCCCAATATTTAAGAAATTTTACCTTCATGGCTGCTACGATCGGATGGAGAGGGGAATCCTCACTATCCCTATCTTCCATATCACGGTACACCTTGGAAATATAGTAGAGATGGTGCAGCAACTCATGTGCGTCGGTGTGTACGAGCAAGATAATTTCACGGTTGCGGTGAAAAAGGTTCCAAGGAATTGTGCAAGCATTATTATTAGCTGCTATTCGGGGTCGGTGAGTTCCAAAGCTTGTCCTTCGTTCGTCGATCTCAACATCTCCCCTATAGCCGCCTTGTAAGGAATGCATCGGTGCAACATCCTGTAGGTGGAATTCCAACGGGTGTTTATATCCCAAGGTACCCTCATTTTGCCCAAACCTATTCTTTCGCACAAAGCTGCGAAATTTTATTTTCTTTCTTGGTTTGAATAAATATGGGCAAGACCTCCCTTGAATTTAATTATCAAGTCATTTACGGCTTCTACCTTAAGACCATCTTTTACGGTAAGGTTTAGTATATGGCAAGCACACTTTTGGTGAAACAGTGCACCATTCATGATTGAGTTTAGGGACCGGATGAAATGATCGATAGACGCTACATTGTTGCTAGCATTATCGAACGAGATAGAAAAAATCTTGTTCCGTAAATCCCTTTTTAGATTATATTCTTGTAAAACCTCAATAATTGCGGGAGGTAGAATGAAAAAAATCCTTCGTAATTCCTCTACTTTCGTCTTTCGTATTCCTTTGCGTATTTGTAGAATGAAATAAATTGCAACTCTTTTTTTTTAAACAATAAAAATAAAATTTGAGAATAATAAAAATATTGAGAGTATGAGAATATGAGATTGAGAGAATGAGAGATTGAGAATAATGAGTATGAGATGTGAAAATTTATGAAGAATGGGGGTATATTTAAGAGTGTTTTTTTTTGGGGGGGGAAATCTGCCGTTGAAACTCAAAAAAATTTCAAATTTCGGTGGGGGGTCGGGTTGGGTCGGGTCGGGTCGGGTCCCGCCGGGTTTGACCCGGGTTTCAGGGGGGTTAGGTCGGGTTTGACCCGGGTTAGGTCGGGTTTGACCCGGGTTAGGTCGGGTTAGGGTCGGTTCACACGGGTTCGGCCGGGTTTGAGGGGGTTTAGTCGGGTTTTGGGTCGGGTTAGGTCGGTTCGGGTCGGGTTTAGGCCGGTCCGGGTCGGGTTCGGGTAGACGGGTTGAAACGGGGGGAGGTCGGGTTTCGCCCAGAAAACCGCATCCGACCCGTTTTAAACCCGACCCATCCCTTTAGGACGGTTCGGGTCGGGTCCATGGTCGGATCCGGGTCGGTCCGGGTCCGGGTCCCGGGTTTGCGCGGGTCGGGTTGGACCGGGCGGGTATAATCAATACACTAACTGATCCTCATCTGAGGTAATATCTGTGCTGACTTGGGAATGTAAATTTGTGTTGTGTTGTGATTAAGTCAGATTTTTATGTGTTGTGTTGTGATTAAGTTAGATTTTTGTGTGCTGTAATTGAATTCGGAAAAACATTCACAGCACATGAATAGTCATAATACGTTAGTTACGATGAGATCACATGTGTCGTGTTCAAACGTAACTGGTTACTTTTATTGTGTTTGGTTACACTTAATTTTTTTGCATAATTTAAGTTAATTTATTTAAGATTTACTATTTGATCAAGATCTAATGATCTTGATCATGCGTGACTCGCACGGTCACACTTTATGCCGTATTGTTACAAAGTCAGTTTGTCTGTGCCTACCCCTGATCCAAAACTGTGTCCAACCCTGACTCAGAAAATAATAAAATAGAAGCATGCTCGTCCATTAAAAAGTAATTGGCCCAGTGCAAATAGAAGCTCGTGCCCGTCCTCTGCTTCGCTTCGACAAAATACAAAAAATTAGTTGATCCCTAGTTCACAACGCAGAGTCAGCAAGAAATTAAAAAAAAAGACTTTGTGCGGTGCGGTGCGGTTGGCTCGCGTGAGGAAAAAAGAAAAGACATAGAACTTTAGAATTAAGCCTTAGAGTCAGAGAGCAATTGGCTCGATTCGGAAGAAAAAAAAATGACTTCGTAACGTACGCCTGGAGAAAAAAAAAGTCAGAAAGCAAAAAGCTTAACCCTTTGTCCATTCCTTTTGCTCTTCGCTTGAGTTCAGAGAGCAAAAACAAAAGAAAAAACCTAGTTGACGGCCGCTCACGCTTGAAATTTGAACATTCTCTCCGCACTCACGCAAAAACAAAAGCTATTGATGAGCCATGAATTCACGCAAAAACAAAAGCTATTGATGAGCCATGAATTGGGAAATTTTCTCCTTGTACCTTATTTTTTTTGCCTCATATTTATGAATTTAGCTTTACAAATTAGATTACAATCCACCTGTTGGTAAAAATACTGATACTGGTTTGCCTACAAGTGGAGGTTTTAAGTTTTATTTTTGATACTAGTTTGCTGGTAAAAAACTGATACTGACATGTGCTAGTTCTATGGCTATTATACCATACGAAGTTAGAAATAAAATTTATAGAAAGAATGATTTTGTTATTTAATATATGCTACTCATTAAAAAATCTAAGAATAACTTAAAGGAGTTATTAACTGGGGTCCCATTTTAGCAGTATTGAACTGATTTTTTATATATGCTTATTGGTATTTGTTATAATACAGATAATTCAAGTACAACTTTCAAAGGGAGGTCATCAACTCTTCTTCTAAATATTTTTTTTTTATTTAGTATCTGATTAGTTAATGAGTTTGAATCTGATTAGCTATTTGAACCTAATTAGTGTCCTACCCTGGTATAAATCCTGAATGTAAATTTTTTTTAAATTAGTCACTCACCTACCCTGATATAAACCCTGATATAAATTTTAATTTTTTAGATTCAACTAGTCATTCGACGATTTAATAATTTCGATCTACATGTAAATTTTGTATGTTTTTAGGATTATTTGTCACAAACTTTTTAATATGAAAAATTAATTTTTATTAGACGATTAAGAATCCTTAACACCGATGATTTTCTTCTCTATTCGAAAAAATAGTAAAAAAAAATAGCAAATGTACAATTTATTTTTCATGGGAAGTGGAGAGAGAACATTCTTCATATAAAGCGAAAGAATGAAGAAGCTAATTTTGGATATTGCAATAAATAAAGTTAATTTTTTATTGCAACATCCAAAATTAGTCTTTTCACATTATTAAAATCTTTTAGATATGATATATATATGAACCATATTAAAATTGACGAGAATTGAATTACACATTATTATTTGCGCCGTAGTTGGTTAAAAGCGAGTTCATATCATAGCTAACTTTTTGAGTCGATCAATCTGTACTGTTTATATAATCTAATGGATAGTAATTGCTTTGTTCTTCCATAATGTCGTTAACAATTGACAGGATGTATAATTGAATCTGCCTGTGGCACGGCTCAAAGCTGAACAAATTTCTTCTCCCTCCGACAGACCTCTTCCCTCTTTATGCGCAAAATTCTTGCTCCTATATTTACTTCGTCGACCGAGTCTTTCTCCCTTCCTATTTGAAGAGATGGAACGAAGGAGTTTGAAGCAAACGACAGCCTAAATTCAGGGGCAGCAATGTCATTTGTGCAAATTTGGAAATTTCAAAGCTGCGAGATTAATTGTACTCTGCTATGATGGAGGCAAATTATCTGTATATATGCTAAATGAGTTTAGTAATAAAGTTCCTCTTTTCTTTAAATCTGGACATCGTTATGGAATTCATGAAATTGAATTGATTTTTTTTTCCTTTAACGTGTTAACATTATGTGTTAGGATTTAATTGTAACGGAGATGTTGTCACGCTGGTCTTTTAAACTTTTCTCTTGTGTGTTAGGCTTGAAATAAAAACAACGTTTTGGGATCAGTTTGGCACTCATCTGTTGCGACGCGTCGCTGTAGTTGGCCAGTCTTGACCACCTCAAGGCTCGGGCTCCAGGAGGGAGCTATCCTCTGATCAAGGTGACACACAGGAAAGTGAGAGAGACGACGCACGCATACAATGATGAGAGAAACTACGAACAGGGAGGAGACAGATTCATGCAGTAGAGAAGAGGTATGACGGAGGGAACCTAACCTCCTGCCCACAAGTGGGCAGAAAATTCATGCCAACGTGGTTCATCTATTCATCTATTTATAACCTGGCCAATCATAATTAAAGGACACCGAGTAATTAAATTTTGGAAAGACACAATCATACTTCAATTATGACACCGTTCAAATAATGGATGGATTGACGGATGGACCGTGTTGACAGGAACTTCATGCCACCCGTGAACAGAAGATTCGGTTCCATAACAGAGAGAAGAAAGAATCTGTTAATTGTGGGCATCAATACTAAAGAGTGAAACAATTACTATCCATTTGATGAAAACATAGACTGTGGAGATTGATCAGTTATTTTTCACTATTTATAAGATTGAAAAAGATAGATTATAACTACTAGTTGACATTATGAAATGGTGGAACAATAATTACAATAATAAAACTGATGATGACGACGTACGATGATAATTAATGATAAATTTATAACAATAATAACAATAAACTAAGAAGATACTATTATTTTATTCTATTTTCATATATTTGACTGAATTTTTTTAAAAAATATTTTTGAGATAAAAATGTGTGTTAACCCTCCCAATTAAATACATGCACACTAAGAGCATCTCTATCCCAACAATTGAAATGAATTTTTAAATAATTATCAATTTAGAAATTAAAACCTCTTTTAATTTCTAAACTTTCAAAATCCTGAAATTAATTTTAGAGTTTCTGTTAGAAGAAAGAGAGAGCAGCACAGAAACAGAGAAGAAAGAATTTGAGCGAATTGTCTCCCTAGCATGGCGATTAGAAACGTTTTCTTAATAAAAAAATTTGCCTGATAATTTCTAAATAAAAAACTGACGTACATCTCTGAAATTGAAATAAAAATCGCCATATCAGATTAGAAATTTCAATAATTTATAGAATGAAGATGCTAGGCAAACTTAAAAATTGAGAACTAAAAAAATATGAAGTCGGTTAAAGTCGAAATTTTTATTTCTAACATTTTAAAAAAAATATAAACCAAATAATCATCGTTTGGTGGAATTTCGAATTCTAGCACGGCCGCAGCGGCATTCTGCTGACCCATTTCAACGAGGCCGCAGAATGTCGATGCGGACCCATGGCTGGGTCCGCAGAACCATTCTGCGGACCCAATTTTTTTTTGTTGTTGTTGTTTTACCGAGTCACCAGCAGCCACATATCTCAAAATTTTTGTTTAATATATTTTAATTTTCTAGGAATGCGTGAGGCACCAGTGACATCTCAAATTTTTCGTTTTTGTTATATTTTTTATTTCCTTGTAATGCGTGCTACACCTATATAGGAAAGTTTGAAAACGGGATGAAAAAAAAAATATGGGTCCGCATAATGGTTCTGTGGACCCATTTAAGGGTCTGCATCGGTATTCTGTGGCCCCGCTGAAATGGGTCCGCAGAATGCCGGTGCGGCCGTGCTAGAATTCGAAATTCCACCAAACGATGGTTATTTGGTTTTTTTTTTTTTTAAATGTTATAAATAAAAATTTCGGCGGTTAAAGTATTGTGAATGTAAATTAGAGACATTGTCGTCCCTCCTGTGAGTGGTTCTTGTTAAAGAAAATTACAAAATGCTTGCTAATAAAACTCGTCTGACTTAATATAAGAAGTAGGATCAAAATTGTACTGCTTCCCATATATTGCTATAATCCTCAAAAACTTTTGTGACTATTTTTTGGCAGGGACAATTTACGCATACTCCTTAAAAACTTTAAAATTATGTATTCCCCCGTCTAAAATTTATAATATCGTATTTACTGTTCTAAATCTCAAAAACTCACAACTTTACTCATTTTATTGTGTTTTCCATTAAAACTCATTTTAAATTTATAAAGTACTTATTTTATTCTTTATTAAAAAATAAAAATGCGTAGTATGTTTAAGAAAAAATTAGTCTTCCAATTGGTCGGTTTCCGAGATAAATGGTACATTTCTCTACGTTTGACACTTACAAAAGCTTATACCATAATGTCATTGTGTATGTGTTAGAAGTAAAAAAAAAAAAAAACTCTATTTGTCCTTGAAACTGACCAATTAGAAAAATGATTTTTTTTCTTAAACAACCTACATATTTTTTTAATAATGAATAAAATGGGCACTTATTAAATTTAAATTGAGTTTTAATACAAAAGACAATAAAATGAGTAAATTTGTGACTTTTTGAGATTTAGAAGGGTAAATATGGTATTACAAATTTTAGAGGGGGGAATACATAATTTTGAAAATTTTGAAGAGTATACATCAAATATTCAAATTCCGCTTTTGGTCCGAAGACGAGATAGTCCAATGTGCAACACAACCACCAAATTTGAACATAGAATTGTAGCTCCCACGCGGATGTATCCATTTCTGTATGTGACAAATTAAATGTGAAAAATTCCTTTCTAGAAAAACAAATGTGAAAAAATTCATTAATTAGCTGTGCGGACATGTATGTGGTGAGTATTGAACTTGTACCTTGGCCACACGAGAGGTGCCCCGTGGGAGTCACGGCTTGACACGCTCTAAAGTAGAGAAGATACTCCACGGAGGGAAAAGCGGGACCAGCAACAGGTGGGGGCCCAGACCACATCATCCGTCGTGGAGAGACCACATAATATTTTCTCTGACACGTCGGCTTTGGAACTAGCGGGCCCCACGGCAAGAGAAAAGCCCGTAATTAGTTTCCAGTTTCAGGTTTTGTGGTTGGCTTTGGGTTTTGGTTTTTGCACACCATCCGATTTTGTGGGGAGTAGGTCCAGACCGAGGTGGGATCCAAATCCAAGGATGGTGTTTTGCGTTCAACGCGACTGAGGATTTCGACTTGGAATGCATTGTGGATAACATCAACACGCAGAGTGGGTAAGAGGGAGCGAAAAGAGAAATTGGACTGCGACTACGCGAAAATTAATTGATTTGTCTCTGTCGCTGGCAAGAAGGCATGTGTTAAGGTGTTAATACTTATCATTGTTAAGTTTGTACACTGGTAAGTGTTTGTACATATACTACTAGTTATATATTCATCCAGGGTTTTATGCATAAACTTGACACATCGACAGCCCCGGCCCTGACCCAGGGTAGCCAGGGTGATGGCCCTGGGCTCCAAAATCCAACAAGGCCTCCAAAAAAAAATTGTATATGTTAAAAATGATAAACAAAAGTCAACAATTTAATAAGGTCAAAAATAAAACTATGTTTCTTATTTGTGAAACGACAAACGAAGCAAGAAAAAAAATTAATAAACATAATTCCGCCGACTTTCGTTTCTTCTCTGTAAATCAACAAATGAGGGAAGAAAGAAATTAAGAAACCTAGCTCTTCTCACGAGTCATGATCTCGTTCTTCGACAGCGAGTGCGAGACGGAAACGGAAGCGGCGTTTGGTTAGGGCGAGGGCGAGGCCGACGCATCGATGCATCGACGCATCGACGCGGCATCTGAATTGGACTGCCGGCAGCTTAGCGCTACGTCTGCCTCATCACCTGGGTTCTATCCTTCTATTTCTTTGTTTTATTTTTAATTTAAAACAATATTTCTTAGAAAATATACATCAGGTAGCGAAAAAAGAACAGAAAAAGAAAGGGAGAAAAAAAACTAAAACCTCAAAAAAGTTATATTCAAAAGTTTTGGAAGAAAATTAAACTACAAAATGAGTTTTTGGAAAACCAAGTTGAAAGTGAGGTGCACAAAGAAACAAGAAATGTATCTGAAAACCAAAATGAGGTAAATGAAACTGAGGTAAATCAAGAAACAACAAATTTGTCTGAAATGAAAATGAGATAAATGAAAAAATAACAAATGTGCTTGAAAATGAGACTAGTGAATATAATGAAGAAATTAATCATGTGTCTGAGTGCTTAGATTTTTCGTTATTTATAAATATATATGATCATGTGTGGAATGGTTTAGATTCAAAACTGAGAGATTTACTTGTTGAGAATGGTCCTATTAGAGATTCTAATATTGATTTTTCTAAAGATTAAATATAATAGGGGGTTCTCCAACTATTATTTTGATAAAAAATTGTACATAAAGGCTAGGATCCAAATTTTTCTCCCGCTCCGGGCCCCAAAATCTTCAGAACCGGCTCTGCACATCGACATACTTTTTTTATATGACTGCTGCTTATCCTGGAAATCATCATCTTAAATACGTCACTTTTGGATACCCATGAGTTAATTTTATACCAATGCTGTATTTGACAAATGTCAGGCAGAGATATAAATCGGTTCTGTCAGTTTGCAGAGCAAATTGGCTTTTATGATGACACGGATTAGAAGATTTATTTAGTGAGGAATTTTTAAGGGGACATACAGGGTTTTTAATGGGATCCATTTATACAGTTTAAAAGGAGGTGGTTTGTGTGTGCCACTTGTTTGAATTGATGATCATTCTCTCCTGTAATTTTATGTTGCTTGTTGCATTCACATTTTCAGATACAGCATGCTTTATAGGAAAGCTAATGCTATAATTGAAGACATTCTTGAATTTGGTCCTGTTGATCATGGAACTGCTAGTCTGCTACTGATGAAATTAAGGCATTAAATGATTTAAGAAACAAGTTGCCCAGTAAGATAACCGAGATGCACAATTTATTAACATGTCTATTATCATTAATTCTTTTGTATAATTAATACTTCAACGTTCGGTGTTAACAAATATTACTACATGTATTAATACAGTAATTTTTGGGATTGATAGTGTCAATTTCAAATTTATTGTTCTTAATTATAATTAAAATTCAAACTATTTGGACTTAATAACGGAGGCCCTAGGTGTTTATAATCGGAATATTGTGGTGTTAAGAAGGATATTTTTTCATGTGATGTCAGTTTTATGTTCATTGTTCTTGTTAATAAACTTTAGATATTTAATTTTTGTTTAGAAAAAAAAAATATTTGAGTGTTCATACTTGCACAATTTAGTATTTATATTGTCACATTGATCGTTCGTGTGCATAATTATAATTGTATATATTTATACGGTGTCAAATATTCATGTCAAAACTCCGAACTGCTTGGTTGAATATTTACGTATGATATTAAATATGAACAATAATCAATTTAAATTTAAACAACTGACTGTATAAGTTTACGTACCGAATTGTTTCACTATCTAAAAGGTAATACTGACTGTAATACTATGACTCAGAGGCAGATTAACGTTGAATCAATGAGAGTCAATTGAGCCACATTGTTGAATTCTAGAGTGATTTGCGGAATATGAAAACTGATGAAATTGAAACTTTGTTTCTATTCAATCTGATCTCTTCAACAGTGTACAGTGTTGGTTATATAACAAAGGGAAAAAGAGACGTTAGAAATTCTAACGGTTGCCTAGTATTGTACTGTAGCCTACTGTAGCCTATATTTTCTAAAAAGGAAAAAAGTTGAGTAACTTTATTTACTAAGTTTAGTTGCTCATTTTATTCCTAAAATAGCAAATGATGAATTAACTCTGATGCTATTTGGTCCCTTAATCCTAATTATTTTCTACACTCCCCCTCACGTTAGGTGTGTAGATATCGATTAACCCTAACTTGCTTAGATTTTCTTCAAACGGTTTTGGTTCTAATCCCTTGGTAAAGATATCCGCCAGTTGTTCTTCACTTCTTACAAATGGAGTCTCGATTTCTTTTGCTTGAATTTTTTCTCTAATGAAGTGGCAATCCACCTCGATGTGCTTTGTTCTCTCGTGGAAAACCGGATTGGTTGCTATGTGTCGAGCCGCTTGGTTATCACAAAACATCTTCATTGGTTCTTGAATTTTAATTCCCATGTCCGCTAGAAGTTGTTTGATCCAAGTTAGTTCGCTTGAGGTTGATGCCATGGCCCGATACTCCGCCTCGGCGCTTGATCGTGTCACAACACTTTGCTTCTTGCTTTTCCATGTGACTAAATTTCCGCCTACAAACGTGCAAAACCCGGTAGTTGATTTTCTATCAAAACTACCGGCCCAATCTGCATCGGAATAGCCACACACATCATTAGAATTGTTACATTTCATGACTATTCCTTTTCCGGGTGTCCCTTTTAAAAATTTAAAATTCTATGTATAGCCTCTAAATGTGGTGTCTAGTTGCATGCATGAATTTACTTATTTGGCTTACCGAAAAAGAGATATCGGGTCGTGTTACCGTTAAGTAAATTAATTTTCATACAAGTCTTTGAAATTGATTTATGTCTTCTAACGGTTCACCATCCTCTATATTTAATTTACATTTGCTATCTATTGGTGTAGATACCGGTTTGCTTCCTATTTTGCCGGTTTCCTTTAATAGGTCAAGTGTATATTTTCTTTGTGAAATAAATAGTCCCTTGGGTGAATGTGTTATTTCTATTCCTAAAAAATATTTTAGTAAACCCAAGTCTTTGATGTCAAAATTTTCTTTTAATTGCATTTTTACTTTTTTTATTTCTTCCAAATTGTTTCCGGTAATTATTATGTCATCTACATATACTAAAATTATGGTTGTGAAGGTACCACTAATTTTGGTAAACAATGAGTGATCGACATTGCTAACTTTAAAATCACAAGAAATTAAATATGAGCTTAGTTTGCCATACCATGCCCGTGGAGATTGCTTTAGCCCGTAGATTGATTTTTTTAACCTACACACTAGGTTAGAATTGTTTTCTTCTTTATGACCGGGTGGAAGCGTCATATATACCTCTTCTTCAAGTGTTCCTTGAAGAAAGGCATTCTTGACGTCCATTTGATGTAAGGTCCAATTTTGGTTTACCGCTATAGAAAATAAAATTCTAACGGTATTCATCTTAGCTACGGGGGCAAATGTTTCTTGATAATCTATACCATACGTTTGAGTGTAACCTTTTGCCACTAATCGTGCTTTATACCGTTCAATCGTACCATCACTATTAAATTTAATCTTATAGATCCATTTGCATCCTACGGATTTCTTTCCCTCGGGTAATTGTACGATTACCCAAGTTTCATTTTTTTTTTCTAGTGCTTTGAGTTCTTCTTCCATTGCTTTGCACCATATTAGTTGTTGTTTGGCTTCCTCATAATTATTGGGCTCTTTTTCTTTGGAAATTGAGGTCAAGTAATTTTGATATTGGGGTGTAACCTTTTCATAAGACAAAAAATTTTGGATAGGATATTTTACCTCATATGTTACAAAATCCCGTAACCTTGTTGTAGGTTGAGGTGTTCGATTAGACCTTCTCAACGATGGTATTTCGGGTGCACTATCTTCTTCCCCCTCACTTTGAGAAGTCTCTTCTTCTTCTTCTCATTCTCATTAATTGTTTCATTTACATTTTCTATTTCTAAATTTTTTCCTTCGGATTTGTAAAAAAATGGAAACGAAAACTCATTTGGTTTTTCTTGATCATTAGTCTCCTTTTCTTGTATTTTGTAATATGGCTCATTTTCTTGAAATGTTACATCTCTTGAAATATAAAGTTTTTTATTAACCGGATCATAACATTTGTAACCCTTTTTTTGAGATGAATATCCCAAAAAAATGGCTTTGATTGATGTGTAATCTAGCTTGTGTTGTTTGTTTTTATGCACGTAGCATGTACAACCAAATACCTTTAAATGACCAATATTGAGTTTTTCTTGGTAAAGAATTTCTAGTGGGCTTTTAAAATTTAAATTGGCACTCGGCAACCGATTAATTAAATATGTTGCGGTGAGAACGGCATCCGACCAAAAAATTATTGGAACATTGTTTTGGAACAAAAGTACTCTAGTTATTTCAAGTAAATGTCGATTTTTCCTTTCCGATACACCATTTTGTTGGGGTGTATAAACACAAGTTGTTTGGTGCAAAATTCCTTTTTGTTTGAAAAAATTTGTGAAATTTTGGTTTATGAACTCCGTGCCATTATCACTTCTAAAAATTTTAATTTTTGCATCATATTGATTTTCTACAAAATGATAAAATTCTTGAAATTGAGAGAATACTTCACTTTTATTTTTTAATAAGTATAGCCATGTAGTTCTAGAAAAATCATCTATGAATATAACAAAATATTTATAGCCATTGTATGATTCAATCGGAGCGGGACCCCAAACATCCGAGTGTATCAACTCAAAAGGATTTTTGCTTTTACAATAGGATAAACTAAACGGTAATCTCGTATGTTTTCCTAATTTGCAAATTTCACAACTACTACAATCTAGTTGTTTGAAATCAAAAATACATTTTAAAATCTTGTCGGAGGGATGCCCAATTCTCTTGTGCCAAAGAGTGCCTAATTCTTCTTCTTTTCTAATATTGTAGTTGCATTTTTCTTTGCTCAAAATATAAAGCCCATTTTCTAAAAATCCTTCACCAATGATACTCTTTGTTATCCATTCCTGAAAAATCACATTTTTGGATGTAAATGTAATTTCACAATTTAATTCAAGTGTGAGTTTACTAATGGATAACAAATTAGTTGTACAACCTTCTACATGCAAAACATTTTTTATAATTCTTGAAAGGAGACTAATTGTACCATATCCTAAAATTTCCATTTTTTCTCCATTTGCAACAATTACAAATTGTTTGATCTCAGTTTTTTTGTAATTGTCAAGCAAATTTTTGTTTCCAGTGATATGATAAGTGGAACCCGAATCAAGTATCCATTTTGAATTTAAAAAATTTTGAGCAAGATTTGTAATAATACCAGATGTCTTTGATTCTTTTCCTGAAACATCACAGAGAGTTGCGTGTATAAGCGCCTCATTTGATCCAGGTCCAGATTTCCTTCTATTTCCTTCGCTGGCGGGTCAGAGGCTTCAACCCGCTCCCCTTCTTTTATCGCTGTGTAACCTCTCTTCTCTTCACGCGAGAATGGTTCTCCCCGTCCCTGTCTCCGATCTCCCCCTCTTCCAAAGCCGCTGCCACCACCGCGCCTGTTCCTAGGTCGGAGATTAGGGTGGAGGCACCAGCACTCTTCCCTCTTGTGGCCTTCCTTCTTACAAAAATCACACCGATCTAGGGTTCGGCCTGAGGTCTCCGATCTAGGGTTTGGCAGGGTGGCAAATGCTTTGGCTTCGGGGTTGTCAGATGGTTGAGTGCTCATTACCACTCGCCTTGTTTCTTCTCTCTCAACCATTCCTACCACTTCGTCGAGAGGGGGAAGTTCGGTCATGAGGAGAATTTGCGATCTCACCCCCTCATAGCTTGAGTCGAGCTTGGCAAGAAAGGTGAAAGTGTCATCCTGTTCTTCCCTTCTCTTGATTTCTTCGATGTCGGCTGTGAGAGGACGGTACACCCTAATTTCATCTTTCTTTTTTTGGATTTGGCTGAAAAGCTCGGTAATCGATTGATTTTGCTGTTGCAATTGGTGGAGTTCTTGCTGGAGTTGGTAAATAAGGGAGTAATTTTTCTTTTTGCCAAACATTGTTTCGGCTTTGACCCACATTTCTCGAGCTGTGTCGAGGTAGGTCATAAGATCGGAAATATGGGGTTCCATTGTTGCCAGTAGCCAACTTATGACAAGGTTGTCGCTTTTCCTCCATTCTGATATCGCCTTTTTTTCTTCTGCTGTTGGTTCTGTTGGTTTATTGGCTTTTGGTTTTGTTTTCTCACCAGAGACATATTCGAACTTGTCTCTGCCAATGAGGCCAAAGGTTACCTGTCGAGCCCAGAGATGGTAATTTTTGCCATTTAGCAGCACTCCAGTAAGCCTTTCGGTGTGTTGTGCCATTTCTGGATTTTAATTGGAGCGAGGCTTGTTTTCTGGTTTTGCTGATATGTTGGTTTTTGATGCTTTGTTGAACTGGTACAGTTCTTGTTATCTGTCCAGTGATTGGTTTGCCTATTTGGCGTTTGATTTGGAGCAAGATCAAAACTGCTCTGATACCATGTTGAATTCTAGAGTGATTTGCGGAATATGAAAACTGATGAAATTGAAACTTTGTTTCTATTCAATCTGATCTCTTCAACAGTGTACAGTGTTGGTTATATAACAAAGGGAAAAAGAGACGTTAGAAATTCTAACGGTTGCCTAGTATTGTACTGTAGCCTACTGTAGCCTATATTTTCTAAAAAGGAAAAAAGTTGAGTAACTTTATTTACTAAGTTTAATTGCTCCTTTTATTCCTAAAATAGCAAATGATGAATTAACTCTGATGCTATTTGGTCCCTTAATCCTAATTATTTTCTACACACATTTTCTATTTTATTTTTATAATTATGTATGATTTTTTATATAATTTATAGTAAAATGTGATGGTATTGTAAAATTGATCCCTTCTCTGCAAAAAAAAAAAAAATTAAATGATTAGTTCCCATATATATTTGACTCCAATAGTCCAAAAATCTGACTCTGATTCTGCGTATTACTCATCATATATTTTGACCATACAAATTAACCTCATATGTTATAACTAATTAGGAGCCTTCGTTGACGGATAGTTAAGAATATAACATTATAAAAAAGAAATTGAGAATAATAAGGACACGGCCGTGAAATATATCAAAAAGTAAAAAAAAAAAATTATGACTATTTCAATAACTAACAAATGAGAAATTTTTCTCGCACCTCATGTTCCGCACCCCAAAAGTGTATACATATAATATAAGTTATTTTTACGTGAGTTCTGAAGTGTTTATATCTAGTATAAAGTGTTTATTATTTTTTTTCTATATAATTATAAGAATCAAGTTAAGAATTTTGCTGACTAAGTATAAATCTAGTAACTTAATGGTATAAAACTTTTACTGTGACGTATAAATACTTTTTATAGAAGTGCGAACACATATGAGATGAGGGCGTGGATAAGGTGTGATAACTTATTTTTACTAATATTGCAATACATAGCTATAACTAATATTGCAATACATAAAAATATTTTTACTAATATTGCAATGCATAGCTATTTATTTACTAATATTGCAATACACAAGTTATTTATCTTGACAATTTAAAAAAATAAAGGTTAAATTTTAATCATCACACATGCATTATCTATATTATTTATAATTATATCTGTAAAATATGATAAGATTTAATAATTAATATACAATTTATCTTATCATATTATCAAAGAACTTATAATTTCAACAGTTTGAAATTAATGATATTTCACCATCAAATAATATTTAGATTACATGAATTTGATTGTTAGACTATTACATATCTCGACTCTTGTAACATGGTTATAGATTGAGTTTTACATTCTTTTTATTTTAATTCGTTGAACTGTTTAATTTTTTACTAAATATAACAAAAATAAATCAGTAATCCCTTCTCATATATTATCTGTCAAACCGAAGCACAGACAAGGATTGAAGGATATATAATATATTGCAATCCCGTCAGAGGGGAGAAATGTTAAACGGGTTTTATTTCTTTCAGAAAAGATTTTTACGCAAGTTCTAAATTTGTCGCCATCAGGACACGTGTCATGAAGAGGCTGGTTGCTGAATACACAAAGCATCCAATAAGAAAAATCGCATGTTGGGGACGCGGTGGGCAGCTCATAGTCATGACTTTAAGCTTTTCCTAAAAAAAGCTGGAAAAGGTCATAAAAATCTTCGCCATGTCACCACCAGACAAACCCTAATCCACATGACTATGGTTAGTCTCAACCGTGAGATTTTATCTGGACGGAAGAAACCGTATAGCTTCAATATATCGCGGTACTTTCGGTAAATTAAGACGCGACATCTTATCCGTATCAGACACCAGACTGCCGTCAGATATTAAATAATCGGATACGATTAGAATATGCAACATATGGCGATAATATCGGGACATGCCGGGACAGCGCTAGCATCGTGGTCTGTTTAGGGTCGGTGCTTTTCACGTGATCATTAGCAGAGCTAGATATTTAAAATGACTAATTTACCCCAACGTCGGGATTGTTTTTCCAAAGAGGATTCTTCGCTAAGTGCACAACTTCTCATGTAATTCAAGCCCATCGCCAGACCCATTTTGGTCAGACAAAGAGGTGTGTTTACTATTCAACCGTTAGTTTTTTCAAACCAACGAAATTTTAACTTATGCGGCCACTCGCCGTCTGTCACTTTCCTCTTCTTTTCTTAAGCTCACTGTTTCTGAATCTATCATATTATGAGATTTATACTTCGGGTCATTTGACAATAGTATACTAATTCGCTATACCAGTTTCTATAAAGTATGTTCACCTAAGTTGTACTTTCCTTCTTCGATCTTTTTCTATAAAAACCATCATAACCAAACCCGACCTTCCAAGCGTGTTATCAACTCCATCTTTACCAATTACCAATTGCGAAGCAACCTTCTTCGAAACTCACCTAACAAAATTTACATTTTCAACCCTTGTCCAATTCACTTTCTCCTTCTTTCCCACTTTCCCAATTAGGATTATTACAGAGAAATCCTTGCCTTTTGCTTCATTTCTGTACTCGAGTCCCTCAAACGGCACTCAGCCATGGCGATTACATCCACCATCCGTCCGTGTTGTTCCCACCTCCTCCTCTCGCAAAGCTTCCCAAAGTACCCCTACCATTTCTCTAGATCCCGAAAATACCCAAACCGGTACGAGGTGGTAGCACAGGCTGCATCCACTGCCCAGCCACTCCATCCGACCTTAGATCCGGTTCCCAGCACCGGCTTACCAACCCCAATACTTTTACATGAATTGAAGCCCCTAGAGATCTCACCGCTCTTACCTTTCCCTGAGAAATCCAGAACTGTGAATCCGGTGCGCCATGAGCCAACTCCGCGCACCGAGACAGTGGCTGAGAGAGAAGCCTGGAAATTGCTGAACCGGGCGGTGGTCAACTACTATGGGAAGCCAGTGGGGACAGTTGCAGCAGCTGATGTGGGTGCATTTAAGGGAGAGCTATTGAATTATGATCAGGTTTTCATTAGGGATTTTATGCCTTCAGCTCTTGCCTTTTTGTTAAAAGGGGATACAGAGATTGTGCGAAATTTCTTGCTTCACACCCTTCAATTGCAGGTGATTGTTGTAAAGACTCAATTTATGGGCCCTATATTATTTGGGACGATTGGTACTATACTATTAATAAAATGTAACTACTCTACTTTTAGCAATACAAGTATATAATTGTTAAATTTTTTAATCAGAGCTGGGAAAAGACAGTGGATTGCCACAGCCCGGGTCAAGGGCTCATGCCCGCCAGCTTTAAGGTTCGTGCTGCACCAATTGATGGAAATGCTAGTGGGGAAGAAGAGGTTCTAGACCCTGATTTCGGCGAGTCAGCTATTGGTCGTGTTGCACCTGTTGATTCTGGTACTTATATATATCACATATCTGAATCTTTTAGCTACCAATTTGTGTTCCTTACCAGTAAAAGACTTGAGTGGTACTGGTACTCGTAAGGTATGAGACACTTGGCTCTAAAAGCTTTGGTCAACACATCATCATATCATGTCAATAAATCCAAAGGCCTCGATCAATACGTTGTCAATTTCATGTCAATCACCTCTTGTTTTTTCTGTAAAACACTCGGGGGCATAGATGCAGAAACAGAGGTTCAAGATACTATGATTCAGTATAATATTAATCCAGCAAAGCAGTAACAAAGACAAAATAAAACCATCCAAATAGTCAGGTTTCTTTTCCAAACCCAGAAAATTGCAGAAACACCTCTCAAACAATTGTTTCATCTTGCAAAGATTTTAAGTATATACCCCTTGCATCCTTGCAAGATGAAATAAGTACCCCAATTCTGCTAGAAAGTTGAACAGCTTTCAGACTAAAATGCCAAACTGACCTTCTCTATTCCTAGATAGAGGAAGACTGTGGGGTCAGTTGTGCATCCTTTGTGGGGCTATATGGGTTACTTAATTTAGCTATATTTTATAATTTGTAAAATTTCAGGTTTATGGTGGATAATTCTCCTGAGAGCATATGGAAAGATAACAGGAGATTTTTCACTGCTAGAGAGAGTTGATGTTCAGACAGGAATTAAGTTAATTCTAAAATTGTGTCTCTCTGACGGATTTGACATGTTTCCTACTTTGTTGGTCACTGATGGCTCATGCATGATTGACCGCCGAATGGGTATCCATGGCCATCCCCTTGAGATCCAGGTATACTGTTACCTTCTTAACTGAAAATTTGTTGAGCAATTGAAGCAGAGATATGACTCTTAAATTTTTCTTTTTAGTTTGATCTTTAGTTAATATGTTGTTTCATTTACTTTTTGCCAGTCACTGTTCTACTCTGCCCTGAGATGTGCTAGAGAAATGCTGACGTTTAATGAAGGATCAGCAGACCTAGTTCGCGCAATTAAAAACCGACTAAGCGCTTTATCTTTCCACATCAGGGAATATTATTGGGTTGATCTCCAAAAATTAAACGAGATCTACAGGTATAAAACCGAAGAATACTCCCAAAATGCGACAAACAAGTTCAACATATACCCAGAGCAGATACCAGATTGGCTCGTTGATTGGATACCTGATAGAGGGGGTTATCTCATTGGTAATTACACTTTCTGAAGGACATATTTGGTACTTTTGTTTTTTTGAAGCAGTACCATGGAGTCATGAGCAGGTTAAAGTCACTTAGTGCTATTAGCAGCATGGTATTAAGTATAATACTATTCGATATCAGCACCATATGATTCCAACACCTGTACTGTAACACCACTACCGTTATAGCAGTATGATATGTACTATCTCTGCTTGTATCTAATGTGGGCTAAAACTGTTGCAGGGAATGTGCAACCGGCCCATATGGACTTCAGGTTCTTCTCTCTGGGCAACCTTTGGGCCATAGTTTCTTCTCTGACGACTCCAAAACAAGCTGAGGGTATTCTCTCTCTCATTGAAGAGAAATGGGACGACCTAATCGGTACCATGCCCTTGAAAATCTCATACCCAGCCTTGGAGTCTGATGAGTGGCGTATCATTACTGGTAGTGACCCCAAAAACACGTAAGCTCTCTCTTAAGTTCTTTTACTATTTTGTATGTATATCTGTACTTGTTTCGTCTTATTTTTTTGCTCTATTCAAATATGGGGTGAAAATCTCATAATTCAGATGTATCCCTTTTGAAACTGAGGTTCTTTTGTTTTTCTGCAGCCCTTGGTCATATCACAATGGAGGCTCATGGCCTACTCTCCTTTGGCAGGTAGTCTCTCCCTCTGTCTCTCTCTCTGTTTTTTTTTTAAATTACTTGGTAGTGGCTACCAAGTTCCTTCTCTCTCTCTCTCTCTCTCTCTCTCTCTGTCTTCACGAAGTGAACTTTATCTAGCTTGTATTGTAAATGCACTAAAATTCTTATGATTTTGCATTCTTTTTGGTTTTCTCAAATTTGTAAACTTTGGACATCCATAACCTGATGCTGAATAAGGATACACCCTTGTTGAAATATTTTGCAATATTCTTTGATTCAGTTCACACTGGCATGCATCAAGATGGGCCGACCCGACCTGGCCCAAAGGGCCATCTCAACAGCCGAGAAGAGACTACTAGATGATAACTGGCCCGAGTACTATGACACACCTACTGGTCGGTTTGTTGGTAAGCAGTCTCGGCTATACCAGACTTGGACTATTGCTGGTTTCCTGACCTCTAAATTATTACTTGAAAAGCCTGAATTGGCATCAATTCTCACCTTTGAAGAAGATAATGAGCTTCTCGAAGGTTGTGCCTGTCGTCTCAGCCACAATGGCCGTACCAGGTGCTCCCGCCAGACTGCCAAATCACAACTTCTGGGAAAACGTGCCTAGAGTAATTTTTATGCAAATTGGCATTTGCAACCCTTTATTTCTTGATATTCTTTGAACCTCTTTGCCACAATACCTTACCTCTTTGCCACAATACCTTGCTAATTGGAATGTACCGGAACATGCTTCCATGAGTTTCCCCTAACTTGATCAGAAAAATCCTAATACCAATCATTCTGATGCTTAGTGGGACTGACTATGATTAGCATGAACTTCAAATCCAGCACTGCAATTGTTGGCGAGAGGTTTTTTGTAATGTTCAGGAGAGAATAGGGTTGGAATGAAATTTATTGATACCTGTATATTAATAGAATAGGTCTAACAAAAGGGTTCCATTTTGGTTTATTAGTGAAAAAATGGAACCATGTATAGGAAAATTGATATCATTGTTTCAGCAATTTCTATTTGAGTGGCTTGAGCTCGTTATTTTTTGTCGAGCTTCAGCCATAGGTCTACTATGGTCATAGGGGATTTATTGTCGTGTAATAGACTTAAAAGATTGATGTAACTGCTAATAAATTTATGAGTTAATGAATTGAGATTCCTTTTAAGAGTTTTGACTGTCTTATTTTAGTCTGGATGGTATTTACTAGTTTTTCGTATAGATGTTTCTATTTGGTACCGGGGCGCTTGACGCTGGGAATTGCAAACGATATAAAATTGAAATATTTAAGCACCATCAATGTCCTTGATTGAAATAATGTTTTTCTGAAAGAATCAAAGGGACGGATAGAATTCGTATCAATATATTTCTAATATAGTTGGACAATGAAGGTCCCAAAACAAACTCAAAAGGTATTCAAAATTTGGAATGTAACAGCCTGGCTCGTGATGTAAAATAGAATCAATGGTACAAATTTGTTTTTCAAAGCCAGTCTGTCAACTTTTTTAGGTTAAGCTGACAAATACCTCTGGTGAGATTAAACTTATAATAACTTAACAAAATAAGAAAACCTATGTAACTTCTTTTTTAATGACTTGTTGCTTGTATTGTTTTTAGTCAATGGATTCGTGATGTACATGTTGAGGCTTTCTGGGTCTTATTTCTTGCAAGTATGCAGATAATATTCTTGACATACGAGCAAAATATACATAATTTTAAGAGCGATAGAGAGGGGTATAATGGGGAATCCTAATAATATATATAATTCTAAGAGCAAAATATACATAATTTCTCAAGAGCTACAATCATAGTACTACATAATTTCATAACCTCTAAAACTAGTTCTCTAACGCTCAAAAGCCCAAAAGTTGTGGGGGCGCAAGCAAGCCCAATCCCCACACCATTCTAAGTTTCTAACAGATCAACATCTAATCCAACTAAAAAAAACATGAAAAAGAAAAAAATAATATACAAATTAAGGTCGGGTAAATGGAACAAACTTTGTATTTTTAGTCCAAAGCCTTGATTTCCAGGGGGTCATCAGCTCGAAACAGATCGAGTCGATTATGACTTAGCCTTAGCTGGTACATGGTTTTCTTGTATTCGGACCAAGTGAACGGGTTGTACTTGCGAGGATTTACTGGAGAGACCATATCAGGCAGTGGAGATATTAAGGAGTGCAATGGTGGTGCTCCAAAGAAGATTATTGACTGCCTTTCCTTGTAAGAATTTGCCATTGCTCTATGCCTCACACTCAATAACCTTCCATTTGTCATTGCCTAAAAAAAAATGAGAATTTGCAAAGCATTATTATTGGTACGGCCGAAGTGTTGGAAATTTAATTAAAGCTATGCGACTTTTTGAAGACCTGTGATACTATTTTACAAGTTCAGCCAGATTTCAGTATATTTGGTATTAGAAATCCATCATCTTTTCTTATTTCAAAACATGTTTAAGACAGCTTCTAACAGCGCAAATACTCTGTGTAACCACTTCAAATCTCTTACTGGACAGGAAGAACCATTTTAAAAAATTATTTCGCCCAAAAAGAAGGAAAAAAAAAAGAAAAGAATCGTGCAGGTACAACCTGAACATCACTGTTTTGTCCTATTGGGTCCTTGATGAAAATCTAGCTGGACCCAGCCCAAATAAAAACCATCCCAATCCAACCCAAATCTTGCGATACTGACCTGACACCATCACTTTTCATTTGTCCCAGCACAACTATGCCTCCAACTACCCCAACCTGGTCAGTGTACATATTTTCTGTGGTGAAAGGTGCTACAAATAAGTGATTTCTGTACCCTAGGCCTACATTTATTTTCTTAATATTTGAAAGATCGCAATTGTGTTGTACAGTAGTTGTTTATCATTATAAAATCGTAAGTATCCATTTCTACAACTAAATACGAACCAAATCAATTAATTATAATTACCTGTAATAAATCCCCAATGTTGATGAAAAATGCGTCAGGATCGGGTGCAACCGGAGCCCAGACGTGGTCGCCACCTGGACCCGATGTCAGTACTTGTAAACCCTCGACGTCATTTGATCGGAGCACACTGATAATTTGTGGGTCAGAATGCTCTCCGAACCCGATCCGCGCACCGCCAGATTTGTTGCCATTCTTAGTAATATTGTTATTCTTATTCCAAGGGGGATAGTGGTTTATTCTCAAAAGAGAGTCACTTTCAAAGTCTCTTAGGAGTGTGCTAAACGCGTTTGTGTCTCTCAACTTTAGCCCTTCAGCTAGCATGTCAAGTATCTCACAGGAAAGATGTCTCACTGCCGCCACATACTCATTCACCACATAACTGCCAATAGAAAATCATAATATCAAAAAGAAGAAGAGGAAGGATCAGAAACATCGGATATTAACATAAACATCTGAGTGCCAATTATAAATGATAAGTGAGAATCACATCTAACATAATTAATTAATTAGTCTTAAATATTGACATTTGTAAGAAAGACACATGTTCGAAATTTATAACTGAAATCTTTTATTTATTTTTTTGTTAATTTGAGCTCTTCTTTTTATTAAAAATATTAAAATTATAAGTGGCAAGAGCACCTCCTTAAATATTTTGCAAGAGGAAACTTTTTTTTGTGGTCTGTGTTTTCTGAAAAATAAGTTTTGTTAGAAAATTCTTCCCAGCATATAAGTAGAATTTTTTTTTTTTCTACTGAACTCTAATATCAAGTTATCATAACAGATGAATTTAATTGGGTATTTCTCTAGTATCAAGTTATCATAACAGATGAATTTAATTGGGTATTTCTCTAATATCAAGTTATCATAACAGATGAATTTAATTGGGTAATTAGTTAAAGTTTACAGATTCGATTATAACTATATCCCTAATCACACGTATGTTATCTTTTGGAGGGAATCAGGGAACAGACCAGAAAACCGAGACAAAAATTTGTTGCAATATATTAATTAATTAACTTAGAGGTAATAACCAGCAGTATCAGAAATAAAATGTTGGATCACATTCACATGTAAAAAGCAACAAGGAGGGGTTCCTGGAAATTTACACAAGTATGCATGTATGTAAATCAAAAAAGAAAGATTTGATTGGATAGATCGGCTTTTTACTGACCAATTGAAAGACCATTCACTGACCTGCCATGAAATCAAGTCTCTATCTGTACCTCAATCCAACATTTATTTTACCATAAATAGCTCGATAGTTAGATACTACAAATGTACATTTCTTCTGTGATTCATCATGCCTTTCTCTGAGTTCCTCCACGTGGCTCAAGACTTGAGAAGAACAGAGATGAGATGAGAGATGGACATGCAAATACAGGCTTTATTTACCTCATGTCACACTTTTAAGTACTTTCTTGGGTCCTACTCTTACTACTATCTCCACTAATTCATCCAGATATTTATTTTTTTGTTTTCAAGAAACAAGAGGATCCACGATTAATTAGGTAAAAGAATTGGCATCCTTGCATACATGCACTTAACTTTTTTGATTGAATTCCAAGTACATGATATTTTGACAATTGTCAAAAAACAGAACTGTATGTAGGGACCAAAACAAGATTACATTAGATCCTTGCTATCTTATTTTCATAGTCTTCTCTGAGTGGTCTCCTCAAGTTGAACCGTACTAGGCTACTATAATCGATTGATTCCTTCACTAAAATGACTTGGAACTATTACATGCTAGACTATATTAGCTAGGCACACTTTCCAAAAGGAATAATCTCTTTCATGTGCCTTCTTAAGAAACTATTTTCTCTTCACAATACAACATAAAATAAGTCATCTATTTCAAGTTTATCTCATTGACTAGACTTTTGGCTAGTTCAAACTAGAGCTTGAGTTCGAATTTATTTAGCTTGACTCGCTCAAACTCAACTCGGAAGTACAAATTATAATTTAATTTGAACTATATATCACTAATATAACATAAATTGCTCACTTTTTTTAAGATATAAATGTTATTTTTTTCAAAATTTATTATTATTCAACAAAATAATGTAACTAAAGATATTTTATTTAGAAACAACCACCGTTAGTAATATTATGCTTTAATTTTCAAGCATACACAATAAAATATGAAAAATGCTAATAATTAAGCTCTCGAAGAGCTTGAACTCAATTATAGTTCAAATTAATTTGAGCTCGAGAACTTGATTAATTTTCAGTACTAACGCAACTTGACAAATCAACAAATCAAGCCAGAGTGTTATTCTTGGAATGCTTGTTTTTTTTTTTTTTTTAAAGAAGAAGAAGAAAAATCATGAAAACTACTTTACCCTGACTCATCTATTGCCACTCTGCATACATAGTACATACCCATAAAGCACAAATGTTAGATATCATGAAGTACTGTGAAATAGCACATACCCATAAAGCACAAATGTTAGATTAGATATCATGAAGTAATGTGAAATAGCACATACCCATAAAGCACAAATGGGGTTTCCTAATCTGGGATGCATAAGAAAAGCTATTGTCCTTTTGAGACATGGAAACCAAGTGTAGTAGTAGGTAGGGTATTACTATAAGGTACCATGTACAACGATGTAGAACTTGACCAAGTTGGGGACCTAGAGTTGTGTGCTAACAAACCTAGCTTGGGATAATAGGGGTTTAATTTGAGAACTTGGTTGCCTTGTCTCTATCAATTCCTGATTTACATGACTATCACCAAACTGCCGTTTGGTGTGTGCTTCTGTGGAACTCGGAGCTTGTCATTCATAGTACATAGATGTTTATTAATTTTCATGTGTGCTCCATACAACTTATGTTTGTGTATATGGAAAATGAATAACATATTCTATTTCAAAAAATTAATGAATAACATGATGAATAACATATTCCCTGAAGTTAACGACTCTTTTGGCATTATTGTAGAGTAATTACTAATAATGACAATGAAATTTATGCTGCACATTAATTTCAACTGTCCTTGTGAATCAGAGAAGTTGATGATTACAGAGAACATTAATTCCATTATTAAATTTAAAATTACTCTATTTAATAAAAAACAAATTACTCTATTTAATCATAAGATAAAGTCCCATTCAATCATGACATGATTAAATGAGTACTTCTTATACATATTGAAAATTAAGCAAACACTAATGACCATTAATTAATTTATTTAGAGATAAGAACTAGGGACACTGATCTATTTTGACTTTTAAGGAACACGGTCAACCTAGATGTAGGAAATTATAAATATGCTTTCACACGTTTACGATTAGAACACAATGCTTTTTTAGTATAACTTTTGCCAGTTGATCCGATCCATTATGAACCAACACATGCAATAAATTAATCGACAATTACTAAATATTCTAGCCTATGGTCAAAATATACCATTTTGGTCAGAAAACAAGTCAAAAGACCAAATATTCTTGCTATTGTAAAACCTCAAACATTGAAATTTAATTTTAAGTTTCATTCATTTGCTGTCTTGCACATGTAAAACTATGTTAATGTGTATATTAATTGTAAAATATATCACACAGAGACACGCCCAACACTTATACAAAGAAGGAAACAGAGAGATAGAGCATCACAAACCTGAAAAATGATGGTTCCTTGCTTATCACCTTGGCCTTGTGAGATATGGAGCTTGGATTTGCATGTAAGAGGAGATACTCCAATTCACCAACATCACCATTAAACCCGATATTTCTAACACCATAACCCAATGGTGTCGGCGGACCGGCATTCTCTTTCTCTTGTGACGGCAAAGAGAAGAACTCGAGGGCGATACTTTCCATTCGCTCTATTAATATTTTAGATACGCCGTGATTTATTACTTTGAAAAATCCGACCACCTCACAAGCCTCCACAATGAGTCTTGACATGTCAGCTCGGGGTTTCGAGAGATCAACGACTGGTATGCCAACAGCACGGCATGCAGTCTGGTTGCAGACTGGTGAGATTGAAGGAACAACCATGGGGATGCACAATTTTAATTTGTTTAAAATATGGTGTGTCTATATATGAATGAAAGATGAACGATGACAGTTTGAGATGTAAGGAGTATATATGGCCGGGAAGGGAGGGGAAGGTTTAAATGGTTGGTGGTATATAATTTTAAATTGGTTGCTTTTTTGTTTGTAACCATGCAATGCCCCATATTGGATATGCTTGTTCAAAGATATGATTTACTCTAGTTACCCAAAAAATGTTAATATTAGCATGTATGGTTTTGTTTAATAAAAAAAAAATGTATGGTTTTGACCACGTTTTATAGGATTTTTTTTAAAAACCATAATTAAAATAATTAAATTTAAATAAACAACATGATTGCGGCAAGATTTACAAAAACCTTCAAAACCGAATTGCCAATTCGGTCCGACCGCATTTTTTTTCTTCGGACCGAATTGGCAATTCGGTCTGGTTGTTTTTCACTGGGTTATAGAAAGAACGCCACATAAAATCAAAAAACAGGCCAGACCGAATTGGTAATTCGGTCCAGGTTTTTATTTTTTTATTTTTTTTATTATAGAGACAAGAGTAAAATAAAGCAAAATATTGTAACATTAATAATGATATAGTATTATCATATTGAATTGTTTTTAATAGTATTATAATATAAATATTGATATCAATTATTATTATCAAGATCATCATCCTTATTACTTTTATCATTATTATTAATACCATTGTCATCCTTACTGCTACTATTATTTCTATTTTTTTAGTGCCTTAAAAATATTAACAAATAGTTGTAGTAGTATTATTATCATTAAAAATAATAATGGTAGTAGTAGTATTATATTTTGATTAATAATATGATAATATCGATTTATTGTTGTAGTTAATATACATTTTTAACTATCAATTTGGTGTAGAAACACTGAAAATTTGAATTTTTTTGTTTAAATTATTTGATAAATTACTTCTTTTGACATATAATTAGCATATTTATACTAAAATACGCTAAATTACTTGAAATTATGTTGAATTACACTATATTAAGTTAAATTACACTAAATTACATTACATTACGCTAAAATACGGTTAATTACGCTCAATACAGATGAATAGGGATGATATCTTCACTGAAAAGACGAAAAACGATGGCGAAACTTCAAACAGTCATAAAACGGCGCTCGAGTGTCCGATTTTAGCAAATCACCACTTTTCGGAAAGCTTGCGAAAATACGCATGCGTCCGTGCATGCGATGTTCAATTTCAAATTTTAAAATCGCCAAAAAACTAAGGGAAGAGCTTCAAAACTTGGGTTGAAGTTTCCGATTAAGATTTTCATTTCTATTATTCAATCCAAGTAGCTCAGTAAATTAGTTACATAATGAACTTGTAGAATACCAATTTTTATTATTTTTATAATTTTTTTACTATTTTTTATGATTCATGAAAGATGGCACAGAATCGGTCTACTTTAGCGTAATTTACCGTATTTCAACATAATTAGCGAAGTTATTGTAATTTAGCGTAATTTAGTGTAATTCAACATAATTTATCGTAATATAGTGTTATTCAACATAATTTCAAGTAATTTAGTGTGTTTTAGTATAAATATTCTAATTATAAATCAAAAGAAGTAATCTAACAAATAATTTAAACAAAAAATTTAAATTTTCAGTGTTAGATTTCTTTATTTTTGCTCTAATTTATTAGTGTCTCTAAAAAAAAAAAAACTGGACCGAATTGCCTCCACATTTTTATTGTGAAATTGAGCGAAACTGAGCTCGACCGAATTGGCAATTCGGTCCGAAGAAAAAAAATGCTGTTGGACTGAATTGGCAATTCGGTTTTGATGATTTTTGTAAATCTGGCCGCAATCATGTTGTTTATTTAAATTTAATTATTTTAATTATGGTTTTAAAAAAAATCCCGTATTATAGGAATGTAAAAAAAGCTGATTGGATCCGTCATGGTACCATAGGTATGTCGATCACGTGATGCGATTCGTAGCACGTCCTGCGACTATTTTTCAGAAAAAAAATATATAATGTTACCAATTATTTTTTTATATGTAATGTTTTTACAATATTATTTATTTATTTTATATTTTTTTACTTTTTCTGATTTTTCTCACTTAAGCTAACTTAAAATTCGAAACAAATAGTTAAATGTGACTCAATATGACTTTACATGAATCAACATGATCAGTCATAATGTGACTAATATGTTGTGACCATTCGCGTCGTAACCATTCTTCATAATTTTAATCACATCACGATACTGTTGGATCATAATCCAACATTGAACATATATGTAATATGAGGAGGGATCAAGTTACAACAAAGTTACAACAACCATTTTTTCCCATTTTCAAAGTCCAAATCGTCGATCCAAACCGTTCAACATGATCTCCACAATAAAATGTGCTTGAAGATCAAATTTTATATTTTTTTGAATTGTTTTACTATTTATTAAGTATTTTACAAAAAAAGTCATATTCAGACCATTGAATTTTGTACCCATCTTAATAAATAGTAAAAAAATTCAAAAAAATATAAAATTTGATCTTCAAGCACATTTTATTTAGATAATCATGTTGAACGGTTTGGATCGACAATTTGGACTTTGAAAATGAAAAATATGGTTGTTGTAACTTTCTTGTAACTCAAATTTATTGTAACTTGATCCCTCCTCATGTAATATAATTATGAATTGTATACTGTCATATATGATTGTCACAATTAAGTGATCTAATATAGAATTAAGATATTAGTCAATCTATGTATTTAATAGGGTGTGGTCCATAAATGTGTAGAATAATTTAAGCAAAAATCAAATCATTGATGGATTGATTCTGAGATTTGCAATTCAGAAAACTATCTTTCCAGAGAGCTTGTGCAACTATAGTTGCGGCCCAGTGTGGCCACACAAATTCTGTGCAGCCAGTTGTGCGGCCAGTTGTGCGGCCAGGCATGGGCCACACGAATTCTCTGCGACCAGTTGTGCGGCCGGTCGTACGACCAGATTTGGCCACACGAAATTCCAGACTTGGAAACTTGGGCTGAAAGAAAGGCAGTTCGTAACACAATCGACTTGGTTTGTGATTACTCAAAAGAGAGCAATGTTTCTAATATTTATAAACTCGAAAATGCTATCGGTTCGGACTGCAAGCGCACAATCCTATTGAGTAGTATATTCGAGGTCGATCCACAGGGAATATTAGTTCAGAGTTTTGAGCGATCGAATCACAACCTTTCGAAAGGCTAGACGAAATCTGAAAATTGAGAGATGTTGTTGTGATCAATGTAAATTAGGAAACAATTAGAAGTAATTAAAACAAAGAGATGAGGATTCCTAGGGTTTCGGCACACCATTGCTACTCAATCCGCCTTGATAATATATTCTTGTTGCGTCTAATTTTCTGTTGTTGTTTTATGAAAGACACCACATAGGTCACTGCAATTTATGTTACGCAAGAATGACAGATCTTTCATCGAGATTCTACACAGGACACTGTGAGTTTTCTTACGCAAATGACTGATCTCTTAAATACCCAAATTACTACACAGATCACTGCGAGTTTCCTTACGCAAGTGATGGAATTTGGTTCGCGTTTTGTTGTTCTGGTTTATGGTTTTCCCGTTAAGGTTTTCTTCACATAAACCTAATAGATCTCAATGAGGCTAATTCATACAAATAGTTTCTCTTATCATTAAAACACTGTCACTACCCTAATGGACTAAACTAGATCATTGAAGTTAGATGAAGAGATAGTAAATCACAAAAGCATTTCGATTCAACAAAAAAAATCATAATCAACAGAAAATATATATATCAAAACATCAAGAGTAACAAGGTTTACTGCCTTGCCCTAAGAAAATAAACTTAGCCGCGAAACGGCATTATTACAAGCACTCCTCTCTTCTCTCTTTAATCAAATCTAACCCTAATTATAAAGATGAGTTATTCTTTTGCCCAGGGGCCTTATATAGGAGTGGAGGGACGTCTGGAGATTGAGTAGGGGCTAAGGAACTGATCTGGATACAGCTGTCGGCAGTTATTTCCCAAGGGGCGCCTTCAGTTACGGTCCGTATCAGGTGATACGGTCCGTATTAGGACCTTGTCGCTGAGGGTTTTAGTGCTTCTCATGCTATCTCCTGGTCTGTGCTAGGCTTGGTCTGTATTAGGCAATACAGACCGTAACAGAGACTTTGTCGATAAGCGTCGCTGATCCGATTGACCCGATTCTAGCTCTATTTGGTGTAAAATAGTCCCAAAACCTGTTTTCTGCAATAAAACATAAAGAAGGGTGACAGTAGCCTTTTTCTCTAATAAATCAAACATAAGTGTGAGAAAATATGCAAAACCTAAGACAAAACCCTACGTAAATCATCATTATTTTGACTCTGATCAGTTTGTGCGGACGCACTAAATTTGGTGCGGCCGCATGCTCAGTTTGTAAGTGCACCCCTATATAAGGACGGGTCCTCAAGGCACAAGACATAATGAACAACTCAGGTTCTGAACAGTCGTAACTTTACAGATCTAAGTGTTTTCTCTTCTTCTTCCACTATCAAAGAAAAGAGAGGAGAGATATATTAAGGAAAATGGAGATGATCTCTCAAGGGCCACGTCTTGCTGTCTTGGTAGATCTATTCCTACGACCATATGAAGAACCGACAAGGACTTATTGCCATTAGAGTCTAGTCTCGCGCTCACGGAGACGGTAGGCGATCTCTCAAAGGATCGAGTTATTTCATAGAAACATTCATGGAGTCAGGTATTATATTCTGTATTTCAAATTTAAGTTTATGGTCGGCTTTTGGCATAGAACGGTTCTTAGGTTAAGGTGGGGATTGTTTCTTCTTCCCGGGATGTAAGTGTTTGATCCCTAAATGATATGTAATTGTTTGATCTCTAAATACGATGTAATTATTTGGCCTTTATGATTTCCGATACGTGAAATTTAATTTGATCACAACACAACACATGATTAATATAAAATGATAAAAGATAACAATTGTATATTTTTTAAAAGTTTGGGATATTTAAATATTACTACGCTTATACACTTTGTTTGAACAGGTTTTGTTACAATGCCGTAAAAATAGAAGGAACAATATAGTACCTGGGTTTTTTCTCTTGAATGCCTCCAACAACGGAACTATAAGAGCGTATCACCCCTCCTAGCTACCAAATTGGCAGGCAATTGACAACTCACGACCACGCCATAGTTTTTTGTACGCCGGTATCTGACCGTTATATCTTTCAGCAACAACGATCCTGACAGCTTGGATACTCAAATCAATATCGTTTCTCATGTGAGCCGATATGCAATCGACGACCATAGTAGCCGACAACTGTGCATGATGTATTCTTGTCGCATCCGCGTGACAAGAATATTTTGTGGGGCACTTGGAGACACGTCATTGTGTACCGTAACCAATGGCCCTCGTAAATATGTACCAACCACATCTACTGTCCTTGCACTTGAACCTCCTTCTAGTTGTGTCACTGTGCGTACTCCTTATCTCTCTGTTGCAAAGAATGTGAAACCTAGCAATTGCGCTCTTCATTTGCTCTTTTGAGCCGTAGATTTGTCCCTCCGTTAATTCATTCTCATACTCTGCTGCCCTTCTAAACAAACCCGTATTTGCTTCTTGAAATCCTGATGTGTCATTGAAAGTCGAAATCGAGTGCTCAAACCCGCGATCCATTATCTGAAACCCGCGATTTATCCTGAAAAACCTCTGTCCAAGCACAAGCCTGGTATCTTCCTATTCACTCTGATTGCTCATACCCTCAGGATCAATATCACCCCAATTTTCCTCTACCTCTACTAATTTAGGATCTACTGTTTCATCGGTTTCATCCGGATCACAAGATTGACCCTAAGTAGCGGTCCGACTAGTAGAAGACTGGTCAATCTGAGGTCGGGCCCGATAGGAAGCGACTACTAGACAGTCGTTCCCTCTGAACTGGGACCTGACTACTAGACGGTTGGTCAATTTGAAGAGGGGATGGACTTGAGCCAGATGAGTTAACCCGACTACAGCCTTGGATTAACCTCATAAGTGGGTTGGTACGCCGGACTCAGGTAACCTCCACATATAGTTCAGTTACCTTGTACCCACCCCCAGGAAAACTCATGGTCTGGTTGTACAGTACATGCCAGACTCCATCATTCTGTACAGGAAATAGTTGGAACCAGGTTTGTACTGAACTAGTCGGCATGCTAATTTTGGCCTGAATAATAAGGTTATATTGACCCTGATCCAATTCCAGACTCTGACAAATAACCGATTTAATCCCCGCATAATTAGTACCCGGCATTACCAGAATCACAGTAACATGCCCGATACTATAATAAATCCCATTAGGGCATGTTAAAATACCACCACCAGTATAAATGGATACCATAAAAGCCATTTTGAATCCAATACACAAGAAACCTAAAATTAACTAAATTAATTATTAACCTACTGAAAAATAAAAAAAATTGAAAAATAAAGACAAAAAAAACTTACATTCAGGAGAGAGATTTGGTGAATGTGAGAAATGAATCTCTCTCTCCTGGACAACAATATATAGAAAAACATACAGGGACCGCAGATCCATTGGACGGCCTGGGGCCACAGGGATATCACTACTACAAAAACTGGTTTTGTACACTGCACATTGTACACGGATTTGGCAATTATATTAAAAACAGTGTACCAAATATGAGTTGAAAAGATCTGAACGATTTCTACACGGATAATTAGTTAACAATCAGTGTCGAATTATTAGAGAGAGCTACACGGTTTATTAGAAACCACAAATCCGTGTGTAAATAAGTGTGTGTGCAAATAATTGAGAGAGCTACACGGACTTTTAATACAAAGCCGTGTAGGAACATTACACACGGTTTTTTGATATATAGCCGTGTATAAATCTTATAATTGTACACGACTTTATAACTAAAAAGCCGTGTAGAAATAGGTGGAGAGCTACACGGATATATAACTAAATAGCCGTGTATAAATCTTATAATTGTACACGGCTTTATAACTAAAAAGCCGTGTAGAAATAGGTGGAGAGCTACACGGATATATAACTAAATAGCCGTGTATAATAGTGTAGGGTTTTATTGTCTTCCCTTCCAGAGCGCCGTTTTGATCAAGTTTTTAGTTCATACATATCGAACTGAGCTTTTTATTTCTGCAAATTGATCGAGGCCAGCAGCTGAGATCTGAGATCTTTGAATTAAGTTTGTATTTTCTCCTCTCCATCTTTCTAAGGTTAGTAATATGTATTTAAATCATTTTCTTTCTCTAATTTTCTGTTATTTAGGCTTATTTAATTAGGTCATTTCATGCCTATATTCTTGAATTCTTAATTTTAGATGTAATTAATTAGTGTATTGTGGTCCAATAACCGACCTTTAGATGCTTTTAGGTCCATGCCCGTTCAAAATTAATCCAATAGGGATTAATTTTGGATAGTCCCCGTTTTGGGACTGCTCTTTGAATATTATGTCTCATTTAGGATGTGAACACATATTAGCGGGATTTAATTAGTATTTGAGGAAAGTTCGACATTATTTTCCCTTATTGCTCCTACGAGTATGTGGTTCGTACGCATACTTGGGGAGTTAAGGGGAAATGCTGCCGAATTTTTCTCAAATACTAATTAAATCTCGCTAATATGTGTTCACATATGAGACATAATATTCAAAGAGTGGGTTAGGATTGTAAACCGGCCCTTTGTAAGCCCAAAATTTTGTACACGAAGGAGAATGTTGACCATGCATGATTAATTGATCAAATCATTTTTTTAATTTAATTTACAGATGGATCGAAGCTGGATGTATGAAATGCGACGTGACAGTGAAGAATATTTGGTTCGCGTTGATGAGTTTATAAAATTTGCTGAGAGTTATAGAGTGAATAAAAAAGAAGAAGACATTTTATGTCCTTGTAAAGATTGTAAAAATTTATTAAGATTTTTGGACATCGAAGAAATTAGAGCTCATTTGATTTGTCGGGGATTTAAGAAGAGATATACATGTTGGTTCATGCATGGTGAGAAATTTGGGGAAAGTAGTAGTGCCAATAAGGATTGTAATCGTGAATTGAATGATGAGAATGTTTTCTGATAATTTTGAACTTGATTGGAACGAGGATTATGAGAGTGCCGAATATTCTGATATTAACATCGAACCCGAAAATGACGATGATGAGATGGAGAGGAATTTTGATGAAAATGTAGAACACGAGTTTACTGAAAATTTGGAGGATATGTTACGTGATGTGGAAGATGAAATTAGTGATAAAAATTATGATAAATTTCAAAATTTGTCTAATGAATCTAAGAAGCCGTTGTATCCCGGGTGTACCAAATTTACAAAACTGTCAGCTGTGTTGAAATTATTAAACTTAAAAGCAGACAATGGTTGGAGCGATAAGAGTTTCACGTCCTTATTACAGCTTTTAGGAGAAATGCTCCCAGATAACAACGAGTTACCCGGTACAACATATCAGGCAAAGAAGTTGATATGTCCAATGGGGTTGAAGATCGAAAGAATACATGCATGTCCGAATGACTGTGTATTGTATCGTAACGAGTACGAGGCCATGCATGTCTGTCCTAAATGCGGTGTTTCACGATATAAACGTCGTAAGGACCAGGACACTGATGATTGTAACGAGGACACAAGTGGCCGACCTCCGGCTAAGGTGTTATGGTATTTGCCGATAATACCGAGATTCAAACGGTTGTTTGCGAATCCCAAAGATGCAAAATTATTGCGCTGGCACGAAGAAGAGCGCAAAAATGACGGTAAACTAAGGCACCCGGCTGATTCTCCTCAATGGAGAAACATTGACAGACATTTCAAAGAATTTGGTTCTGAACCGCGGAACCTTAGGATTGTGGTGAGCTCAGATGGAATGAGTCCGTTTGGAAGTATGAGCAGTCGGCACAGTACTTGGCCAGTTCTTTTATGCATCTACAATCTTCCTCCTTGGTTGTGCATGAAACGCAGATATATAATGATGTCATTACTAATCCAAGGACCCAGACAACCCGGAAATGACATAGATGTATATCTCGCACCATTAATCGAGGACCTCCAAAAATTGTGGCGTGATGGCGTCCCGGTGTGGGATGCGTATATGAAAGAGACCTTTAACTTGCGGGCCATGGTGTTTTGCACCGTAAATGATTTCCCCGCGTACGGGAATTTGTCGGGTTACACTTGTAAAGGAGCAAAAGCGTGCCCGATCTGTGAAGATGACACGCAGGTGCTGAGGTTGAAAAATTGTCAAAAGAATGTATTCATGGGGCATCGTAGGTTTCTTCCTATTAATCACCCATATCGTAAGAAGAAGATGGCATTCAACGGGAAAATTGAGCTTGGAGTGGCTCGTCATCCATTAGACGGGGAGAGTGTCTTCGAACGGGTAAAAAACATTGATGTTGTTTTTGGAAAATGCGCCAAAGCACTACCGAAGAATATTTGGAAAAAGAGGTCCATATTTTGGGAGCTACCGTACTGAAAATATTTAGAAGTGAGGCATTGCCTAGATGTCATGCATGTCGAAAAAAATGTCTGTGACAGTTTAATTGGTTTATTATTGAGCATTCCGGGGAAGACGAAAGATGGTATTAAAGTGAGAAAAGACATGGTAGAGATGGGAATACGACCCGAGCTCGCACCGCAGGAGAAAGGGAAGCGCACATACCTACCCCCCGCACTGTGCACAATGTCAAAGAAAGAGAAAACAAGCTTCTGTGAATGCCTCAATGGTATAAAAGTCCCATCAGGATATTCTTCGAATATTAAGAAGTTGGTGTCGATGAAGGACTTGAAACTGGTCGGTCTGAAATCTCA
Organism: Carex myosuroides; assembly: GCA_028015225.1. NCBI lineage: Eukaryota > Viridiplantae > Streptophyta > Magnoliopsida > Poales > Cyperaceae > Carex > Carex myosuroides. The sequence goes on from CM051472.1 coordinate 8,636,703, forward strand.
CGACTGTCATGTTTTACTGACACATATAATTCCGGTTGCAATTCGGGGAATTTTACCAAAGCACGTTCGTCAAACCATTACGAAGCTTTGTTCTTTCTTCAATGCAATAAATTCCAAAGTGATAGACCCTCTAAAATTGGACTCTTTGCAAAAGGAGGTCGTCGTTACTCTTTGCCAACTTGAGATGTATTTTCCGCCATCTTTTTTCGATGTCATGGTTCACCTTGTTGTTCATCTTGTGAGAGAAATTAAGATTTGTGGTCCCGTGTTCCTTCGGTATATGTATCCATTCGAGAGATACATGGGCATCTTGAAAAAATACGTAAGGAACCGACATCGACCCGAAGGCAGCATTATAGAAGGATATTCTACGGAGGAGGTGATTGATTTTTGCACCAACTACTAGACCGGTGTGGATCCTATTGGCGTTCCTATTGGCGTTATCAAATATTATCAAATATTATCAAATATTAGTTTAATGCTTATAATGAAGGATTATGTTTAATGCTTATAATATTATCAAATATTAGTATTAGTTTTTGAAAATATTAGTTAAAACATTTAATAATAAAATAAAATAAATATTAGTTAAAATATTAGTTTTCACTAAATATTAGTTAAAATATTTAATATTAGTTAAAATATTTAATATTAGTTAAAATATTTAAGGAAGGATTATGTTTAATGAAAATATTATGTTTAAAATATTATGTTCAACTTTATCAAACATTTAATATTAGTTAAAATAAATATTAGTTGAAATTGTCAAACAACTTTATGAAGTATTGCGGCCCGCAACCATTCAGAGAACTTTACTGAACCTGGGACCCACCTGTCGGACCAATTTATACACGGACATTTAGCTAATAGTCCGTGTAGAAAGGGTAGAGAGCTACACGGCCTTTTAGCTATATGTCCGTGTAGAAAGGGTATTTGCACACGGCCTTTAGAGTAAAGTCCGTGTATAAAGATCTTTGTACACGGTCTTTTAAGTTAAAAGTCCGTGTATAACGAGAAAAACACTATTATTCGAAATCCTTCTCTTCCAAAATTTTCACAAGTCCGAAATAAACATCAGTTTCAAAAACCCTCACAGAGAAGATTTTGCTGAGCCTTCTCCGAGCTCTTCACCGCCTCCCCGCCTCGCCGCCTCGCCGCCTCACCACCTCCCCGCCTCTCCACCTCGGTCTCTCTCTCTCTAACCAGTGGTCTCTCTCACCCGTGGTTAGCTCTCTCTCTGTCGTTATTTTTCTTATTGGGTTTGAACCCGTTAGACATGGTTGGTATTTGTTATTTTTCTTATTGGTTAGCTCTCTCTCTCTCAACCGTGTATGATTAGTATTGAACCCGTTAGACATGATTAGTATTGAACCCGTTAGCATATAACCTAGGTTATTTTAGGTTAATTTGTGCTTGAATACATTGTGCTTGTACCATAATTATTGTGCTTGTACCATAATTTCAGCATTGTGCTTGAATACATTGTGCTTGAATATAACCTAGGTTATTTTAGCATATAACCTAGGTTATTTTAGCATTGTACTTGTACCATAATTTTAGCATATAACCTAGGTTATTTTAGGTTAATTTGTGCTTGAATACATTGTGCTTGTACCATAATTATTGTAGGTTAATTCAAATAATCTAGGATATATGTCAACAAGTGATTGATTAATCTCTTGATGAATATAGGTTATATGTCAAAAGTTGGTTGATTAATCTAGGTTATATGTCAAATGATTTGATCTTTAATTTCATGCAGCACCATGTCGAATGAAAATGAGTACGAGGATATGATGGAAGAAGACGAGCAGCAAGCTACTGCCTCGTCAGAAAGAAGGAGAAGAGGGCCTACAATGTGCACGAGCCATTCTGAGCAGACCCATCAAGAAATCTGGTTCACAGAAGACGGGCGTGCGCAGGGACCAAAACGGCAGAAATACTCAAATTGGTGTACGAGCTTCGTGAGGCAAAATGCGAGTATCTTTGTTGAGAGATGGGATCATTTCGAGGATAAGGTGAAGGACGCGTGGTGGAACACGGTGAAGGTAAAGTGCCTAACAACTCTTCTCTTGAATTTTCACTTATGTATGATCTATACTTAAATACACTAAATTTTTGTGTCAATCAGGCTCACTGGAACATCAAGAATGATGTTCCAAAGGCAACGACTTTGAAGATTATGAACAATGGTTGGAAGCAATACAAGAGCACGTTGAAGACGGACTTCATGGAGAAAGGGAAAAATCCGGTCGGCTACTACAAATGGCTAAAACAAGAGGACTGGGATGCGTTTCAAGCTTTGAAGTCTACCGAAGAGTTCAAGGTATCTAACTCGTGCCAAATTTATGCTTATTCTTTCTCGATATGTACTCTTTTTTCTAAAACTAACTGATCGTTATTGTCTTGTTTCTGTGAAGGCAAAGAGTGATAAAGGCAGGAGGACCGTTGCCTTTAACAAGTATCCACACCATCTAGGGTCAGGTGGTTACGAGGGTAAGTCGGCAGAATGGAGGAAAGTCCTGGATGCGAACAAGGATTCTGACTCACCCGTGGTTAGGATCCAAAATCCTAGGGGCAAAGATTGGGTCATGGGTAGAGCCGAGGTAACCGCTGACGGGAGGATAGTACTCCCAACGGAGTTGCAAAGCGTGGCTCAAAGAATGGTAAGAGTCATTTATAACTCCGAAAGTACGTCAATTGTTCTTTTGCTTTAACTAATTCTTCTACTTGAACAGTTGGAAGTGGAGGAGGAGGTCAACTCGGGTGCCCGGAGTGTCGAACGACAAAATGATTCCTTGTCCGCAGCGCTCGAGAATCCAGAACACCCGGGTCGAGTAAGAGGTGTAGGGGTCTACAGGGGCTGGAAGGAGGTGTTCCGAGTGGAGGGACAAAAACCTCGAAGAAAATCTCGTGCCAAGGTAAACAAAGACGAGATAGTTGCGCAGATACGCGCGGAGGTGAGCGCAGAGTACGACGCAAGGTTTGCTGAGATGCATGCAATGTTGACACAAATTAGATCAGCAACTACGCAGCCATCCGAGCAACCACCTCCCATTTCGCCGGGAATTCGGCGAAGTAGTCAAGCATCCGGCACGTGGGGCGCGAACGACGATTTGGATAATCTCAAGGTAATCAATACTTCTTCATAATCTAAAGGTATTTAAAACATGTTTGCAACCTTGTTATACAATATCGCATCACTAAAATAAACAACTTTCCTATAAATTTGCAGGACCCCAGAGCATGCGACCTCGTCCTGCGGAATGGCAGTGTTTCTATTATCGTTGCTAAGGGCGTTGTACATCCACTCGCCAAAAGTGTACACAATACTCAGCTAAGACCCGACCATGCATGCGTGCAGGTTGAGTTAGTCGTGGATGGATGGCAGCGCGTACCCCTTCCTGTCCCTACCGACGAAGCGGTTGTGCTTGATGACGCACGGATGTCATTTGTCCAATGGCCCAAGAATCAGATTGTTTTGGATCAGGTAATCCATAAAATAACTCATTTATTTTGTTACATTCAACTCATTCTTTTTGAAATACTAGAATAATACATCTATAACTTGATACAGACACGAGGAGATGATGTTACCGGTACGGCTCTCTCACCGGTACGTCAGGAGGTGGCTTGCGACGTCGCGGCTGACGCGCCACAATCACCGCCCCGTCCTATGGTCACAGAAGAAGAATACAGCCGTTTGCCCAATGATTTGCGCCTTCTCCACGACTACTTGATGACGGCGCCCGACGGCATGGAGGCTATCGTCATCCCTATCCCACCTGGGATGTTTCTACACGAAGGCAGGGAGCTCCTGCTGTCGTTCAGAGACTTCAAGGACCTCTTCCACCACTCATCATCCGACAAATGGCTCGATGTTTCACACATCACCATTTTCCTCATGTTAGTGATATTAAAACATTTTCATTATTGTATAGAACTCAAATATATATTCTAATTACAATATGATGAGTTTTCAGGAAGCTAATCCGAAACTGTGATGAGATGGTTAAAAGGAAGAACGTGTGCGTGTTTCTGGACCCCGAGAAAGTGAGTGGTACGGCATCGACATATTATCCGGATATGGCTATCGAGTACATGTGTTCTGCGATGCATCGTGCTAAGGCGGAGGAGAAGAAATTCATTCTCATGCCATACCACGAGGGGTTAGTTCTAATCTTAACTTATGTGTTGTTTATATTTTAATTAAAGAATTGTATAAAGGAATTAAAAGTTAAACATAAAAAAATAAAATCACACCATCAATCATAGCAAATACTCGTGTGACTTTTATATGCTAAAGTACTATAATTCTTCTCCACGATCCAACAGCAAACATTGGTGCACGATTCTCATTGTGCCGTACTTAAGCACGGGCATAATTATTGATTCTTGTAAGCCAGGAGGAAGGACCGCGGCTGCCAATTGCAAAGTTATCTTGCCTTTTGTGAATAAGTAAGCAATAATAATTCTATAGGTTTGCATTTCTTTCAATCATATCAAATTATAAAATTGCTAATTACATTCACTCACTTTTGTAAGGGCTTTTGTGAAATATATTAAAGAGGGAGGATCACATAGCACGGGCCCGGGCAAGAAAAGCAAGTTGAATTGGAAGTACTTGAAGGTGAGCACACGGCCTTGAGTTAGAAATTTCATATCTTGTTAAAAAAATTGTTGTCATTCTAACAAATGCCGCTAAATGTAAATTTCAGAGCCCGCAACAGAAGGAGGGTTGGGAATGCGCTTATTACACGATGATATTCATGTTTGACTTTGTCGAAAGAATACAATTCGAATTCCCAAAAGCGGTATGTACTTCATATGAATTTCCTATATAATAAGCAATTGATATCTATCTTTTCTGAAATACTAACTATTATAAAATTATAATTTTGTAGAATGTGACAAATCAAGATCATTACTCTTGGGATCAGATCGACGATGTGCGGTGCATGTGGGCAAGGTGGTTTGCCATGGAATTTTGTAATCCTCGATATGGATTTGCATAATTTTGTATAATTTGGTGTATATGAATATTGTATAATTTATTGCATATGGATTTCTGGCTAATCTGAAAAATATGAATTTCTTGCTAATATGGATTTATTGCTAATCTGGAAAATATGGATTTCTTGTTATATGAAATCTGGAAAATCTGGAATAAATAGTTCTGTAACAAAAATGGCTAGCAAAACTGGAGGCTAGCCGAAAAACAAAAAATACAAAAAAAAAAATGTACTTTCTACACGGACATTTAACTAAAGTCCGTGTAGAAAAAAGATAGCTACACGGTCATTTAGTTAAATGTCCGTGTAGAAAGAGGAGAGCTACACGGACATTTAACTAAATGTCCGTGTAGAAAGAGTCAAGCTACACGGTTTTTTAGTTAAAAGTCCGTGTACAAAAAGAATCGTACACGGTTTTTTAGGTAATATCCGTGTAGCTCGGTAAATGGAGCGCGACACATTCTGGTCTTTGTACACGGCTGTTTGTGAAGTTATACGTGTAGAATCTTTAAAATTGCACACGGCCAAAAGTCCGTGTGTAGTTATTGAACTAATTGTACACCCTCGATTTAAACACGGTAGGAAATCCGTGTAGCTCTTCCTTTATTGTCCGTGTATAATCTCTTTTTTTGTAGTAGTGTATTGTGCGGATCCCAGTCTTTAGAGCCGCGGAATACCGGAGTGGTCTGGATAGAAGTCGAATTCCCTAGAAACAGGAGTGTTTTGGTTTTTTTTTTTTTGAAAAAATGCTATATATAAAAATTTCGGTAGAAATAATAATCATTGATGCTTATTAATTTATATATAGATGTCAAATATTAAACGATGTCAAGCGATATGCTACGGCCTAATTGAGATGTCAACTATATATTAAACGATGTCAAGGGGTATTACGGTCAAATAAGAGGATGAAAAACATAACTTCTTTTTTACTATCATTCTATTATTTATTTACTCTTGACTTCTCTTGACTTCTCTTTCCCTTCACCTCATGCTAACAGAACAAAGAATATATCCTAAAAAAATTCTCAACTATCCATATCACTTAAAAAAAACACAGTTCTAAATAGCGATTATAGCGCTATAGCTTTTAAGATCCGAAAAAGCTATAGCGCAACCATAGCTAGCTATTTAGAATCATTATAAAATAAAAGCCGTTACTAGCGTTATAGCTTTTGAGGTCTGCAAAAGTTATAACGCAGCTATTGCGTAGCTATATTATAACCAAGCTTAAAAGTAAGACGGAGTTAGACTTTCAAACAAAAAAGATTAAGTACATAATATGGATTACAAAAAATTTAGCTGAGAATAAGAATTAATAACATTTTACTATAAATTATAATATTTATATAAAAATTATGTATAAATAAAAAAAATTAGAAAAAAATAATGAGAATCAAGTATCAAGCTAACAAAAACATAGTAAACATGAACTTGTAATTGTTTAAATGTAGATCTATAATTATACTATAATAGTCTGAACCCTGAGATTGAAAATACCAATCATATATTAACAAGTATTGAATCAAATATTGAAAATGAACTTTTTCTTTAACATATAGTGACGTGCGTGACAACCAAACATATTCTGAGGCAAATTAAAATATTAAAAATGAACTTTTCTTTGTGTGGGTGCTGCAATGCAAAGTTCCTAACCGGCGATGAGTTTAATTATTTATTATGAAAAAAGTACAGTTGTATTGATTCCTGTTTCACCTCTGACTTTGTTCGGCCTCTTTTTGACTTCACACCTTTGCTTAGGGTTAGGGATCCCTTTCATTTATTTATATAAATATATATTACCATTCATTTTAACTATTGATGTTACTCATTTTTTAATTTTTATTAATTTCACATTTGCAAAAAAAAAAAACCTTCTCAAAGGTTCGCTTTTTGGATTTATAGATGTTTTAATTAAGGAAAATATTCAGGCATTATATTTATTACTACTATCGTCATTATTATCGAACCGAATTAGTTCGTTATAAATTTAAATAAATTGAATAATGGTAAAGTTTTCAATTTTTTTATATCTTCACTATAAATGTTTAGATTCAATACTTAGTGAAAACATATTCAACAAATATATTTATATATCAGTTATCTTATATTTAATGTCTACAAAACGCGTGAAATTTGAAAACCACAGCTAGCATAGTTTGGTAAGAGTGTAAGAATATCTTTTACGTTGAAGATTACATATTTGAAATCTAACACTTTTTTATGAAAAAAAAAAGAGAGACCACAATCCGCTCTTTTAAAAAAAAAAAAACATTAAGATCCACATCAATTTGATTATCACAAACAAAAAATATTACAAAATGACTCGTTTGCAATGAATTACAAACATGAAGACTTCTTGAATTACAAACATTATGTTCTACTCCTTCAAATTGTCACGTGTTTGATAGAAGTTTCCGAAATTTTTATTAATATCCAAAAAAAAATCAAATTTCAAAATCTACACCTCATTTTGAATTTTTTTGAAATCTGCCCAAACTGTAAAATTATTTTGCGGTTTTAAGTTTTTCTGATATTTTTTAATTAAATAGAAAATTTTATAATTTATTTATTTTTTGTATTGAAATATTAAAAATATTTTATATATTTCTTTGAAAATAGATGAAATGCTATATAATTTGATTTATTGAAAGAATGTGACAAATAACCCGGATTAACATTTTTTAGGCTGAATTTTTTGCGGCAGTAAGAAAAATTAAAATATTTTTTTGTGTGTTATTAGAAAAAAATAAAAATGATTTGAATCTGAGTTATTGATCTCGGTTCAAAAGTGAATTATGAGTAAATAAAGAAAATATTGTGGTCCATCTAGTACATTTAAATTTTAAGATATTGTATCCATTTTGAAAATAAATTTGATAAAATATCATTCATCTGACATTTTGCTAGAGCAAATTATTATTTTTGCAAAAATAAAAGGATCACAATATTTTATGTATTTACCTAGACTTTTGAACCGGAATCAATAACTTAGATTCAAAATATTTTTATTTTTTTTCCAATAACACAAAGAAATATTTTAATTTTTTCTTACAACCGCAAAAAATCCGGCCTGAAAAATATTGATCCGGATTATTTGTTTTAGTCTTTCTAATAATTCAAATTATATAGTATTTCATATATTTTTAAAGAAATATATAAAATATTTCTAATATTTCAATAAAAAAATAAAAAAATAATAATATTTTATGTTTAATTAAAAAAATTATAAAAATGTAAAACTGCAAAATAATTTTCGGTTTGGGCATTCGAAAATTTTCAAGAATAGAATATAGATTTTAAAATTTTATATTTTTTTGAATATTAATAAAATTTCGGTAGAAGTTTCATTACATAGAAAATTATTCCCGGAAAGCACTATTGGGGATTAAAAGAATTTCGCTAGATGTCACGTTCTCTTCCTTTGTTTCTCATGAGCATTTTATATTCCACAAGATATTCACACAATGTAAATTCACACACTCACACACACAACCATGTAACACACTCACAACACGGGCTACTAGAGAAGGAAATACGCCGTTAGTCACGTGACGTAACGTGATTTGACATGATTAAAATTGTGGCAGACGGTCACGTCACGGAGTGACTACACGTGACGTGATATGACGTGACGTAAATTAATCATGTGAAACTTTTTTTATATTTTAATTTAAATTGTTGAAATTAAAAAAAAAGATATCAAAAAAATATGAAAATTATAAAAATTGTAAAATAAGTAAATAATGTTGCAAAAAAAATTTTTGGAGGAAAGGCTCTTGGGCACGTGATATTACTTTTAAACTTCAAATTACAAATATTCATTGGACTAAACTAGAGAACATAAAAACCAGTACTACATGAGTATCGTTATTACTGAACCTATACCATAAGAGAAATATGAATACTCTATGCGTACAAAAAAAACTGAAAATTAACTAGAAAAAACTGGATACTCTATATTTCATACCGTGACGTGACGTGACGTGACCACGTACCGTGATGTGACGTGACGTGACCACGTACCGTGATGTGACGTGACGTGACTGGTTCGCGTGACGTGACGTGTAATTTTCGCTTGAATGCGGTCACATCACGTGACACGCAAGTCACGTCACGTAATCGACTCACGTGACATGACGTGACGTTGTGTGACGTGAATGATCATGGCGTGACAAATTTCCTTTTCTACGGGTACCAACTCGGAACCCCCAACCATGTAACCTTCACTGGTTAATACAAAAGTAAATGCTTTCACTGGTTAATACAAAAGTAAAGGCTTGACCCTTATTTTACTCAAAAAAAAATATTCCCACAACATAAATATTATATATACTTATATAATATCACGCCGCCAAATCCCAACAAAAGGGAATTGTGTAAAAATCAGTACATAATCCCAACAAAACCTCTTCTATTTCTTTTTTTTCAGTATGCTCTGGATATTTTTTAGCGCTGTTAAGAATTAACACCCCAGTTAACTTTCCATCCTTTTAGATTAGCAATTTAGCATCCCTGTCAACTTTTCCCAATTATCCCAATTATACATACATGTACGCAATGGTCAATATTATCAGCATATAATCAATAGAAGACTAATTTAGATCTATTCAACAAAAACTAATTATATCACTCTGACAAATTTATAGCACGCGTTTCCCATCGTTTGGTATGTAGAATAGAAAATCAGAATAGATATGTCAGAATTTCTTGAAGGAACTTTTTGTGCGTCTTTCGGTCCTTATTAAATATATATGTTGACCGACATGGTGATACAATTGTGGGAGTCCACATGTTTGCTTAAAATTATTGCATAATGATCGACATATCTTGAGCTCAACTAGATTTCGGCACAATAAATCGTACCATTCGAACGAAATGTGTCCAAATTGGTCAAAATAGGGTTGACCAATTTCGGATTGGGATAAGATTAGACGAACGTTGATACAATTATACAAATAATTTACGGTTTCTTCTAAGAGTGAGGCTATGGTATACTATGGATATATTGATATATTGGTTCGAACTATGGATCAATTTTCTTTTTTTAAAATTCAAATAGTTGATTTAAACTGTTCAATACAATCTTCATATGAAAATATTTGTAGACTTAATTTTATATTTTTTAGAATTTTTTTATTATTTTTTAATAGATAAAAAATCACTACTTTTGAATGGTCTAGAATTTTGAATAGTTCAGATCGGTTGTTTGAATTTTAAAAACAAAAATATTATTTCATAGTACAGACCAATCCATGTTATGCATAAAAAATATTATGTTTTAAAAAAAAATTATCCACACCACATTATCAACACTTACATTTTTTTCGATCATATTTCTCTTTCCTCTTTTATTTTGAAATGAAGGTTTCAATTTTCTAGTACTTTTTTCTTCTAGTATATCTAAATTTTAACAAACTTTGTAAAGTAATATCACATTCTGTGTTTTATTGTAAGACATTTTGTGCAGCTAATTGTATTATTTTTTATTATGCAGATATTTAGAAAATGGTATTTATTCATGTTCAAAATTTTAGAATGCTATTTTTTTTTTTGCAAAAATTGTTTCATTTTAAAAAGATTCAATCCTAATTGGATTACATTTCTAAATAATATATTCAATTAATCTTTAAAAAGATTGTGTGTGTGTGTCAATCAAACAGTTGAATTACAGTCTTGAACGAGGGGCACTGGGCACACGGTGCCGCGTGTCAGAGAGCTCAAATATTGCTCTGCGACATGTTACGTGTATCCTTCCTTATCCACCTGAGAAAATATAGATTCCTTTTTACCTACGTGCTTCGGCTTTTGGGTTTGGGTCTTTGGGAGGTCAATTTCGGTTGCTTTACCCTCGGAAAAAGTTATTATTCCACCGACATGTTATCATCCTCTTTTTTTTTTTTTTTTTTTTTTTTATAGAAGCCCGTAGGCGTACCAGTTATCATCTTGTTTATGTATTGAAAGTTGTCTTTTATTTTTGGATAAAAAAATGAAAGATCTGACTTTCAAATTTTAACGTTTATAAACAAATTTCATTTGAATTTCAAATATACGATTTTCTACACCAAAAATATAATTTTTTATCACTAAACTAAAAAACTGGTTCTTAATTTTTTTATTAAAAAGTACCTGATAATTGATAACAAAAGATGAAAAACGCTACATAATGCTGATGATGTGTATGTCCAGTTGGTATTACGAAAATTAATTTTTTTACGGAACATTCGGTGTCAAGTATTGGAGAAGTGTGAAAAGTTTAAAAAACGGAATAAAAACCTATTATAATGAGACTGAATTTGACAAAAAAAAAAATCAGCAAAATAACAAGATATATTTATTATTTTGATTAAGAAAATATTTTATTAGAACTATAAAAATTTATTAAAACAATAAAATTGATATACATTTTTTTTAACCATAGAGGATGCTAAGCCCTCGCCCCTCCCCTGAAACCCACCCCAATTTTATTTGATAGAATGTAGTAAAAGTGATTTATATAGTACTAAGTAGTTATTATTCAATTATGAAGATAAATCAACATCTACAAATCAATTTGTAAATTTGAATGAAATTGAATTTATGAAAACTTCATCTCGACTTATCAAAAAATAAATCTATTTAAAATCTTTAACCAAATGTTGGCAATTCACTAGCAGTGTATATGTAGTTGTGGAGTGAGGTGATCCGGTGTCCGGTCGAAGTCGTTCAATCTATGTCGTGAAATCGTTCATCAGACGAATTTAATTTGATGCCTCTCAAACTGCCCCGGATTTCATATAATTGGGACCTAATCTGAAATTGAGATGTTAGCCGTCTTTATTTGGATTCCTTATGGGATTGAACCCTTGTACTATATATCTGGTTTAGAAGTCAATTCAAATTTGGTCTTATTTGATTTATAAGCAATGACAAGGTGAGCCCATACTCAAAATTCAAGTGATTAGAGGATACCAGGTCATATTTTCTTGTTTTCTTTTAAAATGTTTCCAGCATCAGCAACAACAACAACAGTATTTGTAATAATTATAATGATCAATTAATGTAATAACAAAACTAAAATCAACAACAAAATTAGTGATGATGTTGATTAATAAATAAAATGAGTTTTATTAGTTCATTTCTTTCGAAATCATAACTTTGGTTTTGAATTATTTTCGAGCTAAAAATCCTCATTTTGAATTGCTCTGGATATGCAACTATTGGCTTATTTTGTTTCTCGGAAAAATATTTTTGACTCTTTTATTCACGACGGTTAAAATTATTATCAAATTTTGAGAGAATAAGAAAAATTAATTTATTGTATTTGTTGTATTTTTTCATACTCAGTTCTTCTCTATTTGTAGACTACTTCTCCTTGTTACTGATATTGTGTTGCCTAAATTACAAAGATACGAATTTAGTAGCGTTCTCGTACTTTACCGCCTAGGTGACCATCTTCGACTTTTTTTTTCTCAAACTAGCATGTGTTCTTTTGCACTTGCTTACTTGAGCGGTTAGTTTTTAAAACTAAGGAAGAACGAAATGTCTTAAATTGTTGGTCTTTTTAAATATAACCTCAGAGATTGAATATTGCTCCGATACCATATTGAATTTTAGAGAATAAGAAAAATTACTTTATTGCATTTATTATATTCTTTTAGACTCAATTTTCCTCAATTTATAGACTACTACTCCATGTTACTGATAACAAGTGTTACCTAAATTAAAAACATATGAATATATGCTAATTATAGAATGACTAACGGATTAAAGATTCTTAACATATATAGATAGCACTAACAGCTATTTTACAAAAATCTTCTATATTCTCAACAATTATATATCTCGAAAAAATTTATTGTATGCTTGAGCACTCAACAAAATCAGACCAACGAGGATTGTTAGGGGTGAAAACGGAGCGGATACAGAGAGTAAAACCATATCCATATCTACATTTCAAAGAGCGGATACGAATACGGATACGGATAGTAAACGGATATCAAAATGTAAAACCAAATCTACCTTAAACAGATACGGATACGAAGCGGATAATCTACGAATACGGATTCGAATGCAGATACAAAACGAATAATTATCGGATAATAATGTTATATGAACTTTAAGACATAAATAATAATTAATAAAATATAAATATGAAAATAAATGAATAATTGTAAGTTGATGAAGAGATTGATGTTGGAAAGATGGGAGATATTCCATTGATATAATATATAAACAAAATATAAGAAGTAGTAACAAAAGATTGTGTGGTGTAGTGGTTGAAGCTTGGTGGCTAAAACTCTCATGCCACACTAGCGGGTCTGCTTTAATTTAATGGGTTCCGGATATGTTAGTAGTAGAGACCTGTATTTATTGGGTTCCGGATAGGACCGGATATCCGCTCCGTTTAGGTATTATTATTCATATCTGAATCTGAATCCGGATCTCTTCTAGATATTTAATAATTATCCGGATCCGTATCCGTTTAAATTCGAATTCGAATAATAAGCAGATTCGGAGCGGATATCCGTCCGGATATCCATATCCGTTAATTTACAGCCCTAACGATTGTACATAAATATATCATGATCACATTTTTCTATATTCGTTAACTACAATATGGAAATTTAATAAATCAGGAGTACAATTCATCCTAGACATTACCTCATTGCAGGAGACATAGGTTCGAATTTCAGTTTTAATTAAAGATTATGAAACAAACAACCCAATCATTCTTTCATTTAATAACATAATTATGTTTAAGTGGTAACTACAAATTAACCCCACAGATTTTTTTTTTTTTTTGGTGAAAACCTGCACATTGTATTCATAGAGATGAGATTACAATGCTAACATAGAGCCGGGTCTCTGTGTCTCAGCTACTTGCAACAGAAAATAGAAAGAAACCAAGAGTTAAACTAAACATGAAAGAGTGCAGAAATTATAGCTAAAGTAAACATAAAATAGTGCAGAAATCCGAAAGAGCAGTGCATTGTAGAAGACCGCATTATTGTGTGAAATGAAAGCAAGCAAGGCAGAAGCTGAGACTACTGTGTGAGGAAGAGTGGGTAGGTATACCCAATGTAATCAAAGCGATTAAGTCGCACCAAATTAGCAAGTTCGTGGGCCAGATTAATCTCTTCCCGTGGTATATAAACGCATTTGTAGTATGGCTGGGTGATCAGGATGTTCATTAGTTGCATGAGCTCCGAGTAGGATTGCCAGTCCGCATACTGGAGGGCATCAGGGGCACCAATTGTCTTGACGAGTAACTCAGAATCCACAAAGAAGGTGCAGTCGGGGATTGACAGAGCCTGTGCAACCTGTACTGCTTGTAGCAGGGCAGCGGTTTCCATGTGAAAGGGAGAGTGAGCAGTGGAGTGATATGTGAGGCCATATTGAATGAGCCGGGAGCCCATGTTCATGCAGTATGCCGCACCGCCCTGGTCAGGTTGAGTGAAGGATCCATCAGACCAGCATGTGTATCGTGTGACGGGGTGGGCGGCAACAGTGGCTACCGATCCCACATGTGTTGGTAGAGGGATATGTTGATGGATCCAGGAGCTAAGCCGTACGTTGTCAATGAGGTTGCAGGCTGTTCGAATTGTTGAGAGTGGTCTGAGTAGCTCGTTACCATATAGGAAGGCACACCTAGCTTTCCAAATCTGCCAAATGATAGCTAAAAGGGTATCATTGACACCCCTACTCTCATCTCCTCCTCCTCCTCCTCCTCCTCCTCCTCCACCACCGCCTGTGTGTGCACGTGTTCATGCGCGTGTGTGTGTGGAGAGAAACAACACAAGTCGGAGAGCACATCTGCTGCCATAAAGACTGTAGAAGCTGAGAGAGAATATGTCGTATCGGTTGTCCCTGGAAAGAGTGTGTGCGAAGACCTAGCGGGGATAGCAGCCATGTACCCCGTGCATGCGAGCAATGGAACAGAGCATGGGGAATATCATCCGTGTCATGGTGACATAGTCGGCAGGAGGCAGGGATGTCATAAAAGCGTCGATGCAGAGTGACGCCTACCGGAATCGCCTCATGCAGGAGTTTCCAAATAAAAAAACGAATGTGCGGAAGCGGTGCAGGGTTGTGCCATAATGTGCGCCATAGGCGGGTAAGCGAATCAGAAGGTACCGGACGGATGGTGGGGACCCATTGATACAGTAACTGGTACCCCCGCTTGAGAGTAAAAATACCATTTGGAGCGGCGGTGAACATGAGCCGATCCGGCACCTGTGGCCGCAACACCAAGTTGGCATGTTCCATTTGTATGTCGAGGGCCAGTGCGAGGCCCCCAAAGTTCATGAGAGCCGGCATGTTTAGCAGAGCAGTGTCCGGGGAGAAGAGTGCCCGAACCGAAAGATTACGTTGTGTATTGGTCGAGGGTGGTAGGGATCGCCAACCTTGGAACCATGGCTGAGAGTACGCTCGACACCGTGAGCCATCACCGATACACCAGCGCAGGTGCGGTGCCAGGACCGCTCGATGGTGCAGCAGAGAGCGCCAAAAGTGCGTACAGGAGTATGTGCGCTCCGTGTGCCATAATGTGCCAGCAGGATGATATTCGCAGCCAGAATAGGGATCCATAATGCAGAGTGTCCTGAAGCAGCCTTCCAGAGATTTTTGAGAATCAGAGCGCTGTTAAGGGTATGCAGGTCTCGCAATCCGAGTCCCCCTTCCATTTTTGGCATGGTAATCACATCCCAGTGAGTGTAGCAAATCGCTCTTTTGTGATTCGATGTTCCCCAAAAAAATTGGATGAATTTGGACCGTATTTGTGCGAGAACTGTCCCGTGCATTTGCGTGGTGCTCATGTGGTAAAGAGACAGCGCCTCCAGTACTGATTTGATAAGTGTGATTTTACCGGCCGGGGAGAGGAGCCTGGATTTCCAGGCATGAAGTCGAGTATCAATTTTTTGGAGGAGAGGCTGAAAGGCGGCCGGCCGTGAAACATCCACCGGGCATCCGAGATATGTTTCCCTGGGCGAGGCAAACTGTGCACCGAAAGTGCTTAATGTGGTTTGAATGCGAACCAAAGGTGTAGCGTCCGAGAACCAGAGCTTCGATTTTTGCAGATTGAATTGTTGGCCCGAGATGGTACAGAACGACTGAAGAATGTATTGAATGTTTTGTACCTCTTGAGAAGATGCGTGCCCCATTAGTAAGAGATCATCAGCATACAGGAGATTTGTGACGGGGGGGCCATGCGGCCGAGGCGAAGTCCCTGGATATGACCATCCTGTACGGCAGAGGCAAGCATCGAAGTAAGGATGTTCATACATAAAATAAAAATATATGGAGATAGGGCACATCCCTGCCGCAATCCACGTGTGGGTGTGATGAAGCCTTGACCTGAACCCGAAAAAAGGATGCTATACGTCGCGGTTTTAATGCATGCCAACACCCAGGCTGCGAAGCGAGGAGGAAAGGAGTAGAGCTGAAGTACACGCTCAATGAAAGGTCAACTCATACGGTCAAAGGCCTTAGACAAGTCTGTTTTCAGACAAAAAGCATGTTGTGTGAAGCCAGGTAAAGAGAATGAGTGCAGGATCTCGCGAAGCAGTATGATATGATCAGATATCTCTCTTCCTGGCGTGAAGGCCAATTGGTTTGGATGCACGAGGAAAGGTACGAACTGTTTGATTCGTAAAGCAATGATTTTGTAAGTGACATTGCATAAGCTAATAGGACGATAGTCCGTAACCTTTGCCGGGCTCTCAACTTTGGGAATCAGGATTAAGTTTGAACGAGCCATGTCCGGCGGCAGGGTGGTATGTTCGAAAAAGGTGCGAACTTCCCTTAATACCTGAGGCGCAAGAAGCTGCCAATGATGTTGGAAAAATCGAGCATTCCATCCATCCGGACCCGGTGCACGGCCAGGCCCTAACGAGAAAAGCGTTGTTTTTATCTCATCATCAGTCGGTAGCAGGTCGAGAGTGGTAGCTTGGGCGGGTGTGAGGCGAGGCAAGTTGGAAGTGACACTGGCGTGTACCCAGTTCGGCCATGGTGTGAACTGATTCACGTCTGCTAGGTAGATAGACCGAAAGTGGTCAACAAATGCACGACAGATTATGCGGTCATCAACAGTCCAGGTGTTATCTTGAAGCTGCAACATATGTACTGTATTTTTCCGTCGACGGGCCGCGACAGAAGCATGAAAGAAGGCAGTGTTGGAATCGCCCTGGGCAATCCATCGGAGACGAGAGCGCTGCCGCCAATAAGTCTCGGCACTTAGTAAACAAAGGGAGTGACGAGACTGTAGCTCTTTTTCGAGGGCAGCATTATCCGGATGCGGTGCAAGTTGTTGGACTTGGAGGAGCTGATTTTTTATCGCGGAAAGTTGAGCTTCAGGTTTCGGCAAATGGCGCACCCACTGTTGGATACGTGTTTTAACCTGTTGGCTCATTTGTGACCATGTTAAGGTGTTGTTGGATAACACCTGTTGGCAAATGGAGTGGAATTGCGGGTGGTGGTACCACCAGTTTTCGATGCGAAAGTGTCGTTGAGCACGCGGTGGCGGCGGTGAAGTGCGAAGGAGAATAGGGTTGTGATCACTGCATATGCGTGGGAGATGGTACACAGCAGCAGAGGGGAAACGAGTGGCCCAACCAACAGTCGCAAAAGCACGGTCAAGGCGTTGCATAATAAGTCTATTACCATCCTGATTATTTGTCCATGTATACGCGGGGCCACGGTAACCAAGATCTAGAAGACCAGCTTGATCAACCATGGACTGAAATTGGCGCATATGGCTAGTGTGTGTTGTTCGGCCACCATATTTATCCAAAGAACCAAGAACAGTGTTGAAATCACCAACAAGGCAGAGAGGCAAGGAAGAGAGACGAGAGTAGTAGATAATACGTTCCCATATATAACAAGATACAGCATGGTGCGGGTCACCGTATATCATACCCAAAAGCCATGACCCGAGTGCATGTTCAACTCGTACAAAAAGAAAGTAAAAAGAGCGCTCTAATGTTACAATATGTACATCATCAGACCACAGAACCCAGAGTCCACCACTTCGACCAGTAGAAGGAACAATTTCAGAGTTGCGTAGCGGTAAGCCCGCAATTCTCACCGTTGCCCTTCGTATATTACATTTGGTTTCAGAAATGAACGCTAGATCGGCCCGTGTAGCAAGGAGGTAACAGTGAAGTGTCGGAACTGTCGAACGGCCTCCACTTCCGTGACAGTTCCAACTCAGGATATTCATGGAGAATGCGGGGGCGATTCCGGGCTCGCCGCCCTAAGCCGTTTGTGTAGAAGGTGGTGGTGCGGAGAGAAGCCGGGGGGATATTGCGGGTCAGCTGCATGCTGCTGGTCATTGAGGGAAAGGGTTGCAGTTTGGGAAGCAAGGTTGGAAGGACCCGGGCCGGCCGCTGCTGGTGTGGACGGGAGTGCAGGACTGACGGCAAATGAAGCACGGTACCGCTCGATGCTTTTGCGTGGTGGGAGTGGTGGTGACGGTGGGAAGGGTTCCATCGGCACAGGAGAGAGTGGTGGGAGGTTAAGGTCGGGTTGGGGGCCGGTGGCATTCTCAGGTAGTGAGGCCGCGGGTTGGGCAGTAGCCGGCTGAACTAGGGCAGGTACATCCTCAAGTGGGGAGTGAGTCAGCACGGCTAGTGGGATAGGTGCTGTTGGCGGTGTAGGGGAGGCCGGGGTATAAGAGGGGGTTGCGGATGGTGGGGAGGTAGGTGGTATGTAGTCGGGCAGAGGGCGAGGCACAAGTGCGGCGCAGTTCAGCCAGACACCTTTGCGATAGTCTCGTAACAGTGGAAGTTCAGAGCGAGTCTGGTAGCGCGGGTCAGAGCAAAGCTGAAGAATGCGCCCATGGTTCGCACAGCCAGAGAGTTCATGGCCCACATGGCCGCAATGAAAGCACAGACGGGACATTCGTTCGTACACAAGGTACATGGTGATAGTGCCCAACGTGGGGTGGTGAACAGGCATGTGGTCGCGTAGAGCGGCATCGATCGGATATGAGACCTTGACCCACATAAACAGTCGGCCAGCTATATAATCTTGCCGTACCTCAGACAGAGGAGTGCCAATTTGTCTTGCCAGATACTGGATGCCTTCAGCTGAGTTGAGTTCTGGCGGTACATGGTGAAACTGAGTCCAGAGGGTGATATGGTTCACAAATGTCGAGGTAAGCTGGGATGGCTCAGTGACCCGCCTAAGAGAGACAATATCGGAGCGATAGAACCACAGCTCTTTGCGGAGGACTTCGTACATCTCTGTAGGGGACATGAAGTCGACTAGGTAGACATGGCGTGCAATCGGGGAGATACGTGTAGCAGGGTGCACATTCCAGTAACTAATCATGGTCCTGATGAAATTTGAGTCGATATCGAGGCGATCAGTAACCACCTTTGCCAGGCAAGATAGGGACCAGTCGCGGGCAGCAGTTATTTGCGTGGGGAGGGGAACGGGAGTGTCAGCTACTGCGGAGGAGGATTGTAGGTTGTTGAAGAGTAGAGATTTCGTCCGTGGATTGCGCCATGGATGGAGGGGAGGGGCCCAGTATAGAAACGGTTGTGTTAGACAGTGGCAAGCAGTTGTGTGGTTTGCGAACCTGTGTGGGGTTTGTTTGATATAAAGGCAGGGAGGGAGTTCTGTGTAGCGAGTTCTGGGAGGTGCCTAGAAACAGACCCAGCTGGGAAGCGGTCATGTGCTGGGGCGCTGCATGTGCGGGACGTGAAGTAGGTTGTGGTGGGGGCACCTGGATTAGGTGGGGTATGTGTGGCTGGTTTAGAAAAGGCGCCGCAGTTTGGAAAATATTAATATATTTAGGGATGAAAGAAGAGAGAGGTTTCCAATGATTAGTGTTGGAAGTTGACTGTATGGTTCGGAATAGAGAGGCAGCAGCAAAAATATAGGGTCGGTTAGCCTTAGTTGGGGACGTGTGAGTAGCAGGAGGTTTGGGGAAATAATAAAGCATATAGGGGATGGGTACTGGGACACGTGGAATTAGGAGGTTAGGTTTGGAGAGTTGAAATTGATTTGGTTTGGGAGGGGTGCAATAGTGCAGCTCCAGAAACTTTAGCATCACAGCCAAGCACAAAGGGACAAAGTACAGGGAATACTCTGGAAATATGTAGCGGCCGCCAATGTGTGTGAAAGCAAACTGAATAGTGTGAAAGGGGTTAAACGCAGGGGGATGGACGGTAAACCGAACATCTTTGAGAGGGGGGGTTTGCAAGGGCAGCGAGGTGGACGGCACAGGAGAAGTGGGTGGCGCGGCTAGCAGGGCCGGTGCAAGTGCGGTACGCAGACAGTCGTGGTTTGGGAGCATATTAGCTCGTAGTGGGGACAGGCTGTCAGCATCATCATATTCATCGCTATGGGAGTTGGCGGGGTCCGGAAAGTCGGGGGAGGGACGGATGCGAGGCGGGATGTGCGGGTCGTCATCCCAATGCCGAACATGGATTCGACATTCAGTCCAAAAGACCAAAAAGTGCACGTTAACAAAGCGGGGGATAGCTGATCACTCAAAAGAGAGCAATGTTTCTTTTAATATTTATAAACTCGTAAATGCTATCGGTTCGGACTGCAAGCGCACAATCCTTATCGAGTAGTATATGCGAGATCGATCCACAGGGAATATTGGTTCAGTGCTTCGAGCGATCGAATCACAACCTTTCGAAAGGCTAGATGAAATCTGAAATTTGAGAGATGTTTGTTGATCAATGTAAATTAGGAAACAATTAAAAGTAATTAAAATAAAGATAGAGATGAGAATTCCTAGGGTTTTGGCACACCATTGTCACTCAATCCGCCTTGATAATATATTCCTGTTGCGTCTGATTTCCTGTTGTTGTTTTATGAAAGATAACTACAAAGGTCACTGCGATTTATGTTACGCCAGAATGACAGATCTTTCATCGAGACTCTACTCAGGACAATGCGATTTACCTTACGCAACTATCGGGTCTCTTATCTCCCAAATTACTACACAGATCACTGCGATTTACCTTACGCAAATGATGGAATTTGGTCATGCGTTTTGTTGTTCTGGTTTATGGTTTCCTCGCGAAGGTTTTCTTCACATAAACCTAATAGATCTCAACGAGGCTAACTCATCCAAATAGTTTAAAGAGTTATTAAAGCACTGTCACTACTCTAATGAACTCAACTAGATCATTGAAATTAGGTGAAGAGATAATAAATCACAAAAGCATATTCGATACATCAACAAGAAATCATAATCAACAGAAATATATATATCAAAACATCAAGAGTAACAAGGTTTACTGCCTAGCCCTAAGAAAAGGAACTTAGCCGCGGAACGGCATGGTTACAATCACTCCTCTCTTCTCTCTTTAATCAAATCTAACCCTAATTACAAAGATGATGTATTCTTCTGCCCAGGGGCCTTATATAGGAGTGTAGGGACGTGTAGAGGTTGATTGGAGGCTAAGAAATCAATCTGGAAACAGCTGTCGGTAGTTATTCCCCAAGAGATGCCTTCAGATACGGGCCGTATCAGGTGATACGGCCCGTATTAGGACCTTGGCAGTTAGGGTTTAACTGCTTCCAGCGCTATCTCCTGGTCTGTGCTAGGCCTGGTCCGTATTGGTCAATACTGGCCGTAACAGGGACTTAGTCGATGAGCGTCGCTAATCCGATTGACCTGATTCTAGCTCCATTTGGTGTAAAATAGTCCCAAAACATGTTTTCTACAATAAAACATAAAGAAGGGTGACAGTTGATACCTCGCATATTTAGTCTATTTTAGGCCTGTTTTAGTACCAGATTCGTGCCCTAATTCACCAGAATCATGTGCATTTCATCGATATATCTTTAGAATTTGGTACTGCTGAGTGTTTGTTTGTTTTCTGCAGGCTTGGAGCAAAACACACGAAGAAACGACGATTTGGGATGATCTGGTACGGCCCTTACCAAGTTTGGTACGGGTCTTACCGGACTTAGCCATTTTTCAGCTCATCACGCCTGGTACGGCCTGGCCGTATCAATTTGGTACGGGCCGTACCTAAAGGCGGCCTGACAGATTCAAATTTTGGCAGAGGCTATTTAAAGCGGGGAACTCTCCAATTTCGACATCCATTCCATTCCAGATCTAATTGAGAGCACAGTAAGAGAGAGAAAGAGAGCTAAGGAGCTAGGAGCAAGAAGGAAGAGGAAAGAGGCGAAACTCGACGGATCAAGCTTCCTCCTCTCGATCCCTTCGATCCATGGCTTTCTCTATCCCTTTTATTGTATTTTTAGATCAGATCATGTGCTGTGAGTAGTTATTTCAGTTTCTAGGGTTTAGAGATGGATTCTTGATTTGCTTTGACTTTCTTTGACTTGTATCTTGTATGAACTCTTTTGATTGATTGATTGTGATTTTCTTTGCCATCTCTTGCTTTGATTGCTGTGATTGTGTATGATGAACCTCTAGGTCTAGATCAAACCTATCAAGGTCATGTGATCATCTCAATCTCTCAACCAAATCAATTGTTTAGGGTAGACTTGTTCGAATTGAAGCCGAGAGGTTGAATTCTCCTATAATCGACAGATTAGAGGGTGCCTTAGGTCTCCAATCAACCAATTAGGGTAGATCTGTACCAACACACGAGAGTTGAGGTGTAGAAATCCCTAAAAGGCAATCAATTGCATTCCAACCTAGATCTTGATCCAACAAACGACAGTTGAGGCTTAGGAACCTTAGGTATGGTCAATTGAACCTTTCCAAAGAGTTTAGCACAAGGTACCAGCGAGGAAATGCATCAACTCGAACTGGTAAGCTCTGTTCTGGGAAGCCAGTACGGGTCTTACCAGAGTGGTACGGCCTTGCCTTACCAAGTTAAGTACGGCCTAGCCGTACCGACTTGGTACGGGCCGTACCACTAGAGGCAGATCATAGATGAAGTCTGAAACCCTGGAAATGCCTTTTATCCATAATCAAAACACAATTTACATTTCTTCTAGCATTTCATTACATCTTTCTGAATTGTTTGAATTGTTTGAATTGACCTTTTTAGGAAATTAAATACCAAACCAAATCTTTCTCACTTCTAGTTTTTAATTGAGTTTGGTAGATTCTAACCAAGTAATTGCCCGTCCCTGTGGATCGATACCCGATTATACTACTCGATAGGGGTTGTGCACTTGCGACCCTTACTCGTGAAGTGTAAGCGCGGTTTTAAAAGGTACGCCCTCAAGCGTACCGAAACTTGCGTTGCGCTTTTGCGCGAACAACAGTAGCCTTTTTCTCTAATAAAGTAAACATAAGTGCGAGAAAATATGTAAAACCTAAGCCAAAACCCTACGTAAATCATCGTTATTTTGACTCTGATCACGCCTCCCAACTTGAATTGTTGCTTGTCCTCAAGCAACGACATCCCAGCTGGTCAAAGATCCGGTCTAGGTTAAACCATACAATCTCAAGGTCTCGTTTAAAAATTAAATTAGGGCTTAGGTTAGGTACAATTGGTATGACAATAAAAATCTAGAATTAAAAATATTCATAATCTCTCCCTTGAACAATTTATTCACCCCATGATTGACCTCATTATGCTAACCCTAGAAAAATTATTATCGAGCAATCTACTTCACAAATATCCTTAAAATTGAGAGTATTAATTTCCCCTTCGATTATAAATAGATCCCTTCCAATCAATAGGAATTCTAATGATATAAATTTTAATTTTCCTTCCCAATTGATTGGAGCAAAGTATGACAACTAAGTGTGTTGATACTTGTGACTATTTTTGAAAAATTAAATATATATACAAGAATTTGAATTTGGGAGGTTTTCTCGAGCTTATTGGTAACCAGTCTTGCGTAGGCACCCGTACTCTTTTTATCCTCCATCTATTTTTTTTTCTTTTTCTATATTTTTCTATTTTTTTGGATTTTTCTCATTTTCGATTTTTTTGTATTTTTTTTTTCGAAAAATAAAATAACATATTTTTGTGTCACAAGCACCATGATTACACACAATTTCAAGTATTCATTCATACAAGAAATTATTGCATAGTTTCGCTAGGGGTCTATCTATAATAAATGGGTATTCTAAAACACTATCAAATTTAAAAGACTTTGCAAAAATAAATTACTCAAAATAAAGATTCTAGGGTTTGCAATTTTTGATCAACTCTCATGGTTAGCAATTAATTGTTCATTATGAGACTACAAATAATTTTAAAAATTCCGAATTTTTGGTATCATGGCCAATTATCTAAACCTTAGCCTAATTCAATTTAAAACAATTCCTATTTGATTAACCTACATGCAAATTATATGATCCTATCAATGCAAATGCCTATATGCACGCTAGATAAAAACCTCAATCGTTCCTCCCAACTTATCTTGGTTAATCCTTGAAAAGTGGTCCTGATTGAGTAAAACTGCTAGCGAAAAATTAAAAATATAAAAATAAGGTCCTACATGCCATGATCCTAGATACAATGCAATTCCTAAACTAATTTCTTACCCCTACCCCCATGCTTAAATTTTGTATTGTCCTCAATGCAAGAAAATAAACAAGAAAGAGAGGGATAAGAAAGATCTCACAGATTACTCGTTGCGAAGGGTTGGTGGTGGGGTGAATAGAATCGGTGGTGTGAATGGTATTCCCTTGGAAAGGCAATATTCGTAGAAATTTTCGTGGGCTTTGTTTACCTTGTCCAAGTATTCCTCCAAATAGCGGGTGCGTTTTGTCAAGTTCTCGAGGGTGTTGTTGGCGTAACGCGCGGTTGGACCGGGTTCGCGGGCTTGAGATATGGTTGTCTCTTGTTCCCAACCGGTAGGTGCTGGCACGGAGTTTGCTTCGTTGGTGTAATCGCGCGGCGGAATGAGGTGGCGTACGAAAGCCATGTCATGATGGTGGATTGATGATTGGTGGGATGCGCTATGTGTTTCTTCCATGGGCTCTTCGGTTGGTTCCTCCTCGGTTGGTTCTTCCTCAATTGGTTGCTCCTCGGTTGATTCTTCTTCGTTGCTTTGTGCATCATGCTCAGATTCGTATCCAAACTGGAATGACCCCTTATCCGTTCCGATATGGAGGGTCATTCCCTCGCCTATCTTCAATGTGTACCTTATGTCACCGGTGTGTGCATTAAATATCGCTTGCACGTGATTGTTGTTCACCAGGTAGTTCATATTTAGGCGGTTGTTGCCAAATACTTCCACAAAGCCGTCAAAATGTATGTTGTGGTGGTGTGCAAGGAGGGTTGCGAAACAGCCCACAGAAACCACATGGTTGTTCTTTATGTCGGCGGCTACGGAAGTAAGGTAATGCAAGATGTGGTGGCCGAGATGTGGTTGATGCTTATGGCTCTTCATGCAACGCATGATGAAGATATCTCGTTCTTGCACCTCCGTCGTGTCCTCTCCTGTTGGGAATATAGAGTTAGTCAAGATGATATGAATATACCTCAATTCTATTGAAGAAATAAAGCGTGAATCTTTGCGGTATATTTTGCGCTCATCGATTGCAATCATCTCCCAATACTTTGTGCGCTTCTCCCTTGTGCATAGTTCGATTTCGCCATTTGTGGGGATGGACAGTGCCTTGCAAAATTCCTCCATGGTTATGGCAAATGGGCGGTTGAGTAAACGGTATGTGATCATGTCGCCTTCCCATTGTAGTGTTGATAAAAATTCGATGGAGGGTCGTAAATAAACTCTTGCGGTTCGTAGGCGGTCCGCCAAATCCCATAAATTGATATTATTAAGGGACACGCGCACATAGTCAAAGCATCCGAGGACTTTCATGGTGTTTATGCACATAGCCTTGTTGTTCGCGACGGTACGGTCGAGCAATGTTTGAGCACGGTCGAATTCTTGCTTGCTGTGAAACTTGATCCCCTGTCACGAAGATGTTTTCATTGTCGGATTGAGAATCGGAGGAATGAGGGATGTTGTGCGCCATTTTTCTCTGGTTTCGGTCTCTGTTATGGGCCGTATTCAGCTGATACGGGCTTTACTTGGAGGATTTCTGTGGACAGGTTTCGAATTTTGATCTGAAAATTCTACAAATGGTGCAGGGAAAAAGGGAAGTGAATGAAGGGTTTATATGGCAGTGAAAAGATGTGATGAATGTGTAGGAAGTGCTGGTAGTGGGAGGTTAGTTTTGGTTAAATTCGGATTTTGTTTCTTGAAGCATCAGAAATAGAGGTGGTTAAAACTGCTCACTGATTACGGTCCGTATTAACTGATACGGTCCGTAACTGTTGTGCGGTTTTGTGTTGAACCTTTCTTTTTCTGCGCCAAGTCCCAGTTAAGCCCGTATTGGAGAGTTACTCCGTATTGGACTGATACAGTCCGTAACAGAGAGTAATTTTTCGTGACGGGCTTCGAATTTTGTTATTAAATCCTTCCAGCATATCCTCCTGTAGGTAAGAATCGTAACCCTGTGATTAGTATAATAGTTTAGGATCTCAAATGAAATATTTTGTTGATTTTTGAATTTTTA
Source organism: Carex myosuroides (assembly GCA_028015225.1). Taxonomy (NCBI): domain Eukaryota; kingdom Viridiplantae; phylum Streptophyta; class Magnoliopsida; order Poales; family Cyperaceae; genus Carex; species Carex myosuroides. The sequence continues at coordinate 8,663,124 of CM051472.1, forward strand.
TATGAAAAAGAAAACAAAAGTGGCCTTGGGTTGCCTCCCAAGAAGCGCTTGTTTAAAGTCATTAGCTTGACTTTGTGTCGCATCAATTTCTTCCAGATATCCTCCCGTCGATGTAAGCAGGTTGCTCGTCGGGTGGTTCGCCTTCAGCGTCTTCTGTGGTTTCATCATCACTGTCCTTGAAGAAGTCGATTGGTATTTGAGGTCCAGGGTCGAATGCTAGACTTACACCGAGTGCTGCTTCGACCTCGTCCAGTCTTTTGGACATTGCATCGAGTTCTTCGCGTAGGATTTTGATTATTGCAAGGGCTAAGGAAGAATGATTCCTGTTGTTTGCGATATTGGGGCTTCTGTTGAGATCATCGGTTTGTTGTGTCACGGAGGTCGGATGGATCTGCCCGTTATCTTGCACAATTAACAGTCTCTCTACTTCTGCTTCGTGCGTCATCTCCCTGATGTCTTCAGATTCATCCATTCGCAATTCGTCATTGCCATACTCGTCCGTTATTTCCAAATTGTAGACATGATTCATGTCAGGTGGGACTTTGGTTTCATTCATGCTGAAGATCATTTTGTTCTTGCCAACATTGAGTGAAATATTTCCATTCCTAACATCAATCATTGCCCCACATGTGGCGAGGAATGGCCTTCCAAGGATGATCGGAATCTGCTCATCTTCTTCCATATCGACTACCACAAAATATGCTGGTATCCAGAATTTACCGACTTTGATTGGGATATCAAGCAACATTCCTTCAGGATATCGAATTGATCGGTCGGCTAGTTGCAATGAAATCCTTGTTGGTGATAGGTCTCCACATTCCAGTTTATCAAATACTACTTTAGGCATCAGACTCACGCTTGCTCCTAGATCACATAAAGCTCTCTTAAAATCGGTTGTGCCAATGGTACACGGTATCGAGAAGCTTCCCGGATCTTTCAATTTTGTCGGTAATTTTCTTTGCACGAGCGCACTACATTCCAGATTGAGTGGAATTGTTGAGAGTTCTTGGAGTCTACTGCGGTTCGAAAGAATCTCCTTCAGAAATTTAGCATACGAGGGTATGCTTGCAATTGCCTCAGTGAAGGGGATTGTGACATGTAATTGCTTGAGTGTCTCCATGAATCTCGCGAATTGCTCCGTTACCTTATGCTTGGCAGGTATTGGAGGGAATGGCAGAGGTGGCTTGTAGGGTGGTGGTGAAATATATTCAGGTTCGGGTTGTCGCTCGTCTCCACCTACGGTGTCATTCTGCTCCTTGGTAAGGTCTGTCTGTAGTTCGAATACGGGCGGCTCTGGCGGTTGCGGCTCATACTCTTCGGAATGTGATGGCTCTGCATGCATTTCATCGGAAGTTTGATCGGGTATGGGAGGTCCCTGATAAGCTGTACCGCTCCTTAGCGTTATGCTCTTGCAAGTCTCTCTTGGGTTTTCTTCCGGTTGGCCCGGAAATTTGCCTTTTCCACGTGTGATACTAGAGAGTTCTCTTGCCATCTTAGAGACATTGTCTTCTAAGTCTTTGTTGCGGTTTGTTAAGGATTCAATCTTTTGTGCGATTTCGGCGTTAGCCTTATCCTGCTTCTCTAGGAGTTTCTCCATTAAGGATGTGATGTCAGGTTGCTGTGGTTGGTTGTATTGCCTTGGTTGATAATTCTGTTGGGGATTGTTGTATCTTGGTTGATAATTGGGCTGTGGTTGGTAGTTCTGTTGGGGTGCAGCAGGCCTTTGATTGTTCGCGTATGAGAGATTTGGATGGTTTCGGTTGTTCGGATGATATGTGTTGTAGGCGGGCTGAGGTCGAAAGCTGTTGTCAATTGCGTTTGCTTGCTCTATTTCTTCCTCAGTTTCCGTCACATTCATACATTCGGTCATCTCGTGTGCTCCTCCACAATAGCCACATGCTGTTGCGGCATTGACTGCTGCTACCATTTGCTGCTTGGTCTGCTTGTTAAGTGCCATTTGCAAAGCATCAATCTTTGCGCTTAGCATGGATATGTCATCTACTCGGTGCATGCCAGGTGTTGAACTTGGCTTCTTTCGCTCAGGGATCCAGTAGTGTTGGTTGATTGCAATCTCTTCAATTAGGTTGTAGGCCTCGTCAAGTTCCTTGTTCATGATTGCTCCTCCTGCAGAAGCATCAATAGACAACCTATCGGTAGGGTTTAGACCATTATAAAAAGTTTGGACAATCAGCCATCTTTCTAGACCATGATGTGGACAACACCTTAGCATATCCTTATATCTATCCCATGCCTCACACAATGTTTCACCATCCCTTTGTTCAAAATTAGTAATTAGATTTCTAAACCTTGAAGTTTTGGATGGTGGAAAATATTTTGCAATAAACACATTAAACAATTGGTCCCAAGTTTGAATGGAATTGGCCGGTAAGGAAAACAACCATGCTCTTGCTTTATCTTTTAATGAGAATTGAAATAGCCTTAGCCTGATTGCTTCATCGGTAACTCCGTTGATCTTTATCGTCTCGCATATCCCTAGGAAAATTGACAGATGAAGATGTGGATCTTCATGTGGAAATCCTCCAAATTGCTGTTGCGAAACCATATTTATGAGAGCAGGTTTGATCTCAAAATTACGGTTTGTAACAGTTGGCGGGTTTATACTAGAATTAGGATCATTCGCGCGCGGTACGCAATAGTCTCGTAGAAGTTTGGGTCTTGCTGCATCGTGAACTCCTTGATCACCATTGTCTTGTCTTGCATTGTTAATCGGTTTGTTCGGTGGGATATTCATGTTGATCGTTTCTGAGTCTTCTTCGCTTTCAGAATTACTTGATGAAGAACTATGGTTGGTTCTTTATCGGTGATGTGGAAGCGAATTGTCCTCTCCTACTAGCAATCCTCTCGGATCTTCATACGGATGATTCGGCCAGCGTGCAGTTTCCTACAAAGAAAAGAAAATCTGAAAATTAAACTAAAAACTGAAAATAAAAATAAAACAAAAATAAAAACGAAATTGAAAAATAAAAGAAAAATAAAAATGCAGAAAATAAAAAGAAATCTAGGCGTTTCTAATTAATTGGATTCAATGGTCAAAGCAAGGGCGTCTCGCGAGGCCTTGCACAATGAACCGTTATTCCCCGGCAACGGCGCCAAAAAGCTTGATCACTCAAAAGAGAGCAATGTTTCTTTTAATATTTATAAACTCGTAAATGCTATCGGTTCGGACTGCAAGCGCACAATCCTTATCGAGTAGTATATGCGAGGTCGATCCACAGGGAATATTGGTTCAGTGCTTCGAGCGATCGAATCACAACCTTTCGAAAGGCTAGATGAAATCTGAAATTTGAGAGATGTTTGTTGATCAATGTAAATTAGGAAACAATTAAAAGTAATTAAAATAAAGATAGAGATGAGAATTCCTAGGGTTTCGGCACACCATTGTCACTCAATCCACCTTGATAATATATTCCTGTTGCGTCTGATTTCCTGTTGTTGTTTTATGAAAGATAACTACAAAGGTCACTGCGATTTATGTTACGCCAGAATGACAGATCTTTCATCGAGACTCTACTCAGGACAATGCGATTTACCTTACGCAACTATCGGGTCTCTTATCTCCCAAATTACTACACAGATCACTGCGATTTACCTTACGCAAATGATGGAATTTGGTCATGCGTTTTGTTGTTCTGGTTTATGGTTTCCCCGCGAAGGTTTTCTTCACATAAACCTAATAGATCTCAACGAGGCTAACTCATCCAAATAGTTTAAAAAGTTATTAAAGCAATGTCACTACTCTAATGAACTCAACTAGATCATTGAAATTAGGTGAAGAGATAATAAATCACAAAAGCATATTCGATACATCAACAAGAAATCATAATCAACAGAAATATATATATCAAAACATCAAGAGTAACAAGGTTTACTGCCTAGCCCTAAGAAAAGGAACTTAGCCGCGGAACGGCATGGTTACAATCACTCCTCTCTTCTCTCTTTAATCAAATCTAACCCTAATTACAAAGATGATGTATTCTTCTGCCCAGGGGCCTTATATAGGAGTGTAGGGACGTGTAGAGGTTGATTGGAGGCTAAGAAATCAATCTGGAAACAGCTGTCGGCAGTTATTCCCCAAGAGATGCCTTCAGATACGGGCCGTATCAGGTGATACGGCCCGTATTAGGACCTTGGCAGTTAGGGTTTAACTGCTTCCAGCGCTATCTCCTGGTCTGTGCTAGGCCTGGTCCGTATTGGTCAATACTGGCCGTAACAGGGACTTAGTCGATGAGCGTCGCTAATCCGATTGACCTGATTCTAGCTCCATTTGGTGTAAAATAGTCCCAAAACCTGTTTTCTACAATAAAACATAAAGAAGGGTGACAGTAGCCTTTTTCTCTAATAAAGTAAACATAAGTGCGAGAAAATATGTAAAACCTAAGCCAAAACCCTACGTAAATCATCGTTATTTTGACTCTGGTCAATAGCGCGCGGGTCGAAGCACCGAATCGTAGCGATGTGAGATTTGTTAACCCCAAAAAGATGGTCATCTGTGACAGAGACAATGTGACCCAGTAGAGAGAGGAACCGGACAATGTAATATTCATGCCATAATAGAAGCGGGAAGCCGGTAATCACAAGCTCCACGCGATAACCGAAGGTCGGTTGCCAGTAGAGAGAAAGACGTGGTGTCCAAGCGGAAACCAAGAGGTGTAAGGCATTGCACCACGGGGTGATATGGTCGACAATGATATCAGTCGGAAGGTGGTCGGGTAGTCGGACAAGGTAACCGAAATCATGGCATTGCGTGAAAGGGTAATCCATCAGTGTACCGCCAAAGCGAGTAGCCAGTTGGGTTTGGAAGCCAATGAGGTAGCTATGATTCTGCAACTGGGAGCCAAAGAGAGAGATGGAATGATCGAGGTCGTGCATCAGAGCATCATAGGTCGGGGTATCCGTGGGTAAGTAAATGGATAGACGTTCAGTCGGAAGGTTACGGGGGAGGTATGGATACGGGCGGTCCATGAGAGAGGGTGTGGGATGACTAGGTGGCCGGTAAGAGGAGTAGGTGGTGTAAAGAGAGTAAGGTAGTAGTAGTAAGGTAGTAGCAGAGGAGAGGGAGAGGGGGAGAGAGGGAGGGAGAAGACAGGGAGGAGAGGAGGATTCTACGTCGCCATTCTACGTCGCCATTCTTATTCTCATTCTGCATCCAATCACCACAAACCCTCAATCTTATTCTTTTGACGATCCAAACGCACCGTAAATTCTATAGTGGTAACTGTTATACAAAATCACTGTTTTTGGATGGTCCAGAATCTTCTAAAAAGCAGTGATTTTCTACCTATCAAAAAAATTGTAAAATTTTCTATAAAATATAAAATTTGGTCTCCAAGCACATTCAATAATATGGAGATCATATTGATCCGTAGTACGGAACAATTTGCGGTATGCATAGTACCATAGCCTCACTCATGAAACAATATTACTTTGTATATGACAAAATACTGGGGCATTTTAACCCGGACAAATATCCTCCCAGGTACCGTAGACGATTCCCCTCACTTTACAGTTTGAGATTAAATCTCAGCCGTTTTGGGGCTAGCCTTCGGGCAAGCGCAGGTAGAATCACCCCACAGATTTTCGATTACAGTTATAAATGTATTTATACTCGTACCCAATTAACTGAAGAAGAGATAGAATCTCTACCGACCTTAATTATATATTAAATGGGCTAATTATACATGTATTAATTGCCACATGGAAGACTCGTATAGTTGACGTCTACTGGTAATGGAACAATCACATCTAAACTAATTATCAAATCAGATGGAATTAAGCCCCACTAATTATCCACTTAGATGGAATTAAACCCTGACCTAATGTTATTATCGGAAAAGATTGATCACTCAAAAGAGAGCAATGTTTCTTTTAATATTTATAAACTCGGAAATGCTATCGGTTCGGACTGCAAGCGCACAATCCTATCGAGTAGTATATTCGAGGTCGATCCACAGGAAATATTGGTTCAATGCTTTGAGCGATCGAATCACAATCTTTCGAAAGGCTAGACGAAATCTGAAAATTGAGAGATGTTATTTTGATCAATGTAAATTAGGAAACAATTAAAAGTAATTAAAATAAAGATAGAGATGAGAATTCCTACGGTTTCGGCACACCATTGCCACTCAATCCGTCTTGACAATATATTCCTGTTGCGTCTGATTTCCTGTTGTTGTTTAATGAAAGACACTACATAAGTCAATGCGATTTATGTTATGCGAGAATGATAGATCTTTCACCGAGATTCTACATAGGACACTGCGATTTACCTTACGCAAATGTCTGATCTCTCAAATACCCCAAATTACTACAAAGATCACTGCGATTTACTTTACGCAAATGATGGAATTTAGTACGCGTTTTGTAGGTCCGGTTTATGGTTTCCCCGCTAAGGTTTTTTTCACATAAACCTAATAGATCTCAACGAGGCTAATTCATACAAATAGTTTCTCTTACCATTAAAGCACTGTCACTACCCTAACGGACTTAAACTAGATCATTGAAATTAGATGAAGAGATAGTAAATCACAAAAGCATTTTGTTTCAACAACAAGAAATCATAATCAACAGAAATATATATATCAAAACATCAAGAGTAACAAGGTTTACTGCCTAGCCCTAAGAAAAGGAACTTAGCCGCGGAACGGCATGGTCACAAGCACTCCTCTCTTCTCACTTTAATCAAATCTAACCCTAATTACAAAGATAACTAATCATTCTGCCCAGGGGCCTTATATAGGAGTGTCGGGACGTGTAGAGGTTGAGTAGGGGCTAAGAAACTGATCTGGAAACAGCTGTCGGCAGTTATCCTTCAAGAGACGCCTTCGGATACGGACCGTATTGGGTGATAGGTCCGTATTAGGACCTTGACGGTTAGGATTTAATGCTCCCAGCGCTATCTTCTGGTCAATGCTAGGCCTGGTCCGTATTAGGCAATACGGGCCGTAACAGGGACTTAGTCGATGAGCGTTGCTGATCCGATTGACCCGATTCTAGCTCCATTTGGTGTAAAATAGTCCCAAAACCTGTTTTATGCAATAAAGCATAAAGAAGGGTGACGGTAGCCTTTTTCTCTAATTAATTAAACATAAGTGTGAGAAAATATGCAAAACCTAAGTCAAAATCCTACGTAAATCTGATCAGATATCCGACTTCAATAATTGAACACTTTAAAAGACTAGAAGTTGATAGAAATATATCCGGTATGAAAGAGAAACATGCTTGTTATTTCACTAATTTCCATTGGCATCACATCTTTTAATGTCAATGGTACTCATTTGAATTTTTTTTTTTTAAGATTGGCGGCGAATTCCGCCAATAAATATACTTATAAAAAAATTATTTACAAAGTTAACATAGTACTCCTCTTATATATATATATATATATATATATATATATATATATATAGAGAGAGAGAGAGAGAGATGGGCTATGGTGCATTGCAATGCATAGGCACTCTTGTGCATTGGACCATAAATCACCGATTCAAAGTCCAAATGACCGATCCAAACCGTTCATCTTGTTCTCCATATTAATATGTGCTTGGAGACCAAATTTTACATTTTTTGGAATTTTTTTACTATTTATTAAGCCACTTTGAAAATCGCCGATCCGGTGGTCTAGAAATTTTTACTGTTTTTTACTGTTCACCCGGATTTTCAGATTTTCAATAAATCTAAAAAAATAGTAAAAAAATTCCAAAAAATATAAAATTTGGTCTCCAAGCACATATTAATATGGAGAACAAGATGAACGGTTTGGATCGGTCATTTGGACTTTGAATCGGTGATTTTTGGTCCAATGCACAAGGGTGCCTATGCATTGCAATGTATAATAGCCCATCTCTCTCTCTCTATATATATATTAGACTAGATAAATAGCTTAAAACATTAGACCACGTAACTAATTGGCCGAAATTGTCGCAAGAAGAACGCAAAAATGACCTACACGATCGACCTTAACTATTCTCCTACACATTTCAAGTCCGTAACATGACATCAAGAGCCATGTCATTGATCGAATGGTGCACTGACCATCTCTTGTTGACGAAGAGTCTTTGATTCCTCTCCCGCCACAAAGCTCAAGCATCAAGCATCCAGACCGCGCTCCAAAGAATTTTAGCTCACATGATAGATTTGATTCGCCCTTAACCCAGACATCCACAATACTAGTGTCATTCTTCCAAGTATAGTTGAAATTGAAATTGAAGTGTGCAAATAAACCTCTCCAGAATTCGATTGCAAAGCCACAGTCCCACTCCCACACCTCGTTTCCAAGGTACTACTATTGCAGAGATGGCACTGTGTCTGTATTGAACATTCCCGGGAGTTGAGAACCTGCTGAGTTAGAATTTTGTTGTCAATCACAAACCAAAGGAATACTCTAAATTTGAAGGACCTTTAATCTTCTAGAGTGCCTCTTGGTGTGTGTGTGTGGGGGGGGGATGTCCTTGTGGTGCAGGAATCGGTAAGCTGACGCGGATGTGAACAGGCCTGAAATAGTCTATCGCCATTTGATGTCGTTGTCCATAGAATTGAACAAGTGTAGAAGGGAAGTAGCCGAGCAAGGTCCTTGATGAAGAAGGATTGGTCCTGAGCTGAACCTAGTTGAGGGACTGAATTATGCCATGTAACCTTCTGATTGTTGATGCCCATAAACCCTCATGGTTCTATCCAATCACCCAGTTCCATTTTGTCAGCAATGCATCATTCTGACAGCTTAGGCCAATAATTCCTAGCCCTCTATTTGCTTTTAAGGCACATATCATGTTCCAATTGACTAGCCAACTAGTACATTTGCATGTGGTATTCCCTTTCCATAGGTAGTTCTTTCTCATTTTGTCAATATGTCGGATAACACCCACCAGAACCTTCAAAGCTTGCATGAAATGCAGTGCCATAACGGAAAAACAACTTTGATAAGCGTGCCTCTACCCCATATGAGAGGAAGTTTGATGTCCAACTTTCCATGAGTGGTAACCCCAAGTACTTGATTGGTAAGTGTGAGGGCAGGGAGGACGACATAATACCCTGAATTGATTGTATTAGTCCGGGCGGAATGACAATTGAGACGAATGTGCTCTTATCGGTTCAGTTTGAGGCTCGTAAGGTCCGAGAAAGCTGAAAGTACCCGGTCAGAGTTGTGAAGTGTGCTTTTGTAATGATTAGATCAAATAATTATGACTAACTATAAAATTTTATTGGTATGTAGGAGTTTAGCCTATTTCCATTTTGTCAAAGAAAGCCAAATAAAAGCTTATAAGTTCCAAATTAATACGCCAAGGTAGAAATGGGGAAATTTCATGTATAGCCTTCACAAACATTGAAATTACGTATTTTCTCCTCTAAAATTCATAATATCATATTTTTTTTTTAAGGTTAGTGGCTTTAAGTGCCAACTAACAATTTTATTGATAACAAAAAAAAGAACTTATAACGAGTCAAATGACTTCAAACCTAAATCCACTATTTTATTCTCACAAAATCCTCCAAACTACTCTAAATAACTCTAATCTCACTTATATACACTCATAATTACCCTATTACCTTTCCCTATCGCTCTCTACGACCGGATCTGATTTTTCAACCGCCACCGTACTCCGACAACCGGATCTACTCACCCGCGCTCCGATCGAGATAGCGTAGAGACTCAACGCCCCAAACTCTGACGATACCACGCTCTCGGCTCCGATTGGTTCTGGTTCCTCCCCTCTCTCTCATTCTCCTCTCCTCTCAAGGTAGAGACGAGAGAGAGGAGGCGCTTTGTCAAACAAGAAACCTAGAAGAGGTGACAGAGGAATTCATAATATCATATTTACTCTTCTAAATTTCAAAAACACACAAATTTATCCATTTTATTATCTTTCTATTATAACTCATTTTAAATTTATAAAATATCAATTTTACACTTTATTAAAAAAAAATATGCAATATATTTCAGAAATATGTCAACTTCTAAGTGATCAGTTTCGAGACAAATGAGTAACTTATCTACTTCAGAATCAGACGAGCGCCTCACAGGAAAAAAAAAGGAGAGAATCTCGATGAGATAAATTTGGTAACAGATTCTGTACCCGTGAATGAAGTTGGTATTTAACAGGAATTAATAGTTTAATTTGGTTTAGCATCTGTACGATGTTTTGTAAATATTCTCAAATCAATAAAACTGGCAGCCTCTGCTTGTTTCTCAAAAAATAGTTTAATTTGGTTTGTGTTGACGAATTAGGCCATCAGAACGTGACTGATGGGTCCTAATTGTAATTGGTATATAGCTAGTTTCATTAATTAATTAATACTTTTGGTAATCTGAATATGTAATTTGCTGTTCAGTTAGATCCTTATTAGATTTCGGTGTTGATTATGTACGCAACTAACTAATCCAATCACTTGTTTACATAAATAAATCACAATCCTAGCTAATTGAATAATGCTATTTCAACCATGTTAATGAAATTTTGAACTAATAATAAGTTAAATAACTAATCAGGGGAATACTATAGGTTTTATTTATTTATTTATATATAGGGGCATCTTTTAGATTCTTCTCGTTTGATATAATATAATATAATATAATATATAGCAAGATAAATCGGCCGGGATACATGTGGCCGCTGCATTTGTTGAATGATTTTATGAAACATTTTCAGAGTTAATTGTGATTAAATAAATAAAAGAGGAAATCTTTCTTGCTTGTGGGAAAAAAAAATCCTCGATTAGTGAAGTCCAGTTTCTGTTGTTCATTTTTTAAATTTTTTTGAAAATTTCGTCCGTCTCAGATAAATAATAAATCTCTCAAATTGTGTATATAACACTAAAATAAGCACTTGATAGTGAAAATATAAAACATTTAATGGTATCGCTATAAATATTTTGCAGGCTCGGTTGGTAGTCTTGTTAATGTTTTGATAGTATCATCTTCATATGCATGCTGTGTAATAGAACTAGGGGTAAAGCACTATAGAGAGGTGCTTACAAACATATTCATAGATGGCAGCTAATCAGTCAATTAAACGGGCTACTTAATAATTCATTTTTTCGGTTTAAATGTTTCAGTTCGGTTGAATTTTTTATTTACTTTGTTTTTTTTTATATTTATTTGGTTTAATAGCTCTCATTTTGGTTTAACCAAATAAATCAAAATTTACTTAATATAAACTTGAATTACTTTGATTTTTTTTTATATATTTAGTTATTTTTAATCTCTCCTACTTCAGTTCGATTGATATATATTTTGATATTTATTTCTATAATTATTAAATGTATTTGTGTATTTATTTTTAAAATTTATTTTTTCTTATTTCAGTTCAACCAAACAAATCAAATTTTTTTTTATTTTTTTATTCGGTTGTTGTTTGGTTGGTTCGGTTAGATATTTGAAAACCAAATATAATTTTTATTTGACTATTTTAATTCAATTCTATTTGATCCGACCGTTTGAACAGTGGACGCTTTGTTGATGAAAGAATGAATTTAGATAAAAGCAGCGTTTAATATAGATATGCATAAATTAAGAGAATAATGCATCTTTTTGAAGTTTGGTTACAAATGTCCAAGTATAAACGGGAAGTTATCCTCTGCGGAGTTCTATAAAACTCCGCAGGTGCGGAGCAAATGAACGGACCAGATTAACTCTCAGCTGCTTTGTGATCGGGTTAACGAAGGGGGCAGTATTATTGTGCTTTTAGATTCGTGCAAAGTTAAAACTAACGGACCACTAACGGATCAGATTAAAAGAACCGCAGTCTGCGGAGCTTTTAAGCTCCGCAGAGGATAATATTCCAGTATAAACCAGCTAGCTTAACTTTAATTAAAGGCAGCATGCTTGTCGACGTATACATACAGTTTTGAGTTTTCAATATATTATTGTAATATATTAGAGCAGAGCCCGGTTCTTAAATTAAGCCCATCTGAGGTCACTATTGAATGAAGATATTGGACTGTACCTACAGAAAAGCTGGTCTTTATTGGGCCACAGCAGCTTTTACTGGGGACAAGAAAGGGAAATGTTTTGGGGGCCTAAGAACGCAATATTGCTCGAGATAAATAAAATATGACCACGGATATGGGTGTTCATTGGGTTCGTTTATTTAGTTTTCAACTAAATCGAAAAAGTTTGGATTAAATAGTTTGGTTTTCGGTAAATAGTTCGGTTCGGTTAGATTTTTTAATTATTTCAGTTTTTTTATATTTGGTTTGGTTTAAATTTTTCAAAACTGAAAAGATCAAACTGACCGAACTTCGTATGATTCAAATTCATATTTTATATATAATGTATGTAATATCAACAACTTATATTTTGATTTGAATATTTTAGTATATCTATATCTTTTGGAGGAGGGATCAAGTTACAACAAATTTGAGTTACAACAAAGTTACAACAACTATTTTTTTCATTTTCAAAATTCAAATCATCGATCCAAACCGTTCAACATGATTATCTAAATAAAATGTGCTTGCAGATCAAATTTTACATTTTTTTTAATTTTTACTATTTATTAAGTATTTTACAAAAAATAGTCATATTCAGACCATTGAATTTTGTACCCATCTTAATAAATAGTAAAAAAATTCAAAAAAATATAAAATTTGATCTGCAAGCACATTTTATTTAGATAATCATGTTGAACGGTTTGGATCGACGATTTGGACTTTGAAAATGAAAAAAATAGTTGTTGTAACTTTGTTGTAACTCAAATTTGTTGTAACTTGATCCCTCCTCTATATTTTGTATTGAATTGAACAATGTATGTAATGTCAATAATTTATATATATAATTCATATTTATTTGTATAATTATTAAATATATTTGTGTATGTATTGAGTTTTGACTTTTTAGGGTGCGTTTGGATGGGTGAAGAATAGTCACTAATCCGGGTTAGCACTATTTCGAACTACTATTCTCTATTTGGATGTGGTTGGGTTAGCAAATATGGACTTATTTTTGTTTTTATTTTGTGGATTAGCTCACTATTTTACTAACCCAACAAAATGTTGAGTTAGCTCTATTCTCAATTTTGAGATTAGCTCACTATTGTCACTAACCCACTCTTCCATCCAAATGCACCCTTAAACTCTAATCTCTCCTATTTCGGTTCGACTAAAGAAATCGAAATTTACTTTGGCTATTTTGATTCGGTTGTTATTCGGTTGACGAGTTTACTTCAGTTGTTATATTTTAGAAGTTTAACTATTTTAATTTGATTTTATCCGAACCGACTCGATAAACAACCCTAAATTCACGAGAACTAACATTTGGTCTAGTGGCAAAGGTACATAGCTCCTATGTAAAAAGTCATGAGTTCGAAACCTACAAAGTAAGAAAATCTTCTATAATATAAACAGAGATTTGAAAAAAACCGATAGGTTAGACCTCCACCTTTCTTTTCAAAAAAAAAAACCTAAATTCATGGGAACTCTTTACTGGGGCTCAAACATATGCAATAAATTCTGATGATGTTGTAGCCGCATGAGATCACATATTAAAAAAATTACCAAGTTGATAGGTAAGGCATTGGAATCCAGCTTTCTCTAGTCATTCTTATCGCTGGAAAGTTCACATCTTATAAGTAATTCAAAATTTGAATAAATATTTGAACAGTTCCATGCGAATTTTAAATTTATCTGGAATCTATTAATTTATTTCATTAATTTTTAAATTAATTTAAATTTTTAACAAACGGTCTGGATTTTACATGTCAAGTTATTTCAATTTTAAGCTACTTTAGGATACTTCAATTTTGTTTGGAGGGGTCAGGCATCTCTCAAATTATTTGAAATATTTTTATATTGTTCCTGTATTTTTTTTTTAAGATTTTAAACCACGACAATCTTCAACAATTCAATTTTATCTAAGATAAATGCAGGACGAACTAGAAAATATTAATAGGAGAGCTAAAATTTAAAATGCATAATGTATGGTTGGAATTTTAACTCAAATTTCCAATAAACAAATTAGAATTTTAATTATTATACTACAAACACACATGTGATAATTTATGAGGGGAGACTAAATTATATAAAAGCTTAAAAAGAAAAAATTCAATTAAGTTTCAATATATATGATTAAAAAATTTGAAACCATAAAGGTGGTTAAGCACCCTTTGACTATACATAGATCCGCCTCTAGATACATGTTTAGTTATACACAAATATCGTAATCAAATTCATATAATTGATATCAGTATGTACAAATATCATTCATTGACTTTATAAAATGGATATCAAAACGATGTAGATTTGCAAATATTGGAAATAGATGTGTGTATATATATATTTAGTTAAATTATTACTTGACACTAATAATGAATTTATTTTTCGCCACGCAAAGGCAATGGCACAGTACCTCTTCTCCTCTCCATTCATTTATACTAGGACAACCTTTTTGCAGGATCACAACTAGAAAATTGAGATTGAGGAGCTAAATAAATTATTGTGATGTAATTTTATTTTATAAGGGGCTAAAAGAAAGAAAAATTTGTTGAGTAGAACTAGAGTGTTCCTAAGTTCATCAAGTTTCTTTGTGAACTCAACTCTAAAACCTATCGAATTGGCTTCAAACGACGAATCCAAACCGTTAAAATCCTTCTATCTTATGAGTGATGCGTCTACATGTGAAAATTTTAAAGTTTTGAATTAATTTAGTATAAGTCAAGTGGTCAAAATTAGAAGATTTATAAATTAATTTTAATGCATTCATTTTTTGGACGCCTTTTGACCACTTGACTCTATACAAAATTATTTTAAAATTTTAAAATTTTCGCATGTAGACGCATCACTTATAAGGTAGAAGAATTTCACTGGTTTGGATTCGTCGTTGAAGCTAATCCAATAGATTTTAGAGTTGAGTTCACAAAGAAATTTGGTGAACTTAGGAACACCGAACACCCTAGTTCTACTCATATTTGTCATAATTACAAATTTGAAGGACAAGATTACAAAATTTTAATTTCTGAGATATCTCAATTTTTGTGTGACTGACGTGTACGGTGCCTATTCGGGGATGGGGATAGTGCAGGGCCAGTATTATTTGCGCTTTGAGATTCGTGCATAATGTATTTGAACGGTTGAGATATTCCAGAAAAACACTCAAAGTTTGAGATACCTCAGAAGACGAGAATTCGGCTAAGCCACCCCCAAACAATGGAATTCAGATCCAGTGAAGTAACCCAAGCTTTGGATTTTGGATCGAGACCGTCCGATTCGAATCCGCGAAGTGAGCGCACACATTCCGATGACGAATTCGAATCACGAGACTATCTCGAGCAACGAATTCGAATCGGACGGTCTCAATTCAAAACCCAAAGATTGAGTTACTTTAGGGGATCCGGACCCCAAACAATGCTGAGATCCGCCCATGACTTTTCGTGATTAGTTTAAAAAATTGAAGTACGCACTGGTGAGAGATTTTAATTTCTACACTGAGACAAATGTTATCAGATTAAACGTAATACAAAAAACATATAGATATTTTTTTATAAATGATTCATATATTAAATAACATATACCTTGAACATTAATTGTAGAACACTTATTAGTAAAAAAAATTAAAAATTAGTCATACCATTAAATTGAACAATATTATCGATCGATCCAACGATTAAAAATCCTTAACGTTTTAAGTGTTTGCATTTTCTTATTTTCATCATCCACCGTTTTAAGTGTTTGCATTTTCTTATATACGGCTGAATGTGTCACGTCATATACAGTGTAATTGTCACTCACAGAAGTTACAAATAAAACCATATTATTGACTTTCTATGAAATAAAAATAGATAGGAAGATATATATCCAAAATCAAATTTCTTTAAAACCGGAATAGTTGCCATAAAAAAGAAGAAGCTGTGATTTAGATATGTTTTATGAAATTTAAAAGTCATTAATATCGGATAAATTATCGATAAAAGTAAATCAGAGAATTTGTCCATCTAAACAAAAAAGAAATTTATAAATATTATTTTATTGAGACAGATAGAATGAGTTTTTCAACCTTAAATATTCACAAACAATTCTTCAGAGAAGTTTAGAATACAAATTAGGCCACGGTGCTTTGGAGATTTTTTACTAAATTGTTTGAAAATCAATCTTTTTTATTAAATAGTTAAAAAAAAATCTGAAAAACAATTATTTTAAAAAATTCTATCAAAATAATAAAAATTTTAAAAAATATATGAAATTTAATCTCCAAGCACATTTTAATACGAAGATCATATTAAAATATTTGTATCAACCGTTTGAACTTTAAAAATAAAAATAGAAAACAAAAATAAAATAACATCTTTACTTCCGAAAGTACGTAGCTCAACTCCAATAAATATATGATACATTAATACATCTATGATTTAGAACTTCCAAGACTATGCGTATTGATTTCAAATATGAGAGAATATTAAATTGACAACAAATGTATCAGAAAATCGTGTCAGCTGAAATAAATATTAAAAGTTTAAAACAAAAAAAAAAGATTAAAGTATTAGCAAACTTCACAACTTTTAAGGGCGGATTGGCAGGGTGTTATTCCGTCATTTTTATTAATACTCTAAAAAGAAAAAGAAAATAACAACTGCCCTAATCCCAAATTTTTATTAAAAATACCCTAACCGTCCCACAGTGGGACGGTCCACTATTCAAACCAAACCGTCCTACGGTGGAGCCCGTCTGCTGCTTACACCAAGCCACCCCATACAGGGGCGGTCTGCTATAAAACTTATATAAAAGTCACTTTTCTCTCTCATGACCACTCACAATTTATTCTAACTTAGTTGAAAGAGAAAAAGAAAGAAGAGGAAGAGAAAGTCAATTTTTTAGCAATTTCAGATAACAATAGAGGTAGATCTTTACAAATTTTTTTAATTTATTATTTTAATTTGTCTTTTTAATTCATTTTTTAAATTTATTTTTTTGGACGAGAATGATGGACAGTAACAATCGAGGTAGAGAGAAAAAGAGCAACCAAGGTAGGTCATCTTATTGTGGCCTAGTGAGAGGAGGGTCAATCAGTGATCGAGGTAAAAATGAGGCGAAAAAAAATACAAGTGTCAAGTATGCCCTCATACACAGACATGTCGATTTAGTGTTTATTTATATTTTATGTTGTCAATTTGTGTATATGTAATTAAGTTATGAAAATAACAAAACTCAAGCATATAAAATAATCACAAACTCTAAATTAAATAGTTCACAAACTACCAATTAAAATAGTTCACAACATACATGTAAATAAAATAGTTCACAACATGCATTTCAAGTAACTTGGTAATCAGCGACAACGTCCGAACAAACTAAGACGACAAGTTCTGGGTCTGCTTCCGGGTGTCTATGCATGGCTACTAGATGCTTGGCTACTATCGGGTGTCTTTGCATGGCTACTAGATGCTTGACCCCCATCAGTGGGCTGTCTTCTACCGGTTGCCTTAGCAACAACTCTAGCATTTTCTCTTTTATTGGCTTCGTTTATGGCATTTGCATTGCATTCCATTTCACCAAACATGGTATGATATTGACATCGTAAAATATAAAATAAAATATAAAATAAGATGTACCTTCTCGCTGCCTGTCAGAAATCGAACGGCGAGCCTGATGTCCCATTCGCCTACCTTGCATCTGGTCCATGGTCATTACAGCACGCTTGTGGGGCCTTCTCCCTAACCTGATCCACCCCTTTGCGGGCATGATTTTATCCCCAATATAGGCCGGCCACGCATACTGGTTGGGATAAGAATGAAAAAAATGCACCCCAAGTACTCGCAAGGTACTCGGTACGGTACATGTCGGCGATAAAATCATCCTCACTGAAGTTTCTCACTCAGCACACCGCCATACATGAGAACAAGGTAGGTGAGCTAATTGGATTCCTTGGCATGTATATGTTACAACATTGTTAGGTCCGAAAATAACAATATACTTGAAATTCCTTTTCACAAACTCCATAGTCTCATCTGGTCTACGGTTGGTTGGAACGTACTCACCTGGACATTGCACTTCAAATTCCAAGTTGCGATCCCCATACGGGACAACGTTCATAACTGAACCTTTCTCCTTATGTTTACTTAGTTTCCCCTCCACTCTTGTTGAAAATGTTTGATTCCTGGCCAGTAACTTGAGGGCTTTCAAACGTCGTTCAACAAACCATGCATTTAACTTGTAGAATGTGTCCTCTACAATTGCTGCCATGGGCAACATCCGTCTCTGCTTGAAAACATTATTCAAGGACTCAGACCTATTTGTGGTCATAATTTCCCATCGGTAACCTCCATCACGGGCTTGAAATATTTTCTCATATGCGGGTGGCTCTTGCAGATCTCTATGATTATTTTTGCCCACCTTGAGTAAGTACGCATTTGCCTTTGGACAGTATTACACAAAAATAAATTTTTAGATGAGAAAATATAAGTAAATAATTCAGTAAAATTTCATCTAAAATATGTTAAATTTCAAATATAAAAATATACATACCTTGACAAACTCTTTGAACACCTCTTCCACCCTTCTCGGCTTCTTCCTCCTGCAACCAATTTTGAATGTATCTGCAACCTATTTGTCGTATCAGGTATTCTTGTTTAGGTTGTCTGCAACGTGTTGCATACACAACCTGTGCACACAGTCACCGTCCGCTGTCGACCACCCAAAATCTCTACGATCAAAAACATATTTGATTCATTTGTGCTGGTCTGATATGGCACAAAAGAACCTGTTCCCAACCACTTCTCTTCGTAAAAGACTCATGAAAAATCTCCAATTTTCACCATCCTTCTTTTCAACAATTGCAAAGGCCAAAGGTAACAACTGGTTTTCAGCATCATATGCACATGCTATCAACTGCCTCCCTTCGTAACGGCCAGACATGAAGCATGCAGCTATACTGATGACCGGTCTAATGTATGCTAAAACTTGAATACATGGACCAAAAATCCATGCTATGGCCTTGAATTGCAATGCACCATTGACATACCCGCCATTGATATCGGGTATGCTGACATTTCAAAAATCATACTTTGTGCCGGGATTTGTACTTGTTATAGCATGGAGCAATGGTATAAGCAAGTTGTATGAACCCTGCCAACTACCGAAGATCTTGCAAATCGCAAGTTCACGCCCTCTCCACAACCTGTTGTATTTTGGGGTTACATGTTTGTAAATGCGTCTGACATGTCTAGCGACCTCCTTACATGTTTGTACCCCTTGACTCAAAAGTATTGTAAACACCCCTCCATAACCTCTTATCTGTTATTGGATACCTTGTAAAGTAAGGTCTATTACCCCCCCTTACTGTGTCAATCTGAGTAGCTAAGTCTATGTCATACTGGTTGGGGTTTACACCAGTCTGTTCGTATATCATTTGTTTAAGTTCCAGAAATGAGGTATTTTCATTAACCTCGAAGCCATAGGCTGCATCTTTCGTGTACTGTGCTCCCTCCACACCCCGGACAAGCTTCCCACCTTCATACAGTTGATCAGAGTCAAAATAATGATGATTTACGTAGGGTTTTGGCTTAGGTTTTGCATATTTTCTCACACTTATGTTTAATTAATTAGAGAAAAAGGCTATTGTCACCCTTCTTTATGCTTTATTGCAGAAAATAGGTTTTGGGACTATTTTACACCAAATGGAGCTAGAATCATGTCAATCGGATCAGCGACGCTCATCGACTAAGTCCCTGTTACGGCCCGTATTGCCTAATACGGACCAGGCCTAGCACAGACCAGAAGATAGCGCTGGAAGCATTAAACCGTAACCGTCAAGGTCCTAATACGGACCGTATCACCCAATACGGTCCGTATCCGAAGGCGCCTCTTGGGAAATACCTGCCGACAGCTGTTTCCAGATCAGTTTCTTAGCCCCTACTCAACCTCTACACGTCCCTCCACTCCTATATAAGGCCCCTGGGCAGAAGGAATAGTCATCTTTGTAATTAGGGTTAGATTTGATTAAAGTGAGAAGAGAGGAGTGCTTGTAACCATGCCGTTCCGCGGCTAAGTTCATTTTCTTAGGGTTAGACAGTAAACCTTGTTACTCTTGATGTTTTGATATATATATTTCTGTTGATTATGATTTCTTGTTGTTGAAACAAAATGCTTTTGCGATTTACTATCTCTTCATCTAATTTCAATGATCTAGTTTGAGTCCGTTAGGGTAGTGACAGTACTTTAATGGTAAGAGAAATTATTTGTATGAATTAGCCTCGTTGAGATCTATTAGGTTTATGTGAAGAAAACCTTAGCGGGGAAACCATAAACCAGACCAACAAAACGCGTACCAAATTACATCACTTGCGTAAATTAAATCGGAGTAATCTGTGTAGTAATTTGGGATATTTGAGAGATCAGACATTTGCGTAAGGTAAATCGCAGTGTCCTATGTAGAATCTCGGTGAAAGATCTGTCATTCTTGCGTAACATAAATCGCAGTGACCTATGTGGTGTCTTTCATTAAACAACAACAGGAAATCAGACGCAACAGGAATATATTGTCAAGGCGGATTGAGTGGCAACGGTGTGCCGAAACCCTAGGAATTCTCATCTCTATCTTTATTTTAATTACTTTTAATTGCTTCCTAATTTACATTGATCAAAACAACATCTCTCAATTTACAGATTTCATCTAGCCTTTCGAAAGATTGTGATTCGATCGCTCAAAGCATTGAACCAATATTCCCTATGGATCGACCTCGAACATACTACTCGATAGGATTGTGCGCTTGCAGTCCGAACCGATAGCATTTCCGAGTTTATAAATATGAAAAGAAACATTGCTCTCTTTTGAGTGATCAACAGTGCAACCAACATTTCTTCTTCATTAGTAAAAAAATTTTTATCAGTTATATATTAATAAAAAAAATGAATTAAAAAATTTACAAATTTATTAAACTAAAAAAAATAATATAACTGAAATAATAAAAAATGATAAAAAATGATAAAAAAACAATAATAAAAAATAATAAAAAAATGATAAAAATAATAATAATAAAATAATAATAATAATAAAAAATGATAAAAATAATATAACTAAAAAAATAATAATAATATAACTGAAATATTAAAAAAAATGATAAAAAATAATAAATAATATAACTAAAACAAAAAAATCTGAAATCGCCAAAATTATCGCCTGCCGAGAGAATGAATTATGGGAGAAGATAGAATGAATTGTGACTGGGAAGGAGAGAGAAAACAGCATTTTATAGGGCTTTTTATAGCAGACCGTCCAACTGTGGGGCGATTTGCTATAGGAAGCTGACCGCTTCACTGTGGGCGGTTTTGTTGGGAGAGTGGACCGCCCCACTGGGTAGCGGTTAGGGCGTTTTTAATTATTTTTCAGAGGGAGGGCAGATTTCATATTTTCTTTTTTAGGGGTATCAATAAAAATCTCGGGGTGTTATTTAACATTTAATCCGTTTAAATATTTTTTATACTTGATCTAACGACGTGCGTCTTTAGATGATTTTAATGCGGGGGGTGGTTCCGTAAAATTGTTAACGATTTAACGGAAATTTAAAAAATTGTTTTTTAAAAGCTTGATTTTTAACTACATTAAATTTAGTGTATTTGAAAAGTTAATTGGCCCTCTGCAACTATTTAAAAAAAATTAACAATTAATTTTATTGACACTTACTCGGTGATCAAATAAATTTCATATTAAATCAAATTTTATGCACAATCTCCAAAGATTGATTTTTATGCAAAATCTGAAAAACAATTTCATCAATTTTTTACAATTTTGTTTCCATTTATGACAATCATTTATTCAATTGTTTACTCGTCAAATAACTGTGGATTAAAAATGCTCAAGTAAAGATGCCACTATGCATTATTTGTTATATTTACATGTTTGCCCCTGTTCCACTATGCATTCCTCCTTTGTAAAAGCACTGTAATGCAAGTATGAAGTATCACATGCTCTTTGTCTCTATTCCCAACTCTCTTTTATCTCTTATCCCAAAAAAAAAAGAGAGAGAGAGAGGCAATGGCACCCAATGTCCTTTTTCTAACCCTAATCAGTTTTCTCTCTGTAATTCCCTTTAAAGAGGCCAAATTGACCCAACTAAAAGATTCTGATAGAGTTAATTCCCTACCTGGTCAGCCCAAAACCCCGGAAATATCACAATTTTCAGGGTATATAACAGTAAATGAAGAGAAAGGAAGGGCATTATTTTATTGGTTCTTTGAGGCACAGACTAACCCGAATCAAAAACCTCTGCTTTTATGGCTCAACGGAGGTTCTCTCTCTCTCTCTCTCTTTATATATATGCATTAAATACTTAAAAAGTAGGATCACTCATTAAATTGGCATGAACTAGAAAGTACTACTGTTGTTTAAGGTACTTTTTTCTTTCTCTTTTGCATATAAACCCCTGCATAATTTGACACTGACTGTTTTCTTCCTTATCTTCAGAAATCAAGAGCTATATATATATATGCTGTCATATTAGCAATTTTGACTTTGTGAACATCACAAAAAACGGGGGAAGATGGCTTAATTTTTTCATCTTATATGGACTAATTACATACAGTAACGGACTTTGTTCTTCTCTTCATGTTTATTTGAAATTATTGAATTTTTTTTTTTCAATCTTTGTAGGGCCAGGATGTTCATCCATTGGCTACGGAGCAGCATCCGAGCTTGGTCCACTGAGGGTTAAGACAAATGGAACCGGTCTAGCATTTAATACATATGCATGGAATCAAGGTACTATATCTACATCATCTTTACATTAAACAAATTTCTGACTATAAAACGAACCCATGTTGCTACAATTTACAGAACAATGTTTGTGAGGTGGTGATTCTTCTTGAGAATGGGCAAGTATATGTAGCAATATTTTCCAGTTGAGAATGGGCAAAATCTGCTATTCATTTTTTATATATCCTCAGTTTTGTGGAAATATGAACAGATTCTCGATCAGAGTGGTCAACTTCAAGATAGCTCCAAATATTTCATACGAGTTATAGGACAAATCATAAATTGTACTCGTTGATCCCAACAAAAAAACTATTGTGCGAATAAATTGTATCAAATGACCAAATAATTTCTATTGAATTGTGCTCTATCAAGACGGCAAACTTGATGTTCAGCATAGCTTAAATTTTAAAAATAATTCCCTTATTATAAATTTTTGGATTACTAGAGGCAAATTTGCTCTTCTTGGAGTCTCCAGTTGGAGTTGGATTCTCATATACCAATACCTCCTCTGATTTTACCAAGATAGATGATGCCTTCGTAGGTAATTATTGTTTTCCCCGTTTGAAGAAATTTTAGATGTAGTTTTAATACTTAAAACCTGACCTATATATATTTATCTAATTTCAGCCGAGGATGCTTACAACTTCCTAGTGAATTGGCTAAAAAGATTCCCTCAATACAAGTCGCGGGATTTCTACATATCAGGAGAGAGCTATGCAGGTATTTCTGTAATTTATAACACAAACATTAATTGGGATTAAAAACTGACCCATTTTTATTACTAAAAGTGAGGAGGAGAAATGAGAAACATAGAGTTAAAGAGTACAGTGATGAACTGGGACGAGTTTAGATTTCCTGTGACGGTCACAACTACACAGTTTGTGTGGCTAATCACTGATTTGCAACATTAGAAATATGGGAGCCTTAGTTGTTGAAATTAATTTGATATTGATGGAATGATGGAAGTCTTATTCTTTAGACTTCTATGGTCCTAAACATTTAAAAAAAACATTTAATTTTTAAAATGATTTCAATCTACAATAATAACATACAATAAGATACGAGGAGGGTTCAAATGCCTCTATTTTTCATGCCTCCACCATGCCTCTATTTTTGAAAACTTTAATAACTCAAAATTTAAAACTTAAAAATCAAAATAAAACCGTTGGATATGATCTAAATCATTTTATCTATGCACCTGTAAAAATTATGACATTTCAATTTTGTTTTGGTTGTCATCAAGAGCTTGTAAAAAACGCACTAATGTGGATAATTTCTAGACGTTGATTTTTCAACTTATTAATTCACATAAAAACAAAATCAAAATGTGATAATTTTTTATGAGCACATTGATAAAATGATGTAGATCATATCCAAAGGTTTTATTTTGACTTTTAAGTTTTAAATTTTGAGTTATTAAAGTTTTTAAAAGTGGAGGCATGGTGGAGGCATGAAAAATGGAGGCATTTGAACCCTCCTCATAAGATACTACCATAATTATAGATTTATTAAATAACAGACATTATTGTTATTAATTTCATATACCACAGATATTTGGTCTAGGTTTGATCTGGGGTTACGTACTTACCTATATGACAAAATTCCAAATCCTTCAGTCAACTGATTTGTGTTTGATCTGAAGAAACAGATGGTTCAAATAAAATGCCAACATATGTAATGATGAGTTTCAATAGTTGAAATGGTTAACTTAGCAAGAAGTCAAATTGAAACAATATGAATAGAAAATGCAAGAAGGGTAAACTTAATTTTTGCAGATTAAAGAGATTATTTTTATACACCTTTATGTGGCAGGTCACTATGTGCCCCAACTAGCTGAGCTTGTCCATGACAGAAACAACGTAAAAAGCAGTTCCTACGCGTACATCAACCTGAAGGGATTTATGGTAACATAATCATATACATATATATGGTTTGAATATAGAATCCTCTGAATTCCATTTATTGTGATGTTTCATTTAAAAAGTTTATGCATATATGAAATGTTCAATTGCACTGACTAAACCTTATCCAAAGCGCTGAGGCACTTATTTTTGTTGTTTTTTATCCTTATAGGTGAATTACTGTTCCCGTATTTGCTCCAAAAATTTGTGTTAATTTGGTCAGATATAATCACCTTTTTACCCTAGATTGCCATAATTTTGAAGTATTTAATCAGCACTTGTTCAAAGGCACATAAAATTAATTATCTTACCTTGAATAAAATTAATCAGATTTCCTACAATAATCTTAAATTTCTGGATCATAGTCACCCAGTATGTTATAATTCTGTATAAAAAATTATATATCGGTTATGGGTTTACAGGGGATAAACATAAAAATTCTGAGATCTTTTGTACTTCATAGCATGTTATAAGCTAATAGATCTTCCTATCAATTGTAGGTTGGCAATGCTATAACAGATAATTACTATGACTCAAAAGGGTTGGTTGAGTATGCTTGGAGTCACTCTGTCGTGTCAGACCAGGTATATAGACAAGCAAACCAGGTTTGCAACTTTAGACTCAGCAACTGGTCTACTGCATGCGATGATGTGGTAAACACGATTTATAACGAGTACAAGGATATAGATATATACAACATTTATGCACCCAAGTGCAATCTCCCTCAAGCCTCATTTGTCGCCAACAATAGAGACGGTGTTGAAAAGCTTAGTGCTCAAGTATGCATTTTATTTGTTAATCTGTTCTTTATACATCACAAATTTAAATTTCCCTCTTCTGCATTAGTAAGACACACATGATCATTTTTAAAGAGATTTGCTAGGTTGAAATCCACCTACTCGGTGAACATTACATACATTAGAAGGAACAACTCGATCCAATTGATGCACGAATATAATATATATACATGAAAGGTTAATTAATGCTGATCCTGAGATGATAAGAAGATACTTCATAAGTAATTACCTTCAACCTTTTTATTCTTACCCAATTTGGGAAACCTTTTGGATCTTGCATTGCATATTGACTGGATCTAACCCTGCTGATATTAGTTTCAAAATAACTAAAATATTCTGTGATTTTTTTATTTATCAGGAAAAATTTATGAGGATAAGGATGCTTGCAGGATATGACCCCTGCTACTCTTTTTACGCGGAAGATTTTTTTAACAATGCTGATGTACAGAGATCACTGCATGCATTTGTAAGAGAAGGTGATGGAAAGTGGAGAGTCTGCAAGTGAGTTGTGGTTTTTATTCTCTTTTGGAGACATGAACAAATACTCTTATTTAATTTTGTCAACAAGTAAAAATCCACTTGGCTATTATTTTTTAACTAATGACAAATGAAAAGCTTTTTTAGATGAAAATGAAGATCTCAATTTTTAATACTCATAAGAAATTTTTCAGACATGTCTTAAACCTACGACCTTTCACACGCAGAACATTACTTTAAATTACTAGACCAAAGACTAGTTTAGAATGCATCACCTCCTTTAATTATCTTTTATTTTTATGGTGCAGTGATTCAATTCTGAATGCATACAACTTCTCTGTGTTTTCGGTATTGCCCATATACTCCAAGCTCATCAATGCGGGTTTAAGGATTTGGGTCTACAGGTTCGCCTCTACTCTCTTTCAATTTGTTATAAAAAAAAAAGAAGCGCATCTGATAAAACTTAAAAGTAATCAAAGGCTCTGTTCACCCAAAAAAGAAGGAAAACAATTTTACTTATAATTGTTTGTGATATTAATTACTATACAGTGGAGATGCAGATGGAAGGGTTCCAGTGATAGGAACAAGGTATTGTATGGAGGCAATTGGCCTCCCAATTAAGACACAATGGAGGCCCTGGTATCACAATATGCAGGTTAAAATTGTAAATCCATTTTAAAAGTTTCAATTAAGAAAAAGTTCTCCTTTGATTTTATTTTTAGAAATACAATGAATGATACAGGTTGGTGGAAGAGTTGTGGAGTATGAAAAGGGTCTAACATTGGTGACGATAAGAGGCGCCGGGCATCTGGTGCCCCTTAACAAACCTCAAGAGGCGCTTCTGCTAATTAACTCCTTTCTCCTTAACAAAACCCTCCCCACAAATAAGTGATCCATCCATCGCCTGTATATTCTTTTGAGAAGCCAACTCCGAGAAAATAAACAATAAAATTTTTGCTTGTTCAGTGCAAAGCATTCTTTCTTAATTTGGGATGTTGGATTTGTTATGAATAATTTGGAGTGTTAGATTTTTCTATGTTTTGATCTTGTACAAAGCAGACTTTGTAATCAATGCATTAATTATTCTCGACTTTAAACAACATCACTAATTAATGTACATTTCCCATTTAAATTTAAGCTTTAATTATTAATGAAAAAACATTATAATTGTTAGACTGCACAAAACTTAATTGAAGAAGCAATTTACATCTCTTCAATTAGATTTTACTTGTTCAAATCGCTTGGTTTTTTGGTGCTATATATATGTTGTACGTAGAAAACAACAAATTTACAGCTCCGATAGCAATCCCCATATCTATAAAAATATGTTAAAGAAATTAAATTATTCAGTTTTGACTCTGGCCTGGCCCAAACAATTCTATTTTTTGCTTTTTACAAAAGTCCATTAAAATCTGGGCCGGGAGTTTCAAGATTCGACCATTTCTAATTCAAATTCCCAATGTACCCCTACTCTCCCATTTAATTACCTTTGTTGACACACACCGCTCTCTCTCTCTCTCTCTCTCTCTCTCTCTCAATCTACTCGCCATTGATGGGGGAATTTCGCGCGTCCCTCTTTCTGATTCCGATTCTATAGCCCTATATACTACTTAACGGAGAATGTAAATAATAAGAAAAAAATGGATGATTTATCCATTAATCCCGAAATCGGGTTTCTCCCAATCGACCTGATAATCCAAATACTCTCTCGATTACCCTCAAAATCCCTGGTCAGATTCAAATCCGTGTGCAAATCATGGTGCCGTCTAATCTCCTCAACCCACTTCATGCAACTCCACTTCCGAGTTTCCTCCCAAACCCTGCAAATCGTAATCCAACCTCCCGACCCCACCGAACCCAACTCGGAGAAACTCCTACTAATTGATCCATTCAACCCTTCCTCCAACCTCTCTCTGGATTTCATGGACGATTGCATCAAGGTTCGTGCATCTTCCAATGGTATGCTGTGTTGTTCCAGTGTGAAAAACAAAGGTGTATACTACGTCTGCAATCCAATTACTAGAGAATATAGGGTTTTACCTAGAACCAGGGATAGACCGTTTACTCGTACACAACCGTTTTACGAGGCGACGTTGGTGGGTCTCTGCTTCAACCCCATTTCCTTCAGATTTACTGTGGTTTTAGCAGGATTTTACCGATCTTTCGGCCAATTTCATGGAAACCAATTTGTTTCCAATGTTTTTGATTCTCAATCTAACTCCTGGAAGCGTTTTGAGTTCCCATTAATTGATGAGTTCACGCACATGAACCGCAACCAAGCAGTCCATGACATCTGTTCGATTTATTGGCTGACTCAAAGTTGCACGCATCTGCTCTATTTTGATTTTGAAGTTGAACTTTGGGGCAAAATTTCCCTCCCTCCGGAGATTTTGGGGACTCAGTATGGAAGCCGGGTCTATTTGCTGGAATTTGAGGGGCTTGTTTCAGTAATTGAGATTTCTCAGGGTGTTATGAGCACTTTCATTCTGAAGGATCGCAACTTGGAGAAATGGGATTTATTGGATCGAGTCAAGTTAAAGTGTATTGGTGGGTTTGCTAATAGTGGATTACCAGTTGGCCAGAACAGTTGTTTCGTGTTTGTCGCTGCACAGCGGAATGTTCTTGCTTATGACAGGAGAAGTCGGGTTTGGAAGGAGGCGGGTAGCAGGTCGAGATGCGGGTCTGGTTCCATGTACCCGTTATGGTTTTCAGCTTTCCCCTTAAAGAGCTCACTCTTCCCTTGTAACTTCTGAGAAGTTTGTTTTGTAAATAGTGATGTTGGATTATACAATGTAAACTTCTTCCTCTCTCCCAGCAACTGGTTCATGTTCTTACTTCTTTATTCGGAGCTTCTATTACTCCATTGTAAATTTGTAATTATGTTTTCTGTCCATACCATATACCAGTCAGTTGTTGAACCCAGTTGTTGCACTCTTTGTTTTTTTATTGATTTGTGTCTTGTTGGAGTTTTCTGGCTCATTGAAGCATTCTACAAGAGGTAATTTTCTCTTTGCTTTTTAGTTCAAAAAATAATTCAATTCAATATGCCAAGTTTCCTGTGATGGTACACTAATTGAACAGAATACAAGTTACATATAGGAAAGATGGAACAAAATAACTGGCTAAGTAAGTCTAACATCCCCAAAATAATGGGAAATGTGTGACGCAGCTTTTGTGCATTTTAATTGGTATGTTCCACACACACACACAAAAAAGAGAAAAAAATTTAGTCAATAGTGTCTGCTTTGCTAACAGGCAAGTGTGAAATGCAACGGGGATGAGCCATGAGACATTGAATCAGAAACAATTATTACTACCTAGCTATGCAAATGATTAATCACAAATTTGCAACTTATACTGGAATTATTGGAAATATGATTTAGGATACTGGATAAGGTATATGTTTACTGCACCTCAAGTGGGGATCAAGCAAAATTTGGTAGGAATAAATTTTGTAGATCCCCATGGATCGAAACAATTTGGTAGCTCTAGTGTTTGTGTTGTGATATATATTAGTGTCCATGGTCTATATGAAAAACATATCATTTCAAGACCTAGCATTTTGTTTTTTTAAGTCTGGTTTCAGGGATAAGTTTGATATTTAGCAGCCTATAATTACCTTAGAAATTTCAGGACCTGAAGAGTTGGGAGAATAATTGGTGTTTCTAAGCTTTTGAGTCGAAACCTTCAGTAAATTCTTTCAAAATTAAACGACCTCTGGTCACCTAATATGAAACAAGTTAAAGTACAGTCTAAAATTTATCGACTGCCTGCAGGCTGCAGATTACACGATACCGTGCCCCTACATTTTGTACCAGAAACCTTCAGTGCCTTGACATGTTTGTGTCTTTTATAAGTGTCTGGTTATGTCTAGCCAGGAGCTTTTTTTCATTACTAAGAATCAGCGTTTTTTTTATTTGATTTGAGATATTTGCCTTTTTTTCATTGCTTAGAAACAGTGCTTTTTTTTATTCCTCAAACAGCCGAACAAGTCTTGACATGATAAAAAGTGAAAGATTGAACTCGTTCAAACATAAAATATCTGTGCCTCGTCCACAAATAAAGATATGTGCTGTATTTTGCTTTAAATTTATTTGTGTAATTTAATTGTTATTGCAATTAATTGATTTTTTTTATACCGATTTATACATAAAATAGTAGCGTATTATATTATATTACACTGAACAAGTATTGACAATATAAATGCTTATATTATTGCCTGTATCTATTTAACTGACACTGAAATATATTTATATTGACATTTCGTTGAAACTAACACTTCTATACAATTGAAACTGGTATCTATTCTAAACCGACACTGAAACTGTTTATCAGAGTATGCACTCATGATTTGTGTTTCATCTCAATTTATTTATTTAAAATCAATTTCCAGTACATAGTAACGGTATTCTCGAAGAAAATAGTTGGGCGGCTTCGTAGTTGTTGGATGGACAGCTTAATTTATAATATTAATGACCATGCATGGTTTAAATGCTTCAACTTGTTGATGTGTCAAGATGTGAGATACTATTTTTTTCACTTGATGTTGTAATTCCTCTATTTTTTAATAAGAGGTTAGAGATCAAATTATCTAGCTATACAACAACAACTAAGTCTGTAGTCTCAAACATTAATTTTGCACATACAACTATCTATACGGAGAATATTAATTTCTTATGTCACCAAATTAAAAGTTGATTTTAATGACTCGATTTTATTATTTGACGTGCTAAATTTAAAACAAATGAACCATTCAGATGTGAGATGCTACATAGAGAGCACTGTATGCTATTTTTTTTTTCCACACGCATGTAAAACATCTGGGCATCGAGATTTTATTTGAATGCATCATGATGTTTGTAAATATCCATTGATGCAGATATTGTTATGAGTTGTAATTCTGAACTCTGAATTTCCATCAAAATGAAAATACAAAATATTGTACTTTTTACATGCACAACCAACAAAAACATCTATCAAAAAGTAGAAAAATAATAATAATGTTGATATGTTCTATTTAATTTATTATATAATAAGAGACTTAAATCTTCAGCTTTCTAGCAGCGTCCCGTTATCTATACTATCATACGTTCGATTTTGTTCTCTCTTCTAATATATCTTGTTTGGATAGCTCATGGACCATTTTTCTCTCTCATTATTTAAAAAAATGTGTATATGATGTGCTTAAAGTGCAATATTAAATCTTAAAATAAAATAACTCTGTTTGCTTTCCATGCATCGTGTTGTTTATCATGATATGTATGTGTGTCTGATATTTGCTTAATAAACTTTTAAAGCAATCATTCATGTATCTAATTTTTGTTTATTCAATAGCTAATTATTTTTGTCGGGTCGAAACCCGAACAACAACCTCAGTACGCATAAGTTGTATATAAAATTTGATGAAATATAAAAATAGTTTTGAGTTAGCAGTCGACGTTGTTGCAGTAGAGAGATACTGTGTATACTATAGTGAGGTGAAAGAGAGAGACCAAGAGATTTTAGAGAGAGGGGGGGGGGGGGGGCGGTGGCAGTCGGTAGCGACAGCTTCTTCTCCGAGGGAGAGAGGGAGCGATATTCTCCGAGAGCGAGAGGCCGAGAGAGCATCATGAGAATCTAATTTTTAATTTATTGCCGAAAGCAAGAGAGCAATGTGAGTCCTCAAAGAGCATCATGAGAGAGGAATCCAATTTTTATTTTATCGCTGAGAGCAAAAGAGCAACTTGAGTGAGGACTCCAATTTTTAATTTATCAAATGGCATGATGTTAAAAGAATTTTCTTTTTTAAGATAAGATAGCAAGTAGCCATTTTACGATTTTCATTGATAAGAAAATTATTTACAATAATGTTAAAAGAAATTACAATTTAATTTTAGAGATGCAGAGATTTAAAAATTAAGATCAATTTAATTTTTATTTAGTGTTTGATTTTTAATTTTTCTCTGATTTCACTAAACAATGCTCTAATTGATTATCAATGAATTTTGAAATCACATAGAAAAAAATTAATGGACAAACTATTGAAATTATAAAAATGCAATAATTTTACTTTTTCATTTTGATAAATAATAGGTTGTGCCTACGAGGCTTTTTTCTAAAAATAAAATAAAAATACTAACCGTCCGATTGTAATTGTCCTAGGTTAGGTAACATGAGGGGATGTGATTTTTCAGGTTACCTGATCGAGGACAATTACAATCAGATGGTTATTTTAATCTGGCACGAATTTCAAAATGGACCCCTACAGTCTCCATAGGAACCAAATTAAGTTTGATCCGGCTGAAATTAATATGGTCGGTCAATTTCAATTTGCTTGAGTCAGGTACCTGCGAGGATACCGATTCGGAAATAAATCTGCTCTAATCCAAAAGAATTACATGTCCTTATTATTTCAAATCTAACCTTTCATTTTTTGAAAATGCGCGAATCTCAATAATATTTTTCATATACAAATTTCAAAACAAATAAAACCGAAATTTTTATTAATACTCTAAAAAAAATGGCAAATCTGCTATCGATATGAATTTTTTTTCAAAAACAACCTGACCGCCCCATGTTTGGGCGGTCCACTCTCCTTACCAAACTGCCCCGCAGTGGAGCAGTCACCTATTCATACCAGCCGCCCCACTGTGGGGCGGTTTGGTGTTTTTTTTATGATTGTGCCATTTTTTAATTTTGTAATTTACGTTCCAATTTTTATAATGATTTATGGTTATAATTTGTTATAATTGACGATTATACTTTTATTTGTTGTAATGTTTTATTGTAGTTTTATTTGTTATAATTTTTATAATAATTTATAGTTATATTTTTATAATTGACGATTATTTGTTGCAATCTTTTATTATATGTTATATATTTATTGTAGTTTTATTTGTTATAATTTTGTTTAATGTTATAAATTGATTTTTTTTGACTAGATAAACAACAAACTAATTAAATAATCTAAATGGTAAGTCCACAACATAAAATCTAACAATTCAAACATAAAATACTAAAAATCCATCTAACTAAAAAACATAAAAAACCTAACGACGAGGGCGGCGACCGGAGAGATCCAATCTAGCAGGTGGATGGCGGTCCCTGGGCGACAGCTGACGCCTCAAGTGTCATCATGGATTTTTATGTTTTTTTAGTTAGATGGAGATCGTCCACATCTATCTCTGACGCCGCACCGGCCGCCTAGGGATCCTCCTCCTGCAAAGATAACTGTGTACGGTGGACCCATGGGAGATCCTCCTGGATCACCGTTTGTGTACGCATCTCCCATGGATCGGCCTCCCAGGTAGAAGGATATGTGGCCGGAGGCGGTGTGCCAAATATAGCAGAGGTAAAGGCATTTGCAGCATGCGCCCCACTCCCACTGGCCTCGTGGTCGTGTTCTCTGGTCTCTATATATTGTGGTCTGTGGACGCTCTGTACCTCATACCCAGTATCATCTCCATTAAGATCAGTCATAGTAAACTCGGGGTTGGCCTGCCAGGTAGGAGCCCCATCTTGCATGTAAACAATATTAGTTTTGCTACATACAAATAACCAGTAAGTTAATTAAATAATAAAGAAACTCACTGACCTCGCCAATCTGCACCGGAACTCCATACTTGTTGTAGTAAGTGTTACCCTTAAGGCACCGCTAATACTTAAAAAACTGAAAAATAATTGAAATTAAAATAAAGTAAATGAGTTTAGAAAAATTGACACGCGGGATGATAACGGAATTCGGCTTAAAATGTCTACGTCTCCGGGGAGTCGCAACTGCTTCTCGGTGCGCCTTTCTATTACCCAACAAGAAAGGTTACAACTTGTGAACCGATGAACCCTTACAATCAATGGGAAGTCACACGGCTAGTTCAAATAGATAACAGAGTCTCTAAGTTTAAAATCTCAAGAGAAACACTCAAAAACTCACTCTAACCTAATCTAACTCAAGATTAGTGAAGTGGATTTGAGGTTGTTTGAGGGATATTGAAGTTTTAAGCTCTCACAACAATGGAGGAACTCAAGCTCACAGAAAATTGCTTTTTAGAAGTTTAGGGCGGCTCAAAGTTATTTTGAAAAGAACCCTAAAGCTCTATTTATAGTGGCAGCTCTAGAAAGAGCTTTCTGCTATAAAACGTTACAACGTTTTTCAAAACGTTAAAAATGTTTAGTACAAAATTTGAATTTAGGATTTCTTTTTCTGTGAGCTCAGTTCAAACGTTACCAACGTTTGTCAATCGTTACCAATGATCAATCGATCAAAAACAGCCATCTGGATGTTTTGAATTTATTTAAAACGTTCCAATGTTTGTAGTTCCTTCAGCCTTCGATCAATTAATTTCTCAGTGCTTTTTCACACATCCAAATCGTTATAACGTTTATCAAACATTACCAATGTTTGTTCCTGTAAAAACAACATCAAAAACAATTTACTAAGTTTATAATTTTACAATTTAAATTCTTGATAAATGTCTTGATGATTTCTTCGGTTCAAACAATCTATATTGCAATTCCAATTGTCTTGAACATGCATAATTTCTAAAATAGAGAAAATCATAAAATTCAATAATTGTATGTTTTGCAAATTAGTCAAATAGACGAAAAAGAGAATTGCTTGAAACAACAGTAAGCACTCCATGCGTTGTTACTCAACACTCATTGGTGGAACGCCCAACCCAAGTCATCCTCTGCAAAATTGAAGATAACTTAATAAGAATATATTTTTAAAGATAAATGATTTTGTATGGCACCTTCATATTAACTTGTAATCACCTGCAGGAGGTGGCGGTATCTCAACATCATAGATAGCGACTCGGGGCTGATATAGATCTCGTGGTGTGGGCTTTATCTCATGCTAGTTGATGTTCTCCCCACTGTCGTGCAATATGCCAATGAGGCGCCCGTCCCAACCAGAGTCCTCCATGACTAGTGCACTATGTTGGAGCATTTGACATCCTATCGATCTCCAACCAATCTTTGTTATGCACACCAGGCTGTGTGCCACCCCTCTAATACCGGACAAAAGTTGTACAAAATATTTTTTCATTATTATTAGAGAAATGCATAAATAAACATTTAACTTTTTTAAATATATCGGTTTCTGTTAAATTTACCGCGCAAACCTGGATCGGTTAGAAAGGCAAGTAAGTCCTGGATGCATCACCCATGAGTCTCCGTCGAAAGGTCTCACTATAGTGCCCTTGTAGATATATCGACAGCATGCCCCACCTCTGGTACCAGACGACATATCTCAGTGCCCAAGGCCCAGCCCCCAAGCCTACATCATCAGCCGTAGGCGGGGACCATAAGTGATCCTGCGGGTATCGTGCCTTCTGGTAATCCTCCGCATGACGCTGACTCCAGTCGACTTTTGGCTTATGGTGGTTAGTCCTTCAATATAAATTAATTAAAATATATTATTAGTAACGTGTAAGACTGAACAAGTAATAAAAAAAGAATGAAATTAAGTAGTGGGGACTTACTTGTGCAGCTTAGTGGTCTGCTGCTCGTCCATCAATGGTCAGTCCGGGACAAACGCGTCTAAGCCAAACTGACGGGGCACTCGATTAGGATAGTGATACTCAACTATCCAGTAACATACGCACGACCCCAATAATACTAGAGATATTTCTGCTCCAATGTCAGCCGGCAAAGAAGGTTGTTCTCGTAGAATGCACGATAGGAGTACCAGGTGACGTTCTTCTCGTGAAACATCTGGAGCTGACCCCGGACATAAGAGATCCCTACGGTTTTCCCCTTGCCCGTATTCTCGTATGTGCAGTGATTATCCCACATGGCACCGTATGCAGGGCATCTATCGGCGTCTAGTCTAGTCTAGAAATGAGGCTGATATGGCATAACAGGGCGACAGACCGGTAAATGTGACCACGACCACTACTGAAGGAGAAGAAGTTGTTAGTAAATAATAATCTAGAAGTCAATAATACGATAATTTAATTATATAAAGCTTTGTTCATGAATTGAATGATTAATAAAATGTCATTTTGTTTCCTTGAGTATTATTGAATTTATGAATCATTTCGAGTTAATGACTGGAATTGTGAAACTTCATAATATAGATGATAATACTCTAAAAGGTCACTGACCGAGGTAATTAGCAGCAACACTAATTATCGCTACAAGGTTAGTATGTGGATTAAAAGATGGTCAAGTTTTATAGACCATAGACACAGAGTTGTCATTTTAATCACATAGATACATGTTCTAGGAACATGGTATTTGACAGACCCCGAATGAAACATTATACGGAACTGTGTTCGTGTCATTAATGCTTTCATTCAGTGTTAAGTTCTACAGTATGAGGTATTCATCTTTCCTAACTAAGAGATGTGTATGTGTGATTGTTACCTAACGCTATATGTAAAAAGTAGCTATAATGGTAGCTCTTCGGTATACATAACTTAGCTGAGGTAGTGATGGTCTACCAAAAGTACTATTGCCCCTCGTATTTATTATACGAGTTATAGTGTCACTGGGCCCCTTGATAGAATAAGATTATCTACATGCGGTATGATTAACAAGAGTTAATCATATTTGATAATCTGTTCAAGATCAAGAAAATATTAATTTGCAAGGATGACACAAACCTACCTTGAAATTAATCTGACATCTATGAGACGAAAGAATTAAACACAAGTAAAATAGTTTACTGGATCGTGATATTGTACTGTACAGCATCATCTGTGTAATTGGATGGTCATGATGCGTTTTGCCAGATGCCTCTCATGATTATAGAAGTTAAAACGGTTTTAATTCTATTTACCAACATAACACAGATCCTATCGGGTCACACCTATAGGAGTTAATCAGAGAATCTTATTGATTGATTATAAATTGATTATGATCAATAATAAGATGGTTTATAATTAATTATACTTGATATAATTATATTATAAATGTCATGTAAAATGACAAGCTTAAACACATTAAATTTATAAACGTGTACGACACGTTGTATAAATTTATCGCAACAACGAATCGCAAGAAAATATAATTGTTCAAAATTGTTCAGAATAATCATATTAGAAATTTGGGCCGAAATTTAATTTTGGAATTAAATTTAAAAACCCAAATAGTAAAAGCCCAAAATCAATTCTTTAATTTTGGGCCAATGGCAATTTGGTAAATACCACATTGCTTAGAAGGCATTTTGGTCATTTACCACATTTTCAAAGCCTATAAATAGAGGGATAGGGGTAGAGAAAAACATAGAATTTCATTTGAACCGAATCAAATCGGATCGAATAGAATCAAGTTTTTCTCTCCCAAATAGTGTTGCGGTTTAAACGAAAGTTATACGTATCTGATAAGTATTATCTTTCGAGTTGTTGAATAGTGTTTGCAGAATTTCGGTGAATAGTGTTTTCCCAAAAGTCGCGGTATTTCTGTTTTTCTTATTAGTAAAATCAGAATAACTGTCGGTCGGGAATTCTGCTATTTCGTCTTTTTCCTGTGAATAGTGTTTTTGCGCAATACCGCGGTTTACAGTATTTCTGGCAAAATAAATAAACCGCTCTCTGGTTAGTCCTGGTGGATAACCTATAGAGGCACCATATGTTTGGTGCTCCGAGAGAAGTTGGTGCTCCGAGAGAAGTCATTGCTCCGAAAGAAGTCATTGCTCATATCCGGTCTTCTCGCTCGGTCTGCATTCCAATTGTAATTTGGAAACAAGGTATAAATGTTATATAAATTTATTTACTTGGTAAATAGATTTAAGTTTTAGAAATCAATTACGGGAATAGATCATTAAAGGATTAAAAGAACGATACCATCTTTTAATCCTTGGCTTGAGTTAGACGTAGAAATTTTTGTTCTACGGTCTTTCCGCAGCTTGAGCCTAAAAGTTAATCAACGGGTTTGAACAGTCAAAACCCTACAGAAGCGGCCCGACAATCTGCTTATTCTTCACCTGAATTTAGACAGTAGGTGCAATTTTGGTAATTATTCAACCCTAATATTTGAAACGCATAAAAATTACATTATTAGTAGAGACTTACCAGACAAGCATGACACAAGCTCCGGTATAAGTGGGGGTGGAGTTCCACCTCGATGGCCTCTCAATGTCCTTCAGTAGATAGAAAAACATAATCGGGACTGCATCACCACTAGAATCCATGAACATGACGCTGCCGCATAAGTCAAACACAAACCCCCTAATATACCTGCAATGTAAAATAGTCAACATAACTGATAGTTATTATTGTTGAGTTCAGAACATATTTTAATTTTCAAATGTTTATGATACCTCTTCACGGCCTCCTCGTCAGTGGTATCGAGGGTTATCGGACTCTGGGAGAAGTAAATGCGGAGCGACGCTAGACTAATACAGTATCAAAAATACAATAACTCATCCTCCTTCCCTCTCTTCTTCTTCTGCAGCGCCTTTGGATCGCCCCCCCAACAACTCCTAGATCATCTTCGTCAGGTCTGGATGGTCCGAGACACCGTCTATGGGGTCTCTATCGATCCGTCAACCCCATAAGGCGCTCACATCAGCTAGGGTGACTGTCATCTCCCCAACGGAAGGTGAAATGTATGAGTCTCTGGTCGCCATCTCTCCACTAGAACGCAAATGAGAGCATGATCGATCTTACTCTGAGGCATGATGGCTAGCTGATACAAGCCGAGGTTCATAATGCACCGGTTCATGAATAGATGAGGGATGCACGGTATCTCTGGGGTGTGATGTATCACTGTCAACATCATCTCGTCCTGCATTTAATAATGATTTCAATTTAAGCAGTTGATTATATGTCATATTAAATAATGCTATTTAAATTACTTATAAAAAACCAACGTACCTCCATAGATGCGTATGCGACACGTTGCTTAATATGTGAGATCCACATAAGAGGACTAAATGTGTCAGCATCATGAGCGGGATACTCTGCACCGGGAACCTCTCCAGCGGGAGCATGTGAACTCTCCCCGGTCTCCAGAGTATCTCGTGATCGTCCCCGTCTAGATCTGGCCATACTACATTTGAAAATAGCCGGTTACTAAATTTTTAACATATTTTTACAATTTACATTAATTAATAAAAATTATTATTGCAAATAATTTTTATCAATTTCTAAACAATTTTGGATAATTTCTATATATGCTAAATAATTTCTAATAATTTCTAAATATGTCGGGAAATTTTTAAAACCCTAAACCCTAAAAATAACCTACAAAATAAAAGGCATAATTCATGCATTAAAACCCTAAACCCTAAACCCTAAAGCCTAAAAAAATTAATATTACAATTTACATTAATTAATAAACATTATTATTGCAAACTACCATAAAAAAAAGTAATAATAGAATTTTGGACACTTTATAAACAATTAATAAACAATTTGTAAACAATTTGTAAACAATTCCTAACAATTGCTACACAATTTTGGATAATTTCTAAAACCCTAAATTCTAAACTCTAATTTTGGATCATTTCTAAAACCATAAACCCTAAACCCTAA
Source organism: Carex myosuroides (assembly GCA_028015225.1). Classification (NCBI taxonomy): domain Eukaryota; kingdom Viridiplantae; phylum Streptophyta; class Magnoliopsida; order Poales; family Cyperaceae; genus Carex; species Carex myosuroides. Next base: position 8,702,452 of record CM051472.1, read on the forward strand.
AAAATTACCGTACATTAAATTATTTAAAATTTTCACATAACATATTTATAAAAATTAGTGAGATTTTAAAGAAACCCTAAACTCTAATTTTGGACCCTAAATCCTGATTTCTAAACTCTAATTTTGTCAATTCTAATTTTGGACAATTTTAAAAAGGGTGTAACAGTAAAATGAATCGCGTCGGGAAAATCAACAACCCGCAAGACAATTCCTTAACATATTCTAACAATTACGAAATATCAAAAATCTGAGCAATTCAATCGGGTCGGAAAAATCAACAACCCACACACGATAATTAACAATTCAATTTGTAACCATCGCAAGGCACAAAACACAAATAAAATAAGTTATGTCGGATTACCGGAAATAATCGGATTGTGCTTCGTGATTCGTGCTCCGGCCTCACCTAACCTCAAGCTTCGTGGGTGGGGGCAGCCTTGCGATAGAGAGAGAGAGGGGTGTCTGCGAGAGAGAGGGGGGGGGGGGAGAGGCTTTGCGATATTAAAAAAAAAAAAAAATCAAACCGCCTCACAATGGGACGGTCTGGTATGAATAGGTGACCACTCCACTGCGGAGCAGTTTGATAGGGAGAGTGGACCGTCTAAACATGAGACGGTCAGGATATTTAAAAAAAAAAATTATATCGAAGACAAATTTGTTAAATATCGGCAAATAAAAGGTTGGATTTGAAATAACAGTTCTCTACAATTCCTTTGGATCGCAGCAGAGTTCTTTCCTATTGATTCATGTGAATTCGGCTAGTCTGGTGTCTCATTATACGGGTCTTTTACGGTCTTACCTCTCTTTTGCTAACACAAACCACAAAACCCTAAACCCCCGGTTCTCGCTCTCGCCGCCATGGCGCTCTTAGACATCATCACCGCCGCCGCTTCTTCTGGAGGCTCCACCACCATCTATGCCTCCGGGGAAATCCCGATCATTCTCAACTCCGACGCTATCATCCCTCTTTTATCCAAATCCACACTCGCTTCCTCCAACTCCACTTCTCTCATCACCCCTGTCTCCAACTGGAATCTCTCTCCCGTCGATTCCAAAATCATCGAATCCACACGTGCTTTCTCCCAAACCCTAGCCTCCCACCTCCAAAACCCTAATCCCCGCCAACCCCTCACCCAAACCCATTTCTTACAACTTCTCACTTCGTTTCTCACCTCGGTGTCAGACCAAATTGAAATAAAGACAGAAAGTTTTGACCCTGTCGAATTGATCGGACAGCGAGGGTTTCTTCTTGGGCCGGTAATCACAAATCTCATTGCTGAAACCTGTATCTCCTTTGGATTGTGGGATGTTCTAGAGGCCTTGATTGTTAACAAGCTATTAAAATCCACGATTTCATCTGATTTGGTAGAAAAACTGATAGACAAGAAGCAATCCAGGCTGCTCTGTCTTTTTGTCAAGCATGTGCCAGAGCTCCATTGTAGCAATTTATTAAATGCTTTGACGTATTTTTTAACCCCAGTTGATGATCATTGTTATGAGAGAATGGTTGATTTGAGAAAGGAATGGGAGAAAGAGGCTCTTTCGGCCATGGAAAAGGCTACAAAAATTGATATACCCAAAAAGGTTAAGTTTTTGGCCAAGGAGGCAGCTCTTCTTCTTATGGTTTCTCTTGACGGGTTCACTTCTAATGAGATATGCTTGCATTATCTATTTGGATCTGACATTTCAGATTCGCTAGTTCTTGGCTCAGCAATTTCCAGGCTTGACGGGTCAGAGTTAACGGGTCTAGTCAAGTATCTGGTCAAGTGGATGGAGAAGTACTGGAACTTCCCGGATGCAGTTCGAATCCCAAAATTTGGGAAATATGTGTCGGTTTTGGGTTTGAAAGAGTGCACCAATGTGCCTTCAGTTGGGTCTATTTTGAAAGCTTTTGGGGCTGTTTTGGATGCCAATTTCTCTTATTGGATTTTAAACCCAGATGTGAGAGAGGAGATCAAAAAGGGTGAAAATTTGGTGGGTTTGCTGGCTTTGGAGAGTAGTTTTTGTGAACAAGTCAGTGAAGTTTTCGATCAACTGAAAGCTAAAAAGGATGAAGAAGTCAAATGATTGCAATATATCAAACAAATGTACACGATTTCAATTAAGTACGCTCTTTTCTTGAATGTGTTTATTGTTTCCTTTTCAAGTATGTGCTCACCTAATATTTCCTAGTTTGGTATAATTTCTCGTATACCCATAAAATATTAAATATCATTTATACTTTGTAAACTGAAAATTTCTTAGGACCTTCAAAAGAACATTAAAAGTATAGTTGGAATTGCCATTATTTCTTAAATAATAACAGACCATATCCTCTTTTGGTTGTTATAGGAGATATACATCAAATAGGGAGGAAGGTACAGCAATTTGAGCACCCTTGCGACTTAAAATACGGACGGTTATTCGATGTACTTTTTTTCAGGGACTGTGAGGCTATATATCCATTATTTTTTTAGTTTGAAAAGATTGGTAGCCTTTATTAGCATTTTGATTCATAGCAGTCGGGCTTGGTAATGGTGCATTCAAAGCTATACACTCCCCCCAAGCTGAAACAATTATTTTCTGAGTTGATCAGATGCTTTAGTATAAGCTGTTTGTTGAAATTAATTTGTAGCATGTCCTTAACAAGATTTCTCATTGGTACGTTTGTAGGATTTTGATAGATTTGAACAATAATTGAAATTTGTGTGCTATTTTAATGTTGGAAAGACGACTCAATTGAGTTCAGTTGAAAGTTTTATAGAAATGCGAAATAGAGAAAACTTTGCTTTTAAATGGCTTTTGTAATATTGGATAACAGTAGCCCGGAGCTCTTGTATTGAGCTGCCTATTTTTTTGAACAAGAATTCTTGAGATTAGTTTAATTTGTAATTGGTTTCAGTTTGTAGTATACATAATCCTAGATACATTACGGGTTTTATAATATCAGCGTATGATAAACATTTCGTTTTGGGAATAAATTAATGCGCTAAATACAAGACGATCTCACACATTTGATATGATCTCATGCTCTAGGTAGATATACTAATCTTAAAAAAAATGTTCTTTCAATTATGAGAAGTTGGAGATAACGTGAATGATCATTAAAAGCATCTCCATCGGTTGTCATATTGAATTGCAAAGTCAGACATGATGCAGAGCATTATTAAAATATGAAAGCTTTCAAAAAATACAAGCTTTCATTTTGCTTTCATTTCTGTCGTCTTCTTCTACACCTAGCGGAGAAAAACTAATCAAATTCGCTAGAGATTTCGTTGCCCCCGCCCCGTCTCCATCGATTGAGCTGAAAGTTCTTCCTCATCTCCGATCTTTCCGTTTCCCTCTCTTCTGCTCTCACCTTCAAAACCTCTCCGTCGCCACCTCTCCAAAATTGTTGAAAATACTGTATACGAGTTCTCTCGGTTGGAAATGTCGCAGCTAGAGACTAAGTAACAAATAGTTAAACACTGGTAATATACACGTAAATAATTATGGAAATTACCTAGTTTTACTGTCGATCTCCATTTAGGTAAAATAAAACCCATCATTTTGGATGTAAGAAGTGATTTTTTTTTTTAACCTTTTTTTACATTGGTTGAAATTTCAGTATAATTATAAATGGGATGGAGATCACTTGATAATGATTTATCTTGACAGTGCTTTCTCAAATTAATTAAATAAAGTTAAAAATTAAAACAAATAAATTTATTACATGTATGTAGATAAAGTAGCAATCAAATTTCACGAACAAAATCATTAAAAAATTCAAATAACTTAATAAACGATAAAATTGTATCGAATTTCATCATTTTTTGTAGACATGACACGTATTAGATAAATCGTGCCTATAATGTTAGGTTTTAAATTTAAGCTTTATTTAAAAATAATCTCCCCCTTTATATATTGTCTTATCATATACTAACATAAATATCTTTTAGTTTTCTTCAACAACTCTATTCTTGTCATCTGTCATTAACATAATTTTTTTCCTAGAAAGGTATGACATTTATCACTTTACTTGATCTTAATAATCAGATTACAAGGAATAACTGGAATCGCATAAAAGTACAAAATTTATACTGTGAGTACAGACCTTTGCTACTGACATTGGTAGGATAATCATGCCTTAATTAAAATCTAAGGAGCATTTTTTCAGCGAACCTGCATCGATCTACACATTTATATAGTTTATAACGATGTATGAAGTAATTTCACCGCACAAAGTTTGAACAATCGGAGCAAGAGCACTCTCAATTATATCCGTTCATGAGTTCATCTATCCTCAGCCATTCAATCTTCAGTGCGTTTTATCAGCAATGAGGTCATATTTAGTGTTTACGTGCGTCTTTAATTGCAGCCTAGCATCAGAATTCATAACTTTTGGCGGGTTCTTTTGCAATTTACATACGGATTTTTTTTTAAAAACGTAATTAAAATAATTAATTTTAAAGAAAAAACATGATTACTCCGTTTTTTACAAAAACCATAAAAACCGAAATGGCAATTCGGTATGAATTTTTTTTTTTTCTAAACCGAATTACCAATTCGGTTTAGGCCTTTTTCACAACGTTTCCGCTACCACGCCACAAAAAATTCAAAAAGTGAGCAAACCGAATTACCAATTCAGTATAGGCTTTTTTATTATTATTATTTTAGAGACACTATGAAGAGCAAGATAATGAAATCTAACACTGAAAATTTGAATTTTTTTGTTTAAATTATTTGATAGATTACTTCTTTTGATATATAATTAGCATATTTATACTAAAATACGCTAAATTGCTTGAAATTATGTTGAATTACACTATATTAAGTTAAATTACACTAAATTACATTACATTACACTAAAATACGATAAATTACTCTAAATTACATATGAATAGGGACGATATCTTCACTGAAAAGGCGAAAAACGACGGCGAAACTTCAAACGGTCATAAAACGGCGCTCGAGTGCTCGATTTCAGCAAATGACCACTTTTCAGAAAGCTTGCGAAAATACGCATGCGTCCGTGCCACGATGCTAGATTCCAAAATTCAGAATTGCCAAAAAACTAAGGGAAGAGCCTCAAAACTTGAGTTGAAGTTTTCGATTAAGATTTTCATTTCTATTATTCAATCTAAGTAGCTCAGTAAATTAGTTACATAATGAACTTGTAGAGTACCAATTTTTACCATTTTTGGTATTTTTTTTACTATTTTTTATGATTCATGAAAGATGGCACAAAATCAGTCTACTTTAGCGTAATTTACCGTATTTCAGCATAATTAGCGAAATTATTGTAATTTAACGTAATTTAACGTAATTCAACATAATTTATTGTAATATAGTGTAATTCAACATAATTTCAAGTAATTTAGTGTATTTTAGTATAAATATGCTAATTATAAATCAAAAGAAGTAATCTAACAAATAATTTAAACAAAAAGTTCAAATTTTCAGTGTTAGATTTTTTTATTTTGCTCTTCTTAGTGTCTCTTAAAAAAAAAAAAAAAAAAACCTCTAGACCGAATTGCCAATTCTGTCTGAGCTAAAAATGCCTTTAAACCGAATTGACAATTCGGTTTAGGAGTTACACACAAATTTACAGAAAAATGTACGGGAATTGTGAAAAAGGCCTATACCGAATTGGCAATTCTATTTAGAAAAAAAAAAGTTCATACCGAATTGCCATTTCGGTTTTTATAATTTTTGTAAAAAACCGAATCACGTTGTTTTTTTTAAATTAATTATTTTAATTACGTTTTTAAAAAAAAAAATCTTTACATACTCTATATCTATCTTGTATCCATGACAAAAGAGAAGAAATATCTTCTCTGATACTTTCCAGCAATAGCATGCCTACTCTCCATTCTCTTCCTTCAAACAAAGCCTTGCTACTAAGTGCAATACAAACCTTAGCTCGGTCCCGAAGCGCCAGGTCCACCAAATCTCTTCCCCCGCCGATCGAGTCGCTCCGTCGAGGCGACTGGGTAAAGCTCATCTGTGGCGCCAGCTTCGAGGTATTACATCAATCGTCAATTTTCACAATCGCCCTTTCAAGTTTCAATCATGTCATTATATTAGTTTTCTCTTTTGTAGTCCATTAAGAATTTAGTTCCCCTTGTAGAAATGAATAAAAGAGGTATTTAACGCACTTTATTTATTTCACCGACCCTTATTAGTAGAAACTAAAGAAGGTAAACATTTTGTTGCATTTGATATGCATACATTACAGATTTTGTTGTAATTTTTAGTGGGTCTATTGAGTAAAGGTCTCATGAACCAATTTTACTTCAAGAAAAAATAATTTATGAAAAAAGTCTTTTGAATATTCAATTTAGAGTTGATCTTTCCTAGTGGACCTTGCGAAATAGGACCTCCATGTGCATATATGTAAATATAAACTCCAAAGAACTGAATTTGGCATTTTGCTTTAGGATGTGGCTGATGTAAGGAATCTCTCTCTTGTTTACACTCTTGCTGGAGGTGAGCAATTATGCACATTAAAGAACGGCATATCTTCATCTTTTACTTGGCAATAAAATATTTCAAATCAAAGCAGTACAGTTAGGTTGAATTGATGGTTAATTACAGAGTCGGTGGTTAAACGAGATAGAATTCAGACCTCACTGCATTAAGGATTAATTGAGGAAGAATTGTGCTAATGCGACTAATAGATTTTCAGACATAATTGCACAAATAGGTGAGTAAAAGAGTGTCTTGTGTGCAGTGGATTGCATTGACTGTGCGGCTGATGCATCAGTTGTGAATGCGGTTAATGAAGGGATTAATGTGGCTCAGTCGATCTCGACCATAAATCGACCATGGGTCATGATCAGTGTAAATGATGACCGACAAGATCTCCATTTTCGCAAAGCCGGTACATTACTAACAGTACCTGTCTTGCTTCTTTTGTTCTTAACTGCTCAATTGACCAGGTTATACCTTAGAAAAGCTAGGTCACAGCACATTAACTATGCTGGGGAGGCATTATACCAGTCTTTATGATGCTGGATTGAACTGATTTTGCTTTGGGTTTAAATTTGATTTTGTGATTTTAAGAACAGACTTACCTTAAATATACTTGTAATTTTTAAATTAAATTATTTTATCATATAGTTTTTTTTCCTAGAATTTGATCCTGAAGAATGCCCGCCTGATTGCCCCAGGCCATGTCAGGCGATATGCCCAGCCGAAGCAATCTCTCTCAAATTGGTACAAGAAATTAATGGAACTGGTACCAGCACTTCATGTAGTAAGCTTGAGGTACTATAGCCTCTCGACGATTGCTTTACTAGATCGTTTGTATTGGTACCTCACAAGTGTGGTTTCTGTCTTCCACTGAAGAATTTTTTGCCCTTAAAATGGTCTTATGAGGATTGGTCTTTTCTTAATGTGCTGGTCCCACACCTGACTGGTAAACAGTATTGACCATGGATTGGTCCCTTTATTTAGTTATTTTTCTTTAAGGCATTTTCTTGGTGTTACATAAGCCCATGGATTAGTACTCTAAAGTTGAGCACCTATTAGTACGACTTAATATTTCATCATTTTAATTTTTTCTCATTTGAAGGGAGGGGTAATAACTGAGAGATGCTACGGGTGTGGTCGGTGCTTCTCTGTGTGCCCTTTTGATAGAATAAGTGTGTTTTAATTCTTATTTATGCATAATTTCTTTACATTATATTGTTTTATATCTCTAGGAAAATTAATCAGTATGTACATCAAAGAACAGTGAAATTTGAAGTAATTTACTATAGTTAAGGATTTCCCTAATTGTATTATGCTGCAACATTTGGAAATCAATGCAAAGCAAGACAACTATATTGTTTGATAAATACATAATGAGACTGAACAAGTCACGGTAACTAAGTACCAGTAACATATAATAGATAGAAGTCATACAGGAGCAGCTTTTTAGCCTATATGAGTGCAGAATGAAGGCCCCATTTGACTAAAGCGAGGGTGCACAGTTAAGCCATAGTAAACCTAAGTTCAGCAACCTCTTCATTCAACATATACAATTTAACTCCAGATATTCTGAATTTATCCTTCTCCATTTGAGGACTAATATATAACCAAGAAAATATATATAATACATTTATGGGAGCTTTTCAAGCCAGCAGTAATATCAGTACTTTACCATGCTAGCTATGACTATACTGCACTTGTTCTCCTGGATCTTGCAAAACAGTCATGAATCTATTTTTTTATTCCGGCCATAACCAACCATATATTGACCACTTTTGCCTCTCATCTAACATTTTAGGACCAACGACATATGTGAGAGATCCAATAATCACACGCAATCTTTTGGAAAGGGATGATGTTGATGTCCTTGAGATTCATACTAGTGGGAGGTATTTATACCATTTGCTTTATTGTCATCATTTTTTTTATATTCGTGATCGAACCAATTTTCTACCCTGTATTGGTGTGGCAGAAGTACAGTGATGCCCCTACTCACCTGAGATCCGGTTCCTTTTCTGGTGCAGTCCAAATTGGACTGAAATTTGATATCGAGTTTGTATAACCTGTTCATGAAGACATGTAGTTAAGGTGTTAAAAGCAGGGGTAGTCTAATAATTTTTTGCTTAACCTTGGGTGTAATAATTGGGTGACTCCGAAAACAGATAAAAATTTGTCAGCTTTTTGGTTGTAGTTGCAAGTTATTAGTCTATTAGAAGTGTTGGGTGTTATTTGAAAATGAATAAATAATTCCTTTACTTTCCAAAAGTGCCCTTAACAATTAGTCTCTAGAGTCTGGACCTTCTCACTCCAATTTCACAACACTGTTGTAGGGGTACCGACTTATTCAGTGAGCTTTGGGCTAGCCTAGGTGACTCGATCGGTCACACAAAACTAGTAGCCGTAAGTTTTTCATTTCTTAGAAGAAAAATTACCAGAATAGTTTAGTTCTCTGAATTTCCTTTATGACTGCATTGCATAATAACTAACTTTAATATCTCGAGGAAAGACATTAGTAAAGGTTTTCTTCCTGCACAGTGTGATGCTGCTATATACTATGCTTGTATTCCTTACAAGGAGTTGTTTATTTGGAAAACTTTGTTTTTGATGTAAGTTCAAAAGTTTCAGGTGAGTTTACCATATGTTGGCGAGACAACTTTGGGACTAATGAATCAACTATTCTCAATTATGCAATCTCGGCCCCCGTTGTACAATTTATGGCAGGTTTCTCTTATTTCATTTTTATCAAGCTTAAACAAGTCATATGTTTTTGATGCCCTTTTTAAGAGATAAAAGAGAATAGGAAGGTTCCAATGCGACATAAAAAGATTGTGCCAGACAAAATGCCACAATTTCAGTGTTTCATTTATATTTCAAAATTTAAATTCAAATATCGAATCTAAAGTGTTGATCTTTTTTAATTTTCATTAATGATGAGTCCATGCAAAATTATGATTTCTAGATTCATCCAAGAGACTAAGACTATTTCAAGATGTCAAAAGATGAACATACTAAAATTAAAATCATACTTAACTAAATTCGTTAATATTTTGACTACTTGATCTAGTATGAAATGAACTCCAAAAATCATAATTTTTTCATGTGGAAGCATCTTTCATGAAAATGAACAAGATCAACGGTTTGCATTCGATATTTATTTAAATTAAAAAGTGAGGTTGTGGCATTTTGCGGTACCAAAAACTTGTGGTACTCAACTGGTACCATATCTACTTCATCACCTCGAGTTCCTTACCAGATTCATATAATTGCTCTTTTTTTTTTTTTTCTGTTCTTCATCTCGGCACTGACTGAACGCTCAATGTTGGTTTGATTAAATGTCAATTATAGTTGGATGGTCGGCCCATGAGCGGTGATATTGGTAGAGGTGCAACAAAGCAAGCTATTTCCTATGCTATTCATTTAGCCTCTATGCACAATAGGCCTCATGGTACTTGCTACTATTCTAATTCATCAAAGAGGTTTTTTTTTTGGCAAAGTAAACTAATTTGTTGGATCAGGATAATTCTTTACCATTGACTTCCTTTTGGCTGGTTTTGAAGGGTTTTATCAATTAGCTGGGGGTACTAACTCGCATACAGTAGAATGCCTTAAGAAAGAGGGCCTATTCCGTACCAGAGCTGGTACAGGGAGAGATGCTTTGATTGGAGGAATAGCTTATGGCGGATATGCTCGCAAGGTTATCACTTTTAGCAATGTCGTGCTTACCTTTTTACTATTTTACTGGAACCAATGCAATCCAGCTATTGCAATTATTTACGAGCCTGGTATGGATCAAGGATCAAATGAACACAGATAATAGGAAAAGGAATTTGAAAAAGAGGGAAAAGAAAACATTTGCATGGATTGTTACCGCTCTTAATACTATTGGTAGTGTCCAATCAGGTGTCCATGATTAATATGATGTTGTTGGTATGGGAATTCACACCACATGGTGGTAAATATTGACCGTTCTTTTTAGATACTTCTGATTTATGACTTCTTTTCAAATTTGCATCAATATTTCAATGTTCTACAGATAATGCCCGAACTTTTTTTGTAAGTTGGTGGACCATTGGGTGTAATAAAAAAAAAGGTAGAACTAGGAAAAAAACACAGATCTCTAATAGAAGTAGTTTTACTTTGTCATATAAAGTGAAAATTCATCTTTCGTTCCAATTAGACACTTAATAGAGAACTAATTCCTTGTATAGATTGTAGGGAAGGTTTTGCGAAAGGTAGGGACGCAAAGCAGCTATGCGAGAATCGAAGACCATCCCGAGCATCTTCTAGAAGCGCTAGTGGAAGCTTTGGCATTGGTAGATCCTGTCAAGCTTTGACCATCCCGAGCATCCCGAGCATCTTCAAGCTTTGGCACTTGAAAATGTCAACCAACTGTGTTTTGTATCACTTTTTGATAAATATTTTAATTTTGATGGAATGAAAGGAGAAGTTGCCAACTAGAAAGCATCTTTTTTGTTGTTATTAGTCAACATGGCAGTAAGTGGATTTGGGGCTCTTCAAGTCTTCAGTTCTGCCAATATTTTAACTTCATATTGGTTACTGAAATGGCGATAATGAGTGCAAGGATATGGGTACGACTTGCAAAATTTAGTTTCATTAGTGGCCAAAATAAGAAAAAGGAGAAAATGAAAAGATTTGTAGACCAAAATCGTAATTTTGTACTGCGTTCTCATTCCACTCCCACGGTGTTCACCACATGGGTTAGACAAGCTTTTAAAGTTACCCTTTAAACTGTTTCAAAATGCGAGACCTTACAAGGGTGAAGGGTGTATATGCAAAGTCTTTACTAAGTAAGAAACATGCACGTCATTATAATTGGAGTATAGTGTAGTGTAATTTCTATGCTTTGTTTTAAAAAAATTGAAAGAATAAATTTGGAAGAATTAAAGGTAAGAACAATTGTAATTTGTTTATACAGGAAACATAATTGATAAACTCCAATTATATTGCAATATGACCATTTCTCTCATGATAGCAACATAAAGTTTTCATTCAACATGTTATAATATTTGTCAGTCTCTCTCTCAATAACATCAAAAGAATATTTTATTATTTAATGTGCAAAACAAGTGGAAACCATATTTGTAGGAGGGGTTGCCATGAAAGAACTCAGCATTTTCAAAGACAATGAGTTATATGTTTTTTTAGTAAAGGTTGGAGATTAAGTCACTCAATTATTTAATGTAAGAATTTGTTATTGTTGAACAAATGTTTATCTACTTTTTCTTCCCCTCAGTATCTTTCTGAGAATTTCTTCTTTATTTATAATGAGAATCAAAATAATTAAATTCTTGATCCTCTCAAAAATTCATTATTATCTAAGAAATATCGACATTTGTAAAGGATTGTCCTTCAGGGTTTGAATCTGTGACCTCCCACAAGGAGAACATTGTCTTTGCTACTAGACCAAAGGCCGGTTCTTGACACTGAGTTATATGTTATTACACCGTGACCATGCTAAGGTAATATTACTTCTTTCTAATGATTAATTTGATTTGGTATTTTACTGTTCGAGTTGCACATTATTTTTACTTGTGATAACATGTGGAATTGCGAACAAATATCTAACTAATTGACATATTTAAGTATGATTATCACGTATAATTTCTTATTTATCGGAACAAAAATGGTACTATTTTTTTTTTTTTTTTTAAAGGCTCTGGCAGAGGCTGCCACAGGTTATGTATTGAAAACAACTCAGTACATCTCAGTACCATACACATACCGCATGTACTAACTACTAACAAGGCACATCAAAGTAAAGCTCATCTAAAACTAATCAAAGATACAAAAATACAATTACAACCAAACTGATACATCGTTGCAATATTTCAACCATAGCAAAACCTCTTCTGACACTCTCTGAGCTAGCATTTGTGCCGTCATTCTTGTATCTCTGAAAATTCTTGAATTTCTCTGTTTCCACAAATGCCAACAGGTGCAAATGAAGTAAACCGCCCATGTGTTCTCATTAATCACACCTCCCCTTACACATCTTGACAGAGAGCAAAACCAGACCTGCATAAAATACAAACTCCCACTAAATCTGACAATCCTCTTTAACATAGATACCCATATGAAAGACATGCTCGTGAAACTGTTTGGGTACCAATCCTTTAGTCAGTGGATCTGCTAGCATGGAAGCTGTACCAATATGCTCAATACTTATAAGTCCACTCTGAACTCTTTCCTTCACAGCAAGAAACTTAATGTCGATATGTTTGGATTTCGACGAGCTCCTGTTGTTGTTGGAATACAGTACTGCTGAATTATTGTCACAATATATCTTGAGTGGCAACTTAATAGTATCCACAATACGCAGCCCAGTGACAAAATTCCTTAGCCATATTCCATGGTTCGATGCCTCGAAACACGCAATGAATTCGGCTGCCATGGTGGAAGAAGCAATCATAGTCTGTTTTGCACTTCTCCAAGAAATAGCTCCTCCAGCCAACATAAAAATATAACCAGATGTTGACTTCATGCTATCCACACAGCCCGCAAAATCGAAATCAGTATATCCAATGACCTCAAGCTTATCTGATCTCCGATATGTCAGCATGTGATCCTTCGTTCTTTGCAAGTACCTAAGTACCCTCTTGGCTGCTTTCCAGTAATCCATACCAGGATTACTGAGATACCGGCCTAACATTCCTGTGATGTACGCAATATCCGGACGCGTACACACCTGAGCATACATCAGACTTCCTACTACCGAAGCATATGGAATCTGGTGCATTTCTGATTTCTCGAGTTCTGTCTTTGGACACTGATTGAGACTAAATTTGTCTCCTTTTGCAACAGGGGTATTTCCTGGTTTGCAGTGTTCCATACCATATCGCTTGAGAATTTTATCGATATATGCTTGTTGTGAAAGCCCTAAAATACCCTTATTTCGATCTCTATGTATTTTAAGGCCTAACACATATGATGCTTCACTAAGATCTTTCATATCAAAATGCCTGAAAAGAAATCTCTTAGTTTCACGCATCATGTTTATATCGTTACTGGCAAGCAATATGTCATCAACATATAAAACCAGAAACATAAACTTACTCCCACTGAACTTGTGATATATGCATTCATCCACCAAGTTAGGCTCAAATCCAAATGAGACAATTACTTGATGAAATTTGAAATACCACTGTCGAGACGCTTGCTTAAGTCCATAGATGGATTTATTTAATTTGCAAACCATCTGCTTTGAGTTATTGTTCTCAATCTCAAAGTTAGGTGGTTGCACCATATAAATGGTTTCATCAATGTCGCCATTAAGAAACGCAGTCTTAACATCCATCTGGTGTAACTCAAGATCAAAATGTGCCACTAAAGTCATAATAATTCTGAAGGAATCTTTCATAGACACAGGTGAGAAAGTTTCCGTAAAGTCAATGCCTTCTTTCTGTGTAAATCCCTTAGCAACAAGCCGCGCTTTGTGTCTTTCCACATTACCTTCTGAATCTCTCTTGGTCTTAAATATCCATTTGCAACCAACAGGCTTCACACCTTTAGGTAATGGGACGATATCCCAGACTTTGTTGTCATACATTGATTTTATTTCATCATTCATGGCCTCGATCCATTTCTGAGAATTCGCACTTTCCAAAGCCTGACGGAGACTGAGAGGATCGTCCTCCATCATGCCAATGTCGAATTCATGTTCTTGAAGGAACACAACATAATCCTTAGATATTGCGCTTCTTCTCTCTCTGGTGGACCGCCTTAAAGGCACTGTTTCTTGAAGTTCTTGAGGTGGTATAGGTTCCTCTTCAACATCAACATTGTCTTGTATTGGATTCTCTTTCATTTCTGGAGGTTCATTTACTGTATGTTCATTCACTGTACGATCCTGAACCAATGAGTCTCCAGATATTCTTATTACAATTGGTACCATCGGTGGCGCCTCTTGTATAGGGGAATCTTGTTTCTCTTCAAAGACAATTTGATTTGTATTTCCCCCTTGAACCATAACATCCTCAAAGAACTTAACTGTATTTGTCTCGAAAATTGTTCTATTAGTGGGATCATAAAACTTGTACCCCCGGGACCTTTCTGCATATCCGACAAAATAACAGCTAACTGTCCTTTCGTCCAGCTTTTTCTCTTGTGGCCTATAAGGCCGAGCTTCAGCCGGACAACCCCAGATTCTAAAGTGCTGGAGACTAGGCTTTCGCCCAGTCCACAATTCATATGGAGTTTTGTTCGCTGCCTTAGTCGGTACCCGATTCAGAATATATGCTGCTGTCTTAAGTGCTTCTCCCCAGAGGTTTAATGGAAGTGAAGTATGAGAAATCATACTCCTCACCATCTCCATTAATGTTCGATTGCGCCTTTCAGCCACACCGTTCATTGCGGGCGAACCCGGCATTGTATACTGAGGCACAATTCCATTTTCCTCTAGAAATTTAGCAAAAGGCCCTGGACGTTGTTCTCCTGAGCCGTCATACCGACCATAGTATTCACCACCACGATCTGATCTGACGCTTTTAATCATTTTGTTGAGTTGTAACTCAACTTCAGCCTTGAAGGATTTAAATGTGTCCAAAGCTTGAGCCTTTTCTTTAATTAAAAATATATAACCATATCTAGAATAATCGTCAATGAAACTGATAAAATATACATGTCCATTCCTAGTAGCTGTAGGGAATGGCCCACATATGTCCGTATGTATCAGGTCAAGGACGTCTGTCATACGATTGGCTGTATATTTGCGCATGCTTGTTTGTTTGCCCTTAGCACACTCAATGCACGAACCGAGATCCGACATGTCTAAGGGCCGCAGAATATCACTTTGAATAAGACGTGTAATTCTCTTTTGAGAAATATGACCTAAGCGCTTATGCCAAAGTGCAGCTGAATCCTGATGTGTTAATTTCTGTCTAACGTTTCGAGTTTCATTGTGCAAGGTCTCATTATAGGAAGCAATAGTATCTAAAGCATAAAGATTGTCCAAAACAGATAGAAAACCAGTAGCAACCAAATTGGAGTTTTGATACAAACCAAACTTTCTATCTCCAAATGAACAAGTAAAACCTAATTTGTCCAATGCAGAAATAGAAATCAAGTTCCGCCTAAAAGACGGTACAACAAAAGTATCAAACAAATCCAAATAAAAGCCAGTTTTCAAAAGTAATCTAAAATGCCCTATAGCTTCAACTTCTGCCTTGTTTCCATCGCCCACATAGATGTATCTTTCACCATCACTTGGCTTCCGGTAACTTCGGCAACCCTGCATAGACACAGAAATGTGAGTAGTTGCACCTGAATCTATCCACCATGTGTCTATTGAAACTGAAACTGCATTAACTTCTGTACAAACAAAAGAAAAATTAATACCTTTCTTGACACGCCATGCGTGATAATTGGTACAATCCTTCTTCACATGCCCTTCAGATCCACAGAAGAAACAACCCTTTTTCTTTTCTTTATTCGGCTCCGACCCGGTAACCGGTTTCTTGTCCTTGGGCTTCTTCTGCGAACTTGTAGTTGCAGCATCTGAATTGGCCTTACGTTTCTGTTTCCCTTTTCCCTTAGAGGTAGAAGCAATGTTTGCGCTTTCGCTCTTGTCCGACTTCAATCTCTCTTCCTCCTGAACACAGTGCGAGATGAGTTCATTAACTGTCCATGTCCATGTTGAAATTTAAACATTTAAAACTCAAAATTTCAAGTTAATATGTTTGCATATTATCTCCAATTGATTGACTAGTATGAGATTTAATCATTTCCTTTGATATGACCGTTGATATATATATAATTAAAACTCAGATATATCTTAATTGTAGATTATTTCTCTTAATAACAATTGATTTCACATTTATGATTCTTTAATAGTAAATATATTCACAGCATCAAATAGATACGTTTCCTATTTTGATATTCAATACTTATGGCAGTTTTGTCTCTCTCTCTTCCCCAATTTATGCAGTGACGTTTTTCATTTTCTAAATATATATCATCCTATTCCACATTCTTTGATTCCACATTCTTTGAGTATTCATTCAAAAACAAAAAAAGCAACCTACTCATATTCCTCTTGATTTCCAATTCACTATTACAATAATATTATTCGGTAAATTGCTGGGTATCAAGGAGTTATCATCAGTCACTTCCACGGTCGTGTCCTAAGAAGTTGACAAACCCGGATTATCTTGGTTGCGGTTCCAAATCTTGCACGGTTGAGACAGAATTCGCTTAAGGACAGTGCTTCGCACGATCCGGTAACACAATTTTAATTATAATTTATTTTCAAAAAATTATCCGATATTTTTATTATATTTTAAAGTTAAGAAAATCTAACAATCTTAAGCGAATTTTTTCTCTTTAATCGGATTAATTTATTATTATATTTTCTGAGATTACATAGTTCTACTGTTTTTGATTAAGGAATATTTCTTATATCATTAGACAGAGTTACGTAGACAAGCTTTTATTCTAAATATTTCTTATATTTTCATTTTGTTGATTAAATTGCAGTTATTTTCTGTCATTATCTCTTCTTTACTCAAAATGGGTCTAGATGATGTTCATACACTCAAACCTGAAAAATTTAACGGATCTGGATTTAATAGATAGATAGAACAAATGGAAGCATGGTTAATTGCATTAGGTTTAATAACTGTATTAGGAAAAACTGCACCATATACAAAAGAAATTGTCAAAGAGGGCAATCATGAAACTCCCAAAGAGGGTGAAAAAGAAACTGTCAAAGAGGACACTTCCAAATCAAAACCTAGTGTTGAGGAAGTAGAGTTTCACTGTCGTTTTAGAATTTTAAGTTGTCTTTCTGATGACCTTTATGAAATATATAGAAAATATGAAAAAGCTAAAGACATATGGAATGCATTAGAGGATGCATATAGTAGGGATAATGAAGGATTAATAAGATTTACAATTTCTGATTTTCATAGTTATAAAATGGTTGACGAAATTCCTATCAATGATCAAATTCATAAATTTCAAAATATGATTCAAGAAATACATAGAGGTGGAGGGACAAAATTAGATGAAAATTATCAAGTTACTTGTCTCATAGATAAATTACCACCTTCTTGGTCAAAGTTTGCTCAAGATCTTAGAAAATCACAAAATAAACTTGAAATGAGGTCTGTCATTCAGTCAATTAGAATTGAAGATCAATTTAAACTTCGAGTAGGAAAAGAAGATCAAATGTCATCCAAAGTTCATTTAACTGAAAAACAAAATAATGTTAAGAATCAACACTTTCAAAATAAGAATAAGAATCACAAGTTTCATGAAAGAAAATTCAAGAAAAATGGGAATATCAACAAAAACAAGTTTAATAAATCAAAGAAATTTCCTAGACCCAATCATGAGAAAAAGAATGATAGTGATCAGTTCTGCTACGTTTGTGGCCGAGACAACCATTATGCAAAAGATTGTTTCTATCGAAAGAAAGAGAAGATAACCAACAAGAAGATCAGCTCAAATCAAAATAAATCTCAAGTGAATATGATCGAAACAGAACCCGTTGACTCATCTTTCAGGTTGATATCTATAATCCATCTATTAATCTTACTTATACAAATTTAGATTGGTGGTTAGATAGTGGAGCAAATACACATGTATGTGCTAATAAATTTTATTTCTCATCCTATCAGATCTCAAGTGGAAGAAGTGTAACAGTAGCTAATGGAACATCTGTTAAAGTGTTAGGCGTTGGAGAAATAAAATTGAAATTCACTTCTGGAAAATCTATTATTCTTAGGGATGTACAACATGTTCCAGATATTGAGAAAAATTTAATTAGTGTATCTTTGCTAGTACAATTAGGATATAAAATAGTTCTTGAATCTAATAAAGTTGTAATTTCTAAGCATGATGTTTTTATTGGAAAAGGATATGTAACAGATGGCTTATTTAAATTAAATATTGTTTCTCATTTAGTTAATGAGGTTTCAATGATTCCTACTGATGAGTCAACTTCTTCGAATGTTGTAAAAAATAGCAATATAAGTAATTCACTTGATAATTGGCATGGTCGTTTAGGACGTGCATTATAAAAAACTTGAAAAAATGTCTCAGCTAAATCTGATACCTAAATTTAAATTAGAAATTAATTCAAATTGTGAAACTTGTGTCCAATCAAAATTGCCAAGGAAGTCATTTAAACCAATTCAATTCAGAGATACCAAAAAATTAGAATTAATTCATAGTGATGTATGTGACTCTAACAGAGGTCTTACTCGAGGTGGAAGTAGATATTTTGTAACATTTATAGACGATTACACTAAATTTTGTTATACATATCTCATAAAAACTAAAGACGAGGTACTAAATAAATTTGAGAAATTCAAATTAGAAGTAGAAAATCAACAAGAAAAAAGAATAAAAATTTTAAGATCAGATCGAGGTGGAGAATATACCTCAAATGAAGTTGCATTATTTTGTGAAAAACATGGAATTATACATGAAATTACTGCTCCTTACTCACCCCAATCTAATGGTGTTGCAGAACGTAAAAATTGAACGTTACTGGATATGGTAAATGCTATGATAATAAGTTCAGGTGTAACACAAAATTTGTGGGGGGAAGCACTTCTATTAGCATGTTACATTCTGAATAGAATTCCAGTTAAAGATAAAAATAAAACACCATATGAATTTTGGAAAGGATATCCTCCTAGACTTAATTATTTTCGAGTTTGGGGATGCTTAGCAAAAGTAAGAATTCCTGAACCAAAAAGAAAGAAAATAGGACCAAAAACAGTAGATGCAATCTTTATAGGATATTCACTAAATAGTAATACATATAGATTTCTAGTTATTAAATCTGAAATTAGTGAAATATCAAATGATACAATTATAGAATCTAGAGACGCAATTTTCTTTGAAAATATTTTCCCATTTAAGAATAATAATTCTACTAATTTACCATCTACATCAAAATCCATTCCATCGACATCTATTTCAATATCAAATCATGATTATTCACTGGAACCAAGAAGAAGTAAAAGAGGGAAAATAGAAAAGAATTTTGGTGAAGAATATATAACTTATTTAATTGAAGACAATCCAAAATCTTATGAAGATGCAATGAGATCTCCAGAAGCATCATTTTGGAAGGAAGCAATTAATAGTGAAATTGAATCTATTATAAGTAATAATACCTGGATATTAACTGATTTACCTCCAGGTACTAAAGTTTTAGGTTGTAAATGGATTTTTAAAAGGAAACTTAAAACAGATGGAACAATAGAAAGATTCAAAGCCAGATTAGTAGTACAAAGTTATAAACAAAAAGCCGGTATAGATTATTTCGATACTTATGCACCGGTTGCAAGAATAACAACAATAAGAATTTTACTTGCATTAGCATCAATACATAAACTTTTGATACATCAAATGGACGTAAAAACTGCATTTTTACATGGAGATCTTGAAGAAGAAATTTATATGCAACAACCAGAAGGATACATAGTTAAGGGACAAGAGAAAAAAGTTTGTAGATTAGTTCGATCTTTATATGGTTTAAAACAAGCTCCAAAACAATGGCATGAAAAATTTGATAATGCAATGATATCACTTGATTTTCAAATTAATGAGTCAGATAATTGTCTTTATTATAAAAAAGAAAATAATAGATTTATCATATTATGTCTATATGTAGATGACATTCTAATTCTTGCTCCAAATCTGGAATTAATAGAGAAAGCAAAATTAATGTTATCAAGTCATTTTGATATGAAAGATTTAGGAGAGGCGGATGTTATCTTAGGAATGAAAATTATTAGATCTTCTAATTCAATCATATTATCTCAATCTCATTATACTCAATCAATCATTAATAAATTTGGATTCTTAGATTTAAATCCAGTGGATACACCATATGACCCTAATACACGTTTAATAAAAAATAACGGTAGATCCATAGAACAAGAAAAGTATGCTCAAATTATAGGTTCTCTTATGTATCTAGCTAATAGAACTAGACCCGATATATCATATGCAGTTTCAAGATTAAGTAGATATACAAATAATCCAAATAAAAAACATTGGACATCATTACAAAGAATTTTTAAGTATCTTAAAGGAACTACATCATATGGTCTTAAATTTACGGGTTATCCATCAGTTTTAGAAGGATTTACTGATGCAAATTGGATATCAGATTCTTTAGATGTTAAATCCACAACAGGATATGTATTCCTTTTAGGAGGTAGTGCAATTTCATGGCAATCAACTAAACAAACCATTATTGCTAAAAGCACAATGGAAGCTGAATTGATAGCTCTTGATACCACTTGTACTGAAGCAGAGTGGTTAAAAGAATTATTATCCGATATACCTTTAATTCCTCAACCAATTCCATCTATATTAATTAATTGTGATTCTAGAGCTGCTATTGAATTTTGCAAGAAAAAGTTAATAAATTCAAAATTAAACAGACATATAAAAAGAAGACAAAAATCAATTAAACAAAATATAAAAAATGAAATTGTTACAATTCAACATGTAAGAACAGAAAACAATCTTGCTGATTGCTTTACTAAAGGATTAAATAGGACAAAAGTCCAAAATTCATCGAGGGGGATGGGATTATGCCCATAATGGGTCTTCTTGCGGTGGCAACCCAATCTCTCGATTCCTTGAAAGAGATTCAATGGGTAATAACAAACCGATAAGCTGGCCAAAAGTAGTACACATTTTTTTTAGAAGCATAGACTTCGACCCCATCCCTATGATGAGTGTGCTACATGTAGATGATAGGGTGAGCATTTTAGCTCTTAATGAGGACCGAGGCGGTATTTTCCGCAGGATATGAATCTACACATATCCTTGGTAGGAACTCACCTATATGAGAGTGTCTATATACGGCCGCAGTGCAAGGCATGGGTAAGCCTTCAAGACTCTCATGGAAAATCCAAGGTACTTGCGTAAGGCCATTTAATGCCCTAACTGCGATGAGAATCTCCATATTGTGTGTATGGTGGTGGAATTTGGAACAAAGGAACGAGTTCAAGACGTAGTTCTCTCTGTTTCCTCCAAATTAAAGCTATCAATACTAGATGAAGTTCAAAGTTTTTAAACTACTTCATCGATGCACAATAGATATCCAGCAATCTAGTTCTATAAATTTCAATCATTTGATATTCTTAAATTTAGAGTTTTGTGGGGGATTGTTGAAATTTAAACATTTAAAACTCAAAATTTCAAGTTAATATGTTTGCATATTATCTCCAATTGATTGACTAGTATGAGATTTAATCATTTCCTTTGATATGACCGTTGATATATATATAATTAAAACTGAGATATATCTTAATTGTAGATTATTTCTCTTAATGACAATTGATTTCACATTTATGATTCTTTAATAGTAAATATATTCACAGCATCAAATAGATACGTTTCCTATTTTGATATTCAATGCTTATGGCAGTTTTGTCTCTCTCTCTTCCCCAATTTATGCAGTGACGTTTTTCATTTTCTAAATATATATCATCCTATTCCACATTCTTTGATTCCACATTCTTTGAGTATTCATTCAAAAACAAAAAAAGCAACCTACTCATATTCCTCTTGATTTCCAATTCACTATTACAATAATATTATTCGGTAAATTGCTGGGTATCAAAGAGTTATCATCAGTCACTTCCACGGTCGTGTCCTAAGAAGTTGACAAACCCGGATTATCTTGGTTGCGGTTCCAAATCTTGCACGGTTGAGACAGAATTCGCTTAAGGACAGTGCTTCGCACGATCCGGTAACACAATTTTAATTATAATTTATTTTCAGAAAATTATCCGATATTTTTATTATATTTTAAAGTTAAGAAAATCTAACAGCTGCACTGTTTCTTTGGGTCTCATGAGAATAGTACCGATTGATGATACAATCCTGTGCCAAACTTCCATTGCATAATCACACCTATAGAAGAGATGCAACCCCGTTTCAAAATTGCAGTTATCACACAAGACACATCTTCTATCGCACCCAATTATGCGCTTCTCTAAAACATCTTGCGTAAGAAGTTTTTCAAGGAGCATTAGGTAACAGAAAACCTTCACCGTAGGTGGCACTTTATACTTCCAAATTTTCACCAAATTAAAGTCAATTTTACCCCCTCCAACTATGGCCATATATGCAGTTTTAGAACCATTTATACCCGAATCTGACCATCTCCATCTAACCTCATCCTGCTGGTTGTTGAAGCACAGATCTGTTAAGGCGTTGGGTAATTCAGATCTCATCAAATGTTGAGCTTCCCTGAGTGATATCCTTGGTCGAGACAGTGCGTGAAGTTAGTGCATAACCAGCCAATGAAACCCCTTGCCAATTGTCTAACCAGTACGATATGGTCCTGCCATCACCAATTTCCCATTGCGTGCTCCAAACCAAAAACATTTTGATCTGCGCCAAGTTCTTCCAGAAAAACAAACCTTGAACTGTCCAGAATTTGGGCCCATTCTCTGTACGTGCTGTTCCTCGAATCTTGATAATCACAGAAGTCCACAATGAATCATGTTGGGTGTATAACCTCCACCACCAGCACAGTAATAACGCTATATTCTGCATTTCTAAGTTGGAGACACCAAATCCCCTGAACTTCTTAGGTAAACACACTTTACTCCAGCTCACAAGTGAAATGCCTGCACCTAGCTTACCCGTTTTTCCCCACAAAAAACTCCTCCTTATCTTGTCCATTCGATCAATAATCCATTTAGGTAATCCAAAAGCTGACATGAAATAAACGGGTATGGATGAGAGAACCGAATTAAGCAATTGAAGTCTCCCTCCTCTCGATAACATCTTACTTTTCCAACCTGCCAATTTTCGTTCCATTCTCTCAACTAGAGGCATGAATTGTAGAAATTGCCACTGAAGATCAGCTCCTCCAGAAATGGTACTGTGCGTGATATTGGAAACCAATATACAGCTGATGCCTATCTCCATATTATTTTTAGAAGTAAATTATTGTGCTGATTGTATATTCTAAATTAAGTTGTGTGCTGAGATGATAAAAAGCACCTATCGTTATTCTTATAATATGATCTTACAAAAAGAACATAACAAAATGGCTATTGAGTGCCGCTTGTAATTCTCCTATTTCATATTCAATAAATTAGAGTGGGAAGGGTGTTTTTTTTGGGAGTGTTGATGTCCTTTGATTTATCTGTGGATTGTTTAACAAAGCTCATATCAGGTTTCTTTACTGTTAACGGTATTCTCAAGTACTGAACCAGGAAATCCGTCCGTTGGCACCCAAGAATGGCCTGAGCAATATCTACTTGAATCGGCTCAAGGTTTATAGGAATAAACGTGCTTTTTGTGAAGTTAATTTGCAAACCTGAAACAGCCGCAAAAAAAACGTAGAATAATTTTAAGTGACATCAAAGGAAGAGTATCTCCACCCATCACTAAAACCGTGTCATCCGCATATTGAAAAGCCAATAGCAAATCAGAAATTTTCGGTGATAGAGGAATCTGTATAGTCTCGTTTGTCACTGAAACCATTTGTTGGAAAACATCCAATCAAACAACATCGGCGATAACGGGTCCCCCTGCCTCAAACCTCTAGCATGGTTGAAAGGGCCCGTAGTCTAACCATTCACCACTACTCTAGATGAAGCGGTCTCAATTAGATTACACACCCATTTAATCCATAAATCAGGAAATCCCCTTGCATGTAAGACACGCCTTAAAAACATCCAATTCACCGAATCAAATGCCTTAGCTAAATCAAGTTTAATGAACACCGCTTGCTTTCCCGTACTAGACAAATGGTGCAGTACTTCTCTCGTGGCTACAAATTTTCAGATATTTGTCTTCCTTTAATAAATGCGGTTTGATAGGGTGAAATGAGATCCGGCAGAACCGCACTAAGCCTATCCACAAGAATTTTCGAAATGAGTTTCGGTATGATATTGATGATGCTAATCGGTCGGAAATCTTTCACTGTTCTCGGGTTCTCGCACTTTGATATCATCACAATATTGGCATGGTTAATTTGTGTAATGTCAAGGTTTAAATCAAAAAACTCCTTAACAATTTGCAACAACCCTTTCCCTCACATGTTGCCAATGAATTTGAAGAAACTCATTCAGTAGCCTATCCGGACCGAATTCTTTATTCCTTGCCAATCTAAAGACCACCTTTTCAAAGACCACCTTTTCTTTTTGTTACTATTATACAAAAATATTTTTTTTTGTTAAAAATGATACCAAATTATCCAGTGCTTTGTTATTTGCAAAGAAAAACATTAATCATTAAAATTATTTGCAAAGAAAGTATTTGACTTAGTTGAGACAGCTATACTCGATTAAGTTATTTCAATTAAAAAGAAAGAAAGTTGCTTGAGGGGATAATGATTTCGATATCTGTTTCGGATTAGAATTCGGCTTGATTGATTTAGGGTCAAAATCAATCGTCGGGTCCATTCGTCCAGGATTAACCCGACTCCGGATCCGAACTTCTCCTTTTCTTTGTCACAACTCACAAGGAAATCGAATCGAATCGGACTGAACTGGTTGTAGTTGGGTACTTGGGTTCGGTCCCGATCTCTAAATTTGCTGGTAATCTGGTTTCTCTTCCAATATTCATTCTACAGGTTGCCTCAAAACCCTAGCCTAGTTCAGGGAGACACCGACAGACAGAGAGACACCGAGAGAGAGAATGGGGATGGAAGCAGGAGGAGGAGAGGAGGGAGGGGCGGAGATGATGGTGGAGCCCTCATCTAAGGATCTGCAACAGCAGAGTAAGGCTCTAGACAAGCTCACCGATCGGGTAGTCGACGACCGCCAGCTCGATTCTTCTCGCGTCCAAGAGGTGCTTTAAAAACGTTTCCTCTCTTTCTTTGTTTTCAGTTTCCTTCTGATCGGACACATGTTTAGTTTATAGGAGAAACGGATTTTGGATTTGTAATTTGATCCAAGATATATTCCCGGGATTCATTTGGAATTGGAGGGTGATGTTCTTTTCAAGGATGTTACCTTCTTTCATTTTCCTTTTTGTTGAAAAGTTCTCCAGCTAGAAATTGAAAGTATGTGCCAGTAATCTCTGGCCAGTATGGACAGGCTACAGACTGGTATCACACTAGTGCTGTTTTAACAAACTATCTTTTTTTCATGGGATTTTCTTCTTATTACTATCTGTTGCATTGTAGAATTGAGAAGAGAGAAATCCAAATTTAGTTAAATTGCTATCTAACTATGGATGAAGGTCAATTGATGCAGAACTGGGTCAATTTATGTTTAATTCAGTAGAACTGAACTTTTTGTTCAAATTAACTGGTTTTTTATTATGTCACTTTATCTATAGTTAATTCTGTCTCAATAGGCAATGGCATCTCTTGCTTCATCCAAGGAGGCTGATTGGAATGCAATGAGATTGAGGTGTCTCTATATTTTTCTTCCCTAAAGTTTTATAAAAAAAAAATTCAAAAACGTGAATACTTTGCTTTATCCAACCTTTACCCTTATCTTTTTGTTTTTCTGTTGAGTAGAGAGAAAGAACTTGCAGCAGTCAAGATAAATCAAGTAGATGTAGACATCATTGCAAATGAGCTTGAGGTATCATCTTATATCCTGGTTTGCCTTTGTATTTTTAGTGGTCTGTTAACTCTGTTCTCACTGGTACTGGCCACTGGGTTCTAATATACTAGTCAAATGAATCAACGATCCCTTGCTGATCAGGAAAATGGAAACAATAGAGTTATGTACACATAGTACCTGCTGCAAGTGTCATGGAGTGCCTTTCTCCTACCAGAAATTTCCTTATTGAGCCCTAGTACACGTTTTATCACAAGCTGAAAACAAATTGTCCAAAGTATTATCACATTTTTTTAGAAAAATGATCTCATCTTTACTCTGAGTACAAGTTTGACATCGTGTACTGGTTCTTTGTGAGCCCCATTCTGGTTCTGGTTCTGATACTGACATAGTACCCAATTTCAAGATGATAACAACATAGTATGTGTGCAGATAGTACTATCAATATGTATAATGCTACTATTATTGTTACTGATCTGCTTGATTCTTTTATGAAGTTGGACAAGAAAGTGGCAGAGAGAACACTTCGGGAGCATAAAGGCGATGCTGTGGCTGCTATACGCTACTTTCTTCGTTAAATTATTCTTGTTTTATTCACCTTATTTGTATGCAAGGGATCTTGTTCTGTCGGTATCTTGAAGGACCGAGGTTGATGTTTTCTAGCTTAAACAATTTTGTGGCATACCAGGCTGGATTTTAAAAAATAACAGGACTTATAACTGTGTGTTTTGTTTGCGTGACGCACCCTATAAGTGACAAAAATGTTGTAGCTCTTGGCTTTTTGCACTAACAGATTTCCTTAAAATTATTTTTTTAAGAGTTAAAAAGTTTAGCATGCGAAAATGATTGTCGGAACTTGGAGCGAGGTTTTGAGTCATATAAAGGTGGTGATTTTATTCTTTACAACTGTTAGACCGTGGATACAGCATGGTTTTTGCCCTTTAGAGTTTAGACACGTACATATCGTGTTGCGGCAATTTTTATAAAAAAGAGATGTCATAGTTCAATTTGATGTGTAGAGTTAGAAAAGCGAAAATTACTATCTAATCTGATGTATGTAAAAATGTTTCAAAAAACAAATTACCATTATAAATCTGATGCATGAGGAGATTGCTTTACAATACACAGTCACAATACTCAACATATTGGAAGAAAATAAATTAGCAAATAAATTAAATTGGAATCAATGAAAATATTGAGAAAAATCAAGACCACATATGTCTCTCTTAATTTATTTAATTTATTTTCATTTGAATTTTTTATGATTATTTATATACATATCAAATTAAAACTGTTCAACAATTAAGATTTAATGTGTATAACATTCAACATTAAAAAACATTAATCATTTTAACACTGCAAAATTATTCCTCATAATAATTATTTTTGACAGGAAAAGTTAGAAAATTATTGTTATAATAAAATCTTTGAAGAATATTGACTAAAACAGAAGGTTCATATTTGGAAAACGTAATACTTTTAGTAATAATTACTTCCTTTTAATATACTTTAATATTTGTACCAAGTGGTTAAGATTTGCAAAATATGATGGAGGAGTATGATTGATTGGAGAAATCATAATCCAAGACATTCTTTATCTAAAAAGGTTGGATGCAGTTTGACTTTAAAAATGCATATTTTGACAGCTTTGTAGGAAGAAGTCAATTATTTATAACGAAGAAATTTTTAAGAAATAGTAGTATTCAATGTATTATGTATTCCTCTTGCTTATTCTGATTTACAATTTTTTAGAGGAATAAAAGTTAAGAGAATTTAATTGTGGTACCTTTACTTCTACAAAATCAATTTGAAGAAAATATTTTTTTGTCAAGATTCTCTTAAATTTAAATTTCAGTTTAATTTCACAAAAGTAAATCGATTTAGAATTCAAATAATGAATTAGGTATATTATTTTGAGTTTATATTTTGTCCAAGTTATGGCTTAGCAAGTGTCGTGTAATATAAATGTAAGTATCATATAATAAGTTTAGACAGATAATAAAAAAAAGTGGTAATTCCAAGAAGATTTTGAAAAAAAAGGATACCACCCTTTATTTGATTCATGAACATGAGATTATAACTGACATATATTTATATTTTAACAATGAAAAATCAATTATTGCAGCATTAGCTGTATTCCGATGAAACATTAACCAATTAAATACAATTTATATAATTTTATAAAAGAAAGTATTATATGTCTCTATAAACGAGCCTAATAAATTCTACAATCAGTTAAGTAAAACTCAATTATCCGTCTACATTTAGTCTAGATGCAACATAAAAATTTGTACATGGTAATTGGCACTCGAGAGAAGCGACGTCTAGTCTCTAGATGTATATTTATCAAAAATAGGAGAGCAAGTCTTCGTCACTTACATAAATTACCAAAAGGAACCTTTTAAAATAATTTAACTATCCTCGTAATCAAATATATACAGGCACGTATATACCCAACTTTATACATAAATTACCAAAATGAACTTTTTATACGTCAGATACTAATATTAGAGAAGAGTTTAAATGTCTCATGTCGTTTATGTTTTATCGTGCTTCACATCTTTTATCTCTGTTTTTAAGGTCCAAACAATCAATTCGAACCTCTTAACATGATCTCCATATTAAAACGTGCTTGGAGAATTTTTATATATTTTTTAAAATTTTTTGCTATCTTTCTAGATATGTACAAAATCATGAAACAATGACTTTATACCTATTTAAAAAAATAGTTATTTTTCAAAAAGTATAAAATTTGCCTCCCAGACATATTTTAATATGGAAATTATGTTGAGCAGATGGAATCGACTGTTTGGACTTTGAAAACGAAATAAAAAAAATATAAAACACAATGAGTCATGAAAAACACGAGGCATTTGAACTCTCCTCCTAATACATAGTAAATCGACAGGAGAGAACATAACCACCAACAAATCTTGTATGAAAAGATGTAATTTTAAAAAGAATGAAAATTTATGCTATTAAAGATGTCAGAGAGTGAGTTTAAGAAGTCTTGTATTGAAGGTTAAATTGACATCTTAAAATTGAAAAAAAAAAAAGGTCTGATTATCGGATTTCACTCTCATATTAAATATTAATCTAAATCAAACCAATAAAATGAAAAAAAAATTGAACTAGATTTTTGATCATGTGCTCCCCAGAGTTAAAGGTGCAAAATTAGATTTCAGAACGCTCTAGGGATATTTAAATTATCCTTCTAAAATATAGACTGATAAATAGAGCAATGATTATTATTTGATTTTATTTAAATTTCAAAGCAGAACATGTGTCCCACACTAAATCGTATTTACTCAAACTATTACATTAGCTCAAAACAATGTAACCAGCAAAGAAACAAATATTACGTCATATATTTATTTATTACAGATGTGTTTCTGAGCGTTCTTAAAATTCACCAACTTGCTCGGAAACAAATTAAAAATGATAAACAACACTGTTATCTGGACCGTCGCTTAACATTATTGTAATGCTCATGGCCTCGCTTAACAAGTGGTTTGATTAAAATTAGTATAATTCGGAGGGGCAATGGAAATTATGATCTTAACCATCAATTTTATGTCTAGTTTAGTCAATTTTAAATTTAGTCACCATCTCCTCACTCGTGCTTGTTCAACTTTGAGTTGATTAATTATTATTTTGTTAGAATATATCTTTTGGAAAAGGGCGATTAGGTTCTCTTTTCTCTTATTTGTTGTTCCTTTCTATTGGATCGACTTTTTAAGGTCTCAATCAGTTACAATAATGTGTGTGACGTTCTTAATTGAAGTTATTTCATTTTTATTTTATTTTAGCTATTGAGAAGGATTAGAGTATCTTTATATATATACATTTTAAATACTAAATTTATTTGTCACGTTCATTATTTCATAATTCTTTCACATTAATTTCGTAATATTTTCGTCCTTAAAACTTCAATTTACCTGACGTGATAAAAAAACTTTATTTAGGATTGATAATTTTATAATTGTTAAATTTATATTTGTGAAATTAGTACTTGCAAATTTTGATTTTGCACTTTGAGATATATTGCTCATTTAACATGATTATTAAATTAATTGTTCTACGTTCCTGTGATTTAAATTGTAATTGTCATATCAGCATTTGCAATTTCTTCATAAAAAGAGATGGAGCTGCTCTTATAAGTCTTTCATCATATCGTGTCTATTATAGGAATATGAATTCAAAATTTATTTGGATGTTAATATATTATAGTATTTATAAATAATTGAAGGTTTTGGTAAATATTTTTTTAGTTGTTAAGTTCTTTCGGTACAAAGTGGTTGTTTGCTCCTGCTTTGCTTTATGTATTTGCCAGCGTGGCAATGTGTCATGTTGCACTAATTTAATTCTGTGCAAATTGATCGAGTCAAGATGCACTTGGTTATTTAAATAACTAATCTTATACCGTGTACTTATATAATATGGATTCATTTTTTATAGAATCCTTATGCTAAAAGGAGAATTTGCACTTTTCATTACAAAACTTCATAATGGTGTTGTTAGTTATGAATATAGCATGCATTAATTCGAAATAACGTCGATATCTCTGTTCAGAAGCAATTTAAACATTTTTTCTTCATATTATTATTGGGTTAGTTATTTGTCTAATTTAATATTTGGTACAAATATCGAATAAAATATTTTTAAATTAGCACTTTTTGAATTATACAATATAAATAAGAGTGAGGCTATGGTGTTATGCATTTATAGCGTAGATTGATCCGTACTATAAATAAAAATTCAATATAATCTCTATATGAAAATGTACCTGCACACTAAAATATGTATCATTAAACTCTTATTCATTATTTTATTTCCTTGCCAATCCTTCAATATATCTTATTTATTTATCCTCCGATTAATTGTTTCTTATTTATTCAGAAATTAACATCGTTGAGGTATCCTAGTCAAACTCCAGCAAAATCAAAATTTATATCAATTGAAAAAAAAAGACAAAATACCGCTCAATATTGTATGCACTTTAATTACCTTTCTCAATTTCGTTTTTTTTTTTTTTTTGCCGATTTGTCTCTTTCAGAACTAAAACTATTTTTGGAGCCTCGTCTTGGAAAAAACATTGCAGATGAAAATATGAATTATTAAATAAGACAGTTTTATCAAAAATTTGCATGCGACAAATCTAAAAATTAATATTTTTTCAAAATATTAATATATATGACGAGAAACCTAATCCAATCACTTTTATAAAGTATACATGTGAAGTGCCTTCCAAAATTTAAAGGTTAAAACTAAAATGAATATGAAAAAGTGCATTATTTTCCATTGTAGAGAGTGATGAACAAAATTCAAATTAATATCTTTTTTTTTGGTTGAAGCCCGTAGGCATGTTTTACCAGTAAATCAGTACATCAGTTCCAATTATTACAACATTCCATTGCTCACACAATCTATTACTAATCTGCTGGTAAAGTATGCTGTCTACTGAATAAGAAGAGAGGGTAAGTGTATCCACAGTATGTCAATTGTGAAGTACGAGCCCAATTAGCAAGTTTGCTCTTTGATTCTCCTCTCTTGGTATATAAACACAGCTGTATTGTGGTTGGTTTGACAGAATATTTGCAATCTGGACCAGTTGTATGTATACTCTCCAATCAGCCGCCTGTATTTGCTCCAGTCTTTTTCCTGGTTTGAAAGTGTCTACCAGTACCTCTGAGTCTGAATGAAAGACACAAACGAGTATGAAAGGGATATTTATTAATGTTTGATTAGTTGTACGTTGGTTTGAAGGTGGATTTACTGCCTCTCCAGCACCGAAAGAAAGAAATTCTGGAGCAAATGAATTGAATTTGAGGACGGTTTAAATGTTTTCCTTTTAAGTCACTCTATTATGGTTCTATTTTTTTAAATATTAACAATTTAAAATTTAAATATCAAAATAAATTATTAAATTTGATATATATTATTTTTTCTATACACATAAAAAAGATTATGACATTTCGATTTTATTTTGATTGATGTCAAGAAGTTATAAAAATACATTGATATGGATAAATTTTGAACGTTGATTTTTCAACTTATTTATTCTTATAAAAATAAAATAAAAAAGGAATAACTTTTTATGTACATGTAGAAAAAATAATACAAATTACATCTAACGGTTTTATTTTGACATATAAATTTTAATAATTTTGTTATGAGAAATTTAAGAAAGTGGAGACATGATAGAGGCCTAGTGTTTTTAAATACAACCGCATGGATTGCATATGTGTATGCCGTGGCTTTCCGCATACAAAATCTCATGCAGTCAAGTTCATGCGGTTTTGAATATACGGTCATATATTGCGGTCCATATGGATTTGAAAAAGGTCCAAAACTTATTTTGCATTAAAGGAGATTAGAACTCATGACCATTAGAATATGGTAAAAAACACAAATCACTAGACTAAACAACTTTTGTGATATAAATTAGTTTTATTTTATCTATATTCTTTTAACAATCATAGTAAAACTACATATGTACTTCCGCATACAATACAAATTCACATATGCAATCGTATGCCGCATATGCGGTATGCAGTGACCTTCTGCATGTATGAACAAAACCGTATTTTAAAACACTGATGGAGGCACACAAAATGAAAATATTTGAACCCTCTCATTAAACTTTTTTATGATTTGCGCAGAGAAATTAGCTAAAGATTAAAATTAAGATTTGTATGACAGTGAAGAATGAGAAAGAAAAGGCTCCGAAGAAGAGTGATGAAAGAAAAGGAGCACATAACATAAAATTGAGGACAATTTTGTCTTTTTCTTCTAGATGAAACATAAATCATTATTTTGCTAGAATTTAACTAGTATTAACTCAATAATATTAATCTCATGGACAATTAAAGAAGAATTAATTAAGAGACTTCGAGTCAAATAAGATATATTAAACTATTCAAGTGTTGAGGAAGAAATAAGAAAATAAATAAAATTATAAGGGGCATAAAGATTAGTCTGATTTGGTTATTCCGTAGTTTTCGGATCGGGTTTGACGGGTTCGGATTGTCTGGCCCCTATTTCGCCCGGATTGGATAGTCTCTCTCTCTCTCTCTTCCTCCAGAGTAGCGTTACTAGGGTTTATCAGGAAGCCAAAAACCACAACCCATCTCATCTCCTACCCCCCTCGAGCGTTACTAGGTTTGACCTCGATTTCTCATTAAACCAATCCAAAAACTTTATTTTGAGATCGAAAATGGGAGATTCGACTGAGAAGCTGCTTCCTATTGCCGGCCGCCGCAACATTCTCATCACAAGTGCACTTCCATATGTGAACAACGTTCCTCATCTTGGCAACATCATCGGATGTCAGTCTTTTTCCTTGTTTTTATTCTATCCCTTTTACTGATTGGATCTGTATAATTCAATTGTTGTTTGTGCATGTGCGTACGAAAAAACCCCTTTCATAATTTGATATGTCACATATTCGCTATATCAGTGCTTATATCATGTTTCTGTTGTGCAAGTTCTTCTCTTTTATTGAGTTTGATACTTTGAATGCCAATTAGCTGGGGAATTTGCCTTTGTTTTCTTAAAGGCCCATCAATTACAAATTTTCACCTTAATTTATATATGATACCAGTAAATCAAATGTCAATTTTGTAGGGTTTGATATTTGCATTAGTAAGTTTGAAATATCTTATTTGGGCTAATACAGCTAGTAATTTTTCTGTTTTAATTCATCCTTTGAATTTTGCTTTGTTTTACTCTGTTATTTTAGAAGTTAGAGAACCTGCGAAGATTCTTATTTAATTATCCAAGTTTCAGTGCTTTATTGGTTGAATTTTATGTTAATTCCATACTAAGATATGAATTGTTAATGTTGGTGTCGAGCAAACAAGCTGATGCCCGATTTGTTACAATTTTCTTCTACTAATTCCTTATGGGAAATAAACAGGTGTGCTTAGTGCGGATGTGTTTGCTCGATATTGCCGCATCAGAGGATATAATATTATTTATATGTGCGGTACCGATGAATACGGTACAGCAACCGAGACAAAGGCCTTGGAAGAGAACTGCTCTCCTAAGGAGATCTGTGACAAGTGGGTGCATTTAATCTTTGAACCAATTGTGTAAATTTCGCTATTTGTAATTGCTTTGCCATTCGATTCAATTATGTATTTTATCAAGTTATACTGTTATACATAGCTTTACTGGATGTGACTAGATACATTTTTGGATTATTTCTGACATGTGTGCTGCATATGCAGATATCATGCAATTCACGGAGATATTTACAAGTGGTTTGACATAAGCTTTGACCACTTTGGACGCACTTCTACTCCTCAGCAAACTGAGGTCTGCCAAGCAATTTTTCATAAACTCATGGAGAATGAATGGCTTTCTGAAAACACTATGCAGCAAGTAAGTTGGGCACTTATTTAATTATTTTGAGGTGGTATAATTCATATTTTTTTCCCTTCCGTGTTAGCTTATTACTGGAAGTAGGTATTATTCCCGTCAAGGAATTGTATGAAATACTGGTGTAGTTGTACCTCGTTCATATCACTAAATTACACGACAGTACCAGTTCTATGAGACCAATGTACCTGCCTGGACTGTTAAACTTGAGATTGCTTGTGGTCTTTCTGCGAAGTTTAATTTGTCTACGATTAGAAGTTTTGAGAAATTTTACGGGTAAAAGCATTGATTCTAAGCCTTTTCCTGTATCAAAAAGGGTATCATACACTTTTTTTTATTGACATGATCTGTTTTTTATGCGTCAGCCCTACTGCGACACATGTCAAAAGTTCTTAGCTGATAGGCTTGTGGAGGGAACATGCCCTACACCAGGCTGCAATTACGAGTCTGCCCGAGGTGACCAGTGTGAGAAATGTGGGAAGCTGTTGAACCCGACAGAGCTTATTGATCCCATGTGCAAGGTAATTTTGGTTCAATCACATAAATAGTATAATAAACAGTAAAGATATCAGAGTTTGGCTGAATAATAGTTGATCTGGGGTAATATTTTGACTGAGCCTATTTGGGACATTTTGATTGATTGTTGAAAGATCAACATGTTTTCCAATTTCTTGTCAGAATTTTAAAATTGCTACCATTTCAGTGAGGACCTGTACCGGCATCTTAGAGTCTCCATTGCTAAGCTTGACTTAAGGTCTTTTTGGTTCAAGAGTTAAGACAGCAAAGAGCATTATTTATTAAAAGTGGTCATGTGGCTGGTACAACTAGGTCATTATGGTGCTTTACCATTAAAATTAAGTTACATTACAGTTATGTTGTGATTATTATCTATAACACAGTTTGATGTTCCAGGTTTGTCGCAACACACCACACATCAGAGACACTGACCACTTGTTCTTAGAGCTTCCCCTGCTAAGAGAAAAATTGGAGAAGTACATCAGTGAAATGTCTGTGGCTGGATCTTGGAGTCAAAATGCCATTCAGGCAACAAATGCATGGCTTAAAGAAGGATTGAAACCTCGTTGCATTACAAGGGATCTGAAATGGGGTGTCCCTGTTCCCCATGAGAAGTATAAAGAGAAGGTTTGATAGTTTGATGGGAATTTTGATATTAAAATCATGGTATATTATTGCAAAATCTATCAAAACTGAATGATGGATTATTAGACCCGTTGAAACTTGAATTCCATATGGTATTTAAATCATATGTTCCATTAATTTTGAAATGATTATTTATATGTTTGGCTATTTTTCTTTTCAGGTGTTTTATGTGTGGTTTGATGCCCCAATTGGATATATTTCCATCACTGCTTGCTATACACCTGACTGGGAGAAGTGGTGGAAGAATCCTGACAATGTGGAGCTGTATCAATTTATGGGCAAAGATAATGTGCCATTTCACACAGTAAGTGCCTATTTTTTGCTCTGTGAGTGGTGAAACTAGAAATCAGCTTGTAAAGTTTTAGACCTGAATTGTGAAACAAAACTTTCAGGTTATGTTTCCCTCTACACTTATTGGGACTGGCGAGAAGTGGACCATGATGAAGACAATTAGTGTTACTGAATATTTAAACTACGAAGCCGGTATTTTCCGTTAAGCTGCTCTGTTTGCATTATACCCACTATAATGGGAAGATTATTCTACTAATCATTTATAATACAGTACTTAAAACATAGTTCCTATTTCAACTGTATAGTTACTTGGAACAATGGGATCATTTGCAAAGTAATAGGATTACTTGATGGTGGTTTTTCTCAGCAATCATGATAGACTTATAAAAGTAGTATTCTTAAATTTTGGGGTGGTATTTGAGAAATATCTGGTGAAACTTGATTATACACTCAGTCACGGACGATAATTTCAAGAAAAAAACAACAATATAATTAGTAATAGAACTATATGAGTTAATTATAGACTGATAGACAGTTTAAAACTTAGTTGTTAATTCTTTGTCGGGAGAAGCAACAAGCATTTAACTTTATTTAATCCCCAGGAAAATTCTCCAAAAGCAAGGGGATTGGAGTATTTGGTAATGATGCGAAAGACACAAAGATTCCGCCTGAAGTATGGCGATACTATTTGCTTACTAATAGGCCTGAGGTAAGTTAGCATTGTCGGTTTTAATTTTATTATTTTAATTTTGGACACTTTGCATGCTCTTGCGGATTGGTTTTGTTAAATGTTATATATATTTACAAAAGCTCATACTGATACCTGTTATTAGCAGGACCTATTATCTGCTTATTGATGCCTTTGTAAAAACTGAAATAGGATGTTGGATACATTTGAAGAGATGTTTGAGTTCTTTTGTCCTTAATTTACATTAAAACTCTCAAATGCACATTGGCTTTAGTAACAAATATATTTATGGTTATTTCTGTGATCTAGGTGTCAGACACATTGTTTACTTGGGCAGATTTACAAGCAAAACTGAACAGTGAGTTACTAAGCAACTTAGGGAATTTCATCAACCGCGTGTTGAGCTTCATTGCAAAACCAGCAGGTTAGCATTGTCCTACTCATTCTTGAATCTGATTAATCATTGCAAAGCCATAACAAGTAATGCCTTCATGAATTGCCCCAAGCTCTAAACACTCAACTAATTTGCTCTCAAAGAGGGATCTGGTGACACAACCTTCGCATTTTAATATCCAATATCTGAATGACATATCTGGGGCATTTAGTTTGTCCTTCTTCAAGATGATACGCCTATATGAAATTTTATGCCTCATTCAGTTCTTTACACATATGGTTAAGAGTTGATAAAGTGAACAGATCCAGTTAACTGTAAATAGATAAATTTTTAGTGCATCCATCTTTTGACCTCTTCACCTTACAGAAAACAAATTAAAAAAATTATAAACTATTTTTAGAGCATGGTTCCTGAAGAAGAACAAGATCAACGGTTTAGATTTTTTTATTTAGATATTTGATTGAAAGAACAATGCAAAAGTGGATGTGGCAACTTGTGACACCCCATAATTGCAGCATTGGAATCCTGCTCTTATTCTTATTGTGTAGTACACCATATCACATGTAAGCAAGGCAATTGTGAATTACTCATGCACTCATTAAGTATGTCATTTCCTTTTGCAGGAGCTGGATATGATTCAATTATTCCTGATGCTCCTAATGCTGAGTCACATCAGCTGACAAAGACGCTAGCAGAAAATGTTGGCAAGTTGGTTGAGCAATACATTGATGCTATGGAAAAGGTGAGCTGATATTTTTGACCCTCAATTTATCTGTTTTTCTTCATCCCCATACAGTTGTGTGATGTTCTATTATGTTATGTTGCAGGTCAAACTAAAACAAGGTCTTAAAACTGCCATGAGCATTTCAAGTGAGGGCAATGCTTACCTGCAGGTACTTTTGCCCTGTGAGGATTCAACTAGAAACTGAGTACAACTGTCAAAGGCCAAAAATAAAACAAGAAGAAAAAAAGTACTGTATCTTTTAACCAGAACCTGCAGCTTAATCCTCATGCAAATAGAGGATGACAAAATACCAAAATCTGGTCTTTTCTCTCTCCATCTTTTTTTTATCTCCATCTTCAATATTGGTGTGCTATTTGTTGTGCAGGAGAGCCAATTTTGGAAGCTTTTTAAGGAAGATCCAGCTGCTTGTGCTGTTGTGATGAAAACTGCAGCCGGGCTTGTGTATCTTCTAGCCTGTTTGCTTGAACCCTTCATGCCTTCATTTACTGATGAAGTTAGTGTACACTTTCAAAAAATAGAAAATTTAATTCCAGGTTTTCCAACCAAGTATGCCTAATTCTTTTGGTGAAGTAAACATTACGAGGGCGTGTCCAACTTGAAGTGGTAAGTCAACTTTTAGTAACTAACATATGAAAGACAGCACATGGTTATTGGCTGGGTTGTGTGCCTTATTATGGACTATGGCAGGACTTAAGTATTTTAATATTGCTTTAAAAATATTTTTTGAATCATTGTTCAATCCTTTTGAGTTGGTCTGAAAATAATTGTACGGGACAGAGAGATTTAGTTCAGGAGACTTAACGGTGCTTTACTGTATTATGGTAATATAGTTTGTATTGATGACCCTTTTTGAAGTCTTAGATTTGAATTTTCTATATGCTCACAAGGTCTTCAAGCAACTTAATTTATCTCGAGGAACACACCTGTCATTCTCTGACGAGAAAGGAGATGTTGATAAGGCAAAAAAGCCTTGGGAGTTTTTGCCAGTAGGACACAAAATCGGGCGACCTGAGCCATTGTTCAAGGAACTTGTATGTTTCTTTCTGCCCTCTTTTTGTTATCGAACCTTTCCGTTCCTTTGTTTAGTTACGAGTAACTATATATTGATTGTTGAATACTATACTTGGCAACCTTTTTGGGAGCACATAATCTATTACAGTGGCCTTTATTTTATATTTTACCTGATGTGAAAGTTAATTGTTTTATGTAATTAACAATGTGAGTAAATTAAAAAAAAAATGCTTCAGGCAGTACTGACTCAAATCTCCTAAAACTTTTTGATCCCACACATTTCGCTTTGTATTATTTTGGTAACTACCATTAACCATTATCTTAATAAAAGACACAAATTCTGTCAATTTCTGTCATGGAAAGGTTTTTTTTTTTTGATAGAAAAATATTCCCTTCAATGAATTAACCCATTAAGGCTGGCTAGGATATCTGTCAATTAATTATGATGATAAGGACCAAAGTGAGAATAGTCAGCAAGTTCATACATCAAAATGAAGACTAATATATTTAGGGATCTCATAATATGAATTAAGTAATAATTTAGGACCATCTGTGTTACTTTAGTTATGCACTCGAGGTTAAACCATACATTTGATATTAAGATACCATGTATGATCCCTCTCTCATTTTTAAGTAAATCTCGTGTTGTTTCTCATACAGAAAGATGAGGAGGTGGAGTTCTTCAGACAAAAATTTGCAGGAAGCCAAGCAGACAGAAAGCTTAAAGAAGAAGCTGATGCCAAGGCTATTGCTGAACAACTAAAGAAAACAAAGCTAGCAGGTCTAATTTTTTTTTAAACTAACCAGTTTTGTTTCTCCCATTTACATTTTTCAATTTGTTGATAATTTTTATTAAGAATCTGAGTGCAAACAAATCTGCATGTAGTTCTTTGCTGTCGTTTGTTCAAAATTTGCATATAAGAATGCATGGTCTATTTACTGAACAAATGTGATATTCAGGGGGTATAGTAATATGCTAAATTGAACAGAGAGATACATATGCAACTAACACATGTTCTGGATATTATTTGTTGCAGATGGAAATAACAAGAAAGAAAAGAAGAAGTCAGGCGGGTCGAACTCAAAATCAAAAGCTGCCGAAGCAGAGCCCACCATCTCCAAACTTGACATACGTGTTGGTCTTATAACTGAAGCTAAGAAGCATCCGGATGCCGATTCACTTTATGTTGAGGAAATCGACGTGGGAGAGGGTTCAACTAGGACCGTTGTTAGTGGCCTTGTCAAGTATATTCCACTAGAAGAGATGCAGGTAGCCAACTGATCTGTTTTGCAATGATCACAGTCCCCTTTCCCCAACCATCATACTTTTGTGTTATCTGCTCATTATCAAATATTTGAGCAGGTGTTTTCTTTTTCTTTGTTAGTGTCCTTAGCAATTTTTCTTGCTGAGCAGGGTCATAAAGTTTGTGTGCTGTGCAACTTGAAGCCAGTGGCAATGCGTGGTATTAAATCACATGCGATGGTTTTGGCTGCATCAAATGAGGACCATACTAAAGTAAGCATCATGCCTTTTGTCCCAAGCATTTCTTGTGTGCATCTTCCCTTTTGAGTTATTGTTTAATAAACAACGAACTATGCTGTTAATTTATTGGCCACTATGAGTTGCTTCCATATGATGAAAGAACATTTTGATGAACAAAAACAATGAAAAATTCTAAACTTAAGCATTACATGAATTTCACTAAATTGGCACAATGGCACCCCGTGTTAGTAATTCTGACATCTGGGGTTATTGGTACCATACCACCGCTGTACCCAGAGTAATTGATGTAATGTCTTTTTACATGACATTGAGTACCAGTGAATAGAATCATAACAAATTGCATTTCAGGTTGAATTAGTGGAGCCTCCTGCATCAGCTGAGATAGGAGAGAGAGTCACATTTCCAGGATATTCAGGTGAGCCAGATGGGTTGTTAAATGCGAAGTCCAAGGTCTGGGAGAAGGTTCAAGCCGAACTACACACCGATGCACAGCTGGTGGCATCCTATAAGGATGTGCCTTTCACCACGTCAGCTGGTATTTGTAAAGTCGCATCAATTATAAACGGAGAGATCAGGTAGAATACTTCAGAAGGCGGTTTCATGACCGGCTATTATTCAAGTTATTGATGATTATATGGGTTTCCATGGTTTAGACTGGGTTAATTTAGATCCGGTGGACTCAAATTGTCCTTCATAGTTTTGGTTTGGGTAATTTTTAGATTTGGTAAAACTCATCAATTGTTTTCCAAAGTTTTGGGTTCTGATTTGGATGCGTAATTTGTTGTCAGGAAATTAATTTAAAATTCAATTGTTTATGATTTGAGGTTTTAAAGAGTGAAATAACAACAAAATATTATGAGTTTCTGACTTTTGCTCGTGTTTTGACAGTGAAACATCGTTGCATTTAAGCCGAGTGTTTTTTTTTTCTCATTTGACCTATCAGTGTCGTTAATACATTGAACCCGGCAGCCTCTGCTGGTATTTAAAAAAATAAAGTGTTCTCCGTAGCCATTGTTCTGCCGAAATTTTTATTAATAGAAATAATAATAAAGTAATGTCGATATAGAAGAACGAATTCGTCCGAATTTTAAATCTAACAAAGACGTTATTTTTGGTAATGTCCCAGGGGACGTTACCAACGATAACGGCCCGATTAACAAAAGTCCCTTTGATTAGCGCAGCTGCAGAACGTGGCCGTTGGCAAGGATAACGGCCTGCGAAAA
Source organism: Carex myosuroides (assembly GCA_028015225.1). Lineage (NCBI taxonomy): Eukaryota > Viridiplantae > Streptophyta > Magnoliopsida > Poales > Cyperaceae > Carex > Carex myosuroides. Next base: position 8,743,809 of record CM051472.1, read on the forward strand.
AATATAATAATTTGAGGCTGTTCTCAAAGATAACGGCCTGAAAAAAAAAAAAAATTGAGGACGTCGCCAAGGATAACGGCCCCCTATTTTTTTTTTTCAAATGCCCAAGTACCGAGCTCTCTGTCTCTGTCCGTGACGCGAGGGGAAAAAGAAAAAAACAAAGAGAGACGCGGCGGGGCGGTAAGAAAGAGCAAAACACCGACGGAAGCGGAAAAAAAAAAAAAGCCCTGGCCGTCGTCCTCGATAACGTCCAGGACCTTTCCTTCCCTCTGCCCCACCGCTGCCCTCCTCCCCTCCTCCGCTGATCTCTTCTCTGGAAAGGTAATTTTTTTTTTCTCAATATTTTATAACTTTCTAAATTAACAATAATTTAAGGTTGAATTTGTTGTGAAGATTATTGTTAGGTTTAATTATGTGAAATTGTATTCGATTAGATTTAATTTTGTTAATTAGGTTATTGTTATTGTTAATTAGGTGTAATTAGGATATTGTTAGGTTTAATTTTGTAAATTAACATGCAATTTGGTTTTATTTTGTTAATTAGATTATTGTTATTGTTATTATTAATTAGGTGTAATTAGGTTAATTTTGTTAAATTAGCATTCAATTTGGTTTAATTTTGTTAAATTGCATCCGATTAGGTTTAATTTTGAAAAGTTAGATTGTTTTAATTTTAAGGTTAAAATGTTATGCATGCAGGATGTCAAGCAGTTGTGGTCCGAGTAATACTCCACCAGAGAAATTTAGCAACTTATTATGGATGCCGCATGCACAGCATAAGGTCGCACTGTTATCTGACAATGTAAGTTACTCAATGAATCATCTCATATCCAAAATTCACATGTTTTTGAATAAAGAGATATAAATGTTTGAATTACGAGTTTTGATTTTAATCAAATTGTATAACAATGACAGGATTATACCGGGGTGGATGTTCGACACCACCGGTCTGTGATTCCACGCGACCCGCGCTGCGACCCATTCTTGTGTAGTCTCGGTTTGTATCAGATAGCTCGAATGGATGATATGAACATTGACAAAGGGCTCCTCGCTGGCCTCGTTGAGCGGTGGAGACCGGAGACGCACACTTTCCATCTTCCTGTGGGAGAGATGACGGTCACACTGCAAGATGTGTCATGTCTGTGGGGATTGCCGATAAAGGGGGCTCCGGTGACCGGGTTTGCAGACACAAATGCGCGTGCATTAGTGGAGCAGTTTCTTGGAGCTGGGAGTGCGGATGCGGTGCTTAAAAAGAAGAAGAGATTGCAGTCGGCCGATGGAAGTGTTGTTCGCACGACGTCCGGATATTCTATATGTTTGAAGGAACTGCGCATTCGATTTACTGCCATGCCAGCTGAAAATCCGGGTGAGCCTACAGATGAGCAGGTACGCCAGTACACTCGGGCTTACATACTGGACTTGTTCGGGACTTTACTTTTTGCTGATTCTTCGGGAGATTCGGTTCCGGTGATGTATCTGCAATTTCTTGGAAACCTTGACGAACCGGTGCAATACAACTGGGGTGGTGCTGTTCTAGCACTACTCTATAGGAACTTGTGCGTTGCCGTTGAGCGTCGCACGCAGACTATGTGGGGACCAACTCTTCTTCTACAGCATTGGTGTTGGTCCAGATTACCAGCCGGCCGTCCTTACAGCAAATTTGATTGGACTCCACATTGGGGCTACCCGAATCTAGAAAGGTAACTACAAAAAACTTTACAATACGTTAATTTGATGTGTTTTATGTTTACTAAGAATCTTAAATTTTATATTACAGGTGTCCTGCAATCAGGGAGATGTGGTGCTGTCGCCACAAATATAATCAAGCTCACAATAAGGCTGGATCTGCCTACTTCCGAAGCCAACTGCAGGATCTTGAAGATTATATGGTAAGATGGGAACCTTACAAAGCGCTGTTGGACCATGAGCCATCTCTGTTGCCAGAACGAGTTCATGACATTACCATTACTAATACATGACATATAATTGAAGACATTATTAATATTACAACATTACATTAACATTACCATTACTAACATTACAAATTAACATTGACATTACTAATAGTATTTTAACTAATATAAAAAATAATTTCGATATTCATCTAATTAAATCATAAACGTAAATATATGACATATAATTGAAAATTTACCTTTATTGACGATTTCTTTATTCTTCTTTGTTCAGCATTTCCTCCACATCAACGTTGGTTTCCAACTAACTATGAATTTATTTCCGGTTCGATTTCTTTATTCTTCGTAACTTTATTTATTTTTATTTTTTAGAGGAGAGATTTTCAGCCAGAGAGGAGACTACGAGAGAGTTATAAATTTCAGCGAGAGAGGGGTGCGTCTTATAGGCTGTCTGGACGTTATCGAATACAACGTCCAGATTTTTAAATTTTTTTCCGCTGGGACCCGGGAATTGCCTCCATCATTCTGCTCGTTACCAAGGATAACGTCCAAGTCGCTTTCCCTGTACTGCCGACAGTCCGTCATCCTTGGCAACGGCCTCAAATTTTTTTTTTTTTTCAGATTATGGACGTTATCTTCGACAACGGCCTCAGGTTATTTGTTTTTTTCCGCAGGCCGTTATTGTTGGCGACGGCCCATCTTTTTTTTTTATTTAGGGATTAGCAAGCGGCAATTAGCGAATTAATGGGGCCGTTATCGTTGGTAACGTCCCCTGGACGTTACCAAAAATAACGTCTTTGTTAGATTTAAAATTCCAGCGAATTCGTTCTTCTATATCGACATTATTTTATTATTATTTCTATTAATAAAAATTTCGGCTGGGCTGGTGATTCAATTTCTGTTTGCCCCGCTCAATTGCTGAATATTAGAATTGTTCCAATCGTATTTTTTTTTTCCATTCAAAATTAATGGACTGTTTGACGCCATTGTTAGAAATTTAGAACCAATGAAAAGTCGTATCTAATCCACGTTAGTAGAAAAAAATGTTGTTCATGCCACTAGAAAGCTATCCATGTCACGTTAGTAATCTAAAACAAAAGCAAAGTTTGAGGACCATTGAAGAAATCTAGCTACCCTATATTATTCCAAGTATTGGGTTTGTTTTTATTTTATTTTATTGAAGTTTGGAAATAGATTTCATAAGCGCAAACCAGTGTTGTAAATAACGGTATGCGCTCATCGGACAGACAGGTACCGCCAAGCGATTAATCGGGAATAATCGAAAATAATCGGTCATAATCGGAAAAAATCGACTGATTAATCGGAAATTTTTTTAATGGTTTGGTCACTGCCAACGACTAATCGGTCGATTAATCAGCTTAAACAGACGTTTTTTACAACACTGGTGCAAACCACTCGTATCACAAAGTCGTCTCAGACCAAAGAACCAAGAAAACACAAATTTGTCGCTTTTACTTGGTAATAATCTTGATCTGCGCTTCTGTATTACGGGTTGAGTTTTTGGTTTAGCACAACTATTCCTTTATAATATGCGATAAATAAACAGGGTACTGATTTCAAGTTTTTTAGCATATGTATCGTCTACCGGTCTACGCTTTCATCCTTTTCCATATATTTATCTCTTCATTCGTATATGTTTTGATTGGATCACTCGTGTATCATACTTTTCTTTTCATTTGAAAAATATATATATTTGATATATCTAAGATGTAAAATAGTTTTTGACCAATATAACACTTTTGTGTTCTTTTATATGAATTATCGTGTGACTAATCATAATATGTAACCTTGACAGCTACTGTTAAGATTTTAAAAAAAAAATATGTATATTACGTGTCTTTAGTGTTTGAAAAAATTATTTGCATTGAAGCATGCTAAATACAAAACTTTATTTTTATAAAATTATCTTCCTTTAAAAGTTCAAAATTTTAATATATATTATTTTTCCGGAGCGAAGTACAGAGAACAATCATAGTGGTTAATAACTTCGTGTATTAATTATATCATAACTATTACTTATTGTTCAAGTGCTTCATTTGTTCTATTTAGATAGAATTATGACGAATTTCGACCATTTAGTTTTCTAAATTATCATGTTTGGGTTGAATCCAAATGCCGTTACGGGGTAGGGTTTTTTTTCGTTCGGTTTGATTTTCCAAGTCTATAAATGAACATGCATTCAAGTTTGCATAAAAAGAATAAGAAAAAAATGAACGTAAATATTGACTCGAGTAATGGTATTTATTGGATGGTAGTTGCATATTTATTTCTCCCAACGTAATGCATTTCCGAACTAATATTTACGCTGAATTGAGAAAAAAGACAAGTTACTTGAGAAGCGTTATATATTTTTAAGATCATAAAAATAAGAGTAATAAAGGCATTTTTTTTTATCTCTGCACCTCTTATATGCATCTCAGAGATGTTTTTGTTTTCCTTCAAAATTTGTTTATACAAAACAGTACAAGTGTTTATACCTTGGATTACTAGTAACAAAAATTCTAAAATTTCAATGAGGTTTTTAATTTAATCTTTCTTATAATTGTTGAAAAGAATGATAAATATTACATGAAATTATAAACACTTACGAATTTAATTATACATAATTTTATACTAAATTTAAATAATTTTAGAGTGCAGAAAAGAGATGCAGAACATTGAATGCAAGAATAATTTCTCCATAAAAAAAAAACTCAAAGATAAAGCAACCATATGTTTTTTAAGGCAACTTGTTAATATAATATCGTTGGACTCTTGTAAGAATTTAAATAAGCAACTTGTTAATATAATTGTTGCAAACAGACAACGCCTGAAGGACTAAAATTCAAATAATCTTAATTTCATGCGAAAAGCCAATAGCCAAGAAAATTAATCTTTATTCCCTTGAAATATGTAAACTCAAAGCAAATTGTCACATTTTATTTTTTATATAGAATGACTGGAATCAGTCAAGCAGGCTGGCAACTGGTTGGTTGAAAATACCTTTTCTTCTCTTGTATGCAAAGCACGTAAGTTAGAAGTCAACCAAGATCTCAATGGAGAATCCACCGGGCCGGGTCTGATTACAAAGGATCCAAATCTGCTGAAATTAGAGATCGTGAACAGTAATTCTGAAATTTCTGAAATTTGAAATTCAGCCGTCAAACTGTTTCGAAATGCATGTACGGAAAAACTAGTTATTTTGAATACGCGCACAGAACAAATTGGATGGTTAGATTCGAAATTTCAGAGATTTCAGGAGTACTGTTCATGGATATCGTCAGCAGATTTAAATTCGATTATAAAATGGATCGATTTGACAGGTAAGATATTGGCCTATTGGGTACTACGTACCGTAGTAGGAGGCTAGGAGCATGCCATTAATTAGCCCAAATTAAAGCACAAAACAAATCATTTCAATCCACTTTTGAAAAACCGTGATTTTTATTTTTACTCAAAAAAAAATATATTTTAATATAAATAACCAGATTTTTAAAATATTTTTATTTCTACCCAAACCGCTAGAATATCTGCGGTTTGAATTAACAATTCAAACCACAGATAATCCTAGCGGCTTGAATTAACCAATCACCAAAAAATTTATTTATTATTTTATTAAATGATAATTTTTCACCGATAAACCTAAAGTTATTTTTATTACAAAGAATTATATTATAAAAACTTATCAATAATATAAAATTTCGTTTATTATTTTATTAAATGGTAATTTTTCACCGATAACCCTAGAAATTTATTCACCGATAACTCTAAAGTTATTTTTATTACAAAGAATTATATTATAAAAACTTATCAATAATATAAAATTTCGTTTATTATTTTATTAAATGGTAATTTTTCACCGATAACTCTAGAAATTTATTCACCGATAACCCTAAAGTTATTTTTATTACAAAGAATTATATTATAAAAACTTATCAATAATATAAAATTTCATTTATTATTTTATTAAATGGTAATTTTTCACCGATAACCCTAGAAATTTTTTCACCGATAACCCTAAAGTTATTTTTATTACAAAGAATTATATTATAAAAACTTATCAATAATATAAAATTTCATTTATTATTTTATTAAATGGTAATTTTTCACCGATAACTCTAGAAATTTATTCACCGATAACCCTAAAGTTATTTTTATTACAAAGAATTATATTATAAAAACTTATCAATAATATAAAATTTTGTTTATTATTTTATTAAATGGTAATTTTTCACCGATAACCCTAAAGTTATCGGTGAATAACTTTAGGATTATTTGCGGTTTGAATTATTAATTCAAGCCGCTAGGAATATTTGCGGTTTGAATTAATAATTCAAGCCGCATATATTCCTTGCGGTTTGAATTGTTAATTCAAACCGCAAATATTCCTAGCGGTTTGGGTAGAAATAAAAATCTTTTAAAAACCTGGTTATTTATATTAAAATATATTTTTTTTGGATAAAAATAAAAATCACGGTTTGAAAAAGGTACAAATGGATAACAGTTCAAATAACAAACTGCACAAGGATAACAAAAGTGGATAGTTCCAGCTGTTTGATTCAAAATGCTTTTCTTTTTCAAGTATAATAAAAGAGGATAATGTTTTTTTTTTTTCTTTTTTACCTTAAACATGATCAAAGGAACTCCAATGTAGGTACCTTCAATGTTTGATGGATATTTAGAATCAAACAAATAACGGTTATTATCGAATAAATAAATTGATAGTATATCTAATTTAATTAAAAAATATAGCAAGTAAATATATGTAATACATCATGTACTTTATATGACGAAATATAAAAAAAAATAGAGTTTTTTATCCCATTATTTTAAAATATATAAATAAAATAAATAAAATGATATAAAATGCTGTATAACTCAATTTTGTCTTAAATTATTAAATAAAAACTATATATAATGTTATACTTCAAAAAAACTGTTATATTGACAAATTCTACTGCTATTTGTTGGATGTTATTCTAATGAGCAAAAAAAATAAGAGCTATTTTTGCACAGTACTACAAAATAAGAAAAATATTTATTAAGCTTTACACATACATAAGTTCTAGCTCCTTCAATATTTTACGACAAAATAATATGATGCTTGTTGTTTATATGGATGCACAGCAAGGAAACATTCTTTGTTGATAAATTTTTCTTTACCGTATAATGATATTCTAAATTTCTAATATGTAGTTCACACATATTTAAATATATTTTTAATTTACAGATACTATTTTTTAATAAATGAGTATAAAGCTGATAATATTTGGAATCTAGATAAATATGTCCCAAGGAAATGATTTATATAGATCCAAGAATGAATTGTCGGATTCAGATAAATCTGTATGGGTTAACGAACAACCAATAATAACCAATTAAGTACAAATATATAGAAGGCCAGATCTTGCTTAATGCGGAGGCTATGCAATGTGCGAAAAATAATTCAACGAGCAATAATATCTCAATTCCATTATTAAGCACGTTGATGTCCTGATCCGCCAACGGTTACGATTGAAAGATGAAATTTCGGATTTAATATCAGCCCTCCAATCACATAAGCTGTCATCTTTTGATTAAATGCATCTCTTTTTTGTGTAGCAGTTTATATTTAGTTAAAAAAAGACTCGTCACACGTACAATTACACTATATGTTACAATTAAATTTGAGCCGATTCAGTTTTTTAGTAATATTTATCTGCGTGTAATATGTTTCCTTATTCTACACTGAATTGTGCAGACAATAGAGATATGTTTCCTTATTCTCCTTCAATTCAGTTGGGCTGTCAGAGAATTAGAAGGAAAGTTGCAAGTACCTCCCTCACCTTTTCATATTTCTGTCATTTGAATGGGTGGGTAGTTAGATGATTTCCAACTTTTAAATTAATTTTAGGACTTCACATTGTAAGTTAGCAGCAATTTTTTTGTTCTCTTATAATACGTCCCGTTGCAACGCACGGGCACGATACTAGTAGTTAATTAATACCGTCTTTCTATGAAAGTTTGCAAGTGCTTGATTACTAAGTAATATTGTACTTGATTACTAAGTTTGCAAGTGCTTGATTCAGCTAAATCTGTATGGGTTTTGACTTTCATATTGTACTTGATTACTAAGTAATACATCTTTTGGGGGAATGCACATGCATGAAGCACAGTCAAACCTATATTAATTTACTCTTTTTGCAAATAAGGGTTCTGTAATTTAATTATGGCATGAGAAACCTTTCTAATTCCCCCAAAGTTGGATTAACATGACTGTTGCAAATTAATTACAAGTTTTATATCTGGCAAAAATTCCGAACATATCTAATTAAAATGTTTTCTGACTCAAAATTTTTGAATATATATTGAACATATATTTTGTCATGTGGCTAACACCGATCAATCATAAGATAATAAGATTTTTTTTTTGTTAATTTTATGAAATCCAAGGCTTGTAAACTGAGAAAATAAGTTCTAATTGTATTCTAAAAGAAAATTATTTTACAATGATATTTAAAAAAAAAGTTTGCAAAACAGGAAAAAAAAACGGAGTAAATTTACCTCCTACATAGCCAAGAAGGGAAAACTGCAACAGCAGAAGACGCGGCAATTGAGAAACTCATATTTTTGCGGCAAGACCCTCGTGAAATTTCTAATTCAATAAACTTTTCACTCAGTATTTTGTATTCACATACTTTCAAGATAGCCAACGTTGTGTGACAATTATATATTTATATGTGAATACTTTCATATATGACTACAGTACGCATGAAATAACAATTTTGGTCATACAAAATTTTAAATTTTACATAGGAGATTATATCACTAACACCTCTGCTTGACTATACAAAAGATCTCTATCTAAAGAAACATAGATCATTTCAAATTTTCTGACATCCATCCTACTAAAGGATAGTTTAAAATTTTGAATCTTGCAACTGCAAAATGCAAGAACAAAATTAGAGAGAAGTAATTGAAAATTCGATTTACGAATTAAAAAATTATCAGGGATATAAGCGCTCAAAAAGAAGAAATAGACCTCTACAGTTATATTTGCGCTCCCTCTATAAGACTGCCATTAACGGACGCATAAGAAAACCAAAAAGAAAAGAAAAGAAAAGGTACAAAGAAGAAACCCCTTAAAACCCCCTCATTCCCCTTTCCCTTCTTCAAAACCTTCAAAAGACTACCATTCAAACCTCTAAAAGCCAGGGATTTTTTTTGTTAAAACTCCCTATTTACCCAAGTTTGTAACATCTTTTCTATCTAAAAGAGGGTATTTCAAAATCTTGAATCTCGTTTTGTTCTTTTAGTATACAATGGGTAGTGCTGGGGCAGAGGCAGTGATACCATTGGCAGCAGTTGTTGGTATTTTATTTGCATTGTGGCAATGGTTTGTAGTGTCTCGTGTGAAAATATCAGGTTACTACCAATCTCTAGGAACCAGCAATGGGTATCATGGTGGTCCAGTTTTCGAGATGGATCGAACAGAGGAGGATGCAGTTGAGGGATCCCCGGATGAACGGGTCATCATGGCAAAATGTACCGAGATACAACATGCGATATCAGTTGGTGTGTATTTATTTTTCTTTCTTTTTCCTTTCATTTTTTTCATTTTTCAGAAATCTTGTTGATTTATGCTTTTGTATCACTTGTTCCTTTTTTTTCAACTCTTCTCCATGCAGTCATTTTACCAAGTCAATGATTCTCATTGCATACTTGGTCTCGATAGCTTTTCTTTTGGAATGGACTTTTATTCATATTGAAAATTATATAAAGACTTGTGAAAGTTTGTTCACTTTGACGACATTGATGCTTTCATTTCAGTTTTATATTTTTAAGTTTATTACAGCATTGTAGTTCTGTTTACTGGATCCTAATATTCAGTGGAACAACTGAAACACATAGGCCAGAGAAACTTTGTATCTAACAAGAAAAAAACCCAATACCTTAAGTCAAACCTTATTTTTCTTGAACCTTGTTCCAATTATTACGGTATCTGTCAGTATTGTACAGTATTACTGCTACTGGTATGTACAGGTGTGCACAGTGCCATTTAAGTTTAGGCCATGACTGAAGCCTAATATTATCTATAGAAATGGAACTTTCAAGGTTGCACTCTGCAATATTGATACTAACTAAAACATTATAGGAATCCTGAATTACAAGTACATATGTTTATTATAAATTGACTAATTGCAGTTTCTTCACCTTTTGTTTCCAGGTGCAAACTCGTTTCTTTTTACACAATATAAGTATCTGAGCGTATTCATGACGTTCTTCGCCATAATAATTTTCCTTTTCCTTGGATCGGTTAATAGCTTCAGCACAAAAGCCCAACCATGCACCTACACCCAAAACCAAAGTTGCAAATCAGCACTTGCAAATGCATTTTTCACAACAATAGCCTTCCTCCTCGGTGCATTAACTTCCGTCTTTTCGGGATATCTCGGCATGAAAATAGCCACTTATGCCAATGCAAGGACTACTTTGGAAGCACAAAAGGGCATTGGTACAGCTTTCAAAATTGCATACCGGTCCGGTGCAGTGATGGGTTTTTTGCTTGCATCAAGTGGATTGTTAGTGCTATACATCTCTATAAATTTGTTCAAGGTCTATTATGGAGATGATTGGGAGGGTCTCTTTGAGGCAATAACAGGTTATGGGCTTGGTGGATCTTCCGTGGCACTCTTCAGTAGAGTTGGTGGTGGAATCTATACAAAGGCAGCTGATGTTGGTGCAGATTTGGTCGGGAAGGTCGAAATGGACATTCCAGAAGATGATCCACGAAATCCTGCAGTATAATTTTTTTCCCTTTTTTTGTTTATATATTTGGAATCATTTTTCTCAAGTTATATTATAAATTTATAATACCAATTAATCCTGCTAAGTGGTAAGTAAAAGGGGACACTTAACTCGTATTGGTTGGGTCCATTACCTGTTAATTATAGAGTGATGGGGCCTGCCAATTTAAATTCAGTACCAGGTATGTACCAGTTGAGGGCCAGCAAGAAGCTCAATTCAGTACCAGGTAGAACTCAGGCATTTCAGCACAAGAAACATTACTTACAGCACTGACTAATCTATGTTATTCTTCTTTACAGCCGGGAGAAAGTAGCTAGATTGGTTGTATCAGATTTAGAACTGCATTGTAGTACTGTACTGGTACTTAATGGTGATCCTAATGTATCAATTAAAGCAGTACTACATATTCGTTTTTACAGGTTATAGCAGATAATGTGGGAGACAATGTAGGGGACATCGCCGGGATGGGATCTGACTTGTTCGGATCTTATGCAGAGGCCACATGTGCGGCACTGTATGTGGCATCCATCTCCTCTTTTGGTACCAACCACAATTTCTCAGCCATCTTGTACCCACTCCTGATAAGTGCAATGGGAATAATTGTGTGTTTGTTCACTACTTTATTCGCCACGGATTTTTCTAAAATCAAGGCAATTTCTGACATTTCGCGTGTTTTGAAGCGCCAGCTCTTGATTTCAACTGTTTTGATGACTGCTGGGATTGCAGTTGTCACATTTACAACTTTACCCAAGAGCTTTACAATATTCAATTTTTCAAATCCCAAACATGTCAAGAATTGGTACTTACTTTTTCTCATTTTTTTTCTACTTCTTTTAGGATTGCAATATGCAAAAGCTCTGCAAAACACTTATTAAAACAGTGCTAAAGAATAATACAATACATTATTTTTTAACTCAAAGGTGTATATATTATGTTAACAAAGGATTTGTTTTTTGAAATTATTTCATGTGTACTCTTAATTGAAGCAAGTACATTCAAGTTACTATTTTCTGTTGTATATAAATTACAGGCAACTTTTTCTATGTGTTTCTATTGGCTTGTGGGCTGGCCTTGTAATTGGATACACCACCGAGTTCTACACCAGCAATGCTTACAGGTGATCCATTTTCTCTCAGTAGGATAAGCATACTCCTCACTAAATTGTGAATAGTAATTTATGAAACTTTTTTTATTACTTTAAGGATAGTAGTAATTTGTCTAAAGATTACTTTTAGAAGTTCATTTGTTTTTCTTTACATTTCTTTCTCGATTTGTAGTCCGGTTAGAGATGTGGCCGATTCTTGCCGTACTGGTGCAGCAACCAATGTGATTTTTGGCCTAGCACTTGGCTACAAATCAACAATCATACCAAGCTTTGCATTGGCAGCTTCCATCTACACCAGTTTTCGCCTTGCCTCAATATATGGAGTAGCCATGGCTGCACTGGGAATGCTTAGCACAGTTGCCACTGGGCTGTCGATTGATGCTTATGGGCCAATTAGTGACAATGCCGGTGGCATTGCTGAGATGGCTGGTACTTCAATTTAAGAGAATAATTCCCAAACAGTTTCACTTGTGTGCTCCTACAGAACATAATAATATCTGTCAAACAATAAATATAGTTCATATGCCTCTTGCATACACAAAGTACCCTGTACAGTCCTTTCCCATTTTTCTTGAAAATGCGCAAATTTCTTTCTTTATATTATGTCTGAAGGAAGGAGGGGTATTAGCATTTTCAGTTTGGTAAGGAAAAAACCGAATAGTTCCTATACTTCATGGGGGTATTTTTAATAATTATTTTTTTAGGGGTACGCATAAAATTGTGCAAGTACTAGACTGAAAATAATTTCAATATATATAGACTGGAGTAGCTTACCATGAAATAAATTATTAAGACAAAATTAAACCAAATTAGAAATGTACCTATGGCAAATTGCTTAGTTGTAGAAGGGATGACAATTAAGAATTGGCAAATATCACCCTGCCATTGGCAAAAGAAGTTGGATTTGGAATTCAACTAGGGAGCCTTCTCCAGTATTTTACAAGTAATAAAATATCATGTTAGAATTATGTTAGTTAATTTTGAGAAGATATTATTTTCTTCTAACAGGTATGAGCCATGAGGTTCGGCAACGAACTGATGCACTTGATGCAGCTGGTAACACTACTGCTGCCATTGGCAAGGTATGCATTCTTTGCCTCTTCTCTTTTATTTGCAGAAATTAGAAAATACCCTTACATTCTTCAAACAATGCCAAAAATTAAAAAGAAATCTCTTTTTGTAAGTGTACTAAAATGCAATTGAATGGTTAGATTTCTTATGTTTCCTTCTAGGGCTTCGCTATTGGTTCCGCTGCATTGGTATCGCTAGCACTGTTTGGTGCATATGTGAGCCGGGCTGGTATTGCATCAATTGACGTACTAGATCCGAGAGTATTTGCAGGTCTGATGGTGGGGTCCATGCTCCCCTACTGGTTCTCTGCCATGACAATGAAGAGTGTTGGCACCGCCGCTCTCAGAATGGTAGAAGAGGTAAAATTGACTATTCCTTCCTAAGATTACTGAAAATACATTCAAAGCTCCAAATGTTATGTGAATTACCAAAATGCCCTTAGCTTCAAGTGCAGAACTATGTATGTGTAACAGGTAAGGAGACAGTTCAATACCATACCAGGTCTGATGGAAGGACGTACCAAGCCTGATTATGCAAGTTGTGTGAGGATATCAACTGACGCTTCTCTCCAGAAAATGGTTCCTGCTGGTTTTCTAGTAATGGTGAGCCCCTTGGTTGCCGGTACTTTTTTTGGGGTTGAGGCTCTTGCTGGCCTTCTGGCTGGTGCACTGGTTTCTGGTGTGCAGGTATGGCTCCTATTTGTGCATCATTATGTTTGTGCATTGTGTGTTGTCCTTTTTTTTTCTTTTATGTCTGGTCTCTTAGGATATGATGTACTAAGGTCTAATTTGTTTAGGTTGCCATTTCTGCATCAAACAGTGGAGGTGCTTGGGACAATGCAAAGAAGTACATTGAGGTATATTTTTGTTTATCTAGCACTAGTTGCCAGCCAAAGAAAATATTAGTACAAGTATAATCTTTTTTTAAAAGATACTAGTACAGCCACTGCTGCTCAAGGGACCAGTAATTATCTTCTTATTTGAGATACAAGACAGAACAAGCATTCAATATAACTCTAAAGTAAAATATATTATTACAGCTGCTGTTGAAAATTAGACAAGTAGACTATTTAAAATTAATAATGGGCGTACCCAGTGCCGAAAGCTCCCACACGTTGTGGGGTCTGGTGAAGGGAATTTCTAGGTAGCCTTCCCCTTGTATTTTTGTTAGGAGGCTGATTCGAACCCAGGACACAAGTGGAGATACTCTATTTCAATTATAGATTGCCTTTCATTTAAAATTAATAATGAAAGACGAAAATTAATAACCAAGTTTTAAAAGTCCAAATCAATTTTGAACTTTGTAAAGTGTAACTTGACCCTTGGAACATTTCTTGCTTATACATATTATCTTTTCCACTAGTTAGTAACTAACAAATTGGGTTAAATAATAATAGGCTGGAGCGTCTGATCACGCAAAATCTCTGGGGCCCAAAGGATCAGATGCACACAAGGCAGCCGTGATTGGTGACACAGTGGGGGACCCACTCAAGGACACATCTGGGCCATCCATCAACATCCTCATCAAGCTCATGGCTGTTGAATCCCTCGTCTTTGCTCCCTTTTTCGCAGAGCATGGAGGTCTAGTCTTCAAGTAGATTCAACAGGAACTAACTTTTAGCTTCAGTTTTTTGTTCCCTCTCCTAATATCTATAATTATCACTGCTGTTTAGATTAAACTTATATGTATGTATGTGTTTAGTATTTAGATGTGTGTTTAGCCTCTTTTACGTCATTATTTTTGTTGTTATCATTTCTTCGTTCTATGTCTTTTTAGACAAGTGAGGTAGTGAGCAGCATTTTATTGGTTGTAAAAGAAAGAGATATACCTTGTGGGGTTAGGGGTGTAAACGGTCGGATACGGATCGGATAGTGATCAAACTGTATTTTTATCTGTTATAATTTTTTGGATAAGGATACGAATACGGATAGTTTCGGATATGGATACGGATATAGATCGAATATTGGATGGATACGAATACGAATATAAATATAATTCGGATAATTAAAAATAAATTACTAATGTACATTATAGTAAAGAATAACATCTAAATATATTTTTTTTCATTCATAAATTAGATTTAATATTCATAATAAGTTTGTTGGTTACAAAACATATATCATATTATCAAAACATTAGTTACTAATCATGTCATAGTGTTATATTGTTCATCAGAATATATATATATATATATATATATATATATATATATATATATATATATATAGTATGGCTAAGTTGCTGCTGGTAGCATTTCGGCCAGCTGCTGCCGGGCTATATTTAGCCATACGATGTTCAAACAACAAATCCAAACCGTTAGATGTGATCTCTATATTAAAATCTACTTGGAGACCAAATTTTACATTTTTTGGAATTTTTTTACTATTTATTAAGCCACTTTGAAAATTGCTGATCCGGATGAACAGTAAAAACAGTCTGGACCATATGATCTGGAATTTTCAAAGTGGCTTAATAAATAGTAAAAAAATTCCAAAAAATGTAAAATTTGGTCTCCAAGTAGATTTTAATATAGAGATCACATCTAACGGTTTGGATTTGTTGTTTGAACATGGTATGGCTAAATATAGCCCGGGAAGCAGCTGGCCGAAATGCTGCCAGCAGCAACTTAGCCATACTCTATATATATATAGAGAGAGAGAGAGAGGAGGGATCAAGTTACAACAATTTTGAGTTACAACAAAGTTACAACATTCATTTTTTTCATTTTCAAAGTCCTAATCGTCGATCCAAACCGTTCAACGTGATCTCCATAATAAAATGTGCTTGCAGATCAAATTTTACATTTTTTTTAATTTTTTTACTATTTATTAAGTATTTTACAAAAACTAGTTAAATTCAGACCATTGAATTTTGTACCCATCTTAATAAATAGTAAAAAATTTCAAACAAATGTAAAATTTGATCCGGAAGCACATTTTATTGTGGAGATCATGTTCAACGGTTTGGATCAACGATTTGAATTTTGAAAATGAAAAAAATGAATGTTGTAACTTTGTTGTAACTCAAAATTGTTGTAACTTGATCCCTCCTCATATATATATATATATATATATATATATATATAGAGGAAGGTTCAAATGCCTCCATTTTTCATGCCTCCACCATGCCTCCACTTTTAAAAACTATAATAACTCAAAATTTAAAACTTAAAAGTCAAAATAAAACCGTTGGATATGATCTACATCATTTTATCAATGTGCTCATAAAAAATTATGACATTTTGATTTTGTTTTTATGTGAATCAATAAGTTGAAAAATCAACGTCTAGAAATTATCCACATTAGTGCGTTTTTTACAAGCTCTTGATGACAACCAAAACAAAATTGAAATGTCATAATTTTTTACACGTGTATAGATAAAATGATTTAGATCATATCCAACGGTTTTATTTTGATTTTTAAGTTTTAAATTTTGAGTTATTAAAGTTTTCAAAAATGGAGGCATGGTGGAGGCATGAAAAATGGAGGCATTTGAACCCTCCTCATATATATATAGAGTAGAACTAGGGTGCTCCTAAGCTCACCAAGCCCTTCCGTGAGCGCGACTCTAAAACCTATCAAATTGACTTCAAACGACATTTTCAAACCATTAGATGTTCAATCTATATTAAAATGTGCTTGGAGACCAAATTTTACATTTTTTGAAATTTTTTTACTATTTATTAAGATGGTTTGAAAATCGCTGTTTTCCAATGGTGCAGAATTTTAATAAAAACAGCGATTTTCAAACCATCTTAATAAATAGTAAAAAAATTCCAAAAAATGTAAAATTTGGTCTCCAAGCACATTTTAATATAGATTGAACATCTAACGGTTTGAAAATGTCGTTTGAAGTCAATTTGATAGGTTTTAGAGTCGCGCTCACGAAGGACTTGGTGAGCTTAGGAGCACCCTAGTTCTACTCTCTATATATATATATATATATATATAGAGGGAGAGAGAGAGAGAGAGAGAGAGTGGTTAATATCAAAACGTTTGTTCCTAGCCCCCGGTGCAACCAAGTTGTTTTTGGATTTTCAAAATCCAAACGGTCGATCCGAACCGTTCAACATGTTCTCTATATTGAAATGTGCTTGGAGACTAAATTTTACATTTTTTGGAATTTTTTTACTATTTATTAAGCCACTTTGAAAATTCCTGATCACATGGTCCATAATTTAGTTGCACTGTTTTTACTGTTCACCCGGATCAGCAATTTTCAAAGTGGCTTGATAAATAGTAAAAAAATTCCAAAAAATGTAAAATTTAGTCTCCAAGCACATTTCAATATAGAGAACATGTTGAACGGTTCGGATCGACCATTTGGACTTTGAAAACCCGAAAACAACTTGGTTGCACCGGGGGCTAGGAACAAACGTTTTGATATTAGCCCCTCTCTCTCTCTCTATATATATATATGTATATATATATGTAGTTTAATAAATCATTGGTATGTATATGCAATTTAATAAATTAATTTGTTGTAGTTTAGGAGTGTAAACGGTTAGATACGGATAATTATGGATAGTTAAAAATCTTACAGTATCCTTTTCAGTTATAATTTTTCAAATACGGAGATATGAATAGTCTCGAATATGAATACGGATCGGATAATTTAAGTAATTTTCCAGATTCAGATCCGGACAAAATCAGATAATATCCGATCCATTTACACCCCTATATGGGGTACTGCCGTACTTGTTACCTCTAGTTTAGTATGATTGTATCAATTCGCAAAAAATAAAAATAAAAACTCTTATTATGCAATTAATTTCAGTTCAGTTCAGTTCAATTCAATTCATACATCTGCTTAGATTGTTTCTAAAAACAAATTCAGAGTAAAAAATACAACTAAGAATAATCAACAGTGGACCAAATTTAAGTTCGGTCCAAACTTCAGAAGCATCTAATAACACAAAAGTACGACAACAATTCTCCAAATACAAACAAACACTTGCTTTAGTATTGACATAATCAAATATCAGATATTTCATACAAAAGTTGCATCAAGAGTTCGGGCAGAAAAAATCTAAGGCTGCTTTAATTGCACATAAGATGTTTATCTATTGATTATTCAACCAAAATGCCATCGTGCAACATAACATGACCTACCAAACTGATTTTAAAGAACATGTTAACCAACACCTTTAACCAACCCCCACCAATCATTTCCCCCAACACCCCATTTTTTTACCGTACTACACCTTGAACAAATGCCCCACAAAATTTTAAAAGGCAAGGGGCTTCACCATAAATAAACTAGTCCCTAAACTTAATCATATAATTCAAAAAAAACAAAAGCAAGGTCCTTTTTTTCCACCACGGGTCAAAGTCCTTAACCTTGCTAACAAATAATGTTACAAAGCTCACTACACCTATTGCAGTAAACATAACATGCGCAAAAAATGTACAAAAGGATGAAACTACTAGACCTCTCCAGCTATTCTCATAAGTCCCCTAGCAGTTTCAACTCAGCTCCAAGTCGGTGCACCACCTCTTCCTTTTCCTTTTATAATGTTTTTCGAGCTGTCAATACCATTGAATTTTGAATTTGACAAAAAAAAAACATGGCCTCATCTTACAGGATACGGCTCGGAATTGCTCAAAGAAGTAGAGCAATCATCAGGTAACTGTGCATCATGATTTACTTCAACTTTATTTTCAGTTTTGCCTTCGTTTTCAGTTGTACTTTCTGAGTTACTGAAATCGCTTCCATTTGATTCCTTTTCAGTTTGCGTAGACACGTCAACCAGTTTATCACTTGTTGGTTCATCCACCTGGTTATCTTTCTTTGTCAAGATGGCAATCTTACTGCTCGTCAAACGCGCCTCGAGTTTTGGTTTCTTTGCTACCACATCTCCGCTGTCATTGCACTTGTTAGTGTCACACGTGCTATTGGAGGAAGGTTTGCGTTTGTGCTTGGAGATGTTTAGCGGTGCATTCTCGTCTATCAGACTCTCTTCATTTTTCTTAGCAGGTGGTGGTGGCGGGTTGTAATCCTCATCATCCTCATCATCTTCATAGTCTACAAGACCCGCTGAAATTGGCCTGATAAATAAAATTGAAACAAAAAATACTGATTACATGATACCAGATAATATTGAGTAGTTAAGTCTATAACAAGTCTGCAATAACAGGTTCACAAAGTATTAAAATAGAATCAACAAATATATACCTAATTGAAGGATAGTTAGATTTAGTGCCGTTAGGTACCCTGTTATTTTTAGGTCGTGTGCTTCTATTTTGCCTGTGTGTAGCATTTCCAGCTGAATCCTCTTCATCACTACAACCAATGAAAAGTGATTAAAATGTTGACAGCAAGTGCTTTTTTTTAACAGAAAAAAAAAAGTACTGCTTGCGTTGCCATGTAGGCAAACTAAAATTATATTTTTTTTGGAATAATCAGTAATCATAATAGGAATGGAACCTGACAAGATTAGCAGCCATCTAACCAAGTAAATTAAACGTTCTGTAAAACAAAAAATAACCAACCTGTCCTCATTGAAGTAGTCTTCTTCTTCCTTGTCAAGACCTCTATCCTCAGCTCTTTTCCTTGCTTCTCCCTTTGCATTGTTTTCTGTTTTTTGTTCGCCGTTATTCTCTAAGCACTGCATAAAATTGATTCCCAATATAGTAAAGTTTTGTACTATTTTACCAAGATATTAGAAAAAAAGCTACTCCCATGTGTTCCCTTGCAAAACAATAATATCAGCTATGCTCCTATAAACAAAAATGGAGAACAAAACAGGAAGCCATAAAAAACAGTTGAAAAGTCACTTCTAACACATCCCCCTTTATCTTAATTAAAAGAAATCCAAACTATGCGCAACTGCACGCACAGTGTTCATCTCTAGAAGAGGTAGGAAGGGCAATTTGATAATTTGTTCAAAATCAATTAGCAGAGACAGGTGACATTTCGTATGTTTTAAGGATAGATATTTCTGGCTTTTGAGGATATCTTTAGTATCTCGAGGTCTTATGGACATAGAAATGGGACTTCACCATCCTAAGTTCACATTTCTCTCTGAAAAATTATACACGCATGCAATTATCATCAAGTTCAATTATTTCAAGAACTATTGCACAAACATAATGTAGGGTATAGGTCACTGACCTGGTCGTATTTGATTTTTAGGGCTTGAATGCTCCCCAAGTGCTCAAACTTCCTAAGCTGCTCTGAGAACGTCTCCACCACATAAACTACTAGAGATTTCAAATTATCCTGGAAAATTTACAAGTCCAAAATTTAATCTAATTTTATTCATGTAGGTGCCTTTTCTAGTTGAATTTTCCAGGTGCTACGGATTCGATTTGAAGCATCAAATGCATGATACAACGCAAGTAAAAAAGATGTTGGTTAGTTTCAAGCTCGATGATGTTAATGGGAGTTAATATATGCATAAATGTTAAGTGAGGTTAGTCAAGTTAACTGAGGCTAAGTTAAACAACTTGGAGTTAACTGAATTTGATTAGACACGATTGAAAGAGACATTTTACACAGCTATAAAATTGTGTTTTTTTTTTAGACACGTGGCAGATGCTGCCAGTGTCACAGCTATAAAATTGTCAAACCTTAATTCAGTTATCTTGGCACAAATAAAGCAACTGACTGTTTACTAATGTTTCATTGCAGTCCTTGAAGTCCAGAACAATCAATACTATAATATTCAAACAAAAAACAAAGTAGTACCTTGCGTATGTACTCAAGTAATTCCAGAACACCAGAATGGAGCATGTTGTACCTGTTCCCATTTTCACAGAATGCGTCGATAATCGGTTTTAACAGATTGTTTTTCACAATGTGACGAAGAAGATGTTCATCCTGGAAATTATTTATATGAGAGAAGAAAATAAGTGCACAAACATAGAGGTGCATTATTTGACAGCACAGGATATGAAAACCATTTCAGTCACCTAAATGCTTTCAGTCTTCCATATATTTTGTAATGGCTAACAATACTTCATTGATACTATTTCAGAGCTTAGAAATGTTTAACACTCATCAGTAAGATCTGGCCAAAATAATGAATAACAGAAACAAGCATTGGTACAGCCAGTGTGTCACCCCGCACTGGTACAACACTAAAACACACAAACATAGACACAAAAGGAGGGGAAAGCAAACATTTCGAGAGATGATGGTGCGCATAAATCGAACGACGGCCGCAACAAGAAACCTCTCCTTTCTCCGTGTTAAAGTTAGAATTTTCTCTATTGCATTATTTATCAAAAAACTACACCTGTAAAATAGAAAAAAAAAATACAGTAAATAAAGACATCAAGTGAATAAATATGAAACAAACATTGAAAAAATAAAGTGCGGCAAATAAATAAATAAGTGAATGAATAAATGAGGATCTATCATAAATGAAGTCCAGTCCTGTTGATACCAGTATCATACAAATACCACACCTGAATGGTATGTCTCATTATCATGGACTGTACCAACCTGTACTGGTACAACAATACTACAAAAAGAAATAAAGCTCCTTTCATAAGAAATTACTTGATCCTGTAGGGATGGTGTACCACACAAAAGCACAGCAACTCGCATATATTCATCAAAATTTCGGACTTGGCCGGTAGGTTATCTGATTCGTTGCTTCTACTAGGACCAGTAGAGGAGTTGAGTGCTCCTTGGGAATATTTCTTCAGAGAGCACGATTGTGCTATTACATCAACCAGTTGATCAAGATAATTTTCGTAGAATATGTCTATTATTGCATCTTTCTGTAACAAAAGAAAAATGTTTCAAAAAGAAAATTCAAGAAGAACAGATTGCTGACTTGAAAAAGTTCAGCGAGCTGCAAATATAAAATTTAATGAAATGCAGTTCTTTGAACACCTGTAAATACAAAACTAATATCCAGAAACAACAAATAGCTTTCAAAATTCTGAATTTTAAAAATCTTATATTACTATCAAGAACTTACTCTCCAGAAACAAACCAATAGCTTGCATACACAAAATTACTTTTCTAAATAAATAAAACAGAATTTCATGGAAGCCACCCAATCAATCTTTTTAATAAACTAATAACAGCACGAAGCAGGACCATAAAAAGGAAACTTAGAATCATACAAAGTTTGATGATGAATAAATAATAAAGGCACCTGAGTCCCAGACATCGTGTAGGAGTCGATCAAAATTCGAATAATTTCAAGGAACTGACAGTGCATATCTTCACCAAAGTCCGTTATCATACCCTTAACCTGAAAGAGATGATCCAAAGTTGAAAAAAAAGAAGAAGGCAAAAGGGTCATCACCATAAATTACAGAACAATAATTTATGTTCCAAAAAACAGGCATAATAGTGGTGGAATAAAAAACTGAGTGGCCTGAAGAACTTCTACTCCATCACATTCTTGTTTGAGAGATGAAACAGTAAACAATTCTGCCTTGAACAATTACTTGGCAAGGGCCCCCTATTCCACAATTCCACCTCACCCACACCCCAAAAAATAATATTATCTATTTCCATTTGGTTGGAATAGAGGAGGGGCGAAAGTGCAAAAGAGAGGTTTGACAGAAAAATTTCCGGCCCGGTCCCACAATACAATAAAGTCCAATCCCTTTAAGCATCTATTCCAACTCAATTCCACAAAAATCTGTCTATAAAAATAGGAATGCTCTTGGAAGATTCCCGCCCCCACCCAGAAAAAGGATTGTTCTAGTGGTGCAAAAAAACATACCAATAGGCCAAGAAGTGTGTTTCCTTCTTGTTGTATTATGAAGGATCTGAGCAGATTTGGGTCTTGATTCAGAAATAGTATTAATATGTCTGTCCTGTTCATGTCAGCAAAAAAACGAAGTTTGCATGAGGTGCTTATATCATATGGAACCAGCAAACGATCCTTATTCGGGGTGCCACATGAATCAGGTCCATGTCAGACATTTACCACTAAACCGGTTTATTTTTTTCACTTTCAGTTAATATTTAGAAGGCTAGCTGGGAGCTTTTAGTATTGATACAGTTCGATTTCCGGTAAAAAGCAGGTGGCTTTGGTACTACCACACAACAAACAAAATGATGGATTTCAAATAGTGCTTCAAAATCCAACTAAGCCATCTCTATCCTTATCTTAAGGGTTCAGATATTCAGCATAGATATATCAATAGACCACAACCCAAAATCAAAAAATATGGCGTCCATTTAAAAACTTTAATCATACTAAGATTATCAATAAAATTCACAATAACTATATCACAAGAAAAAGAAATACCCAGCAGAAATAATTTTCTTATCATGACTCTGCAGCACGTCAACAATAATGTCAAATATGCCTTCGTTAGCAAGATCCCTACAAGGATGATGCATTATGGAAAAAAAAATTATTCAATCTAGGAGAGACCACATGATCCTATTTCTTTCCCACAACAAAGGCAGGAAAAAAAAGATATTACCTGAAAAGCCGCAGCTGTTGTACCAACTGGAGACTTTTACTGAGAGAACAGAACTCATGCAAGAACAAAACCTAAACAAACAAAAGGGAGGGAGAGGGAGAGGGGACCAAGAGAGAGAGAGAGAGAGAGAGAGTTGTAAAATAATGTTAGAAACAGCAGATATCAATCAGAAAGGGTTGGAAGCAGTATTATACCATGACCTAACATGTCTTACCAGATCTCTTTTTGAATCACATGATACAGCATCCGATTTCATCTTAGCAAACAGCTCTTGAATGAAACATGAATCATCTTTCAGCAAGGAGATTACCTAAATGAAGAAGAACAACGGTTTCAAAACGTATAATAATAATGATTAGAAGAGACAAGTTTTTCTGCATAACACTCTAAAAGTCTAACAACAAAAAGAAAAAAAAAATATCCAGCAAACCTCAACAGAAAATAGTGAAAACTTGAGGTCTTTCTTGTAGTTTTGTTTTTATCTGTTTAAGTTAATAAAGCCTATTTTCTGGAGGCACGGGGAACATTCTTGTTGAGATTGTGCGAATCCATGATCCATATAATAAAGCACAGAAGATCAGATTAAAGAAAAATATTAGACAGGAATCCTAACCACCGCATTGTTTGAATGTATAATTGAATTGAGGCTGGCAATTGTAGCATCATCCAAGGCCCTCGGCAGTATCACATCCTAAGTTTTGTGCAAATCCAAGTATAAACATCAAGTACTTACAGATAAACTAAATAGAGCAAAGCTAGGGTGTGATGTGCTCACCAAGAGGGGTTGGTGAGCACATCACACCCTAGCTTTGCTCAACTATATATATCTTAGAAGTACCAATGACACAAGCAAGATGGGAAATGGCAGAATTTAAACCTTAATGTAACCAACTCTGTATGACTGGTGTATCTTCGTAAGAACTGAATTGTTTTTTATAGGAATTGCCTGAAACAAAATAATATGAACTGTTAAACAGATCTTTCAAAAATAAACAGAAAAAATAATAAGAATAAAGTACCTCTTTGAAAACAACATGCTCTTTGAGAAAAGCTCGATGATTCTGAGCCTTAGGTACCTCTGGGTCATCTGTTTCAAAGAAGTGCACTACTTCAATGCAAATAACATAATACATATATTGAAAATACAAGATCTGTTTTATAAAACTAGTCTACAGAGTCATCAAAGTACATTTTGCCACTTAAAGATGAATCCGTGTGTGCATGCACGCGTGCGTGTCGTGTATAAAAGTAACAAAATATAACAAGAACATACATTCAAGAGCGCCAATGATATCCATAATAAAATCATCAGAGAACATCCGATCAAATATTGTAGGATTGTTCAGTAAGACTGCATAAACAACCAGTAAGAAATTCATCATTTAATTTATAAGTCTGGTGCAGTACATATATAGCTCATGTTTTCTAGCGATGTTTTTAGTGTTATAAAATTATTTAAGGAACACTAACATGAAAGACAACATATACAAACTTAAAATTAATTTAAACATAGTTAAAAATACGCACTGATGCCCCTGACCAATCGATACATCATGTGGAGGCCATCAATGTTATCCAAGTCTTCACTCATTCGAAATATATCAACCAGCTTTGGGAAAAATTCACTCTGCACCAAGTTTGATTAAAAACTTATATATAGTCCAGCCTCCTAATTAGAAAAGATAAAATAGCAACAACAGGAAAGATAGAACTAATAAGTAAAACAATAAAGTGCGCATATTGAACTTACATCTTGCGATATCAAGTCAGCTACACGCATCTGATCTGTAATATTGCACTCTAAAATTGTCTGAAAATTCATAGAGAAGAAAGAAAAGGCTGTCATGTCTATAGGCTCAGTTAATATGAAATGAGCTGTCATAGAAAAGTTCATGTCTGGAAAAAAAAAAATTGCACTGCTTTAGGGTGCATGCATATCTGTGAACAATTGGTCACAAATGCAGACAGTTTCGACCAAGCACAGGTATTTTAATAGAACTACAATCAAATAACTATTTTGGATGTTAGGCTCAGTTAATATGAAATAGTTGTCATGTTGGACTTGAGAGTAGGTCCGATGGGCATCGGACCTACCTCGGTTCGATGGGTTTAATCACCATCGATTTGCTTTTAGATTCATGCGAAATGCTTTAAACCCCGTGCGTGTATGTTTCAATTTTCGTGCGCACAATCTTATACTACATCGGACGGTCAGCGTGGCGTTGAACCTAAAAGTAGGTCCGATGGGCATCGGACCTACTCCGTTCTCGTCATGTTCAATTGGTTAAAATGTATAGGCACCAATTAGTCATTTCTACTTAACCTCAGTACAACAGTTACACTTACACATGCAGATGCAGTAGACAATTAATTGTAATTTACAACCAGAAAAGAAATAATAAATAACATAAAAGCTAAGAGGAGAGAGAGCATTAAAAATGAATTCAAGGTGAACTGTTTTAGGCACCAATTAGTCATTTCTAGTTAACCTCAGTACAACAGTTACACATGCAGATGCAGTATACAATTAGTTGTAATTTACAGCCAGAAAAGAAATAATAAATAACATAAAAGCTATAAGAGGAGAGAGCATTAGAAATGAATTCTAGGTAAGTTTGGACAAACCTTCAAAAGTAAAGGTAGACTGGACAGGTCAACAGGTGGAAGCTCCCTCAAATCGCTATTTACAGAGCGAAACGAACCTTCTGCAGAAGTAACAAATACAACCTTACTATAAATCTCATCAAGGTAACACAAAAAATAAGAGGAATCAGGGCAACTTTTCTAAAAATACCATTTGATTGCAAAATCCGAGAAGGTTCAAGAGTATCCATCGCTGGACGGGGACCAACTTCAAGACCTAAAAAATCAGTATGTAATAAGAAAAACATACAACTACACAGATTTTCAAATTTGCTTATGTTGTGTTGTCAGAACTAATATGTATCAATTCACTTCTTAAATTCAACCAAACTAAAAGAGGAGTTCTAAGAATTATGAAATAACAGTAAAAAGATTGGTTTTGGTTCAGTACAATTTGGTACAGGTCATTATGTGTTGGCACTGGACAAATTTCCTTGGTGATGTTACATAAGATTGAGAAAAGTACCTCCAAGATTATTAAAATGCATGTTTCTCTGAATGCCACCAATATTATCCCTAAAAAACAAAAATGGGTTATAAGGATTTTACACCAACTTCACACAAAAACCACAGACGGTGAAATGTTTGACTTGGTATGCTGAAGTGCATACTAACATTGAAAAACTTTGCATGTTCAGCCAAATATCTATATTGCCAACTTCATACAAACACATTTGAATAATAAAATGAATAAATAAACTATAGATTAACTTAACTCAATGAACCAGCAAAAATAAAATTTCTAAGGTTAAGTATACTTCGGTCATTAATAAGAGTGTTTTGAGAAAAAGGCAAAAAGAATCAACATTTCTAATAATAACACTAAATTAGCGACAGTAGAGCTTGGGTACTAACAAAAACAGTACCATATATAGGAGCAACCGGTTGCCTCCTGGAAGCTCAATGCCAATTCAGTAGCCAATTCTGGGTCCCGCCATGAAATAATTGTATCTGACATTAAAAGAGAAATAGCATAATATTATGTGTATCAGTTCAACAAGGCTCAAAAAGTTATAACTTAAAACTAATGTATCAAGTAATCTCTATTCTCATATCAGCATCAGACTGAACAATTGGGAGTTTAGTGTTCACACCACAATTGGGACTTGGACAAAGGAGGTAAGCTGATATGGACCTGTACAGGAGAAAGAATATTTTGGTGTATATCCCTGTTAAAAATAAAAAAGCAAATATGCCCAGAACCCTAACACACTCACTCAGAAGCATCAGCAGATTGCACACATTCAGAGCTTCAAACGCAGATGTTCAAATCCCATCTTTCTGACATCTAGCATCTAAAGCATGCACTCAGCCAACTATTCCGAATGCATGCATTCAGAATTCAAGCATAGTATTTTTTTATTCTTTCTAAAAGAAACACCACTGTAATTCTTTATAAATTTCGGAATAGATGTAAAGGAAAATTCCAGGAGACATAGCAAGAACATTATTAACAAAAAAGAATACCTTCTTGCCTCCTGTAAATATCATCAGGTGAGATACAGTGTGCTAACAATGTCTCGTTATCTTCTTCATCCAACACTAGCAAACCTAGCTCCTTTGACCCCTAGAATTGACATATTTAATAATATCAAAATCTAGTGTAACTTTCAGCTAGTAGCAAGTCTTGACCAAAACAGTATCGTAGAGCTCTTACAAAACTAAAAGACCATTTTTGTGTTCCTTCCTGTTTTTTGGGTGTTAGCACAGAGTGCTTCATTTTGGTATAGAAAACTTATTTTCGATACTATAACTACCCACATTTAAAAAAACTGCTGCTCATAAAGAAAGTAAAGGTACTTATTGTAAACAAGTTTCACAAATTTGATTTTTTTTTTTGTTTAAACTGTGATTCTCTATGGCTATGCAGTTCTTTGACAAGTACAGTTATGCTGGTATCATCCCATTATGAGAGTCACAATTTATATAAAAGCAACCACAAACAACTATACATATGTCTGGGTATAACTCAACAAAGGCTCAACTAAATCACAAAAAGATAAATCTCAATTCCATAAATTTCTGATAAGTATGAACTTAACCTCCATGTACTCTACAGTGACATGCCCAGTTCCTTGATCATCCCACTTCCCATCATCACTCAACCGATACAGCTTCACCCGCTGAAATGATTTTTTTTAAACTAAGCTTAGTGTAAGGAAGTAAAAAATAAGAGGGAAAGGCCCATGTATAGAATTGCAAAGCTAAATGATCGTACATACCAACCAATATAACGAAAGTACCTCTCGCAGCCTCCATGCCTAATTTATTAAAAGCCTAATATTACCCCTTCCACATCACCAATGGGCAAGATACAGAGTAGGAAAGAAAGGGAAAGATTTGCATCTTTTATATTATTTGGGGAAGGTGATTGTTCAGAAGATATTCCTTGTTTTGTAACAGCATACCAGATCCTATGCATTTTTGTAGGCCTATTGAGCATTTCTCTTTTTTTTAATGCATAGGAGGTATTTCCTATGCTGAAAGTAAGTGCAAGTTCCTGAGTATTGGAAGTGTATGAATCAAGTGGTACATAAATTGGCCCCGTGAATTAAAAGCATCAATTGGTGACACAAATATACAAAAAAAATAAAAAAAAATTGGTACTCTCCTTGTCCAAGTCAGAATAATCAAATAACCTGTTAAAACTCGTACAGCAAAGCATGGATATTCAATTGACTTTAAATAATTAATTTTATACCCAATATGGACAAATTTGCAACCCTCCACGCTAAAGCAGTACAAAAATTAATACAATAGCCAGGTAAACATAGAAGGTGCGAATAAAACCCGTGTGCATCAATTTTCAGTACCTAACATTCAACTTGAACTAAAAACACCTCCAACTGTTCAATTCTAGTAAAGGGGGAGTGTAAATAGATTTGCAATAGCAAATCAAAGAAAATCCTAAATACTAGAAGAATTACAGACGGAAACAGTCAAACACCTACTTGCATATTGTTGCTGGAAGAATTGGAACTCTTCCCTTGACCTCCCATGGAAGAAGCCACGAACAACCTCCTCGATTCGTCCAATAGAAGAAAAGTCGTACTTTTCAGAGGTAAAGTCGATAATTGGAACACCGCAGTGAGCTAGGGTTTGTACGGAGGGACGCCCGGGGGCTTAAAAAGCTAGTATCAGAAGAAAGGTTTAAGGTAGCGAGATAGGAGCCGAAACCCTAACCGCCATTAACGAAGCAAGCGCACGGGGGAGAGAGAGAGAAAAGAAGAGGGATTATTCGGCCTTTTTTTTTGCGCTCTTAACTTTTCTCTCTCTCTCTTCTAATTTTCTCTCTCTACCGAAACAAAAGAGGAGAGAGAAAATAATCCCAAAGACACGTGGGCCTTTTCAGATATGTACGGTGAATTAAGAAAATTACATGGCACGGCTGCTGCGAGCTTCGGCACGACACGGACACGGATCTGTCGTGTCGCCGGATTCACATGCTGTTGTGCTTACTCGAGTGATGAACTTCGACTTGTGAGTTGTGAGTTGAGGCACTGCACGTTCTAAGCAGGGGTGAGTAAATCGCTCACAATTCGTAACTTGCTCATAACTCGATTGCTAAATGCTCACTAACAACTCGCTTATTAGCAACTCGCTTATTAACAACTTGCTCATTAATTTAATGAGCCGAGCATGAGCATACCCCAACTCGCTTATAACTCGCTCATTAGCTCATTAAGAAATTAGTTATACAAATTCTGCCACATCTAATTCCTAAAATAGTATTTGGTTGAACCAGCTAAAAATTTTGAAACTATTTGGGCAGCAGCAAAATTTTCACATACTAAAAAATTTTAGAGGCAAAAGTGCAAAACTAAAGTGTAAAGTCACAGACTCACAGAGAGTCAAAGACTCTCTCCGCCAAAACAAAACCTAAATCCCTAAATCCCTCTCTCCGCCAAAACCTAAAGCCAGAGAATCAGAGACTCGGGCCGAGACAGCCGCATACAACCACCAGCCGCATACAGCCAGCCACCCTCTGCGTGCCTCTCCGCCTCTCGACGTGCCTCACCGCCTCTCCGCCTCTAATGGCTAGACAATTCAACTACCGAGCTCATCACCTCTGACCATTTATTTACCTCCTATTGCTGAAGGTGAGTTCTAAAAAAGAAAAAATTATCTAGTCATTATTGGCATGGAAAATATTAGTTCCACAAATGAGAAATTATTTGGTCATTTTTTCTAAATGTTGATCCATTATTGAACGGATCAGATTGAGCTTTGCATTACGGATTTGGTATCTTGTTCAAGGTTTTGAAAAATAAGTTCCTTTCACAAGTTTATGAAGTGGGTTCGATATTTCGGGTTAGAACAAAATTGAAAATTCTTTTAAAAGCTTTTCTAAAGTTGAACGTGGTTTTGAATTTCAAATTCTTATTAGAAATCTTTTTTCCTTTTTAACGAGGTAGTTGTCAACATGGTCTCTAAAATTCGCAGAATGTCTTCACCTACGGATGTAGCGGTCGAGCTTGTAGATGTAGATGCAGATGATAGCGAGAGTGAACACTTGGATAATGATGAACTAAGAGATACGGTGGATGAAGCTGCTGTAGAAGAGCCTAGTTCTGGAGGCCCTTGCAAGCGCCAACGGAGAACGAATTCTGAAGTTTGGCAATATTTTGTGCAAATAGAAGTAAATGAAAGAGGAAAGATGGTGCAGAAGTTAGAATGTGTCTATTGCAAACAGAGGTACGTAGGCATGAAGGGAGGCCCCACAACATCTCTTGGACGACACATCAGAATTTGTGGTAAAATAAAGAAGGCACAATGTAAAAATCAAGGTCTTCTTAAATTCGAATCTGATAGTATTGTACCTTATTTGAACCCAAATAGGGGTTATGATCAAATGAAGTGTAGAGAAATAATTGCTAAGTTGATCATAGCTCACGAGTTACCTTTTACATTTGTTGAGTATCAATGGTTCAACATCTTAATGAAGTACATCAATCCGCTTTATCAAAGAGTGAGTAGATTTACCATTAAACTTGAGTGTATCAAAGTGTTTGAATTAGAGAAAGAGAAGTTAAGAAAGGTCTTTAAGAGTGTTGATAGGATTTCACTCACAAGTGATTGTTGGACCTCAAACCAAACTATTGGGTACATGTGCTTGACGGCGCATTATATAGATTCCGATTGGAAATTACAAAAGCATATTATCAGTTTCAATGAGCTTGCACCACCCCATAGTGGTGAGGTAATTTCGGATGGTATCTTAGAATCTCTTATAAAGTGGGATATTCAAGGTAAAATTGGGGCAATTACTCTAGATAATGCTGCCCTAGTGATAGGGCAGCCGAAATTTTGAAGTCTAATTTTAAAGCGAGGGACAAGTTACATTTTAATGGGTTAATTTTTCATGTGAGATGTTGTGCTCACATCCTGAATTTGATAGTTCAAGATGGTCTTAGTGTGATTGAGCTTTGCATAGGAAAAATTAGGGAAGGAGTTAAATATCTTAAAAAGTCCCTGGGTCGTCTTTTGAAATTTGGTGAAAAAGCAAAAACTCTAGGTATCGATACTAGTCAATCATTATGTACCGATGTGAAAACAAGGTGGAACTCAACACACCGTATGCTTGAATCGGCTCTTTACTACAAATCCACTTTTCATGAGTATGCCTCGAGGGACTCTAACTTTAAATGGTTGCCCACGGAGGTTGAATGGATAAATGCCGAAAAAGTGTGCAAGTTGCTTGAAGTTTTTTTGGATGCCACCAATTTATTCTCAAGGTCATTGTACCCAACGGCAAATTTGTTTCTTGTGGAAGTTTTTAAGGTAAAAAAGGAGATATGTGAGGCTTATATTTCGGATGATGAATTTGTGAGGAAAATGAGTAAACCTATGTATGAAAAATTTGACAAGTATTGGGGTGAAGTTGGGGTGCTTATGTCAATTGCGTCTATTCTAGATCCACGGTTTAAATTACTCTCGGTTGACTATGCTTTTAGTAGGTTGTATCCAAGTTATGATGTTGATATTCGAGTTGGAGAGGTGATGAGTTCTTTGAAATCTCTCTATGAGAAGTATTCAAACGAGCAAATGACGGCTCGGATGACGGCTAAAGCTATCGCAAGTACCTCACATTCGGCAACAGCTGCTGTCCATACCGGACGGGCACGAGGGGACAATGATTTTTATGTTTTTCTTAAGAGTAGAGGGGTAGAAAAGCCACCCAAATCTGACCTTAAGGTGTATTTGGAAGAACCCGAATATTCGGTAGAAGAGGAGGTTGCATTTGATGTTTTGAAGTGGTGGAATTAAAATTCCAGCAAGTATTCTATTTTAAGCAAGTTAGCACGTGACGTGCTTTGCATACCAGTCACAACTGTGGCTTCGGAATTGGCCTTTAGTGCCGGGGGTCGTATATTAGACGACTATCGAAGTTCTCTTTCAAAAGATATGGTGGAGATTTTAGTTTGTGGAAGTGATTGGATAAAAGCTACCTCAAAACTGCAATACAAACTTTAGAAGTAAGACTTAAATTTCAGTTTTCTATTATTTTATGTTTTAGAATCTAAATGCTTCTTGATTCTTACTGTTGACTAATACTTGTTTTTTTTTTGTAGCAATCTGCAAAAGAGGAAGAGAGCTTGGAATTTCAAATCCCAACGAGCAATGATAGATGAAGTAAGATTTAATTCTAATTTGGTAACTTCATGCATTTCACTTTCATTTTGTTCTAATTTGGTAACAGTGAGATTTCTAAATCCCAACGAGCTTGGAATTTGTATATTTCTAATTTGCAAGGGGACTCTCTCTGTATGTTTCTCATATTATTATTATCATGATTTTTGTTGTTGTTAGATTGGAATTGATAATGGTATTAAGTAATTTAGTATTCATTCATATTAGGCATATACAATATGGTACTGGGTTGGCTTTTGATATATTCTTGAGCTCTTCTTATTCATTTTGTTAATGTTAGTATATTCCTGAGCTATTCCTAAGCTATTCTTATTCATTAATATTAAGCATATACAATATGGTACTAGACTACTGGGTTAGTATATTTCTAAATTATGTTAGTATATCCATTCATTTTGTTAGTATATCCATTTTGTTATTATATCTATTCATTTTGCTACTATTTGTATATTTCTAAATTCTATATTTTTATTATTGTTTTGATAATACAAATTTGTAGGTACGTGACAAGCCGTGAGAACGACAAGAAGATAGTTTGTTTGATTTTGTTAATTTGCTTATGGACAATTTTATGTTAAATTATGTATTGTTTAATTTGCTTATGGACAATTTTTTGTTAAACTTGCTTATGGACAATTTGTTAAATTCTATAAATGAAAATTAGTTTTTGAATGATGTATTTTAAACAACTCGATAACTCGCTCGGCAACTCGCTCATTAACAACATGCTCATTAACAACTCGCTCATTAAGCTAATGAGCCGAGCATGAGCATACCCTAACTCGCTCATGCTCGCTCATTAATCACCCCTACTAAGTGCCGAAATTTTTATTAATAGAAAATAAAATAAAAAATATCGACATTGAAGAACGTTTTCGCTGGAATTCGAGATGTAGAAAAAATGTGATGGTCCATAACGTCCAGGGCACTATAGCTGGACGTTATGGTCGATAACGTCCAGTTAATCTGATCGCTAATGATCTCTAATTAACAAAAAACACTGTAGCTAGACGTTATGATCCATAACGTCCAGCTACAGTATTTTTTTTTTGCTTGCTTCAGTTTGCGATTTTTTTGAAAAAAAACCCACTGTAGCTGGACGTTATGGATCATAACGTCCAGCTACAGTGTTTTTTTGTTAATTAGAGATCATTAGCGATCAGATTAACTGAACGTTATGGTTTATAACATCCAGCTACAGTGCCCTGGATGTTATGGACCATCACGTTTTTGCTACATCTCGAATTCCAGCGAAAACATTCTTCAATGTCGATATTTTTTATTTTATTTTCTATTAATAAAAATTTTGGCGTTTAAGTGTCCCGTTTTTTTATTAATTGGAAAAACAAAAAAAATATCAACAATTAGAAATAGTTTTGCTAGATTTTAAAAAATAAAAAAAATATTATGGTTTGTAATGTCCATGGCGCTGTAACTAGACGTTATAAACCATAACGTCTAGTTAATATGATCGCTAATGTTCTCTAATTAAAAAAAATATTGTAGTTGGACGTTATAGACCATAACGTCCAGATACAGTGTTTTTTTTTTGCTTCGGTTTGCGAATTTTTTTTAAAAGAAAAAAACTGTAGTTGGACGTTATAGACAATAACATCCAGCTACAGTAATTAGAGATCATTAGCGATCAAATTAACTGGACATTATGGTTTATAACGTCCAACTACAGTGCCCTGGACGTTACAAACCATAATGTTCTTTCTATTTTTTAAAATCTAGCGAAATTGTTCCTCATTGTTTTTTTTCTATTAATAAAAAACGGTAAGTATCCAGCACATCACGGAAAGGAGTGTCAACGAAATTATCATGATTTATACGATTTATACGATATTTTACATATGATTTACTTACTAATTTATGATAATCCAAAAATTTATATAATTTTGTAATTAGTAATTTATGAAATTGAGAGTACAGTTAGGACATTATTAGCTCACAACGTTTCACAGTGAACTTGACTAAAAATTTATCATATTGTTTTCAAATAACAAATTCGTGATTCAATTTTTTTTTATATTACAACCTGTAGACTTGATTTAATTAATATAAATTTAAGAGTTCACATTACATTCTTAGGTTAAAGAAAGAAAACATGTCACTACTGGTTACCTTACTTGAATAAAAACCTGCTACTGAAGATAAAATAAAAAATGCTACCCTTGTACCATAATTTATAAAGCATGTTACTGTTGGTATCGTACCAGTATCCTGTAATACCGGTAGCACACATAAATTAAAACATATTACAAATTACAAATTTGGGGGATCGTGCTTGTAGCGTCTAAGATGCACCAAAAATTGTGTGCGGCTGAATTGTGAAGAGTTGACGGCTAATGCGAGGTTGATAGACCACAAATATACCTGTAGTTGCTAAGATTTTAGTATGAAATAGTACCAAACTTAAAGTATTTATCAATGTTCAGTTCTATATTTCTTTATTTTCATTAAATTATGTTCCAAGGATCAAGTTACTGCCGAGAATATATTTTCATGCAGAAATACCAAGAAAACAAACCAAATTGTCTACTGGTGGGCCGCGGGACCACTGTGGCGGGCCGCCAACCATCAAGGACTTAGCCGCATAATAAGTGGGGAGTTTGGCCGAGAGTTTGGCGACTTGCGAACCTGACTTGGCGACCCACGAAGACCTGGCGGGCCGGCACTACCACCTGTCCCAAGAAGGAACGCAGACCGAGAGTTTGGCGACCCGCGACCTCCATCTGGCGGGGCGCGATTTCACAATAGCGACCCGCGATCAATACCTGGAGGGCCGCCATCTGCCAGCTCTCAATTTCGGGAAAAACACAAAATCCGGAACAAGGCGGGCCGCCGCCTAGCTGAAATTTAGCCTTCTTAATTAAGGCGCCTGATTTGTTTCATGATCTGTCCAACCGCTCCTAAATGCGATTTTGAACCTTCTTAAGAGGCACATGGCCCTAGAACATATCCATCTTTCCTTCCATAGTTTGAAACCACTATTCTCCATTTCTTCTCTTCTCTCTGAAGGAAACGAAGGCAGAAAGACAACGGGTTGCGGAGCATTTCTTGGAGCGGCAAGAGATCGACTTTGATATTGGTTTAACCTTTACATTTTCCTTCTTTTCTTCTATTTGAGATGTATTTTCAATCTTGCATAGTTGTTGACATTGCTATGAGAGGCTAGTCATCCCTTCTAGAGGCAAGCACAATAATCTATAGTTTATGGCGAAAAACTAAACGTGAAGTCTAAACTATTAATTAGGTTTATCAAGCTACTATCGGTACCGGTCACGAAAAGCTAAATGCGAAGTGTCCGTAGTTGAGAATAGCTTGACTAGTCAAACCAACATCTTGACCAACTTGTGGCGAAAAACTGAACGTGAAGTCCAATATAGTTAAGACACGTAGTCAATTAGTGATAAACTAAACGTGAAACTTCTTGACTCAATATTTATACTAGAAACCATAATTACACAAACATGAATGCAAACCAAATGGCGAACTCACAGAATTCATGAATAATTGTTTTTTGGTGATGGCAAACTGAACGCCGAATTATTCGGTTGACCGAACTTTGACCGAATAATTCGTGAATTTTACGAATTATTCGTGAACTTTTTCAGAACTTTTTATTTTTATTTTTTTCTCCATTGTGGGATTGAGATCTCCTGTCTGAATAATTTCGAATTATTTCCGAATTATTCTCAAATCACTAACTTTTGATCTGCAAACCGAATAATTGATTTGTCACTGTGTTGCTGAGCCTGTTTAAAGATCCATTACATAAATGTACTATCAACGACGTTACATAGAAAATCAGAGATCCCTTGACCTTCTCTTTCAACTTTGTACTCTCCGCCTCCACTGTATTTTACCCGTCGGACTCCCCGAGGTAGCCAGCGAGCTCTCTCTCTCCTCAGACTCACTCTATTAACTCGTCTCTTCTCCAATACAATTTCTGCTCCCAGATTCTCGCGCTCTTTCTCGCAACAATGCAATCTTCTCTGTCGCTTTCACTCTCTCTTCCCTACCCTCTCCCCACCAAAGCCAACCCCTCTATTTCCCACTCCATCCGTTTCTGCGGGTTCAGGCGGGAAGCTCTCGTCTCCAACCTCACACAGCGGATTCAGCAATCTCGGGTTTGGGTTCCACGAGCATCGGCTTCGTCCAATGGCAGCTCCGCCTCTGTTAAAGGAGGATTTGATTACGATCTTGTCATAATTGGCGCTGGTGTAGGCGGTCATGGGGCAGCTTTGCACGCTGTAGAGAAGGTATCCCACTTTCTTTCCTAATTTTTATTGCTTTTGCTCTGATTTTGGTTTTGGCTGGGTTTCAGCATGTACTGTTATTGCAGGGTTTAGAGGGTTTAAGGGAATCCATTAATTAGTGCAAACTCAATCTTTTAAAGCGGTGATGAATATCTCTGAACTCATCAGTGTGTGTTGGGGTTGGGGGGGTTTTGATTCACATATAATTTGCCAACTTATCTGTGCAGCATTAAGTTATGCAGTATTTTGAACCTTTTGCTTGAGCTCTAATTGGTAGAGTTTAGATATGATTTAGGAGATAAAGACTTCTGTTAGATTTTCCTTTGTTACTACAATGTATTCAAACTCTGTAAATCTTAGCGCACCTTTTCAGTTGCAGTATTGCTTGTTGTTTCATCAGGGTCAAAAAGTAGATCTTTAGTTTGAATCCAGTATTTTCAGAGCTGATTTGCGGGAGTTAAAAGTCTTTAAAAGTAGAGATGGTTTAGTACTAGTATGTAATTCTGACAGATTCTGGGTACCTGTTGCAATTGGAGCTGAGCAGCTCTTTCAAATAGTAACCGTTTTTGACTTGTGGTACTTCATCACAGGGTCTCAAAACAGCAATAATAGAAGGGGATGTAGTAGGCGGTACATGTGTCAACCGAGGATGCGTACCATCCAAGGCTCTCTTAGCTGTCAGTGGCCGCATGCGTGAGTTACATGATGAACACCATATGAAGTCACTCGGTTTACAGGTAAATGGCTTTACAGCGACTAATTAATAAAAACTCCATTTAGATAGATTGTTTATGATGAACACCATATGTACTGCCCAGTAGGATACTTCCCCCCCGAGACCTACCATTTTTGCTTCACATTCACTTTCCTTTATGGGATGGGATATATTGGCAACCATGACAACTGACCTCGGAATATGTCAAAACAATAAATGTAGATTATATATGTGTTATTCATCATTTAGATAGATTGTTTATCAAGTTTGGTAAATCTGACAATCTTTTGGTGAGCAAATGCCGATAAATCTAAACCATTGATTTTAAATCACTTGAGATTTGATCAATTGGTTGAAGTATCAAAATACACGACCAATTTAAATCATACAGAAGTTATTTACAACTATGTATATGTATATATTTTTTTTATATGCTATTTGTTGGTTGTCAGTGTTGTCAATCAAATAAGTTTGTTGTAACCTATCCCTTCCTTTGTTAGCTTCCGTTTGTATCAAGATATGTTTCCAAGTATTTCTTTCTCAAGTGGTTGTATTATTTAAAACCAGTGATATAGTTACATCATTAATAGTCCCTCTTTCATGATTTATTGTTTTGTGCCTGCTAGGTGTCATCAGCAGGATATGACAGACAAGCAGTCGCTGATCATGCAAATAATCTGGCATCTAAAATCAGAAGCAATCTGACTAATTCAATGAAATCATTAGGTGTTGACATTCTGACTGGTGTGGGTACCATTGTGGTAAGCTTAATACTTCCTTTTTTCTTTCCACCTAAGGTTAACATATTGCCTGGTTCGAGTAAATTTCTTGTGCCAAAACGTTATGATGACATACTGGTATCACATAATTCTCGGTACTGGTTTGAAACCGTGTCAGGAAGACAAGAATTTTTGTTTTCTAATAGTAGTCATTACTTGTACAGGTACAAAACAAGTATTTTTTATATTTAAAAACCTGCCAAGAATAAATGAATCTGTGGAGGTTATTGATACTTGCATTATTCTGAGCAAACTTTTCAGGGTCCACAAAAAGTGAGATATGGAAAAGTGGGGCTCCCTCAGAAAGAGGTCACTGCACGGGACATCTTAATTGCGACTGGGTCCACACCATTTATACCGAATGGCATTGAAATAGATGGTATCTTATTTTTGTTTGTATGTTATTTTATGTTTTCAACTTCCTACGCCATTCCTACGCCATCGCAATAATAGTCTACACTTGAGATTAGAAGCATTTCAAAAAGAGAAAAATAAGCACAAGTTGAGTCAAACTGTTATGAGAACAATACTGCATTTCCCAATAGTACCAACACACCTGGTATTATAAAGACAAATCCAGCAAAAATGGTAAAACAAAGAGCTTCGTTTGTACAAGATCAAGATATTGCATTGGTGATTTATAGGGAAAACGGTATTTACAAGCGACCATGCACTTAAAATGGAGTGGGTACCCGACTGGTTAGCTATAGTAGGAAGTGGCTACATTGGTCTCGAGTTTAGTGATGTCTACACAGCTCTTGGTAGTGAGGTCTGTTATATTATCTCTGTCTTTTTGCAAACTTCATGTGATATCTTGCAGTACTTGCACATAACAACCATATCTGTCGGCTTTTCTACCAAGACAACTATTTTTGTCTTATTTATAAATAGCAAAAAGTGCATTGCTTTCAATATCGACAATTTTGCACCTACAAATATGATGTTTGCTTTTAAATAATCCAAATAAGCTGAAGTCAGACAAAATATCGGATTTGAGTATGTTATACAGTGAAATTGATTTGGTTTAGTCGAGATCAAAATTCAGCTGCAAATTGGTTATTTTTTAAACTACCTGTAACTCCCTAGTGATTGAGTGTCATTTGCAATTAAGTGTTGATGGTCAGTTGCAAATATGACCAAGCAAGGTAAATGTTTTTTTTTTAAAGCGCCTCTACTTCTCATTTTCTATTCTTTCTTTTACTTACAGAATTGCTTTTTCTTTCCATCGTCTTTTTTGTATTTGAATATCCCCGACTCCTTCCCTCCATTCCCCGCCCCACCCCCCAACCTCATTACGAACTAAATTGCACTTCCCTGTCATAAATCTGTCCATTCATTTTATTTATTTGATTATTCTTTTGGATAGGTTACATTTGTAGAGGCTCTTGATCAACTAATGCCAGGATTTGATCCTGAGATTGGCAAGTTGGCACAAAGAATTCTCATAAATCCTCGCAAAATCGACTATCACACTGGTGTCTTTGCTAAGAAGGTACGCTCAATGTCCATTTCTTAGTTTGATTATGCAATTATTTTTTACTGTTGCTAATTTTTACTCAAAAAATAATTATATTTTTATTATTTGAACTTTGAATAGATTACACCTGCGAAGGATGGGAAGCCTGTCCAAATTGAGCTTATAGATGCAAAAACAAAAGAACCGAAGGAAACCCTAGAGGTGATTATATTGATGCTTTCACGTTTCTTTAGAAAATAGTTATGTCACGAGCAGCAGAATATCGTTACACCCTTGCAAAATGAGAATATCTCATATGCCTTTTTAGAAGTGAAAAAGTAATCGGACATGTTTCTTCCCTCTAACTTCTTTACAAGTACCAAAACCTCTTCTCTTTCCTCACTTGCATATTGATGAAAAAAAAAAAGGTTAGACAAGATGGCTAGTTTATGCATCTTTGGAAAATTATTGGTAAGAGAGGCGAAGAATGACTATTTGTTGAGGAGCCTGGGTGGTATTTTTCCTGTTGTTCTGTTGGGGTGTGCACATTATGTTGCTTTGCAAAAGTAGATCTGATATATTATGCAGAACTGTATGTGCATTATTACATTTTGTATAAATGCAAGGCATGATCTACCGTCACTCTGTCAAAAAAAAAATATATATTAGTAATCATTAAGGGAAAAGGATAAAGGGAAAAGGCTCTAACATGCGTTCTTGGTTAGTAGATTACATTGCTTAATTTGTAATTTACAGGTAGATGCAGCACTTATTGCCACAGGAAGGGCTCCTTTCACAAAAGGCCTTGGCTTAGAAAATGTAAGCATCTCGACTCTCTTCTTATCTTTTGATCGCATCGTCTTTTTACAATATTCTGAGAAAAAAAAAACATGTGCCACCACTGTTAAGTATAACCCAAGTGTAACCTATATTGTTCTTTTGCTCCTGTGTGCCTTTTTGGAACTAATATTCCTTTTTTATGCAGTCTTTTAAACTGGGATGATTTTTTAGTTCTAATTTTTAGTTATCACGTACTCTCTCTTAGAATATAAAATCAAGTTGCTAACTTGAGTTTATTTCAGATAAATGTGGTCACACAGCGTGGCTTTGTACCAGTTGATGAGCGGATGCGAGTCCTTGATGCTAACGGCGAACTGGTATCTTCTTCCCTCCTCTTTTTTTTTTTCTTATTGTGGCCAACTTAGTTGAAATGGATTACACTATAAGCTTGAATATTGCATATTGGATTGAATAACTTGGATATGCAAGGAAAA
This sequence comes from Carex myosuroides, assembly GCA_028015225.1. NCBI lineage: Eukaryota > Viridiplantae > Streptophyta > Magnoliopsida > Poales > Cyperaceae > Carex > Carex myosuroides. The sequence goes on from CM051472.1 coordinate 8,784,871, forward strand.
GTTATGAAACACTTAACCAACAATCTCAGTTTCAGATGACGCATACCAAGTACTGTTATCAAATCGTGCAGTTTGACCCATAAAGACTTAATTCACATAACAATCCAAATCTAACTAATGAAGATCTTAATTCTGCAACCAAAGCTTGATTGAGATCAACATGTCTACTTGGCAAACATATTGGTTATCATTGGATTACTAAATGTTGTGTAGGTCCCTCATGTGTATTGCATTGGAGATGCGAATGGGAAACTGATGCTTGCTCATGCTGCCAGTGCTCAGGGCATTTCTGGTACTTGCTTTTCTTTTCACAATCATATATTTTCTTCCGAAAAAGAATTATTGTCGACTCCAATGCAAAGTCTGAAGTAGGATTCTAGGTAGGGGTGTTCATTGGGTCCGGTTTAGTCGGTTTTGAACCGAACCGAATTAGTTTGGACTAAACGGTTCGGTTTTTTTGGTTTAATGGTTCGGTTCGGTTTGCTTTTTAAAACCGAATTATAATTTCGGTTCGGTTCGGTTTGAAAATTTTGAAAACCGAAATAACCGAACCGACCGAAATTTTATATATTATGAATTTGGTCCGGACCGCCCCGATTTATTTCTTAATACCCCGGTTTATTTCTTAATCAATTGCTTTAAATATTTCGGTTTATTTCTTAATATCCCGATTTATTTCTTAATACCTCGGTTTATTTCTTAATATACTTCGGTTTATTATAAATCAATTGCTTTAAATAAAAAATTAATATATTTCGGTTTGAACCGAACAAACCGAATAAACCGAAATAAAACTTTGGTTCGGTTCGGTTCGGTTGCAATGCTAAATCGGTTCGGTTCGGTTTTATTTTTGAAACCGAATTATAACTTTGGTTTGCCTAGTTCGGTTCGGTTTCAACTGAACCGAACCGATGGACACCCCTAATTCTAGGTATGCAGTTAATGTTTTAACTTTTAACCATGATGAGACCTTGGTTTCATGCTTATAAAGGTTGATATCTAAATCAAGAACCTACACAAAATATGAACCAAAGGAAATTTTTTGAAAGCACTCAAATGGAACCGTGTCTGGGCTAGCTTGAAATGTACCATATAGGAGGCCCTAATTTTAAAGAAAATACATGTCGAGATAAAGAGCCAACTAATATTCAGAACTGACCAGACCAACACTGTTGAGATCAGAGATTGTAGAGCTTTGTCTAAAGTGATATTCTGATGGCAATTTTCTTTTAATTATCTTTTTGCAGTTGTTGAGCAATTGACAGGCAGGGATCATGTGCTTAATCATTTAAGCATCCCGGCTGCTTGTTTCACACATCCTGAGATAAGCATGGTTGGCCTCACTGAGGTATATACACATTTCAGACCTTTCTTTGTTTGAAAATTGCAAAAGGCCCATAGTTTATCTGATTATCTCAGATGAGCCCATCTCCTGTTATAATTTGGAAAAATAAATCCCTCCTTTAGTCACTGATGAATTTTAGAAGTAGATTATTAATGAAAGATTTTATTTTTATTGAATGGAACAAGGACCTTAATTATTTCAATCTTGAATTGGTGCATTTTGAGTAAGCCTGACAGTGATTTTGAGGTTTCATATTATCTCTTTCTCATTGTTAGTAACAATCTATAAGTGAAAAGCTAATTGCTGAGGAAGCAGAATACTGTAGGTACATTCCTGTAATTCCTCAGTAAAGTAAAACATCTTATGCAAATTGTGGAAATGGTTGTTATCATTTATTCTCTCCTCAATCTAGACATCTCGTGCTAAATGAAATATCAATTTTTCAGCCGCAAGCAAGGGAGAAAGGTGAGAAGGAAGGCTTTGAGATTAGTGTTGTTAAAACTAGCTTTAAGGCGAATACAAAAGCTTTGGCTGAGAATGAAGGCGATGGTCTTGCTAAGGTAATATGTATACATATATATCCAGCTATTTGCAGTATGTTGTTTGTGCTGGTTTGACTTCTATATCATTTACACTTATATAAATGTTGATCTAATTACCTCTCTTTGTCAGCATTTGCAAAATAAAGAATGATTTCTTTGTAAAGTTTAGGGTGTTTCTTGCAAAAGACCCAGTAATTATAAATAAAAGTACAGGAAAGAAAAATAAATCAAGCACTAACAAGCACCACGAGTCTAATTGGATAAAAAAACATTTTCAAATAAATGAACTACTGTTCTATGAAATCTTAATCCCTACTGGAAAATGAAAATTAAAGATAAGTATTGTGTATAATTTATCTTTATACAGATGATATACAGACCTGACACAGGAGAGATTCTAGGAGTACACATTTTAGGCTTGCATGCAGCTGACCTCATCCACGAAGCCTCTAATGCGATGGCTCTTGGCACCAAAGTCCAGGTACATGCACAATTATTCTGGATTCTCGTAATTCTGGGAGATACTTTCTTTTCACGATTTAAGTTTTTGGGGCATCATTCTAGTCCATATTTTTTTCTGGTTACTTTCGTGACTGTGTGACCTCGACAGTTGTTTATCGTGACATCTTGGCTAGTACTGAAAACTACTCAAGTACCTTTGTGTCATGGTAGAACACAGTGGTATTGATCCAAACGAGAAAAATGAGAAATACAAGAGAAAATAATGTAATTGGGACTGTACCAAAAGGTTCAGGTTTGATTTTTTGGCGAACCTGACTGGTACATACATAAGTTTGAGTATGGATCAGAGAACTAAACAATACTATAATGTAAAAAGTTTTCTTTTAACACCGCTTGCTGTTGATTTTTCCTTTTTCTTTAACAGGAGATAAAGTTTGCGGTGCATGCCCACCCAACCTTGTCTGAAGTATTGGACGAGCTCTTCAAAGCTGCCAAGGTCTGAGTGACCTCCTCTAGTTTTATGGTTCAACATTGCACTCCTATACTACTGGGTGTTATCTGAACAAGTACCATAGAGACACCAGTATCTACTGTTACCAAATCAAAAGTCATGTAACCAGCCAGCAAAACTAGTCCAGACCATGCAAGACTGTTTAGTTACCAATTGTAAACTGACTTCTTTACCCATCTTTGAAGCTGGCAATTATAATTTTATTTTCTGACAGGTTAACATCGGTGTATCTGTAAATGAACCAGTTGCAGTATAAATGTGATGAGCAATCTGAGAATAACCATCCTTTGGGTGCAATATTTGCTTTATTTGGTGCAATGAGAAACCTCCTATTTGTTTCCTAAATTAGGCACCATTCTCAGCTGATGATATTTGTGTCTAGAGAGATTAAGAGAGAAAATGACCTACCATTTCATGAGGTTTCATGATGCGATTTTGTATTTCCTTTTTTGCCCCAACAGAACTGACGCTCAATTAATACTTTTGTGTTAGCATGTCAGGTGTCCCAACTCCAAGTTCAGTTTTATGTAATAAATTTCCTCGTGTTTTTCTGAAGTTTTGCGGATTGACAATGTCTGCAGGTTAATGTCTTATTAATAAATTTTAATCTCAAGCCAACAAGAAAAACTAGAAAGAGTACTAAGAATTATGCTACAACAACAGGTTCTCTCTCTGTGAATAATTTTTTGGATCCTGTACGGATTTTAAATACCAATTAATTGTAGTCAATGAGAAATTATTGTTTATCCTTGTGTTTGTTGAGAATGGTAGAAATCCTAGTACCTAAACCGAGCACATTTTATTGGTTTGAATTTTGAAATCGAGGTTACAAAAGGATTTAAGAAATCACAGAACTAAATCAACCTGTTGGCGGGCGGCACCACCCGACTATTCAGAAATCAACACCTAGCATAGTAATCGGACTATAATAAGGTTTAATTAGTTCTAATTGATCACAAGCAATCAAGGTTGATCCTTAATGCACATGTATAAAAAGGAGATCGGTGGGTTTTTTGTAGCAGCTTTCTTAAGGCAACCTATGCAATTCCACAGTACTAAATAATATTAAGCTTTTAAGAGCTATCGAATTTTTTGTTTTGATGATCCCGATTTTAAGAAAAAATTTAAACCAAGAAAATTACAATTGCATATAAAATAAACTTGATTTTTTTCATAAAGAAAACTAACTCTATTAACTCTTGATCATTTTGAATTATGCAAAAGAGTAGTGGATCATATATGCATTGATTCAAGGCGAACCACACATATGATTACGGCACGAGGCCACATAAGATCAGCACCCAAAAGGTTCAATCCTATCCTCTCCATCTTAATCCATAATTAACAAGTTAATTAAAAGGACCTATGATGGGTTTCCTGCTGGGAAACAAAAGATTATATAAGAGGACTTAATCGACTCGCACAAAGGCACCTCCTGGTGCCGCGTGGCATGTGGTGGTATACCATTTGTCAGTTGTCAGCATCGTTTAGCTGGTTTGCTGTGCGCGCAACCCAACCCAAGTCCACAACAAAATATAAACAAGCAATAAAAGGAGAGGAATAATCCAGAGTGTCTTTTTGAGGGAAAAAGAGAAGAAACTGAGAGTTGGCATGGGAGTACGAATATAAGCTAGCTAGTACCGGTGCATGCATATACACTGTCATGCACTATCAAAGGAGAAAGGATGTATATATATCTAATGTTTAGACCAAGAGCAGATAAGGATTTGCAAGGGATAGAAAGAGATTCGATGGTTTGAGAAGGAGAGGAGCTGGGGGGAAGTTTAAGGAATCATGTGGCTGCATGTGCTTCTTGTGTTAGGAGAACATGCCTCCTCTCTCAAGCAACCTGTTGTACCTCATGCCACATTGCCTTCTTAATTGCCACCTCTCTCTCATCCTTTTAATTCATTCGCTGACATTACATTAATTTCATGTTGCTTCCACAACTTAATTCTTTTTTTCTTATAAAAAAGAAAGAAGAATTAATAATTAGTCCATGCCACCTAGTTATCCAATCAACCCTATAAGAACCCCCTTAAAGCCCCGACTTTATTACTTACTAGCACTTCCTCTGCTCCTCTCCCTTTCTCTTTGTTCTTGCAACTAGCAAGGCACCAATACTAGCTAGAATTTCTTGAAAGAGGCAACAGAACCAACACCTCTTACAACATGGTATCAACGACACATTCTCTTTGTCATAGGTCAAGGCTCAATCAAACTCGAAACACCTCGGTTTTGATTCGAGCCGTGCAACAAAGTACATTGTCGACATCCCTTAGAAGAAAAAAACAAATCATGGCAAGAAGCAATTACATTGGTACTGTCATTTCTAGACGACGTGCAAAACAAAAGACGCAAAGAAGGAAGCTTCTAGAAGGATCCAGAAAGCCTGTCGTTCAAATTGTCAGGAAACTTCAGAAACTGAGGCGGCTGGTGCCGGGTGGTGACTCCGATTCAACGGGGATTGATGATTTGTTTTGTGCAGCAGCTGATTACATATTAACACTTCAAATGAAAGTGAGGGTTATGGAATATATGGTTAGCATGTTTACACCCCAAGATCCTGATAATTGAGAGGCAAATTACATTTTGTGCTTGGAGAGATTGATTGTTCATTGGTTGATTCTTTGTTTTTGTTTGTTTCTTTATGAACTTTAGATTAATTTGCATGACCATGAAAAATTTGGAATTCATGGAGGTTACAACTTACAGCCTTTTGAGAGGATGTTGTAATTTGTACAGCATTTGAGAGAATTTTCTCACCGTTAGGGCTCATTCTTTATTTTATATACATTTTTGTACTTTATATTGTTTGCATTTTGCACGTTTCAAGAATTAATTATTTATTCATTATGTAAGTTTTCTTGTGGGAAGTGTCTTTTATATCTCTGTTTTGATATAATATATGATTTACAAGGTGGAGAACATGCATGCACATGATTATTATGTACAGAGAAGCAAGAAACTTGCCTTGCATAGTACTGGTGCTGCATGAACTGAAATGCTGAACTGGAATTAACGGCTACCTAACGTGCCAACATGAAATTAACACACTATTCATTTTGACGTACTGATACGTCCTATCTCGGAGAGACAAGCCGTATGTGAAGGTTTTTGGGATTTGGGTTCGTCCCGTTTCAAGGAAACGGGCCGAGATGCGGAATGGGGATTGTTGGTTTCCAACTTTGGGTAGTGAGGAGGTATTCGGACTCTATCATGTGTGATACTTCACTTGTTGTCGGAAAAGTCAGCCCCTACTCATGGGGCTTCTTGCCTTAAATAGCTCGTTCCCTAATCGTCATTCTGCGTTGTTAGAGCAGTCAGTCAGTTCGCATAGGAACAGTTAGGGAGTTCGCATAGGAGCGATGACGCTCGTATAGAAAACAGTTACCAGACCGCGCTTGCAATCGTACGGATACGAAACGGCGGCCATAGGCTGAATCCAGGCTGGACTCTTGTCGAATGAGACCCGGTTAGGCCTTGCCGGACGAGGTCCGCTTAGGCCTGGTTGGGTTTTGCTGAACAAAACTTGTTTGGACCTTGCCGGTCCGGATTGTTTTTCAGCTGAGTCCGTTTCATTTAATCCCGGGTTAGCCCCAAAATAAGGGTCCGAATCCCAAGCTATTTTCAGATCCTGGTTTCCTCTCCCCCAGAAACCGGCCACAAAATGACTGGTTTCCTCTTTTGTTTTTGTTTTTATTAGAGACACTATGAAGAGCAAGATAATGAAATCTAACACTGAAAATTCAAATTTTTTGTTAAATTACTTCTTTTGATTTATAATTAGCATATTTATACTAAAATACACTATATTACTTGAAATTATGTTGAATTACACTATATTATATTAAATTACACTAAATTATGTAAAATTATGTTGAATTACACTAATTTCGCTAATTATAATGAAATACGGTAAATTACACTAAACTACGCAAAATTACGCTAAATTAGGCCGATTTTGTGTCATCTTTCATAAATTATAAAAAATAGTAAAAAAATTCCAAAAATAGTAAAAATTAGTATTCTACAAGTTCATTATATAACTAATTTACTAAGCTATTTAGATTGAATAATAGAAATGAAAATCTTAATCGGAAACTTCAACTCAATTTTGAGGCTCTTCTCTTAGTTTTTTGGCAATTCTAAATTTTAAAAAATGGCGTAGCGGTCATTGATGCATGCGTATTTTCGCAAGATTTTCCGAAAAGTTGTCATTTGCTGAAATCGGACACTCGAGCGTCGTTTTATGGCCGTTTAAAGTTCTGTCGTCGTTTTTCGTCTTTTCAGTAAAAATATCGCCCCTATTCATATGTAATTTAGTGTAATTTATCGTATGTTAGCGTAATTTAATGTAATTTAACGTAATAAGTGTAATTCAACATAATTTCAAGTAATTTAGCGTATTTTAGTATAAATATGCTAATTATACATCAAAAGAATTAATCTAACAAATAATTTAAACAAAAAATTCGAATTTTCAGTGTTAGATTTCATTATCTTGCTCTTCATAGTCTCTTAAAAAAAAGGAAGAAACCGGCCAGATTATGGACAAAAAGATCATTTTTTGTCCAGAATCTGGCCGGTTTCTCCCCTTTTAGTGTAATTTAGCGTAATTCAACATAATTTAGTGTAATTTAGCGTTATTCAACATAATTTAACATAATTTAGCGTAATTTAATGTAATATAGTGTAATTCAACATAATTTCAAGTAATATAGTGTATGTTAGTATAAATATGCTAATTATAAATCAAAAGAAGTAATCTAACAAATAATAAAAAAATTCGAATTTTCAGTGTTAGATTTCATTAGCTTGCTCTTCATAGTGTCTCAAAAAAATGAAAAAAAAAGAAGAAGAAGAGGAAACCGGCCACAAAATGGCCGGTTTGAACATTTTTTGAAAAACTCAGGCATTCTGAGTATATTTATTAATTTGTAATTAACTTTGGATATTAATAAAAATGTCGGGTTATTTTCTCCAAATTGAATTTTGAATCTGGTAAAAAACTGGGACTGCTTATTAGAATTTCATCTTTTCTGATTTCTGATCTCTATCAATTAATCGTTAAAACTGTATCAATCTGTAATATTTTTGTATAGAGAAATTATATTATCTGAAAACTAGACTTTCATATCTTTATTTTGATATAAAGAACATAAAAATTCATGTAGCCATTTTAATATGAATCAATACAATTTGAATTACAATTTATGTAGGAGAGAATCGGATCTGATGATACAAATTAACTATAATCATATAAAATTTTAAAAAGTAACGATCAAATGATTTTTATATTATATCTCATAATTGTTAAGTCAATGAAAAAAATCAGACCCGTACCCATATAAAAATAGATCTCATGGTTCTAATATTTTTTATTTTTTTAACAATTTAACCTGTTTTAAAAAAAAAAAACAGACCCATGGATCCGTACGGACTGGACCGGAACTGGACCAGACCTTGAACCGGACCGAACCGTGTGAATCTGGACCATGGTCATAGCACGAGTTTGAGCCAACCATTTCAAGTCGAACTCGCCGGATCCGAACCGTGTAGACCCGTGGACCCGTGGACTATGCGAAACCGTGGACCGACCGAATCCGGACCGGACCGGCCTGTTTGCAATACACTAGGCTAGGGGTATCATTTCCTGACGTCAGCCCTAGCCACATCCATATTCACTTATGGGGTACTCGCCACGGGTCCGGATCTCCTAAAGTAACTCAAATTTTGAGTTCTGGATCGGGACTGTTCGATTCGAATCTATCGCTCGGTATGTGTGCGCTCCACTTCGGAATAAATTATCGCGGATTCGAATCGGATGGTCCGATCTAAAACCTAAAAATTGAGTTAATCTGAATTCACTCGCCACTCGGTCTACTTTGGATGCTTCGGGAGCATAGAGTATCCCCATAATTATGTCTCACTAAATCGCGGGACCCAGATCAATGTGTGATTCCAGGAGTCTGAGACAGAAGTAACCGCCCGGACGATTACGTCAGCCCTAGCAATAACTAATTGTTCTTCCGTTTTTCTTAAGAAAAACCGTTCTTGTGCCTGGTGCATGATTTCAGAAAATTTCAGTTCTACTTTACGTGGGACCCAATTAGAAATCGTTCTGCACCGAGGTTTGTGATTGCTTTCGGGGACAATTCAAATTCAAATACCCTGCAATAACGTACCGTATGATTTTAGATGCGGACCGTCTGATTTGAAAACACACGAATATTGAAGGCCTCCCTGCATTAAAGATGTGGGCCGAATTGGCCCGGATTCTGATCATACGGTCCCTAGCTAAACACCAATAGTACTTTACTGCCGGGTATGTGGACTCCCACAAGTCAGTGTAAATAAAGTGTGTACACCGCAGAGGTCTGAGCATATCTATTGTTATCTCCTTCGGATGTGCGCCAAGTCATCGATCCGAGGGACTGTTCTTGATTTAATGGTGAAGATTATTCGTACCATCTTGCTAGAACCCTAAGCGAGTGCTCTTGCGTTTCTCCTGTCTCTAAAACCCCACAAATAGGGCATCGGAATATATCCGATAAGTATTTAATATTCTCTTCGCCTATATTTAGCCCCAAAGCTGAGAGAGCCAAAATCAATAAATCGAATTTGAAACAAATTAGGGTTTTAATATGAAGGGAGCAACTGAGGTAGAGAAAACCGAGAGAGAGGTTGAGGTAGAGAAAAAGAAAGCCGCTTTGAAGGAGGAAGGCAAGAAAATCAAGCCCGTTGACGGGAAAACGAACGGGCAAGATGAGGCTGATGACGTGGAGGAGGAAGTTGAAGAGGAGGATGCTGAGGTAGACGAAGAGGAAGAAGAAGAAGAAGCTGGAGAAGAAGAGGAAGAGGGTGACGAAGAGGAAGAGGGAGATGAGGTATCAATTTTTCTGCTTTCTGATATTTTGCAATCTATCAAGTTTTTCTGAGACAGTTTCACTTTACCGATGGATATCTACATGTTATCGGATCTAATTTAGGGCCGAGTTTTGCATATATCTAACTATTATTTTCTACTTAGAAAAAGCTATAGAAAATCGACTATTGATAATTTTTACCGAAGGATTTGAGTAGTTTACTGTGTGAATTTTACGCAAGTATTTAGCCCGTTCAAGGAATTTTGCTAATAATTCCAAATTTGTTGTTTTGTTATTCTGAAAGATTGTTTTGGATGTGATGCTAAATAAATTTATCTAGAGGTTGTTTCTGATGAGAGGTTTGTGTCCTCTTCATATGCTGGATATTTGCACGTCAGCCTGATCCAAAGCCAGCCGATTTTGTTTATTTTCATTCCATTTAAAATGTATTTGAGAGGCCTTTGAAAATGATGCAAAAAGGTATCCAGAGGTTGTTTCTGATGAGATAGCCATCTCATAAGCTGGAAAATCTGTACGTCAGTCTGATTCAATACCTCTTTCCCCTCAAATTTGTATTAGATTCTGTTCAACCCCGGTTAAATGTCAAAATAGCTTTGGATTTGTTGCAAGTGAGAATTTAGCCCTTTTATGTCAAAGGATGCGAATTTTGGGCATTTATACAAATCATTTGTGTCTGTTAAGTTGTTAATATTAATTGAATCATTAAGTTGTTAGCAATATGGTTGGGAAATGATGCAAAATATCAGAGGCTGTTTCTGAGTTTATATTTGATGAACAATTTCTGTTCATTCTAATCTGATCTCGCAACTGTATTTGCATCTAGTAATTCCACTTTATTTTAGATTATCCAATTTTTCTTAAATTTCTTATTTTGATTAGGTTGTAGGTTTTGTTGAACTTTGTAACAATCATATCCTTTTTTATAAGCTGGATATTTTTCTGAAGAGGTGTACCAAAACGATAATATCTGTCATCTTTCTAAACAGTTATTAACGTCTCTATATTTGTTGGTATTTTGTTTTATAGGAAGAGCTTGGGACAGAGTACTTGGTGAAACCTGTGGGTCCCGCAGAGGAAGAGGAGAACTCCAGTGATTTTGAGCCTGAGGATGCAATTGGAGATGATGAGGATGTTGAGGAGGATGAAGAAGTGGAAGAGGAAGAAGAGGATGATGAAGAAGGCCCTGCTACTGGAGGGTCCAGTGCTTCTAAGAGAAAGAGATCTGGGGATGATAGTGATGATGGTGAAGATGATGATGGTGATGAGAGGCCATCAAAGAGGTAGTTGTTTCATGTTAGGTTTGCTCACTGTATGACATTTGACTGGGTAAGATCTGTGTGATCTGGCGGTTTGAATAATTTTCTATTCGGTGTTTTGTATGAAATGATACATTTTGTATGAGCGATGTGAGGTCATCAGATATGTGGATGTTAGTTTTATGTTAGGTATGTTTAGTTAACAATTTTTAACTCAAGACATTTTTTACTTGTTCCATAAATGGCAATCTCAGTTCTTATGGTTTAATACTATTGTATTGCATGATAGTTTATGTATGGATGATTGTGCAATGATGGCTGAATTCTGTATTTAATGCCCATTATAAGGTGGTTCCTGAGCAATTGATGAGGAGGTTCCATTAAGGATACTGGTGCAGTGTTTTTTATAATTTTATCCCTGGGCAATCAAGTTGCTAACAGAACTCAGAATTGATAACATGAAATTGCGGATTCGTATCCAGTGCGACCGAGTACAATTAGATCTAGAGTTGCCTGTTTTAACTTGCACGAATCTCAAAACGGACGCCAAGGGTTACATAGGCACCGAAATTCCAATTGCTCGGCTGAGATTTAGTGAGAACTAATCTATACTATATACTTAATCTTTGATAGCGTCCGCTACAGTGAAATGAACAGTGAGGCCGACCACTGGGACCCAATTTTCAGCGGGAAATTTCTTATTTTTTGCTTTCTCCGCTTCTGGCTTTCTCTGGAAACTTCATTCTCGGTCTTCTCCAAAAAAAAAAAAAATACAAACCCCTGGGAGAGTGGTCTTGCAACAACGCTCCTCTCAAAAAATCTCACCGTCGCTGTTCTCTTCCACCGGCGCTCCTCTCCTTCATCGCCCACCGCTCCTTCGCACCGACCCCTCTTCCCGACCCTTTCGCTGCTCCTCTCCCATTATCCGCACTCAAACTCCCACTTCCTCTTTCTGTCGCTGATCCTTTTCCTCTTTCCGCTGCTGATTCAAATCCTTGAACCCTCCCTCGCCACCAGCTCCAACACCCTTCTACCTCTACCCCTACCTCGAAGTGCAAGGATACAAAGGCAAAACCGTAGCCTCCCAACCAGTACCGAGGTGAGCTTCGTTCAGATTCAGAGGGAGAACCGAGTGAGGTTTGATTTTTTTAAGGAAGAAAAAAGAAGAATAAGCTGATTAAGGAAGAAAATTGGAAAAATCAAAGTACGGTTGTTCTTCCTTCAGATTCTGTACCTTAATGCTTAATTCTGAGTACTTTGATTTTTTTTCCTTTTTCCAATTTTCTTCCTAAATCTTTCCAATATAAGTCCAACAGGTAGATATAACATTTCTATGGTTATCATTCAGCTTTATGGTTTAACATTTACATGTTTATTTCACTGTCTTTGGTTCACAATTATGGTTCAATAATGATTGTTGGTGCTTCATGCTGACAATGTCAAGAGGGTCTAAATGCATAATGTAAAATGTATAGTGCATCTTCAATTTCAATGAAACTGTTTTATAAGGCTGTCTAATTTTAATATATTTTTTTTCTAAATCTCTTAGTAGAAGCTATTAAGTTGGTACAGTAATAACAATAAAATAAAAAAGGACTCACAAACCCACGGTACCATGTACCGGTCACCTCCAATAACCCTTTAACCCACTAACTCATTAGCACCAAATTTGCTAATTCTCCCCTAAAAGATAGCCCCATAGTGCACTGTACCTGTAACACCGAATCGCCGTATCATTTCACTGATTATACGCATCATTGTTAGTTTATGAAATGCTGGATTTATGTTACAAATAGGGTGTGCAAATCATATGGATTTTAGAAACTATTGTTACTGTAGAAATCTTTTTCAGCATTATTGACATTTATATATTGGATTTTTGGGACACTAATTAAACTCATATTTGTTTCAACAGTTTCGTTGCTGCGATAACCTGCTTGCTGTGAATTAAGCACAGTTCTATTGTGTTGTTTGTTCAACCTTTCAGGTACTTTTTTTAATTAGTTGATTTAATATTTACACAAATGTAAAATGTATATCACATCTTGAATTTCAAAACAAACAATCAAGCACTGTTTTATAAGCCTGTGCCTAATTTTTTCTTTTTTCTAAGATTCTTAGTATAAGCTATAAAGTTGGTACAGTAATAAAAAGAAAATAAAAAAGGACTCACAAACCCACGGTACCATGTACCGGTCACGTCCAATAGCCCTTTAACCCACTAACTCATTAGCACCAAATTTGCTAATTCTCCCCTAAAAAAGAGCCCCATAGTGCACCGTACCTGTAACATTGAATCGCCGTATCATTTCACTGATTATACGCCTCATTGTTAGTTTATGAAATGCTGGATTTATGTTACAAATAGGGTGTGCAAATCATATGGATTTTAGAAACTATTGTTACTTGAGAAATCTTTTTCAGCATTATTGACATTTTATATATTGGATTTTGGAGACACTAATGCTGTGGATTAAGCACAGTTCTATCGTGTTGTTTGTGCAACCTTTTAGGTACTTTTTTTAATTAGTTGGTTTAATATTTAGACAAATGTAAAATGTATATCGCATCTTGAATTTCAAAACAAACAATGAAGCACTGTTTTATAAGCATGTGCCCAATTATTTTTTTTCTTCTAAGATTCTTAATATAAGCTATTAAGTTGGTACAGTAATAAAAAGGGAAAAAAAGGGACTTACAAACCCACGGGAAGAGGGGTAAAATTTTACATATAAAGTTTCATATATATCTGTGTCAATATATTAGAAAACTAGAAAATTAGAAAATTTCATATATCTGTGCTTGAAGTTTCATATAAAGTTTCATATATCTGTGCTTGAAGGCAAGGGACTAATCAATGTGCTTGAATGCTTGATTAAAAAATAGTGTTTAATTAAGTAGTTGGAAATTTTTCCATGTATCTGTGGTCAATATATTTCCAAAATGACAAAGGGTTGGGAAGATGGGTAACATTTTACATATGAAGTTTCATATATCTATGGTCAATATATTAGAAAATTTCATATATCTGTGCTTCAAGTTTCATATGTTGATTGTACAGTTTTTGCTATGTCAGACTGCAAACTTCTTTCTAACTTCAGCTTTTGTAACATATCTATGTAGCTTTTATAATGCCTATAAAACTTTTTAAATTCAGATGTACTTGTATATAGACTTTCTAAGTACAATTACCCATGCCTTTAAAAGAAATTGCCGAAGCAATGCGAGGCTCCCCTATCATCAGGTATGCTTCTCTCTTCCTTTATTTGTGTTTTGTTTATTTTTTAATTTGTGCGTGAACCAGACTCACATTAAATAGAAAATGAATATGGGGCCATGGTCCATACTAAAGCTACAGCATCTATTAGTTGCTTTGGTCGGTTTGATAAATCTGCAGGACACAATAGCAACTCACCAAAGTCAATCATATCTCTAAAGAGGGCATTCAATATTTTTGACGCATCATTTGCCGAAAGTATCTCCTCAATACAATATGAAATTAAGGTTTGTGTTTAACCCTTATATTTTTATTCAGTTAGTTGTGACACTTCACCCTCTTTTTATTCCTTTGCAATTCACTCCTTAATCACAAGATGAGCTTCAATGATGCCAGTGAAAGTCCAGAAATCGAGATACTTAACAAAGAATATGGTCAAGCATAGTCAAAAGGGTATGTCTTAACAATATAATTGGGAGAAAATGTGGCAATCAGTTATGAAAGGCATATCTAATTCGACTAATAATTTAATTTTGCAACCACCATTTTTACTTACTTACAACTTAATTATTAAAAGAAAAGGCAAAAAAAAATCAGCACAATAGCTGCCTGCCATAACTCTGAAAGAAAAACACAAGCGATACATTGTGATTTCTAATAACAGTGATACCAAACAAGACGCGCCTTTCTCAAAGAGCAATATCGTAAATTAAATCCAAGCGGCAATGACAATTTCGTGCTTCATGGTAAATTAAATGGGCAATTGTGTTATTATGATAATTTAACATGAACATAACTAGAATTTTATACTACTTACTGCTTTATGATTGAATTGAAATTCAGATAAGTCAAATCTCGGATTTACTGCTGAAGAGGTGTCAGCAGTGCAGTGTGTTGAAAATGCAGAATTGAGCAAACGTGTAAAAATAACATGAGTTCTGGTGCAAATATTTGCTTGATTTTGGAGGGGTAATATATAAATTGACAATTTCGTTTGGTTGATAACCTGTGAAATAATAAATATTTGCTTTGCTTTGTATTTTGTAGAATTATTTATGATTTTTTTATCGAAGCTCATCTATAAAAATATTTTTACTCTGTACAAAATCAGACAAAACTAAAGAAGCAGTTGATAGGTAAAGAAGTACACTTCGATACTTCCGATTTTTCATTCAATTATATCATGTTATTTGTATACATTGTTCATCCTTGAAAGAATTTTATTTTTTTGTTGTTGCATTACATTTTTTGTACTTTGTATCATTAGCTACCCATGAAACTTATCACAATTAGCATTGCCGAAGCAAAGCGAGGCATTCCTCTAGTTTTACTTAAATCTTCCTGGTTGTAGATAAGAGATGGCCACCACCAACAATTTAAGAAACACAGACGTAAGCATGAGAGAACAAAAATTGACAACTGACTCGTCATCTAATCGCTCGCAGTGATTGATCTAATGCGAAATGCACTAAAATATCAATGTACTGAGTACTGACTGATCAGCAGAAATTCATCAACAATTGTATTTGCAACCAATCAGGCTGCTCAAAGTAGAGAACTGGCACTAACATATCAATGCACTAATAAGAGATCGGTCCAACATATAATCTCAAAAATATCATCAAATACTTGTACGTAATTCTATTTATGCAACTCTAAAAAATACATCAGTTTTTATGCAAACAAATGTATCAAAATACAAACAATACATTGTAATCTTAAAAGATGCATAAATTAGATATCATCAAATACTTGTAGGTACCTTTATTTGTGCTAACTCTAAAAAGTACATCAGTTCTTGTGCGAACAAATAATACATTTGTTTGACGCGATGCGACATCCTAAGGGGCTTATTCGGTTGTCCAAAATTCTAGGGGGAATTTCATATATCCCACTAAAAAACGAACAACAAAACTACGTATTTATCAATCCAAATTTAAATATATAAAAAATATACTCAAAATTCAAATTAATTATATTTAAGATTCTAAAAATTACAATTAATTAAGAATTAATTAAAAATAAACTCATTCTTCACACTCATTATACTCTTTATCTTCTTCAGCTCTCACATGCGCCTATTGCACGCTCTTTGATATAATTCTTTCCCAAAGAAGAAACTCTCTCTCCTGTGACTTCATTTCTATTAGTTATTACCAACTCTTCCTTCGGGCTTCTATAAAAAAAAAATTTAATTACGAACTTTATATATATTATTATTTTGAAGGTTTAAATATTGTTGTAACGAATATCGTAATAAAGAAGAGACTCAATTTAATATGGGATAATCGTTGTCATAGTCATATAAAGCTTCTAAATATTTAATCTCCTCATCAAAACTTAAATATTGCATATTTCTTCGAAAATAGTGATTGTTTCTATTAAAAAATAATAAGAAAATTATATAATCTAAAGGTTTTTGAACTATCGCACGATTTAAAGATTTTGTACTATCCGAAGATAGTGATTTTCTACCTATATAAAAAAAGTAAACAATTATAAAAAATGTAAAATTTGCTATTCACGTACATTTTCATATAGAGATTATATTGAGCGGTTTACAAAGTGTCGTAGCCTCGTTCTAATTCTACAATGAGTGAGAATATGATAACATGCATATTACAAATCAATTTGTGCTATGAATCCATATTTCTATATTCAATGTTCAAACAGTTGATATGAACTGTTAAACATATCCTTTATATAAAACTGTACTTGAATACTAAATTTTAATTTGTTTATAATTATTTTACTATTTTTTTAAAAGTTAGAAAATTACTAATGGTCCAGAAATTTTAGATTAAGTGATTTACTAAATATAGCGTGCTCTTGCAAAAGTGATTTTCGAATTTGACACACGCGGTGGACGTTCTGCTTGTCAAATGTCAATCCATTGTCACAAATTGTAGTTGTATAGAGCAAGTGCAAATGAGATAATCATTTGAGCTCAAATGGTTTTTCCGAAAATTGTGTGCTTTTGCAAAAGTAGTTTTAGAATTTCACACATGCGGGTCGTTCTTTTTGTCAATCCAACGGCTGTCACAGCTTATATCTTCCTATATATATGCTAGAGAAGGGTTAGGATTTTAATACCTCATATGCATTATGGAAATTTGTATTCCGGACGGTGGCATAGATGAAATCGAAATATATTCTTGTATTTATTATTTGGAAGCTGATAACAGTACCTGCGCTACAGTACTCGCACTATATCCGCACCATAACTGTCTGAGGGAGACCGCAAAAACTCCAGTACTGAATTTTTTTTCTAAAGTATTAATACATATACAAGAAAATATTTTTACCTATGTACGGAAGTATTTATACCTATGTACGAAAGTATTTATACCTATAAGGTGAATAATTTTTACGTAAATAATTGTTTCCTCAACCAAATCTCTCAAACGTACCCGCACCTTAAATACATGTGGTGGACCACTCAAAACTACATGGGGGACCATACACATTTTTAGAGGTGGGTTTTTTTTCTTTGTTCAATCTCGTCCATAATTCTGACGTCCTGTGATGAATTTTGCGAATCTAAAATCACGAACGTCTTCTACGCAATTTTTTCTTTCAAATGAGATCCATGATGACGTGCTTTCGGACTCGTCGCCACACAAGTATTTATATCTATACTTGTAATAATTTTTTATATGACATTGGATAACGTCTGAAAGTATTAATATCAAGTACTACCAGTATTTATATCTATGCACTGAAGTATTTATACTTATGTGGTCAACTATTTTTGTTAGAGGGAGGTTGACGCAGGACGATTGGGGAAGGTTAATGCGGTGATATCCCTACTACTTCATTAGATGAAGATTGACGCGGGGACGATTGGGGGACTGGAAAAAGGATGATCATAACAAGTTACGCATCAAAGTATTAATATCTTATTTTTCAAGTGCTAATATCTTATCTTTCAAGTATTAATATTTATGAAAGTGACGTGGGAACGAGTGCGGGGACTGGAAAAGATGATACCATATAATTAGTGGGGACCATAGAGGAAGAGTGCTGCAGGAATTTTGAACAAATAATTATTATGGACCATATAATATCTTTTTATAATGATAATTAGTGAGAACCATAATATATAATTTCTCTAAATAGATGCGGAGATTTTAGAGGAGATTTTAGAAGTACTGGAATGAGGGTACTCAAATAATTATTCTTATTATTTATATTCTCAAATAATGAAAGTTTTGGCTGAATTTTGAATTTTGAATTTTGAGCGGAATTATGTACTACTGGGGACCATGGTACTCAAGTAAGAGTGTAAGACTATCCATCACGAGCGGAACCAAAAAGAATTTTGAATAAGAGTGATCAGGTACTATATATACCAAACGTTAATACCAATATGAATATATGATGATCTAATAAAATCGTCAGATTTTAAATATAGGGATTCATAATTGAGTAATTTGTATATTTTTAGGAGGTTTAAATATGAATTTTTCTAAAACAAACACAAATATAGCACTATGATTGCTATATATAAAGGAACTGAAAGAAAAATAAAATGAAAAATCATGTTCTTTTAGTTTCCTATTAGGTGGCAATGTAGAAGAGGGTAAGATTTCCCTATAAATTGAAAAAAAAAAATACACTTGTTCTTAAACAGTAAACACTAAAATTTTTGCAAATATTTTTTTTTACCTCCTTCGTAAAATAAAATAATATTATATAATTCGCCCCTCTTCCAATAAAGTTTTTTTTTATCTCCGTTATGTTAGGTTTCTTAATATATTTATAAATTGAACCTAATTTTATATTGAAATAAAACTGCTTTGTCAAAATCTTTACCGTTGTTTCCAATTCAAGTTCTAAATCAGTATTTGTTTCAGCGGCTCGGCCCAATGGACTAAGTCTGGGCCCTATGATCTCAAAAATATTTCAATTATTTCATGTAAATAAAGTCTGGGCCCAACAAACCTTACCGAAGCCTATCGCCCTATCTTTCCTTCCCTTTAATATTTCATGTAAAATTTCTCTATTTTGCATTCAAGCCCCTCCAACAAGAGTTATTCATTACTTTACATTTTACATTAAGACGGATATTTTTGGGTAAGATAAAAGCTAGTTTAATAACACTTATGATTTCTTATTTTCCAGAGTTACAATTGCTAATTGCAGGAACTAGCGATTGCCAATCGAGGTGGTTCATTGAATATTTGAAAAACTTCTCAGGATGCGGTTGTCAAAGACACACTAGAACGCTCAACTGAACCATTCCTTGTTGGTTGGGATGGAGCCATGGCGCCTCATTATTATTATTTTTTTTCGTTTCTTTGGTTGGACTGGGTAATGGCAGTCCACTTTTTTTTTTTTTCTTTCTGGTATTGAGATGTGCCATGGCATTCCACTACGGTATTTAATTTTTTTTTTTTCATTTTTCTACAGTGTTGAGATGTGTCATGACGTCCCGCTCGTGACCGCCTTTCTATTTTTAAATTTTTCGAACAATGTTTCTTATTTTTAATATTATTTTTCTATTTTCTTATGAATAAAAATTTCGAGACGAGGTGATTTTGTACCTATAAAATAAAATAGTAAACAAATTGTAAAAAATATAAAATTTGTTTTATAAAGTACATTTTCATGCGGTAATCATGTTGAATAGTTCAAATTGACTATTGAATTCTAAAAATAAAAAATATATATTCATAGATCGAACCAATCCGTGCAATGCATAATACCATATATATATAGCATCACTTCTCTTAAATATTATGAAACACTTTAATTATATGAAAAAATAGATTTACATCTTGTTTGGATGGAGAGCAGAGGAAGGGAGGGAATGAAAAGAAAAGAAAACTTTCCGTCAAATCATGTTTGGTTGACAAAATTATGTCGGAAGTGAAGGATATAGGAGGTGAAAGGTTTAATCTTGTATCGTTATAATCAATAGAATCGGTTTCTCTCTCCGATTTGAAATGTAACGGATGAAAAGGAATTTTGTTGTATATATTTTTAGAACAAAAAACACAAATGCCCAACTCTATATAGAGTGGGAAAAACGTGCCGTGACTTTGGTCTCGTGCCGTGCCGTGATCAAGTTAATTTTTCACGTGCCGTGCCGTGCCGTGACTAAAATGTCAAGGGGTGGTCACGGCGCGCGAATGGTCACGCCACGTGAGTCACGCCGTGCCTAAACGTGCCGTGACCCGTGTGACTCGTGTGACCATTTAATCATAATTTAAGTTAATTTATTCAAGATTCACCATTAAATCAATATCTAATGGTCCTAATTACACGTGACTCGCGTGACTACGTGTCGTGCCGTGCCGTGCCGTGCCAAAGTTTCAAAAGAAGGGCACGACACTCGAATGGTCACGGCACGGGACCCGCGAGTCACGGCATGCGAATGACATGCATGCCGTGCCGTTCTGTACCAAAACTGTGCCGTTCCGTGACGGAACCGGCTCCGGCGTGCCATTTTTCCCACTCTAACTCTATATCTTATCTATATAATTCTCATACAAGTTTTTTTGTCAAAAACCTACAACCGTCATCAAATTTCTCATTAACTTTCTAAATTTTAATTAACCAAACAAAAAGTAAGACAAAAAAAAATTAAATTTACTTTCCCTCATTAATCATCCAAATACAAAGATTAAATATGTTAATCTTCCTTTCTATTCCATTCATTGTCTTTTGTTCTTTCTCATACCCTTCCTTCCTCTTCTCTCCATCCATCCAAACAAGGTGTTAAACAAAATTCCGAGGAAACCCAGCAATTGAGAAAAAAAAGGTCTAAGGGGGAAAAAGTCAGGGAAAGAATCATTCCGCGCACTTTGTCGGAATAAATGGAAGGCAAATTGGGGGAACTGAGCAATTATAGGGGAGGGAGAGAGGTAAAGAGGAGGAAAGGAAGAAGAAAGATTGAATTAGGAGATGGCATTGAAAACGAAACGGGTGGCTCAGATGGCGGCGGCGGAGGAGGATGAGGAGGGAGGGAAAGAGGGGCGGAAAGGGATATTGGATTTGCTAGATTCCTTCCGCTACACCGGGACCGGCAGCAGAGCAGGAGGAGGAGGACGACGACGAGATCCTTGTTGGATTCCTTCCCTCTCTGTAATTCATAAGAGGAAACCCATTCCTACAAATCCCACTCCTCCATCCACACCCTCACCTCTCAAACGTACATGGCCAACTGCTTTTCCTTTTGCTGCTGAAAAGAAACCCAAGAAGCCACGCCATGATCTGCCAAAGGAAGCGGCAGCTGCTCCACCCCCACTCATAACTGCTGCCGTCAAAAAACCCAAGAAGCCGCAACCTACCGAAGACCGCTGTGCTGTCAATGTCAAGAAAGTGATAAAATCACGCAACCTACCGAAGACCGCTGTGGCTGTCAATGTCAACACAGTGAAGAAGAAGAAAACAACTCCCTTTAGGGCTGCTGAGAAAAGGTCGGAGGCGTACCGCAGGGTGCCTCCTGATTTTGACTTTAAACCGCCTCGTTCGTGTCACCACCTCATTCAAGAGGATCACACTTTTGATCATTGGAGGGTCCTTGTCATCTGCATGTTACTTAATATGACCACCGGAAAACAGGTATATTATACTCATTCAAAATCATATGCTCATTTTGCTCTTTGGCATTTCATTGAACACCTTGCTTATATTATAACCAATTACCAGACCTATATTAGACAAAAAGAAATAATCGTAACATTGATCGGTCAGACTAATAATGCTATAAATTGATAAATAGGTTAAGAAAGTAGTAGAAGACTTCTTTGTTCTATGTCCCGATGCTGAGACTACAACAAAAGTTGATGCACAACAAATTCAGAATGTGATTTCCACTCTGGGATTGAACAATAAGCGCGCTCACATGATTAAACGCCTCTCAGAAGAGTATTTAAGGCCTGATTGGGCTCACGTCACTTCTCTCCATGGCATTGGAAAGTAAGCTAGCTCATCATATATATTTATTCTACAAAGCCAAAACAATTTTTTTCATCTTTATTGTACTGAACTAATCTTTTTATGAGGTGGCACGGGGGTAAATAATTTATTTTTGCTTTTCAGGTATGCAGCTGATGCATATGCCATATTCTGCACAGGAAAAGGGGCAGATGTGAGACCCCAAGATCATAAGTTGGTTGATTATTGGAACTCTATTTATGGCAAGGACACCAGGTCTGATGTGTCTAAGCAAAGGGGCTGATTATTATATTTGGGATTTTTTTGGTGGTTTGGTTTGGTTTGGTTTTGTGTAAGTATAGGTTCTCGGGCTTTATATTAAGAAAGTAAAGGAAGTTGAGGCTGTGTTGTGAATTTTGATATAGTTGAAGAAATCACCGAAGGAATGACATTCCTCTGCTAATGTTTAAAATTTCACAATGGAAATTTTTTATATAAATTTATCTCTTTTTTTACTTTGAACAGAGATCTGAAGCTATGTTTCTTAATAGTGTATGGTACCTAGGATATGAACGTTCATTCCGAAATCTTAACAGTTAATGATCATTGTTAAGATTTTGGAAGTAGTGTCCTTACAGAGTAAATTTCCTCCATACTAGTCTTGTTGACTTGTTCTGTGCCAAATCTTGCGCCAAATCTAATAGTTATAAACTCTTAAGCAAATCCAATAGTTGTAGTTTTGTTTCTCTTTCTGACTGACATAACCATAATAAAATGGAAGGAAAAAAAAAAATCACACGGACCCTAGATCACTGTGGATGTATATTACATTTTTATTGTACCTAGATCACCATAGTTTGTTAGACTGTACATGATAGAATATTGGTGACATTTTGCCTCAATCTAGTATTGTAAGAGCAACACTAGACTTAGTATACTACTTAATTGTCTTTGTTCCAGTTTATATTGTACAAAAGCTGAGAGAAATGCTGGTAAGTGCAAAGCATGAATTTTGATGCATTATAATTCACTGATCTGAGAATTGAGCATTCAGTGCGGGTGATAGCAGATTAGATTTACTGATTAATCTTGATCCAATTTTTTTAACCTTTTTAATGGCTAAATATGCTATTAAGATAGTTTATCAAGCTTTCTGTCATGGTAAGTCTGAAACTTTATCGATTAGTGTTTTAAAGTTAATATTTGTATGGTTGAAATAAATCTTGTAGACAGTCAACAATTATTGATACAATTATTGAATATTAGTGTAAATTACTAAATTACCTTGTATCTAACTTTCAACGAGATAAAATTTGACTAGACGCAAGCCTTCTACTTATTACTAAAAGTCCAGGGTAACGTTCTACAAGATTTATCGACCATCCTCAAATTCCCTACTAATTAAGAAGTTACATGCATTTTATGAGAGGTACATATCATTATATGTATACATTTCTTCTTCTTTTTTGTTGGATATTTTGGAGTATTTACACCCCACATAATTTTAATATATTTGGTAATGACCAGGATCTCTTTTCTTTCATTTGCTTAAGTAAATACCGGCATTTTTGTTTGTTTGTTTACAGCATGCACTTGTGTGTCAAACCAAGCTCGAGTAAAATAAAATCACCGAACTGCCACTAACCTTTTCTTTTAAATTCAACAAAATTGCATCTAAACTGTATTTCTACAAGAAGAAAAAAAGTTTCAGCATAGTTGGGGGCAAAATTGTCAATAAACAAAAATGTCAAATTGAGAAGAATATCATTTGCTAATTGCTATGAGGATAATTAATATAACAAGGAGAACTGCTGGTTTATGTCCAAATATTGGGCATTATTTGGAAGGTCTTTGTTTAAAAAAAAAAAAAAAAATTATTTGGAAGGTCTCAAATTTTTTATTGTAGGTACCATTTTTAAAATTACTTGCATTTTATTTGCTTTCCTAAGGACTTGTTTATTTTCAATTGAGTGATTCAGTTTTAAGATGCTCTCTGCTTGAAGCAGCAGCATCAATTTAATGCACAGAACTTGTGTCACTGTTCTATGCCTTGAGATTTCAGATATTTTGAGTGTAGTTCAAGGTTTTGTGGATATTGACATGATAAGAAGTATTTGTGGGCTGGAGAGGAATTGTACAGGAGATCATGTCAAATTGAGAAGAATATCATTTGCTAATTGCTATGAGGGCAATTAATATAACAAGGCACTATTTTCATGTGAAATCGTTTGATGATTCCCGCTTGAGAATTGGCACGGTATCTGGATTTTGTTGCGAGACAAGGAGATTTTGATTGGGTATGAAATTCTTTATTTCCAATTATGCCCCCGAATGGTGGCTATTTGCATGTGCATGTACTTCATTTTTCTCTCCACTTTGATGGGCATTGAGAGTTTGAAAAAAAAATGCATATGAAATAATTTACATTAATGGATATTTGATAACACCTCTTGTTGTTAGATGGTAAAGCTTTATGAGAGATGTTTGATTCCATGTTCCAACTACCCTGAGTTTTGGATTCGGTACATGGTGGCAAAGAAATTGTCAATTATGCCCTTGGTCGCTCGCCACCATTCTTCCATAAGGTAATTTTATTTTCTCGAAGTAGTTAATGTTAGTTGCATGAGGGTTAGTGTAGGTATTAGGGTTAGTTTGGGGATTGAGCATTAATTTGTTACCAAACACTATACCAGGGATTTTGTTGAGACATCAGTTGGCACTGTATGGATACAAAATAAGCATGCTGATGTCGCATGTCTTTTGTGCTACCTGTTGTAAGATAAATTGTCTAGTAAACTGATCAGTATGTTGGGCAGACATGTAAAGACTAGAGGGAATATTAACTGATCAGTATGTTCTCAAGACTGCTCCATTTTTAATATGTATATCTAACTGCTTATCAATTTGTTGAATATCTATCTTTTCATCTGAATTGTTAGGTTTGTTTCAAGATTATTTATAATTATTGCTACTTTGCCATCTTTGACACACTGCCATCTATTCTTAGCTAGCCAAATGAACTTGTCATTCCATAAAAGAATTCCTTGTATGTATTTCGTTATATTATTTAAATTAATGATTTTATTGATCCTGATCCTACTGTATTCTGTTAAAAAGGTAGTGATAGTTGGTAATGTCAAATGTAGTTGTATGATAGTGAGAATTATTTACTGGCATAAAGATTTTCAGGGCAATTGGTCTGTATTTTTCTTATTTACTTAAGTGTTCTATCTAATACATCGATAGGTGAAAACCACTGTTTTCCTAATTGTAGATCGTCATTTTACTGCAAATGTCTCCAAAAAGGTTGCAGTTTACTTTAAAAACCCTAAACCCTCCCTCCCGGTTGCTCTCGCCCTCCTCCCAACCATATGATACCACCACTGTTCCTCCTTGTCTCCCTCCTCTAAAGTAAGTACACTGTCACTCTCGATTGTGCTATTAGTATGTAAAGAGACATTTTATCAGCCGACCAAATCTGTATTAATGCTCTCATTTTTTAGGGAAAATGATGTTGCTAGTAGCTATTTTGAAAAACTAAGTGAATTTTAACGTGCTGCTTTATTTTTTAGTGTTGGATTTAACTGTTAGTTTAGAAAGTTATCTGTGTAGCTTTGATCCTGTTATATTGTTATTTACAAACTTTTTGTATTGTTGTTTGTCTCAAGGAGTAATGTTGTAATTGAAAGCATCTTCTGCTCTTTCTGTAAAACACATCCCTAGGCCAACTCCATCCTCAAAAACATCTTTGGTTATCATGATCTGTCATAAAATTTAATTTTTTTTCTTTACTGAAGGACCATCTGATTAGGATTCATATAAATGAGGTACTTAAATAAAAGAGGTTGCAGTTTATTCTTGTAGAGGTAGTAGGAAATTAGGGATTCCTTTTGTCTTTGTTCCTCTGGTAAAAAAAGGCATTGTTGAGATCATATTTTGATATAGCTGCACAAAATTGGACTGAGGGAGTGGCTCAATGTGAATGTCAGTGCTGAAGTTGCTTCATCAACCCGCATCATCTATGGAAGTATGCATTTTTTGCTTTAATTAAATTTCAGTAATGTGGACTTCAATAATAAGTTAATAACAAAATCCAAGTCCAACTTTAATTGATTCGTTGGTCGTATATAGATTTGCTAGCTTAATGGGCTATTTGTTATCTTAGTACATCTAGTTTGTACTGGTACCATGTAGTTAAGTGTGTGGTAAAAAACTTAGCATCCTTTTCCGTGTTGTCTATCAAATATTATTTGAAGCTACACTGGGCAGTTGCAATTTTCAGCTCACCTTAACTAATTGGTAATTTCATAAGCCAAAATCTTGCACCAAGTTTTTAGGGGTATTTTTGTAATTCTTATATTTCTGAACTTTTTGTTTTTTTGCTAATAATTAATGGAACTTTAGGAGATACTTTGAAGCGCTTTTGTTTCCTTGCATTTATAAACAGAGTTCAAGAGGGTACAGTAGTCCCCTTTGAAGCATCAGACTAGATGCCTGAGCACCTTTCCTAGTCAGCAGGGTTTTCTGGTAAAGCAAAAGGTTAAGATAAAAAACCCCCAGTTTTCATTTTCTTCTAAATTTTTGCTCTTTCATTAATGAAAGGTTGGTCAACAGAGGGAAGGGTCAGTGTGCACCACCTGGGTGATTCGCAACATGGCAAGGACATCACTTTCAAATGCCATTGAGATGGGCAACAGATTTATTTTGTCAACTTGTAAACTTTCATCCTGTTTGATCCTTATATTTTATGTTATTTGTTTATTGTAATTATAGATGGACTGGATTTATTCTGTCATTTCCTTAAGTTTTATCTTTTGAGATCCTCATCTAAGTAATGTTATATTTATATCTCTCTTTAACCAAATTTAGTGATTCTTGTTGTGTACAAGTAAAGAATGTCACTGTGAAGTCAATGGAGCGAATTATTGAGTAATTGTATGAGTTCCATCTAAACTTGGCTATTTTGCCATTTTTGTATCCAATTTTGTAAGAATGAGTGAAATTTGATTCAAATAGCTTGTTATTGTTCAATTCTAGCACTATGTGATTGTATTACGATCAGGGGTGTTACATCCATCATGCATGACAGTACTGCTGGTATGATTCTCAAACTCAATACCACGGCTGATACGGTACCACCACTGGTACAGTACCACTGCCGGTACAATTTACAACTCCTGTCAAGTGCTTGGTTTATAATTCTGTGATTTTTATGAAGAGAAGTTGGGTTTATAATTCTGATAGTAGATACCAGGTGTTAATTTCAACTCAGTGGTTGTTTTCTTTCCATTTTTATATTGTTTCTTTTTTGGTGTTTTCAAGGATAAGTTTTTATTCTGAGTCAAAAGCTACTATTTACTTTGATATCTCCTAATTTCATTTATCTAAGAA
This sequence comes from Carex myosuroides, assembly GCA_028015225.1. Taxonomy (NCBI): domain Eukaryota; kingdom Viridiplantae; phylum Streptophyta; class Magnoliopsida; order Poales; family Cyperaceae; genus Carex; species Carex myosuroides. The sequence continues at coordinate 8,812,369 of CM051472.1, forward strand.
TCATGAGATGGTACACAAATATTATTGCTAACCCACACGGTACCAGTACCAAGTCTATGGATTCTTTGTTCAACAACATCTCTATGTTTTTTTTTTTTTTTTTGGAAAACATACAGTGGCTGTCAAGTGCTGCATTTAAAATAAAAGGTTTTATATCCGAGTAAATCACTACAAAATCTAAAGCAAACAAATTATTACATCAGGACATCTGGCATATGTAAACAGCTTTATATTCAAGGATTATGCATTCTTTTCCCACAGCCAACCATCTTGAATTGCTCTTTGTGCCAGCACTTCAGGCCTTGAGCGTTTTCCTCCAAAAATCACAACATTATGCCAGGTTGTTAGCAAACAGAATTATATCAAACAAAAACACCTAAGACTACTATATATGCCAGTTTTAATTACTGAATTAATAACCAGAATCCTGGAATATTGTTTCGGCTTCTTATGTGATTAATCACACAACTGAGTTGAACTGATGATAAACAGAGTTTAGATCGATGCTTATATTATAGGGAAAGTTATACTTTTGGATTTCTCTGAAGCATAATTGTGAGCTTTAGTTTTAATTTCAGATTTGAGGATTATACTGATGCATATAACTGATTATTATTAATTGCTCAGTTGGCTGTGGGGGGGATTATCATCACCGGCTTCAGCATTTCCAAAATCGGCAAGGTCTTCTGCTGTTCTTATTCCCTCATACCTGAGTAAAATAAATTATACAATGGATTTTCAATATTGGGATTTGATATTCAGATATTGCATAGTAAGTTCATTACAATTGGAAAGTTTGATCAAAAGACCTCTTTTGGGAACAAAGGCCGTGATTTTAAAATAACTGACAGATTGAAACTAGAGGTCAATAAATCAATTTGGATTAAATTTGGAACAGATTAACAAATCTAATCTGGTAAATGTAGATAAAGAGAGGTGTAAACTAACTTTCTGGGTTGCATGGATCCTTTAGGGAACCAATGAATTGTGGGGTATCCTGTGACATCATATTTGGCACACAAATCATAGTATTCGGTACAGTCAACCTACAATTGATACACAAATTTAGAAAAAAAAAATGAAACTTAATATCATTTATTTTTAGTACTGTATAAAATTGTAAACTAATGATATTTTCTGTTGTTTTATTTCTTTTGTAATGTGGAAAGTTATGAATGAATGAAAGCTTTTCTGCTGCTTTGTTCATTTCATATTTTGATCTTTTTAATTGGTTTTTTTTTTTTTGGGTTGAATTAATGCTCCATTGGGCCGAAATTTTTATTAATAGGAAATAAAATAAATTAATATCGACATTGAAGAACGATTTAGGAGAATTTCGAAATATAACAAAGACGTTATGGTCCGTAACGTCCATGGGACGTTATGGACCATAACGGCCAGATTAACAACACAGTAACTACCGAAAACGAAAAACACGGGCCGTTATGGTCCAGAACGGCCAAGGAGGCGAGAAAAAAAAAATCTTAGCAGTTCGGAACCATAACGGCCAGATTTTTTTTTTATTCATCAGTAAACCCTCCATCTCTTTTTCTCTGTCTCTGTCCGTAGCCTTCCTTTTTACAATTTTTTTTGGCATCAGGGCATCAGGCCATGACTCATTGACAATTTGAACTCATTTGCATGTGAAAATTAAAAATACAATTTTGCATTCTACTAGACAAAACGACATGACATCATGGTACTTCGTACATGATCTACCTTCAGATATGGCATCAGGCCCGAAATATTTTTTTTTCTTTTCTACGTCTGGCCGTCATGGTTCCGAACGGCCAGGTTTTTTTTTTTTTTTCCTCCCTGGCCGTTCTGGACCATAACGGCCCGTGTTTTTCCTTTCCGGTGGTTAAGCTGCGTTGTTAATCTGGCCGTTATGGTCCATAACGTCCCATGGACGTTACGGACCATAACGTCTTTGTTATATTTCGAAATTCCGCCAATCGTTCTTCAATGTCGATATTAATTTATTTTATTTTCTATTAATAAAAATTTCGGCTCCATTGGGCTCTACAAAAGTGTAAATTGAAGCATATATCATTCTACCCAATAATTGCTTTGTACAACTCATTAAAAAATAGTATTAAAAGGTGATTTAAATCAGAAAAAAAAAATTATAACCTTGGCAATCAAAACAGTATCAGTTTTCTTGAAGCTTGAGGCGAGCCTTTCATAGTCTGGGGCAAGCTTCTGGCAATGTCCACACCTATAAATTATAATTCAATATTTGACAAGAGAAAGATGGGTCTAAGGTGTGTTAAAAAAAATAGCACTAGTACATATTTATTTATTTAAAATGAAAAGTTGGAACTGAGAAATTAATATTATTGAAATGAGATTTCAAGAAAGTAATTAAAAATCATGTCAAGAGAGACGAACCAAGGAGTGAAGAACTCGACAAGAGCATAGCGGTCCTGACCGACCTCCTCGTCAAAGTTTTCTGGTGTCAACACAACCGCATCATCCGCAATCATCAAAGTTTTCATATATCCCACTCAAAAATGATGAAACTACGTATTTATCAATTCAAATTCTATAATTACATGTTATCATTCTAAATTCTAATAAGTCACATATTTATCCAATATAATTTAAATATATATAAAATATACTCAAAATTAAAATTAATTATGTTTAAGATTCTAAAAACTATAATTAATTAAAGATTAATTAAAAATGAACTCATTCTTCACATTCACTGCACTCTTATCTTCTCGAGCTCTCACATGCGAATTTGAGGAAAAAGTCGGCAAAAAAAAATTTTACACGCAAGTTGGATTCTACTATTCCAACTTGAGAGAATGTATTTAAAATAAAAAATTAATTAGAGATCAATTACATTAATAAAGATTAATTAGAATTAAGTAGCAGATACACTAAATTTTATAATTATGTAGTCTATAAATAGACACCCCGCAAAAGGACTGAAATCATAAAATCAGTTTTATTCCTCTCGAATACAGGAGCACCCTTCATCGATTCAAAACCCGTCTGAAATTCTGAATTCGACATCTCTCGCTCTCTCACAATGCAAAACCCGTCTCCATCTCCGTCCCCGGCAACTTTGATCGGAGCTCCGAGCAATCCAACAACTCTAACTGGAGCTACGACCAACAAGGCCAAAGCACCAGCCTCAGCGCCTGCCGAGACTTCTCTCAAGCGCAAGCGCGGTTTCTTCCAGAAAGATCGTGATTCCCCTTCTTTCCTTTTTTTTTTTTTCTTTTGCAAGTATTTGGTTTAGTAGTTGCCAAATGAAATATCTTTTAATTTTTCTTTAATTGCTATCATTGAGTTTCTTAGGTTTTTGTGGCGATGGATTATAGTTTTTTGGGTTCCTTTTACACAAGATGGCAATTTAACCTTCTCTTATTATGCTATTTTGCGTGCTTTACGGGTTATAGGTGTGACTAGAAATTTGAAGTTAGGGTTCTTTTGAATGTTTTCTAAAATTTAGATACTATTCTGTTGAAAAGCACAAATTTGCATGGTACCATAGATTTAATGCCTCTTGTATAAACCTAGAGTCCTAGAGTAATATCGGTCCTGTCTAGAGGAAATTAGTGAACTGTATCTGGATAGAAGGGTATAGAAAGAGCAAAAAGGAAAGATTTGAGGCTTGATCCTTAATTTATTTTCTTTAAAATGTTAGTGTCTCAAAAGGAAATTTAGGATAATTTCTCCATAATTTTATTTCCAAGTTAGTTTTATTCTTAATATATTTGTATTTTCTCTCTGATAATTACTTGATGACATGCAATATTGTTACCATTTTGCAGTACAACACATGATGTATGGCTTTGGAGATGATCCAAATGTAAGGATTTCCTATCTCAATATCATTCACATTTACTCTAAGAAAACACAAGAAACAATCGTGCCATAAACTTTCAGAGCTGGTACTGCTGTGGTATTGATGCACCTCTCATATTTGTGAAACTCACTATCATTTCATTTGTAATTTTTAACTAAACTACTATTAAGATTCAGTTAGTTTTATTTTTACAGTTGTTTAATCCAGCTTTATTTAGTCCCTAATTTTCAGGAAATATATCAAATTACCCATTTATTACTTGGTTTAAGTGCTTGATATTACTACTGCAAATTTTGTTCCAGCCTCTGCCAGAGACAATTGCATTAGTGGAGGATATAGTTGTGGAATACATCACTGATTTGGTACACTATTTTTTTCTCTTCTTTTCCTCTTTTTGTGATTTTAGTATATTTTTGTAAGGAATGGGAAGCTCATACATAAATGGAATAGGGAATCAGGTCAAATAACCTCTTGTACTATACCCAGAAGAGATTAAATCGTGCTACTAGTATCTATTTTTAGTGTCACTGATTTAGCTGCTAAACTCTGGTCCTCTAAACTCTTAGCCAGCTTTGACTTGAATTCTGATATTGCAAAATACTGTCTGTGTGAAACTGTGAATTAGGTTCAGAGTCATGACTCATGAGCTTAGGGTATATTAAATTTTATTACAAATAGCCCTGAAAATTGAGAAATATTTTGCACAGCCCCACAGAAATTTGAAAAGATCTGTGTGAGGGCAGGTTAGCCATTCGCACTTCTTGAACAAAATAGGGTGGCGTAATGGCGTCTGCTAAAACTGTTTTTTTATTGCTTCTATGGTTAGATAGGTGAAGTTGCCCAAAATATTTACTTATTGCACTGGTATTGCATGGTGAATTATTTGAAATTTCTTTTAGTTAGCATTAATTGCTATCAAATAATGTCATCTGTCAGGTGCATAAAGCTCAGAATGTAGCATCTAAGAGAGGGAAGCTACTCACTGAGGATTTTCTTTATCTTATCAGAAAGGTACTCTTACTTCTATTGAATGATCTATAAGAAATATTTTTCCTTTTTTCATGTATCTATAAAATTGTTGAACAAACAATCAAAATTTTTTAAAGAAAGGTCCCTACAAAAGCTCAATAAATCAGGCATACCCCTATTCTCTGCATAATAAGAGTATCTATATGCTCCTCAAAGCAATGGCAAATATCAGTTGCACCTCTTCTAGCGTCGCATCCTTTTGTATCTATGTATGTATAGGTCATTTTTAATTTTATATATATATAGAGTTGGGCTATGGTGAGTTGTGAAGAGCCTTGTTTTACTTCATGTCCATATTTTCTACTTTTGAAAGTTCAAAAAGTCGATCCGAACCGCTCAACATGATCTACATTTTGAAATGTGCTAGGAGACCAAATTTTACAATTTTTGGAAATTTATTACTATTTGTTTAGAATTTTTTAAATCACTGTTTTTTTATGGTCCATAATCCATCCAAAAACAGTGATTTTTTACCCATCTAAAAAATAGTAAAAAAATTCCAAAAAATGTAAAAATTGATCTCCAAGCACATTTCAATATCGAGATCATGTTGAGCTGTTTGGATCGGCTGTTTAGACTTTGAAAACAGAGATATAAGCGTGAAGTAAAACAAGAATCTTACTTCGCAACTCACCATAGCCCATCTCTCTCTCTCTATATATATATGTATGTATATTTTTTTTTTGCAAAGAAGTCTGTCTTTTACTTGGATTTTCTTTTTTTCTGATTTCATCCCTCTTCAAAAATCCAGCATTTATGTTATTTTATTGGTTTAACAGGATTATCCAAAGCTCCATAGGTGCACAGAGCTGCTCTCAATGAATGAAGAGCTTAAAAAAGCAAGGAAAGCTTTTGATGTCAGCGAAGAAAATCTGGCAACTGCTACTGATTAAAAGGACATAGATGTAAAGCTACTGTTACTGACAGAATTTTCTAGCTGGGAGATTTGTATGTTACAATGCACTTTCTAGAAACTTTTTTTTGGTGACCATGACAGTAGTTTTTTTTTTTTTTTTTTAAAGTTATTTAACTGGGCTCGTCAGAGATGCAAGCCGCAACAGATGCCCAACAAATGTATCTCAAAGTGATGACAGTGAACACTATCAACACTGATCTGTAGTTCATTAGTATAAACACCGCTCTTGATCTGTTGGGAAAGGAGCTTCACTCCTGGCCAAAATTGCTGTTTGGCTGTATATCCTCTTTCATCATTAGCTTAGCTAAAGTAGAATAGTATGACCGGCTTTCCGGAAAATGAGACGAAACCCGCTTGATCGATGATCAAGATGCGACTTCCAAAACCCCCGCCCGTGATCTAGCTTTTTAAAACAATGTCAACTACGGTAAGCCCAGGGTTTGATGTCTCTTCAGAGGGTAATCAAAATAGAAGCAAATTCAGATCATTGGCATGGCAAATCACCGGCCTGTACCAAACTCAGGCCATGGCTAACCTAACACTAGTTTCAGTCCACTGGCAAACCAGCAACTAAGTACCAGTTGCAGCTAACTGCAGTAGCCACATATTTTGTACATATCACAAGACATTGAAAGAGTGAAAAGAGCTTGTCAGAAGCAGCAAAGTGCAATTTAGCCCCCCTATTTTTTCACATTTTTGTCAGGCTGCGGCTAATAGCAGTGCCCAAGCAAGCTAGTATCTGTTCTATCTCAGTTGCCTTCAGTAACTCACCGAAGGCACAATTAATTGAGCAAGGCTCCTAAATTTTCTTATATAACGGATTGGAAATAAAATATTCTCTAACCACAGTCTAGCAGATAGCTGAAGTAATTACATCTGAACCTCTATGATCATGTAGCCTATTTTTAATTCGTAGTCAATCCTCTAAGCTATCTAAATGACAACTAATATATTATGATATAAAAAACCAATGCTATTTCTTTTGCTTAGTAATGTTAGGAAAGCATAACATTAGTTGTGCTTCTATTAAAATAAAATAAAATGCATTGGCCCTAGGCATTGAAGATTGATGAATAAATTTCCTGGATCTTGCAACAAATGGTTACATTCCTATCCTAATATAAAAGGAAATTCTAACATACATATTGTTATTGATTACATTACTCGATAGCTTCTAAGAGGAAACAGATCCGCTCAGGTCAAATTTCCGAAGTTCCAAGTTTAAGGACTGAGAAATGGAAACATCAAACATCCATCTCCTCGGTCAATCAAGCCCGTGCTTAATAATTTGTATATTGACGATATTAAAATTGGAAATTATACGAATGATCTTATATTAGCTTGGAAATCATTTTCAAGGGTTTACGCAATTGATCATTGAAGTAATTAACTGCATTTTGAAGATTACTCATCCTGTATATTCATGTGACTGGGAATAAAATGTGTGTATATTTAATTGCTTGATTGCAAGAAAATCTCGATTGCGGTTATTGATTCAAGCAAAGTTGCAATATTTACTCGACTACTATTCAACATGTCTCTTCATAATGTATGAAAAAGAAAGAATAACACCTGAGAGTTCCTACTTCCTACAATATCCAAAATTCTCTTTCCAAATACAACAAAAGAGAGAACTACTACCCAGCTCCCCACAGGCTCTATCTGAAAAAATTCCACGTGCAGTACATGTTTTCTTCTTCTAAAGGTAAATTTGATTTTTTTTCTTTGTTTCTGTTCTTTATGAAAAAATAGCCTTAATCTTCGATTTTTGATCTTCAGAAAGCGATTTAGGGAAGAGAACCTCAAATGTCACATACAAATCACCTTTCTTGTTGCTCTGGTACAGAGGCATACCCTCTCCTTTAAATTTTCTTACTTCTTTTGGCTTTGTGATACCCTAAATTAATAATAAAATAAATGTTGATTAGGCCTAAAGAAAATCTTGGAGTTCTAGGGAGCTTAAGATGTTCCATGTGATCCAAAATTGCAAACGGTAAACCACACATACCAAAAGGAAACAATGGTCCAACAAGAAAATTTCATGTGGAACACCAAATAGAACCATGTCATGTATATGAAAAGAACATATTTACATTCTGTAGTTGTATTTCAAAAGAATTGCAATATTACCAATACTGCACTTCTTACATAACCAAAAACAAAAGAAATTTAACAGGAAAAATTAAATTGTAAGTGGTTGGTCAACATTTTTAATGTTTTGTTTTGTTTTTTTTACTCTAATAAAAAAAGAAGCAGAACGTAGAAGGTACCTGAGTGCCAATTTCTACAAAGTGCCCATCAAGATGCTCAAGTTTTTTCTCAAAACCAACTAGAGCTTGAAGCTGGAAACCAGAAATGATAAGATATACCACATCAGTTCAATTAAAATAGACACATGGGTTTTGACAAATCCTTACTTTTTTATTTTGCATAGCAAAGTCGGTAATTAATGGCAAAAAAAATCCCATAATATCAAGATTCAAGAACTAAAAGCCTCTTCAGGATAACGAAGAGACAGTACCTGTTGTTACTTTTTCTTTATTTTTCATGGAGTGAAACTTTTGATGATGTCTAGGGCCCTACTTGAATTCTTTTTAGTTTTAATAATCTAATGGCTCTTTTTTTATAGTAAAAACTCCAGAACTGTAGCCACAACTAATTGAGATAATTCATTTCTAAACAATGAGCAATTATGAAACAATATGATACCAATGAGATGGTGATGGTGGTGTGTAGGTCATTGCCTTCTCTCCTAAACCGGTGATGTGGTGCCGTTCTTATTCTGAACTGAAAACAATAAGGGATACAAATAAATCAACATTATTTCTCAGTAATTAGAAAAAAAACTAACTAATAACTTTACAAAGTTCACAATGGTCTGATCTCATATATAAAAAAAAACCTTGAGATCGCCAGATTCCCCATCAATCTTTGGCTCTCCATCTTCGTAGAACAAAACCTCCTACAACACAGCAAAGTTTATTTTTAAATTCCGAACTCGGTGGATATGCAAGGAGTTATAAGCAAAAACCAACATGTGATCTGCATTTATAATTTATACATAAATTTTTCTGCTCTCCTTTGTGTTTATTGTAGGTCTCCTATTTAGGTTCTTTCTTTGTTTTTATTCATCCAGCCTCCTATCTAAGCATTCATTTACACCATTCATTCAATCATTCAATAAAATTCTTTTTGAAGTTCTCGTCTACATGAAATTTGTTCATTTATCACTTGAAACTATTTTTCATGTCATTAAGCATGTACAATCATAACTTTCAATGCTTGCAACAAGCAATTATAAGGAATTATGAGAAAGATGAGGTGCCAAATTAAAAATTCACTCCATTCATTTTGTGCTTCTGTTTTCGTGCTTTATTTTTTAATGTTTGTTCAAAATCTTCTGATCAGACCTTAACCATATGTCACCCATTTATTTACAATGTATTTGCATTTATCGGCATATATATTTATTACTTGCAACAGATAAAAATGACAAAAAGTGTAGTTAACGAAACAAAGATTAGGGTTCTTTGCATATATAAACTATATTTGTCTGTTTCTGTATTTGAAACTCAAAACTCTTTACATCTAGAACTATTTTTTTCAAGATTGCAACATTGGTAACTCTTTCCATCAACTTGATGATACATCGTTTAAAGAAATAAAAAAAATTATCTAAACTAAATTTTGAACTTAGTTTAAGTGAGAGCTGAGTCTGAAACTGCTAAATCTAACGGACTTGTGAAGAGTTACAAGGATGATGACATTTTGAAAAAAAAAAAACCTAAATATCACATATTTTATCAAACAAAATTGTACAAAACAGGAATTAATAAACTAATGAATGAACAAATAAATTCAATAATTAAAAGTTTTGTTGTACCTGACCATCTTGCATCCCCTTCTCTATATCAACTGTGATGAAGTTACCTTCTCTCTCAAACTTTACATTTGGGCATTGTTCACACACCTAAACACCAAAAGACACATTAAACAACCTAATCAAAATTAAAGTATACAAACGAATTGACAATGTGTTAGCAAAAATACACTATGTTTCTCCGAATAGCCATGTGATCGTAGAAAAAGAATCTACATGCAGTGTTCTCATTATTAGCATGCAAGCAGATAACATGATTCTGTAATTACACCTGAATTATTATATTGGAGCTAAAAGGAGCATATTCTGTTGACAAATTCAACCTTGATTGAATAAGAATCAAGTTAAAAGTACTATTTAATTTGACTGAAGCAGTATGAAAAATCAAGACCAGTGTAATCAATCTTTACTCATTACATCTTCCATCCAAGGTTAGCAGTCGGTTTGCTTCTTGAAATATTCTTAAACAGTAGAGAGGATAATTTAAGATTTTACAACTCCTTAAAATCATGAAACTTACATGTCAGGCATACTGTCGTAAGGACGATAATTGCAATAATTCAAAGCCTAGCTTCATTTAATTAAGACAAAATGCAATCCCATACAATATAAAGATTTGGGAGAGCAAACACACAAGCTATACACATTACATACCTGTTCTGTCATCTGCTGGTACATTCCAGGCGCAATCTGCCTATGATAGACCTCATTTCTACAGTTGCACCGCCTCTTTCCCGGTGCTGGCTTAATTACATTTTTGTCCCTCCATACCTATTTATAGGCAAGAATTTAAAACATGTTTTCAACACATATAAGGGAAGAAAATTATTATTACAAGATAATAGTGCATGTAATCATATAAAGCATCTGGTCAAATGGCTGAAAGAAGAGTGTTCTCAATTTGTAATTGGGAAAACCAAGGATTCCATGTATGGAAGTACATAGCAGATAAAACACAATGCTGGCCTGGCAGTATGTTACTTGGGACATAATTTTCCGAAACTTCCAAACTTTGTACTAGTAGTCTAGTATAGGGGAGCCAAACTGCAAGTCCCACTGAAGATGTATTGCTAGACGTGCAATCAAAAACTCACGGTTTAATCTTAAAAATTTAAAAGCAACTATTTTGACTAATATGGCATATAATTGCTGTTCAGGAAAAAGAAAATAGGAAAACAATAATAATACCTTCAAGGTACCACCCATGTAGAGATCTTCAAGAGTAGCTTCCAGTTCAACAATGACATCATCTCCTTTAAGAATTACCTCTTCTTCCTCTTCCATTCCACCGCCTCCTCCAAAAAAGCTGAATATTAAAATAATATTATATAAAACCAATTGTCCTTATAATGCTACAATTGACCTCGCAATAATGCATGTACTGTCAAATTTCTCAATTTAATCAGCGTCAAAATAGTGATACAATTGACACTTATAATAATGTAACCAATGATTCTATATTAAGAGTCAGATATAAACCTATTTTTATTGAGGTCAGATAATAAAAAAACAAAACTACCAAATTTTATTTGAGATTATAGATCAAGAAATGGAATGTAGAATTATGCAAAATCATAAGATTTTATAAACTATAAACACAAGACTGTCCTGCATAAACAAAATAATATTGGCGAATGCAAGAGACTTGAGCACTGCAGACAAAAAAATGATAAAAGAACAAAGCTGTTACCTGCTAAATATGTCTTGAACATTCATACCAGCCCCCCCACGGGACCCACTGTTAGCAAACTGCTTGAGACCCTCCTCCCCGTACCGGTCATATATCTTTCTTTTCTCTTGATCTGACAGCACCTCGTATGCTGAAAAATTACAACCATCAACCCGACTTTAATTTTGCGTGAAGACTAATAAGTATGAATAGGAAAAGGCTGCACGGTATGTATCTCTCTTCTCTTGAAATGACAGTATCAAAAGTTAGTTTGTCATCACCAAGAATAAATAGGAAAAACTAGTGTTTTGCAAAGCACCCCAAAACAAAGTCACGTAACAAAAGAAGTATTCAGTACAGAGTTGTTAATAAAAGTACAGCCATTAGCAAGTAAGTTAGAACCATGAAGAAGACCTTATAAACTATCCATTTTTCCTAATTTGGAAGTTTAAAATTATCATACATCAACCAAATTCAACGATCAAGTATTGACTGAAGCATGATTGAGTTAACCTGCAACTTATGCACATGAAGACAAGGAATAGCTTAAGTGAGGCTTACATCTAGGCAAAAGGCAAATTTAAGTATATATCACATCATATGATTGGTTTGATTAATTACTCAGTTAATGATGCAAACCTCAAAAAAAAAAATTGATCTACATACCATTACTAATTTCAGCAAATTTTTTGTTAGCCTCCTCATTTCCTGGATTTTTGTCAGGATGATATTTCAGTGCAAGCTTCCTATAGGCTCTCTTGATCTGTTCTTCAGGTGCGCTTTTTGATACTTGAAGAATATCATAGTAACTTTTCCTACAAAATAAAAAAGTTTCATCAAAAATCAACAACTTATAAACATAGAATGAAGAATTAACTAAATGCATTAGCTTTCAGCTTAAAGGCACAATTTATTGGTAAATCAGACATTTGCGTAAATCAGTTTGACACCTACAACTGACGCTAGCTACCATGCGGCATCCATTGCCAGAAAGCAATAATCACACAATTAACAAAAAAAAAATTTAAAAATCCACATCGATAATCCCAAAAATGTACATAGATAGTGACATTGGAGAAAACATACCCTTCCGAAGCGATAATGTAATGCAAAAACAGTGTAGACAGAAGCCACAGCCCCGATCTGTAAAGTGCCATCAAATCTGAGTTCAGTACACTTTATTATCCCAAAATCTGAGTTTGATAGTCTGGAATAGTTGCGCGATTGAAGTTAGGGAGGGATTTATCCCAAAATCTGAGTTCAGTTTGATAATCTGAGTTCAGTACATCATATGCGAGGGATTTTTTCTGATGGGATTTTTTCTCTCTTATTTTCGACTTTGTTTTTGTCAGTGCATAACACTTATTTTTCGGAATCCTTATGTTTGGGAAGTGCGCATCGGCTTCGCAGATCGCAGGGGAAGAAGAAAGGTGCCACGTCGGAGGTACTTTTCAATGCGTGTAATAAACCAATGAGAAAGGAGAAGATAGGTGTTTTGGCCAATAAGAATTCGCCGCGTGTTAAAATTGGTGCTTGTTTGGCGTAAGTGAAGTCGTCGGAAGACGAAAGAAGTCTTCTGGATTTTCTGTGTCATAGCCCTGTCTCCTCGGTGAGAACCTTGTCAGAGTAATGTTATTGCTCGAGTATAATTTGTGCGGGTCCCAATACCCAGCGACTTGATACTGATTCTGGATCAGGACCGTGGAACAGAGAATCGGTATTAGAACTTTCGTTGAGAAAAGAGTTCGACCCGACATTTTTATTAATATCCAAAGTTTAATACAAATTATTAATTATACCCAGAACTCAACTCAATATCGAAATATACCCAAGCCGGCTATTTTCTGGCCGGCTATGTTCCCTCTCTAAGCCGGCTATGTACCTTTTTTTTTTTTTTTTTTTAAGAGACACTATGAAGATCAAAATATTGAAATCTAACTCTGAAAATTTGAAATTTTTGTTTAAATTATTTGTTATATTACTTCTATGAGGAGGAATCGAATTACAACAATTATTTTTATTATTTTCAAAGTCCAAATCGTCAATCCAAACCGTTCAACATGATTTCCACAATAAACTGTGCTTGCAGATCAAATTTTACATTTTTTGAATTTGTTTACTATTTATTAAGTATTTTACAAAAAATAGTCATATTCAGACCATTGAATTTTGTACCCATCTTAATAAATAGTAAAAAAATTCAAAAAAATGTAAAATTTGATCTGCAAGCACATTTTATTTAGATAATCATGTTGAACGGTTTGGATCGACGATTTGGACTTTGAAAATGAAAAAAATGGTTATTGTAACTTGATCCCTCCTCTACTTCTTTTGATGTATAATTAGCATATTTATACTAAAATACGCTAGAATACTTGAAATTATGTTGAATTACACTATATTACAATAAATTATGTTCAATTATACTAAATTACGTTAAATTACAATAACTTCGCTAATTATGCTGAAATACAGTAAAAAAAACACTAAACTACACAAAATTACGCTATAGTAGACTGATTTTGCTCATCTTTCATGAATCATAAAAAATAGTAAAAAAATTCCAAAAATAGTAAAAATTGGTAATCTGCAAGTTCATTATGTAACTAATTTACTGAGCTACTTGGATTGAATGATAGAAATAAAAATCTTAATCGGAAACTTCAACTCAAGTTTTGAGGCTCTTCCCTTTGTTTTTTGGCGATTCTGAATTTCAGAATCCGGCGTAGCGGGCACGGACGCATGCGTATTTTCGCCAGCTTTCCGAAAAGTGGTCATTTGCTGAAATCGGACACTCGAGCGCCGTTTTATGACCGTTTGAAGTTTCATCGTCGTTTTTCGCCTTTTCAGTGAAGATATCGTCCCTATTCATATCGTATTTTAGCGTAATCTATCGAAGTTTCATCGTCGTTTTTCGTCTTTTCAGTGAAGATATCGTCCCTATTCATATCGTATTTTAGCGTAATCTATCGTATTTTAGTATAAATATGTAATTATACATCAAAGAAGTAATATAACAAATAATTTAAACAAAAATTTCAAATTTTCAGAATTAGATTTCAATATTTTGATCTTCATAGTGTCTCTCTCTAAATCTTAAAAAAAAAAAAAAGGTACATAGCCGGCCATAAAATGGCCGGCTTAGGGAGGGAACATAGCCGGCCAGAAAATGGCCGGCTTGGGTATATTTCGATATTGAGTTGAGTTCTGGGTATAATTAATAATTTGTATTAAACTTTGGATATTAATAAAAATGTCGGGAGTTCGACCTTAGGATCTGATTCCTGTGAAATCTCATTTTCTTTATTAATCGAAAATAATATAAAAAAAAATATCGCCATAGGTGTTTCCGTTGAAAATTAAAATATAGGTGAAATAGGATCGTTTATTCTATTCTACTAATTTAAATTCGTAATTCGTTAATTAAATTAACTAAGTAAAGAAAAAAAATTGTGGAACGGATTAATCTATCTCGTTGTACATTTTTTTTTCTCTGCTTAATCTATTAAATAAGAAGAGAGGAAACAAAAAAAAAATTGTGGAACGGGATAGATTATTCCTGTTGGGTATTATGGTACTTAAGGCAGCGGAATTTTAAAATTTTTGACAAAAAAAGTACCAAAAGAGATCATTATGTGAGATTGAAATCAAACCAAAATCAATTTCCAAATCATCAATCATCATACCTTTTGTTCTTGTCTCCAAACAAGAAAGGAGGGTCCTTGAGATGTAGGGTTGTAACCTCCACCTCCTTATTGATGCTAATGGTGGTTGATGCCTTGCAGCGCCTTGGTGGTTGATGTGTGCATGACCTAGAAAGCCTTGCACCAAGATGAGACTCCAAAGTAGAAGTCATCCACGGTATCTACCAAGAAATTAATTAGAAACCAAATATTTCTCTTGCTAGCGAGTACTAACTTGGTTGCTCCTTAATCCCTATCATTCAAAAGAACTAGATCTTGATCATTTTGGGTTTGTGAGTTCTCAACACATGAGATATGAAAACAAAAGAGAAAGAGAGAGTTCTTGGCAGAACTTCAACTCTAAAAACGAAATCACTCTCAAAAGGAATGAGAGGAAAATATATATATCAAATAAGGAATGCGAATTCTGTTTTCAAAACTAATCTCATGTTCTACCACGTTTTTTACCACTATCTAATTCGAATTTGGCTTCCCTCCAAAGAGACAAAGTTCTAGATCTTTCTCTTACCTTTTCAGAAAGATATAGAATTCCCAAAACTGACTTCGTACGAGGGAGATATGATCAAAATAAGAAACGTGTGCAAAATTAACCATCACGTTCTACCACATTTTTTACCACGATCTAATTCGATTTTGGCTTCCTCCAGAGAGGCAAAGTTCTAGATCCTTCTCTTATCTTTCCAGAAAGATATAGAACTCCCAAAACCGACTTCATATGAGGGAGATATGGTCAAAATAAGAAATATTGCGCAGTAGTTTTCAGAAAACGTGGTAGTTATTAAGAAAACAATTCATAAAATAAACATGGGCCACAATTAACAACAACCATTGGACTTTGGCCAAGTTTTATTTTTCCTTATTTGAATTAATACAATTAATCTAATTAGTTGTAGTATCATATATAATTATTTCAAATAATTATATTTCTCATGTTCTGACGGAGAAACCAATTTATTTATCATGTCATACATGTCAAATAAATTAAGGAGCATTTCTAATTAACTTCTTATTGGTGTGACCCTGTGGGATCTATGTCAAATGGCAATAGAATCTGAAACTCCTTTCGATTTCATAAACTACAAGCGGCACCTAGCAATATGCATTGTGGTTACCCAAATAACACAGATGATAAGTACCATACTGTATCACGATCCCTAAGCAACAATTGTCTCGCGTCAATTTCATACCTCATGATATCATGAATAGATCCAAGGTAGGAACGTGTCATTCTTGCAAATCTACTCGTTTCTTGATTCTGAAATAATTCAGTAATTATGATTAACTCCTTAATCATATGTGCACATACTTATATTATTTCATCAAGGGGCCCAGTGATATCATCACTCGTTTACATGAGGGACATTGATATTCTTGATAATTACTATCTCTCCATATGAGAGATACATACTGAGATATCTCGTATAACTGCCAGTTACTGATAGCGTTGGATAATACCCACGAATATGTATTCTCATGTGAGAAAAACAATCATCTCATACCTTAGAATTCAAGACACAAATAAAACATTAATGACACAAACACAATACATATTAAATGTTTTATTTTGGTCACGTCCAATTTCCTGATCTCCATCAGGTATCCATTTGATTAGATTGACAACCCCTTGTCATATGATCTGCAGAACATGATCATTATCTAATCCAAATGCTAATCTTATGCTGGTAATTAATGTTCATTGTTAATTACCAAGACTAGGGACACTTTCGAGTATTTATTAACTCATGTATAGAGTTTCACAATTTCAAGTCCTCAACCTGAATGATCTATAAGTAATAAAATACTCAAGGAACAAAATGATAAACATATCATCCAATTACATGAACAAAACTTAGAAAATAATCATCCTATGATTGACTTCTAGATCACAACACTAACAATCTCCCACTTGAGCTAGAGCCAATCCCATATACATCTCCATGCATAAAAGCTCTAAACACAAAAGAAGATAACCATATCTACTGAAGTCATCAGTAAACGTGACGAAGTATGAATAGCCACCTCTTGCACAAATGCTCATTGGTCCACACACATCCGTATGTATGAGTGCCAACAACTCATTTGTCCTTTCACCTCTCTTAAAAAAAGGCGCCTTAGTCATTTTTCCAAGTAAACAAGACTCACACACGTCAATCGACTTAAAGTCAAATTGACCAAGAAGTCATACCTCTTGCAATTTCTTGATGCGTTTCTCATTTATATGACCTAAGCGGCAATGCCATACAAGAGTCTCACTCTCATGTTGGGCCTTGAGTTGTTTGTTATTAATGTTAAGGACTTGTTTATCCATTTCAAGCAAGTATAGACCATTCCGCACAGAAGAAGATCCATAAAACAAACCATTTCTATAAAAAGAACAACAGTTGTTCTCGATGGTAAACACAAAACCATCCATGTCCAAACATGAAATAGAAATAATGTTTCTTAAAATAGAAGGAACAAAATAAACATGCTTAAGTTCCATTACAAGCCCACTAGGTAAAAACAACTCTACATTTCCTACGGCAACAGCTGCAACACTTGCACCATTTCCGACGCAGAGTTGTACTTCACCTTTTCCTAGTATTCTCCTATCCTTTAGTGCCTGCATATTTGAACAAATATGAGCACATGAACCGGTATCCAATATCTAGTCTGAGATAGAAGTAGCAAGGTTAACTTCAACAACAAACATACCTAAAGAAGTTGGAACCTTTCCAACCTTCTTATCTTCTAGGTACTTAGGGCAAGTCCTCTTCCAATGTCCTTTGTTCTTATAGTAGTAACACTCAACATTAGAAGGGACTTTGGTCTTTGCCTTGGGATTACTCGAGATCTCCATCTGAGTTTTTCCTTTAGCATCACCCTTTCGTTTGCTCTTGCCTTTGCCTTTCTTAACTTTTCTCCCTCCATCTGAGACCGCAAGGACATGAGAAACTCCTTTCTTCATGTCAGCCTCTGCAGTCTTTAATATCCCATGTAACTCTTCCATACTCTTCTTCATTCTATGCATGTGGTAATTCATGATGAATGAAGAATATCTCAACGGTAGAGAGTTCAACACGATGTCCGTGGCCAACTCCTTGTCCACGGGACACTCGAACTTCTCCAGCTGCTCCACATAGCTCATCATCTGGAGCATGTGAGCACTCACGAAGGTACCCTCAGCCATCTTGCATCCCAGAAAACTCTTAGTCACATTGTACCTCTCAACACGAGCTTGCTCTTGAAATATTTTCTTGAGCTGGCTCATGATGATGTACGTTGATTTTGCCTCAAATTGCCTCTGCAATTCAGGGCTCATCAATGTAACCAAGAGGGAAGAAACATCAAGCTCGTCCTCTTTGTGCTTGGTGTACTCATCCTTATCTTTCTGAGTGGCTGTGTTACTTGGTTTGTTAGGGAGAGGTTTAGTTAAGACGTATTCCTTTTTCTCATGCCTGAGAACAATTCTCAAGGTGCGATGCCAATCCATGAAATTTGAACCATCACTTTTCAATTTTTCCCTTTCCAAAAGAGAACGTAACGAGAAGGAAGATTCTTTCGACATTATCTACAAATTAGAAGGTTTGAGTTAAGTTCATGCTTATGTGTTTTATTACCACAATAATAAAACTCCCACTACAATTATAAAATTTAAGTCCAATTTTGTAACAGGTCCAAGATCTACATTTTCACTAAGACAAGTCAGCGTCGGCATGAAACTTAAACTTAGCTATCTTAGGTAGGCAACCCCTTGCCAATCACAACCGGGTGATTCTTGCCAATCACAAAACGGTTTTGGGCCTTGGTGTTTAAAATACTCAAGGAACAAAATTATAAACATATTATCCAATTACATGAACAAAACTTAGAAAACAATTATCTTATGATTGGCTTCTAGATCACAACACTAACAATTCCGTCTCACAATTTTTTTTTCTCTGCTTAACCTATTAACTAAGAAGAAAGAAGAAGAAAAAAAATTCTGAGAAAGGAATAAAGCAGAATAAGATACGAGATCAACTCGAGAGGGCACCTCCTGCCACGTCTAGATCATTACCAGACATGGGAGCCCTTTGCATTTGATGTAGTGCTTGTGTTCTTACCTTCTTATCTAGAATTTTATCCTGGAGATATTGGTAGGTAAGAAACGACCGTATTCCATTTTTGTTTTATCTATTAATTGTATGACTAGGTTGGGTCAACTTAGTACGTAGTATGCCTAGGTGGATCCGATAACCTACTATAGGGCCACACCATAGGTGCCATAGGTGGAAAGCCTTCCTCCTACGTATCTTACTGGTATAAGTGATTTATTTCTGAGAAACCAAAATTAATGTTTACTAGTGAGACATTTGCAAATTGCCCCCCTGTGTTAATGGATATTACACAAAGGTCTTTTAATTGGATCTTGTGTGGTTAGTTTCCTACTGATCTTGTCAAATTAGCACATGTTTGAGCATTAATTTTTTTTTTGTTGTATATTCCTCCAATGAATAAAGTATCAGTTTTCCACATGTGAATACTAATAAAGACTCTCATTTATTGCAAACTTCATTTTGGAACAGTATAATTTAGTTGCAGCTTTGGGATTTCACACCTCATGGCGACATGGAACTGATCAAAGTCTAAGTATGTACATATTGGCACAGAAAGACATGGAACTGGTGTATTGCTATACCAGTACAGTGAGTACCAGATAGGTCCTGGGTATTTTCTGTTTTAATTCCCATTTCACCCCTATGTTTGATTTTGTTTCAGATTCGGAGTGGATGCCGGCAACATGGATGAGGTGCAGCAGCCGAGGGCAAAATGGTCATATTTCTTAAAGGTATTAATCATTTAATCTAAAATGTTAATAAAACAAAGTTACAGCAGAGGCCTAATGTGTTGAACAAAGTTACAGCAGAGGCCTAATGTATTCAATCAAAAAGTTGGACCCACCACCAAAGGCCATCTTGTCAGTACATGCAACAATTTGATTATGTAATTTCAAGTTTTTTAGTTTTTAGAAAAAAAATGTGTTGATATTATTGTTTTTCCTCTCAGGGTCTTACTACAAAAGAAAGAAAAAATCTTGACCCAACAGCCGTTCCTTTTGCCAGAGGCTTTGGTTCAGAGATCCAAGGGCTTCAAGAAGGGTCTACTATACTAGAAGTGGTATACAAATAAAAATTCTCTATGTTTCTTATCTCTAGTTCTTACTTTAGACTTTAAATATTGTAAATTGAATTACTAGCTGTTAATCTAGACATTGCCCACACTTTGGCTAGCTAATCTGGGTAGAATAGGAGGTTTTAATTATGTTGATTTTACTTTACCTTTATTTTCAACGAGTGCTGGATGTAATTAAACAATGTACTGGTTTGATATGTGAAATGGAAGCCTAAGGGCATTTGTGAATGAATATGGGTTATGTAAATTTTTTTTATGTTGTCTAAATTATTTGCATGATATTTTGTTTAATGTCAATGAATGTTGAATGGTAATTATGACTAGTAATAATATGGATGCTAGCCTCGATACAAGCAGAATTATGCCAAAATTTTATACCAACACCGACTGTTTTTAGGTCCTACACTGACTGTTTTGAAAGCGTCAGTGTTGGTGCTCAACACTGACGCTTTAAAAACAGTCGGTGTTGGTGCTCAACACTGACGCTTTAAAAACAGTCGGTGTTGGTGCTCAACACTGACGCTTTAAAAACAGTCGGTGTTGGTGTTCAACACTGACGCTTTAAAAACAGTCGGTGTTGGTGTTCAACACTGACGCTTTAAAAACAGTCAGTGTTGAACCCAACACTGACTGTTTTTAGAGCGTCAGTAAAAGGTAACCTTCACTGGCGCTGGCTTTACTGACGCCGCTATAACAGTCGGTGTAGGGGTATTTGAACAGTCAGTGAAGGGGTTTTTTGTACTAGTGTTAGTTAATTAAGTTAGCAGGGTTACGGATTTGAATTAGTAGGACGGAATAAATTGTCCCGTCCATGAGACAGGATAATCAATTCCGGTTTACCTACATATCGAAATTTCACCAAATCAATCCCATTCCGCAATATTTTATTATTATTTTCGATTAATAAAAACATCGGTCTGAAATCGGTACCTAAATAATTAGCAATCGGAAAATTGTATAACTTTCTACTAAATAATTCTAACTTAAATCTAATATTTACAGTACATTAATTTTATGATATTGATATCTAAAATATATCATTCACATTAAAAAAATTTAAAATTATAGATGTTTAATTAGTTAGACATAACGCTGTATCGAATTTGTATTAATTTATAATTTAATTAATTATTTATCATAAAATCATTAAAATTTCGATACTAACAATTTTAGTAAAAGATTAAATATTTTTTAAAGCAACTCGAATTTAATACACACTTTATTTAATTAGATATAGCTATGTATATTGTACAAGTTATATGCATCTTTTTTAATACTGACAACAAATGCTTTTTCAGTGAGGATCTGAGTGGATGGCGACCAAGAAGGCGATTCAGCAAACCCTAGCCCAGAGACCCACAACAGCCTAGACAATGATAGGAAATCCTATGCAGACATCCTCTTTGGCACCGCACCAGCTGCACACCATGCTCAGCACATACCATCGCACCCAACGGAACCCACCCATCATTCATTAAACCAAACCAACCACCAACCAACCGCATTTAACACTACCCACCGGACTACACAACTTAGGCAAAACAGATGAGCATAAGACATTAACGAAGGCAGGACAGAAGTTACAAGGCGCAAAGTCCGGAGAACCAAGCAAGAAAGGGATTTTCGACCCAAGCCAAATAGGTGCCTGGAGTTGCTCAAAGCTCAAGGGAGGTGCTTTAAGTGGACCGGGAACATACACAACACCAGTGTAGAAATGGTGTTAAGTGTATTAAGTGCCATGGCATTGGCCACATATCAAGGATGTGCAGGACTAAAGATAAGGCACGGAAGGCACACGAGGTTATATATACGGTGCCACTACACGTACAACACTCGGCAGCACCATCCTCCAAAAGAAAAAGAATCCAAAACTGAAACACCAATGGATTTCGAAAACTGGGATCATATTCCAATGCTCAGCCCGGACCTCATCTAGGCAAGAGCACCTCGATCCACTCACGGTCTTCTTTTCTCCGAACGACGACCTCCGCTCCTCAAACACCCTGCTAAACCGGTCGACTGTGGTACTGCTAGGTCTAAGAGCCGAACTGGTGAACCAGCTGCCGCAGCATATCGCTAGCGCCATTGCAACCACGTTTGGCTGCCAACCAAGGGATTCCAAGGTCTCCCCGGTCGCACCGGAAGTCGGAGATCGACCTTCTGGTTGAGTTCCCTTCTAACGTCCTTAGAAATCTGGCAGTACACGTGGGTGTCTTCATCGTGGCTAGAGGAGTGGAGATTAAACTAAGAGAATGGACGCCTAACATGAACATGGAGCGTGACCCAGCAACTCACAAGGTCAGAGTGAAGCTGAGAAATGTCCCGCTTCAGTATTGGAACCTACCCGATGTCAACCATCTCATATTGGGTTTCGACTACGTTAACCGCATGGTATCGGTGGTGCTAAATGACAACTTTGTCATGCTACGAGTTCTGGTGGCTTGTTTTGACCCGACACGCATTCTACCGTCGGTAGAGCTCCACAAAAACCCGTATGCAATAGTAGTCTTCATTGATATACAAGGCTGGTTGCATAACTCCTCCCCACCGCTGCACCCCTGCTATGACGACGATGGAGGTCAACAAAGCTCTAACTTTGGTCCACAGCGATGCCAACGCAACCGCCAAGCTCTCAGAAACTTGGCCGACGGCTATGCAAGAAACTGGGGTAATGAAACACAATCGAGGACGATGACTGGAGGCTCCAGTAATGCTTTCCTAAGCACAAATGGAGAGAAACCGGTCAAATTACTAACTCGACCGAACCGTCCAGCCTTGACCCAAATGGAGACATCCGCTGAAGTCCAAAGTGCACAAAACACAGAGGCGCCAACGGTCAAATGGATTGACAAACAAGGTTATTTGTGATGAATTAGATATAATTTGGGGAAAATGATCATAGGTAGGGGTGCAAAAAAAGCTCATGACTCGAAACTCAATTTGAATTCAACTCGCTAATAATTCGAGTTTCAAACTCAATTTGAATTCAACTCGCTAATAATTCGAGTTGAAACTGACTCGAGTTAACTGACTCGGTTGATTTATGAGTCGAATCTAAGTTACCCCTAACTTGGTTCGGAATCAACTCGGTTGGACTCACACCAAACTCTAATTCATATATTCATAATTTTTGCGTCTCCAAACCTTATTCTTGTTTCTCACAATATTTGGTAATTTGATAAATTATTCACTATTTCTTTTGTTTTGTTAATTTATTAGACTCTGTATTGTTTTGTTAGACTTTATCTGTTTAGTAGTTTTTAATTATGTACTATTTTGATACTTTTGTAATTTTTAATTATGTATTGGTCATTATCTCATTATGTACTGTCTTTAATTGTGTATTATTTTGGTAAACTATATAATATTTTTTTTGTTAGAATTAAATTAGATTGCCTCACTATGTACTATATTATGAGTCATGAGTAGACTTGTTTCGACTCGAGTTGCTCGCGAGTTGATTCCAAATTATAATTTCTGACTCGGAACTGAATTAACAACTCGGACTCAACTCGACTCATGAATTCGCGAGTTGAATCCAAATTGTCCTCAACTCGGACTCAACTCGGCTCATGAGCCGTCCTGATTCATAGGTGACAAATTTTGGGACAATCTTGATTGGTCTGTATAAAAATCATTTATATAAAAATGAATTATTTATATACGTACTAGAGTTATTGAGGTTTGATTAATTGGAGCAGCACAGAGAATGGAGCTCCTCAATTTGGCGCAGACAATGGAGCGGGCACAGAGAGATAAATGAGAGATTTTTCGTTGCCAGGAATTGAAGCGGGCACAGAGAGAGCCGACATTTTAATTAATATCCAAAATTTTTTTTTTTTTTAGACACTATGAAGAGCAAAATAATAAAATCTAATACTGAAAATTTAAATTTTTTGTTTAAATTATTTGTTAGACTAGTTCTTTTGATATGTAATTAGCATATTTATACTAAAATACGCTAAATTACTTGAAATTATGTTAAATTATACTATATTAAGTTAAATTACACTAAATTACATTACATTATGCTAAAATACGGTAAATTACGCTAAATTACATATGAATAGGGAATATATCTTCACTGATAAGACGAAAAACGACGACGAAACTTCAAACGGTCATAAAGCAGCGCTCGAGTGTCCGATTTCAACAAATGACCACTTTTTGAAAAACTTACGAAAGACGCATGCGTCCGTGCCGGTCATAAAACGGCGCTCGAGTGTCCGATTTCAGCAAATGACCACTTTTCAGAAAACTTGCTAAAAGACGCATGCGTCCCGTGCTTGCTACGCCGGATGTCAAAATTCAAAATTGCCAAAAAACTAAGGGAAGAGCCTCAAAACTTGAGTTGAAGTTTCCGATTAAGATTTTTATTTCTATTATTCAATCTAAGTAGCTCAGTAAATTAGTTACATAATGAACTTGTAGAATACCAATTTTTACTATTTTCCAATTTTTTTTACTATTTTTTATGATTCATGAAAGATGACACAAAATCGGTCTACTTTAGCGTAATTTTGCGTAGTATAGCGTAATTTACCGTATTTCAGCATAATTAGCAAAGTTATTGTAATTTAGTCTAATTCAACATAATTTCAAGTAATCTAGTGCATTTTAGTATAAATATGCTAATTATAAATCAAAAGAAGTAATCTAACAAATAATTTAAACAAAAAATTCAAATTTTCAGTGTTAGATTTCATTATTTTGCTCTTCATAGTGTCTCTCTCTAAAACAAAAGAAAAAAAGAGGAAACCAGCCATTTTACGGCCGGTTTGGACATTTTTAGCGAAAGTCGGGAATCGTGGGTATAATAATTAACTTGTAATTAACTTTGGATATTAATAAAAATGTCGGCAGAGAGAGAAAGGAGGTATATTGGTCATATTTTATTAAATAATATTGTTTAGTAAAATTTAAATGTTAAATTTTATTGTTTTTTTTTTTAGAATTTTAAAGGATAAATATGATATTATAAATTTTTTAGAGTGAAATACGTAATATTGAAGTTTTTGAGGGGATACATGAAATTCTCCATGATGTACCTATAATTTTACTTTTTACTTTTTTATTTTATTTTTATTGCATTTTTGAAAATTTACTATCAAAGATGATTAAAATAAGCAGTGATCCCTTTTAAAGTTAAATTCTGTTATGAATATAATGGATGGTCCATTCATGTTGTAACTCTCAATATTAATTCTCATTTACTTCTCCACTACCCCACTACCATTGGAATTTATATCCCACTAGTATTTGGAATTTAATCTCTTATTTATTATTGTAATGACTTTTCATTTACAATTTGTGGCCTATATATAGAGGCATTGTAATCTTGTATTGTACACATGAGAAATATATGAATAAAGAGATAGCCATTCTTTACATTCCTTTCATCTTGTTTATGTTTGTTTACTTTTATTTATAACACGTTATCAGCACAAGAGCTCTACTATTTGAAGATTCAAGGTAATTTTTTTATATTTAATTATGTTACCTTTTAAGTTATATTATGATAATATTATATTATCTTTTTACATTATACATAACTTATGTTTATGGAATGGCTCGAAGCCATCTAATTATATTATTATGTTAATTAATGGCCCGAAGCCATATGAATATAAATTATGCTAATAAAATTGGCCGGAAGCCATTTCAACAATTTTATTAATTAGTCCGAAGTTTAATTATAAGATTAAATTGTTAAAGTCCTTTTTATTTTTGCTTAGAAATGCATGTCAGTGTTAAGTCACACATTAATTGTAATTTCTTTCATTTTATTTTTATTTTGATTTGTTATAAAGTAAAACAGAGAGAACGCAACATTCAGAAAAAAAAAAAATTATCCATTCATAAACAGAGAACGCAACATTCATACCCCATTAGCCATTCTTTAAAAAAAAAAATCAACATTCAGAAACGCAACATTCAATATTATTATTATTTTTTCAATTTCGTTTCATAGTATTGAATATTATTTAACTTATTTAATATTTTTGTTATAGTATCATTATGTCGAACCTTGCCAAACTTGAATTTGTGGCTCTTGATATTACGGGAAAAAATTACTTATCATGGGTGTTAGATGCTGAAATTCATTTAGATTCAAATGGCCTTGGAGAAACAATCAAAGAAAATAATTCAGCCACTAATCAAGACAAGGCCAAAGCAATGATCTTTCTTCGTCACCACCTCCATGAAGGATTGAAAACTGAATATCTTACGGTAAAAGACCCACTTACTTTATGGAAAAATTTAAAAGAAAGATATGATCACCAAAAAACTGTAATTCTTCCAAAAGCTCGTTATGAATGGATGCATTTGAGATTACAAGATTTTAAAATTGTAAGTGTGTTTAACTCAGCAATGTTTAGAATTAGTTCTCAACTAAAATTATGTGGAGAAAATATTACTGATGAGGATATGTTAGAAAAAACATTCTCCACTTTTCATGCATCCAATATACTCTTACAACAACAATATCGTGAAAAAGGTTTCAAAAATATTCTGAATTGATTTCTTGTCTTCTTGTGGCTGAACAAAATAACGAGCTTTTGATGAAAAATCATGAATCCCGTCCAACTGGTTCTGCTTCATTCCCTGAAGTGAATGTAGCTATTCATAATAATTCTGGACAATTTCAAGGACGTGGACGTGGTAATGGCCATGGCCGTGGCCGAGGCCGCGGTCGAGGTTATTATCGTGGTGATCATTCTAAAAACATATCTCTCCACCAGAAGTGGAAAAATAATGAAGAAAAAACTGAGAAAGAAAAAAGTGGGCATAATAAAGAACAAGAGAATTCATGCTATCGTTACTGTGGTAAAGGTCATTGGTCACGTACTTGTCGTACGCCGAAGCATCTTGTTGACCTGTATCAAGCATCACTAAAGAATAAGGGGAAACATATCGCAAATATCGAAACAAACTTTGTTTGTGATGACAATTTCGATATTAGCCAACTTGATGTTACTCATTTGGATGTTGCTGATTTCTTTATTGAAGAAAATAAAAACTAATCACTTGATTAGTAGATGATAAGATATAAAATAAATAGATTAATAAAATTTTATTTTGTTGTTGAATTAGTGATGATAAGATATAATAAATAATAAATTTTTATTTTTGTTGTTGAGGTATCTGTTGTAATTTTTTTTTAATCAAGGAAATAAATTTGTTTATTTACTTATTTGTTATGTTATTAATTACATTCTTTAGTATTAATTAGTTTTTTTTTATGTTTCTATAAAGCATGAATATTCATTTGGTTAACAACGACATCAATAATGAAGAGATATGTCTTGTCGACAGTGCAACAACTCATACTATTCTTAAAGATAAAAAATATTTCACTTATCTAGTAATACGAGAAGCTAATGTTAGTACTATTTCGGGTAGTACAAATTTAATAGAAGGCTCTGGAAGAGCAACATTGTTGTTACATGGAGGAACTCAACTTTATATTGATGATGCATTATATTCTTCTAAGTCTCAAAGAAATTTATTAAGTTTTAAGGATATCCGCCGAAATGGATACCATGTTGAGACAACTAATGAAGAAAATGTTGAATATCTTTATATAACTAGCAAAATCTCAGATAAAAAATGCATATTGAAAAAATTGTCTATGTTTTCCTTCGGTTTGTATTACACATATATTAGTGCAATTGAAGCACATGTTATTGTAAACCAGAAGCTTACAGATAAAAATATATTTATAGTTTGGCATAACCGGTTAGGCCATCCCGGATCAATAATGATGCGAAAAATAATAGAGAATTCATGTGGACATTCATTAACAAACCAAAAGATTCTCCAATCTAATGAATTGTCATATGTTGCTTGTTCTCAAGGAAAGTTAATTATTCGACCATCACCAGTTAAAATACAGAATGAATCTCTTACATTTCTAGAACATATACATGGTGATATTTGTGGACCAATACACCCATCATGTGGACCATTTAGATATTTTATGGTTTTAATTGATGCATCAACAAGATTGTCACATGTAAGTTTATTATTAACTCGCAACCTGGCGTTTGCGAGATTACTTGCTCAATTGATTCGATTAAGAGCACATTTTCCTGATTATCCAATTAAGAAAATACGTCTAGACAATGCTGGTGAATTTACTTCTCAAATATTCAATGATTATTGTATGTCTATTGGAATTGATGTTGAACATCCTGTAGCACATGTTCATACACAAAATGGACTTGCTGAGTCATTCATAAAGAGATTACAATTAATTGCAAGACCACTACTTATGAAGTCTAAACTTCCAATATCTTGTTGGGGACATGCTATTTTGCATGCAGCAGCACTAATTCGCATCAGGCCAACTAGCTATAATAAAACTTCCCCTTTACAGTTAGTTTTTGGTCACATACCTAATATTTCCCATATAAGAATTTTTGGATGTGCGGTATATATTCCAATTGCTCCACCACAACGCACTAAAATGGGACCTCAAAGGAGGTTGGGAATTTATGTTGGATTTGAATCTCCATCTATAATAAAATATTTGGAACCAATGACAGGAGATTTATTCACGGCTAGATTTGCCGATTGTCATTTTGATGAATCAAAATTTCCAACATTAGGTGGAGAAAATAATCAGCTGGGAAAAGACATTAGATGGAACGAATTATTATTATCACATTTTGATCCTCGTGCTAAAGAATGTGAACTAAATGTTCAAAAGATAATTCATTTGCAAAGATTAGCTAACAAATTGCCAGACGCATTTACAGATTCAAAGAAAGTGACCAAATCACATGTACCAGCTGCTAATGCTCCAATAAAAGTTGATGTCCCTGTTGGACAAACTAATGAAATTATGACACGCATGAAGCGTGGAAGACCAATCGGTTCCAAAGATAAAAATCCTCGAAAAAGAAAAGGAGCAAATAATGAAAATGGCCAAGTCGAGGATATGATAGAAAAAAATTCAGAAGAAAATCAAATTATAACTAATATTGGAGTTCCAGCAGAAACTCAAGTATATAAAACTCATGAAAATGAAGAGATCTCGATAAACTATGTCATGAATGGAACAAGATGGAACCGAGATAAAGTTGATATTAATGATATTTTTGCATATAATATAGCGCTAGATGTAATGAATAATGAGGATCATGAACCAAAATCTATTAATGAATGTCGACAAATGATTGGCCAAAATGGAAAGGCGCAATTGAGGCAGAATTAAACTCTCTTGAAAAATGAAAAGTTTTTGGGCCTGTAGTCCAAATACCCGAAGGCATAAAGCCAGTAAGATACAAATGGGTATTTACGCGAAAGCGAAATGAGAAAGGTGAAATTGTGAGATATAAAGCTCGACTTGTAGCCCAAGGTTTTTCGCAAAGACCTGGAATTGATTATGAACAGACATACTCACCTGTGGTGGATGCAACAACTTTTTGATACTTAATTAGTCTGGCAGTACATGAAGGGCTTGATTTGCGCCTAATGGATGTTGTTACAGCCTATTTATATGGCTCGCTTGATAATGATATATATATGAAAATCCCTGAAGGATTTAAGATGCCGGAAGCATACAATTCAGGTTCTCGAGAACATTATTCAATTAAATTGAATAAATCTTTATATGGATTAAAGCAATCAGGACGCATGTGGTATAACCGTCTCAGTGAATTTTTATTAAAATGATGTATCGCTATTTTGTCCATATTCCGACCGCACTTTGTATGAAAACCTGTGCCTAAAACTCTAAAGTTGTGTCTATTTCATTGAATATCTGTAGGATGTGGTACTGCTGCGCTTTTATTTCTTATTTTGCAGGAAACATGCGAAACAGAGGAAGAATATGGATTCTGAAGGTTTACACATGGACCGTGCACCATCTGCATGCGGTCCGTACACCCTCTGCCCGGCCACAAACTGACCACAGACGACCAGACACAGACATGTATATGATGCTGAAATTTCTGCACCTGAACTTAAAACAGTCATAACTTTTGACTCGTAACTCTGTTTTGAGTGTATGACCACTTTTCGGAAAGCTTGCGAGAAGATCTACAATCTGATCAAAGGACACAGGAACACGGTCCGTGCACTCTTGCATACGGACCGTGCATGGAATTTCTGGAAACAGAATCCAAAGATGGAAATTGGTGCCAGCTGGGGAAGGTCGCGAATTGGGCCATTAAAGCGCCTCTCTGTCCAACAGAGAGGTCATTCTGGATCTGAGAGGGGACACCTAGGGTTGGTGCTTGACGGCTTGGCTTGGAGAAGGAGAAGAGAGGCGAAAATCGAGAGATTTGCGACGGATCTTCTCACTACTTCGAACTTTGCCATGAGCACTATCTTTATCATCTCTTTTATCTGTTTTAGAACTATGTTTGAGTAGACTTCTTAGTTTCTAGGGTTTTGATGTAATCGAATGTTTTGTCTTGCATGCTAGTTATTGAATCTTTGTATTGAAATTTGTGTTTGATTGATTGAGTAGTATTTTAATTGCTTAGATTAAATTGTTTGATTTATATTGGTTTACCACTAGATGAATGGCCACATCTAGAAGGTACTTTGGCCCTTATAATCTCTCAACCAAACTAAGTACATGAGGTAGGATTAGTGATCCGAAAGGTGAAACCAAGTAGTAGCCGACATGTGAACATTTTCTCTATCGACGGATAGAGGTTACCTTTAGTATACCAATCAACCAACTAGGTACTTCGGACCAACAAACGACAGTTGAGGTCTAGAACCCGACGAGGGCACATATTGCAACTCCAAACCAAGTTAACGAACCAATAAACGATAGTTGAGGTTTAGGAACATTAGGTTTGGTCAGTAGAACTCTACACAAAGGAATGATACAAAGAAACAGTGACTGCTGCATTCACTTGAGGTCAACACGGACCGTGTAGGAAATGACACGGCCCGTGTACACTGACACGGCCCGTGTAGGAAATGACACGGCCCAGACAACTTGAGGCAAAACTGAGATGAAGTCATAACCCTGGAAACGCCTTCTTATTATTGATTAAAACCAGTTTTATTTACTTTCTTGTGTTTTATTACTGCTATTGAACTGTTAGGAATTTAAACAAACAAACAACCAACCTTTGCAGAACTTCTAGAGTTTTTATATAATTTAAGCAGAGTCTAGAAACATTCAAACCGTCATGTGGATCGATACCTGAATATACTGCTCGATAGGGTTCTACACTTGCAACCCGACTCGAAAGGTGTACCAAGGTTAAAAGGTACAGCTTGCTGTACTGAAACTTTGTGCATACGCTTTCCGTGTGAACATGAAACATGAATATTGAAATGATACAATTTGTCCATGTATTTTCATGAAAAGATCTGGAAATGAGTTTGTTATAATTGCAGTATATGTTGACGATCTAAATATTATTGGAACTCCTGAAGAGCTTCAAAAAGCAGTAAATTGTTTAAAGGAAGAATTTGAGATGAAAGATCTTGGAAAGACAAAATTTTGTCTTGGGTTGCAAATTGAACATTTAAAAAAGGGTATTTTTGTGCATCAAGAAAATTACGTTGCAAGAGTGCTAAAAAGATTTTATATGGATAAATCACATCCTTTAAGCACTCCGATGGTTGTAAGATCATTAGATGTGAACAAAGATCCTTTTAGACCTCGAGAAAATAAAGAAGAACTACTTGGTCCCGAAGTACCATATCTTAGTGCAATAGGAACACTCATGTATCTTGCTGGACATACAAGACCGGATATATCATTTGCTGTAAATTTATTAGCAAGATATAGTTCTTCTCCTACGCGAAGACATTGGAATGGAATTAAACATATACTTCGCTATCTCCGAGGTACAATGGATATGGATTTGTTTTTTTTCAAATGAATCCAAATCAGATTTAATTGGTTATGCGGATGCTGGATATTTGTCTGATCCACATAATGGCCGATCTCAAACGGGCTATTTGTTTATATGTGATGGAACAGCTATTTCGTGGCGATCTGTGAAACAAACTATAACAGCCACTTCTTCTAATCATGCAGAAATTTTAGCAATACATGAAGCAAGTCGAGAATGTGTTTGGTTAAGATCTGTGATTCAGCATATTCATCAGACATGTGGCTTGTCTTATGGAGAAATGATCCCGACGATCATATATGAAGATAATACTGCATGTATTGCTCAATTAAAGGAAGGATATATTAAAGGATCATATATGAAAAACTAGTCCGTAATATTGGAGTTCGCCAACTTAAAGATATTGATTGATGTTGTTATGAGGGGGAGTTAATATGCACTACATAGTTTTTCATTGAATTTTGCTAATAAGGTTGTAGTTGCGTGATAAAAAGAATAATGTACTATTTTTCCTTCACTAGGCTTTTATCCCATAGGGTTTTTCTTAGTAAGGTTTTAATGAGGCATATTCTTATGTAATGGACATCCAAGGGGGAGTGTTATGAATATAATAGATGATCCATTTATGTTGTAACTTCCAATATTAATCCTCATTTACTTCTCCACTACCCCACTACCATTGGAATTTATATCCTACTAGTATTTGGAATTTAATCTCTTATTTATTATTGTAATGACTTTTCATTTACAATTTGTGGCATATATATAGAGGCATTGTAATCTTGTATTGTACACATGAGAAATATATGAATAAATAGATAGCCATTCTTTACATTCTTTGTTTACTTTTATTTATAACAAATTCTATTTTTAACCTGGGAAATATTGAAATATCGGTTACGAATAGACCCGGTCTAAACGAACCCGTACCCGAAAGTACAAAACCATTACCAAGCTTTTCCCACTGGATCGACAAAGAAAGAATAGGAAATCCGTGCTAAGTAATCCTTCCATCGAGAGCGAGAGAGAAACAAAGAGATGAAAGAGATAGACTTAATCGAGTCTACGCGGCCAGTGGAGGTCGACCATCGCATCTCTTTACCGTACTACTACCGTATCGCCGAGAACCTTCTCCGACAGGTGGCTCCCATCCTCTATCTATTTATCTCTCCTTTTTCTTTTAGGCAGTAAAAGCAAAATTGCAACCCCATTCAATACTGTAATTGCCTACTCTGTACTGGTATAGGAAGGAGATTATGAATATTTTCAGTAGTCATTTAATCTACTAGTATTTAGTTCATATGCCCAGATCTTTCTTCTCTGTGTGTATCCAGCTTTAAATTTTTTATAAGAATTTTGTTCTTTCAGTCAGGTGTGAGTCTATTCTTTTTAACCTAAGTCATAAAAGTAAAATTTAGCAAAATATAGCAGGAAAAGAAAAACATTTCCTTCCTTGCTTATTTGGACGTAATTGTCTCATTTTTTCCTTTCTCCAAGAATCATTCTCCACTTATTTCTTGTCCGTTACATATTATGTGTACTGATACTATGTCATTTGGTTAATGCCTTGTGTCTGTACTAAGCTTTTCAACGATCCATACACATTAAGCTGTCCTGTTGTCTTTTAATAAATTACAGCAAGATTTAGTATTGATTTGATTACTTTGTTTTGTTTAATAATATAACAATGGTTCCATTAAATTGTTCTCTCATCCTCAGTTTAATTTTTTATTTAATTGCAGGCCAAAATTTACCGGGAGGAGAAAAATCTTATTGATCTATATATTATACTTGTCAGATGTTCAAGGTAATAGTTAAAGCCTACATATCATAGCGTGCATTGTTTAGTCCAGATTCTGTTATGCTTTTTTATGTTACTGAAATTTATGTTTATGCCTCCCAAAACTGAAAGTACTGCCTACGCTTCTCCAAAACCTTGACTTCTATAGTACAATTGGGACAAAAGGGGAATAAAATAGCATTGCAGTAAAAGCTCTTTGGAGCGAGTAATGGCAGTACGTGACCAAATACGTAAAGGTAAAGAAATTCATATAAATATCGCTAAGAAAGACTGTTCATATATCTGAGCAACTATTGGATGTAATAATTTAATGGGCAATTTGGAAAAAAATACTTGGTTATCGGGAGCTAGATGAGAGGTAGAAGGGTAAAGTTTGATAATTTTACTGTCTCAGATGCAAGCAGTTTAATCAAATTGTTGCTGCACTCGTTTCTGTATGGAGGGAGAGAGGTCACTTTCTCAGAAACCTTTGACCTGTATAAAAAGCAAACATAACCAAATTTGAAGCTCATGCCCTTTTAGTTAATGCAATTCTCTCGGTAGGCATCTTTTAACTTGTATGATTCTTATGTGTGAACTTTCTCAGTTTGTTATGTGAGACTATACCTGCACACCGTGACTATGGGACCTTCAAATCAAGAGAGAAGTCTCTTTTTAGAAAGGTTTGCATCTTCTTTGCTAATTGCACTGTTTAGACACCAGCATAGACCTGATTGATATGGTATTTGATACCTCGATTCTTGCTTAAGGTCAATGTTATCAGAATTAACTATTAAGTCACAGTTACCATGTAACCAGGCAATGAACTTATGTATGAACCCACTAAGCTACAATTTTGTAATCTGACATGCAAATAAGCCCAGAAATAGAAACAAAAAAGTAGGGCTGAATGAAATTGGACTCGAATGAAAAAATGAACAATGAAATTGATGAGTATTAATGAAATTTTAGAAACTTCTGGATGTTGTGAGTGAGCTGGAAACCATAAAACCGGCAGTTCAGCACCAGATCAACACACACAACAAAGCGATAAAGCTTCGGAAAGAGACTTCTGCCAGTTCTAGCAGCAGCACTTACACTTCTACTGTCTCTAGTCCCCAAAATTATCAGGTACATAATTTGTGCAAATCTTTCTTTGTAAGAAACCAGTATATGATACAACATATCCTCCAGTGTCTTCTTTTTACAAAATAATGCCATAATTGAAATTTTGTATAACAAAAATTCAGACATATGCTGGAAATGTACATGGCAGCTCGAGCAAGCAATCGGGTACAAGGAATCAAGTGGTTCCTCTGGATCAATTTCAGAGACTGTACGTGTGTTCTCTTCTTTTTGAAACCTAATATAATGTAAGGAGCCCAGAAACACTGGTAGGTACTGGTTTATGTGAGTACCAATATATTATGTAACTACTATAAGGGACTGGGACAGCCATCTCTTCATTCGGCAACATACCAGTACACATATGAATCAATATTTTTGAACCTGCACAAGTTGGGTAGCAGTTGATCTTAGATCGATATATTTTTATGGTTTTGTACCATCAGTCAGGTCTGTTACAGGTGTTGACCGGCCTAATTGCAATTACGAGCCCATGAATGTTGAAGAATGCTATATAATTAAAGAAAATATAATTTTTCAGATCAATAAATGTTCCTTATCCAAAGGAAGAAACGCTCTCCAGACACTCAATATTAGGTCCAAATGGGCTTCGAGGCAACTGGACAGGTCCAGTAACTGGTATTAGGGTATAATTCCTTAATTTTTTATTTATTTGTACTCTCTTGATAGTTTCTTATATCTCGTCTTTTTGTTGGCTGAATATTTTTTGCTTGATTTATATTTCCCATAGGTTCAATACCCTAGCAGTGCTGGATTAACCCAGAGTGACGTATCAGGGTAAGGAATCTGTGCCCATAATTTCCATGCCTGATTTTGGCACACACTAGTACACCACAGGGTACTGTACCAGTTAGGTATCCTTTTACTCGGGGACCCAGGCTTTTGGTAGTAAAATATGAAGTTCTGGCAAATTAAGGTTTCAAATTGCTCCTTAGGTTTTCTTGCTCTTGGCATCTTTTGCTCATGCACTGTAATAATCATTACTGTGAGCACTCTTTATGCTTACATTTTAGTAAAATCATGCCCTCTAGGGTCCTAATGGAACTGGCATTACGTTTGAACAAGCAAATAGGATAATTACAAAATTATTGCTCAGTAGCTCCTGTAATGTTGGTAAAGTTAAAAAACGTAGAGAATAAAAAGCTCCTGTTTTTTGCTTTGTTAGTTTACTTCCCGAGAGCTACAAACAAGAGGGGTTGAATCCTGATACTGCTCCCGAACTCCCTCCTGGAAAGAGCAACTATGATCTCGAGTCGGTTCTATCTCTAGATGATGGAAGGTGGTCCTCTTCCCCTACTGATATCTTGCAAGAAATGGAGGCAGCAAACCACCTCAACATTCAACAGCCTTCTCCCCCTCCAGTTCGGGCAGAGGTGCAGCAAGTGTCCAGTTCAATCCCTCCAGATCGGGTTGCCGATCCAAGACCTGGGCCCGCTTTGTCTAACTCTGGTCGTTACCAAGATCTGCATGTGGTATGCTATGATTAAAATGATTTATTTATTATTATATACTGTACTAGTCTGTGCATTGGTGGTATGTATGACTAACGTGGCTAGTCAGTAACTCGGCACAGTTGTCGTACAAAGACCACTGGTTAATTGGAAGTGCTACTCTTAATGATAGCATTCTATGTAGCACAGTCATGGACACAAGTGTCCTACATGACACAAAACGACGAGATATGGCATGTCATTTTCTATTTAATTTCTTTTGGGACGGGAGTGTCAGTGTCATGTTGGATACGGAGATGTGGGTGCTCTACCTAGGTAGCAGCCTATACTAGTGTTAGTATAATCATTGCCCTTTTGGTAAAGAACAGTACTTTACTATTAATTGTGAGAACTTTATACCTGCACCTTTCAATACCTGTGCTTGTTAGGATTTGGAAACAAGAGTCCCTGGTTTGATTGGGTTGTGGGCCTTGTGGAGTCCAGGTTTAAGTCCTTTTGGGTCCAGGTCATCTTCTGCTGTGTGTGTTGGGGGGGGGGGGGGGGGGGGGGGTTCATTTGGGTATGGTCATTTTCAGGAAACAGTCTCTCAAGTCTCATGTTTTTCAGAATGGATCATTTCAGATTCAGGCCATTTCAGGGTTGGGCCAATTACGGGTCTGGTACTCTCAGGTTGAGATCCAATTGGGGTTAGCTTAGGTGTTCGGTAGGTTCATTGGCAGACTTGATTTGGAGTTGCATTTAGTTTTGATTTCAAGTTTTGCTTCAGTTTATTGGCAGTCAGATTTTTGGATTGTTTCGCTGGAAGGGCAGTCTTGAATTTAGGTCATATCTGTTTCAGGTCACAGTTCAATCATGATCGAGGTTGTCTGATTCCGATCAGTTCAGATTAGTTTTAGATCATGGTTCAGACAAGACTACATATCAGTTGGTTGCGGTAATCATTTGTTCGGGTCGGGTAGAGATTGCTAAAATTTTGAAACAATTGGATTTGGTTGGGGTTCGCTGGAGTCGGTTCAGAAACACTATAGTTAATTAGAAACTCTAGTTTATTGCTCTGTTCAGTTCTATAATTTTGTATCTTGTGTTCCTTTTTTTGTCCTTTTAAACAGCCAGTTAAGTTAATGGAGTGCTTTCTGAGGGTGGCGGAGGCTAATACTACAAAAAATTTAGAAACATGTGGAATTCTTGGTGGTTCTTTGGTAAGAGTTGTAAATTGAAAAGAATTATTTAGTCAAAAGAACTTGTATCAAAATATCTTTTCCTTGTGTAGCTTTTTTTATCTTCATTTTCTTTGACCTTTGCTTTTATAATGTAGAAAAACAGGACATTTTTTGTGAGCACTCTGATAATCCCAAAACAGAAAGCGACATCTGATTCTGTAAGTTTTTACTTTTAAGAAGTTAACTTTTAGTTGATCCATCTTAGACAGCTCATATATTCTATATATAATTTTGTTTTTTGTTTATGTTTGGAACTCGTATCTTAGTGTAATAGTACTGTTATTTGGTTGCTTGCCAACCTGTCCATACTTATAATAGCATGGAAGATGTATCTACATAGATTTTGTTCTATGTAGCTCTTATTCCTTTAGGCTTTGACATTAGCATATTGGCGGTCTTCATAAATATTACAGACTAATTTACAAGATCAAGTTTCGCTAACCAAAATTTCCTAAGGTTGTGTTCATTCCACAAGATGCTGAGAAAGATGTAAGAAATAATATTTTCTTCAGACAGGAATTTCCCTATGAAAGGGAACTAGATTCATTATGGGTATAGCTTGAAAGAGAGAATTTTTTTTTTCTACAATCCTTCTGCAGGTGCTAGCATGTGAATCATGTTAATGATTTTTTATCTCCATTTTATAATCGATGGAAATATTCTTCCTACTTAACAAATATATAAGATTTTAACCTGATCATGTAGTTAAAGCAATTGTTACCAATGCAGGATTTCTTTTGTTGCTATCTCAGTTGTTTGTTAGTGCTAGAGTATATCATTTTCTTCAACTATTGCAATATATTTTGAGTAGCTAGAAAAGTGCCATTTCAAGAAAACTAAACAAAAAAAATTAATATCTAATTTTTAACATTCTTCAGATAATTTGTTTCTCTCAGTACTTGTTTAAACAAAAATGATTCTGTTCAATTATTCTCACTGAGGGTAGTTCTATGATTCTGTTCAATCATTCTCACTGAGGGTAGTTCTATGATTCTGTTCAATCATTCTCACTGAGAGTAGTTCTAAAATTATTTAAGTGGTTGGACACAATGTTTTTAAATGCGGTTTTTATGCTGTATGCGGCCGCATATGCGGACTTATATATGCGGATTTTAAAATTAGAATTCATATATATACAAACAAGTATGCGGTAATGTGCGGTATTATACAAACAAGTATGCAGTAACATGCGGTAATTTGTGGCCGAAAATGCAGAACCGCATATTTGACCGAATATAGATTTTCTATTCGGATTGTAACCGAATAAGAATATGCGGCCGCATAGACCGAATTTTAATACACTGGTTGGACATCTCCAGTTAAATTGAGAATAAACTACTACTAACTCTGAGAGAAGTATTTTTGGCATGGTCACCATGTCATTCCTTCTGCAATTTTGCGCAAAACAAATCCAGGAAACAAAAGAGCACGTTTTCACCATGTAGAAACTTAATTTTCAAGCGATTACATTTTCGAACAAAGCCAAAAGAAGGGCTAACTTTCCTGATCTTCTCCATGCAAATGTCCATACTGAGTTAATTTTAAATCCACTTCTTTTTTGCAAACTGTAGTGCACAGCTACAAATGAAGAGGAATTATTCGAAGTTCAAGATAAGAATTCCCTTTTTACCCTTGGCTGGATTCATGTAAGTTAATTTTCTGTTTTTAAGAAAATTGTATTTGCATTCCATCCTTTTTTTTCTTTCTCCCAGTCTTACTTTGGATACTCTAGTTCTGGATATTATATCCTTTTGTAGTTTTTTTCTTGCCTTGTTGGGCAGCCCTGGTAAATATAAATGGATGCTTAACACTGCTGAACAATTAAGGGAATATCTGAAGAATTGAGTTTAGGTTAACAGTTGGGGGGGGGGGGGGGGGGGAATGTCATTTGCCCTTTGTAAGCAATTGGGACGTTGAGTGCTAGATGTTCAAGTGCATCGTTGAGTGTTGATTGCAAATAATATTAGCAATGATGTAATATTATGGCAAATCTGGTGTAAATTTGTAAATTTTTTTAGGAACTTGGGAATTGAAACATTTGCAGTATAATTTAAGGTTGCTTAGCAAAATTGAGTGCTGAATTGAGGTTTGCTTGAACAATTGGCTTAACAGCAACAATTTGTAACATTTTATTAATTTGTTTGTTTATCTTCTTCTCATAGACTCATCCTACACAGACATGTTTCCTGTCATCAATTGATCTTCACAACCATTATTCATATCAGGTAAATTTTAAATTCACCTTTATTGTTTATTTTCTAACTTTATTGTTGTATTGAAATATCTAGTTTATTATTCTTTCTGTATGTGTAGGTGATGTTGCCAGAAGCAATTGCAATAGTCATGGCACCAACTGATCCTGAGAGGTACGCATTTTTGTCTTGGTATTGGGCTTAACTTATTTTGCAATGTACAATGGTGCAGGGGCAGTACCTGGTACTAATATTGTGTTATTGTAGTTATAAATCACTACCATCAGCTTTTCTTTTGTAACATACCTATGATATCAGGTCACCAATTACAATGTTGGTATGTTATCCATGTCATGATATCAGTCTGGATAATAAAGAAGAGAAGTTTGCAAAAAAAAAAAAAAAAAACCAACTCATCAAGAATATGAAGAAAACCCCACTATAGTTGAGAATACACATCATAAATTAAACAAAGATCATTATTATTTTGAATAAGAATTCTTTTGTTTTTTTGTCAACTTATAATAGGCACGAAATTTAGTTTCTCAATAAAACCAGGAATCATGTTACTAATAAAGACAGTTGTTTGTCATTTTCTTGATAATTTTGGTGGAATTTTGCAAATCCAATAGAGAAAATAATTCAAATACATTATTACTCTGACAAGCTTTCTTCTTATTTTTTTTTCCTGTTCTTATATTTGGGTACACAGAAAGCATGGGATATTTCACTTAACAGATCCCAGTGGCATGTCAGTCATGCATGACTGCCAAGAAACTGGGTTCCACCCGCACGAAGAACCACTTGACGGAAACCCGATATACGAGCACTGTTCCCATGTTTACATGAACCCTAATGTCAAATTTGACCTAATTGACCTTCGGAATTTGTAAATGAAAATGTACTCCAGATGTATGGAAGGATTTTAAATTTGCGGCTTGATACTTCTTTGAACTACAGCCAACAGAGTTGTTTGCTGTTTGTTGTGTAACTTTATACAACTCTATAGAAGCATGTGTACAGAATTTGATGAAATGTATCATTATCATTATTAAAGGTTATAATTTATTGTCTGTTGCAAAATCTCGAATTTGTTGGTTGAAACTTGACCTGATTTGGTATTACGCTTTGAGTCTTTATGAACTCAAATGCACAACTTGATCAAATTGACCACCATATGCTGGAAATTTGTATTTTGTCCGTCTTAAATTCTTCTTCAAATAACTTAGTCGTTTGCTATGTTGCAGTGATATTTTATGTATATATATCTAGGTCCACTTTGTTACATTCACAGAAATATATGCTCCTATGGAAGTTGAATTAATTTCGAAGATTTTTTAATAGAATAAATACTTTCATACTATAGAGGCCTTCAATTGTTCTTCACTTGTGAACTCTTTAAGGTGTAGTTGTGAATTCAGTTGGAAACACATTTATACATTCAAATTCCATGGAAAGCTTTACTATCTTTTCCGCTCTTAGACAAGGATATTATTATTCTTTATGAAATTTAGGATCCAAATGCCGAGATGTGCTTTGTTCGGAATTATATATGTTCCTATTGCAGTATTGCACATTGAGTAGGGCTAATCTGAGAGCCCATTCCATCGGCTCATTACCCATATTGAGTAGGGCTCACCTGTCACTGGTTACAGTTTTCATTCTGCTCAACAATCAGCGGAGCCGGAGCGCAAGAACTCACTTAGTCCCACAATGAGAATATAATGTGCCACGGACTCCCATCGCCTTATATAGTGGGAAGCAACCTTCCGAAACAACTCATACCTTTCTCGGCCTTTTGGCTAAGATCAAGTGTAGTATCTGTTCTTATCAGTTTAATATCTGATATGTGGGCCATGTGCTCACAATGATATTAAATTTATATTTTGTGGGGGAGAGTCCACCACAGTAGCTTGCTACTGGGGCCCTCGAGCGTTGTCCTTGCGCTGCACTATTGCATGGGCCTGGCGCACCTCAACCAAAATTAATCTAAACTTTTATTGTGTATTGAAAGGATTTATGAAAACAAGGTTATAATTTTTGTACACTTGTTTTTTAAATGTTTGGTTGGTTGTGACTGGTTCTGACAAACAGTTTCACTAATGAAAAGTCTTTTATCAAAAAAAAAAATACTTGGTTGGTTGATTCATATGAACGAAGAGTATTTCGACGCAGAGGTTCTCTACAAAATTCTCGTTATTTTTTTGATATAAGATGACGTTGACGTTAGTATACAATAAATGATGGGATAAAAAAATATTCAGAGGTTGCTGAACTTTATGTGTCAAACAAGCAATTCGCCCCCTATTAAAATAAAAAGAAAATAGTTTGTTTCAATCTCAAGCAATTTTTTATCACATTTCCAGATACAAATTATTTTCTCCTCAAATTAAATGTCTGCATCATCAACTGTTTAAGTTTTAGAGGAGGTTATTTAATTGAAGCGGATTCAATGTCCAGTTGTTTAAAGACGACAAAAATAAAAAAAAAATAGACCGACTGATCAATTTAAAACAATAGACAAAGTAATAGTTGCCTCTGAAAAGAAAATATCTTTAGACATTAGAGACTTGGCAAAGCTTAGAGAAGTGATTACAGGTGTCCTCGCAGGATTCATTTGTGATGTTCCTCTTGTATAAGCTTCATGTTATGAGCCAACAGAATGACAAAATAAACATAAAATATAAATATACATACAAATTAGTTTTTTTTTTCTTTACTTTATGAATAACAATAAGCTTTCGCGTAAAGAATATAGCTATTAATTAATTAATTAATTAATTAATTAATTAATTAATTGTACGATTAGTGTCATAGATTGCCAAAGGAACTTATATTAATATTGGTTGTTGAGTTATCTTTAAGGCCGCAGCTTCAAATTCATTGGTTCTGCAATGTGTTTAATTAAGTGGATTCAACTTGGATTAAACCTCTAATTAAAAATAAATAAATAAATAATTCATTCGTGTTCCCAAAAGAGGGTATTTTGATCAAACTTTCCAATTGTAATGAACGTACTATGCAATATCTGAATATCAAATCCCAATATTGAAAATCCATTGTATAATTTATTTACTCAGGTATGAGGGAATAAGAACAGCAGATGACCTTGCCGATTTTGTAAATGCTGAAGCAGGTGATGATAATCCCCCCCACAGCCAACTGAGCAATTAATAATAATCAGTTATATGCATCAGTATAATCCTCAAATCTGAAATTAAAACTAAAGCTCACAATTATGTTCAGAGAAATCCAAAAGTATAACTTCCCCTAATATAAGCATCGATCTACTCTAAACTCTTTTTTATCATTAGTTCAACTCAGTTGTGTGATTAATCACATAAGAAGCCGAAACAATATTCCAGGATTCTGGTTATTAATTCAGTAATTAAAACCTGGCATATATAGTAGTCTTAGGTGTTTTTGTTTGATATAATTCTGTTTGCTAACAAGTTTGTAATTTTTGTTTTCTATCAGATACTAATGTGAAATTGGCATTTGCTCCTTCCTATGTGGTAGTACTCACCTCAGAGACCTTCGACCAGGTTGTATATGACGAAACAAAAGATGTACTTGTTGAATTTTATACCCCTTGGTTAGTACATTCTTTCCATCTTTTTTTTTTTCTTTTAATTTTACCAGACTGTCTTTCTAAATTTGGAGTTTATTCAAGTATCGCAAACAAGCACACAAAATGCTACTCAGAAAATTAAATGTAGTTCAACAGCCTTTGAAGGTCAATGGGAACTAATTTCACAATTTTTTATTTGTATGACAGGTGTGGTCACTGCAAGAAATTTGCTCCTGTAAGTTAGAATGGACTCTGCTGTTTAGAGAAAAACAGAGTCTGCTTTTCGAATTCCAACTATTCAAAAATTTTCACTCACGTATCTCAATAAATAAACTTTTTCATGCACAAATCTCAACGAATTTGAATGGTTGGGATCAGAAAAACATGACCCTG
This sequence comes from Carex myosuroides, assembly GCA_028015225.1. Classification (NCBI taxonomy): domain Eukaryota; kingdom Viridiplantae; phylum Streptophyta; class Magnoliopsida; order Poales; family Cyperaceae; genus Carex; species Carex myosuroides. The sequence goes on from CM051472.1 coordinate 8,856,131, forward strand.
CTTTTCTAAGAAAAGCAGCAGAGTTGAATCCTGTAAGTTGGCCAAAACATGATTTGAAAACTGTACTTTCAGTTCTTAAATTATCTGCTCATTTTAGATACATTTCATTTGATTAATTTTTAACCTTTATGAATAACAGATATATTTTACTCAAAAAAATGAATAACAGATATATGAGAAGGTGGTCTCGGCATTCAAGCTGGATAAGCATATAGTAATTGCTAATGTCGATGGTGACCAACACAAGGACCTAAGTGAAAAAGTTAGCTCTCTCTCTCTCTCTCTCTCTCTCACACACACACACACACACACACACACACAAACACACACAAACACAATATGAATCTATATGAGTTAACTTGCACATCTAGTTAGGTATTCATAACATGATGACACAGTACATGTGACATAGCAACTAATGATCCGGTACGATTTGTACAATGGCAGGTACGGCGTGAAGAAGATTTCAACATTGAAATCCTTCTCAAAGGAAAACAAAGAAGGAGAACTGTTTGAAGGGGAAAAGGAAATAGATGATGTTGTCGAATTCATCAACGAGAAATGCGGTACCAGCCGTGACTCTGAAGGTCAGCTCACCTCTGAGGTAAAACTAGCTCTTCTTTTCTAGTAAATGTCTTTTTTGCCTTTAAAAATTAAAGGTGCATCTTTTCATAAATAAAAGAAAGTAAATACACCCTCAAATAAAAAAAAAATAAGAAGATGAAATTTTAAGACAATAGAATTCTGTAATTTGTGAAATAATTACCAAAATACCCATACACTGAAGCATCTGTTGCACATTTATAACTAGGCTGGAATTATAGAGAGGGACCTGCTGCCAGGTTAATTGTTTCTCATATTATCTCCTTAATTTGGTGAATTAGAATCTTCCCAGGTACCGGACAAGAGAATATTTTAGAATTAGTGCACGAATCTTAAAGGAGACACCCGAGGCACCGGATTTAGTTAGTCCGGTTGAGAGTTAATCTGGACCGTAAAGCACTGTCCAATACTTGAGAGAGGATGCTTGTCCTAATTTTGTCCGATATATCATGTTGTATTGGTACATGATTATACCAACTTAATTTGTTAATTATAATAAAATCTTATGCAGAAATCTTTCATAATCTATTTACCTCATCATTTTCAGATATGGTAAGATGTACCTAAAAGCAGCGAAAGAGTAATCATGAAAAAGGTGCTGGCTACACCAAGACTGAAATTGAAAGACTCGATGGCATGTTAGAAAAGGTGGATCCATATCCTCCCCGGTACCGTAAAAGATTCCTTTCACTTTACTTTACGGTTAGAGCTCTTTAGTGCTTAGTGCTCCTTGGTGCTCTAAGGAGCCTTAAGCTCACCGAATGGGTGCTTCTTTATCAAGTTTAATGCTACCTCCCTAGAGCTCTTTTTGCCCACTTTTAAGCTTGCTCAAGTTTTTAAGCTATAGTTTCACATGGCTTAAGTATTTTGTCAAGTTTAAAGCTTTCTTAAGAAAGTTACTTTTCAACTTTATTGCCGAACGTGTGCTTCTTAGTGCAGCTTAAAATTTAAGCTTGATGGGGCTGCCGAACACTACCAATTTGAGATTAACTCCCAGCCGGTTTGGGATTCGGGCTGACAGAGGGGGCAGTATTATTGGGCTTTGAGATTCGTGCCAAGTTAAAAAGAACAATTCAAATCAAGTAATTGTAAAATATTCCCTATTACGGTACCGGGGTGATGTGAATTCAGAAAAGGTAACCTCCAATTAATCATAATATATATTGATAATAATATTGGGTTTTAGTTGCTTATTCTTTTTCCCAGAATTATTAAATATTTCCTTTCTATTTTTAATTTTGCAGTCAATCAGCGCAGAAAGACAGATGAATTCATCATTAAGAAAAATATCCTGTCGACATTCTCTTCATAATTTTTCAGTTCTGAATTTTGAATTTGACATTTTCGCTGGCCTTTGAATTAAAAAAAAAAAGATACATCATACATGTATTGTATTTTGTGGTGCTTCTTGTTTTGTTTGTTGTATGCACTAATTGGGTGTATATATACTGTATTCCGTTTCTAAACCTTGGATGAAAAATGTTCTTTATTATTACTACATGAAAAATATTGTCTTTATATAATTTTTTTATTGAGCGAAAAAGCTTGAAAATATCATTTTCTTATAAATGAAGCCTAAAAAAAGAAAAAGAAAAAACAAATAATTACTTTAACAAGGTATTTTTTTTATTTTTTACGAAATCCTACTTGACCAAATCAATTTCAACGAACTGCGTATATAGAAGCAAAATCAATGCCGATTAAAAAAAAAAACACGAAACCAAATTAGGTTTGGAAAAAAAAAATACAGAAAAATGTCGAGGCCTATTACCAAATGCAATCTTAAATAAGTAAACAACCTAATTTGATGTTATGAAAGGTTTGGTATGAAATTAAGGATCAGATTTTGTTAGAGCTTAGAGCATCTCCATCCCAGCAAACGCTTAGAGCATCTCCATCCCAGCAAACGCTTAGAGCATCTCAAAGGTTTGGACTTTGAAAATGTAGAAAATGGTTGTGGTAACTCAAAATTGTGGTAATCGGATCCCTCCTCTCATATATATATATATATATATATATATATCAAATACATATTTTTTTGTAAAGTATTTATACTAATCTGCGCCATGATGAAATTATTTACATGACTATTTATACGATTATACTGGTTGCCACTAGTATATCTAGCCAAGTCATATTGATAAAATTACAAAAGAGTAAATTTATAAATAGAAACCAGTTAGGTCGGAGTTTTATAAATAGAATCATGTGTTTGTTATTTTTTTTTAAATAATCATATTTTGAGGAATTAATTTTTTTTATTACTGATGAGCATATATGTATTAATTTGATGTATTGCAATTCAAATTTACAAAAACGAGCTTGTCCTGAATGCAAGAATCAAACACTAATATATATTTTCATTTTCATATACTAATTGAACACCATCAGTACCGGAGAGTAAATAGAAGGTAGGGATAGATGAGGGGGGACGAGGGAGAAATGAGGGCCCACAAGGACATTTTGTTAATTATTTTAGAGGAGGAACATTTTGTTTGAAAATTATGAAAGGTAGAGTAATTTGTAAAAGATTCTCAAAAATATTGGTTTCATGCATATTCAATCTGCATGGAAGATAGAATTGAAATTAAAAAAAATTGTTAGTAAGTTAAAATTTAATAATATTAAGATGGTAAGTAAAATAATTTCGGTGTTACCGACAAACGAGTTTAAGACAAAAAATATTTTTTTATTGGGAGCATGTCTCTAGAAAAATAATTTTATATTTTAAATTTGAATCCCGGTTTATGGTTTGGAGAGGCTTCGCGCTTCTTTAGACGGTACCTCCTCCAAAAGGGGTTATCGGCAAAAAAATAATGTAATAAAAATAATAGTAAACTTTTAAATTTTTGTTGAATAAAATAGAAACGTGTAGCCCTTAATATAAGCATAGAACCAATCAGATGAGGTACAATGGTCTTCTTCAAATTGCTGAAGGGATTAAGCTGAATTATTTTGCATTAATTTCTATGTCAATTAAGCAACTTGCATAGATTTGTTCAGCATCAACTTCAACTGTTTGATTGGGTAGATATTCTGTTTTCCTTTATGCTGAAAATTGATTTGTTATTTGGTCTCTTTTCAATGGGGACATAAATCCATAGATTTGTTTTATTTAAGGGGGAATTTCATGTATACCCCTCAAAAACATGGAAATTACGTATTTCCTCCTCTAAAATTCATAATATAATATTTACCCTTCTAAATTTCAAAAATAACTGACAAATTTATCCAATCAGAGAATGGTAAGTAAAAAGTGTAAATTAAACTTTGTGACATTATTTTCGGAATTCCATTAATTATCTCAATTCGATTAATTTTGCTAGTGCTAATAAGTTTAATAATTAAAATTGTATTTTTATGATACTATTTGTTGTATTTTTGAAATCAGATATGGTAAGGTGTATGTGAAGGTGGCAAAGAGTATCATTGCTAAAGGTGCTGACTACTCAAAGGTAGAAATTGAAAGGCATCACCGCATGTTTAGAAAAGGTGCCAATTTTTTATACAATAAAAATCTTTCAGTTGATCATCTTTTGTAATTTATATATTTGGCTTCTAAGTTCTAATCCAAAATTTGTATTTTTGTTTTGCATATATTTTGCAGCCCATCAGTCCTGAAAAGGCACATGAATTTGTCATCAAGATAAACATTTTCTCAACTTTCACTTCTTAATTATTTTTTCTTGTTTTATTTTGAAATTTAGTGTTCTGGATTTGAGTTTAAAACAAAAAAAAGTACCACTCACATATCTACTGCATATAAAAAATTAAGTTCTTTGTACACGTGTTTTAGTTTGTTTTTTTAGTATGTACTACTAAGAAGCTGTTTTTTTTTTTTTATTATTGTTGTTAATTTTGCTGTGACAGCCTGACAGGCCTTCTATTTAATTTAGGGGAAAATTACTTGATGGGTCCAAATTGAAAATTCAATGACTGATACGAGAGGTCAACTTTTGATATGAGATATCTTACGTTTCGCTATATATAAAGGGTGTTTTGTTGCTTTAGTATTTGATTTTGTAGGCAACTAGCTAGATATCTCATATCTTCAAGTCACTGTTATTGTTACTTACAAACTTACTTAGTCAGTATAACAAAAAGCGGAATTAGACTTCTAAACTATGAGAGTCAAACACACATTGATGATCAATTGTATAAAATATTCATGTTGAAAATAAGATCAATTTACCATATCATGACATTTTACTATAAATTATGTAAAAAATCATACATAAATACAAAAAACAGAAAGAAAAAAATGAGAGTCAATTAATCTCCATTCACTGTACTTAACTCCACTCCTAGATACAATAAGTAATCATAACTTAGATTTAGTATAGTGGCAAATGCAATGCATTATGTGTAGGAGGTCCCAGGTATAAATCCGGATAAACAAATAGAGAATTTTTTTGTGGATATTAAATAGTTGAGTTGTTTGACCTCCAAGCTTTACTAAAAAAACAAACAATCGTATTCAATATTTAATAATCTGATCTTATAAACTTACATTTTTTTACCGTTTGTTTTTGTGCCAAAATAACTTTAAAATTTAAAATATAAATGCATCATTCGTGAATTAGATTAGTTTTTTTTTTAAGTTTAAATTCGTTATTTGAAGTCAATCAAATACATTTTGGAATTAAGTTCATTAACTATCACTTCACTCTTAATAGTTTGTTTAATCTGTTGATTTATAATAAAGAATGTGTATAATTAATTGGATTTGAACCTAGCAAAATTTGAACTTAAATTCTTAAAACCATTATGGATCGAAACAATTTTTAAAAATACAGCGACGGCCGGGTTCATTATGTTGAAAGTATAAGAGGTACCTTTTCATATTGTTGACTTGTTTCATTTTTTTTTTGATGAAAAATAGGAGTCAAGCCCATATTTAATATAGATAAAATGTTCTGTTACATTAGAGATGTAACTACAAGAGTTGAAAAGTAATTGTACTCAAAGCCTTGAGTACTGTAATAGTAAAAAGCTACGGGTGGGGGCAGTAAATAAACTAAGAGAGCAAGAAATTGAAAAACTGATACTAAAAAAATGAAATTGCCGAAAGTATATGAGTATAAGTTCTGCGGCTTGGGTGATCACTCGCTGTTCTCTGTTGTTCCTTCTGAAGTGAATTGCAGTTGCCGCAATACTTCATCCTTGATGTCTTTTGGTTCCTTGCTTTCCTCGGTGAAAGTTCTATTGCATCTCTCTCTCCAAATACAGAACTGTGTTATCAACATTACACTTCTTTGTTTCTTCGGAATTGTGGTATTTGTTATCGTCTCTGTTGAACCCACTATGACCAACCGAGGCATCTTCTCCGGGATCACATTTAGCAGTTCATGATAGACTGCTTTGGAGTAACCACATGCCCGGAACAAATGGTTAACCGATTCGTTTTGGCTCTTGCAAAGAACGCATCTGTTAACCAAAGGCCAGCCCCTCTTGTTGAGATTGTCGATGGTGAATAGCTTGTTTAGCAACATCATCCACCCAAAAACTTTCATTCTTGGTGGTGCTGACAGTTTCCAGATTTTATGTGCACAGTTGTGGATTCTCGGGAAGTTTTTCATCGCGCGATATCCCTCTCGTACCGAGTAAATACCAGTACTGTTCCATGGCCAAAATATTTCATCTTGCATTAGCGGGTTAAGTGAAATACCCGATAAGAGCTGCTGTAGCCGTATCAGTTCTTCTTGTGCGATGTCAGATAGCCCATGTCTGAAGTGTGAGTGTAGAGAAGAAGTGCTGGTCATTTGTTGGAGGGAGATATTTACGTCTAAAGCGAAAGTGTATAGGTTCGGAAATTGTGAGCAAACCGTGATTCCTTCCCATCTGTTATCCCAAAACCTGATGGTTTTGCCATTTCCCGGATGATACGCGAAAGCAAATCGGCGAAAATTGGTTGAGGTTCTCATTGCATCAGTGAATATTGGCGAGTCTGGTAGTCCATTGAGACCGGTACTGTGCCGAAATATTGATTTGCAGAGTGTGAGTTGTGGTTTCCCCCATTGCCAGTACCATTTCAGTAGTAGGGCTTGATTGAATGTCGATAAATCCAGTAGGCCTAGACCTCCGAGATCCTTAGGAGTGCATGCCAAGGTCCATTTTGCCGGATTCATCTTCGTGTGTGGTAGGGGTGTTGTCCCATGCCAAAGGAATGATCTCCTGATCTTGTCTATATCCCTTATCACCCATTCGGGTAATTTTAAGCATGACATAAAATATGTCGGGAGTGAGGATAAGACGGAGTTAATCAAGATGATTCTCCCCGCAATGGATAGGTGTTTTGCCGCCCATCCACTCAGTCTTTTGTTCATTCTTTGAATTAGCGGTAAGTATGCATTCCTTGGCAATTTTTTGTTGGACAGAGGTAAACCCAGGTAAGTGAAAGGTAGAGTCGCCAGTTTGCAGCCCAGAACAGTCGATAAATCCTGTTGTACTGTCAGTGTGCCCATTGATATCATCAATTCTGATTTCGACAGGTTGACCGAGAGTCCCGAGATCTGTCTGAACACCGTAAGGACAATTTGGAGTGCTTGTAATTGTTGGGTTTCGGGTTTGATGAAGAACATTGCATCGTCCGCGTAGAGTAGACATGGGGTCATATCTCTGAAAGGCATCCTCAGGGCTCCCATTTTTGCCAATTTTTGCACGTATCTAGCAAGGAAATCAATTGCCATGATAAAGAGAAGGGGTGAGAGAGGATCTCCTTGTCTTACACCCCGCTTGAGTGTAATTTTCTTTCCTAATAAACCGTTGACCATGATTTGTGAAGTCCCTGTCAAGATGCACCGTTGAATCCAGGAGAACCACTTGGATGGAAAGCCTTGAGCCTTCATAACTCCCATGATGAACTCCCAGCTGATCGTGTCGAAAGCTTTTGTGAAATCTGCTTTGAAGAGTGCAATTGGTATCCTTTCTTTTCGAGCGGTGTGTAGGATATGCTGGGCATAGATGAAGCTCTCGCAAATGTGTCTATTCTTCATAAAGCCCGTTTGTGCTGTATGAAGTAGGTTCGGTAGTTTCTGCTGCAGCCTGTTAGCTAGAATTTTGGAGAAGATCTTTTGGACTCCATGTAGAAGGCTAATGGGTCTGTAGTCTTGCACTGTTGAGGGTGATTCTTTCTTTGGGAGAAGCACTATGTATGAAGAATTGAGAGGTTCTAGTGATATACCCTGTGTAGTGACTTGTTGAAACACTCGACATAGGTCCGGGGCTATTGTATCTATGAAGTGTATGTAGAACTCTCCGGAGAAACCATCCGGTCCCGGACTTTTGTTTTTGGGCCACTGTTTAATTGTTGACACGATTTCCTGCATTGTTATTTCTTCTTGAAGAATTTGCAGGTCTTCAGCCTGGTTGCAATAAAGATTTTCCCATTGGATAGGCGGTACTGTGGACGATGGTTGGCCTATGAGATCTACGTAAAACCTGAAAAAAAGCCTGTGCCTTGGAAGCCTGATCGTTGCAGGTGGCTCCCTGGTTGTCAATTTGCACTATGGTGTTTGTTTTTTTTTGCCGCGGATGCCAAGCCATGAAAAAATTTAGTACCCCTGTCACCCTGTAATTCCCATTTGGTACGTGCCCTTTGCCGCCAAATATCCTCCTCCAGCACTGATAGGTCTGTGAACCTTTTTTTAATTTTTGCCGCTATAAATTTTTCTAATGGTGTTGTTTGTCTCGTTTCTCTAACAAGATCAATCCAACCTAAGAAATCTCTACATGTGCCAATCTCCTTCTTAATCTTGGTAATTCTTTTCTTGGCCCACTCCTTTGTTTTATTTTGAACGGTTTACAGTTTGGTATGTAGTTGTGCCGGTGTTGTTGCCGTTCCTAATTCTTGCCAAGTTTGGACCACAAGTTCATTGAATTGTTTGTAACGGAGCCAACAGTTTTCAAACCTGAAAAATCTAGATTTCTTGTACCTTGTCTTTGCCGTGTAGACGATGGGGCAATGATCAGAAGAAGTGTTTGGAAGTGCCGTCTGTGTTGCATTCGGGAAGGTCTGATTCCATTCGTCTGAAAATAGGAATCGGTCCAGTCGTGCCATGTGTGGCTGTTCTCTTTCATTAGACCAAGTGAAACGCCGTCCATGTAGAGGTGTGTTGATTAATCCCAGTGTAGATACTAAGGTTGCAAAGGCTATTGTTGTTCTCCATTCAGCTGCTGATGTGTTATTGCGGTCTTCCAGTGATAGTGTGAAATTAAGGTCGCCTCCTACCAACCAAGGAGTACCGTCCGTCGGTTTAATCTCAGTT